>CAMTDV010000017.1:33849208-35201291 GCA_947069175.1 Scalesia atractyloides | reverse complement strand
GATATGTAGTATCTAAGTTAAAGTACTATTTAACCTTAGTACAAATTAAAGTTTATAGATAAAGCTTTCTGTTAAATACGTCATCGGTTCAGAATCATAATAGACTTGTTTGGTCTTCACCTTCTCTGAATCATTTACGATACCATGTGATGGCATTTTTCATTAACTTGAAGCTTGAGCTAATCTTATTTGCACACCTGATTTATTCATTAATTTCTGTTGGTTCATTATCTTAAATAATCTTAATGAAATTATGTGTTAAGATAAGAGTACACAACTTCATGTTATTTTTCGGTGTACCTCTAACAGTTCTTTCATCATTTATCGAAAATTCTATGATATTCATTTGTTATTTCATCATCAATTGAAAATCCTATGAGATTGATTTGAAATAAATATTCGAAATTACATTATTAAACCTTTCAGTTGATTACGAACACGGTGAACTTGTTCGGGAACCATAATTATTAAACTATTTCGATCACTACGACACCTTGTGGCGTCGGTATAAATTTGTAGCCTGAGCTAATCATGATCATCCAGACTACGTATGCTTTTCGTTTGACTCATTTTTGAAAATAGTCTTAATACAACTATGTATTAAGATAATGTTGTATTTCGGTGTATCCTTGTAATTCAATAATGTCAACACTGATTTTTCCTCATAACATGGTTCGATAGTTGACACATCATCTTCATGTTTCTATTTCAGTTGAGCTTGTTAATTCTAAGTTTTCCTTGATTGACAACCAAAGTAAGTTTTCCTTTGGCAGTGAATTCTATTGTTTCCAAACATCATTCACAAATTGTAAACATTTGATCTAGACACCTATTGGTCATAAATCTTTCTTTTGGATTAGACCATGTAAATTTAGTCACTCTGATTATATCATTACACTTCGTTCATTTGATATCGATTTCTGGAAATGATGCAATTAAACCATTGAGTTCTATTCATTGTAAAACTTGTATTCACAAAATTCGTATATGTCCTTATTCATTTACATAATATTATTAAGTATTGATTAACGCGTAACATCACCTGGAAATGACATCATGACCTAAATCTCGAGGACGAGATTTAAAACAAGGTGGGCAGGATGTAACAACCCTAAAAAATATTCCCAGCAACAACCCGTAATCGAACCAGAAATGCGCGCGATAAAACCAGGATACTCAATCAGAAAATTTAGTGGTTAAGAAAACCGGATGGTTAACGCACCAGAGTACACTTGTTAGATTCACAATTAAAAAACCGAACCAAGTGGGATCAAGACCCAAGCATACACGACAAGTATCAGCACGAAAATCGAGAAAAACACGAGATTGGACGGAAAAGGCGGCCAGGGACACGTGTCACGCCCATGCGCCACGTGTCATACCTACATGGACACGTGGCAGACCTATGCCAGATCGACCGCTCCCGTGCCATGCGCCAGAAACCATGTCATCCCGCGCGACGCACGAGAGATGCCCAGTTGGGCTATATAACCAGCAGCGTGGGACTGATGTCTGTGCACCAGTTCGATCGAACTTCGACGAACTCTCTCTCTCGTATCTTCGTTTCTCTATAAGTATCTTAATCCCCGATCACTAATTCGTTACCCTACCCGATTGATTTAGGACCCACCGACGCATGTCAAGGCTTTGCCCGACTAAGCTCGTTGGGGTTCTGTCTCGTGTTGTATGTGCATCTTACTCGATTGATTTAGGGCCCACCGACTCATGTCAAGGCTCTACCTGACTAAGATTCGTTGGGGTTCTGTCTCGTGGCTAAAGTGATTTAGGTTTCACTAACACATGTGCATTCTATGTTTTAATAGAACCTCAAGAAAATAATCCGAAAATTGTCACCAGAAAGCCTGTAGAAATACCTAAGTTACAATGTGAGTCATTCTTCCTTTTTATCAAATGCTTTGTCAAAACCTTAAATGTTTTCCAAGTTATATTACAATGATTAAGTCTTTGTATTCTTACTGAGAAACTACTGCCAATATGTGGGGTTATGTATACAATACTTGATAATCTTCACTATTGGACAATGGGTTAGCCAATGAGTGATATGACCACAGTCACAGGAACTGCCACCGAGTGACAAATACTATTTAAAATAGTTTCTTTGCTATTGGACAATGTGTTAGCCAATAGTAGTTTGGTAAGATAAACAAATGTAAAAACCCTTGATGCTGTAAATATAAGAATGTGTCATTTTGTACAAATTGAATGAACTCACCAGTATTTCTTGCTGACAAAAATATTTTTAAACATGTTTCAGGTGATTTCAGTAGTTCGGATTAAGAGTTGGGATACAGCACCAAAAGGCTTAAAGAAGTGGCTTATTTTATCAACTAAATTAAGAAATATTGTTTTATGAATTCGGGTTTATCCCTTATTAAAAGCTATCTTTATAAAACATGGGTTTTATTCTCAGTCATGTAATAAACAAAAATCCGGTATTTCTAAACTCTGATATTTTTTCCTAACTACGGTCCTGATGAAATTTCCGCTGCAATATTTTCAAAATAACCACCGGTACCACCTGATTGGTTCACGGCTCCCACTCTCAGGGTGGGGTCGGGGGCTGTGAAATTATCCTACAAGAGGAAAACGTAGGTGTGAGTATTTGGATGATTACGGTAGATTCGGAATTTGGAATAATGCATCACAAAGTAAAGTACACGAAAATACTCACTAAGGTCTAGCACTCATTTTGACAATATGGGAACCCATTAGGGTGTATGTGATTTCATAGGTTGTAACACTTATTAGAATCTAAACGAGGAACCATACTCTTTAGTGATTAAACTTACTATCTCGACACATGATTATGTAATCATTATCAAGGTTTTGGTTTTTAAATATGTATTATATAGATTAATATAGTTATATCATAAGTCCTTCAAGGATATCATATAATTCATGTAGGAGGTAGGTGGTATAACCACCATTTAGGAACCTCTTATGAGTTCACCACTACACAAGTTGTCATAGACAAAAAGGATGGTCAAGAACAAGTATAAGAATAATAAAGGAATAAAATAAATATTACTATACACTAAGTAGCCAAGTAATCTACAACCCGGTGAGCCGGCGGCGACACACGTCGAAGGCTAGACGTGGTTGTGTTGCTTTCAACTAGCAAGCTTCTTAGGATGAATGAGAAAACATCAAGTGTTGTGTGGACTTAGGTGTAGGATAGCCCAAGCTAACCAAGTTAGTCACACAAGAACAAGTCCAAGACTTGCAACACTTATGAGCTTAAGGCTCATTGAAAACCGAAAGTTTAGGGTGTTAAAACAGCCCTTAGTTCATGTTAACAAGCTTGGTTAAGCTTCACTAATCTTGAACTTGATTAGGAGCACAAGAACACAAGTTTGGTTGAAGAATACATAAGATTTAAAGAAGTTTTGAACACAACAGAAAGTTTGGAACCCTTTAGGTGCATTTCCAGGTCTGGATTCTCCATGGAGAATCCGTGGATTCAAACCTAAGGATTATCCAAGCAAGTAGGAAGAAGAATCAAGTGAAATGGTTAAGAAATGAGCAAGTTATGCTCACTTTTATAAGATAGTATGAATCTGTCCAAATTCTGAAGTTGCAAGAGATTTGAGAGTGATTTGAGAGAGATTAGAGAGTGTTCAAAGTGTGAAAATGCTTTTAGAAGCTTGGTATTTATAATGGAAGAGTTTAGGGTTGGTTTGGGGGTGATTGAGGAGGGTCTAATGTGATTGGGTGAGGTTAGAAAGGTGGGATTCGTGCCAAATTCGTGGCTGGAACACATTCTGCTCGCCCAGACATGCTTGCGGGCCGTAGGGGAAACCCATGCGGTCCGTAAGGGCTGGGTCAGAAATGTAACTTTTATTTTTTGTTGTTTTATAGGTTGGGCCTTGTATGGATGTTATATAAAATGTATCATTGGGCCATTTTAAGACTTTTAAGTATAAGTAACATGATTTAAGGTCTACATATGTATAAATCAAATACGATTAAGTATAAATTTCACGAATAAGTTTCGTATGAAGTATGATTGTTACGTGTTTATAAGTTGCCACACGTTTACGAATATTAAGCATGAATGTATGATTAAGTATAAGTATAAAATGATTACGAATATGTATAAAATACGAGTTTCATTATGATTCAAGTCTCGGTTTACAACGATTACAATGATTACAACGAAAGAACGAATACAAGATACAAAGATTCCCAAAAATCAAAATACAACACGAGCTTTCTAAATATGGAAACTTTAAAAAACCGAGGCGTTACAGTCTCCCCTCCTTTAGCAAATTTCGTCCTGAAATTTAAGAAGATGCAACGAATAGATGCAGATACTTAGTCTTCATATCACTCTTGAGTTCTCAAGTAAATTTAGCACCACGTTTACCTTCCCATCGAACCTTGACGATATGAATTTGACTGTGCCTCAATTGTTTGATTCCTCAGTCCATGATTTCGATAGGTTTTTCCACAAAATGCAATGTGTCGTTGATTTGAAGATCTTCGAGTGGAACTTGAAGTCCTTTTTCAGCTAGACACTTCTTGAGATTTGAAACATGAAAAACAGGATGAACGTTGTTGAGTTCTTGAGCTAGATCCAGTCGATACGCAACCTTTCCAATCCTTTCGATAATCTTGAAAGGACCTACATAGCGAGGAGCGAGTTTGCCTTTCTTACCAAATCGAACAACACCCTTCCAAGGGGATACCTTGAGAAGTACATTATGACCTACGTTGAATACCAGGGGCTTGCGTCTTTTTTCAGCATAACTCTTTTGTCGGCTTTGAGCTTTGAGAAGGTTATCACAGATTTGTAGAATCTTGTCCGCTGTCTCTTGTATAAGTCCGGGATCGGTGATTTGAGAGTCTCCGATCTCGTGCCAACAAATAGGCGAACGACACTTACGACCATACAATGCTTCAAATGGAGCCATTTGCATACTAGCGTTATAACTGTTATTGTACGAGAATTCTACCAAAGGTAAGTGCGAATCCCAGTTGCCGCCAAAATCAATTACGCATGAACGGAGCATATCTTCCACGGTTTGGATAGTATGCTTGGTTTGACCGTCATACTAAGGATGAAAAGCGGTGCTAAGATTGAGACGAGTGCCAAGGGCGGATTGAAACGTTTGCCAAAGGTAGGAGGTAAAACGAGCATCGCGATACGAAATGGTGTCAACGGGAGAACCATGACGACTAATGACTTCATCCGTGTAGATATGAGCCAATTTCTCGACTTTGAAATTTTCACGAATGGCGAGGAAATGAGCAGATTTGGTCAGTCGGTCAATGATGACCCAAATGCTGTCATGACCAGACGAAATGCAAGGGAGCTTAGAGACGTACATGGCGATATCTTTCTTCATCCCAGGCCACTAATAATACGTACGGAGATCATGGTACATCTTGTCAGCGCCAGGATGAATGGAGTATCGAGATTTGTGGGCTTCATCCATCAAGGTGGTTTGAAGGTTGAGACGATTGGGAATCCAGATGCGATCATGGTAGTAAAGGATACCATCAAGTTTAGCTTCGAGTGGGTTTTCGACTTCACAATTCAACTCAATATCGAGGTTACCCTCGTTAGTGACGACATTGAAATGAGTTTTACGACTAAGTGCATCGGCCACAACATTCGCCTTACCAGGTGGTAGCGAATATCACAGTCGTAGTCGTTTAACAATTCTACCCAACGACGTTGATGCATGTTGAGTTCCTTTTGATCAAAGATATGTTGTAGGCTCTTGTGGTCGATGGAGACCGTACACTTGGTATCATAAAGGTAGTGGCGCCAAATCTGTAATGCAAAAACAACTGCACCAAGTTCAAGGTCGTGTGTATTATAGTTTTTCTCATGAATCTTGAGTTGTCTCGACGCGTAAGCGATAACCTTGTCCTGTTACATAAGAACGCAACCAAGACCATGGTTTGGGGCATCACAATACACGACGAAGTCGTCATTCCAGTCGGGGAGGGTAAGGATAGGAGCATTACAGAGCATGTCCTTGAGAGTTTGAAAAGACTCCTCTTGTTCGGGACCCCAAAAAAAATATTTATCCTTTTGAGTCAAAGACGTAAGAGGAACATCGATCTTGGAAAAGTTTGAGATGAAACGACGATAGTAACCAGCTAGGCCAAGAAACGAACAAATTTCAGAAGGCGATCTAGGTGCAATCCAATTCTTCGCAGCTTCTATCTTTGTGGGGTCAACATGAATGCTGAGTTCATTGACGGTGTGACCAAGGAATTGAACCTCTTTTAGCCAAAATTCACACTTGGAAAATTTGGCGTAAAGACGTTCAGTACGCAAAAGCTGAAGGATAAGTTGCAAATGTCGCCCATGTTCTTCTTTCGTTTTGGAATAGATGAGAATATCGTCGATGAATACGATTACGAAACGATCGAGAAACGGTTTACACATGCGGTTCATTAAATCCATAAACACTGCAGGCGCATTAGTCAAACCAAAAGGCATGACCACGAACTCGTAGAGTCCGTAACGTGTGCGAAAGGCGGTTTTTGGTACATCTTCTTCGAGGACTCGAAGTTGATGATAGCCGGAACGAAGGTCGATTTTCGAGAAACAGGTATCACCTTGGAGTTGATCGAAGAGATCGTCAATACGAGGAAGAGGATATCGGTTTTTGACTGTAAGTTTGTTGAGTTCACAATAGTCAATACACATCCGAAAGTATCCATTTTTCTTCTTGACGAACAAAACGGGAGCGCCCCAAGGAGAAGTACTAGGGCGTATAAAGCCTTTATCAAGAAGCTCTTGAAGTTGGCTAGATAGCTCTTGCATCTCCGAGGGTGCTAAATGATACGGAGCTTTCACAACAGGAGTTGCGCCAGGGATGAGATCAATACGAAAATCAATGGAACGAGGATGAGGAGGACCAGGAAGATCCTCTGGGAAGACATCGGGGAAATCGCAAACAACAGGAACATCACTTACGCTTGGCCCTTTGTCTTTCTTTTCCACAATATGGGCAAGAAAGGCAAAGTATTCCTTACGTAAGTATTTGTTCGCTTAGATACACGACATAAGCTTGAGACCTTTAGAGGGTTTCTTGCCATGGACATGCAATGAATCACCGTTTGGAAGGGGAAGGTGAATGAACTTTTCAGAACAAACAACTTCAGCACGGACTCGCCTAACACCAGTCCATGCCTACTATGATATCAAAGCTTCCCAATGGCATGGGTATGAGGTCAATCGAGAACGTATGGTCGTTAAGATTCAAGGAACAATTAGAGAGGACGGAATCAACAATGACGGATTTTTCGTTAGCGACTTCGACCAAGAATGGATTGGGCAACTTAGAACGTACGCACTGAACCAAAGGTTCAAATTCTATAGACACAAAACTTCTATTTGCGCCGGTATCAAAAAGACATGAAGCATAGACATGGTTAACAAGGAACGTACCAGTTATGACGTCGTTCGCGTTTTGCGCCTGAGCGGCGGTGAGGGCGAAGGCTCTGCCTCGAGCTGGTTGAGGTTGTTGTTGTTGTTACTGTTGCTGGTTGTTGACGCGTTGGGGGCACACATTGGCGAAGTGATTAGGGTCGCTACATGTATAGTAGCTTGAGCTTGAGGGTGAGAAGAGTTAGGGTTTGGCACGATGGCTTGGGCTTGCTGGTTTTGGGGTAGAGGGAAGTTCCGGCAACGGTTAGCAAAATGTCCCAATCTTTGGCATTGGGCGCACTTGCGGCATGGTGTAGTGACGAGGTGATGGAAGGAGCAGTTAGCACACTGGGGATGAGGTCCAGTGTAGCCACGCTTGGGTTGCTCGGGGTTGATATGGGTAATGGCTGCTAGCGTTTAGATGGGTTGAGGGTTTTGTCACACCCTCAATTTCCACTTGCGGAGTTTTACCGCGAGGCGTGTGAACAAACCAGAATCCGAGACACTAGTAACATCGAACGACTCTATATGATTTGTTTATACGTTTTCCAAAATCATTTGTTTAACCATTCATAGTTAATTTTAAATTGTCTTAGTTTGGTTTCAATGTTTAGCGGAAGCATTAGTTTTTCAAGTTGAGCGGAAGCATTAAAGTAAAGTAAAGGAACGGGCGCCAACACAAACGCCAAAACTAAAGAAAAACCCAAACAATATTCGTAAATGAGACTCGATAAAAAGATGTCTTGATCAATGCAAGTGAGTGCACCTAGACCTCCTAACGTCCTGAGAAACATGTAAAGAAACAAGTGTCAACATTAAAGAAGAGTGAGTTCACAGGTTTTCATAAGTTCATTTGTTCGGTTATAAGTTTGTTTCCCCCGTTATCCCTAACCCGGGATAACGATTTAGTTCCATTATTCCCAACCCGGAATAATACTGATGGCTCCATTATTCCTTACCCGAAATAATAATGATGTTCCATTATTCCTAACCCGGAATAATAATGTTGTTGGTTCCATTATCCCTAACCCGGAATAATATTGTTGATTCGTAATTAAGTTCAATGTTAACATGTAGGTAGCGAGCCTAAAGTTATGTCACATAAGTGTTCGCGATCGAAGCTGACTGTTGTGCCTCCGTGTTGCCAGGCCTATCACTGACCATGGCGAAGTTAGGCCAAATTATTCACCCGTTGACCATACCCGGTCGGCTAGCGTGACTAGCTCGGGTGGGGCTTGTCGGGCCCAGTAGTACTACTTATAATTTCCTCGCTATCTAACCCAATACTAACGATCCGAGAGTTTGTCGAGGACTTGTGTGATATAGCTGCTTAGTGACCATAACGTACATTAACATTAACTTAGTTACCGAATAGTTTAATGACGTTAATTTCGTATAAAGTAAAGAGATAGAGTTGTAGAGTGTATACATGTTTCTCCCCCTGTTGTTTAAAACCGGATAAAATTAGCCGTGAACTCACCTTTAATTGCTTGGTTAGTGTAACACAGAAGTAGCAAATGATGGGACCGCTAATTGTGTCCTAACAAGTCAATTGATTTAAAGTTAGTGTGTGAACACACCGATACAAACCCTACACATAACTAACACACAATGCGGCACACACAACAACAAATTCTAAAACACAATCATGCATGCAAAGTATTATCATACCAAAATAGTGATCAAACCAACCTATCATGAACACAAATCAATCCATACAACACTTTGGTACACACATTCGCAAGTTATCAAGTTTCACCTTGTATACTCATAATTAGGCTGTTTTCTAGGATTTTTATAAAATAGTTCCAACCTTCCAAAAATTCAAATTTTTTTACAGAAGGTGTCAACTAAACTGTAGAATTTTATGTAAATTTTTCAAGTCCTAACACTTTACCAATTATTCATAAATATTAATATACTAGGCTGCAGTCAGATTCGTCGCTTTCTGACTGCAGTCCACGGGAGAATTTATTTAAAAATCACTATTCATCCAATTAACAAAATTCCAGTGGGAGTTTCCCGGAAATTTCCATCTCCAGTTCATGTACAAATTTCGTGATTCGACTCTCTACAGATTATGAGATCCGACTCGATAAACAACTAATAAATTTTCAGAATTTTCACAGCTTCAGTTACTTCACTTAATTGACCACTTAAAAATACCAAACCACCTCAGAAAAATATGAATCTAGCGCCATTAGAAGAGTTTTTCAAAAATATATGTTTTAGGCTTCAGAAAATCCGTTTTTCGATAGATAATAACCAAGTTACAGCCAATTGAAGTTGGCTGTAAACACCATTCAGCATCCTGATTTCACCTTTTTATCGCAATATAACACGCTTAAACAATCGAGACGTTAATATAAACGATCAAGAACAGATTTATCAATCATATATCATCATGTACATCATACTCATGCAAACCCTAATCATATTACATAGTTTTTATCACACAAAACGCAGCCTAATGATTCTTGATTCCAACTAATCATCAACATCGCTAAACTTGCACAATCAATCGAACTAACATCATAACACTTTCATAAACCATGATTCTACCATTACATACAAGCATGATCAATAGTTCATAAACCCTACATGATTTGCGAAACAATAGAAAACCCTAACCTTTAACAATGGAGATTAACGAACCGGGAACGAGATGGTAGTTGATTCGGGTTTGAAGGGAGATCGCGACCGAGAGAATGAGTGGGAAGGCTGCCGTCGGCTGCTTCTTGGAGAGCTAGGGTTTCTTTTTTTTTTTTTGTTAACCATTCATGCATGCTTATCTATATATAGTGTGGGTGGGGAAAGAAAAGGAGAAGGGTTTGGGCGATTTGAGTCTTGTGGCCGCAAAGGGTTTGGGTGGGGTGGTTTGGGTCTTTAACTTGAGCCTCAAGTTTTGCTTAACTCCTTGAGTCGCAAGGAAATGAGGTCGACTCGTTTCGCGGCTCGGTTCGATTCGTCTATCTATTTACCATATATATATTTTTATAACTAAAAATCACGCATTCGAAACATGGCATAATAACTCACCGAACTTATAAACATTTAATACACATAGCACGTAATTCACTTGATAAGTTCACAAAGTTATCGTAATTATTTCGAGCGTGTAAATTAAATCTCCGAATCAATTTAGCGTAGGAATGAATAACCGTGAAGTAGTGCGTTTAAGATATCCGAAAAACCGGGATGTCACATTATCCCCATGTTGAAAGAATTTTCGTCCCGAAAATTGAGTAAACGCGGTTTAGAATGCAACGCACAGGTTTAGAGTGCCACGCACAAAGATTTAGTTCGTTAACAATGGTACACGAAATTACAAGAAAATTCCCCAGGTTGTCACATCATCCCCATGTTGAAAGAATTTTCGTCCCAAAAATTTAGTTGGTGGTATCGTTAGCTTGCTGCTCAGCTACAAAAAGGTGTGGGTATTTGCTTTTCATTTGGTCCTCTCTTTCCCACGTGAACTCCGGTCCACGCTTAGAGTCCCAACGATCGGAATCTTGCTGTGCCTTCGAGTCTTGATCTCACGATCCATGATCTCGATAGGTTGTTCCACAAAGTGCAGTTGTTCATCCACTTGAATCTCATCCAATGGAATGACTAGGGTTTCATCTGATAGACACTTCTTCAGATTTGACACGTGAAAAACGTTGTGAACTCCACTGAGTTCGGCAGGAAGGTCTAATTGATAAGCTACGGGCCCAATACGTTTCAAAATCACAAATGGGCCTATGAATCGTGGGTTTAGTTTGCCTCGTTTCCCAAAAAGGATTACACCCTTCCAGGGTGACACCTTCAGTAGGATGCGGTCGCCTACTTGGAATTCGAGCGGTTTGCGTCGTTGATCAGCGTAGCTTTTCTGTCGATCTCGTGCCGCTGCCATGCGGTTTCTGATTTGTACAATCTTTTCTGTAGCCTCAAGTATCAACTCAGGGCCTGTGAGTTGGCTGTCACCGACTTCTGCCCAACAGATCGGTGATCTACATTTACGACCGTATAATGCCTCAAACGGTGCCGCCGATATACTCGTATGGTAACTGTTGTTATACGAGAATTCCACTAAAGGCAGATGGATTTCCCAACTGTTCCTGAAGTCTACCACGCATGCCCTAAGCATGTCTTCCAAGGTCTGAATGGTCCTTTCGCTTTGACCATCCGTCTGAGGGTGATAAGCTGTGCTCATATCTAAGCGTGTACCCAACGCTTTCTGAAGTGACTGCCAAAAGTTGGACGTGAAATAAGCATCTCTGTCTGAGATGATGGACGTTGGCACTCCGTGCCGAGAAACTACTTCCTTAATGTAGATGCGAGTCAACTTATCCATCTTATCTGTTTCTTTGATCGCTAGGAATTGTGCGGACTTAGTTAAACGATCAACGATCACCCAGATGGTATCGCAACCACCCAAAGTTCACGGGAGTTTAGTGATGAAGTCCATCGAGATCTGATCCCATTTCCACACCGGGATCTCAGGTTGTTGGAGTAGCCCCGATGGCTTCTGATACTCTACCTTGACTTTTGCACAAGTCAAACACTTGCTCACGTAGGTGGCTATATCAGCTTTCATGTTGGGCCACCAGTATGCAGCTTTAAGGTCTTGATACATCTTATCCGAACCAGGATGGACAGAGTATCGGGATTTGTGAGCTTCGTCCATGACTAGCTTTCTGAGGTCTCCGTAGAGAGGTACCCATATACGATTCATGAAATACCGGGCTCCATTGGGTTTTACTTCCCAATCGCGTTCCATTTTTCCCACCGATTCGGCCTTGATGTTTTCTTCCTTAACTGCTTCTAACTGCACGTCGCGTATCTGTTCGGGTAACCCCGAATGAATGGTGAACTGTAGTGCTTGTACCCGACGAGGTTTCAAGTGCTCCTTCCTACTGAGGGCATCAGCTACCACGTTAGCTTTACCCGGGTGATACCGAATGGCACATTCATAATCGTTTAGAGTTCGACCCAGCGACGCTGTCGCATGTTCAACTCCTTCTGGTCAAAGATGTGTTGGAGGCTCTTGTGATCTGTATAGATTGTACACTTTGTTCCATATAGGTAGTGTCTCCAAATCTTAAGCGCAAACACCACTGCTCCCAATTCCAGGTCATGTGTTGTGTAGTTTTTCTCGTGAACCTTCAATTATCGGGACGCATACGCGATGACCTTATCACGTTGCATGAGTACGCATCCCAATCCCTAAATGGAAGCATCACAATATACTACAAAATCATCAGTCCCTTCCGGCAAGGACAGAATGGGTGCACTGCAAAGCTTCTGCTTCAGCAATTGAAATGCCGCTTCCTGCTTGTCACCCCAAGCATACTTGGTGCCTTTCTGGGTGATAGTGGTAAGCGGTTGCGCGATCTTTGAAAATCCCTCGATGAAACGTCTGTAGTAACCAGCCAAACCCAAAAATTGGCGGATCTCTGTCGGTGTCCTGGGTGCTTCCCAGTTCTTGATAGCATCGATCTTGGCGGGATCAACGTGGATACCCTTTTCATTCACGATATGCCCGAGGAACTGAACTTCCCGAATCCAGAAATCACACTTTGAAAGCTTGGCATATAGTTTCTCCTGTTGAAGTAATTCCAGCAATAATCGTAGATGTTCAGCATGTTCTTCTTTACCTTTAGAGTAGATGAGTATGTCATCGATGAACACAATGACAAACTTGTCGAGATACGGTTTACACACGCGGTTCATGAGGTCCATGAACACCGCGTGTGCGTTGGTGAGACCGAAGGGCATGACCAAGAACTCATAATGGCCATACCGAGTACGAAATGCCGTCTTAGAGATATCCTCCTCCCTGACGCGTAACTGGTGATAACTGGACCGTAGATCAATCTTGGAGTAGTAGCTTGACCCTTGAAGTTGGTCGAAGAGATCGTCGATGCGAGGTAATGGGTATCGGTTCTTGATAGTAACCTTATTGAGTTCCCTGTAGTCGATGCACATGCGGAAGGTCCCGTCCTTCTTCTTGACAAAAAGGACTGGAGCTCCCATGGCGAAGTACTGGGTCGGATAAATCCTTTTTCTAACAATTCCTGAAGTTGGGTAGACAGCTCTTGCAGCTCTGCTGGAGCTAGGCGGTACGGGGCCTTGGCGATAGGAGTTGCATGGTTCACCAATTCGATTTCAAACTCCACTTGTCGATGTGGTGGAAGACCAGGTAACTCCTCTGGAAATACATCGGAAAAATCACGGACGACAGGGATGTCTTCTATACGTTTCTCGTCCTTAGGCTGTTCGGTAACCAGTGCGAGCAAAGCGAAGGAGTTCCTCCTCCGAAGATACTTCTGTGCTTGGATGTAAGAGATGATGTTTGTGACGGCGCCTGCCTTCTCGCCTTGCACCATCAAGATTTCGTCGTTAGAGAGCAGAATACAGATAGCTTTCTCGAAATAGAGAACTTCAGCTCGGACGTCGGATAGCCAGTCCATTCCGGCTACCACGTCAAAACTACCCAGGGTAGTTGTCACCAGATCAATGGTAAAGGTGTGACCCGCGAGTTTGAGTTGACAGCCGGATACTATATGGGTCACATCTACAGATTTACCATCGGCTAGTTCTATGACGTAAGGGGTCTTTAGGGGTTTAGGCGTGAGATTTAGGTTCTTCCTTCATTCAATACAAGGAAAATAAGCCAAGCATAACAATCCCAACACTAAATCGTTTTATTCTTCTAGTCCAAGTCCTATGTGTTCCTAGCTGCTGCTGCTTCACCTGTATCATGTGTAAAATGGGGGTTTTTGGGTCAACATAGGTTGGCGAGTGAACCTTATTAGATAAACATTTATTAATAAATTAATTGTTAGTTTATCAATGAAAATTTGTGCATAATCATAGATGAGCAAATGTAAATAACCAAGCAATGGCAAATAGCAGTCACAACTATAGCATACAATAACACATGACAGCATACATGAACATACCAACATCATACTGTAAATAACATAAATGAAACTGTGCGATCAAGGCTCAATCAAACGGAGCCGATCGTATTGCATGTACTGAAAATGAAAATGTCTGTGCGATCAAGGCTCAATCAAACGGAGCCGATCGTATGTGGGCACGCCAGGTTCAACCGCATAATAAAATGGGGAACATGCTCAACGCTCATAATGTAATGGGGAGCGGCGGCCTATGAAATTGCATGTACTGAATAATAAATTTGCATCCAATAATAACTACTTAACAGCAACAAACTGAATACACATGTTCATGATATGATGTATGCACAATGGTTTAGTTATAATATATATATATACAAAGACACATGATACACCCCAAAACGTGATTAAAACGGGGAATTTGTAAGATTCACTCACATTGGGTGCGTTGGATTGGAGATGGTGAGATGCGCACGAATTAGATGGGCGGACAACGAGAAATACTAACCTAAATAATAACGGAAAAATATATTAAACGAGTGGATTTTATTAAGGGTTTTAATGAAATTTTTATATATATTTTTGTGAGTTCAAGGCCATTTTCTATCTTTAAAAATGTTATTTTTAAGTATTTTTAATTGATTTTTAAATTAAATTAAATAAATTAAAATATAAAAAAATTGTTTATTTAGCGTTGACCGTTGACCGGTTCGGTCAGCGAATTAATCTGCGCCGGGTGAGGCTCGAACCCGTGACCTCCCGTTCGCGTGCACACAGCTCTACCAACTGAGCTACGTGTCTAACCCGATATAATCTTGTTTTTATTTATACTTATACACTTATTCAGTTCACCCGGAATTCTCTTTAATTTCAAAAACATTTTAATTCATCGGACCGGTGTAAGTGACGGGTTTCGAACGCGCGACGTATGGTTCATGTTGTACACAGTCCACCGCTGGACTGTGTGTCTAACCCGGTTATTATCTCGGTTTTTATTATACTTAACAACTATCTGAGTTAACCCGGTTTAGTTTTTGATCAAAAAGGCATTTTATTACACAAGGTGTGCGTGGAGCAGGGATCGAACTCGGGACGTGTATGGTTTTTGTTTGCACACAGTCCACCGCTGGACTGTGTGTCTAACCCGTTTATAATTCCGTTTTTAATTAACCTTATATCATCACTAAACTCGTCTTCTTCATTACAATTGCAGACATCAATCAAACAACCGATACGCGATTAATTTAGTTAATGAACATGATGTCCAGTTAGAATGCATTGAACCGAAAAGTTTGGGGAAAGAAGATACCGAACAGATCGTCTTCTTCAGAGAATCCGGCAAAACTTGTGGGCTCTGTTTTTGGAACCTTCGGCTGTGAGAATCAATTAATAGGTTTAAGGGATTAGATGTGAAATTGAACTAATGAGTATTGATTATCAGTACGTTGGAATGAGCATACCGGTAATCAACGAGTTTCCGACAATTCCAGAAGTTTTCCGGCGAAAACAGAAAGTCCAGCAATGTCGTCTGTGGTTGATTATGAGCGATGGGTTAATGTTAGTAAGGTTCTAACAATGGATTGAAACCGTAAAGTAGAAGTATTTTACCGGTTTGAGTTGAATACGGTTTTTCGGCGACTTTTGCAGAAAATTCCGGCGAGCTGTTCTAGGTGTTCTGGTGGTCCGAAAATGCGATGAAAATAAAATGGAGTATTGGTATGATATCTCTGAGTCGCGAGAGTGGTCTGAAGCTTGTGTTATTCTGAACTTGATGATTTTCCGGTTTTAAAAACCGACAATGATGAGTCTTTAATTTTAATCAATTCCAATTTGATTAGAAACCGTCGTGCATCGGTTATAAACTGAATGTGTGAAATAAACAACGAATTGATGATTGGTTTGCCGATTACCGTTTCTCAGATAGCGTAATCGGTTTTAACTGGGTTTGTGTATAAATTTCATTTGTGTTCCTAGAGTTAGCAGAAAACACAATGTGGCGGAGTGGTCTTGGGAGTGAGTGTTTTGTTGTTGAAGGGTGTCTTGGCTGACCCGGGTTCGAGTCCCGGCAGCGTTATAATTTATTTATTTATTTTATTTTAACTTTTCATCAAATATAATTTTTATAGTTTAGTTTATTTATTAATTATGTATTGTTTTAAATCAAAATAATCATAAATATTCGATATAACTTTTATAACTTGATATTCGATTACAAAACGGAGCGGGTTTTGAAAACCCGATTTTTACAAATGTTACAGTATCCCCTACTTTTAGGAATTTCGTCCCGAAATTTAAGTAGTTGAAGTAGTAGGAAAAAGATGCGGGTATTTTTCACGCATTGAGTCTTCACGTTCCCAAGTAAACTCAGGTCCCCGTTTCGACTCCCAGCGTACCCTAACAATTGGAATGCGACTTCGTCGAAGACGCTTCTCCCCGTAGTCCATGATCTCCACTGGTCTTTCAATAAAATGCATAGATTCATCAATCTGAATATCTTCCAGCGGAATATGGAGATTCCCATCAGCGAGGCACTTCTTCAAGTTCGACACGTGGAATGTGGGATGAATCCTGTTGAGTTCTTCTGGTAAGTCAAGCTTGTATGCTACAGGACCTACTCTTTCGAGTATCTTGAAAGGTCCTACGTAACGAGGTGCTAGCTTCCCCTTTTGACCAAAACGAACTACTCTCTTCCACGGTGATACTTTTAAAAGCACATGATCACCAATGTTAAACTCTAAGGGCTTCCGTCGTTTATCTGCATAACTCTTTTGACGACTTTGAGCTGCTAGAAGATTGTTTCGAATTTGATGAATCTTGTCTGTGGTTTCTTGGATTAATTCTGGACCAGTAATTTGTGCTTCCCCAATTTCGTGCCAACATACAGGAGATCGGCACTTACGACCATATAAGGCTTCAAAAGGTGCCATGCCGATGCTCGAATGATAGCTATTGTTGTACGAAAATTCAACTAATGGTAGGTGGGCGTCCCAATTTCCCTTGAAGTCTATGACACATGCTCTAAGCATATCTTCAAGAGTTTGAATGGTGCGCTCAGACTGTCCATCAGTTTGAGGATGATAGGCGGTACTGAGATCTAATCGTGTGCCCATAGCGGATTGTACTGCTTGCCATGTTCGTGAGGTGAAACGACCATCACGATCAGAAATAATACTTAACCGTACCCCATGTCGGCTTACGATTTCGTTGATATAAATACGTGCAAGCTTTTCGTTTTTGAAATCTTCGCGGATAGGAATAAAGTGAGCTGATTTTGTAAGTCGGTCTATAATTACCCATATTGTGTCATACCCACCAGAAGTGCGAGGTAACCCGGTAATGAAATCCATGGTTATATTTTCCCACTTCCATACAAGTATTTCTGGTTGGACTAGAAGTCCTGAGGGTCTTTGGTGTTCAGCCTTCATCTTGGAACATGTGAGACACTTGGAAACAAAAACGGCAATATCCTTCTTCATTCCAGGCCACCAATAGGTGTATCGTAGGTCTTGATACATCTTATCGGCTCCTGGGTGTATAGAATATCGCGTTTTGTGAGCTTCATTCATAAGAGTTTCACGAAGATTGTTGTGGTTAGGAATCCAGATACGTTCTAGGTAATACAGAATACCGTCTGATTTAGTTTCAAGTTTTAGCTCGGCTCCACAGGACATCTCCTTTCGTACATCTTCTTCTGTTATTGAAACGTGTTGGGCTTCTCGAATTTGATCTTTAATGTCGGTTATAATTTGCGAACATAGAAGATGAATGGAGTTCGCATAACCCTTTCGACTAAGTGCATCAGCCACCACATTTGCTTTACCAGGGTGGTATCTAATTTCACAGTCGTAATCATTCAGGAGTTCGACCCATCTTCGTTGTCTCATGTTTAACTCTTTTTGATTGAAGATATGTTGAAGACTCTTGTGGTCAGTGTATATTTCACACTTAGTACCATAGAGATAATGTCTCCATATCTTAAGAGCGAATACAACGGCTCCAAGTTCTAGGTCATGAGTGGTGTAGTTCTTTTCATACTTCTTGAGTTGTCTTGAAGCATAAGCTATGACCTTTCCTCTTTGCATGAGAACGCAGCCTAATCCTTGCCCTGACGCGTCGCAATAGACTACAAAATCATCACAACCTTCAGGAAGAGTGAGGATTGGTGCATCACAAAGTTTTTGTTTAAGAGTTTGAAAAGCTTCTTCTTGCTTGGGTCCCCATACGAAAGGTTTTCCCTTATGAGTTAAAGCCGTGAGTGGCACAGCAATGCGAGAGAAGTTTGAAATGAACCGACGATAATAGCCAGCTAATCCAAGAAAAGATCTTACTTCAGTTGGTGTACGTGGAGCTTGCCATTCTTGAACTGCTTTGATCTTTGAAGGGTCAACATGTATTCCCTTGTCATTGACTACATGACCGAGGAATTGCACCTCTTTTAACCAGAATTCACATTTAGAGAACTTGGCATAAAGCTTTTCCTTTTCTAGAAGTGCAAGAACGAGTCGAAGATGACGCTCATGATCAGCTTTAGATTTTGAATAAATAAGAATATCGTCGATGAAGACTATAACAAATCGATCAAGATAAGGTTTGCAGACTCTGTTCATTAGGTCCATGAAGACAGCTGGTGCGTTGGTTAATCCAAACGGCATAACCATGAATTCATAGTGGCCATAACGATTTCGAAAACAGTCTTAGGGACGTCTTCTTCATGCACTCTAAGTTGATGATAGCCAGATCGAAGATCGATTTTTGAAAAGCAGCTGGCTCCTTGTAGTTGGTCAAGAAGATCATCAATGCGAGGTAAAGGATAGCGATTTTTGATGGTTAACTTGTTGAGCTCTCTGTAGTCGATGCACATACGGAAAGATCCATCTTTCTTCTTTACAAAGAGGACAGATGCACCCCAAGGCGATGAGCTAGGACGTATGAATCCCTTGTCAGTCAACTCTTGCAATTGACTGGCTAGCTCTTGCATTTCAGAGGGGGCTAACCTATATGGAGACTTTGCAACTGGTGTAGCACCAGGTATAAGATCAATACGGAATTCAACGTCTCTAATTGGAGGAAGTCTTGAAATGTCGTCAGGAAAGACTTGTGGGAAGTCTTTTACTACAGGAATGTCTTCAAGTTTCTTCTCTGTGGTTCCCTTTTTGATGATATGGGCTAAAAACGCGACATAATTCTTGTGAAGATATTTTTGAGCTTGAAGACAAGACATTAAGCTGAGCCCTTTCGACGAGGTTTCTCCAATGATTCGAAGAGTCTGACCGTTTGAAAGAGGAATACGAATAAATTTTTCACGACAAACAACTTCCGCCTGATGTTGACTGAGCCAATCCATACCGATTATGATGTCAAAACTTCCCAGCTTCATAGGAATAAGGTCGACTGAGAAATCGTGGTCGTTTAAGGTGAGTGTACAGTTGCGTAAAATAGAGTCTAATGAAACTGGTTTCCCGTCCGCAACTTCTACCATTATGGATTCCGTGAGCTTATCCCGATTTTTGCTTAAGATAGGTTCAAATTCTAATGACACAAAACTTCTATCCGCACCAGTATCAAATAACATAGAGGCATATCTACCATTTATAAGGAACGTACCGTTGACCACATTGCCGTCAGCTCTGGCCTGGTTCGCGTTAATATTGAAAGCTCTTCCTCTTGCAGGTGGAGGAGCTTGGTTCGCTTGATTCACTGGGTTGGCTTGGGCCTGAGCATGAATAATGTTTACCAACCTTGGACATGTGTTTCTGAAGTGGCTGGGGTCTCCGCAATTGAAGCAAGCCCGCATAGGTTGGCCCATAGGATAATTGGGTTGGTAGTATGTTTGGGCTAAATGTTGGGTGGGTGGAAATGGTAGGGGTTGTTGTGCTTGACCCATTAACTGTTGGTGGGTTTGGGTTAAAGGTTGGTGGCGGTTTGTTCGTTAAGGCATGCGGCAGTTTTGAACAGTATGTCCTGCGCGACCGCAGCCGGTGCAGTATTGGCAAGGATGATCAGGGGAATGGTGATATTGACAACGGTTACATTTTGGTAACGGGCCTGTGTAGGGTCTTCTGTATGGTGCGGGTGAAGCAGTGACTTGAGTAATGGGTGCAGCAGGAATAGGGGTGTTGGTTTGGGTAACTGCAAAATTTCTGGTGTTGTGCTTCCTCTTATTAGCGAACTTAGAGGAAGGAATGGGGTGGGTTGAAGTTTGTCCCTCAACAGGGGCTTTCTTCTTCTCTTCTTTGAACTTCCCGTTGCGAATTCGGTTTTCGGTCAGTTCAGTTGCTAACTCCATAGCAGCTTCAAGTGTTACTGGTGAAACGCTGAGAACTGAATCTTGGATTTTCGAGGGAAGTCCTCGAATATAATGTTCAATCAGACGATAGGTTAGTGTGAACAGATTTGGAACCATTTGGTTCAACTCCAAAAACCTCTTGTTGTAGGTAGTGTGATCACCCTCCTTTTGCTTTAGAGCATGAAATTCATCCTCCAACTTCTTAATTTCACTTCTAGGACAGAAATGCCTAGTCATGATTTCCCTTAACTCCTCCCAAGTTAAGGCCATCGCATCTTCAGTTCCCCTCTTCCCTTTCTCAGTATTCCACCAAGTGAGAGCTACTCCAAGTAGTCTCCCGGTGGCGTATCGAACCTTGCGATCCTCAGGACAATCGCAGTTTAGGAAGGTGTTTTCCATCTCCTCGAACCAATGTAGGAGAGCAGTGACACCCTCGGTCCCTTTAAATTTAGGAGGATCACGGGACTTAAAATGTTTGGAAGAGCACTTGCTGGTAGGAGGGTTGTCGATGTTCTGGTCCTGTTGTTGGGGAGGGTTAGTAGGATTTGTAGCAAGGGCTTGTTGTACTTGGACCACAATGTCAGGAAGTATCGTGGCCATTTGTTTCGCAATCTGAGTGGCCAAACGTTCCTGGGACCTTCCTGATCTTTTACCCCTTCGTTGCTGTCTAGACGACATCTACAGGATCATAAAATGAGAAGATTGTGAGTTTATGGTGTCTTTTTAGGTGTCATGTGTCTTTAAGAAAATGAAAATAACATAAATATCAATAACGCAACTACATCCATAGGATGTCTTGGGTTCGCTCATGTTGGGCCTCAAATGTCCCCCATACCTTCACCTACATAGTCATGTGGGCCCCCATGGCTATTGGCTTGGTAGGATTCACATTAGTATTGGCAATTTAACACTCGCATCCCCCGAATGCAAATGTTCATGAGATGTTGGTCGGAACGTGTCCAGGTGTAGACACAATGACAACTCAAAGTGGGGTTAGCTCACACGACGTTTGGTATAGCATGCTTTGGCCTAATAGGTACTTCGTACTCTCATCGTTAGTCCCCAGGTAGGCAAACTGGTCCTTTATTTTGGATTTATACGAATGCCAGCCTAGACAGGACGTTCCGACTACCGGTACTGGTACCCTTCCAGTTACTACATGCCCGTCATGAGAACTCACTTTGATGAGATTTGAAAACACGAAAATCATTGTAAAAACAATCATGATGTGGTGTGTGCTTTCATGGATGTGATATGTTATGAGCATACGATTTCATGATAGGCATTATATGATAATACATACTTATGAACGTGCTTGCACAATATCAAATGTAACATTTAACATAAAACATATAAACATCATGAAATTTGGCATGTAACACACAAAAATCTTATAAGTTTCTAATCGACTATAGTATAGGCTCTAAGGGTCTAATAACCTATCCTATATCCCTATAGTCATGGCTCTGATACCAATCTGTCACACCCCGACCCGCAACGGAATAAGAGTCGGGGCGTAATTGGGTTATCACCAAAGCTCATGACATTTACTATTATGTTTCATATTTAATAAAGTCAAAGTTACATTTCCAAAATCCAAACATGTTCATTCAATACAAGGAAAATAAGCCAAGCATAACAATCCCAACACTAAATCGTTTTATTCTTCTAGTCCAAGTCCTATGTGTTCCTAGCTGCTGCTGCTTCACCTGTATCATGTGTAAAATGGGGGTTTTTGGGTCAACATAAGTTGGCGAGTGAACCTTATTAGATAAACATTTATTAATAAATTAATTGTTAGTTTATCAATGAAAATTTGTGCATAATCATAGATGAGCAAATGTAAATAACCAAGCAATGGCAAATAGCAGTCACAACTATAGCATACAATAACACATGACAGCATACATGAACATACCAACATCATACTGTAAATAACATAAATGAAACTGTGCGATCAAGGCTCAATCAAACGGAGCCGATCGTATTGCATGTACTGAAAATGAAAATGTCTGTGCGATCAAGGCTCAATCAAACGGAGCCGATCGTATTGCATGTACTGAAAATGAAAATGTCTGTGCGATCAAGGCTCAATCAAACGGAGCCGATCGTATGTGGGCACGCCAGGTTCAACCGCATAATAAAATGGGGAACATGCTCAACGCTCATAATGTAATGGGGAGCGGCAGCCTATGAAATTGCATGTACTGAATAATAAATTTGCATCCAATAATAACTACTTAACAGCAACAAACTGAATACACATGTTCATGATATGATGTATGCACAATGGTTTAGTTATAATATATATATACAAAGACACATGATACACCCCAAAACGTGATTAAAACGGGGAATTTGTAAGATTCACTCACATTGGGTGCGTTGGATTGGAGATGGTGAGATGCGCACGAATTAGATGGGCGGACAACGAGAAATACTAACCTAAATAATAACGGAAAAATATATTAAACGAGTGGATTTTATTAAGGATTTTAATGAAATTTTTAGATATACTTTTGTGAGTTCAAGGCCATTTTCTATCTTTAAAAATGTTATTTTTAAGTATTTTTAATTGATTTTTAAATTAAATTAAATAAATTAAAATATAAAAAAGTTGTTTATTTAGCGTTGACCGTTGACCGGTTCGGTCAACGAATTAATCTGCGCCGGGTGAGGCTCGAACCCGTGACCTCCCGTTCGCGTGCACGCAGCTCTACCAACTGAGCTACGTGTCTAACCCGATATAATCTTGTTTTTATTTATACTTATACACTTATTCAGTTCACCCGGAATTCTCTTTAATTTCAAAAACATTTTAATTCATCGGACCGGTGTAAGTGACGGGTTTCGAACGCGCGACGTATGGTTCATGTTGTACACAGTCCACCGCTGGACTGTGTGTCTAACCCGGTTATTATCTCGGTTTTTATTATACTTAACAACTATCTGAGTTAACCCGGTTTAGTTTTTGATCAAAAAGGCATTTTATTACACAAGGTGTGCGTGGAGCAGGGATCGAACTCGGGACGTGTATGGTTTTTGTTTGCACACAGTCCACCGCTGGACTGTGTGTCTAACCCGTTTATAATTCCGTTTTTAATTAACCTTATATCATCACTGAACTCGTCTTCTTCATTACAAATGCAGACATCAATCAAACAACCGATACGCGATTAATTTAGTTAATGAACATGATGTCCAGTTAGAATGCATTGAACCGAAAAGTTTGGGGAAAGAAGATACCGAACAGATCGTCTTCTTTAGAGAATCCGGCGAAACTTGTCGGCTCTGTTTTTGGAACCTTCGGCTGTGAGAATCAATTAACAGGTTTAAGGGATTAGATGTGAAATTGAACTAATGAGTATTGATTATCAGTACGTTGGAATGAGCATACCGGTAATCAATGAGTTTCCGACAATTCCAGAAGTTTTCCGACGAAAACAGAAAGTCCAGCATTGTCGTCTGTGGTTGATTATGAGTGATGGGTTAATGTTAGTAAGGTTCTAACAATGGATTGAAACCGTAAACTAGAAGTATTTTACCGGTTTGAGTTGAATACGGTTTTCCGGCGACTTTTGCAGAAAATTCCGGCGAGCTGTTTTAGGTGTTCTGGTGGTCCGAAAATGCGACGAAAATGAAATGGAGTATTGGTATGATATCTCTGAGTCGCGAGAGTGGTCTGAAGCTTGTGTTATTCTGAACTTGATGATTTTCCGGTTTTAAAAGCCGACAATAATGAGTCTTTAAGTTTAATCAATTCCAATTTGATTAGAAACCGTCGTGCATCGGTTATAAACTGAATGTGTGAAATAAACAACGAATTGACGATTGGTTTGCCGATTACCGTTTCTCAGATAGCGCAATCGGTTTTAACTGGGTTTGTGTATAAATTTCATTTGTGTTCCTAGAGTTAGCAGAAAACACAATGTGGCGGAGTGGTCTTGGGAGTGAGTGTTAAGTTGTTGAAGGGTGTCTTGGCTGACCCGGGTTCGAGTCCCGGCAGCGTTATAATTTTTTTATTTATTTTATTTTAACTTTTCATCAAATATAATTTTTATAGTTTAGTTTATTTATTAATTATGTATTGTTTTAAATCAAAATAATCATAAATATTCGACATAACTTTTATAACTTGATATTCGATTACAAAACGGAGCGGGTTTTGAAAACCCAAATGTTACATCTTACCTGTTAATTGTCGTATCATCCATCCCTGTGCTAGGATGGTTTCATGCATTCTCTCTAGTTGCTCTTGTTGCTTTCTTATCATATCTCTAAGTAGGTCGCTCCCTACTTCTAACGAGTTAACCGGTTCGACCGGCACAGCGATGGTCGGGCGTGAGGACGACTCCTCCCCTAGAGCGGGCCTTTTTCTCACAGCTGAGCGTGTCTCCACGCCATGAGGTGGTGAGGGTTCCACCATAGGTGCCTTCCCCGGCGCCCTTGGTTGCAAAAGTTTGTCGGATGATGATGATGATGACATTGCATGTTGGTTGTGTAGTTAGTTACGAGTTGCGTTTATTTCAATATGCATTTATATTTTACATAACATAGTTGTGGTACAACACATAACAAGATATAACAGTTCAGTGCCAAACTAAGTCTAGTGTCATGAAAGCAGCTATAGTTTAGGTCTACTTTTAATGCAAACCTGGTTCTCTATAGCTAGAGGCTCTGATACCAATCTGTCACACCCTCAATTTCCACTTGCGGAGTTTTACCACGAGGCGTGTGAACAAACCAGAATCCGAGACACTAGTAACATCGAACGACTCTATATGATTTGTTTATACGTTTTCCAAAATCATTTGTTTAACCATTCATAGTTAATTTTAAATTGTCTTAGTTTGGTTTCAATGTTTAGCGGAAGCATTAGTTTTTAAAGTTGAGCGGAAGCATTAAAGTAAAGTAAAGGAACGGGCGCCAACACAAACGCCAAAACTAAAGAAAAACCCAAACAATATTCGTAAATGAGACTCGATAAAAAGATGTCTTGATCAATGCAAGTGAGTGCACCTAGAGCTCCTAGCGTCCTGAGAAACATGTAAAGAAACAAGTGTCAACATTAAAGAAGAGTGAGTTCATAGGTTTTCATAAGTTCATTTGTTCGGTTATAAGTTTGTTTCCCCCGTTATCCCTAACCCGGGATAACGATTTAGTTCCATTATTCCCAACCCGGAATAATACTGATGGCTCCATTATTCCTTACCCGGAATAATAATGATGTTCCATTATTCCTAACCCGGAATAATAATATTGTTGGTTCCATTATCCCTAACCCGGAATAATATTGTTGATTCGTAATTAAGTTCAATGTTAACATGTAGGTAGCGAGCCTAAAGTTATGTCACGTAAGTGTTCGCGATCGAAGCTGACTGTTGTGCCTCCGTGTTGCCAGGCCTATCACTGACCATGGCGAAGTTAGGCCAAATTATTCACCCGTTGACCATACCCGGTCGGCTAGCGTGACTAGCTCGGGTGGGGCTTGTCGGGCCCAGTAGTACTACTTATAATTTCCCCGCTATCTAACCCAATACTAACGATCCGAGAGTTTGTCGAGGACTTGTGTGATATAGCTGCTTAGTGACCATAACGTACATTAACATTAACTTAGTTACCGAATAGTTTAATGACGTTAATTTCGTATAAAGTAAAGAGATAGAGTTGTAGAGTGTATACATGTTTCTCCCCCTGTTGTTTAAAACCGGATAAAATTAGGGGCCGTGAACTCACCTTTAATTGCTTGGTTAGTGTAACACAGAAGTAGCAAATGATGGGACCGCTAATTGCGTCCTAACAAGTCAATTGATTTAAAGTTAGTGTGTGAACACACCGATACAAACCCTACACATAACTAACACACAATGCGGCACACACAACAACAAATTCTAAAACACAATCATGCATAAAAAGTATTATCATACCAAAATAGTGATCAAACCAACCTATCATGAACACAAATCAATCCATACAACACTTTGGTACACACATTCGCAAGTTATCAAGTTTCAGCTTGTATACTCATAATTAGGCTGTATTCAAGGATATTTATAAAATAGTTCCAACGTTCCAAAAATTCAAATTTTTTTACAAAAGGTGTCAACTAAACTGTAGAATTTTATGTAATTTTTTCAAGTCCTAACACTTTACCAGTTATTCATAAATATTAATATACTAGGCTGCAGTCAGATTCGTCGCTTTCTGACTGCAGTCCACGGGAGAATTTATTTAAAAATCACTGTTCATCCAATTAACAAAATTCCAGTGGGAGTTTCCTGGAAATTTCCATCTCCAGTTGCTGTACAAATTTTGTGATTCGACTCTCTACAGATTATGAGATCCGACTCGATAAACAACTAACAAATTTTCAGAATTTTCACAGCTTCAGTTACTTCACTTAATTACCACTTAAAAATACTAAACGACCTCAGAAAAATATGAATCCAGCGCCATTAGAAGAGTTTTTCAAAAATATATGTTTTAGGCTTCAGAAAATCCGTTTTTCGATAGATAATAACCAAGTTACAGCCAATTGAAGTTGGCTGTAAACACCATTCAGCATCCCGATTTCACCTTTTTATCGCAATATAACACGCTTAAACAATCGAGACGTTAAATATAAACGATCAAGAACAGATTTATCAATCATATATCATCATGTACATCATACTCATGAAAACCCTAATCATATTACATGGTTTTTATCACACAAAACGCAGTCTAATGATTCTTGATTCCAACTAATCATCAACATCGCTAAACTTGCACAATCAATCGAACTAACATCATAACACTTTCATAAACCATGATTCTACCATTACATACAAGCATGATCAATAGTTCATAAACCCTACATGATTTGCGAAACAATAGAAAACCCTAACCTTTAACAATGGAGATTAACGAACCGGGAACGAGATGGTAGTTGATTCGGGTTTGAAGGGAGATCGCGACCGAGAGAATGAGTGGGAAGGCTGCCGTCTACTGCTTCTTGGGGAGCTAGGGTTTCTTTTTTTTTTGTTAACCATTCTCATGCATGCTTATCTATATATAGTGTGGGTGGGGAAAGAAAAGGAGAAGGGTTTGGGCGATTTGAGTCTTGCGGCCGCAAAGGGTTTGGGTCTTTAACTTGAGCCTCAAGTTTTGCTTAACTCCTTGAGTCGCAAGGAAATGAGGTCGACTCATTTCGCGGCTCGGTTCGATTCGTCTATCTATTTACCATATATATATTTTATAACTAAAAATCACGAATTCGAAACATGGCATAATAACTCACTGAACTTATAAACATTTAATACACATAGCACGTAATTCACTTGATAAGTTCACAAAGTTATCGTAATTATTTCGAGCGTGTAAATTAAATCTCCGAATCAATTTAGCGTAGGAATGGATAACCGTGAAGTAGTGCGTTTAAGATATTCGAAAAACCGGGATGTCACAGGTTTGGCGGAGTAACAACCGCGCAACTCTGACTAGAAGCCTTCCACTTCTTGGTCTTGGGGTTGTTGTTTCTAGGGGTTTGGGTGAGGGTTCAACGGTAGCGGTTTCGGTGGTGGCTTGGTGCGCGCTTTTTAACGATGCCCTTGCGGCACTCTTGCACTCAACCTGATTGCTGTTAAGGCAGGCGGCCAAGCGATAGGTCTCCTCAATAGTCGCTAGGAAGGCAGCTTCTACGAGGTTCACGAAGGAATCGGGTAGGTAGTGGATGTACTTGTTGATGGCCTTTTCAGTGGTATCAACTTGACTAGGGCAAAGGATGCTTAGTTGTTTGAAGCGCCGGGTTAGACCATTGTTGTCATCCCCGTTCTGCTTGAGGTACCAAAACTCGTGCTCCAACTTCCTAAGTTCATGAGGAGGACAAAATCCGTCCATATTGATTGGCTTCAGTTCGGCCCATGGCAACACGTAGGCGGCATCATCCTCTCTCGTGCTTCATTCAGAGGTCCACCACTCGAGGGCTCTCGAGCAGAATACCCCTGAAGCGTTTTTGGTGCGCAAGTCATCAGGGCAACCACTTTGGCGAAACGAAATCTCCATGGCTTCAAACCAAGTCAACAACACCGTCGCACCAGCATTACCAGTAAACTCCATGGGTTTACAGGCCATGAATTGTTTGAAAAGGAATTGTGACTTAGGCTTTTCCACCTTAGAGTCGACGGAGGACTTAGGGGTGTCGTGGATGGTTTGAATTTGCCTTACGATGTTGGGGATAATCTTAGCCATTTGCTCGGCGACTAACCCTACAAGTTCTTGCTTCGAAATAGAGTCCCCATGGTTGTTGGAACCCTTCTTGGAACCCTTTGATTTCTTTGAGGAGCTTGGAGAAGACATCTAGGGTTGAAATAGAAAGGAAAAGGATGAGACTAGATCATAATGTAAAGATAAGTTTTGCATGTATAAGCATGGATATGTTCACGTATGTTGCATGTATTTAAAGAGTATTCAACAAGTATTCAATAAGTATAATCACGTATGAATGCATATAAAGAGTATAAATTTAGTTTGTTCACAAGGATTATTATTGTTTTTTATTGCGAGAGACGTGTGAATCGTGTATCGGTTTCGAAATGAATAAGGTATCAGGTATAAATCGCATAAAACTTGAGATAACATAAAAGGTTGGCTCGATAAAACATGGGATTATTTCGGGTAGAGAAACGTCGACTATTCCAAAGTGATTCGTAAGTCCTTTCGAGTTAGGGAACAGGCTTTGGCCTAATAGCTAAAATACTCTCGTAGAGAAGCGACTAACGGTATTTTACCCTTCCAGTTACTACATGTCCCTAGTCGATCGAAAATTCGAGACTTTGGCGAGATTGAAAATCGAGGAACGGGACTAGTTGACAAGGTGTGGGTTTCACCCCTAGCTTGACAACATCGTACCCTAAATGTGGTTGTTTCTTACTAGACGAGGAGCATATTCTGACTCGTTAGTAAGATCCACTAGAGTATGAAATGGAAGTTTTCCATCAAGATGTGAATATCACTCCTAACTTGATGGTATAACTTCGTGAAAAATCAAATACGCGGAATGAGGGATTTCACAAAAAATTGTAAGCCATTAGGCCTATCTTTGTGCAAATCGCCTCGTTTGCATCACGAGTGTCTTCAAGTGTATTGTGTAAATGTCTTAGGAAAGACATTATGTAAATTTTAAGACCAAAAGATAAGTAAGATGCAATGAAGGAAGAATAAAGTTTTAAGCATGATATAAGAATGGTCAAAATCGGGACGCTTAAACTATAGACTAGGTCGAACATGGCAATTCTACCTAATTCCCTATAGTTATGGCTCTGATACCAATCTGTCACACCCCAACCGATGGCGGAAACATCGAGGCGGAACGAAATAGATTGCTCATTGCTCACAATGCTAATAGCAACAATAATTAATTTAACCGAATTTTGTTTCATGAATAAATTGTCATTACAATACAAGGAAAAATTCAAATAACATAACAGCATTGGGCAAAATTTGATACAACAATAATAAACCTAAACGTCAATGTGTGTATCTAGTCTCAATGCTACTTCAATTTCATAGCATCATCATCAACCTGTAACATGTTTTAAAATAGAGTTCAATGCAAAAGCAAAGGCGAGTACACAAGTTTAAGCATAAGCATACGTATACGAATAAAGTTTAAAACGAATCCACATGATACTAAGTTAATACGAGCGCATTATACATGGCATGCGATATTTTTAGTCAAACCCCTTGTTAACGCAATCACGGTATTTTAACATAGCCTCTAGATTTCACGAGTGAGGTGGTGCGTTACTCCTATAGCGCTATACATGTCAAATGAAGGCTTAAGATAAGTTAATGATTATGGAATCACATACGAATGGTCCAAGATATAAGCAACAAGTAACGTATCAAAGCATTCATGTATATTGGATTGTTTTCGTGCATTTCAAAAAGTTAAGTGTTGTGGTTTTGCATATGGTAAACATGTAACACCCAAAAAGTGAAAAACGAAAAGTGGGTCGAGTGTACTCACGGTTTTGCAAGCGTTCCAACTTGGTAATCCGTGAAGAGTTGTTTGGTTGACGGGGAACACCGAGTTATCCTACAAGAGGAAAACGTAGGTGTGAGTATTTGGATGATTACAGTAGATTCGAAATTTGGAATAATGCATCACAAAGTAAAGTATACAAAAATACTCACTAAGGTCTAGCACTCGTTTGACACTATGGGAACCCATTAGGGTTATGTGATTTCATAGGTTGTAACACCTATTAGAATCTAAACGAGGAACCATACTCTTTACTGATTAAACTTACTAACTCGACACATGATTATGTAATCATTGTCAAGGTTTTGGTTTTTAAGTATGTATTATATAGATTAATATAGTTATATCATAAGTCCTTCAAGGATATCATATAAGTCATGTGGGAGGTAGGTGGTATAACCATCCATTTAGGAACCTATTATGAGTTCACCACTACACAAGTTCTCATAGACAACAAGGAGGGTCAAGAACAAGTACACGAATAATAAAGGAATAAAATACATGTTACTATACACTAAGTAGCCAAGTAATCTACAACTCTGTGAGCCGGCGTCGACACACGTCGAAGGCTAGACATGGTTGTGTTACTTTCAACTAGCAAGCTACTTAGGATGAATGAGAAAACATCAAGTGTTGTGTGGACTTAGATGTAGGATAGCCCAAGCTAACCAAGTAAGTCACACAAGAACAAGTCCAAGACTTGCAACACTTGTGAACTTAAAGCTCAATGGAAACAGAAAGCTTAGGGTGTTAAAACAGCCCTTAGTTCATGTTAACAAGCTTGGTTAGGCTTCACTAATCACAAACTTGATTAGGAGCACAAGAACACAAGTTTGGTTGAAGAATACATAAGATTTAAAGAAGTTTTGAACACAACAGAAAGTTTGGAACCCTTTAGGTGCATTTCCAGGTCTGGATTCTCCATGGAGAATCCGTGGATTCAAACTTAAGGATTATCCAAGCAAGTAGGAAGAAGAATCAAGTGAATTGGTTAAGAAATGAGAAAGTTATGCTCACTTTTGTAAGATAGTATGAATCTGTCCGAATTCTGAAGTTGCAAGAGATTTGAGAGTGATTTGAGAGATTAAAGAGTGTTCAAAGTGTGAAAATGCTTTGAGAAGCTTGGTATTTATAATGGAAGAGTTTAGGATTTGTTTGGGGGTGATTAAGGAGGGTTTAAGGTGATTGGGTGAGGTTAGAAAGGTGGAATTTGTGCCAAATTCGCGACTGGAACACATTCTGCCCGCCTAGACACGCTTGCGGACCGTAGGGGAAACCCATGCAGTCCGTAAGGGCCGGGTCAGAAATGTAACTTTTATTTTTTGTTGTTTTATGGGTTGGGCCTTGTATGGATGTTATATAAAATGTATCGTTGGGCCATTTTAAGACTTTTAAGTATAAGTAACATGATTTAAGGTCTACATATGTATAAAACGAATACGATTAAGTATAAATATCACGAATAAGTTTCGCATGAAGTATGATTGTTATGTGTTTATAAGTTGCCACATGTTTACGAATATTAAGCATGAATGTATGATTAAGTATAAGTATAAAATGATTACGAATATGTATAAAATACGAGTTTCATTATGATTCAAGTCTCGGTTTACAACGATTACAATGATTACAACGAAAGAACGAATACAAGATACAAAGATTACCAAAAAATAGGAATACAACACGAGCTTTCTAAATATGGAAAGTTTAAAAAACCGAGGCGTTACAGTCTCCCCTCCTTTAGGAAATTTCGTCCCGAAATTTAAGAAGATGCAACGAATAGATGCAGATACTTAGTCTTCATATCACTCTCCAGTTCTCAAGTAAATTTAGGGCCACGTTTACCTTCCCATCGAACCTTGACGATATGAATTTGACTGCGCCTCAATTGTTTGATTCATCAGTCCATGATTTCGACAGGTTTTTCCACAAAATGCAATGTGTCGTTGATTTGAAGATCTTCGAGTGGAACTTGAAGTCCTTTTTCAGCTAGACACTTCTTGAGATTTGAAACATGAAAAACAGGATGAACGTTGTTGAGTTCTTGAGGTAGATCTAGTCGATACGCAACCTTTCCAATCCTTTCGATAATCTTGAAAGGACCTACATAGCGAGGAGCGAGTTTGCCTTTCTTACCAAATCAAACAACACTCTTCCAAGGAGATACCTTGAGAAGTACGTTATGACCTACATTGAATTCTAGGGGCTTGCGTCTGTTTTTAGCATAACTCTTTTGTCGGCTTCAAACATTGAGAAGGTTATCACGGATTTGTAGAATCTTGTCCGTTGTCTCTTGTATAATTTCGGGACCGATGATTTGAGAGTCACCGATCTCGTGCCAACAAATTGGCGAACGGCAGGTGATTTGAGAGTCTCCGATCTCTCCAGGTGGTAAAATTGACGCGACATCAACATGAGGAGCTGCCGGAGTTACTGGAATGCTCACATGATCTGGATCATCCGGAGCATCAGCTTCGTCGGACGAGTCTTCAACAATTTGTCCGTCGACCTGAGGACCGCCAACGACGCGGAATCTCCGATCGTGGACCTAGAAACGATCATGATACTGTAGATCTAAGTGAAAAGAAACGAAAGATGAGGAGATAATAGAAAATCGGTGGGCGCCAATAAAGAAACGTAGACCTAACAGATTGGAATCTGGTTAGATCTAGGGTTTGGTTTCTTTCATAAAATTGGTTAATCCTTCGTTTGGTTTGACGATGATGATAGCAACTACACTCCGACGATACCTGCAAAACAGAACACCGTTAGCCTCGCCACGGGGAGAAGGGGGTTCTCTCCGTGACCACCCTCCGGCGTGAGAATAAGTATTGGTACTCGGAAAATAGTTTTACTGAAGTAAGAGAGAGAGTAAGTGAGAGTGAATACCTTTCCTTGAAACCGAAGTTTCCTATTTATACCCGATTTGGGCGCCAAAAAAGAGATGGAAATTTAACAGAATCTTTGCCATTCCGTTAAATGTAAATCTTACCGTTAATGCACATGGATTAGTTCGTCATCTACGGTTAGGGAGATGCCACATGTCGTCGTGAGATCACTATGCTTTCTCGAGGTGACCTTGCTATCACCGTGATCTTCTTGACTATCTAATATGCTGCCACGTGGCATTCAGTTGTAACTAAAAGGTACCCCTACACGATTGGACATTAAATGCTTCTAGATGTTTCACAATTGTGGCTCTCTATGGCCTGCTGCCACGTGTGCATTCGGTTATAACAGAAAAGATTCCTTTTGCCTCTGCATCATTTCTTGTGGACAGGAATTATTTGCTGAGGAAAAGTCTTTCAAGATTAACTTTTTCCTTGCGTGAGCGGCGCAAGGTAGTTAACTGATCATCTTACCTTTTAGATGCTTGGCGCAGAGAATTGTAAACCTCCTATGTTGTGTTGTGGGCTGTGCAAGGTTTCTGGGAACTAACAATGACTTAGGGAATTCTCAAGATTAACTATCTTCCTTACGCGAGCTGGCGCAAGATAGCTAAATGATTTGTTCCCTTCTTTGCTATTTGGCGCAGAGTTTGATAAGTTCCTTCTTTGGTGCAAATGTATGTGCAAGGTTTCCTTGATAGTTAATAGCGGGTATGGTTCCCTTGCTTGGCGCAAGGTTTTTGGGACCATACCCCTTCAAGTCCCCACAGTCCAGTGTTGCTCCTATGCGCAAGTAGTAAGTAGGTTGAACATTGGACTAAATAAAATGGTGAGTTGTATGCTTGTAAATAGTATCGTTGCCCTGAAGAAAAGCGAAATTTCGTTAAATGAAACTTTTAGGATAAGGGAAAACTTTCTTGAATTTTTAAAAAGCTGTCCTTTTGTCAGGGGTTGGTGAGAGACAACGTGCCATTGTGACATTTTGGGTACGGTTTGACAGCTGCCAACAGTTGTTAACCATACAACATTAATTACTTGACGACATGTGTATTGCACACGCGTGCATGGGGACGGTTCCTGTTCCCTACTCGCCCTGACATTTGCCTAGGGTTCGAAAAAGGGTGGATGCGGTTACACGCTACCCCAGGCATTAATTGTGATCCCTTTAAATATACATCTCCAAATCCTTTTTTCCTTTATGCTTTCAAAACTTCTTCTTCTTCACCACTGAAATCCCCTCTTCACTGTAATATTTTTCTTCTGCAACTTCCTGCCGGAATTACATGGCTACCAGTTCTGGTACTGCAGATATGCCGACGACGTCGACTCTACCACCGTTGAAATGGAAGAAAGAAGAGTTTGATGCCGTTGTCTCAAATTTCTTGTTTGCCAAATCTTGGTGGCTTTCTATCCCTAGGAGAATGCTACGGCGGCAGATGCTCCGGCCGGCTACATTACGTTATTTTATGATTATTTTGCCAAGGGTAACTTCCGGCTGCTGGTGACCAATTTTATGCTAGAAATCTTTGAGTTTTACAAGTTCCACATCTCCCAGTTAAATCCAATGGGGATGGTGAGGATTAGGTACTTTGAATTTGTTTGCTGGTCGATGAATATCATTCCGAAGGTTGAGGAATTTCGAGTTTTTTTATCAACTCCATTGCTCGTTAGGTTTTTATTCCTTTCAGCAACGTTTACAAGCAAAGCGGTTGTTGCTCGTGCCTCCTAAATCTTATCATGATTGGAAGCAAAAATTTGTCTATGTTTAAGGCGGCGGTGATTCCGATGGCGATGACGTTCCGGGCTGGAGAAGAGATAGAGTTGGAAACTTTGGCTATTCCAAGCAAAGAGGTGTGGTACCAGAACATGAAGGATATGCCCAACATTATTTTACCCGAAAAGGCGTTGATTGCTACTGCTATGAGCATACTGTGGAAGAAGGAACACCAAGAGAAACCAGTATATACAGAAGATGGAGTTGGTACGTTACTATACAACTTATTGGGACCATCCTCTATAAGTGTATACTGAGGATGTTCATTATTGTGCTTTCGGGTACAGTTGCGCCGCTATACTTAGTCTCTTTCAAGAGAGATAATGGAAAGATGGCAGTGATGCCGCTTGAAAAGAATGAGGAGCCATGGTTTGATCAAATCCTTGGAAACGTTGAACTCCCCAAGAAAGAAAATCTCAACGCGCAGCCTTCCTCTACCACTAGTATGTAGTTTTTTATAAAGCCTGAGTTAGTTTTGAAATATTACTATCAGATGTTAATCCTAAGTAATATTGCAATGTAACTTATGGTGCAATGTTTGCCTTTTATTATTGATTATGTAGGTGACTTGATAACCTTGGGCGTAGGCCCTGATTCGAAGAAAAAGAAGAAACCAGCTGCTGCTGCTTCACTTCCCCCATGCAAGATGTACAAAAACCTAAGACATCTGCCGCTGTGAATCCTAAGGGCAAGAAAGGTACGCGTCTCATATCTGATTCTTTGTGTGAATACGTGGTGGTGTGAGACTCATTAGGGAGTCTCGCGCCTGTAGGTTTGAGGAAGCCTAAAGCGGAACCTATAGATACTTCATCCATTCCTGCTGCCAACCCGGACGAACCTTTGGAAATTCCTTCTAGCCCAGAGACGATGCTGAAGCGCACCTCAAGGAAGAGGAAAGAAGCTGAGTCTGCACCACCATCCTCGCCGCAGAAGAAAGTTGTGCGGCCACGCATCGGCAAAAACAGTAATCTAGATGCTCTAGAGGAGAAATTTTATCCTCGTAAGAATACTTCATCTGTCTTTTATATATGTTGGAAATTCTGTCTCATTCGTGCTCGTTCGCAGAAAAAATAGTGAAGGTGGCGCAGACCACATCGACCTCTCAGCCAACAGAGGGCGACCCAGAAGGTAAAGGTGCTGAGAAAGCTGGGGGTGATGTGAACCCAAGCGCAACCATTTCTGGCTCAGACCCGATCATGCCCAAAATACCAGAGAAAGTTGCTCTAGAAGAAGAGCCTCAAAAAGCTTTTGCTGAAAATCCTGTTGGCGAGCAGGTAAAAGATACTGCCCCTCCTCATGTGGAGACCTCAGCTGCTACGCAAGCGCAAGAGACGACTACCTCCTCTACTTCCCATGCCGAAAAATTACTTCTACAATTAAGGGAGCAAGTCCCTCTACAGCTTGCCAAGGGTTCTCCTCATTTTTGACGATCCTGAAGAGGAGTCGCCTATTCGTCCTGAGGAGACGCTTAGGGAATATTACTATCGCACTTATTCCGCTAAGAGAGCCTCCGCTGTCATACCCCAACTGATGGCGGAATCATCGGGGCGCGACACTAGGCGACCTGATTGTCTCACGAGAATTCTATAACAATTAACTAGCAATATTACATAACGTTTAACATCCCATACTATCAAACATAACATTTTAATCAATTATTACAGAAACTTGTTTTCTCATGAGAACTAATCAGGTTCGATATCCCCTAGATTTAATACATGAGTTCCAAAACAAAGCAAATAAAAATAACTAAACTAAGCATAATCCAATGCATCCAATGCTAATCCTCAACCTGTTACACATGTTAAAATACAAGTAATACAATTAAGTAAAGGTGAGCATACAGGTTTAAGTAATACTAGCATAATAGAGAAACTGTTCGCGAAATAGTCTAATTACATATCAAGATACACCAAAAAACGTCACACAAAACTAGGCATATTTCTCATGCTAACTTCCGTGAGAAGGCTAGCACGTCCATCCTAACTAGACCCCGTCGGGTGTTAGCGACACTATAGTACCTTACTAGCTAGGGAGGCAAGTTAACGAAAATAAGTCCTAGTCACGTGTTTCTAGTATCACATATTGAGCATATATAATCAGATTATTCGCGTGTGATAAACAGTTTGATTTGTGAGGTGATTTTGATAGAGGAACATATGTAACACCCAAAAAGTGCATTAACGCGAAACGGGTCAAGTATACTCACAGTCGGTGTGTTTAGAATGAAGAAGACGACTGTTGGTAGACGAAGGAGAGCGCCGGATCAACCTGCATACGCGAAGGAAGTGCATCAGTCTCCGGAAAGCTGAAACGGTGAAGTTTGGTTTGGGCAGTAGGCAAGTTCGGCCGAACTTGTATGTCAACATACAAGTTCGAGCGAACTTGGGTGGGTTTACTGGGATCTGAGTCAAGTTCGGGCGAACTTGTAAGTTTCTCAAGGAAACTTGACAAGTTCAGGCGAACTTGTGGGGATTTGACAATTAGAAAGACAGGCCGAACTTGTGAAGTTCCCTGAGAAACTTTGCGAGTTCGAGCGAACTTGAGGGATTCCTGTTGAAAGTTTGGTCAATAATACTCAAGTTCGGCTGAACTTAACCCTCAGAGGGCAAGTTTGAGCGAACTTGACAGGTGTGCTGCACAAAATCAGTTAAATCTCAAGCGAACCTGATGTTTTCGGGTCCAAAATCTTGCGTTTTCGCGTCGTTTGCTGAGGAAATCGAGTGCCCATCCCTCCAACCTTAAGCCACTGAGTAAAGCTTAGGCTGGAGAGGTCTTTTGGAGCGAACTTAGCCATTTTACAGAAACTCGGGCTAATCCGGGCGAACTTGATGGTTCGTACGGGTTAGTCCAGCTTGTGTAAAGTGACGATTTCGTCCTTGTGCTTCCGGATCTGATATTCTCGCATGACAACACCTCGTTCCACTCAAAAGTGAACGAAACATACGTCATTAGTCCGAATATTGTGTAATAATCAAGGATTTAAAAGGTTTTGCTCAGATCTAGTATAGATCTGAGTGAAACAGAGGTTTTTATGGACAAAGATGAAGATTTTCGTAAACAGAAGAGATTTGATGAAAACAAAGGCAAAGCCTTGTGAAAAATCATTGTAAACTATTGTAAAACGTTGATGAACATCATTGTAGTTGAAATCGGGTTGATTCTTACTTAGAAAACAAAGGGTTTTGGGTTTGAGAGATCTGGGCGAACTTACAACAAGTTCAAATGAGAGAATGGGGTTGAATATTTATAGGTGAAGACAAAAAGTGAGCTGGTGGGAGTCAAGTTTGGTCGAACTTGCATGAGTTCGGGCGAACTTGCTAGATATGCATGAGAAGGCAAGTCAAGTTCGGCCGAACTTGCTGATTCTGTGAAGAATCAAGCAAGTTCGAGCGAACTTGGGGTAAAAGGGAGAGTTTATTTTGGCCAGTCAAGTTCGGACGAACTTGGCATCACCAAGTTCGAGCGAACTTGACCCAAATGTTGGGTTTTCTTTGTTTATTTCGCATTAAGGGTTCGTTCGGCGATTCGATTCATATTAGATAGTTATATTAAGCGTTATAAGCGATGTAATAGTGCGATTTAGCGATTCGAGCATGTGAGAGCGATGCGATAGCGATCGTAATCATAACCATAAACATACATAACACATAAATAACATAAAACCATATAATAACTGCGATTCGCGATGCGATGAGATAAGCGATGCGACGGCACAAGTGTTTATCAAACAATAACACACTCGGCTCGTATAATAGCGTATTTAGTTGTAATTAAGATTGGATTAGCGATGCGTTTAATAAGAGATTAGATGCGATATAATTGAAATAAAACATATCTAATTTAACATAACTTTCTTATAAACGAATCTCATAATTACAAAAGATAGATACAACGATAATAAGAGCAAAAAGATAACAACGAGATTCGGAGTTGTTATAGTCTCCCCTACTTTAGGAAATTTCATCCCGAAATTTAAGTAGTGGCCGTAACGAAGAGATGCGGGTACTTGGCCTTCATGTCACTTTCCAATTCCCAAGTGAACTCTGCGCCGCGTTTACCTTCCCATCGGACCTTCACAATAGGGATGCGAGAGCGTCGTAGTTTCTTGGTTTCTCGGTCCATGATTTCGACAGGATTTTCAACGTAATGGAGAGTCTCGTTGATTTGCAGATCTTCGAGAGGTACATGGAGATTCTCTTCGGCTAGGCATTTCTTGAGGTTAGACATGTGGAAAGTCGGATGAACGTTATTAAGTTCCGCCGGTAGTTCGAGACGATAGGCTACTTTACCGATCCTTTCCAGAATCTTAAAGGGACCAACATATCGAGGCGCTAGCTTTCCTTTCTTCCCGATGCGGATCACTCCCTTCCAAGGTGCAACCTTTAGGAGAACGTGATCTCCCACTTCGAACTGTAGGGGCTTGCGGCGTTTATCGGCATAACTCTTTTGACGACTCCGAGCTTTCAAGAGATTGTCTCTGATCTGGGGGATCTTGTCTGTCATTTCTACGATAGCTCGGGACCGGTGATTTGTGCTTCTTCGATCTCGTGCCATGCAATAGGCGATCGACATTTTCTTCCATACAACGCCTCAAAAGGAGCCATTTGAATGCTGGTATGATAACTATTATTGTACGAGAATTCGATTAAAGGTAAATGTGTATCCCAATTACCACCAAAATCTATGATGCACGCACAAAGCATGTCTTCGAGGGTGCGGATCGTGCGCTCAGTCTGACCGTCGGTTTGAGTGTGAAAAGCGGTACTGAGATTGAGAGTAGTACCGAGTGCGGATTGAAAAGTCTCCCAGAGACGTTAAGTCAAGTGACTGTCTCGGTCAGAGATGATGTCACGAGACGTCCCGTGTCGACAAATGACTTCGTTGGTATAGATTCGGGCTAACCGTTCTACCTTAAAGTCTTCTCGTATAGCAATAAAGTACACGGATTTGGCAAGACGATCAACGATAACCCAAATGCTATCGTGACCAGAGGAAGTGCGAGGGAGTTTCGTAATAAAATCCATAGCTATACTCTCCCACTTCCACATCGGGATTTCGGGTTGTTCGAGTAAGCAAGATGGCCTTTGATGTTCGGCTTTAACTTCCGAGCAAGTTAAGCACATTGAGACGTATAAAGCGATATCCTTTTTCATGCCCGGCCACCAGTACTTAGGACAAAAGTCCTGGTACATCTTGTCGGCACCGGGGTGAATCGAATATCGAGATTTATGAGCTTCGGTCATTAGCAATTCACGATGATTATCGCGAGTATGAATCCAAATGCGGTCGAGATAGTAGTAGATGCCGTTAGGTTTAACAATGAGTTGAGTTTCGGCACCACATTTCATTTCTTCCTCCAAAGTATTCTCATTAAAGCAGGAGAATTGAGCAGAGCGAATCATGATTTCAAGATCATTCAAAGCTTGAGAGTCACGAATACTATATACATAGCTTCGTCGACTTAGAGCATGGGCGACGACGTTTGCTTTGCGGGATGGTAGCGTATCTCGCAATCGTAGTCGTTGAGAAGTTCCACCCATCGGCGTTGGCGCATGTTCAGTTCCTTTTGATTGAAGATATGTTGTAAGCTCTTATGGTCGGTGAAGACCGTACACTTAGTACTGTAAAGTTAGCGTCGTCATATCTTCAATGCAAAAACAACTGCACCGAGTTCGAGATCGTGGGTTGTGTAGTTCTTCTCGTGGATATTGAGTTGTCGAGACGCATACGCGATAACCTTGTCTTGTTGCATAAGAACAAAACCAAGACCAAGATTAGAGGCATCGCAATAAACAACGAAATCGTCGTTTCCGTCGGGTAAAGCGAGTACGGGAGCGTTGCATAGCATACGCTTGAGCGTTTGAAAAGCTTCCTCTTGTTTGGACTCCCAAACAAAAGGTCTGTCCTTATGAGTTAGGGCAGTAAGCGGAACGGCGATTTTTGAAAAGTCGCGATGAATCCACGGTAGTAACCCACCAATCCAAGAACTGAACGGATTTCGGTAGCATTCTTCGGTGTAATCCAACTCTTGACAACTTCAATCTTTGAAAGGTCGACGTGAATTCCTTGACTATTAATGATGTGGCCGAGAAATTGGACTTCTTCAAGCCATAATTCACATTTAGAGAACTTAGCATAAAGACGATTACCTTGGAGAAGTTCGAGGACTAAACGGAGATGGCGCGTGTGTTCGTCTCTCGACTTCGAATAGATAAGGATGTCATCGATAAACACAATGACGAAACGATCTAGGAAAGCTTTACACACACGTTTCATCAAATCCATGAAGACCGCGGGTGCATTGGAAAGACCAAAAGGCATGACCACGAATTCGAAATGGCCATAACGGGTACGAAAGGCGGTTTTCAGAATGTCTTCTTCCAATACGCTTAACTGAGGATAACCGGAATGAAGATCGATCTTAGAAAAACAAGTAGCACCTTGAAGCTGGTCAAATAAGTCATTGATTCGAGGAAGGGGATAGCGGTTCTTTATCATGAGTTTGTTAAGTTCACGATAATCGATGCACATTCGGAACGTTCCATCTTTCTTTTTCACGAAAATAACGGGTGCGCTCCTGGCGAAGTGCTCGGGAGTATGAAACCTTTATCAAGAAGCTCTTGAAATTGGTTTGATAGCTCGCGCATTTCTGATGGTGCGAGGCAATAAGGAGATTTAGCAACGGGAGTAGCACCGGGAACTAAATCGATACGTAATTCAACATCTCGAGTAGGGGGTAAACCGGGTAAATCGTCGGGAAAGACTTTGGGAAATTCACGAACAACAGGAACGTCTTTAAAAGTCTTCCTTTCTTTCTCCGGGTTCACGATATGGGCGAGGAAAGCAACACATTGCTTCCGCAAACATTTGTGTGCTCGAGTACATGACAAAAGCATCAACTTCTTTGAGGGAGTTTCACCATAGACATGAAGTTGATCACCGTTAGGGAGAAGGAAACGAATCATTTTATCAAAGCATACAACTTCAGCATGGTTTTCATGAACAAAGTCCATACCTACTATGATATTGAAGCTACCTAACTGCATAGGTATGAGGTTGATCGAGAAGACATAGTTGTTGAGATCGAGAGAGCAACCACGTAGGACGGAGGTGACGGTAATGGATTTTCCGGTGGCGACTTCCACATCGAAAGTCCTTGGGAGTTTAGCGCGCTTACATTTTAAAACCTTTTCGAATTCTAACGATACAAAACAATTATCGGCACCAGTATCAAATAAACATGAAGCATAAATACCATTGACAAGGAACATACCATTGACAACATTGTTGTCATTCTGGGCCTGGCGATGGTTCATATTGAAGGCTCGGCCACGCGTAGCCTGTTGTTGCTGCCGAGGTTGTGGTGGTGGCTGCTGCTGGGGCTGAGGCTGTTGTTGTTCCTGCTTCACAGGTTTGTTCGGGCAGACGTTGCTGAAATGATTTAGATCTCCGCACGTGTAGCAGGCACGTGCTCTTGGGGCTTGCTGCTGATTGGCCAGGGGAGGAGCTGGTAAAGCTGGAGCTACTTGAGTTTGAGGAGCTGGCTGACGAGGACCACTACGGAAGCTGACAGTAAAGTGGCGGTAGATGTTACAGTTGGTGCAGAAGCGACAATTTCCACCAATTGCGTGATGATAGGTGCATTTTGGGCACAAGGGATGAGGACCAGTATACGCACGTTTAGCTGGGGGAGCGTTTTGAGTAGGAGCCTGGTAAGGCTAGGAGTTGAGCGGTGTAGCAGCGGCGTAGTTCTTGCTAGGGTTCCTCTTTTGGGTCCCTGACTCTTTCCCTTCGGGTCCCTGGATGGTTCGGTAGCAGCAGTTGGTTTGGTGACAGCTTGATTGGCAACTTTCACAGGGTTCTTGAAAACCATCTTGAACTCGCTGATCATTGATCTGAGTGGCGAGCATGTAGGTTTCCTCGATGGTTGTAGTATGAGCAACCTTCACAAAATTTGCAACACATTCGGGTAGAGCACGGATATACTTGTTGATGGCTTTCTCAGTAGTATCAACTTGGCTGGGACAGATGATGCTCAAAATCTTGAATCGAGCGGTAAGTCCAGCATTGTCGGGACCATCTTGCTTGATACCCCAAAGCTCATTCTCGAGCTTTTGAATCTCATGCGGAGGACAGAACTCTTTCTTCATCACTTCCTTCAGTTCCTCCCAAGACAGATTATAGGCTTCGTCATTACCGCGCCTATTTCTTTCTGCGGTCCACCAGTCGAGAGCACGGGACGGGAAGACTCCTGTAGCGTTCACCGTGCGAAGGTCATCAGGGCATCCACTTTGCCTAAAGGTGACCTCAATAGCGTCAAACCAATGGAACATAGTAGTCTGTCCATCGTTGTCCGTGAAGGCGATAGGTGCACAAACCTTGAAATTTTTGAAACTTAACCGTGACTTTGGGGTTTCAGCTTTTGAGTCGACCGAGGAGTTACTGCTCACAGCATGAATTTCTAGACGATTTGCAGGATGACTTTAGCCATTTCCTTGGCTACCATTGTAGCGATGCGCTTATCGGCATTGTTCCGCTGGAGATTCCTCCTGGTATGTGATCCCATTGAAGACATCTACATTGAAGGATTTGATAGGATGAGATTCGGTTATAATAAGTCTATGTTTAAAGTATTTATTTTTATTATTATTCACACAAGGCACAAGGTCACATATACATGTAGACAAGTAAACATGTAGACAGGCAAACACGTAGGCACATAAGCACATAGCACGTTAGCACGTAAGCACATAATTCACGTAAGCACATATTTTGCATGTATTCACCTTCTTATAAGTAAAGCGGAGCGCGTACGAGATGCGATATAATAGCGAGATATAAGCGATATATAAGCGAGTAATACCGCGCATGAGACACACATGTTCTCATAGGCGTAAGCGAGTTAAGTGATTAGTTTGGTTGGTGTATTAATTTAGTGTTTTAGATTACGAGAGCTGTGCGATAAGTGCATATGATGGAGCGTAAAAGCGGTAAATCGAGAAATCGAATAAAGCGAAAATTCTCAAAATTTAAACACACAAATATTAATAAACTTGATGATGCGTAAAATCGATGATAGTAGGCTTAAATCAATTGGGAGCGTCCTGGGTTTTGAGACGTTGACTATCCAAAGTGGTTCGATCATTCTTTGACTTTAGACCCACGCTTTGGCCGAATAGATAGATGCTCTCATCGCAAGCGGCTAACGGCATTATCCTTCCGGTTACTACGTGTTCTAAATCATCGGAATAACGAGACTTTGTGAGATTTGAAAATCGAAGGGCGGAACTAGTTATTAAGATGCGGGTATCACCCCTAACTTAACAACTTCATTCCTAGTTGTGGTCACACTCACCGATCGAGTCGGGTGTTCCACTAGATAGAAATGGAGGTTTTCGTCGAGGTTTGGATATCACTCCTAACTCAACGAAGGTACCTCGTGCAAGAGAGAATGCGCGGAGTGAATGATCTCATCGAGAGTTCTCGGTTTTCACACCTATTCTCGACCTGATCACTCGTTTTGTGTGATACGAGCGTTTCCAAACATGTATATTGTGTTAGCCTTAGGAAAGGCACTGTAACAACTCAAAAATTCGATTGTTATCTTTTATTTTGTTTTCCTGTTTATCTACCTTTGTAATCCGAGATTCGGTTAATAATAAAGTTTATGTTAATTAATTATGGTGTTGTACGTTATTATCGCATCTAATCGCTTAACAAATCGCATCGCTAATCTCATCGCATTGTAAATCACAGTTATTTATGTGGTTTTATGTTATTTATGTGTTATGTGTGTTTGTGGTTATGATTACGCTCGCTATCGCATCACTCTCGCACTCTCGAGTCGCTAAATCGTACTATTATATCAACTAAAACGCTTAATATAACTAACTAATACGAACCTAATAACCAAACCAACTCTTAACGCGAAACAAACGAAGGAACCCAACAATTGGGTCAAGTTCGCTCGAACTTGGGTGACCCCGAGTTCGGCCGAACTTGACTGGTTAACCAAACTCTTTTCTTCCTCTAATAAGTTCGCTCGAACTTATCCTTTCCTTCACCAACATAGCAAGTTCGACCGAACTTGCTTAATTCCCTTTGAATATCCCATAAGTTCGCCCGAAGTTGCATGAATCTCATGCAAGTTCGATCGAACTTGGTCTCCATCAGCCCTCATCTTGCCTTCTCCTATAAATACCAAGCTCTGTTCTCTCATTTGAACTTGCTGCAAGTTCACCCAGAGCTCTCAAAACCTGAAACCTTCGTGTTCTAAGTAAGAATCAACCCGATTTCAACTGCAATGATGTTCAACAACGCTTTACAAAAGTTTACAACGACTTTGGCACAAGGCGTAGCCTTCATTTTCATCAAAACTCATTCTTTTACAAAAACCTTCATCTTTTTCTTCAAAAACTTCTGTTTTAAGCTTAGATCTACATAATACGAGTTCGTTTGGCGATAGTAGACTTTCCAAACACGAGATCTGCAAGATCTCGGCTTGTAAGTGATAGATCTGAGAAAAACCTTTGAAAACCATTGATTTCTATACAAGATACGGACTTTTGATTATGTTTTGTTCATTTTCTGGTATGAAACGAAGCATCTATCATTCAAGATCCCAGATCTGGAAGCACAAGGACGTTTATGTTGGTTTACACAAGCCGGACTAATCCGAACGAACCCCGAGTTCGCCCGGATTAGCCCACGCTTTTGTAAAACGGCTAAAACAGCTCTAAAACACCTCTCTGACCCAAGTTTGCTCAGTAGCACAGGGTTGGAGGGATGAACACTCAATTTACTCAGCAAACGACGTGAAAACGCAAGATTTTAGACCCGAAAACACCAAGTTCGCTCAAGATTGCATAGACTTTTTGGCAGCATGGATGTAAAGTTCGCTCGAACTTGTCAAGTTTCTCAGGAAACTTCACAAGTTCGGCTGAACTTGTCTCACCTATAAAGGTTACCTACAAGTTCGCCTGAACTTGTCAAGTTTCCTTGAGAAACTTGCAAGTTCGCCTTAACTTGACTCACCACTCAGCAGACTTGTACAAGTTCGCTCGAACTTGTATGTTTACATACAAGTTCGCCCGAACTTGGCTACTGCCCAACCAAAGCTTAACCGTTTCAGCTTTTCGGAGACTGGTGCACTACCGTTCGCGTATGCAGGCTGATCAGGCGCTCTACTCGACTCTCCTCAGATCCCAAACTCTTACCTAAACGCACCCACAGTGAGTATACTTGACCCATTTTCGCTTTAACGCACTTTTTGGGTGTTACATACGTTCCATATCGAAATCACATCACAAAATCAAACTGTTTATCACACGCGAATAATCTGATTATATATGCTCAATACGTGATACTAGAAACATGTGACTAGGACTTATTTTCGTTAACTTGCCTCCTTAGCTAGTATGGTACTATAGTGTGGCTTACACCCGACAGGGTCTAGTTAGGATGGACGCGCAAGCCTTCTCACGGTAATTAGCATGAGAAATAAGCCTATGTTAATCTGTGTGAAATGTTTCAGTGTATCATTGTAACATCCGTCAAAAACGGATTTACCAAACCCGCTCCGTTTATCAACCGAACAGTCAGTTAAAATTTTCGTTGCGAATTAAATGCCCAAAATAATTTTAAACGATACGTAATCAATTATTATGCGGGGATATATATTTAGTTTTTGAAAAACTGATAAAAATCGCAAAATAAAAATATTTTACTCATGCCGGGTTTCGAACTCGGGTCCATACCGGTTCAAACAAACACTTATCACTCAACCGAACAACCGCTGCGCCACTTGTGACTTTTGTTTAATATTAGAATCATTTAATTAATATCATGTTTTTCCGAATTCGATATCGGCGCCCTGTATCAGCCGAACTTGAAATCAGGCATCAATCAAGTTTCCGTTTCTGTTCTTCACGATCAAGAGTCTAAAGTTTAACCGTTTTCAATCAATTGGTCAGACTTAATCGAACAGTCAAAGACCAATCCCGGAAATCAAGTCGGCCGAAATTTTCTTTACCAAATTCAGGGAATCACTTGTTACTCTATAAATACAACCCAACCTATCACAAGAGAACTCGCACCACACACTTCTTCATCACTCAAAATCTTTGTTCTGTTCGTCGGAAGTCCCTTCAGTCGCCGGAATTTTTCTGCTTTTCGCCGGAATTTGGCCACCGGAAAACCGAAACCTTGCTTCCAGTTGGTATAAGCCTCTAAACTCTCCTATATCTTATGTTTAATACGTTCTAAACTTTTATGCAACCCAGATTCTGTTAAAACGTTTTTAACAGATCAGATTTCCGGTTTCTGGGTTTATGTACGAAGAAGAGGAAGTATCTGTATCATATATGTATAACTAAAATCCAGTTATTTACCGGGTTAGACACACAGTCCAGCGGTGGACTGTGTGCACTTTTAACGCTAAGGTCACGAGTTCGATTCCGGTTTCACACACGCCGCCTTGATAAAAATTCTTTTTTTTCAGCAAACTGAACCGGAGTCGCTTTGAGTATATGTTAAGTATATTGATAACCGAGTTTATAACCAAGTGGGACACACAGTCCAGTGGTGGAGTGTGTGTCCGCTAACCCACAGGTCCCGGGTTCGAGACCTGTGGAGCGCACCGGTTTGTGAATTAATTCGTTTTTTAAAATAAAAGGATTTATGTTTAACTCTAATTAATATATATATATAATTAAAATCGGATATATAACGGGTTAGACACGTAGCTCAGTTGGTAGAGCTGCGTGCACGCGTACGGGAGGTCTCGGGTTCGAGCCTCACCCGGCGCACAACAATATGCCTTCGAACCGGTCAACGCTAGTCAAAGTCAACGGTCAAACGTCAACTGTAGCAAAAATAAAATATTTTTTTTTTATTTTTATTTAATTATTTTAATTAAAAATCAATTATAAATACTTAAAAATAACATTTTTAAGGTTAGAAAATAGCCTCAAACTCACAAAAATACACCCAACAATCCTACTAAAATAGATTAATAAAACCCGTTTACTTACCAAACCATAATGCGATTTATCTAGGTTAATTCCACTCGTGGTTAACACCATTTCGCGTACATTCAACCTCACCAACCGAACGCACCCAATGTGAGTGAATTCTTACAAACTCCCCTTTTTATTCATGTTTTGGGGTGTATCATGTGTCGTTTAAACTAATTCTCTTATGCAAATTTGTGTTATACCATTATATGAACTAAACTAGAATGTAACTATTATTGGTTGTGATGTATTCATATTGTCAATGTTGTACATTAGGCCCATCAGTTCGTAAGAACAACGCGTGCCTCAAAACTCATTCATTAGGCCCATCAGTTCCTCGTGGGAGACGAGAACAACGCGTGCCTCAAAACTCATACATTAGGCCCATCAGTTCGTAAGAACAACGCGTGCCTCAAAACTCATTCATTAGGCCCATCAGTTCCTCGTGGGAGACGAGTCGAACAACGCGTGCCTCAAAACAATTATTTGGTGATGTGTGTTCAATATTCGATATTATGTGTTGTGTGAATAAATTTACATCTACATTTACTCATATATGGTATGCACCTTATTTATAATCAATTGGATAAACTTGTTCAAATGTTTTCCATAGGATTCACTCGCCAACATTATGTTGATCCAAAAACCTTTTTACACATGATACAGGTGAACAGGTTGAAGCAAGGAAAACATAGGATATGCCTTAGAAGAGAACCAAGAAGCTTAGATTGATAGTTAGAACACGTTGTATCATTTATTGTAATTTTCCATTAAATTGTATTAATGAATATGAAACATATAATAAATGTCATGAGCTTTGATGATAACCCAATTATGCCCCGATCACCTTTTTCCGCTGCGGGTCGGGGTGTGACAGATTGGTATCAGAGCCATGACTATAGGGATATAGGATAGGTTATTAGACCCTTAGAGCCTATACTATAGTCTGCCTAAATTTTAATTGATTAGGTGGTTACATACAAACTTGTGATATTTATTTGTTTCATATTTCAGTCAAACATACATGCTTATATACATATTCGTTATACATATATCAATGTTCATATATTCAATTCATTTTTCATACTCTCATTATTCAAGGATTTTGTTGCAATTTTCAAATCCCATCAAAGTAAGTTCTGCGACGGGCATGTAGTAACCGGAAGGGTACAAGTACCGGTAGTCGGGACGTCCTGTCTAGGTTGGCATTCGTATAAATCCAAAATAACGGACCAGTTTGCCTACCTGGGGACTAACGATGAGAGTACGACGGACCTATTAGGCCAAAGCATGCCACACCAAACGTCGTTCGAACTAACCTCACTTTGAGATGTCACCGTGTCCATGCCTGGGCACATTCCGAACATCACACGTTGTATACATATTTCTCGATTTTCTCCGGGTTTTTGTGTACGCAACCAGGCAGAAACCGTGCGAACCATATGAAAAACCGGTATTCATGGGGGCCCACATGATTACACAGGTAAAGTATGGCGGCATGAAGGGCCTAACAGCAAGCAAAACCCAAGACATCCTATGGATGTAGTAGATTTATTTTTTTTTCTATATTTATTTTATGAACGTTCATTCCCAAACTCGACCCACGATCCCAAAGGCATCCAACTCATACTCTTGACGTGTATTCCTTGTAGATGTCTTCTAACCTCGCCCGTAGGAAGATGAGAGCAGGAAAAGCTCGTGAACGCATGGCTGCCCAAATCGCTCAGCAAATGGCGACCGTGATACCAAACATCGTAGTACAAGTTCAACAAGCCCTTACCGCTAATTCCGTTAACCCAACCCAACAAGAAGATCCAAACACTATCAATCCTTCAGTCACTAAATGCACCTACAAACATTTCAAATCCTGCGATCCTCCAAAATACGAAGGTACTGAAGGTGTCACCGCTCTCCTCCATTGGTTCGAAGAAATGGAGAACACTTTTCTAAATTGCGATTGCCCCGATGATCGCAAGGTGCGTTATGCTACCGGTCGTTTACTTGGATCGGCACTCACATGGTGGAATACAGAGAAGACTAAACGTGGTGTTGAAGAAACTATGACCTTGACTTGGGAAGAGTTGAAGGGAATCATGACAAGACGGTTTTGCCCAAGAAGTGAAATCAAGAAATTGGAGGATGAGTTTCACGCTTTAAAACAAAAGGAAGGCGACCACACCACATACAACAAGAGATTCCTTGAGTTAAATCAAATGGTTCCCAATTTGTTTACTCCCCTCTATCGTTTGATCGAGCACTACATTCGTGGTCTTCCATCAAAGATTCAAGACTCGGTAATAAGTACCTCGCCTGCAACTTTGGAAGCAGCAATGGAGCTAGCAACCGCGCTCACTGAAAACCGAATCCGAAACAAAGATCTCAAAGAAGAGAAGAAGAAGGATAAAGCATCAACCGAAACCTCAAACCCCACCCGAACCGAATCCTTTACACCATCTACTTCTAAGAGAAAACGTGATGGGCAAATCTTCGCCGTCACCCAACGCAACCAACCCGCTTCACAAGTTGTACCTCCTCAAACTATCCCAAACGCCCAAATAGCACCCAACTCAACTTACCCAAACAAGAAGCCTTACATTGGACCTCACCCTCAATGCAACACCTGTTTCTATCACCATCCATCTACCTTACCCTGTCGACTATGTGCGAATTGTGGACGCTACGGTCATTTGAGTAACGTTTGCCGCACCCCTCAAAACCAAACCTCAACCCCTACTCAACCCATGATCCAAACATTTCAACAACCTCAATACCCCATGCACCCATATGTTCGAGCTTGTTTCAATTGTGGCGAACCTACCCATTTTAGAAACACATGCCCTCGTTTGGTTAACATCATAAACGCCCAAGCTCAAGCAAACCCAGTTAACCAAGCAAACCAAGCAAACCCAGCTCCACCGCCAGCAAGAGGAAGAGTTTATAACATCAACGCCAATCCTGTTGAAGATGTTAACGGTCCAAACCAACCACTTAACTAGCCTTCTCTCACCAAGAATCAAAATTCAACTCCAACCACTTAGTTTTTATGTTTTTCTCTATGTTATCTCAATTTTCACGTATCTCAATTGGAGTTTTATCCAAGAATTTTAATGCAAATTACTAGTTCAGTTTGTTTTATACTCATTGATTTAATATTCATATCATCATACTTCACGACATATCTCAGTTTCATCATTTAAAGAAGTTGAGTTGTGTCTCACTTCTACATAGACTAACCTCTACATCATATTAAACGAGAAAGGTTTTGTCAAACACGGATGCTATCAGAATTAAGACTCAAGCGCTGGTTGTTGTGTTGTTTATGTTGTAGAGTCGCATAGAACTAATCATAACTTGCGGATAAAGTCAATGAGAATTTGACAAGAATATGGTGGATACGCCGCTGGTACTTCCTATATATAAGTATTCTTGTCAAAAGATCGGAGGCATTATCAGGCGGTTATGAGAGGTTCCATGCATAGGTTGTTGTGTGATTAAGTTTATTCATTTTCAATACATGCAATAAGCTCGGCTCCGTTTGATTGAGCCATGAGCACACAAACAATTTCATATTCAGTACATGCAATAAGCTCGGCTCCGTTTGATTGAGCCTTGAGCACATAGACAATTTCATTTTTCAGTACATTCAATACAATCGGCTCCGTTTGATTGAGCCTTGATCGCACAGATATATTTCATTTTCAGTATTTTTATGTTTGATGTATTGGTTGTAGAGTTATAGGACTAATCATAATTCACTGATAAAACCAATGAAAATTTGACAAGAATATGGTGGATACGCCGCTGGTACTTCCTATATATAAGTATTCTTGCCAAAGGATCAGAGGCGTTATCAGGTGGTTATGAGGAGTTCCATGTAGGATTTAGTATTGCCTTGGTTGAAATTTGTGTTACAATTACATCATCTCACTATTTAAAGAAATTGAATTGTGTTCCATTTCTACATAAACTAACCTCTCCATCATAACAAACGAGAGAGAAAGCATCACCATTCAAACATATATGCTATCAGAATATGGATACAATTGCTAGTTGTTGTGTTTATTTGTGTAGATTGTAGAATTTCTGCCTTAGGATATAACCCTAAGCATATTCAAACTTTTATGCATGATATCATTTTAGCGAATCATTCCTGCTTAACAATACTCGTACAGTAGGCAACAAAAAGCGATTCCTGTATTAGGATACTTAACCTTTACAAGGAACGTTACCGCCTCAAACAAAAACTTAAACCCTTATTTCTTCTAAGCGTGTAACTGTCAAACTAAACACCATCATTTTTTTTCAAATATATCACTATTTAAATTTCGGGACGAAATTTCTAAAAAGCAGGGGATACTGTAACATCCGTCAAAAACGGATTTACCAAACCCGCTCCATTTATCAACCGAACAGTCAGTTAAAATTTTCGTTGCGAATTAAATGCCCAAAATAATTTTAAACGATACGTAATCAATTATTATGCGGGGATATATATTTAGTTTTTGAAAAACTGATAAAAATCGCAAAATAAAAATATTTTACTCATGCCGGGTTTCGAACTCGGGTCCATACCGGTTTAAACAAACACTTATCACTCAACCGAACAACCGCTGCGCCACTTGTGACTTTTGTTTAATATTAGAATCATTTAATTAATATCATGTTTTTCCGAATTCGATATCGGCGCCCTGTATCAGCCGAACTTGAAATCAGGCATCAATCAAGTTTCCGTTTCTGTTCTTCACGATCAAGAGTCTAAAGTTTAACCGTTTTCAATCAATTGGTCAGACTTAATCGAACAGTCAAAGACCAATCCCGGAAATCAAGTCGGCCGAAATTTTCTTTACCAAATTCAGGGAATCACTTGTTACTCTATAAATACAACCCAACCTATCACAAGAGAACTCGCACCACACACTTCTTCATCACTCAAAATCTTTGTTCTGTTCGTCGGAAGTCCCTTCAGTCGCTGGAATTTTTCTGCTTTTCGCCGGAATTTGGCCACCGGAAAACCGAAACCTTGCTTCCAGTTGGTATAAGCCTCTAAACTCTCCTATATCTTATGTTTAATACGTTCTAAACTTTTATGCAACCCAGATTCTGTTAAAACGTTTTTAACAGATCAGATTTCCGGTTTCTGGGTTTATGTACGAAGAAGAGGAAGTATCTGTATCATATATGTATAACTAAAATCCAGTTATTTACCGGGTTAGACACACAGTCCAGCGGTGGACTGTGTGCACTTTTAACGCTAAGGTCACGAGTTCGATTCCGGTTTCACACACGCCGCCTTGATAAAAATTCTTTTTTTTCAGCAAACTGAACCGGAGTCGCTTTGAGTATATGTTAAGTATATTGATAACCGAGTTTATAACCAAGTGGGACACACAGTCCAGTGGTGGAGTGTGTGTCCGCTAACCCACAGGTCCCGGGTTCGAGACCTGTGGAGCGCACCGGTTTGTGAATTAATTCGTTTTTTAAAATAAAAGGATTTATGTTTAACTCTAATTAATATATATATATAATTAAAATCGGATATATAACGGGTTAGACACGTAGCTCAGTTGGTAGAGCTGCGTGCACGCGTACGGGAGGTCTCGGGTTCGAGCCTCACCCGGCGCACAACAATATGCCTTCGAACCGGTCAACGCTAGTCAAAGTCAACGGTCAAACGTCAACTGTAGCAAAAATAAAATATTTTTTTTTTATTTTTATTTAATTATTTTAATTAAAAATCAATTATAAATACTTAAAAATAACATTTTTAAGGTTAGAAAATAGCCTCAAACTCACAAAAATACACCCAACAATCCTACTAAAATAGATTAATAAAACCCGTTTACTTACCAAACCATAATGCGATTTATCTAGGTTAATTCCACTCGTGGTTAACACCATTTCGCGTACATTCAACCTCACCAACCGAACGCACCCAATGTGAGTGAATTCTTACAAACTCCCCTTTTTATTCATGTTTTGGGGTGTATCATGTGTCGTTTAAACTAATTCTCTTATGCAAATTTGTGTTATACCATTATATGAACTAAACTAGAATGTAACTATTATTGGTTGTGATGTATTCATATTGTCAATGTTGTACATTAGGCCCATCAGTTCGTAAGAACAACGCGTGCCTCAAAACTCATTCATTAGGCCCATCAGTTCCTCGTGGGAGACGAGAACAACGCGTGCCTCAAAACTCATACATTAGGCCCATCAGTTCGTAAGAACAACGCGTGCCTCAAAACTCATTCATTAGGCCCATCAGTTCCTCGTGGGAGACGAGTCGAACAACGCGTGCCTCAAAACAATTATTTGGTGATGTGTGTTCAATATTCGATATTATGTGTTGTGTGAATAAATTTACATCTACATTTACTCATATATGGTATGCACCTTATTTATAATCAATTGGATAAACTTGTTCAAATGTTTTCCATAGGATTCACTCGCCAACATTATGTTGATCCAAAAACCTTTTTACACATGATACAGGTGAACAGGTTGAAGCAAGGAAAACATAGGATATGCCTTAGAAGAGAACCAAGAAGCTTAGATTGATAGTTAGAACACGTTGTATCATTTATTGTAATTTTCCATTAAATTGTATTAATGAATATGAAACATATAATAAATGTCATGAGCTTTGATGATAACCCAATTATGCCCCGATCACCTTTTTCCGCTGCGGGTCGGGGTGTGACAATCATGATATGTAGTTAGGTTATTTCGCGAACGGTTTCTTTATTATGCTAGTATTACAAAACTCGTATGCTCACCTTTACTTAATTGTATTGACTTGTATTTTCACGTATGTAACAGGTTGAGGATTTTAGCGTGGATGCTTGGATGTTGCTTAGTTTAGTTTGTTTTGTTTAGTTAGTTTGTTGATGTATTTCAGATTTGGAACTTATGTATGAAATCTAGGGGAAATCGAACCCGGTTGAATTTTATGAGAAATCTCCGTTTTGTAATAATTGTTTAAATGTTACGTTTAATAGTATGGGATATTAAGCAGGTTGTGATATGTTAAATGATTGTTATAGAACATCTCGTGAAATCAATCTGGTCGCGTAGTGCCACTAACCCCGATGTTTCCGCCATCGGTTGGGGTGTGAAAGATTGGTATCAGAGCGCCATAACTTAGGATAATAGGTAAAATTGCCATGATTCGACCTAGTAGCATGTTTAAGTACCCGATTGACCAGTCTTTAAATTAAATGTTAATCTACTTGCCCTAAATGCTTAAATATGCCTTTCCTAAGGCTAACACAATATACACGCTTGGAAACGCTCATATCCCACAAAACGAGTGATCAAGTCGAGATTAGGTGTGAAAATTGAGAACTCTCGATGAGATCATTCACTCTGTGCATACTCTATCGCACGAGATACCTTCGTTCAGTTAGGAGTGATATCCAAACCTCTACGAAAATCTCCATTTCTATCTAGTGGAACGCCCGATGTAATCGGTGAACGTGGCCACAACTAGGAATGATGTTGTTAAGTTAGGGATGAAACCCGCATCTTAATAACTAATTCCGTGTTTCGATTTTCAATCTCACCAAAGTCTCGGTTATGCCAATGGTTTGGAACACATATTAACTAGAAGGGTAAGCGTCGTTAGCCGCTTGCGGTGAGAACGTTTATCTATTAGGCCAAAGCGTGGGTCCGAATGCAAAGGGTAGTCGAACCACTTTGGATAGTCAATGTCTTAAAGCCCCGGACACTCCGAATTGATTTAAGCCTATATCGTCGATTTATGTCATCAAGGTTACTATTATTTATGTGTTTAAATTTTGAGAATTTTCACTTTATTCGATTTCTCTCTTATTCTATTTCTCGATTTATCGCATTTACGCTCCATCGAAGGTATGCACAACTCGCACAGCTCTCGTAATCCAAAACGCTAATTAATACGCCAACAAAACTAATCACTTATCTCGCTTATGTATCGCTGATATCTCGCTTATATCTTGTCACACCCTGACCCGCAGCGGAATAAGAGTCGGGGCATAATTGGGTTATCACCAAAGCTAATGATGTTTACTAATATGTTTCATATTTATTAAATTCAAAATTACATCCTCAATATTCCAAACAAGCTCATACAATTACAAAGAAAAGTAATTAAACAAACAATCCAAAGTCTAAACCGATTTATTCTTCTAAGCCATCCTATATGTTTCTTGCTGCAACTGGATCACCTGTATCATGTGTAAAAATGGGGGTTTTTGGGTCAACAAAAGTTGGCGAGTGAACCTTGTTAGAAAACATTTATTATTGATTTCTTGTTATATTTAATATGGAAAAATTATGCAATAATCATATGTGAGCAAACGTAAATAAACATACAATAACAATAACGATAACAATATCAATAACAATAACAATAATAATCCACCTTGCATGATTATATGACATGAATGATAATGTATATGTTGGCAACGTCACGTTCACGCTCATAGGTAATGGGGAACGGACGGCCTATGTTGATGTATGTGCGATCAAGGCTCAATCAAACGGAGCCGATCGTATGTTGGCAACGCCTCGTTCACGCTCATAGGTAATGGGGAACGGCTCACGCTCATAGGTAATGGGGAGCGGTGGCCTATGATGATGAATGTACTGAAAATGATAAATTTAATCTAAACATTAACCACACAAACAGTTGATACATATTGAATACACATTTGATCATGAATATGATGGATGCACAAGTGTTTAAATGTAGTAAATAATAAGACACATGATACACCCCAAAATGTGATTAAAACGGGGAATTTGTTGAGGTTCACTCACATTGGGTGTGTTCGGTTGATGATGTTGAATGCGCACGAGTTTAGAGGGTTGATCGACGAGGATTAACTAACCTAAATAATAACGAAAAGGTACGGTAAATAAGTGGATTTTATTAACAATTTTAATAAGGTTTTTAGGTTTATTTTTGTGAGTTTAAGGTTATTTTCTATATTTAAAAACATTATTTTTAAGTATTTTTAATTGATTTTTAAATTAAATAAATAAATAAAAATATAAAAAAATGTTGACTTTTTGGGTTGACCGTTGACCATTGACTTTGACTGTTGACTGTTGACCGGTTCGGACGTGTGTATGTATGCGCTGGGTGAGGCTCGAACCCGAGACCTCCCGTACGCGTGCACGCAGCTCTACCAACTGAGCTACGTGTCTAACCCGAAATATTTCTGTTTTTAATTATATTTATATACTATTTATTTTATTCAAAATTCATTTATTTTAAAAAGGATTTTAATTATATCGGACCGGTGTGTATAACAGGTCTCGAACCCGGCACCTGTTGTTTAACGTTGCACACAGTCCACCGCTGGACTGTGTGTCTAACCTGGTTAAAACACTTGTTTTTATTTCTCTTATATACTAACTGGAAGTTTCCGTATTTGGGTTTTATAAAAAGTCTGAATATTGTGACGAATCGGAACATGGACAGACTCGAACCCGGTATCTCTATGATTCAAATGCACACAGTCCACCGCTGGACTGTGTGTCTAACCCGAGATATAATCCAATTTATATTAAATTTATACACAGTCTAAACTTCATCTTCTTCGTTAACAACACAGACAACGATTTATTCTACTGTTTTTGTTTAATTCGATTGACGGACATATGACTGATTAAAATGAAATGGATAGGGAAGGTTTTGGGAATGAACGTACCGGAATGATGACTTTTCTCATAACTCCGGCAAAGTCGTCGGCTCTGTTTTATGAACTCCGTCTGAGCGGACCAATTAACAGTTTTGATTAACTAATTGTGGAATTGAATGACTAAACAAGAGTTATCAGAGAGTTTAGATGCTCATACCGATTCACATCGTGATTTAGAAATTTTCAGAAGTTTTCCGGCGATTGCAGATTATCCGGTATCGTCGTCTGGGACCGATTCTGATTGAAGGGTTTGAGTTAGTAAAAGTCTAACAATAGATAGAAGGTGAAAGAATTGAGAAATTTACCGTTTTGATGAATGACACGGTTTTCCGGCGAAAGTCCGGTGATATCAGATAGCGATTCCGACGAACTGAAAATAGAGCGAAAGTGAAATTGGAGGTTCTGTGAGTGTTTTTTAGTCGCGAGATGATGATATTGCCGGTGAAAATCAGGAAGTAAATGATTTCGGTTATTAAACCCGAAAATCATATGAATTCAAGTTCAATAAAGGCTGAATTGATTAAGAACGTCGGTCGTAATGATTTCATCGGTTATAACCAGTAATGGCGAGCACTCAACAGTCTGAACCGTTGAAAGCCGATGAGCGGTTTCGGTTTTTGGCGCAAACGGATGATTTTACGGATGGAGTTAAATTTTATTTGTTTCCTAGATTACACAAAGACAGCAAGTGGCGGAGTGGTTAAATGTTTGGTGATTAAGTCTTACGGCTGACCCGAGTTCGAAACCCGGCAGCCCATTTTCATTTTTAATTACTTTATTTTTATTTTTTAACAATTTTAATTTCCATATTCTAATATGTTTATTAGTTATGTATTGTTTAAAATTAAAATAAGCATTAAATGAGCAACGAAAATTTGAAACTGATTATTCGATTAATAAACGAAGCGGGTTTTGAAAACCCGTTTTTCGACAGATGTTACAGTATCCCCTACTTTTAGAAATTTCGTCCCGAAATTTAAGTAGTAGTGGTAACAGGAAAAAGATGCGGGTATTTTTCGCGCATTGAGTCTTCACGTTCCCAAGTAAACTCAGATCCCCGTTTCGACTCCCAGCGTACCCTAACAATTGGAATATGACTCCGTCTTAAACGTTTTTCTCTGAAGTCCATGATCTCTACTGGTCTTTCAATGAAGTGCATAGATTCGTCGATCTGAATATCTTCCAGGGGAATATGGAGGTTTTCATCGGCGAGGCACTTCTTCAAGTTTGATACGTGGAACGTAGGGTGAATTCTGTTGAGTTCTTCTGGTAAGTCAAGCTTGTATGCTACAGGTCCTACTCTCTCGAGTATCTTGAAAGGTCCTACGTAGCGTGGTGCTAGCTTGCCCTTCTGATCAAAACGAGCTACTCCCTTCCACGGTGATACTTTTAAAAGTACATGATCACCAATGTTAAACTCCTAAGGCTTTCGTCGTTTGTCTGCATAACTCTTTTGACGACTTTGTGCCGCTAGAAGATTGTTTCGAATCTGATGGATCTTGTCTGTTGTTTCCTGAATCAATTCTGGATCGGTGATTTGAGCTTCCACAATTTCGTGCCAACATATTGGTGATCGGCACTTACGACCATATAAAGCTTCGAAAGGTGCCATGCCGATACTTGAATGATAGCTGTTGTTGTACGAAAATTCAACTAATGGTAGATGAGCGTCCCAATTTCCCTTGAAGTCTATGACACATGCTCGAAGCATATCTTCAAGAGTTTGAATGGTGCGTTCGGATTGTCCATCAGTTTGAGGATGATAAGCGGTACTGAGGTCTAATCATGTACCCAAAGCGGCTTGTACGGCTTGCCATGTTCGTGAAGTGAAACGACCATCACGATCTGAAATAATGCTTAACGGTACACCATGACGACTTACGATCTCGCTGATGTAGATACGAGCTAACTTCTCGTTCTTGAAGTCCTCGCGAATCGGAATGAAGTGAGCTGATTTTGTAAGACGATCATTGATTACCCATATAGTGTCATACCCACTGGAGGTGCGAGGTAACCCGGTAATGAAGTCCCATCGTTATGTTTTCCCACTTCCATACAGGTATTTCAGGTTGGACCAGAAGTCCTGAGGGTCTTTGATGTTCAGCTTGTACTTTGGAACATGTAAGGCACTTGGAAACAAAAACAGCAATATCCTTTTTCATTCCAGGCCACCAGTAGGTGTATCGAAGGTCTTGATACATTTTGTCGGCTCCTGGGTGTATAGAGTATCGTGTTTTGTGCGCCTCATTCATAAGAAAATCACGAAGGTTATTGTGGTCAGGAATCCATATGCGATCTAGATAGTACAGAATACCGTCGGATTTAGTTTCGATTTTAAGTTCAGCTCCATAAGACAGCTCCTTGCGTACGTCGTTTTCCGTTACTGAAACATGTTGGGCTTCTCGGATTTGATCTTTGATGTCTGTTATGATTTGCGAACATAGAAGACGAATGGAGTTCGCATAACCCTTTCGACTGAGTGCATCGGCCACCACATTTGCCTTGCCAGGATGATACCGAATTTCACAGTCATAGTCATTAAGAAGTTCGACCCATCTCCGTTGCCTCATGTTTAACTTCTTTTGGTTGAAGATATGTTGGAGGCTCTTATGGTCAGTGTATATTTCACACTTGGTACCGTAGAAGTAATGTCTCCATATCTTAAGAACGAACACAATGGCTCCAAGTTCTAGGTCGTGGGTGGTGTAGTTCTTCTCATGAGTTTTGAGTTGTCTAGAAGCATAAGCTATCTCATTTCCTCTTTGCATTAGAACACAGCCTAGTCCTTGCCCTGACGCGTCGCAATAAACCACGAAGTCATCACAACCTTCAGGAAGTGTGAGGATAGGTGCGTCACAGAGTTTTTGTTTAAGGGTTTGGAAGGCTTCTTCTTGTTTGGGTCCCCATATGAAGGGTTTTCCTTTATGTATTAAAGCCGTGAGTGGTACAGCGACGCGGGAAAAATTTGCAATGAAATGGCGATAATAACCAGCCAAACCAAGGAATGACCTTACTTCGGTTGGTGTACGTGGCGCTTGCCATTCTTGTACTGCTTTGATCTTTGAGGGGTCGACATGTATTCCCTTGTCATTGACGGCATGTCCAAGGAATTGTACCTCTTTTAACCAGAATTCGCATTTGGAGAATTTGGCGTAGAGCTTTTCATTCCCTAAGAGTGTAAGGATGAGTCGAAGGTGTCGTTCATGATCAGACTTAGACTTTGAGTAAATGAGAATGTCGTCGATGAAGACTATAACAAAGCGATCGAGATAGGGTTTGCAGACTCTGTTCATTAGATCCATGAAGACAGCTGGAGCATTGGTTAGACCAAATGGCATGACATGAATTCATAATGACCATAACGAGTTCGGAAGGCGGTCTTTGGGACGTCTTCTTCATGTACTCTGAGTTGATGATAACCAGAACGAATGTCGATTTTTGAAAACTGGCGCCTTGAAGTTGGTCAAGAAGATCATCGATGCGAGGTAATGGGTAGCGGTTCTTAACCGTTAACTTGTTGAGTTCTTTGTAGTCGATACACATGCGAAACATTCCATCTTTCTTCTTCACAAAAAGGACAGGTGCACCCTAAGGCGATGAGCTAGGACGTATGAATCCTTTGTCAGTCAACTCTTGCAATTGACTGGCTAGCTCTTGCATTTCGGATGGGGCTAACCTATAAGGAGATTTTGCAACTGGTGTAGCTCCAAGTATAAGATCAATGCGGAATTCGACTTCTCTCACGGGAGGAAGTCCTGAAATGTCGTCAGGAAAAACTTGCGGAAAATCTTTTACTACTGGGATGTCTTCAAGTTTCTTCTCCTTGGTTCCCTTTTTGACGACATGAGTTAGAAATGCGACATAATTCTTGCGGAGATATTTTCGGGCTTGAAGACAGGACATTAATTTGAGTCCTTTCGAAGGGGTTTCTCCAAAGATTCGTAGAGTCTGACCGTTTGCAAGAGGAATGCGAATGAACTTTTCGCGGCATACAACTTCAGCATGATGTTGGCTGAGCCAGTCCATACCAATTATAATGTCGAAACTTCCCAACTTCATAGGAATGAGGTCAACTGGAAAATCGTGATCGTTTAGGGTGAGAGTACAATTGCGTATAATATAGTTTAATGAGACCGGTTTTCCGTCAGCAACTTCTACCGTTATGGATTCCATGAGTTTATCTCGAGTTTGGTTGAGGATGGGTTCAAATTCTAAGGACACAAAACTCTTATCCGCGCCAGTATCAAGTAACATGGATGCATAACTACCATTGATGAGAAACGTACCGTTAACCACATTCTTGTCAGCCCTAGCTTGATTTGCGTTGATGTTGAAAGCTCTTCCTCTTGCAGGTGGAGGAGCTTGGTTAGCCTGGTTTACTGGATTAGCTTGAGCTTGGGCATGGATAATGTTCACCAAGCGTGGATAGGTGTTCCTGAAATGGTTCGGGTCTCCACAGTTGTAACAAGCCCGCATAGGTTGCACCATGGGATAGTTGGGTTGGTAGTAGGATTGGGCTACATGTTGGGCAGGTGGTAGGAGTAAAGGTTTTTGGGCTTGACCCACTATCTGATGGTGGGTTTGGGTTGAGGGCTGATGGCGGTTCGTTCGCTGAAGTATGCGACATGTTTGAATGGTGTGACCTGCGCGGCCACAGCCGGTGCAATGTTGGCAGGGATGATTAGGAAAGTGATGGTATTGGCAATGGTTGCATTTTGGGTATGGGCCGGAGTATGGCTTCTTATATGGTGCAGGCGAGGGGGCAACTTGAGTGATGGGTGCAGCAGGGATAGGGAAATTTGTTTGTGTGACAGCAAAGTTTCTGGTGTTTCGTTTCCTCTTATTAGCAAACCTTGAGGAGGAGGTGGAATGGTTGGAAGTTTGGCCCTCAACGGGGGCTTTCTTTTTCTCGTCCTTAAATTTGCCGTTGCGAATACAATTCTCGGTAAGCTCGGTAGCTAGTTCCATAGCAGCTTCGAGAGTTGCAGGCGAAGTGCTGAGAACTGAGTCTTGAATTTTCGAGGGGAGGCCTCGAAATATAGTGTTCGACTAAGCGGTAAACTGGGGTGAACAAGTTAGGGACCATTTGGTTCAACTCTAAAAACCTCTTGTTGTAGGAAGTGTGATCTCCCTCCTTTTGCTTCAACGAGTGAAATTCATCCTCTAACTTTTTGATCTCGCTTCTTGGACAGAAGCGTCTCGTCATGATTTCCCTTAACTCCTCCCACGTTAAGGCCATTGCATCCTCGATTCCTCTCTTACCTTTTTCTGTATTCCACCAGGTAAGAGCTACCCCAAATAGTCTCCCGGTTGCGTAACGTACCTTGCGATCCTCGGGACAATCGCAATTGAGGAAGGTGTTTTCCATTTCCTCAAACCAGTGGAGGAGAGCAATGACACCTTCGGTCCCTTCAAATTTCGGGGGATCGCAAGACTTGAAGTGTTTGTATGAGCACTTTTTGGAGGGAGGGTTGTCAACATTCTGGTCTTCTTGTTGGGGAGGATTGATGAGATTTGCGGCGAGAGCTTGTTGGACTTGAACTACGATGTCAGGAAGCACCGCGGTCATTTGTTTTGCGATTTGGGTGGCCAAGCGTTCGTTTGATCGTCCTGACCTTCTACCTCCACGTTGCTGCCTAGCCGAAATCTACAGGAACATTCGTAAGAAGATTGTGAATTGAAGGAGTCTTTTTAGGTGTCATGTGTCTTAAAAAAATAAAAATAACACAAACATCAATAATGCAACTACATCCATAGGATGTCTTGGGTTTGCTCATGTTTGGGCCTCCAATGTCCCCCATACCTTCACCTGTATAGTCATGTGGGCCCCCATGACTATTGGCTTAGTAGGATTCACATTGGTATTGGCGGTTTAACACTCGCATCACCCGAATGAAAACCATGAAATATGTTGAGATGTTTGGTCGGAGGGTGTCCAGGTGTAGACACAATGACAACTCAAAGTGGGGTTAGCATACACGACGTTTGGTATAGCATGCTTTGGCCTAATAGGTCCTTCGTACTCTCATCGTTAGTCCCTAGGTAGGCAAACTGGTCCTTTATTTTGGATTTATACGAATGCCAAGCCTAGACAGGACGTTCCGACTACCGGTACTTGTACCCTTCCAGTTACTACATGCCCGTCATGAGAACTCACTTTGATGTGATTTGAAAATACAAAAATCGTTGCAAAAGTCATGGAAATTGTGTGGTGTGTGCTCTCATGGATATGATATGTTATGAGAATATGATTCATGATAGGCATTGTATAATAATATGTACTTATGAACATGCTTGCATAACATTGAATGTAACAATAAACATAAAGCATATAAACATCATGAATTTTGCATGTAACACACAAACAATTTAAAAATTCTAATCAACTATAGTATAGGCTCTAAGGGTCTAATAACCTATCCTATATCCCTATAGTTATGGCTCTGATACCAATCTGTCACACCCCGACCCGTAGCGGAATAAGAGTCGGGGCATAATTGGGTTATCACCAAAGCTCATGATGTTTACTAATATGTTTCATATTTATTAAATTCAAAATTACATCCTCAATATTCCAAACAAGCTCATACAATTACAAAGAAAAGTAACTAAACAAACAATCCAAAGTCTAAACCGATTTATTCTTCTAAGCCATCCTATATGTTTCTTGCTGCAACTGGATCACCTATATCATGTGTAAAAATGGGGGTTTTTTGGTCAACAAAAGTTGGCGAGTGAACCTTGTTAGAAACATTTATTATTGATTTCTTGTTATATTTAATATGGAAAAATTGTGCAATAATCATATGTGAGCAAACGTAATTAAACATACAATAACAATAACGATAACAATATCAATAACAATAACAATAACAATAACAATAATAATCCACCTTGCATGATTATATGACATGAATGATAATGTATATGTTGGCAACGTCAAGTTCACGCTCATAGGTAATGGGGAACGGACGGCCTATGATGATGTATGTGCGATCAAGGCTCAATCAAACGGAGCCGATCGTATGTTGGCAACGCCTCGTTCACGCTCATAGGTAATGGGGAACGGCTCACGCTCATAGGTAATGGGGAGCGGCGGCCTATGATGATGAATATACTGAAAATGATAAATTTAATCTAAACATTAACCACACAAACAGTTGATACATATTGAATACACATTTGATCATGAATATGATGGATGCACAAGTGTTTAAATGTAGTAAATAATAAGACACATGATACACCCCAAAATGTGATTAAAACGGGGAATTTGTAGAGGTTCACTCACATTGGGTGTGTTCGGTTGATGATGTTGAATGCGCACGAGTTTAGAGGGTTGATCGACGAGGATTAACTAACCTAAATAATAACGAAAAGGTACGGTAAATAAGTGGATTTTATTAACAATTTTATAAGGTTTTTAGGTTTATTTTTGTGAGTTTAAGGTTATTTTCTAACTTTAAAAACATTATTTTTAAGTATTTTTAATTGATTTTTAAATTAAATAAATAAAAAAAAATATAAAAAAATGTTGATTTTTTGGGTTGACCGTTGACCATTGACTTTGACTGTTGACTGTTGACTGTTGACCGGTTCGGACGTGTGTATGTATGCGCTGGGTGAGGCTCGAACCCGAGACCTCCCGTACGCGTGCACGTAGCTCTACCAACTGAGCTACGTGTCTAACCCGAAATATTTCTGTTTTTAATTATATTTATATACTATTTATTTTATTCAAAATTCATTTATTTTAAAAAGGATTTTAATTATATCGGACCGGTGTGTATAACAGGTCTCGAACCCGGCACCTGTTGTTTAACGTTGCACACAGTCCACCGCTGGACTGTGTGTCTAACCTGGTTAAAACACTTGTTTTTATTTCTCTTATATACTAACTGGAAGTTTCCGTATTTGGGTTTTATAAAAAGTCTGAATATTGTGACGAATCGAAACATGGACAGACTCGAACCCGGTATCTCTATGATTCAAATGCACACAGTCCACCGCTGGACTGTGTGTCTAACCCGAGATATAATCCGATTTATATTAAATTTATACACAGTCTAAACTTCATCTTCTTCGTTAACAACACAGACAACGATTTATTCTACTGTTTTTGTTTAATTCGATTGACGGACATTTGACTGATTAAAATGAAATGGATAGGGAAGGTTTTGGGACTGAACGTACCGGAATGATGACTTTTCTCAGAACTCCGGCAAAGTCATCGGCTCTGTTTTATGAACTCCGTCTGAGCGGACCAATTAACAGTTTTGATTAACTAATTGTGGAATTGAATGACTAAACAAGAGTTATCAGAGAGTTTAGATGCTCATACCAATTCACATCGTGATTTAGAAATTTTCAGAAGTTTTCCGGCGATTGCAGATTATCCGGTATCGTCGTCTGGGACCGATTCTGATTGAAGGGTTTGAGTTAGTAAAAGTCTAACAATAGATAGAAGGTGAAAGAACTGAGAAATTTACCGTTTTGATGAATGACACGGTTTTCCGGCGAAAGTCCGGTGATATCAGATAGCGATTCCGACGAACTGAAAATAGAGCGAAAGTGAAATTGGAGGTTCTGTGAGTGTTTTTGAGTCGCGAGATGTTGATATTGCCGGTGAAAATCCGGAAGTAAATGATTTCGGTTATTAAACCCGAAAATCATATGAATTCAAGTTCAATAAAGGCTGAATTGATTAAGAACGTCGGTCGTAATGATTTCATCGGTTATAACCAGTAATGGCGAGCACTCAACAGTCTGAACCGTTGAAAGCCGATGAGCGGTTTCGGTTTTTGGCGCAAACGGATGATTTTACGGATGGAGTTAAATTTTATTTGTTTCCTAGATTACACAAAGACAGCAAGTGGCAGAGTGGTTAAATGTTTGGTGATTAAGTCTTCCGGCTGACCCGGGTTCGAAACCCGGCAGCCCATTTTCATTTTTAATTACTTTATTTTTATTTTTTAACAATTTTAATTTCCATATTCTAATATGTTTATTAGTTATGTATTGTTTAAAATTAAAATAAGCATTAAATGAGCAACGAAAATTTGAAACTGATTATTCGATTAATAAACGAAGCGGGTTTTGAAAACCCGTTTTTCGACAGATGTTACATATCTCGCATCTCATATCGTTCTACGCATTATTGATACTAGAAGGTGAATACGTGCAAAATATGAGCTTATGTGCCTATGTGATTATGTGCTTACGTGCCTATGTGATTATGTGCTTACGTGCTTATGTGTCTATGTGGATACGTGCTTACGTGTTTTTGTGCCTTGCATGAATAATGATAATAAATATTTTAAACATAACTCTATTATAATCAAACCTCGTCTAATCTAAATCTTTGTGTAGATGTCGTCACTCGGATCTCACACTCGCCGTACTGCTCAACGCCACAGCGACAACAAGCGCATCGCTTCACTATTCGCCAAAGAAGTAGCGAAGGTTATCCCGCAAACCGTCTCAGAGATTCATGCTGTAAGCAGTAACCCTTCAGTTGACTCCAAGGGAGATGCCCCGAAACCCCACTTCAGCTTTAAGCAGTTCAAAGCATGTGGACCGCTTACTTTCTCAGGCACCAAAGGACCGAGTGCCATGTTCCACTGGTTTGACTCTATCGAGGTCATATTCCGCCGGAGTGGATGTCCCGAGGCTCTGCGCACTATCAATACCACCGGCGTGTTTCAGTCAAGGGCTCTCGACTGGCGGACAGCCGAGCGCAACAAGCGTGGGAACGACGAAGCCTATGGACTCACTTGGGAGGAACTTAAGGAAATTATGATCAAGGAATTTTGTCCTCCCTATGAGATCCAGAAGTTGGAGAACGAATTCTGGAATATCAAGCAAGATGGTCCCGATAATGCTGGTCTCACCGCTCTCTTCAAATAGTTGAGCATCATCTGTCCCGGTCAAGTGGATATGACCGAGAAAGCAATCAAGAAATACCTCAACACTCTGCCCGATTGCGTCGCTGATTTTGTGCAAGCAGCTCGCCCTGCTACTATCGAGGAGATCTACCAGATAGCCGTCGAGATTAATGACAAACGAGTTCAGTCTGGTTACTTTAAAAGCAGCAAGGTCGCGAATCAGGCCGTTATCGAATCAGCAACTCCTGCTACCGAACAGTCCCGAGCAAGAACTTTGCTCTTACTGCTCCAGCGAACCCTCAGCCACTCTAGTCAGCAGCACCGAACGCACCGCTAGCAAAGTGTACGTACACTGGCCCGCACCCTATGTGCCCTAAGTGCACATATCATCATGTCGTTGGTGGCAACTGCCATTTTTGCACAAATTGCAACATCTACGGCCACTTTACAGTCAGCTGCCATAGTGGTACTCGTCAGCCAGCTCCTCAAGCTCCAGCAGCTCCAGCTTTAACCCGCTCCTCCTCAAGCCAATCAGTAGCAAGCTCCAAAAGCACGTGTGTGCTATGTTTGTGGTGATCCGAATCATTTCGCCAATGTCTGTCCAAATCGTCCAGTCAAGCAAGAGCAGCCAGCACTGCAGCCTCAGCAGCAGCCTCAGCCACCGCAGTAGCAGCAACAGCAACCACAAGCTGCGCGTGGCAGAGCCTTCAATGTCAACCACTGCCAGGCTCAGAATGACAACAATTTTGTCAATGATACGTTTCTCGTTAATGGTATTTATGCTTCATGTTTATTTGATACGGGTGCCGATAATTGTGTTGTATCGCTAGAATTCGAAAAGGTTTTAAATTGTAAGCGCGCTAAACTCCCAAAGACTTTCGATGTGGAAGTCGCCACTGGAAAATCCGTTACCGTTGATTCCGTCTTACGTGGTTGTAATCTCGATCTCAACAACCATGTCTTCTCGATCAATCTCATACCTATGCAATTAGGTAGCTTCTATATCATAGTAGGCATGGATTTTCTTCGTGAGAATCATGCTGAAGTTGTATGCTTCGATAAAATGATTCGTTTTCCTCTCCCAAACGGTGATCAACTTCATGTATATGGTGAAACTCCCTCAAAGAAGTTGATGCTTTTGTCATGTACTTGAGCACACAAATACTTGCAAAAGTGATGTATTGCTTTCCTCGCCCACATTGTGAACCCGGAGGAAGAAAAGAAGACTTATAAAGATGTTCCCGTTGTTTGTGAATTTCCTAAAGTCTTTCCTGACGATTTACCCGGTTTACCCCCTACCCGAGATGTTGAATTCCGTATCGATTTAGTTCCCGGAGCTACTCCCGCTGCTAAAGCTCCTTATCGCCTCGCACCATCAGAAATGTGCGAGCTATCAAGCCAACTTCAAGAGCTTCTTGATAAAGTTTCATACGCCCGAGCACTTCGCCATGGGGCGCAACCCTCCTTTTAGTGAAAAAGAAGGATGGATCGTTCCGAATGTGCATCGATTATCGTGAACTTAACAAACTCACGATAAAGACTCGCTACCCTCTTCCTCGTATCGACGACTTATTTGATCAGCTTCAAGGTGCTACTTGTTTTTCTAAGATCGATCTTCGTTCCGGTTATCATCAGTTACGCGTGTTGGAAGAAGACATTCCTAAAACCGCCTTTCGTACTCGCTATGGCCATTTCGAATTCGTGGTCATGCCTTTTGGTCTTACCAATGCACCCGCGGTCTTCATGGATTTGATGAACCATGTGTGTAAAGCTTTTCTAGATCATTTCGTCATTGTTTTTATCAATGATATCCTTATCTATTCGAAGTCGAGAGACCAACACACGCGTGTAGGACCGATCCTCGATGCTAAGGAACCTAAATTTGATATCTAACGTCCATAATAGCGGAAATATTACGTCGTGTTTACCAATAGACAAGATTTAATCAGTTAATCGTCATTTTTATTGATCAAACGTTCTGGTTACAAACTGACAGAGCTTTGCCTCCAAAATGCCAAAGTTACAAATGAATGAGGCAAGCTAGGTATTTATAGAGATTCAAGTTCGCTAGTAAGAGGAGTAAGTTCGCCTGAACTTGCCTTAGCAAGTTCGGCCGAACTTGTCTACACTTGACAACATGGGCGAACTTGCATCTCTTTTACATAAATATTCCATACGACTAGCCTATTCAGCTCTATACAATACAGACTCGATATAAGACTAAGACATAGACATTATGCACCAACAACTCCCCCTTGGATATAGTCTTCGTCTTGTATCAATCTTCAAAACTCTATCTTCATATAAACATTAATGCACATGACCGAAGAAGTTCTTGAACGGCTTCCTTCGTCGTTCTTGCTTTGGATCAGGCGTTTGATCAGTTGGCAGTGGTCTTTTAAAATTAGCCATTCTTAGAGAACTTTGCCTTACCGTTTTCCATTCTTTCTTTAACCGCCTCATTTCTTTTTTCCTCCTTTAAAAACTCAACTCTTTCTAACTCTCTCCACTTCGTTTGCCACATTTTTCCAGAATTGACTTCGCGCGCATAGCAAACATTCACAACTTTCTAAAACTGCATAGCTTGTACCTTTTCACGTTCTTCAAATACAATCTTGTTGTAGAACAAGGTTTTGATATCTTCTCTCGAGCAGTTCACAAGCCACATAGGATCCAGAATCCTAATTGTCCTCCATAAACCCCTCATGCCCTGATAACCCATCACTTCAACCCGTTCCTTGGTAATATCCAAATGTTCTTCAAACTTTAGAACAATAACTGCTTCACAAGTAGCTGGATCTATTTGCCACCATTTGAACAAAGGGTAGAACTTTTGTTCAATCGGCATAAGTGGCATATTTCTCATTGCTCTTGGACATTTCATAATTAACATTATGTCCTTTTCTCCCGTTTTCTTGTTTGTCTTGATTCTGCGGCTAGGAATAAAAGGCTTCCAGTAATTGAATCCTTTCACCACTTCATACTTGATCATTTTCCATAATAACTGATAAACAACCTTCATATGGTATGTAACGTTCACAGTTTGTACCAACTCTTCCACATCCCAATACGGTAATGTCTTGAAATCAGCAAGGTATTTGAAGTATTGCACTCAAACTCCCTCTTGATTGCATATACGTTCAGCTCTTTGAACCATCCCCAACTCAATATATCCCCTAAAGAAACATCTTTGTCTCTGGTAAAGAATGCTTGTGGACGTCTAAACTTTCATTCGCGTGGCATCTCTTTGAACCAAGACTTCCTCACTTGAGCTATTTCTTCTTTGATCATGGGCTTAGGAACTTTACCTTCTCGAACTGATTCAGCAATTCTTTCTTTCAGCATGTCTTCATCTAACTGCTTGTACATTTCCTCAAACGTAGGAAAACTTTCTGAATTAGGACCAATGTACTTCGCTTTCTGATCTGTTTCATCATCTGAAGACCAATCTTCCACAACTACTCGATTGTATTCATCAGCTTCAAATCGTCAAAGATATTGATAATCATTTGGTTCAAATATGTTAACATTTAAAACTTCCTTGAAATCAAACTCTAAGCTTTCAGCTTCAACTTCAACTAATCTCGCAAGATTTTCTTTCGAGTAGTTATGCACGTACTCCCCTTCTTCCACGTTATGTTCTAACATCAACATTAACAGCTTCGAGGGTACTGCAGTAATAGGCTTAGCATATCTATCAACATCTGAAAAATCTATATCATCTGAAGGCCTTGTCTTCCCTGACTTTTATCTTCCATTTTATTTGACTCGTCATCCATAAGTGAAGTAAAGTCAAAATCTTCAGAGACTTTCGCTTCAGTGATCTTTATACTTGTACCATCCTGATCAAAATCATCACCACCTTGATCGTAATCATCATCATCACCAACATTCCAATCCTCGTAACCTAAAGTCAAAATCTTCAGAGACTTTCGCTTCAGTGATCTTTATACTTGTCCACCACCCTGATCAAAATCATCACCACCTTGATCGTAATCATCATCATCACCAACATTCCAATCCTCGTAACCTCATTCCTCTTCATCCTCTCTATCATCTTTCTCAGCTTCTTCATCGTCTTTTTCTTCAGAATCAGTAATAGGATTAGAAGGCTTGACAGATTCGTCAACCTTAGAAATATCAGACTCAGAAGCTTTCGAAACATCTTCAACTGGTTTCTCTGTAGCATCAGAAAACTTAAGAGCTTCACCTTCAACTCCTTTACCTTTGCCACTCTCAGCCAATTCTTTCTCAGATCGTTCTTTAGCTTCCTGTTGATCTAGACGATCATATTCTTTGATGAAATTGATGCCCAAAGAGTTTGATAATACTTTCTACAATCTGTTGAATCTGCAATCATTTAGGGCTTGAATTGACTTTAACTCTGAAATTTTTGTCTGCATCTTCTCATTCGCATCTTGCAGACTTTCGATCAATGCTTTAAGATATCCACGCTCATTCTCTAACAACTTAACCTTTTCATCCAAAATCTCTTTCTCAACCGCACTTTGATTCAGCTTCTGAATAAGCTCTGCTTTCTCAACTTCATTATGTGCCACTTTGTCTTCTAGTGCTTTGACACGCTTTTCCAAAAGTTCAACGTTAGTCTCTGGAAAGAAATCGTTTAGATCCTGCAGACTTATTGGATCGCTATGCATATCACCAAAAATATTAGGCTCTCTTAGAGTTTTTGGTGTTGACTTTGAAGTCGCAGCCTTTGGTGTAGACTTCTTTGGAGTAGAACTTTCAAGATTTGAAGTCGTTGGAGCAACAAGCGATTGAACAATCGATACTTCCACAAAACTAGACACATGAGGTTCTTGTGTAGCTCCTGGCCTTTCAGATTCCGATGCAACAATCACAGGAGGTTCTTGTATGACTCCTGGACATTCAGCTTCACTTATATCAACAACAGGAGGTTCTTGGGTAGGAGGTTCTTGTGTAACTCCTTTCTCCTGTTCGCCAGAAGGTTCTTGTGTAACTCCTTTCTCCTGTTCGCCAGAAGGTTCTGGTGTCACTCCTGCGCTTTTCAAAGATCTTTTGTACCTTTTGCTTACAGCCTTTTGCTCTTTCTTTGATTTTCTCTTTTCTTTAGTCAGAGGAGACCTATAGTCTTTGTCGATGAAACAATTGCAGACTTAACCCGTTTAGATTTCTTCTTCGGTCTTTCCTCATCAGACTCTTTTTCCTGATTCGGATCGAAATCAGCATCCACCTCTCTTTCTTTCTCGGCTCTAATCTCAGCCTCAATCTTTTCTGGCTCTTTCACCGGAATTTCTTCATCAGAATCATCTTCTTTTTCAGAAGTAGCAGAAATAACATCTTCTTGAGTCGTTTTCAGAGTCTCTTGACTCTCAACAACAACTGCAGCATTTGATCCAGCAACTGCTTCAACATTCTCTGGTTCATCTTCGGACTTTCTTCGCAGCACGTTTCATTTTTGGATTATCAGTTTCTGCCTTTAAGAACCATTCGCTCCTTGCCTTTGGTTTGAATTCCTTAAACCACTCCTTTTCAGCATTAAGCTCTTTCTCATCGTCGCTACCATCTTTCCTCCATTTATTTTCTGGCGGCGCAATATAGTTTGGATCTTTGATAGCTCCGAATACTGGTTTGGCAACAGGAGCTGAAGCTTGCTTCTGAAACTTTATGAGCTTCTTCACTGTGGTCTCATCAAGATGAACTAAGTATAACACATCGTTCGGATCCCGTGCTATATTTGTGTACTTTTCACCAATCAACATTTGCACAAACCTCGGATAGAGACATAGTCTTGAATCCTCCATATTCTTGGGCATATGAGTGAAAACTAACTTCGAGAAGTTGAACGGCTTTTTCAGAATTTATGTCATTTCCATGCAAGCTAAAATAATCTTGGACATTGTCTAAACCCGCCTTGCGATGGCTAAATGTGTGAATTATAGCATGCATCAGAAGCTTGTATGGATTTGGCACTTCCCCTTTCTTCAACGTCGGCTTATTCACGCTTCCTTTGTAACCCATCCTGAAGAAACACCCTCTGACCATCCTCTCATCAAGATAAATCGGATCGTCTTCTTTATCGTTGAATTGCAACACTTTGCGTATATCATCTTCAGTTACAGTGATCAGTTTGACTTCATTGCCTACTGGCACAGATGAAACAATTGACTTCTGATCTTCACTAAGACTCGCGTTCATCAAAAAATGAACAATGTGTGATCGATACGACACTGTGCGCTCTGTTATAGCTCTGTGGATAGGGCTTTCCTCCAAAAAATTCAGTATATTGTCGTATTCTTTTAGTGACGGACAGATCGATTTGTCGAGCGTGATGAACGTATTGTGAGTTTTAGAGAACTCTACTGAGATTACACGTGCTGGAACCTATGCCTGAAAAATGACGCAAAACAATTAGCACGTTTATCGAGAAAAATCACAAAATTTTCTAACACTTTATCAAGTTCGGGCGAACTTGATTAGGTGTTATATCAATCTGTTTTACCCAAGTTCGCCCGAACATGCATCAATTACATGTTCACAATTTTTTAATAAGTTAGGGCGAACTTATGCTCTACACATTTCAGAATTCCAAAACCTAAGTTCGGTCGAAGATGTCATTTAAATCATTTTTTAGTAACAAGACTTTAATGCAAGTTCGGTCAAACTTGACAACAAGTTTGGCCGAACTTGTCGTCTTCCCCAAATTCAACCTGTTAACATGCAAGTGTCCATTATAATTCAATAAAAATCAATTACACGGTCGATTTTATGTATAGATGAGGATTTTAAGTTCAATTTTGATTACAAACACCTAGAACTATCAGATTTTAAGTTTCAGATCTATCATGTTCAAAATCAGTTCAAATCTCGGTTCATATGTCAAATTTATACCTCAGCCATTGTTATTAGTGTGACAATCACTAAAAACAATCAAAATTGGGCAGTATAACGACTCAAAAGTGTCAAAAACACAAGATCGCTCAGAGATTCGCAAGTTCGCTCAGAGGTTGACAACTGATGAAATGAGTTCGGCCGAACTTGATTGGTATTTATACCAAGTCAAGTTCGGGCGAACTTGTTAAGCCCAACAAACAAGCCCAACTAAGTTCGAGCGGACTTAGCCTTTAATCAACACAGCCATCTGCAAGGTCGGTCGAACTTGCTGTTTGTTAATGCTTGATATTGTTTAGCAAGTTCGGCCGAACTTGCCAAACCTAACTTCAAATTTTTTCAAAATTTTCATTTTTAACCCCTGAACTTTTCAACTTTTTACCAGTTATGAAAATCCACTCAGTTGACCAAGTCCATGTTAATGACCTTGGTTAACCGATTTGTCAGTCGAGTCCAAGTTAATGACCTCGGTTTGACCTGTTACGAACAAACTGTTGATATTTTTCAAAATCAAAGTTTCAATTAATGAACTTTTTTGTTATTCTGACTTTTCAGATTTTACAGATTAGCTCCCAGCCCGTTGTCAAAGAGATTCCCACCAGTTCTAGCATCTTACCAGACTTTGAAAATCCGTTCTCCAACATTGGTTTGCTGAAAACAATGTAGACATAAAATCTTTTTGAATTTTTTGTAAGTTTATGCTAAAACACACTAAAATCTTTTTTATTTTAATCTGTAAAGCTGATAAACTATGTACAGGACAATGTAAACTATGTACAAACATATTTACAGACATATTTTTAGGAATTTGTGTCTAAGGATCATATCAGTTGATTGAGACATATCACCAGTACCGTTGACCTTTAACTGACTTTAAGTTTTAAACTCATTTACCTAGATTGTCAATATGTTTGTCCACTTAAACTTTACCACATTTCTAAATTGTTTCAAGATATGTTTAGGGTATGAATTATGAAACTTGACTTATCTATGGTTCCCACTTCTTGAATATACTACCATATCCAGATTCCCTAGATTTCATCTTACAGGTGAATATAGCGTAATTGATATCTGTATATGGGTTATGCGAGACCTTGAGAGCTTAGGTTAGTACTACCGTACAGACAAAGAGATGAAGGCTCGTCTTTAAGATGTGTTCCACTTAAGGAATCTTTTTAGCACTGCAAATGATTAGATCTTTTGATTCTTTTCAATATTGTATGCAGTTTAGGGGTTTTTGGCAAAAGTATTATAGAAGTTCTAGGCCATTGCTTCCGCAAAATCAGAAGAAGTTGTATAATACCCCAGATATCAACTATCTATAAAGACCTCGTATCTCAAAATCAGGCAATCTTTCAAACGAAATTTCGGAGTACTAAGTCCATATATCCAAGATATGTTAATCCACAAGATTAAGCAGTTGCTAAATTTAGTTTATATCTCGAAAAACAGTTTACTGAACGTGTTAAGCCTATCGACACATCCACAGTAAGACTCGTTTATCACTTTTAAACTTTCCATTTCTTTAGCATACTGTGATAGTCCACTGATGTACTATTATTTCCTTTTATGACACTGAATTCTTTTTATCTTTTTCAATGTTTTTGGCTTTTAAACTTTTTCGAATGTTTTTGGCTTTTAAACTTTTTCGAATGTTTTTGTATTTTCTCTAACATTTCTCCCCTTAAAATCAAAAACATCTTTTTGGATTTTAGTTTTTATCAAAAATTCTAAACTAGAAAGATATTTACAAACCAATGTAGATCACGCGAACTCGTCGTCCGATCCGTATTCAACCTCAGCGTCCGCACATGTCAGCAAATTTTTCATACCATTAATTCTCAACAAGTATTTAAACCGTGACAAATGGTTTAGTATAAAAATCAGCCTTTTGTTCTTCAGTGTGGATTTTTTCTATTCTCACCAATTTCTGTTCGTAGCAATCACGAATGAAATGATAACGAATTTCAATGTGTTTTGTGTGTGAGTGATGAACCGGATTTTTAGTTATATCAATGGTTGCCTTGTTATCAACAAACAGCGGAGTGTCTAGAAATTGCAGACCATAGTCTCTCATCTGCTGTTAAATCCACAGAATCTGTGAACAACAGCTGGAGGCCGAGATATACTCAGCTTCACAGGTAGAGAGAGCGACCGTAGTCTGTTCTTACACTGCCATGTTACCATTCTTGTTCTGAAGAACTGGCATCCCGCTGTAGTTGATTTTGAATTCAACTTATCTACACCAAAATTAGAATCAGCATAGCTTGTGAGGTCGAAATTGTTGTTCTTCGGGTACCACAAGCCGGTGCTTGGGCATCCTTTCAGATATCTGAAGATTCGTTTCACGATCTGCATGTGTAAGATCCTCGGGCTTGACTGATATCTGGTACAGAGGCAGGTTGGATACATAATATCTGGGCGTGATGCCGTCGAATACATCAGCGATCCAATCATCGATCTGTATAACGTCTTGTCAACTTTGGCTCCAGTCTCGTCAACGCAAATGCCGTGATTTAGAGCAAGAGGCGTAGAAAGAAGCTTCAAGCTTTCCATTCCAAACTTCTTCAAGATGTCGTGAACATACTTAGTCTGATGAATGAAAATACCATCCGGAAGCTGATCTACTTGCAAACCAAGAAAGAACTTCATTTCGCCCATCGAGGACATTTCGAATTTCTTTTTCATGATTCCCTCAAACTCCTTGCAAAGACTATCGTTTGTAGATCCAAAGATGATGTCGTCGACGTAGATTTGAACTATAATCAGATGACCATCAACTTCTCTAGTGAAAAGAGTACTATCCACAGTTCCTCTAATAAAGCCGTTGCCGACGAGATGTTGCGATAACGTCTTGTACCAAGCTCTCGGGGCTTGGTGTAGACCATAAAGAGCTTTATCCAGTAGGTATGCTTTCTTCTTGTTGAGTGGATCGACAAACCCTGGTGGTTGTCCAACCTACACTTTCTCGCATAATTTTCCGTACAGAAAAGCCGATTTGACATCCAATTGATAGACCTTAAATCCTTTCCATGATGCGAAAGCTAGAAAGATTCGAATAGATTCCAAGCGAGCTACTGGTGCGTAGACTTCCGTGTAATCTATCCCTTCCTGCTGGTGAAATCCCTTGATAACAAGCCTAGCTTTGTTACGAACAATAACCCCTCTATCATCACGTTTACACTTAAAGGCCCATTTTGTATCGATTGCTTTCTGATTTTCTGGTAGCTCTTCAAGCTTCCACACTCCTAACTTCTCAAACTGCAATAGTTCTTCTTGCATTGCTTGTACCCAGTTTTCATCGGCTAAAGCTTCATTAACTGTCTTTGGCTCTATCTGAGAGATGAAACATGAATAGAAGCAATAGTTCTGGGTTGGAGCAACGCGAGTGTAGAAACAACTGAGTGCTTTGTTAATTTGATCTCGAGTTCTAACACCAGTTTGAAGTTCTCCGATAATATTTGTTGACGGATGATAGGAATATGATCGCGGCAATTCTTCACTTGGAACATCTAGTGAGTTTTGCTGATTCGTGATGTTGAGATCAACGACCAATACAACGTTTGGAGAGCTTGATGAAGCTTCATTTCTATTGTTCGGGTCTGCAGATTGATTAAGAAGACTTGTTATCTGCTCCACTTCCTCATTTGAAGAAGATGATTCCCCATCAGCATCAAATGTTGGTGCTTCATCTGAATTAGAATTCTGATTCTGAGGCATCCTGGGCTCCGTTGTTGTATTAAATGGTTCAGTAGAGGCATTTGTTGGAGGAGTAGTAGGTGTTGCTAATGTTTCAGAAACATTTTCAGCCGGAACACCACTATTGCTTGAACTTGCACCGGAAGAAGATGGATCCAACGTGGGTTGATTAACCACAATTGGTCGAACAATTTGTTCTTGATTCGCTGACTGGTGAAGATAATATAACGTTGCAACTTCTTCGTCAGATGGTTCTTCGGGCAAGTCAACTGACTTCCAAAGGTCTTGATAGTTAAACAGCCACGCGTCACCTCTCCTTTGAATAGGATCCGTATAGTTGAAACAATCCACGTGCTGTGCTTCAATAACCTTTCTCAACGAAGGAACATATACTCTTCTCAACGGACTCGCATATCCGACAAAGAAACCTTAAAGAGATTTAGCTCCGAATTTGCCACCTTGGTCTATTACGGTACATGGTGCACCGAATGGCTCTAAGAACTTCAAATTTGGCTTTCGTCGGTTTATCATCTCAAAACATGTTTTCTTTGTTGGTTTGAGAGTGAGAACCCTGTTTAGTGTGTAGCAAGCCGCAGCAACTGCTTCACTCCAGAAGCTGATTGGAAGTTCAGAATCTACAAGCATGGTTCTCGTAGTTTCAATCAAGGTTGTTTTTCCGTTCAGCTACTCCGTTTTGCTGTGGAGTATAGGGAGCACTAAACTCGTGCAGAATCCCTTTTGCGTTGCAGAATTCCTTCATTTTGTTATTCTTAAACTCTGTGCCGTTGTCACTTCTAATGCGTCTGACCGGCAAATGATAAAGGTTCTCGAGTTTCTTGAATAGAATAACCAAGTTCTCGAACGTTTCGTCTTTTGATTCTTGAAAGAATACCCACGAATATCTTGAATAGTCATATGTCACGACCAAGCAGTATAAGTCTCCTGAGATGCTTCGAACATTTACAGGACCAAATAAATCCATGTGGAGACGTTCTAATGGCAACTTGATTGAGTTCAGAATTTTATTCGGATGAGATTTCTTGATCTGCTTTCCCTTTTTACAATCTAAGCAGTGATCAGTCATATTAAAACTCCGAAGATTTACGCCTTCTACAAGATTATTATGAACCAAGAAATTCATTTTTTGCAAATGAATATGCCCCATCTTACGCTTCCAAAGAATAGAATCCTTTTCAGTAGCCTTTGTCACAAAACACTGTGCTGATTTTGATGAAGTGGTAGCGATACCCATATCAAGAACATATAGATCATTCTCACGTGGTGCTCGCATCAGAATCCACTCATATGGTATTATGAATCCCGGCTTCAAGATGATACACTCTTTGTCGTTGAAATGGACCGTGAACTTCTTGTCACAAATCTGCGATATACTCAGAAGATTATTCTCAAGTTCTACAATATAGTTCACACGATCGAATGAAACGACGCCATTGGAGAGCTTTCCCTCGGCGACTATCCTTCCACCCTGGTTACTCGCAAATCCAACATATCCACCATTGATAGCTTTAATGTTGAATAGCAACGCTTTCATTCCCTACTATGCCTGGACGCTCCACTATCCAAAATCCACTTAGAAAGTACGGATCTCTGGAGCCCCTGCACATTTCAACAATCTATTTAAAAAGCGAGACCCAATCCTTTTTGTTCTTAGGTTGAATTGGATAACCATCATCAAAATTAAACTCACACTCATCAGCATAATCGAATCCACACTCATCTACATAATCAACTTCCCATTCTTCATCTGAATTTTCTATGATGTTTATGTTTGAAAACTTTACCGTCTTTTTATCTTTTGAATTGTTACCACTTGTAGTTTTGACAGTTTCAGATGTGGTTTCAATTATGATTTCGGATTTTGATTCTTTAATGTTATCACTAGTCTTTACAAGCTCAGACTTAGTGATCTCAGATGTTGTTGACCGTTTCTTTGCAATCCAGGCTTGAGATTTGAAGTTAGCCTTCTTGTTGTAAAAATTGTTTTCATTAGCCTTTGAAGTTTCATCTTTTTTGAAAATTGAACTTAGGTTTGACTTCAGCTTTTGATTCATTTCTTTTCAAAATCTTTACATGTTTTACACACACTGGTTGCTTCGGTTTCACAACATTTGAACTTTCTTTCCTTCGAAGATAAGCCGGCTTTGATTTCGAACAGTAACGTGCAATATGACCAATTTCGTTGCACTTGAAACAAGTCCGAGAATCATGTGGATGTCCTTTAGTGGGTTTTACATCACTTGTTTTGGCACCACCTGTAATTTTGGCTTTATCTCGAAGTTCTTTTTGTTTCTTAAACTCATCGTTTGATTGTTTCCCGATCAAACTTTCCTCATGAACCGTGTTCGTCCCATATACAAATTCATGTTTTTATTCTTGTATTCATGAAATGGTGACGGTTTCCTTTTAGGTTCATCTGATTCCTCTAATCCCAACCCAGCTCTCCGGTTTTCCGGATGATCACCACCATTCCTTCGATAGTTATTTCTTTTAGGTTTGGAATAGAATTTCTTTTCATTGATCTCCAGATCATCTGATGTAACTTCCACGAGTTTAAAGAATTTGTCTAACAATTCTTCCTTCACGTTCTGAATCAGAAAACTGTCATCAAAGTATAATCTATCAGATTCCTTAATCTTGTACATGACAACATTAGGATCATCACATAGATCATTCTCCAAAGATGTATCGTCATTTTCGGACTGTGAATCAGAATTCTTTGAGCTCGAATCAGTGCTTTTAAAGCTGCCTTCATCAGAATCATTCAAAACATTTTCAACGACCTTTTTAACCACAGTATAGACTACATCAATGTTCTCTGGCAACTTAGTTTTCTTTTCAGATAACAACTCAATGTTGAGTGCCTTATCCATCCCATCAGCGGATTTGCGACTATACTTCTCGTATAGGGGTGGAGGAACATTGCTGTATTCCTTATCAATTTCTTTTTAGGTTTCTCTTCCGATGGAAATGTCGGAAGGATGTGATCAATGACATATGCATTACATGTGTAACTTCTCAAAAGTTGTTGAACACGTTCTATTTCAATTTTCATGTCTTGGAGTTGTTGCTTAGTTTCAGCAATGGTGTTAATATAGATATTAATCGCTTTTTGCTTATCCATTACTGTTCCTTTTAACATTCTTATGGTATCATGTTGTTCGATGTTATTTCTATCAAGCCTACCATAATCATCTTTCATTTTATCATACACTTCCTTCATTGTGCGATAATCGTATTTCAAAAGTTCATTATGCACATTGTTTTTAGCGATGATTTTTGATTTTTCAGCACACTCAGAACATGGTTCGGTACATTTTGTACAAGGTTTTTCAACCTCTACAATTTGTACTTTGACAACTTCATTTACCTCTGGACCTACCTTAGTTAGATTTGCCATTAAAGCTTTATCTGCCATGTCCTTGAGGTTTTTGGCATTCACTTCTTGTGTAACATTGATGATCTCTTCACCAATTGTTTTCTCCTCAACCACTTGTTCTTTAGAGCTTCCATCAAAATGTCCTGCAAAACTATCACACGAGTTAGAAGATAAAATTCCTTGTTTCTGCATGTGGATATACTCCTCTTCTTCTCGTTGTTGATGCAAGTATTGTTCCAGCAGAATCTGTTCTACAGCCGCTGCTTCTGCCGCTACCACTGCTTCCTCTGCAGAAGTATCTTCAACTATCTCAACCATCAATGCAACTCCGGTCTTCTTACCGATGTAGGAATTTCAGTCGAAACCATCATCTTCGTTTGATTCTACCATAGCTTTCTCAGTGCTGCTGCTATTTGGTTTCTCTTGGATTTCAACCTGAATCTTCTTTGGAAATGGCTTGTATAGAAGTGACTTCTTTTAATACTCGTTGCCTCCTCCGAACGGACTCTGATTTCCCGCTGCTCCAGGATTCTTGCACTCTCTCTTGAAATGTCCCTTTTGGCAACATCTGAAGCACGTCACTTTTGATTTGTCGAAGCCCAACTTGTTGCTTGAATTTCCAATATCTCGGCCAGTGAGAGCAACAAACTTTGGGAGTCTTCTGATAATAGATGCTAAACACCACTTGATATCCATCAACTCGAGTTCTTCTTCATCCACTTGGTCATAATCTTCTAACGTTATTTCGGGATTTCCAATTTTACCGGCTACAAGACTTTCGTATGACTCAGAACAGTAGCGAGAAGAGACATATGTTGTTTAGCAACTTGTTCTGAAACAACATTGTTCAAATTCACTGCGATGTTGCACTTGTACACATTCGAATCCGAATTTGTTTGTTGATTCTGATTTGCTTGACTTTGATAAGATGAATTTGAACCGGTGCTTGAGTACGAACTTTGTGGACTCTGATCATAATGAGGTTGTGATTGACTCAAGTATTCATGTTAGCACTAAATGTTGTCCCAATTTTCGAACTTGAAATGTTGTCTTGCATTCCACTTTTGTAGTACAACCCAGCGTCTTGAACTACATTAGCGTTCTTTGACTTTGCAATCTTCAAGAGTTCCATTTCACGGCCTTCGAGTTTATCGATAAATGTTGACAACTTAAAGAAATCCCACTTATCACTATTTTTCAGAACCATCAAATAAGTAGTCCATTCACCATCTGGTAGTGCGTCAGCAAGCTTGTCGATGTATTCTTGTTATGTCTTCTCGAGACCGTGTCTTCGCATTTGAACTTTAAGATGACAGAAGCGTTCGATCATTTGCTTCATGGTCTCATTCTTTAACATGGTAAAGATATCGAACTCTTTCAGAATAAGCGCCTTTTTACTTTTGATTTTTGGCACTGCCTTGATACTTCTTTTGTAATGACAACCAAAGATCTCTTGCAGTAGTATACTCTGGTAGCAAAATCAGGATATCTTCTTTGACAGACTGTTGGATGAGACTGATCATCTTTATCTCAGCAATGTATTCGTCTCTCTGTACTGTCGAGTAATTGTACTTTTCAAGGACTTGCTGATGTTCATCTACCGGAACAGTGTAGCCTCTTTCAATCGACACCCAACCTGCGAAATGTATGGCTTGAACCCAATATATGAATTTCTCCTTCCATGCTTCATACTCGTCCATGCTCATTAGCTTGGGAGGTTTAACAGTCGTTCCCATTTCGTTATCAAGATTGACTTGATGAATCACGTTGGCATTCGACGAACTAGCTCCGGACATAAAAGCTCTTTATATCATCCATTGTGAATAACGAGACGTGTACACTGAAAATATTCAAAAACTTTTGAAAATGTTAGATCTACTACAAGTTCGGTCGAACTTGGAGTTTTGAATGAAGAATTCTTGAATTTATCACAAGTTTTGTCGAACTTGTGATTTATGTTTTGAAAAATTATGCTTGATCTTCGGTCAAACTTACAACACAAACCAAACAGAAACTTCAAGCGAACTTGCTAATAGGACTTTGATGAAATGCTAGTAAGTTTGGGCGAACTTACTTAAGATTCCTTGATATTACACAAGTTCGGTCGAACTTGCTATAAAATCAATGGAAAATCAGTAACTTCGAGCGAACTTAATCAAGATTTCTTCAAAAATTACACAAGTTCGAGCGAACTTGCTAAAAAATCACTTGAAAAGTGACTTTTTATATCATGTTCGGCCGAACTTGATCAACAAGTTCGATGATTAGGGTTTTCCAAAACATGGTGTTTTCAAAATTTTGACATGATTTCGGTTGAATTTGGTTTCCAATCTTTCAAGGGTTTATCTTTGTTGTATTTTACATGATATATTCAAATTTGAAAAGATTTTGACCGTGAATTCTTCATTTTATTTTCAAAAGTTATAAAAAAAAGAAGAATGGAGTAGAAATAGAAGTGTTCTTGTCTTGATACTATCAAATCAGGTTGTTCTAGCTCTGATACCACTTGTAGGACCGATCCTCGATGCTAAGGAACCTAAATTTGATATCTAACGTCCATAATAGCGAAAATATTACGTCGTGTTTACCAACAGAAAAGATTTAATCAGTTAATCGTCAGTTTTATTGATTAAACGTTCTGGTTACAAACTGACAGAGCTTCGCCTCCAAAATGCCAAAGTTACAAATGACTGAGGCAAGCTACGTATTTATAGAGATTCAAGTTCGCTAGTAAGAGGAGTAAGTTCGCTCGAACTTGCCTTAGCAAGTTCGGCTGAACTTGTCTACACTTGACAACATGGGCGAACTTGCATCTCTTTTACATAAATATTCCATACGACTAGCCTATTCAGCTCTATACAATACAGACTCGATATAAGACTAAGACATAGACATTATGCACCAACAGCGCGTCATCTCTGTTTAGTCCTCGAACTTCTTCAAGGAAATCGTCTTTATGCTAAGTTCTCCAAATGTGAATTCTGGCTCGAAGAAGTCCAATTTCTGGGCCACATCGTTAATAGTCAAGGAATTCACGTCGACCCTGCAAAGATTGAAGCCCTCAAGAGTTGGATTACACCGAAGAATGCCTCCGAAATCAGTTCATTTCTTAGATTGGCGGGTTATTACCGTCGATTCATCGCTGACTTTTCTAAAATTGTCGTTCCGCTTACCGCTTTAACTCATAAAGACAAACCTTTTGTTTGGGATTCCAAGCAAGAGGAAGCTTTTCAAACTCTCAAGCGTATGCTATGCAACGCTCTCATTCTCGCTTTACCCGACGGCGACGATTTTGTTGTTTATTGTGATGCCTCAAACCTTGGCCTTGGTTGTGTCCTCATGCAACGAGACAAGGTTATCGCGTATGCATCTCGACAACTCAAGATCCACGAGAAGAACTACACTACCCATGATCTCGAACTCGGTGCAGTTGTTTTTGCATTAAAGATATGGCGACACTACATTTATGGTACAAAGTGTACGGTCTTCACCGACCATAAGAGCTTACAACATATCTTTAATCAAAAGGAACTGAATATGCGCCAACGCAGATGGTTGAACTTCTCAACGATTACGATTGTGAGATACGCTACCATCACGGCAAAGCAAACGTCGTCGCTGATGCTCTAAGTTGATGAAGCTATGTATATGGTATTCGTGACTCTCAAGCTTGTGCTAAACTTGAAACCCTCATCTGTGACGCTCAATTCGCCTGCTTTAACAAGAATACCCTTCAAGACGAAATGAAATGTGGTGCCGAAACTCAGCTTGTATCTAAATCTGATGGTATTTATTACTATCTCGATCGTATTTGGATTCCTACTCGTGATAATCTCCGTGAATTGCTAATGACCGAAGCTCATAAATCTCGATATTCCATTCATCCCGGTGCCGACAAGATGTACCAGGACCTTCGTCCTAAGTATTGGTGGCCGGGCATGAAAAAGGATATCGCCTTGTATGTCTCAAAATGCTTAACTTGCTCGAAAGTTAAAGCCGAACATCAAAGGCCCTCTGGTTTACTCGAACAACACGAAATTCCGATGTGGAAGTGGGAAAGTATAGCTATGGACTTCGTTACGAAACTTCCCCGCACTTCATCTGGTCACGATAGCATTTGGGTTATCGTTGATCGTCTTACTAAATCTGCGCACTTCATTGCTATACGAGAAGACTTTAAGGTTGAACTATTAGCCCGAATCTATACCGACGAAGTCATATGTCGACATGGGACGCCTCGTGACATCATCTCTGACTGAGACGGTCGTTTTAACCTCGCGTCTCTGGGAGACTTTTCAATCCGCTCTCGGTACTACTCTCAATCTCAGTACCGCTTTTCACCCTCAAACCAACGGTCAGACCGAGCGCACGATCTGCACCCTCGAAGACATGCTTCGTGCGTGCATCATAGATTTCGGTGGTAACTGGGATACGCATTTACCTTTAATTGAATTCTCATACAATAATAGTTATCATACCAGCATTCAAATGGATCCTTTTGAGGCACTGTATGGAAGAAAATGTCGATCGCCTATTGCATGGCACGAGATCGAAGAAGCACAAATCACCGGTCCCGAGCTGATTCAAGAAACGACGGACAAGATTCTCCAGATCAGAGACAATCTCTTGAAAGCTCGGAGTCGCCAAAAGAGTTGCGCCGACAAACGCCGCAAGCCCCTGCAATTCGAAGTGGGAGATCACGTACTCCTAAAGGTTGCACCATGGAAGGGAGTGGTCCGTTTCGAAAAGAAAGGAAAGCTAGCACCACGATACGTATGACCCTTTAAGATTCTGGAAAGGATCGGCAAAGTGGCTTACCGACTCGAACTGCCGGAGGAACTCAACAACGTACATCCGACTTTCACGTGTCTAACCTCAAGAAATGCCTCGCCGAAGAAAATCTCCATGTACCTCTCGAAGATCTGCAGATCAAGGAGACTCTCCATTTCGTGGAAAAGCCTGTGGAAATCATGGACCGAGAGACTAAGAAACTACGACGCTCTCACATCCCTATCGTGAAAGTACGATGGGAGGGCAAACGCGGCGCCGAGTTTACTTTGGAATTGGAAAGTGATATGAAGGCCAAGTACCCGCATCTATTTGTTACAGCTACTACTTGAATTGCGGGACGAAATTCCCTAAAGTAGGGGACACTGTAACAACTCGAAAATTCGATTGTTATCTTTTATTTTGTTTTCCTGTTTATCTACCTTTGTAATCCGAGATTCGGTTAATAATAAAGTTTATGTTAATTAATTATGGTGTTGTACGTTATTATCGCATCTAATCGCTTAATAAATCGCATCGCTAATCTCATCGCATCGCAAATCGCAGTTATTTATGTGGTTTTATGTTATTTATGTGTTATGTGTGTTTGTGGTTATGATTACGCTCACTATCGCATCGCTCTCGCACTCTCGAATCGCTAAATCGCACTATTATATCAATTAAAACGCTTAATATAACTAACTAATACGAACCTAATAACCAAACCAACTCTTAACGCGAAACAAACGAAGGAACCCAACAATTGGGTCAAGTTCGCTCGAACTTGGGTGACCCCGAGTTCGGCCGAACTTGACTGGTTAACCAAACTCTCTTCTTCCTCTAATAAGTTCGCTCGAACTTATCCTTTCCTTCACCAACATAGCAAGTTCGACCGAACTTGCTTAATTCCCTTTGAATATCCCATAAGTTCGCCCGAAGTTGCATGAATCTCATGCAAGTTCGACCGAACTTGGTCTCCATCAGCCCTCATATTGCCTTCTCCTATAAATACCAAGCTCTGTTCTCTCATTTGAACTTGCTGCAAGTTCGCCCAGAGCTCTCAAAACCCGAAACCTTCATGTTCTAAGTAAGAATCAACCCGATTTCAACTGCAATGATGTTCAACAACGCTTTACAAATGTTTACAACGATTTTGGCACAAGGCGTAGCCTTCGTTTTCATCAAAACTCATTCTTTTACGAAAACCTTCATCTTTTTCTTTTAAAACTTATGTTTTAAACTTAGATCTACACAATACGAGTTCGTTTGGCGATAGTAGAGACTTCCTAAACACGAGATCTGCAAGATCTCGGCTTGTAAGTGATAGATCTGAGAAAAACCTTTGAAAACCATTGATTTCTACACAAGATACGGACTTTTGATTATGTTTTGTCCATTTTCTGGTATGAAACGAAGCATCTATCATTCAAGATCCCAGATCTGGAAGCACAAGGACGTTTATGTTGGTTTACACAAGCCGGACTAATCCGAACGAACCCCGAGTTCGCCCGGATTAGCCCACGCTTTTGTAAAACGGCTAAAACAGCTCTAAAAGACCTCTCTGACCCAAGTTTGCTCAGTAGCACAGGGTTGGTGGGATGAACACTCGATTTACTCAGCAAACAACGTGAAAACGCAAGATTTTGGACCCGAAAACACCAAGTTCTCTCAAGATTGCACAGACTTTTTGGCAGCATGGATGTCAAGTTCGCTCGAACTTGCCCTCTGGGGGTCAAGTTCGGCCGAACTTGAGTGGAAATATGCAAATTTCTCTTCAGAAACCCCCAAGTTCGCTCGAACTTGTCAAGTTTCTTAGGAAACTTCACAAGTTCGGCTGAACTTGTCTCACCTATAAAGGTTACCTACAAGTTCGCCCGAACTTGTCAAGTTTCCTTGAGAAACTTTCAAGTTCGCCCGAACTTGTCAAGTTTCCTTGAGAAACTTTCAAGTTCGCCCGAACTTGACTCACCACTCAGCAGACTTGTACAAGTTCGCTCGAACTTGTATGTTTACATACAAGTTCGCCCGAACTTGGCTACTGCCCAACCAAAGCTTAACCGTTTCAGCTTTTCGGAGACTGATGCACTACCATTCGTGTTTGCAGGCTGATCTGACGCTCTTCTTGACTCTCCTCAGATCCCAAACTCTTACCTAAACGCACCCACAGTGAGTATATTTGACCCATTTTTGCTTTAACGTACTTTTTGGGTGTTACATACGTTCCTATATCAAAATCACATCACAAAATCAAACTGTTTATCACACGCGAATAATCTGATTATATATGCTCAATACGTGATACTAGAAACATGTGACTAGGACTTATTTTCGTTAACTTGCCTCCTTAGCTAGTATGGTACTATAGTGTGGCTTACACCCGACGGGGTCTAGTTAGGATGGACGCGCAAGCCTTCTCACGGTATTTAGCATGAGAAATAAGCCTATGTTAGTCTGTGTGAAATGTTTCGGTGTTTCATGATATGTAGTTAGGTTATCTCGCGAACGGTTTCTTTATTATGCTAGTATTACAAAACTCATATGCTCACCTTTACTTAATTGTATTGACTTGTATTTTAACGTATGTAACAGGTTGAGGATTTTAGCGTGGATACTTGGATGTTGCTTAGTTTAGTTTGTTTTGTTTAGTTAGTTTGTTGATGTATTTCAGATTTGGAACTTATGTATGAAATCTAGGGGAAATCGAACCCGGTTGAATTTTATGAGAAATCTCCGTTTTGTAATAATTGTTTAAATGTTACGTTTAATAGTATGGGATATTAAGCAGGTTGTGATATGTTAAATGATTGTTATGGAACATCTCGTGAAATCAATCTGGTCGCCTAGTGCCACTAACCCTGATGTTTCCACCATCGGTTGGGGTGTGAAAGGCACATTTAAGCATTTATGGCAAGTAGTTTAAGCATTCAAGTCAAAGATTGGTCAAATTGGGTACTTAGATTGTAGACTAGGTCGAACATGGCAATTCTACCTAACTCCCTACAGTTATGGCTCTGATACCAATCTGTCACACCCCAACCGATGGCGGAATCATCAGGGCGCGGCACTAGGCGACCAGATTGTCTCACGAGAATTCCATAACAATTAACTAGCAACATTACATAACGTTTAACATCCCATACTATCAAACATAACATTCCAATCAATTATTACAGAAACTTGTTTTCTCATGAGAACTAATCAGGTTCGATATCCCCTAGATTTAATACATGAGTTCCAAAACAAAGCAAACTAAAATAACTAAACTAAGCATAATCCAATGCATCCAATGCTAATCCTCAACCTGTTACATATGTTAAAATGCAAGTCAATACAATTAAGTAAAGGTGAGCATACACGTTTAAGTAATACTAGCATAATAGAGAAACCGTTCGAAATAGTCTAATTACATATCATGATACACCAAAACACATCACACAAAACTAGGCATATTTCTCATGCTAACTTCCATGAGAAGGCTAGCGCGTTCATCCTAACTAGACCCCGTCAGGTGTTAGCCACACTATAGTACCATACTAGCTAAGGAGGCAAGTTAACTAAAATAAGTCCTAGTCACATGTTTCTAGTATCACGTATTGAGCATATATAATCAGATTATTCACGTGTGATAAACAGTTTGATTTGTGAGGTGATTTTGATAGAGGAACATGTGTAACACCCAAAAAGTGCATAAAGCGAAAACGGGTCAAGTATACTCACAGTCGGTGCATTTAGAATGAAGAAGACGACTGTTAGTAGACGAAGGAGAGCGTCGGATCAGTCTGCATACGCGAACGGAAGTGCATCAGTCTCCAGAAAGCTGAAACAGTGAAGTTTGGTTTGGGCAGTAGGCAAGTTCGGCCGAACTTTTATGTAAACATACAAGTTCGAGCGAACTTGGGTGGGTTACTGGGATCTGAGTCAAGTTAGATTCAAGTTCGGGCGAACTTGTAAGTTTCTCAAGGAAACTTGACAAGTTCGGGGGAACTTGTGGGGATTTGACAATTTGAAAGACAAGTTCGGTCGAACTTCTGAAGTCCCTGAGAAACTTTGCGAGTTCGAGTGAACTTGAGGGATTCCTGTTGAAAGTTTGGTCAATAATACTCAAGTTCGGCCGGACTTGACCCTCAGTGGGCAAGTTCGAGCGAACTTGACTGGTGTGCTGCAAAAAATCAGTTAAATCTCGAGCGAACTTGATGTTTTCGGGTCCAAAATCTTGCGTTTTCGCGTCGTTTGCTGAGGAAATCGAGTGCCCATCCCTCCAACCTTAAGTCACTGAGTAAAGCTTAGGCTGGAGAGGTCTTTTGGAGCGAACTTAGCCATTTTACAGAAACTCGGGCTAATCCGGGCGAACTTGATGGTTCGTACGGGTTAGTCAGCTTGTGTAAAGTGACGATTTCGTCCTTGTGCTTCCGGATCTGAGATTCTCACGTGACAACGCTTCGTTCCACTCAAAAGTGAATGAAACATACGTCATTAGCCCGAATATTGTGTAAAAATCAAGGATTTAAAAGGATTTGCTCAGATCTAGTATAGATCTGAGTGAAAACAGAGATTTTTATGGAAAAAGATGAAGATTTTCGTAAACAGAAGAGATTTGATGAAAACGAAGGCAAAGCCTTGTGAAAAATCGTTGTAAACTGTTGTAAAACGTTGATGAACATCATTGTAGTTGAAATCGGGTTGATTCTTACTTAGAAAACAAAGGGTTCAAGTTTGAGAGCTCTGGGCGAACTTATAGCAAGTTCAAATGAGAGAATGAGGTTGAGTATTTATAGGTGAAGACAAAAAGTGAGCAGGTGGGAGTCAAGTACGGTCGTACTTGCATGATTTCATGCAAGTTCGGGCGAACTTGCTAGATATGCATGAGAAGGCAAGTCAAGTTCGAGCGAACTTGGGGTAAAGGGAGAGTTTATGTTGGCCAGTCAAGTTCGGCTGAACTTGGTATCACCAAGTTCGAGCGAACTTGACCCAAATGTTGGGTTTTCTTTGTTTATTTCGCATTAAGGGTTCGTTCGGCGATTCGATTCGTATTAGATAGTTATATTAAGCGTTATAAGCGATGTAATAGTGCGATTTAGCGATTCGAGCGTGTGAGAGCAATGCGATAGCGAGCGTAATCATAACCATAAACATACATAACACATAAATAACATAAAACCATATAATTAACTGCGATTTGCGATGCGATGAGATAAGCGATGCGATGGCACAAGTGTTTATCAAACAATAACACACTCGGCTCGTATAATAGCGTATTTAGTTATAATTAAGATTAGATTAGCGATGTGTTTAATAAGCGATTAGATGCGATATAATTGAAATAAAACATATTTAATTTAACATAACTTTCTTATAAACGAATCTCAGAATTACAAAAGATAGATACAACGATAATAAGAGCAAAAAGATAACAACGAAATTCGGAGTTGTTACATCCGCCATACATGAGCCGGTATGCAAATTAAAACAGAGTGATACCTTTACCGATCTGCAAGCTTGCAGGGAGTGGTATAAGGGCATCTACCCGCCGGCGGAGGTGAAGCGCCAAGAAGACCAGTCTCAAGATCAAATATATCAAGCCTATCTGCTAGAGACTGCGCAAGCCTCATCTATTACTCACTGGATTGTGCGCGAGTGGCACGACATGAATAAGGAATGGGACGAGTTTGAGTCCAAAAGATTCAAAGTTGAGACTGAGAATGAGAAGGTGAGAAATATGATGGTGGATTTTGAGGCGGAGAAGTGCAAATTTGAAGAAGAGAAAAAGACGGAGGAATGGTCTGCTCTTGGATGGAAGAAGAAAGCTGAGGCAGCAGCAACGTAGCACAGCGAAGACCGCAAGAGATGGTTGGAAGCTTGCGAGAGAGATAATAATGAAAAAATCTCCTTGCGCAACGAAATAGAAAAACTCAAGCAAGAAAAAGCTGATGCTGTTGCTGCGGCAGAGGAGGCGCGCTCCCACAGAGAGCGAAGCGAACAAAACGAGGTAGAAACTAAAATGATTTTTGCTTAAAGACAAAGAGCTTGCCGAACTTACTTCTCTGTTCTTTGACCAGGAGCTTTTGAAAGCGGAGGTCAAGTCTTTGAAGAAAGATGCTAAGCTATATGAGGTTGAGAAAGCTGAGCTTACCCGTCGCTTATCAGAGGGTGAACAAAAGATAGAAACTACAGAGACTGCTCGCGGTGGCGGAGAGTATTTCTGAATTCCTTATGAGTAAACTCACCTGGATCCAACAGTATGGAGTCATCAAGGTAAATGACTACTTTTCACAAATAATGATCTCTTTTAATATCTGCACCCCTTGACCCTTTGTACTTGTATTTAGATTGCCAATTCTATTCTGAATTCTACCGAGCTGGATGAAGCAGTTGCTCAAGTGATGGTTGCTGCGCGGAGTGATGGGTATGCGCAGGGTTATACCGAGTGTTCAGAACACGTGTCCCATGCGCTTAAGGTACAATGGGATAACAGTCACGCATCAACCCGTGGAGTAAACACTGCTGGTGTATTTAAGGCTGCCAAGGAGCGTTATGATCAACTTCAAATCCCTATCATGGATTTGGTTGATGATGCTTTGTCTCATGATGATTTTGTTGATCGTTTAAAAGAGATATTTGCTGAAGCAGAAGAAGAAGAAGAAGAAGAAAAAGAAGAAGAAGAAGAAGAAGCCACGAAGACTGTGAAGTAGACAGTTTTAACTTCTTGCTTGTACATGTTTTAAGATAATTTATAATATGTGTATGTACAGATGCGCGGTTGCGCAAGTACTTTGATTTGGTATATTATATCTTTTAAGTTACAATGTGTGCATGAGTACAATTACTTGTTCAGGATAGACAAATGAACGTAAGTGGCTAACTCATGTAAGAGCGTAAGTTGTGTTATCTTGTGGCTCATGAGTTGTTATTAGCCTTAGTGTTTTTGTGTTTCCAAAGTAATTGCATGCATTTGTAAGTAAGATATTTAAAAACAAGTAAATGTAAGTAGTGACAGAATAGAATTGTATTGATAAAGCATCAAGCTGCTATTGTCACTAACATTACATAAGTAAGAAAAGCTGTAAGCAGTCTCGTTGCGCAACGCGCAGCTATCGCATCGAGGACTGAGATTACATGTAACGTCTGCGCAACTGCTGGGCGTTCCAGGTCTGCAGGACGCTGGAACCATCCATGCGCTTCAAAGTATATGCTCCTTTTCCAAGGACTTTGTTGATCACATATGGGCCTTCCCATCTTGGCGCAAATTTGCCTGGTCTTTTAGCATTGGAGGCTTCATTATCGCGGAGGATGAAATCCCCCAGTAAAAATGTGCAAACACGCACCCACTTGTTATAATATTTCTCCAACTGGGACTTATATTTCGCTTCACGAATAGATGCGTTCTCGCGTCTTTCTTCAACTAAATCAAGATCCAAGCGACGCTCTTCCTCGTTGTTTTGTTTTTCCAGGGCAAGCATTCTTGGGGATGGAAGGCCTATTTCGGCAAGGATTACTGCCTCTATTCCATATACCAAACTGAACGGAGTTTCTCCCGTACTTGTCTTGGGAATTGTTCGATGCGCCCATAGAATGCTTGGCAACTCATCGACCCAACCACGCCGTGACGTGCCAACACGGGCTTTGATACCATCAACTAATTGCTTGTTTATACTCTCAACCTGACCGTTCGCTTGAGGATGCACGACGGAGGAAAAAACATGCTCGATGTTCATCTCCTGCATCCACTTTTGCAGATCTTCATATGCTAAATTGGGGCAATTATCTGTGATGGTGCGCATGGGTAATCCGAAGCGACAAATAATATGCTCCCAGATAAACTTTCTGATTACCATGGCTATTGTCGAGGCTAGAGGTTTTTCTTCAACCCACTTGGTGAAGTAATCAACGGCAACAACATGAATTTTACTGTGCCAGGCGCGTCAGGAAAAGGACCCACAAGGTCAATAGCCCATTGTTGGAAAGGCCATGCCAATTTTACTGGAACAAGCGGATTTTTAAGATGTAAAGTTTTCGGCGCATGCCTTTGACAAGCCATGCATTTGCGCAAAGTGTAAACAGCGTCTACGTACATCCCTGGCCAATAGTAACCTGCGCCCATTACCTTAGCGACTACCATGCGTGGTCCCGCGTGTATTCCACATAATCCTTCATGGATCTCCCGGATTAAGTACTGCGCATCTTGTCTATCAACACATCGCAACAGTGGTCCCATGTATGACCTTCGATATAAAATGTCGTCCGCCATTTCATAGTTCAAAGCTTTACATCGTATCTTCCGCGCCTGCGCCTTATTGTTAGGAAGTTGGCCATGTTGTAAAAACAGGATAATTGGAGACATCCAAGATGGGATCCCCATTTCGACCATGTTAACTTGTTTCAGTGGAATAGATGGATTTTTTAAAACTTCAATCCTGGCCTCTTTTGCCAAATGTTGGAAACTTGTGGCCGCAAGTTTACTCAATGCGTCGGCGTGCTTATTGTCACTTCTGTTGACGTGTACAGCTTGCTCCAAGTATAATGCCATAATGTCACCCCTTGCATCATATGTACCATTGATTTGTTCCGCTACAAGGAGAGAATCAACATGGGCCGTTAAATTTTCCGCGCCCATTTTTATAGCGAGGCGCAAGCCTGCTAGAAACGCCTCATACTCAGCCTCATTATTTGTGCTCTTGAAATCTAGGCGTATAGCATAAGTGAACTCTTGGTTATCAGGATTAACTAGTCGGAGGCCTGCGCTGGCCCATCACTAATAGATGCGCCATCTGTATGTAATAGCCATTCTCTGTCATCCGTAACAGGAATCGAATTTTGAATTTCTTCGCATTCCTGAACTTTGTCTGCTGGAACTTCAGCTATGAAATCGGCAAGTATCTGCCCTTTGATTGCTGGCCTTGGCTTGTAGACAATATTGTGACCGCCTAGTTCGATAGCTCACTTGGCTAATCATCCTGAGATGTCTGGCTTAGAAAGAATCTGACCAAGGTGATAATTTGTTAAGATATTTATGATGTGCCCTGAAAAATACCTACGGAGTCTGCGCGAAGCATGAACTAGCGCAAGCACCAGTTTTTCCATTATTGAATACCGAGACTCTGAGTCATTCAACATTTTGCTAATGCAATAGGCGTTTGAACACCTTCTCTTTCAACAAGTAAAACTGCTCCTACTGCCAATTCAGATGCAACAAGATAAAGGATCAGATGTTCTTTGTTGCGCAGAGCTGTCAAAGTTGTTAATTGAATCAAACAATCTTTCATATCTTGGAAGGCTTTTTCCGCCTCTGTCATCCATTGAAATTTATCTTTCTTTACACAGTTGCGCAAAGTACGGATGAAAAGAAAAGACTTTGCCGCGTAATTCGCGAGGAAACGATTGAGGGCAGCTAATCGTCCCGCCAACCTTTGCATCTCCTTCACACTTGCTGGAGATGTCATACTTTGAATTGCTTCAACTTTTTCTGGATTAACCTTAAACCCATCCTTTGTGACGATGAATCCGAGGAACTTGCCCTCTTCCATGCCAAAGGAACACTTGCTCGGGTTTAATTTCAAATTAACTTTGCGCAGTGATCAAAAGTCTTTTGAATGTTTTCCAACATCATATCTTCCGTATGACTCATGATAACTAGATCGTCAATATACACTTCAACAGTTACTCTAACGTCATCACCAAACACTAAATCCATAAGCCGTTGATACGTGGCTCCCGCATTGCGGAGCCCAAAAGGCATTTTTGTATAACAGAAAATACCCTTCTTCGTGCGGAAGGCCGTCTTCTCTTCATCCTCTTGTTTCATCAGCACTTAATGGTACCCTTTGTAACAGTCGAGAAAGCATTTCCAATGAAATGACGCTACGGAGTCAATTTTTTTGTCAATTTCAGGAAGCGAGTAACAATCTTTGGGACATGCTTTGTTCAAACCTTTATAATCGACGCACATGCGCCAACCGCCGTTATGCTTTTTGACCATAACGGGGTTCGCCACCCAATTTTGGTACTTGACTTCGCGTAAAATGCCAGCTTTTAGCAATTCAGCGACTTGTTCGTTCATAGCTTCCGTTTTTTCAGTACCCAAGCTGCGCTTTTTCTGAACCACTGGTTCTGCTGATGGGAAGACATTTAACAATGCTCTGCAACGTCGGGCGGGACCCCTACCATGTCTGCAGGTGTCCAGGCGAAGATATCCACATTTCGAAACAACAATGTTTTGAGCTTTGCGCGGATTGCCATGGATATCGCAGGACTGAGGATAATTGGTTGCTCTGGATATTTGTTATTTAGAATCCATTTCTCAAGTTCATTTGGCGACATAGATTTAGCAGCCTTAACAACTGGTTCTTCGATAGACATAATTTCCTTTCGTGCGAACATGATAGCTACGCATGTTGGCGTTGGGAAACCGCAAGCAACGTGTGGCGCAGACGTGATCATGCTGAAATCACGTTGCGCACGACGCCCTAATAAAACATCGTGACGAGAAGTTGCCGGCATTATCATAAAGTTTACTTCAATGGTTCGCGAGTGTTTGCCGTCTGAAAGAGTCACAGGAAAAACTATCTGTCCGAGAGGAAAGACAGCCTCATTGCAGAATCCAGTTAACGGAAAGTCAACTGGTTCCAGGCGTGCCTTATACTCCGGATCTACCTGCTTAAAACATTACTCATTTATGATGTCCATGGAACTTCCCGGATCTATGAACATATAGTCAGTCTGGTAATGACCAAAAATGCTTGTGATCACAACTGGTCTTTCTTCCTGAGGTCAGCCAGGAACAACAGGAAAAACTACTTGCTATTCGCGCCATTTGTTATCTCAAAAACGTTGGAAGTTGCGCTTGCGCGACAGTCCTCCTTGAATCATCGTAACTTGTTTCATCTTTTTGTTTCTTGGACCCTCATCCCCATGTGTGAGTTGTCTAACCTCTTTTCGTACTGATTGTACTAAGTGTGTCAGTTTACCGCTTTTCAATGCCTTTTCAATCTCTGTGCGCAAACTGATGCAGTTGTCAGTTGTGTGCCCAGTATCTTTGTGGAAGTCACAAAAGAGATTCGGGTCTTAACCCTTCTTGTTCTTCATGGGCTGAGGTTGCTTAAACTCATAATTCTCTGTGCTCAAGACTTCTGCGGGAGATTTCGTTAGAGGCGTCCATTGTCGATCACGATTCTCTTGTTTGAATGCTTTCTGGGTGGTAATCTTATTAATCTTTGCACGAGCATCTATTGGCGAGTATGGGGAATACGAGTTTTGGTTCGAGTCCTTCCATCCTTATTTAAACTTCCGGCCACCTCTACTCAAATCTGGAGGATGATTCTGAAGTAGTGGTGGTCTGTTAGAATTGAGGTTCCGCTCAGTCTGCGCATAAACTTTGGCTGCTGCCATTAGCTTATCCCAGCTCTTTGGAAGGCCAGTTGTCCCAGAAAGTACTTTTATCATTTCATCACATCTCACCGCGTACTTGAACTGTGCGCGGGTAAGATCCTCATGAACATATCCAATTTCCAACACTCCTTTGTTGTAACGAGTGATAAAATCCTCAAGGCTTTCATCATCTTTCCGCCAGATTTTCATCACATCCGAGGAATCTCTGACGTATCGCCTTTGTTGACTAAAGTGCGTAAGGAATTTCTCCTTAAGATCGTTCCAAGAGGAAAGTTTACCTGTGGGTAAATTATCAAACCAAAGGTGCGCGGCGCCAGTAAGAGTCTGTACGAACAGATGGCACCACATTGGTAATGTCCATCCTCCAATTAGCCCTGCGCCAGTGAAGAGGCGCATGTGATCATCAGGATCAGTTAAACCGTTAAATTTCCCTACATTGGACGGTAACTTTGCTCATTCTAGCGGAGCCAACGCTATTTCTCTTACAAACTTTGATTGCTCAACTGCGTCAGCGGGTCGATATACCAGATTGTAATCATGCTCCGCCTCAGGATTATAAGTTGCCCGTATTTTAGGCTTGTAACTGACATGATCTGTAGACAAAAGGTTAAAAACACTTACATATCTCCTTCGTCATAAGTCTTATCGTATTCATCATGTTGGGTGTCCCGCTTCTGTGACAGTCGCGGCCCAAACGTGAGTGAACAGGTGTGCGACGTTGAGCATTTTCTTCCTGCTTATGATTACCAGAATGAACAGAATCATTCCTGGTTTTGGAATACATCTCGGTTCCATCTACAGAAACATGCGAAGGCGCACGGGCATGGTTCTGAGTATCATAACTCAACACTTGAGGTGCCGGTGATGCACGGACCTGAGGAGCATTAACCGGAGCTTGAAAACCTGAGGCGCTGATTAAGTATAAGTATAAAATGATTACGAATATGTATAAAATACGATTTTCATTATGATTCAAGTCTCGGTTTACAACGATTACAATGATTACAACGAAAGAACGAATACAAGATACAAAGATTCCCAAAAATAGAAATACAACACGTGCTTTCCAAATATGGAAAGTATGAAAAAGCGAGGCGTTACAGTCTCCCCTCCTTTAGGAAATTTCGTCCCGACATTTAGGAAGATGCAACGAAGAGATGCAGATACTTAGTCTTCATATCACTCTCGATTTCCCAAGTAAATTCAGCGCCATGTTTACCTTCCCATCGAACCTTAACGATAAGAATTCCACTGCGCCTCAATTGTTTGATTCCTCAGTCCATGATTTCGACTGGTTTTTCCACAAAATGCAATGTCTCATTGATTTGAAGATCTTCAAGTGGAACTTGAAGTCCTTCTTCAGCTAGACACTTCTTGAGATTTGAAACATGAAAAACAGGATGAACGTTGTTGAGTTCTTGAGGTAGATCCAGTCGATACGCAACCTTGCCAATCCTTTCGATAATCTTGAAAGGACCTACATAGCGAGGAGCGAGTTTGCCTTTCTTACCAAATCGAACCACACCCTTCCAAGGGGATACATTGAGAACTACGTTATGACCTACATTGAATTCCAGGGGCTTGCGTCTTTTGTCAGCATAACTCTTTTGCCGGCTTCGAGCTTTGAGAAGGTTATCACGGATTTGTAGAATCTTGTCCGTTGTCTCTTATATAATTTCGGGACAGGTGATTTGAGAGTCTCCGATCTCGTGCCACAAATAGGCGAACGGCAGGTGATTTGAGAGTCTCCTATCTCTCCAGGTGGTAAAATTGACGCGACATTAACATGAGGAGCTGCCGGAGTTACTGGAATCCTCGCATGATCTGGACCATACGAAGCATCAGCTTCGCCGGACGAGTCTTCAACAATTTGTCTGTCGACCTGAGGACCGCCAACGACGCGACAGATATCCGATCGAGGACCTGGAAATGATGATCCATCAGCCATGATGCTGTAGATCTAAGTGAAACGAAACGAAAGATGAGGAGAGAATAGAAAATCGGTGGGCGCCAATGAAGATACGTAGACCTACCAGATCGGAATCTGGTTAGATCTAGGGTTTGGTTTCTTGCATAAAATTGGTTAATCCTTCGTTTGGTTTGACGATGATGATAGCAACTACACTCCGAAGATACCTGCAAAACAGAACGTCGTTAGCCTCTCCACGGGGAGAAGGGGGTTCTCTCTGTGACCACTCTCTAGCGTGAGAATAAGTATCGGTACTCGGAAAATAGTTTTAGTGAAGTAAGAGAGAGAGTAAGTGAGAGTGATTACCTTTCCTTGAAACCGAAGTTACCTATTTATAGCCAGATTTGGGCGCCAAAAGGAGAGATGGAAATTTAACAGAATCTTTGTCATTCCGTTAAATGTTAATGTTACCGTTAATGCACATGGATTAGTTCGTCATCTATGGTTAGGGAGATGCCACGTGTCGTCGTGAGATCAATATGCTTTCTCGAGGTGACCATGCCATCACCGTGATCTTTTTGACTATCTAAGATGCTGCCACGTGGCATTCGGTTGTAACTGAAAGGTGCCCCTACACGATTGGACATTAAATGCTTCTAGATGTTTCATAACTATGGCTCTCTATGGCCTGCTGCCACGTGTGCATTCTGTTATAACAGAAAAGATTCATTTTGCCTCTGCACCATTTCTTGTGGATAGGAATTCTTTGCTGAGGAAAAGTCTTTCAAGATTAACTGTTTCCTTGCGCGAGCGGCGCAAGGTAGTTAAATGATCATCTTCCCTTTTAGATGCTTGGCGCAGAGAATTATAAACCTCCTCTGTTGTGTTGTGGGTTGCGCAAGGTTTCTGGGAACTAACAATGACTTAGGGAATTCTCAAGATTAACTATCTTCCTTACGCGAGCCGGCGCAAGATAGCTAAATGATTTGTTCCCTTCTTTGCTATTTGGCCCAGAGTTTGCTAAGTTCCTTCTTTGGTGCAAATGTCTGCGCAAGGTTTCCTTGGTAGTTAACAGTGGGTATGGTTCCCTTGCTTGGCGCAAGGATTTTGGGACCATACCCCTTCAAGTGCGAATCCCATTTGCCGCCAAAATCGATTACGCATGAACGGAGCATATCTTCCACGGTTTGGATAGTACGCTCGGTTTGACCGTTAGACTGAGGATGAAAAGCGGTGCTAAGATTGAGACGAGTGCCAAGGGTGGATTGAAACGTTTGCCAAAGGCAGAAGGTAAAACGAGCATCGCGATCCGAAATGGTGTCAACAGAGTACCATGACGACTAATGACTTCATCCGTGTAGATACGAGCCAATTTCTCGACTTTGTAATCTTCACGAATGACGAGGAAATGAGCGGATTTGGTCAGTCGGTCAATGATGACCCAGATGTTGTCGTGACTAGACGAAGTGTGAGGGAGCTTAGTAATGAAATCCATAGCAATACTCTCCCATTGGTCATGTTATTTCTAGTTTTTTATAGTTATAATTCTATGTATTGTCTTTTTTTAAAATTAGTTTAATGTAATGTCGTTATTTAATTAATGTCATTTATGTTTAAAATATGTTTTAATTATTTTGTTTAAATACATAATTTAAATATAAAAAAGGAGTTTACCTCTACCAAAGAGATATCACCCCTTGTGTTTTTGTGTAAAAAGAAAGCTAGAGAGGGAAGTTGACATAACAAAAAGTGATTGGATTTGTGAAAAGTTTACCTCTCCACAAGGTGACCAACCCTTATACCCCAACGTAATATTTTAAAGTTAAAAAGGATAAAAAGAGCCCATGACTTTTGGCTATGGGGTACGGTGGGGCGGGGGTTTAGGGTTTGGGGCATGGCCCCACACGTGGGGTTGGAGAGGCACTGCCAGTCATGCATTCATGCGGTGGGTATGGTGGGGTGTGGCTAGTCCGCGTGGCTAGGCCACGTGGACAATTATTTTTTTTTAAATTTTTTATAAATAAACACAATATTAAAAAAGCTTAAAAATATTATTAAAAATTCCTGAAAATTACAAATTTCTAAAAAAAAAACATACTTAAACATAAAAAAAAACCTAAATCATTAGGTAGATCTCGAAGAGGGCGATCTTGTCGAACGCCTTCCTCTCTTTGCACCAGTACTCGATGTTGGCCACCGCCACCCGGTCGTCGTGGCTTATGTCCTCGCCCGGGACGCTTTCATAGTAGGCTTTGAACCGATCGAGTTTCAGCCGTCGTTCGCACCACTTATGTTGGCACGCATTTAGGTTGTGCCGGTCGTTCCCTACATTATGCCGATAGCTCGCGAAAGCCGCCGGCCAGTAACGGGTTTCGTCGGGTTGGCGAGCCTTCATAGCGTCCACGACGCTCGTTACAAGTGCAACCTCTTCTTTGTTTGTCCACGAGGCCATGATCAGCGGAGGGGCAGGCGGTGTGGGGGTTAGTCGTTTGGGTTAGCGAAAGGTGAGGAGGTGGGGTTTTATAACCGGTTGGGTTAGCCGGTTGGCTTGGCCCAACGGTTTATTTTTAAAATTCAAATAGGTGGAGGCCCACCTAGCCAAACCGCCAAATCAGCCTCCGCCATATCATCTTGGTAGCTCCGCCCAACGTCGGGTCTGAAAGCCCCACCCAACGGGCCACGCTGAAACCCAAGCCCATCCGGCGTGGTGCCTTGGGTGTTCCCCCCCCCCCCCCCCCAACCCACACTGAAACCGCTGTCCCATACCCCATAGCCTTATAGTCTAGTGACATCTAGGTGGTGAGATAAAACTTTGGAACCAATAGGTTATGGGTTTGATTCCCACAAATAAGGGTTTTCCCATGTTTATTGTGTTTTCTCATGAATGGGTGTATAGGCATTATGCCTAATGAAGATAAATATGATCGGATGATTCCTGCTAATGATACGATGATACTCTAGTAGTCCGTCAGTTATCCAAATTTCACGTAAAAAAAGGTATACTAAAGAAAAGTCAATATGCATTCGTAGACGGGAATTTGGATTATCATTAATATTATTCTGACTCGCAAATTGGCCTCCATTTTTGCCAGTTGAGCTCCAGCCCTTCCTTCACCACACCAAATTTACGACGACCGACGACCACCACCACCACCACCACCACCCAATCAACACCTCTAATCACCATTAGCAGTTATCCTCTTCCCTTATACTTTCACACTTACAATTCCCCCAAATTTCTCAACTATGCATCCTTTCTCTCTCTAGGGTTTTTATCAATCAAATCCCGTACCACACAAATTAAATTAGAGGTAATTGTAGTAAGTTTACTCACACTGATGATCAATTTACTTTCATTTTATCAAATCGTTGCTTAATACTTGTAGTTAACCCTTTGACTTGATTAGGTTTTGTTTTATCTTCTGTTTTTCGAGCAATTAGGTTTTTAGTAGTCAATTTTTGATATATTCAATGAGGTTTTCTTCATTTCGTGATTGAAAGTTGAAGCTTTAAGCGGATCATACTGCAAACTACTTGTTTTTATCAGAGGTTTTGAACTAATTTTGTTTTATTTGACTAATGTAGGTTTTAGGGTTTCTGATTACCCTGTTTTGTATAAGTAAGAAACATTTTAAAAAGCAGACTGTTTTTGCTATTATAGTATCTGATTAATGACTAGATCGGAACGAAAGAACATCTTGCAAAATGCACATAAGAATCTATCTTGACCTGTGCTTGGGCATTTACATTGGTACTTATAATTGCTTCAAATTCTGTACACGAATGAGCGCCTTGACGGGCCTCGCGCATAGGTGTGGGCCTAACACTTTTTCACAAGTTTGCGTGTCTGGCTGTCTGCTGATATCAGCCATGATAAGTTGAAAATAACTTATTCAGTTCATAAAGAGACCCGTCTCTGTACAGTAATGTCCTTGATAACATTTGGATATTGTAGTTGATGTTTTGGTCCTTTTGGATGGTCATTGGTGAGTAGGGGTGCAAACGAACTGAGCTACTTGCGAGCTACCTGAGATTGGCTCGAAAAAAACTCGAACGAGCCCGAGCCTACAATACAAGCTCGAGCTTTCATATGTTAAACGAGCTCGAGCTTGGTTGAGCTCGGGCTCGGCTCGTTTGCACCCCTATTGGTGAGTATACCGATCTGACCAGTAATAGTTCATTCACATATGATCTGTTGTACCTTTCAGTAAACCACATTTCAAGATGTACATAGGATATCTATAAAGGCCAAGAGTGTACATTGTTTATAGATAACCATAAGTATTAAGTAGTGCTGTAGTGAGTGGTTGGATAATATGCTTTTGTTTTATCTATTCTTTTCTTTAAAATCCGAGTCTTGTAACAAGTAATTAACATTTCCTACATTGCTCACAGGCATGAGGCGTTCAAGACACAATAGTGCTTTACAAATACAAGATGACTGGCCTATCAGAAAGGCACTCACACTTTCCGATATTGACATTACTCACCCGTTTCTCACTCTACCTCGCCAGCCTGTTGAGACTTACATCCTTGTGCATTTGACACAATCCGAGTGTGAACATTTACTGAACCGAGAACAAGTACCCATCAACGCTCAAGATGACGACACTGGTGATGTTTATATAATGAAACTAAAATGGCGTGGGAGTTATTACAATCTTATCGGCAAATGGGGTAGAATTGTTCGTAGCAAAGGACTTGACGTTGGAAAAGTGATAAAAATCCGTTGGTTTGACGGTTGTTTACACTTTTCGGTCCCGCAGCAAGCTATTTCTGTACCACCGTTACAAGTTATTCCCGCACCTGCGGTGCATGACCAATGGCCTATTAGGAAGGTTTTAACACTATCTGATGTCGACGCTAATCATCCTTTCCTACCGTTGGCGCGAAGATCGGTTGAAGATCATATCCTTGTTCACTGGACCCTGCAACAACGAGAGCTGCTTAGAAATGAAGAACAAGTGAATTTGAATGCATGCGATGTCGATACAGGGGAGATATATTTGATGAAACTGAGGTGGCGTGGTAATTACTACAACTTGATAGGAAAATGGGGAAAAATTATTCGGAGTAAGGGATTAGGTGTCGGGAAAGAGATCAAGATTCGATGGGCTAATGGATGTTTACACTTTTCGGTCCCGTATGAGCAGGCAATCGAGCCTGCAACAATCCCAGTGATACAACAACACCGACAACAACAACACCACCAACAACAGCAACACCAGCACCAACAACAGCAACACCACCACCACCAACAAGAACACCAACAACAGCAACACTACCAACAACAACATGACGAATGGCCGATCAAAAAGGCGTTGACATTGTCTGATGTGGATACAAATCATCCGTTTCTTACATTACCTGGAAAATCAGTTGAAGATCACATTCTTTTGTATTGGGCGTCGCAGGCTCGAGAGCAGTTAAGAAATGAGTATCAGATTAATGTGAAAGCTCGAGATTACGACACTGGTGATTCGTTTTTGATGAAGTTGAAGTGCCGTGGAAGCTACTACAACTTAATTGGAAAATGGGGGCAAATCATCAGGTCAAAGGGTTTGCAAGTCGGACAAGAGATTAGGGTTCGTTGGGATAATGGATATTTGGTTTTTTCGGTTCCTGGATAACAGCGATACTGATGGCTCGTAGGTAGAAGTTGATGGGAGCAGTCAAGTTATATGCATAATGCTCTTGTTTTGTATATCTTAAAATGTCTCTTTACTAGTTTACATGATTGTTTATTTGGTGATGACTCTAGGGTTTAAAATTTCATTCTACATGGGAATATTATCTCGGTTTCTGTCAAAAACTCGAATCCTCCCTTCACCCATGCGAAGGTATGTCTCGATCAGATATCTGCTGCTTGAATTTATCATGATTGAAATTTGAAATATAATTTACATGAAATTGAGCTTTTCTGGTTGATTAGAGTTTACATGTTAAAGGTGTCAAGTTCTTTTTACAGTTATTATTCCAGATAGGTTTACAGTGTTGTACATGTTTCTGGTCAGATAGCTATTGGTTAGTTTGTCCATGATAAGAAACATTTATGATGTAAATTCCGCAAGATAGGGTTTGAATTTGGGATCGTATAAGGTTGCGGTTTCTGACAGTTTCTTGAAACAAAAGTGCCGTAAAGATACTTGTTATAACGTCAACTATGCTCTATGGATTTGGGCTTTTTTTGGAACGTAGGCTACCGCACTCCCTAAATTGAAACCAGGCCACCAGTTGTGGATCTATGGGTTTGGCGTTTAAGGTTTAGAAGTAAATTTGATGCACCCTAGTACAAAATATCTGCTTTTTTTAAAGATGCAACCCACCCTCTAGGGATAAAGGGCTTCTGAGTCAACATGACAGGGACAAGTCCGTTCGTTTCTAATTTAGAAAAAAAAAAGGTGTAGCCGAAATATGTGCCACTGATTATCACATTATTACAACGTTTTGTATATGGCTGGAAAGAAAACAAAAAGAGAAAAAAAGAATGTGGTTACAAAGTTTGACTTCTATTAAAAATAGTTTTTATAACTTTTTTAGATATTTTTATTTCTTATTTTCTATATTATATCAAAAACTAACTAATTGTTTCCTTCAGATAGTTTTATTTATTATTTTTTAAATTATATATAAAACTAAGTAATTATTTCCTTTCATAAAAATAATGTTTTCTAATTGTTTGACACTGTTAATCACAACGGTTCATCAAAGTTATTAGTCCAGTGCATCAAACTTTAAAGTGAGATTCCCTGTTGTAATGAGTTTTAATCAGGCAAATACTCTCCCGTGTTACAATTGTGCGTATAACTTATTACAATGATGCGTCTAACTCATGTATATTGTTTCTAAAATTTGTTACTAAAATTTTAAACGGGTTAACAAAATATAATACAATCTAAACACAACTAGTTTATTAAACGTGCTAGACATGTTAATCCAAAACATGACTAATTTATTAAACAAATTAGAATTGAGGAAAACTTTGATGTTGGCTTCATGTTAACCTGAAACCGACTCAAACAAACTATAATTAAGGACAATTTTGATGTTGGATTCATGTTAACCTGAAAACGACTCTTTCTCCGTTAATAAAAACATATCAAAATCAATCTAAGACTTGTTTAAAAATGCATTAGTTATAGTTCGACCATATAATGCCCGATTCCAAAGGAATCATTTATTTTACAATAAACTCCAAAACCTCCAATTGATTTTTGGTCCACTTGTATTTAAGTATTTTACAAATCTACATTTTACCATTTTCTTATTTTGTTGTTTGATCATCAATATCGTCCCCATGACCCACTTTCTAGGATAGAAAACGATATTGTATAAAATCTCATTAATTTTATTAAATTTGAATATTTAATGTTCATTATTTTTTCCCTTTATTTCTTTTTGCTATGTCCCTGGCCCACCCACCCACCTCAAAGCCCAATAGCAGAAGGTTTAAATGGGCAAGTTGACACTTGTGTTTGGTGAATCTTGGTTAATATATTGGTTCGGAGACAGGGACATGTCCATGTTAGTGTGTGTATAATGCATCATCTCTACACCACTTTTCAGTCTATTAGTTGAAAGATTTTTATATTAGCCAATCATCTAAGATTTTCTTTTCCCTTATTATTAGTTTTTCTTTTAACGGCCAACAAATCAATCCCGACCACTTTTGGGGCACCCTCTGGACAAACGGAGTATTCTGAAAGTAACCCGAGTCGATTATTAAAGATTATTTAAGAATTTAGTGATTATAAATATAAACTATTTAAATAAATTATATACATTTTGTAAAATGCATGATGATGATGATGATGATGATATAGATTTTATAAAAGCAACTTCAAATAATTTTGATTACAAAGAGTACTGAATAGCGTATTCCTACCTTAGTATCCGTTATCATTCGTTTCAACTTTTAAACAAATGTTTAATTTCATTTAAATCGACGTGAGCCGTGTAAACATGCATTTGTTTCACCTTTTAAACAACTGAATACATGATGTAGGGGTGTAAACACGCTAATCTAAGCCTGATCTCGGATATTTGAAATCGAAGCTCGGGGTCATTTGTTAAACGGGCCTCAACAGAAGCTCGAACTCGGGCTTGAACTCACTTATTATCGTGTCCATTTCATTTGGGCTCGATTCGAGTTTTTAGCCAACCGATCTCGCATACTCACAAACGGCTTGGTCGGTTTACACTCTAGTCAGTGGGGTGTGATTAATGCATTAGCTTTATATTATTGTGTACATTTTCGGAATTAAATAAAAAAATAATCCTTATCAAGACAAAAAAAAATAAAAAAGGCCCAAAAACAGCAAGAGCTACAAAGACATTTCATTTGGGCTGTCAAAACCGACCCTTATTCATCCACCGGCGACAACCCAATCCACATTTAACGACAACCGGAAAATTCTAGAGAGAGAAATCTAGAGAGAGAAAGTGATAGCAGAGCTGCATCAAACACAATATTTAAGAGAAGAAGATAATTATAAATTATTTGTAGTCTAACAAGTGAGATTTCATTTGAAGATCTTCACTACATATTAACGGTAATAATCAACTACTTTTTTTCTTATTTTTTTTAGTAATTTGAGCTTGAATTTATTCGTATATGAGAAAATGTAGTTCATCAGGAGTTGATTACAGTGATAAAGCGCTTTTCGTACCTGAGGCGTGAGTAATTATATAACTTTTTTTTTTACATTTGCTATATGTTTCTAGCATAATTTATCCAATATTTAGAGACAATAAGCTTTATAATATGTTTTAATATGGAAATTACACACATGTACAACCTTAAAAGCATGTTCTACAACAACATGCTGCACAAAAATATGGGAAATACATGAGGCCTGCTGCACATTTTTTTGCCAAGAAATAACGCCTCAGCGCCTTATGCTACCAAAGGCGCAGGGCTTGAGCCTTGTTGCGCCCAAGGCGTGCTTTTTTAAACCAAGCAATCATGTCATTCCGGTGATTGTAGATGATTTTTAGACAGTTGCAGCTTACGAGTAAAATGACAAAATGGTCCTGAGTTTAGGTCACTTTTATCACTTCAGTCCAAAAATTAAACCCTTTGTATCTGCGTCCTTGAGGTTTCATTTTTTTGCCATTTTCATCCAATTGGCAAACTGGGTTAGAATTTTCTATTAACTTCTCCACTTTTTGTCGTTTTCCTCGTTTAAATGAAGGGTATAATTGTCATTTTATGCCATAATATATTTTAATTAAAAGAGGAAAACGACGAAAAAGGGAGAAGTTAGCAGAAAATTCTAACCCAGTTTGCCAATTTGATGAAAACGGCAACAAAAATGAAACCTACCCAAATACAAAAAAGTTCCATTTCTGGACTGGAGTGGCAAAAGTGGCTTAAACTCATCCCATTTTGGCATTTTACTCTATGCTGATATTGTTTTTTATTAGTTTGAGCTTAAATTTATTCCTCTTTGAGAAAATGTAGTTCAGAAGTTTTGGAGAGAAGAAATCGGTGCAAATTTTAGGATTAATCTGATAAAGGATGATGAATATAAATTAGTTTGTGATTACGTCTGAATCGATCGTGGAACATTATTATTATTGCTATGTGATTGTAGATGATTTATTGACAGTTGAAACTTTAATTGTTTACTATGCTTTAAGTGACAGGAAATTGTGATTTGGTTATGGAAAATTCAAAGGGACCATTTGCAATGAGAAATATTTACAGTGGAAAACACAATTCACTTCCCCCTAAAAGCCCATTTCCATATACTTCAAACGTCTCGAAAGCGATGATACCGAAACACAGGGATGGAAATTCACTCCATCATCGTACGTCTTCTGAAACCCTTGTGATAGAAGAACAACCTTCTTGGCTGGATGAGCTTCTCGATGAACCAGAAACACCTGTTAAAAGAGGTCATAGGCGATCGTCAAGTGATTCGTTTACGTATATTGAAGCTGCTAATGCCAATATAGAACATGCTGCACAAGTTGAGTACAGATTAAGAAACATGAGTTCGGCTCGTTCATGTGCATCTCAAGAGTTTGATCTTAATAAACCGAATCCAATGAGAAAGACTGAGAATCGGGTTTGGGTTTCACCACAAAACGCATCAAATTCTACATCTGCACAAGAGGTCAACAGAACTAACTCAACAACGGAAAAGCAGGATGCGGTTGATTCTTGTACACAAGATGCACGCGCTTCATCAGAAACAGACATGAGACGTTCCAAGCAGTAAGCATGCGCGTTTCTTTTTTTCTCTTTCACCAAACTAATCTTGAATATATGCTTGGTTTAAATATATCGATAAATCGAAGCGCTATGTACTGCAGGCAGTTTGCTCAACGTTCACGGGTCAGAAAGCTTCAATATATAGCTGAGTTGGAAAGAAATGTACAAGCATTACAGGTAGATTCAACTATTGTGAATTTGTAATATATAGGTCAACGATAATCAAAACAGATGATAACACAAGTGTATGATTGATTGCAGGCGGAAGGTTGTGAGGTCTCGGGAGAGCTAAAGTTTCTAAACAAGAGAAGTCTTATTCTGACATTGGAAAACAAAGCGCTGAAACAACGGTTAGAGAATATGGCTCAGGAACAACTTATCAAGTACTGTAAGTTTCTAAATAGATAATTAATGTTTATTATAGGGTTATTGGATTTTAATAATCCCAACTTTCATCTATCGGTCGGGATTAATCCCAATTAAGGAAATTTTCGAAGACAGTCCCAACTTTGAACATTTTTTCCTCCAACGATCCCATATTAACTGAATGTTAACCCAGTTAGTTTTTTGATGACATGGCATGCTTATGTGGCATGCCATGTCATCAAAAAACTAACTGATTCAGTTAGTATGGGATTGTTTGAGGAAAAATGTTCAAAGTTAGGACTGTCTTTAAACATTTCCTTAGTTGAGGTTAATCCCGACTATTAGATTAAAGTTAGGATTATTAAAATCCAATAACCCTTTATCATATTACGTTCCTTTTTTTGGATAACCGTCATCTTTCATATGAATCAATTGTGGATGGTAAGAATACATGCACTGTTGTTAACAATCAGTTGGAATATTGAGTGAGTTAGGTGATGGTTCGGGCCAGGTTGACCCACTAACGCTCTGTGTTCATTTAGAAATGTGTTTATAATTAATTAATTTGTTAAATACGGTTTAAAAAACTATACTAGTAAAATAATAAACGAATTGTTTTTTTTTCAGTGGAACATGAAGTTTTGGAGAGAGAGATAGGGAGACTGAGAGCCTTGTATAAACAACAACAGCAACAACAGACCAACGACTTATTAGCCGTGGGCGCACCAACAGTAGGGATAACATGGAATCGCAATTCGCAAATCTTTCTTTAAAAAACAAGGAACCTGGTGCAGTGCGCGATGCTGTTTCCGGTTCACCGCTCATAAAGCATGTCTTTTGAGTTCTGACCACACATTTTGTCATCTCAATGACAAAAGATGAAGGGTTAATTGCATAAAGTTTAACCAACTTTGGTTCAATGTCTATTTCTGGTAACTGACTTGGTTTCTAATCACAACCACCCTTAAAACTGTCAAACTAGGGTTACTGACTACTTACGGAACCAATTTTAAGTTGAGTATCGTGAGAACCATATGAACACTTGTATGTAGTGCTAGCTAGATATTGCAGGGAAAAGCGGCAGATATGTGGCTACATTACCGCCTTATGTATCACTGTTAAAGCAATGTTTATATGTGTTTACGTAGTTTTCTCAATTCTCAACTTAAATTGGTTTTGTATTGAACGACCCTTTTCATGTAGGTTACTAGACCGAAATTGGGTGAAAGAGCCGGTTACCTGAAATAGAAATTTGGATACAGTTGGTTACTTATTAATGCATCTAACACAGATTAACTACGTGTCATTGTATGGGTGGTTTTACTTTAATTGAAGAGTGAATATAGTAATCTTCCTGCGCCTGGCGATCGCTTTGGTGGAAGCCACGGGCTTAAGCAGCTCGTCAGAGGTGGTGGTTTCGGTTTCATGTGTGTTTATTGTCATTTATTTTTGGGTCTTATAACATGTGTAATGAATACGATGATTCATCTCATAATGTTAATGGTGAAAGAATCTTGTTGTTGTTGCCTTTCATTTTCAAAAGCATTGGGAACAAGTTCTATGTACTCTCCTCCAAAGGAATTCATATCCTAAAGCCCTTAACTCGTCTGAAGGGGAGTGTTTGTTTAGGGCTTTGAATGTTTAGATTAATATTTTATCGAAAGTTAAAATACTAACACAATTCCTCCGCGCGCTGTGACGGGTATCAGGTATATAAACAAAACAATCAAATTACGTATCGGTTTGGTACTAGTAGTGCAAAAAGTTACCGAAACAACACTAAAACAGACTCATTTCGAAACAAAGAACCATGAAAATGGCACCGTTATCGGAGTTGTTTTAAATCGGTATAGTATCGCTATTATGCTAAAAATATAATTATTATTTTTATATTTAAATTCTTGATATTTTTTTGGCTTCAATACTAAAACGAATTGCAGTATCGGTTCCCATAATACCAATGCCGGTAGAGATGTTTGGTGGTGTCGATTCGGTTTATAACGATATCGGTACTTGCTATAGCTTACCATACAAAAAAAACACTCTATTTTGAATACAACTCTGTTTTCAGAAAACTATACCGAAACGTCATAAAAAATTAAACATCACTTCGTTAAAAAGATTACGAACAAGAATTATTAGAGAAACTTCAAAGTAGATAATAATTAAGTTGGTATATTATTTATGGTATAAGAGGTGAAAATTCAAATTTTAAAATAAAAGATTTACAGTGATCTATATAAACTAACGAGTTGGGCCATGCGATGCAGCGCTGATTTTATACGTGCAATATGACCTATTACCAACAACAGGTTCTCTCTGAACATTTGCAATATGACCAACAATAGAAGGAAAATAAATTTCACAATACTATATTTAGTAAACATAAAATAATAAAAGCAATATATCTACTATTCATCTTACTATTACTTAAGGACCAAATTATTAATTTTGGTAATCATTAGTTTCCAAATATTGGATAAGGCAACATAAGGCTTTAGCACACAAGACCAAGAAAGCTTTTAGCTCAAATATAAAACAAACCATCTGTCATGGTTTAAAGCATTTTAAAGCCATTAATTAACTGACCCACCCAGAAACCAAACTGAAAATAAATTTGGATGGTTTTACCCGTTTGAATCAGAACATAGACAACCCAATAAAAACATTTATAATTGGATAATCCAAATTACATAACCCACTTTTATGAAATTATTCAACTTTATGGTTTGACTTGAATCGAAGACACCCTTATACTTACACTGAAATAACTAAAAGTGAGCATGCATTTTTATAAAAAAAATTATATAATATTTTTTTTTAATAAAAAACTTGTCAAGTTACATCAAAACAGAAGGTAGACGGGCAACAAGCTGCGCGCCACCCTATTCTGAATTGCAAACCCTAATCTTTCAAAGACAAACCCCTGCCCCTGGGATGAACATATTAAAAATCAGAGTAGTTAAAACTTAAAACGACTTTAATGAGAGTGACATCTAGGACTAGGTCTAGATACAACTCATGAACATATTACACCTTTTTTTAATATCAATTTTAAGTTCCATATATTAGAAAGTATAACTAGGAGCATTAACCTATTGTGTGTATGCGATGAACTTAATCAAAATTTCTTAATAAGAAATGGTCCCTAACTAGTAATTAGTTGTTTGAAATTTATATGAGAGTGAAAATGGTCCAACTCTCCAACTTCTAAAGGTGCTCCTATAACATTTTGCACCAAACAAATGGTCCAACTCTCCAACTTCTAAAGGTGCTCCTATAACAAATTTTATTTTTTTTCTTCTCATTATACTTCCATGAAAACAAGAAGAAATGGTCATACCTTGTCTTTCTGTCATTCCCAACGAGGTTGCGGCATTATAGGCGTCAAAATGGATTCAGTCCGCTTCCAGTTTTGTTCATTGGACAAAGAAGAATGGATCACTTGTTTTTTTTCTGTGTTTTAACGGCGTTGGTATGTATGATCCAGCATCCTGCTGGATGTTTTTATTACGCATATTGGTTGTTTTAGTTTTGTTTCAATCTTATGTGCACATTTTCACATCCTTTTGAGTTCATGTGCATATCTATCTTATATTTGGCCTCAAATGTTCAACACCATTTGTTTGGTGCAAAATGTTATAGGAGCACCTTTAGAAGTAAAAAAAGGTGTAATATGTAGTAATGTTATACAGAGACAAAATAAAACTAGGTTTTGCTTCAAAATAAAAAAGAGTCTAAATAAAAACGCCATCCGTGGGACTCGAACCCACGACCACGTGGTTAAAAGCCACGCGCTCTACCAACTGAGCTAGAACGGCTTCGTTGCAAACAATTTTGTTTCGTAGAATTTATAGTAGTAACGTTAAAGTCGTGAACAAATTTTTAGCACCTCTTATCTTGTACAAGTATGTATGTATGTATGAAATATTGATCAATGTACATGAATAAAAATATGCTTCGATGAGATTCCATAATAATAATAATAATAAAAGTTTATAATTACAAAAACTAGTCTATTACATATCTGGATGATAAAATTGTAGACTTTTAATCTATTTTTAAAATATTTATAGACTTTTAATCTACTTTTTAAAAAAATTATCCATTTTTAAAATATTTATAATTAAATTATTAAAGTATTTGTTCTTTTTCATTTAATCTTTAATTTTGTAGATTAAATGTTAACGGTAGATGCGAGTCTTTAAAACTTAGTTTTAATGCCTATCTTCGTAAGATATTGAATCAGATTTTAAGTTATTTGAAAATCGTATTTGGAGTATAGGATTTATAAAATTCTTAATCATGAGATGTTTGACCCTCATTTTGATAATCAATTCTCATATTGTCCTTCTGTTTAGAACATGTTGGACATATATTTTTTTTTTATGATTTATGAATAAGAAAACCTTTTATTGAGCCTGAGGACTCGATTGTATTATGTCTTTTTTCAAGAATTGAATTTATCCTCTAATTCCCACCATAAGTTAATCCATTTTTAAAGGCAGCATAATTACTTTTATTTATAATTCTCTTCTATAATGATTTCTAATCCTTCTCTATAATGAATATCATTTCCTTAAAGTTTTCCTAAAAGTTTTGAAAAATCTTTCTTTCAGTATTAACATAATAATAATAATAATAATAATAATAATAATAATAATAATAATAATAATACTAATAATAATAATAATAATAATAATAATAATAATAATAATACTAATAATAATAATAATAATAATAATAATAATAATAATAATAATAATAATAATAATAATTTAGGAACATAAAAAAAGTGTCTTGTGTCCCAAATTGGGTCCGTCGATTCAAGAGCTACAAAGTTTTAGTAAATATATCCCAAAGAAGAAACAAGATCTCATGTGTGACGCCTTCGCTTGATGTTCGCCACCTCATCATAGGACTCCCACTTCTTGTGATCAAGAACACTGATGTCATCAAGATCAGCAATGGCAAGCAGGTACTGTGTTAGCTTCACCAACTCCCTGTCAGTGTCTCGGTTTTCATGCGCCTTTCTGAACGGTTTTATGGTTAACCCATTCTGTGGATTCATTACAAAGTTCCTCCTTAGATCATCAAACATTATCGTGTTCTTTGCATTGTAGAACTGCACCCAAATCATTATAAACACTTGTTATTTATCGAATCATCTATAAGCGGGTAAATAGCATAAAAAACTAACACACTTTCTTATTTACACGAAATAGTCCATCAACCTAACTTTGGTATGTTAAAGTCCCTAAACTTGTTAAAAAAACACCAACACGTCCCTTAACCCAATTTTGGTATATTAAACTCCCTAAATTAGGCTAGGATGCAGCACTTATTTTGAAGAAAAAAAAATTAACTGGTCAAAAGCTGATCTACCCTCTTATTTTGGCCGATTTAAGAGGTAAAAAGTCATTATTTTGAATTATTTCACAAGTACTTGAACTTTAGACAAGTTAAAACTTTAATAAACCAAAACTAGGTTGAGTTTCGTGTACTTTTTTACAAGTTTAGGGACTTTCATATACCAAAATAGGTTAAGGGGTTTTTTCGTGTAAAACAAGAAAATATGTTGGTTTTTTATGGTATCAACTAGGGCTGCGGACGAACATGAACAGGGCCTTGTTCGTGTTCGTTTGTTAAGGAAATATAAGTGTTCATGAACACTTACCAAACGAGATTTTTTGTTCGTGTTCTTAAGTTAAGGAAATGAACATGTTCGTGTTCGTTTGTTAATTTTAGGTAACGAACGTTCATGAACACAAACGAACACAAACTAATGTTTATGAACACAAATGAAAACAAACGAACACAAACGCTAACGAACGTTTATAAACAGAATATAAAAATTAAAAATGCGCGTTCATGAACAGAATATAAAAATTAAAAACGCTAACAAACTATCGACCACAAACGAACTTCCTGCTGAACGCTTTACGAACTGTTCGCTGAACGTTCATTTGCAGCCCTAGTATCAACCCATTAATAAATTATGTAAGTGCAAAACGTAAACTAGTAAAAATCGAACCTCAGGAAAATGAGCCCAAATTAACCCGAGTGGTTTGCAGTCAATGATCCCCCTGCTATCTGATTGAACGGTGATCATAGCTAAATGGTCTAAAAGAGCCGTAATTTTGTAATTGGGGTTACTCAGTACCCCAAGCTGACCCATCTTCAACTCAACCCATTTCATGCTGCACGAAGGAATTGATATTTTACTATTAGTCTGTTACCAATATACTTTTCATTTAACTGTAGGTAAGAAGAAATTTGCTAAAGGCTAACCTCGTTGCAGACCATATAATGATGTCATACTCTGCATAAGCAGCTGTCAAGAACTCGTGTAGATCTGCATTTGTTAGTAAGTTAGCGAAGGGTTGCGTTACTTGTTTGTTTATTTCCGTTATTATTGTTTTAAAGTGGAATTTATGTAAGCTTCTTACAAGGACGCATGAGTTGAAGTGAGTTTTCTGCAGTTGACCGATGGTCAAAGAGAGTATAGTCTATATCCAACACAAGAAGCTTTTTCCCTTTTCGGCATGGATTTCTGAGTTCAATCTACGATCAAGTATCCATTAACATACATCATAATGAAGCTAAACTTTTTTCAAAAATGATAAATACACTTAAAAGGCAATGTGGAGATTAGAAAGACATGCCTTGTATTGATCGATACGTCTATTTAGTTTCTGCTTGTTGACCTCTTTGTCTTTGATGTCTACAACTTCATCTTGCCCAATTTCAAAATCATCAACAATTTCCGGAGAATCAACTTGATCCACGATTATATCATCCTCAACAGTACTACATCAACGAAATGTTTAACACGTTTCTCAGTCAAATATATGATGAAATAACTTTTCTATTAGTAGAGATACAATGTCACGATACGAAATGGTGATCAAGAGATTAAGAGCTAAAGAAGGAGAAGAAGATTACTCTCAAAATCAATAGCGAATACAAGTGTACATGTGTGACCCTCATACTTTTGCCATATTACATATGACCCCCTCTATTATTATTCGATAATTAACATACATGATACAAGCAAGCAATAAATATCTGGTCTGTATACAGACTACAGAGAGAGGCCAAGATAAATACTATTTAAAATTAATAGAAATCCACTTGATAACATCAAGTGTAGTTACAGATTTACCCTCGTGTTTGAACTAAGATAATAAGAGTCAGACTTTACTTGTGTTTAGTGTTTACGTAGCGGCTTAAAAGGAGGATAAAATTAAGTTGATTCAATCTCTTTTTGGCAAAATTAGATCCATTTATTGGAAATGATTCAAAAACTTTAACCCAAGTTGAAGAAAAAAAAACTTTGATTTTTACTATAAAATCCACCAATCCACCAATCCACCATCCTCAAATAGTGCAAACAACCACCAAAGGTGAATGAACCAAATATGAAACCAGCTTTTTATATTTGTCAATGAATCCCCAATTAGGGTGGCCCTAATACTAGTAATATAATCATGAACCATGTCTTTTATCCTAAGCGCAACATGTTTTATCAACTCCTACATTTGTAATCAGTTTGATGGTTCTACGTACGATGTAGCTACTAGTAAATATGTTTATATTGTATGCAGTTTCGAGTGCAATCAAACGGCTCAGGAACAATTGATTATCAAAGACGATAAACGAACCAAAGGGTTCAATGAACAATGTTCTTCAAATATTAATCAATCAAAAACTCCCTAACAATGAACCCTAGAGATCCTATTTATATGATAGGAATTATAATTCAAAAGGAAACTAAAAAACAAAATACTAGGAAATTAAAATTCAAATAAATAAAAAAAATAATATCCATAGATATCTTTGCATCATACTGCTTTAGGGTAAGGATCATGAGAAAACTCCTTTTAGTGAGAAAATTCTACCAGACCATTACTAAACCCTAAACCCTAAACTCTAAACCCTAAGAATCATCACATCATCATCATACTCAGTAAATCCCACCAATAGCAAAGCTAAGGTAGGGTCTGAGGAGGGTAAGATGTAGACAGCCTTACCTCTACCCCATAGGAATAGAGAGACTGCTTCCAGTGAGACCCCCGGTTCGATAGTAGTTTTGCATCAAGCCTTGGACATAAGGCACATAACACTAAGCAATTAAGACAAATGCCGATTAGTGCATGTACTCCCGTGTCTTTCGGCCATCAACGCCACCACATGATGCATGATTAACCATCACCCTCTTTTAACGTTATTTTCACGAAATTAGTAAAATAACGGTAAAATTAGTGCACTTTCAATTTTGCCCCCCGAGCGCCCACACATATATACATTATATGCACATACCGCAAGCGGGGCGTCTCTAAACCTTAAGAACTAAGCCTTAAATCCCAAAAACTTAACTCTAAAAGCTAAACCCTAAAGGCTACCGCCTAAAAGCTAAAAACTAAATGGTAAAGCTAAACCCTAAACTCTAAACATTAACTAAACCCCGAAAAAAATCAACATAAATATCAATCATTAGATGGAGTTCTCGTGAGTTTTCTCATGATCCCTCCCCTACAGCTTTATATGCTTCATTCTTAAATAAAAAGAGGTACCTTGGCCCTTAAACAGGGTATCCTAACTAAATAACAATCATATGATGCACTACAAGAGTACTAGTAAAACAAGTTATTTTGCTTAACTTGAGATGAACATATTTAGGTTTCCATGTAAAAAGTATTAAGATTGACATCAGATTTCAAAGTGTGTATCTTCTTTCAGACACCTGTCAGCAGTTCCAAATCATATTTATAATAATTAGCATAAGTTGTTTTCATACTATTTTTGCAGCAGACAAACAGATAATGGAGACAATTCAGTTGAAACATATCAGATATAACAACTGATCAAGATCTAATCATGCTACTAATCATCCAACTACTTGCATCAACTACAAACAACAACTATAAGATCAAACAATTCATATATTATTAACCACCCAAAATGATTGAAAGAAATAGGTTTGTTTGTTTGTTTGTTTACCCGATCATGGTCATTTTGAGAGACGATTTGAGAGGGAGAGTAGAGAGAATGAGTGAATCATCGGATAGTTTGGATCCAATTTTAGGGTAAAGAAGTTTCTGGCGTTTGGGGAGTACGTTGGTGAGTTGGCAAATACGGCGTTTAAGTTCAGCGACGGAGTCGTCGGCGCATACTCTGACGGTGTATTCCTTGCCGGCCCATTTGACGGTGAGTGTTAGCTCCTCCTCAGTCACCGGAGATGTTAACGTCGACGATGCACCAGCAGCCATGAGGGAAACTGTTTGTTTCTTCCGAGTGACGAAAGAGAATCATTGACGCTTTTGTGTTTTAGTAGTCCAAATCTTTTTTTTTAATTTTTTTTATTTTTTACCCGTTATTTTTTTTAAAGGTTTAATTTGGCCCATGTTGTTTGCTTTTTGGTCTAAACTAGTAATTTTACCTCGCGCGTTACAATGAGAGTTTGATATAACAACCGAAAGAGAACACATAAAATCATGGGAAAAGAAGCATCGAAACGTCCACGTATGTATAAAAAAACACTAACAAACGAAATACTAAAAAAGAAAAATATCGATTTTGATAATACCGATAGCGAAAACAATATCGTTCAGTTGGATTGGTTTTGGTTCATCACGTTAAGGAGGAAAAAAACTCTAAAAGGCGAAATACTTAACTAAATAAACGTAAAAGTAGAGTGACTAAACATGTATATCAACAAAGTTAAGGTAGATGGACTAAACATGTATATAAGCAAAGTTAACTAATGGGGAATAAAATTTATTGAGTTGAGGGACTAAATATGTATATTAGGAAAGCTAAAGTAGAATGACTAAATACATAAATTAGCAAAGTTAAGGGTTAAAGACATAAAATTCTTGTGGCCAACCACAAGACGACACTTGGCTATGTCGGATTGGCCCACCGATATAGCCTTTTAAGTGTGTATATAATGTCTAATGGCGAGGCTGCAAACGAATCGAATGATTTTGTTTGTTAAGAAATATGTGTGTTTAGGAACATTAATCGAACGAGATTTTATGTTCGTGTTCGTTTGTTAAGGAAATAAACTTCTTCGTGTTCGTTTGTTAATTTTAGGCAACAAACGTTGATAAATACATATGGAAACAAACAAAAACAAACACACTTTCATGAACATAATATATAACAACACATTGACACTTGTTGAATATTTTATCTGTCAGAATTTTGAAGTATTTCAATAAAATATAAAAAATAAAAACACTAATGAACTATTGAATACAAACGAACACGTCATCGAATGTTCATGAACGTGACCTTTGTTCATGTTCCTTCATTTAACTAAACGAACGAAATTCCGTGTTCATATTCGTTTGTTTAATAAACAAAAGAACTTACCGCTGAATGTTTGGTTCGTTTGCAGTGGTTTTATCGGGAGATGAGCAAATTATACCAAATCCTGAAATCAAATCAGCATCATATTAGTACTGGTAACGAATTTATCATACCGAAATTCGGTACCCACCTTTTGGCGTTTTCAGGATTTGTACTTTCGGTTCGATACGGTACCGGTATTTTATCGATTTTTACCTTTAGATACAGTGTGGGTTCCATACCGTACCAAACATTTTCGGTACCGGCCATAGTTTTATCGACATTTTGCCCATAACAATTCAAGACCTAACAAGCTCTGAGTGCGCATGCAGAATCGCGAAACCCTAACCGCGAACGAAAGACTAGCGGTGAGGGCTGCGGAATCGCGGAGACGATTCACCTAAGTGGCGACAACGAACACGCAGGTACGAACCCTAGTAACGCGCTGCGAGGCTAATCGATGGTGATCTTGTGTGCTACAATCAAGAACCTTAGCTCCGATACCCGTTGTTAGCATTAACGAGCACACACACACGCAATACACAAGAAAAAACACTTGATTTACGTAGTTTAGTCACGATCTGCAACCTATGTCCACAGGGGCAACTAGGGTATTCTTTTTATTCATGTGTTAAACATTCCAAGTATAAGAGATTGTTTGATAGACTCCACAATTAGGGTTAAACCCATAATCAAATAAATAAGCATGTGGGCCGCAACTCGGGCCGACTACCCTTACTGTCGCGCCACACCTACTGGTGCCAAGAAGTCTACAACCCAACAACATCAACTTGAGCCAACTTGTAATCTTTACACTAAGCTTATATTCAACTTGAGCTATCTTGTGAATCGATAAACTTGCTAGTAGTGATTTTGTATATTTTATATGACGCTTAAATAATTAATATTATTAACTTGTTACAACTCCTGTGATAAAAAAAATAACTACAGATTTTATACGATGCTCAAATAGTTGATAATATAAAATTGTTTAAAATCGTGTAATAAAAAATACCTACAGAAATTAAGAATGAAAATTTAGTCAAACGAATTACATGAAACTAGAGATGTAAACGAACCTTGTTCGTGTTCGTTCGTTAAGGAAATTGATATATTGCAAAATATATCTATTTATCATGTATAGTTTGTACAATATCAGTGTCCATTTGCGTCGTTTTTAGGTAGAATATGTATATTACTGATTACTTTGTGTTTTCCAGGTCTCGGGTGTTGAAGATTGACAAGTCATATCTTACGAAAACCGAGCACTGGAATGCGTACAAGGAACCGAGAGTTGAAAAGGAACAAATTTCGAGAAAAATCACCTGGTCGCGTCGCGCGACCTGTAAGTAAAGCCTTCCCCATGTGACGCAAGGAGGGTAGTTTGACCTGGTTTGGCTTTAATCATGGTTGGGTCACGCGATCATGAACTTTAATGCTCCCCAGGTGAAGCGAGCAACCAAATTTCACAAAATGTTTAGACAATTGATTAGGGTTACGCTAGAAAATTATATATAATTATCATTATCACAAAGAACTTATAACCCTATGAATTTGGAGAAGCCATATACGAATTTGGAGCTCAAGAAACTCAAAAATCAAAGATTTTTAAGATAGGAAATCATACGTTGAAGATCCAAGGCACGGGAACGAAGAATACCGGGTTTCATCTTCCTGTTTTCTCAATTTTTATACTTTTCATCTTTCCATCATGAATCCAAACTTGAAATTCTGTGTATTGATTATTTTGACAATGATGTTAGGCTAATTGTGCATGAACTACCTAGGTTAGGATGAACATGTGTTAAAGTTTTGATTTTTATCCGGATTATGAACTACTTATGGATTTTTCATAAAACTAAAGACTTGGATTTATTGATTTGATGTATATGCATGCTTTTACTTGTTTGATGAATGTTTATTACTTTACATGTTCCTAGTTGAATGTCTTTCATATAATAGTTTCGTGTTAGATCATTGACCGTTGTGTTTGTGATTTTTATGGTTAATTGGTGTCATGACCCCTGACCCCACCCTTGGCGGGAGCCGAGATCAGACACGAGTGGTACCGGTGTTTATTAAAATTATCGCAGCAGAATTTTCATCAGGACCGGGTGTCAGGAAAGTTATCAGAGTTTTCAAAACACCATAGTTTTCATTTCATAAACAGTAGGATGAAATCCATACTTACATAAAGGATTTCCAAAAGGATAAACCCTTGATTACAAAACTCGTTTTATTCAGGTTTACATAGCCATTTATTTAAGCTTGAGTGCCTCATAACACTTTTCTTTCACTTCACAATAATTCACTTGAAACGCGTTTTGAAAACATTTGGTCAGCGAAAAATACTGGTGAGTTCATTTGGGTTTATAAAAAGATACAATGTTACAATTACAACAGTAAGGGTTTTTACATTTTTTTATATCTTTCAAATACTCAAATCAGTATTTGTCACTCGGTTGCAGTTCCTGTGACTATGGTTATATCACTAATTGGCTAACCCATTGCCCAATAGTGAGGATTATCAAGTAGTGTATACAAAACCCCACATACCGGCATTAATTTAAGAATACAAAAACTTAATCACTGTAAATACAACCGGTAAACATTTAAGGTTTTGCAAATCATTTGAGAAAAAGAGAATGACTCACTTTGCAGATTTAAGTTATCAGTAATAGCCTTCTGGTTTAAATCTTGAGTTCATAATTAAACACACAATACAACACGTATTAGTGTATTAACCCATTTCAACTTTAACGATAATCACGAGATCAAAACCTCAACGTGATGACAAAGTATAACCTTATTCAGGTAGCACTTAAACATTCGTTGAATTGTTTATAGATCGATCGGACAAGGTATCGTACCAATTATTCGGGTTAAACCGCCGAATATAGGCAAAGGTTTAGAACTTCGGGTATAATAATAGTATTACACCAGTATATCGAGAGGAAAAGAAAAGAAATTGAGCAAGTTGAAATATGTAGTGAATGTCCATTTTATAGCTGTTTTCAGGGCGTCTCGCGCCCTGCGACGAGTCAGGACCTCCCTGTCGCGGCCCGCGAGGGGGTCTAGCTAGGGCATATGTGGCGTGACTCATGGGGTAGGCTTGACACGTGGATGACACGTGGCCTACATGTGTCTCTGGAAGCTGATAAGCCTCTCGCGCCCCGCGAGGGATTCTTCTGGGTCTGTGGCGGCCCGCGAGAAGCATCAAAAATCTTATTTTTTTATTTTTCGTGCTGGTTCTCGTCGTGCGCGTTTGGGGTTTCAATCAGGGTTCGTTCTAGGGTGTTTTCGGGTGTTGTTACAATTGGCCAATACACCATAGAAGTAATATCCGTGAATTGGTTAGGTCTAGGTGTTTAACTAATCTTAATAACCTTGAGGTCCAAGATTGTCGGTATGTCTAGGTTGGTAAATTGCTAGGTTTAGGTGCTTTGTGAGAAGTTTATCGAGTCGAATCATTTTTCCAAGTTACCTTTGACTTTCACGCCGTGAGGTAGATTGTCGATTAAAGGTACTTTATTAGAATAGTGAGATAGTCATGAGGGAGTTTAGTCTAATCGGTAATTTAACAGCCTATTAGAGTTCCAGGTGTCTTTTCAAGAAGGGCCGAGGGTCCTGTTCGATTTCTCGGTAGGTTTAGTACTTTACAATCCCGGTTCCATAGTAGTTCGTGTCCGATAGAAAACTAGCTAATAACATATAGGATTCCAAGTAGTAGTCCTTCTTATCATCATCTGAGTTGAACCCAAGTTCCAAGTCGAGTCTTAGTTCGGTTAATTAGTTAGTCTTTAATTAATTGAAATTTTAGGATATTAGAAAACTCCCCTCTCAAAATATATAAAAATAGTTTAGTTGAGTCAGTCAATAGGCCTAGTGAGTCTAGTTAACATAATAAAAAAGTCTCGTGGGTTTGATTTTGCGGACTTACTTAAATTTACTAGAGTTGATCGGTACACTTGTTGGTTAGCAGTTTAGTCTAGTTGTAACAACCCGACCTTTGGTTGTTATCTGTTTATCGTCTTTTTGACTTGTAACCATCTTGTGATCCGAGATTCGATATAAAAAGTGGTTTATGTTATTCTAAACACATTTTCATCACACAGCATCACTGTTGCACACTTAAACGCTTAATACTCGCAACGCTAACGCAACACGATCGCAAATTCCGCGTGTTACTCTCTGCCCGAGATACTTTCCTTGAGCTAGGAGTGATATCCATATCTCAATAGAAATCCCCAATTATATCTTGTGGTTGTACTTACTACAGCTATGGTACGAAGTTGTTAAGTTAGGGGTGAAACCCGCACCTTAATGACTAGTTCCACTCTTCGATTTTCAATCTCACCAAAGTATCGAGTGTTTCAATGATTTAGGGTGCGTAGTAACTGGAAGGGTAATGCCATTAGCCACGAGGTGGTGAGAGCATTTACCTATTAGGCCAAAATGTGTGCCCAAACTCAAAGGAATGGTCGAATCACTTTGGGTAGTCGTTGTCTCAAAACCCAAGACATTCCATTTATTTTATGCTTGCAATCGCCGATTTTACGCATCATCGAAATTTTATTTTGTTTTAGCGTTTTAGATTGCGAATTTTGAAATTTACTTCGCCTTAACGATTTTCGTTTTATCGCTCCATGATGTGTGCTAAACAGACTATAAAAATTAACTAGTTTAGACTCTCTAAGCTAGACACTAAAAAGCTTTAAAAACTAGACTCGACTTAAACCTAAACCACACAATCGGCAAGTGTACCGATCAATGTAGTACAACCTAAGTAAGTTCGGATATCGAACCCACAAGACTCTACTAATTATGCTGATTAGACTTTGAAAGACTCGGACAGACACGACTCAAACTGTTTTAATTGTTTGGGGGGGTTACGGAAAATCTATGGGAATCTATATTAAACTAATTATTAACTAAAGCAATGCTAATACGAACTAAAGTGGAGGTTGTTCTCAAGTGATGATGGAGACTACCTAAACTAGAATCCTGAATTGATTTTAAGCGTTTACCGATTAAGATAATTACTCGTTTTCTGGAACCGGGATCTTATGATACTAAACCTATTAAATACCAACTAAGCCCCTCAACCCTTCTCAAGGTGAAACTTATGGCGTTACCTGGGCTGTTATTCTTACCGGTTGATTAGACGTCTTTCTAGTTGTCTAATATTGTGTGAGTACCCTAATGACGACCTACTCTTTTCCAATTATAGATCTAGGGTAGTTTGAGTATCTAAACTTGACTTGATAGACTAATAAACCGACAGGTCAACAAAGGCATGGACTTTTTCCAAAGACCGACTATAGCAATTCGCCGGGTAAGACCTATCAATAGCCCCTCACTTTCCAGGTATTAGGACTAGTAGAACACTAAAATCTAGTAACCTGTTAACCATCACTTCTAAGGTTGAATGGCCACTTAACCCTAAAGATTATGAACTTATTCTGTGATATAGACACTCACCAAAATTCACAACCTAATACCACTCTATTCCGTGATATAGACAGTCACCAAGAATCATATGAAGCAATGGAAAATAGAAAACTAAATCAAAGCATGCATACACACCAAGCCAGATAAACAAACTGCTTACAGAGCACAATTAATCCATAACAAACATGTAATTAACGAAAAAGGTGTAAACTTTATATCAATCCATTAATCATAGTCTAGGTAGTTAATGCGTTTAGCCAAGCATAGTCATGAACGAATGCAAAACAAGAATAAACAATCTAGAATTCATCATTACAAGTTCAGACAAAGGCAAATAAGACAAACAAGGATTGTGAGAACCCGAGCAAGCCTCTAATCTTTGATCTTCGCTTCGTCGGATGATTCTTTTGCTCTCGAACTCTTAAAATCTGCTTAAACGGCTCCAAGACTGACTTCAAGAACTCCAAAATTCGTAACCCTAATCAAGGATGATTACGTTTCCTTTTATACCCCGAAATCCAACTCAAAACGCATCAACAACAAACTTTTCCGTGATCAGATACCCCGTCGCGCTACGCGACGGGTAAGGGTCAGGGCGTCGCGTAGCGTAGCGTGACGCCCCTATATCTGCTGATTTTTGTTTTCCGTTCAATGTTCAGCTCTCGGTTATGCGTACGGTTCCTGTTTTCCTTCCAAACTGGTCGTATTTCTTTGTTTTCAACAACTTTAAGCAAGGGAACCTGAAATCAAGGCTTAACGTCAGCAGTATCGAAATTCTAACCTAAACTAGACTCAAACTATCTAAAAACGGGACAAAAAATACACTATAAACATATGTACTTTGCAGTACATCAAACATCCCTACACTTAAGACTTTTTCGTCCCTGAAAAAGACTTATGCAAAACGGAATCAGAAACAGAAAATTATTCGGGTCAAAGTTATTTATACTTATTAAAGTCAAAACTCATGTTAGATGCGATTGCAAGTACACTTGTCCTCTTAAACCCAAACCCGGTTCCAAGCCCTTATCATGTAAATTTAGTTCATGTGCGGTCAATCTGCCTAGGGTCTCACACTAGAAGCCACAATCCATCTAATCCCGCCTCAAGCTTATAGAACAAAAGGAACGGTCACTGGACCAATTCCTAACCGTTTTATACCAAAATTAAAAGAATTTAAAACCAATTTTTTTTTCTTCCTTTTTTTTCTTTTTTTTCCTGAGCATCGACGTTGCTTTACCTAACCCAGAGGCATTCCGGCTGTAGAGTCGCTATCCCCAACTCGGATTACAATAGGCTTCGGTAATTTTTTTTAATGCAATTTGATTTCACGCATCCTAGTGGCAATCTAAATCAGAGTCACAATCCCCAACCGAGATTATGTAGACCTGCGCTACTTTTCTTAGTTTCTAGCTCAATTTATTCTTTTTTTTTCATGATTAAAATTCTAACAATTTTGGCTTATAACGGCATTCCTTATACTATTTTTGGCGGTTTCAATTTCCCATTTTTCCTAGATGAGCACCCACTAACAAACCGACAATTAAGGTATATTAAATCAAAGGAACCTAGAACTGACTCGAGCCTACCCGCATATCCCGAACTAGACACAAGCTCGACTATTTTTCTCATATTATCATTATTCGACCCCGAACAAAATCTATTTTTTCTATCATTTTCCGTTCATTTTTCTGCCTGTGGTGGCTCTGCATATTCCACTGCTGGTCCACAAGCATCCTGTTCTCTAACCTATCAACCTCTGCTGGGTCAAATCATACACTGCCTCATGTGTAAACGGGTCGGGACGTGGCTGTGGTGGCTGGCGAAGTGGGTACTGTGGAGCCGGGATCTCATGCCTCTGCCTAGGCCTCTATGAACGCGACAGGATAGCACCCTGCATGACATTAGCTGCCTCCGTACCTGCTGGCGGCTGGACCTGCGCACCCGGATAATCTTCCCACTCCGGCAGGTCCGAAAATGTCAGAATGCCAGCCGACTGTAAATCCCCTATGCTCCAAAAAACTGTTGACGTACCCGCATGCATATGCTCCACCTTGTACTTTGAAAATGCATTCAAATTAGTTGCCAACCTTGCGATATAGGGCCCAAGATCTAGTGCTGCCCTAGCTCCTCCCCTCCGGGTCCTATTACACGACCATGCAAAGAAACTCCCTAAATTCCAGTTCTTCCTCTCCATCATGCACATCAAGGCGAAAATATCCAACCAGTTCGCCTTATTCTCACCCGATTTCCTTCCCACAATGGAAGTTGCTAGCACCTTAAGTAGGTACCTGTAGACCGGGTCACGAACTGTAGTGGTGAGGTTCGTGCCCGCGAACGATGAAGTAGAGATCGACGGCTATAACACTTGGGGCCAAATAGTTATCCCTCGGATGATTATAAACACCCCTTAACCCATCAACAAATTCAACAGTTCGAACTTCTTCCTCCGAATAAAAACCCAACGCTACCCCAAACTCGGCTATGCTCATCTCATAAAGATTCCTGCCTAGCGAAAATGATACCGCGTTTTTTCAGCAAACGTACCCTCTTTGTGCTGGAAGGTACAATGGAACTCAATGGTTAGCTCTATATATTGGGGCCAACGACAATCCAATGCCGCTATCAGTCTTGGCCCAAACAAGTCTGCCACTCTATCTCGAACTCCCGTCGTTTGTAACCAATCCCAGTCAGTAGTACGATGCTCCAACAAATTCGTTTTCACATACTTAACCAATTTCTCTCTCTCTGAAGTGTGTTCCTCAAAGTCCAGAACCGGGTGCTCAACGAGCCTCTCAGGACGACCATAGAGTCTCCGATCTCGATTACGGTATCTTATCCTTCTTCTTCTTAGGTCCGGTGCCAGGTCTCCTTGTGGCTGAGGAGATGGACCTCTTTGTCTCTTTGGATCCCTTGAAGAACCTTCACCTGATATTTCCTGAAAACACAAGAAAAAGATTTAAGCAATACGAATCATAATAAAACAAGCTATTTTTGGTATTTTTAATTTTTTTATGCAGTGAATCAGCCATATAGCATTACATTTACGGCTGAAACCGAAAATAAGATGACCAAAAACATGGGTTACCTTTTACAAAAGCTTAAGTTTGTCAACAAACTTACCCGAATGGAGATTGAGTGCGGGAAAGATGTATTAAACTTGTACGTGCATATTAGTAAACCCGACACTAAAACTCTTCAACCATCTAGCTAGACTCAAAAACTCAAGACTCAATGTACACTATCTCCTCCTAGCACTTTAATTGTCCTCAATTAAGCGTAAGTGCTAAAGAACCCCGACATTGAGGGGAAAAGAAGTAAAAGTTTGAACCTTGAATCATAAATGAGACGCCTTGTAAAAACAGTTTATTTAGAAAGCAACTTCGATTCGAAAAATCAATTCAAAAACTTAGTTTTTTTTACGAAACATAGGTTAGTTTAGCCAAACAAACCCCAAAACATCCATACTAGTAGTCCCAATGTTCAAACGCAACCCGCAAAACGCAAACAACCTCAAGCAAAACAAACCGGGCCTCCCACGAACCACATTGTGAATAATCATTACAAACCAACCTAACTACTACCTCAAATTATCATCTAAATGGGAAAGAAAAAAAATCGCAACTTTAATGAACCAACCAAACCCTAGAGCTAACTAACAACTGACCCGACAAACAGCAAATAAAGTAAACTACAAGAGAGAAAGTCACAGAAGGCATACCTTGGAGTCAGATTAAGCAAGAAAGACTAAGACTTGGTGTTGTTGTGCTCGAAATCGCCGAAAAACACGAAGAAATATCAAGAAATTCGGCAAACTGGTTGGTGGAGATTGTAAGGGAAGTGATTGTGGTGATGTAGGAAGAAAAATGGGGCGATTTGGTGGAAAAATGGCTTAGTTATGATGATTTTTGTGTGAAATGCGGCTAGGATTTCGTGTGGGTGGAAGATTATATGCAGCAAAAGGGTTCAAAAGAAACAACCTTAAACTGACCTGGGGGCCTCGCGTACCGCGAAGTAAGCTGGGGGGGGGGGGGGCGTCGCGTAGCGCGGCGCTACCCAGTTTAATTAAAAATTGAACCTACCCGTCGCGTAGCGCGACGGGCCTTAGCGAGTCGCGAGGGGCTGTTTTTTACAGAAAGTTTGTAACTTTTGCCTTAGAAAAATTTTCTAGTTCCGAATTTTTGCAACCCCCATGCCTTAGAAAAAATTTCAATCACTTCCAACCATCCAAAACCCCAAAATGTTTTCTAAGTATGGAACAAACAAACCTGAAACTTCCCTCGTCATGCTTTTTCCTTTCCGTAACGATCATGAAACCTGCGAAAATTCTCACACACACAAAACAAAGAACGACAGAACTACCAAAAGAACCGTTAGAAAGCAAGAAAATAACAAACTACGACTCGTATACAAAAGGTACAAACAGTACACTTGGGTTTTCACCCAAAACACTAAGTGGTGGCGTTCGGTGGAATTTCGAGGGGAGTGACCTCCCTCTCGGTTTTATCTATCGGACTGCCAATGTAGTGTTTCAACCTATGGCCATTCACTTTCCATGTCCGTCCATCGGACTCATCCATAATCTCAAGTGCTCCATACGGGAATACATAATGAACCATATACGGTCCCGACCACTTTGACTTTAAGTTTCCCGCAAACAACTTCAACCTCGAGTTGTAAAGTAACACTCTATCACCCTTGCTAAACTCCTTAATCTTTTTCAACTTGCGATCATGTAGGGCTTTGGTTTTCTCCTTAATGTTCCAAGATCGAGCATAAGCCGCATCCCTAAGCTCCTCTAGCTCGTGAATTTGAAAGAAACGTTTCCTAGCGGCTTCGGTCATGTCAAGGTTAACGGTTTTCAAAGCCCAAAGGGCACGATGTTCTAACTCGACGGGGAGATGACAAGCTTTTCCGTAGACGATCATGAATGGCGTGGTACCTAAAGGTGTTTTGTAGGCGGTTCTAAATGCCCACAATGTATCGTCAAGCTTATCGGACCAATCCTTCCTATTCTTCCCCATGATTTTCTCTAAAATGCGTTTGACACCCCGATTTATGTTCTCCACTTGTCCACTCGTTTGTGGATGATAGGCGGTGGACAAACGATGAGTGACCCTGTAGCGTGCAAGCAACTTCTCCATCAATGCATTGCAAAAGTGAGTGCCACGGTCACTAATTAGAGATTTAGGTGTACCAAAACGACAAAAGAGTTTCTTGAGGAAATTCAACACTACTTGGGCTTCATTCGTGGGAAGAGCTTGAGCCTCAACCCACTTTGACACATAGTCAATCGCCACGAGAATATACCGGTTCCCTTTCGAGGTGGGGAACGGTCCCATGAAGTCTATTCCCCAAACATCAAATACTTCTACCACTTGGATTGGCTTTTGAGGCATCTCATCCTTGTCCGAAATGTTGCCAGTTCGTTGACAAGCATCGCATGCTTTCACAAACTCCTCGGCATCACGAAGTACGGTGGGCCAATAAAAACCACGATCGAACACCTTTTGTGCGGTCGTATGAGCTCCATGGTGGCCTCCCGTTAGACCCTCATGCACATGTTTAAGGATGTTCATACCCTCTTCTCAAGACACACAACGCCTAAGGATCCTATCTCCTCCTATCCTATAAAGGAAAGGGTCATCCCATAAATACTTCCTAGCCTCAATAAGAAACCTCCTACGTTGTTGTGTATTCATTCCTTTAACAATATTGCCACTAGAAAAATAACTTGCTAAGTCACAAAACCACGGCAATCCTTCTTCCTCGGCATCAACAAACTCTATCGACTCGTGAGGGAATGTGTCCCCTATCTCCTCCTCACGAATCTCCTCTCTCTTGGGATCCTCTAGACGTGAAAGGTAGTCGGTGGCCACGTTCTTGGCCCCGCTCTTATCTCTAATTTCGATATCGAATTCGGAAAGTAAGAGGATCCAACGGATAAGTCTAGGTTTAGCGTTTTTCTTTTGGAACAGAAAACGCAACGCTGAGTGATCGGTGAAGACTATGGTTTTAGAGAGAACGAGGTATGAGCAGAATTTGTTGAAAGCGAAAACCATGGCTAAGAGCTCCTTTTCCATCGTGGTGTAATTCTCTTGAGCGTCATCTAATGTTTTACTCGCGTAGTAGATCGGGTGGAAGTGCTTTTCCCTTCTTTGTCCTAAAACCACTCCTACGGCATAGTCACTCACATCGCACATGGGCTCAAACGGCAAGCTCCAGTCGGGCGAGATAAGAATGGGTGCACTAACAAGCTGCTCCTTCAAAAAGTTGAAGGCTTTGAGACACTCCTCGTCAAAGGCGAATGGAATATCCTTCTCTAGCAAGCGGGTCATGGGTGGTGTGATCTTAGAGAAATCCCTAATGAAACGTCTATAGAACCCCGCATTACCTAAGAAACTACGGATCGACTTCACGCTCGTGGGTGGGGGCAACCTACTAATAGTATCAATCTTTGCCCTATCTACCTCTATACCATCCCTCAAAATCTTGTGACCTAGAACAATCCCCTTGGTCACCATAAAGTGACAGTTTTCCCAATTAAGCATCAACTTCGTTTGAACACACCTCTACAACATCCTCTCGAGGTTCAATAAACACTGCTCGAACGAATCGCCGTACACTGAAAAAACGTCCACGAAAACTTCCATGGAACACTCTATCATATCCTGAAAAATGGCTACCATGCATCGCTGAAAGGTAGCTGGAGCGTTACATAGCCCAAATGGCATTCGTCGGTATGCGAAAGTGCCATAGGGGCATGTGAATGTGGTTTTATCCTGATCCCTGGTGCGATAGGGATCTGGAAATAACCGGAAAAGCCGTCGAGAAAATAGTAAAACTGCTGACCTGCGAGACGCTCCAACATCTGATCGATAAAGGGCAATGGGAAGTGGTCTTTTCGGGTGGCATCATTCAATTTGCGATAATCGATGCATACGCGCCAACCCGTGACCGTGCGAGAATGGATAAGCTCATTCTTCGAATTCATGACAACGGTCATCCCTCCCTTCTTAGGGACAACCTGTGTGGGACTCACCCATGGTGAATCTGAAATGGGATATATCATCCCGGCCTCTTGGAGTTTCATCACCTCCTTTCTCACTACCTCTTGCATGTTTCGATTGAGGCGCCTCTGAGGTTGCACCACCGGCTTAAAGTTGTCCTCCATGAGGATCCAGTGAGTGCAATAATGTTAGGATCTGAGTTTGAATTACTTGTAGTTTTTGTTTCAAAAATGGAAAATGATTGAGTTTTAAAAGAGATTTGCAGCGGAAATAAATGGAAAACTTTTACTACAAGCAATGGTCGTTTGTTTTCATCATCATCATGCTTTCAAGTTGGTAAACTCGCATGTGCTTCACAAACTCCCCCTCAGCCTTTGCAATTTGAAGTTTGGTAGTAAGAAAATGCAGAGAAGATGATATGCGAAAGTTGATCTTTTAATAGACAAGTTAAACTATTACACAAGTTACCTATTTATACTAAACTATCTAACCACTGAGCATCTTTGATGACATCAGGGTTGATAGTGACAGGAAACTATATGTAACTAACTTCAAACACTGCTAATACTAACTATCAGTGCTTAGCACTAGTGCATTGATTATCTATCTAAATGACTAAGGTCTGATCTATATCCTCTGATCCTTGTAACTCTAGCAGACCTTTGCAACTTTGTGAAGTCAGATGATAGAAGAGCAGTCTTTAGGGAAAGCAGTGTATGTACAACAGAGGTTGTAACCTCTGATAGTTTAACCAAAGCTCGGATAGTGTTATTTGGCTTTGTCTCATCTGTTCCTTTCATAGGGTTCAATCCCAACAAATAAGAAAGGCTTATACCCTGAATGTCAGCCAACCTCCATGCAATGGCCTCTTTGTTGGCCCTCAACACATCTAATAACTTCAACTTCTAACCATCCCCTAATTTTGACGATATGATAACGGGTAGCTCAGATCCCTCTCCTGAATAGGCATACTCTAGGTGAGATGGCAGGACCTTAAGCTCTAAGGTGGTGGTTGGGTGGTGTTAACACTAACCTCTAACACTTCGGGAGTTATTGAAATCCCCTCATCTCATATCTCCTCTACCTCTAACACTTCCTCCTCAACTACCTCTCCTCCTACCAAGTCGGCCCCACTAATGAACTCTAGACAATGGTCTACACACGAGATGAACGAATTAAAGAAATAGACGGAATGACATGGACCACTATAATCATCGGAACCACTCAGGTGGCTCATGGAACGATCAATCTTGAAAGTAACTCTCTCCTCACCAACTCTAAGAGTAATTTGCCCATCATAGACATCTATGAGAGCTTTGGCGGTATGCAAGAAAGGACGACCCAAAATGATAGGAACTCGCTCATCAGCTTCCATATCAAGAATAACGAAATCGGCGGGAAAAATGAATTTGTCGACCTTGACTAGCAAGTTCTCGACAACACCCCTTGGTACTTCACGGACCGATCGGCTAATGTTAATGTCATAAGGGTAGGTGAAAGCTCGCCTAAGTCTAGCTTCTCGTAAAGAGAAAAGGGCATTAAGTTGATGCTAGCACCTAGGTCGGCTAAGGCTTGCGTCTTGTTGTTACTACTGAATAGACAAGGGATGGTAAAGATACCAGGATCGGTGAGCTTCTCGGGAAGCTTGTTCAAAACAATGGCGGAACACCCTCCATTCAATAGGACATTAGACAACTCCCCTAATCTCTCCTTTTTCCTAAGAAGGTCCTTTAAGAACTTGGCGTACTTAGGCATGGACTGGAGTGCCTCTATGAAGGGTGAATTGATCCTCAACTGCTTGAAGATATCTAGGAAGTGCTCGTATTCCTTAGAGTACTTTTGATTCCTAAGACGTGAAGGAAACGGGACACGTGAATAATCTACAAGTGGAGATGGTCTAACGTCAACGGGTGATCTCACTTGCTGGGACTAGCCTAGGTTGCACATTGACGGACACCTCCATCTCAATCTCCTCGTCTACTATCTCATCCTCCTCACTCTCGACTTTCTCCTCAACTCTCGGACTCCCTACAGTCTTTCCACTACGTGTGGTAATGGCTTTGGCTTGGGCATTGGGGTTTTGTTGGGTACTACCTGAAAACTGTCCGGACAATCTCTCCTCAAGTTTCCTAGACATATCACCTACAACTCTCTCAAGGTTCTGGAATGAGGCTTGGTGGTTCTTTAGTAGAAGGTCGTGTTTGGCGTAACCTTTTGGGTGGTTTGGTCTTTGACGAGTAATAGGCTCATCATGGCTTCTAAACGCTGAAGACTACCCCTACATCACTACTTGACCTCTGATTCGGTTGACCCTGACTACTTGGACCCTCACCCCCGATCTGACTATTGAACCCCTTGTTGAACTGCCCATTTGAACCCCCACCATGGAATGAACCCTGCCCCCTGTTGGGATTTTGAGCTACTTGGAAACCAGGAGGGTTACCGGTGGAACGAAAGTTATTATTATTGTTGAAGTTATTATTATTATTACGCCACCTTGAGTTAAGATTGCTACCAAAACCACTACCCTGACCTCTACCTAGACCTCCTCCTACAACATCGACCTGTTCCTCACCAATCAACAATGGACACGCACTAGTATCATGACCCCCTCGACAATACTAACACTTATCAACTTTCGCTTTGATCTCTTTAAGCTCTCGAGTGACGTTTTCTAACACAGCGGTTATACTAGGATCCATGGTGACATGGTTCACCCCTTTAGTGGGTGTACTAGTAGTGGTATTCGAATTACCACTTGCATACCATCGATCAAATTGCGACTGTGCTTGAGATTGGGCAAAACTCTCAAAACGCTCTAAACACTCGGGGACAGAAAGTATTCCCATCATGTGGCCTCCCGCATTAGTGTCAAAACGATCACGAGTCTCTTGGGTGAAACCATTATAAAATTTCTTGCAAAGAGCCCAATTAGAAAGACCGTGTTGAGAGCAACGAGCAACTAAGTTTTGAAAATGCTCCCAAGCAAGGTAATAGGGCTCGTCGGGCTCCATGCGGAATGAGTGAATTTGATCGCGAAGACGTGAAGCTTTAGCGGGCAGGAAATACTTATTCAGAAAGGCTTAACGAAGGGCCGCCCAAGTTGTGAAGGTACCGGTTGGCTGAGAGTCCAACCATGTAGCTGCACGGCCCGCAAGCGAAAACGGGAAAAGCTGAAGATAGGTGGCATCTTCGGGTGCTCCATGGAGGCTAAAGGTGGCGAGCATGTGAGAGAAACGATTTATGTGAGTGGGTGCATCCTCGTCATCGCGACCATGGAACTAAATGGTATCGGTGATGGCTGTCATGGCATATGAGGGAATTTGCCATGAGTTTTGGTTCACTATGGGTGGGACAGTGATGGGTGAGGCAAGACCAGTGAAACCTTGGGTGGCTTGTTGGTGGACGGTTTGTCTACGGTCGGCCATTTGGACGACGGGTGGGCTCTGGGGAAGGGAAGGTGGTGGGGAATTATGGGGTGAAGACTTCGGTGTGAAGTCAACGTTTGGTAGTTTAGATTGGAGGGTAGAGTCAGAATGGGTAGAAGATGAAGGAAGTGGTGTACTTACCTAGGAAGATGAGGTTGATTTGTCCGTCGGTGGCTTTGGTGGAGGTCCCGGTGAGCGCAGATGTGGCATCCACTGCAAGCAAAGAACACCCACCAAAGAGGAATAGACAATAGTTACTAAGACTCAAACAAGAAAGAAAAGACTAAAACAAAATAAAACACTTAGCATGTATATGTCAATGCAGTCAATCAAAGCTAATAAACGCAATTGCCAAGAATCCCCGGCAACGGCGCCAAAAACTTGATGTATGCTAAACAGACTATAAAAATTAACTACTTTAGACTCTCTAAGCTAGACACTAAAAAGCTTAAAAAACTAGACTCGACTTAAACCTAAACCACACAATTGGCAAGTGTACCGATCAATGTAGTACAACCTAAGTAAGTCCGGATATCGAACCCACATGACTCTACTAATTACGCTGATTAGACTTTGATAGACTCGGACAGACACGACTCAAACTGTTTTAATTGTTTGGGGGGGTTATGAAAAATCTACGGAAATCTATATTAAACTAATTATTAACTAAAGCAATGCTAATACGAACTAAAGTTGAGGTTGTTCTCAAGTGATGATGGAGACTACCTAGACTAGAATCCTGAATTGATTTTAAGCGTTTACCGATTAAGTTAATTACTCGTTTTCTAGAACTGGGATCTTATGATACTAAACCTATTAAATACCAGCTAATCCCCTCAACCCTTCTCGAGGTGAAACTTATGGCGTTACCTAGGCTGTTAATCCTACCGGTTGATTAGACGTCTTTCTAGTTGTCTGATATTGTGTGAGTACCCTAATGACGACCTACTCTTTTCCACTTATAGATCTAGGGTAGTTTGAGTATCTAAACTTGACTTGATAGACTAATAAACCGACAGGTCAACAAAGGCATGGACTTTTTCCAAAGACCGACTATAGCAATTCGCCAGGTAAGACCTATCAATAGCCCCTCACTTTCCAGGTATTAGGACTAGTAGAACACTAAAATCTAGTAACCTGTTAACTATCACTTCTAAGGTTGAATGGCCACTTAACCCTAAAGATTATGAACTTATTCTGTGATATAGACACTCACCAAAATTCACAACCTAATACGACTCTATTTCATGATATAGACAGTCACCAAGAATCATATGAAGCAATGGAAAATAGAAAACCAAATTAAAGCATGCATACACACCAAGCCAGATAAACAAACTGCTTACAGAGCACAATTAATCCATAATAAAATGTAATTAACGATAAAGGTGTAAACTTTATATCAATCCATTCATTAGAGTCTAGGTAGTTAATGCGTTTAGCCAAGCATAGTCATGAACGAATGCAAAACAAGAATAAACAATCTAGAATTCATCATTACAAGTTCAGACAAAGGCAAATAAGACAAACAAGGATCGTGAGAACCCGAGCAAGCCTCTAATCTTCGATCTTCGCTTCGTCGGATGATTCTTTTGCTCTCGAACTCTTAAACTCTGCTTAAACGGCTCCAAGACTGACTTCAAGAACTCCAAAATTCGTAACCCTAATCAAGGATGATTACGTTTCCTTTTATACCCCAAAATCAAACTCCAAACGCATCAACAACAAACTTTTCCGCGATTAGATACCCCGTCGCGCTATACGACGGGTAAGGGTCAGGGCGTCACGTAGCGCGACGCCCCTATATCTGCTAATTTTTGTTTTCGGTTCAATGTTTAGCTCTCGGTTACGCGTACGGTTCCCGTTTTCCTTCCAAACTGCTCGTATTTCTTCGTTGTCAACAACTTTAAGCAACGGAACCTAAAATCAAGGCTTTACGTCAGCAGTATCGAAATGCTAACCTAAACTAGACTCAAACTATCTAAAAACGGGACAAAATATACACTATAAACATAGGTACTTTGCAGTACATCACTCCACGCCTTATCAATGTATGCACAACTCGCACCGCTCCCGAAATCAAAAACGATAACTAATCGCAATTAAACTAAATCGCACAACTCTCTTATGCGTATGACCTCATATGCAAAGTTACTCGTTATATTACTCGCTTATAATATGCTACATTACGCACATCTCATATGCGCTACGCATGACTTAATGAAGATGAATACGTGCAAAATATGTGATTTCGTGACTTATGTGATTATATGCTTATGTGCTTATGTGATTATGTGAATATGTGCTTATGTGCTTATGTGCTTATGTGGATACGTGATTTTGTGCCTTACGTGAATAAGAATAATAAGTTTTACACCAAGTTATATGGTGTAAAACCCAAACTTTTAAACAAAACCCGTTATAATCGAATATCATCTATACTTCCCATATAGAATGGCTTCCATGGGATCTCACACTCGCTGAACCGCCCAGCGAAACAACGCCAACAAACAAATCGCCTCTCCCGTCGCCAAGGAAATGGCCAAGATGATTCCTCAGATAGTGAGATTCACGTCGTCAGCAGCAACTCATCCGTTAATTCCAAGAACGATGCGCCGAAAACTCCATTCAACTTCAAGCAATTCAAAGCTTGCGCTCCGATGACCTTCACATGCGAAAAAGGTCCAAGTAAGATGTTTCAATGGTTCGATGCAATTGAGGTCACTTTCCGCCAAAGCGGATGTCCAGAAAATCTCCGCTCCGTCAATGCTACCGGTGTTTTTCAGTCAAGGGCACTTGACTGGTGGACCGCCGAGTGCAACAGGCGCGGAAATGATTCAACTTATGGGCTCACATGGGAGGAACTGAAGGAGCTCATGATACGTGAATTCTACCCTCCTCACGAGGTTTAGAAGTTGGAAAATGAATTTTGGAACATCAAGCAGATTGGTGGTGATAACGAAGATCTCACCGCTAGATTTAAACGGTTGAGTATTATCTGCCAAGGTCAAGTGGATACCACAGAGAAAGCCATCAAGAAGTACCTTCGCGTTCTCCCCGATTGTGTAGCCGACTTGTTCAAGCAGCAAGGCCGACTACTATCGAAGAAACTTATCAACTCGCGGCCGAGATCAATGACAAACGAGGCTTGGCTGAAGCTTTCAAAGTCCCGACCAAGAACCTCAGTCAAGCCACTGTCGAGCCAAGCGCCGATGCTACTCCATCTCAAGCTGTCATGTCAAACCGTCAAAATCGCAAGCGAAAGAATTCAAACCGTCGAACTCCTAGTCATCAAGTTGCTACTCCCAACGCACCTCCGGCTAAGCGTGCGTATACTGGTCCTTATCCTTTGTGCCCTAAGGGTACTTATCATTTATGGTCACTACACCGTCAGTTGTCGCTTAGGCCCTCGTCAACAAGCTCCTTAGCCTATCGCCGTACTGCCAGCTCCACCTCATGCTCCTCAGGTCAACCCAGCTCCGTAAGCACCAGTTGCCAATGCACGTGCTTGATACACTTGTGGCGATCCTAGCCACTTTAGCAACATCTGCCCGCATCGAGTTGTGAAACAAGAACCGCAACAGCAGCAACCATAGGCTGTGCGTGGAAGGGTTTTTAACATCAACCACCACCAGGCTCAGAATGACAACAATGTTGTCAATGGTACATTCCTCGTTAATGGTATTTATGCTTCTTGCTTATTTGATACTGGAGTCGATAACTGTTTTGTATCATTTGAATTCGAAAAGCTTTTAAAATGTAAACGCGCTAACCTCCCAAGGACCTTCGATGTAAATCACCACCGGAAGAACCATTACCGTTAACTCCGTTCTACGTGATTATACTCTCGATCCCAACAATCACATCTTCTCGATCGATCTCATACCTATGCATAGGTAGTTTTGATGTCATATTAGGCATGGATTTCCTTCGTATGAATCATGCCGAAGTCGTTTGTTATGATAAAATGATTCGCTTTAAACTTCCAAAAGTGTCACACTCCAACCGAGGGCGGAAACATCGGGGTAGTGGCACTAGGCGAATCAGATTGATCAAGAGATTCCATAACGATCTCAACAATCAACACTTAATATCCCATACTATCAAACTCATACAATCAAATAATCATTACATTTCAACATAATCTCTTAAACATAGAATCCGATCCGATCTTCCCTAGATTTATTACATGATTTTCTAAGCAAAAACTAAACTAAGCATCCAAAGCTAAAGTCCTCAACCTGCCACATATGTTAAAATAAAACGTCAATACAATTAAGTAAAGGTGAGCATACAGGTTTGCGTACATAATAGATATAAAAGTGTTTAGCATACACCGCGTGACATACGTAATAGATGCGAATGATGTAACTACTTAGACTCATGCATACCAACAAACATCGATTGATCGAGGCATGCGAACAAGTGTCCACATCCTGAAAGAGAAAATAAATGCGAAATAAAAATGCGAGCCTTAACAACCCCGGGCCTCCGGGTGGCGGGTCAACCTCTAGTATACTATCATGTTAAGGGTGGCGTACAAGCAATCAAGCAATACATACAATTCAGCAAATTTCACGTATAATCATGTAACAGCGTGTTGCGAATAAGCATTTGAGACTTGTGTGATGTGATTTGATATAGGAATATATGTGACACCCAAAAGTGCATTTAAGCGTAAAAGGGGTTCAAGTATACTCACTGTGGGTGCGTTTTAGGAGAAGTGTGGGATCTGAGTTGAGTCGAGAAGAGCGCCGAATCAGCCTGTAAGCGAACAGAAGTGCATCAGTCTTCCGAAATGCTGAAACGGTTAAGTTTGGATTGGGCAGAGGACAAGTTCGGGCGAACTTCTATGTTTCCATACAAGTTCGGGTGAACTTGTGAAACCTGTTGAGTTATGAGGCAAGTTCGGGCAAACTTGTAGGTTTGCTAACTGGGAAAGACAAGTTCGGGCGAACTTGTCTAATTCTCTTGAGAATTGGACAGATTTCAGGCGAACTTGTGCCATATTTGCAGATTTAACGTGGGAGACCAAGTTCGAGCGAACTTAGTCAACAATCTTGTGACAAGTTCGAGCGAACTTGATCGTTTTGGCATCCAAATCGTGCGTTTTTGCGTCGTTTGCTAAGGAAATCGAGTATTCATCCCTCCAACCTTAAGCCACTGAGTAAAACTTAGGCTGGAGAGGTCTTTTAGAGCGAGTTTAGCCATTTTACAGAAACTCGGGCTAATCCGGGCGAACTTGATGGTTCGTACAGGTTAGTCCAGCTTGTGTAAAGTGACGATTTCGTCCTTATGCTTCCGGATCTGAGATCTAGCTTGACAACGCCTCGTTCCACTCCAAAGTGAACGAAACATACGTCATTTAGTTCGAAAATGGTGTAAAAATCAATGTCATAAAAGGTCTTGCTCAGATCTAGTATAGATCTGAGTGAAAACAGAAGTTTTTTATGGAAAAAGATGAAGATTTTCATAAACAGAAGAGATTTGATGAAAACGAAGGCAGAGCTTTGTGCAAAATCGTTGTAAAACTTTGTTGTGGTTGAAAACGGGTTGAATCTTACTTAGAAAACAAACGTTGTTGGGGAGAGCCGGGCGAACTTGCAGCAAGTTCAAATGAGAGAATGAAGCTGAGTATTTATAGGTGAGGTGAGATTAGAGAGGGCAGACATCAAGTTCGAGCGAACTTGTAGCAAGTTCGGGCGAACTTGTAGCAAGTTCGGGCGAACTTGTTACAAGTTCGAGCGAATTTGTATGTTCTTGGTACACCAGACAAGTTCGGGCGAACTTGTGCTATACAAGTTCGGCCGAAATTGACCTAGTGGCCAAGTTGTGTTTGATTATGTAGTGTTATGAGTTCGTTTGGCGATTCGGTTCGTATTAGATAGTTGTATTAAGCGTTATAATTGATATAATAGTGCGATTTAGCGATTCGTGCGTGTGAGAGCGTTGCAATAGCGATTATAACCATGACATAAACAAACATACACACATAAAACACAATTCCACATAAATAACTGCGATTTGCTATGCGATGAGATAAGCGATGCGATGGCACAAGTGTTTATTAATCAATAACACACTCGGCTCGTATAGTAGCATAACTACTTGTGATTGCGATTAGATTAGCGATGCGTTTAATAAGCGATTAGATGCGATATAAACATACATAAACATAATTATTTAACATAACTTTCTAATAATTCGAATATCGGGAGTACAAAAGATAAATACGACGGAAATACTTGGAAATAAATAACAATGGAAATTTGGAGTTGTTACAAAAAGGTGATCAGCTACATGTTTATGGAGAAAGACCCTCGAAAGAGTTGAAGCTTATGTCGTGTATTCAAGCGAACAAGTACTTACGCAAGGACTACATCGCTTTCCTAGCCCATATTATGGAGACGAAGAATGAGAAGAAAACCTTAAAAGACGTACCCGTTGTTTGTGATTTTCCTAAGATCTTTCCTGATGATTTACCTGGTTTGCCCCTGCTCGTGATATTGATTTCCATATCGATCTAATACCCTGTGCTACACTGTCGCTAAAACTCCCTATCACCTTGCACCATCCGAAATGCGCGAGCTATCTAGCCAACTTCAAGAATTACTTGATAAAGGTTTTATATGCCCGAGCACGTCACCATGGGGCACACCCGTTCTTTTTGAGAAAAAGAATGATGGATCGTTCTGAATGTGCATCGATTATAGGGAATTTAACAAGCTTACGATTAAGAATTGCTATCCTCTTCCTCGAATCGATGATTTGTTTGATCAATTTTAAGGTGCTACTTGTTTTTTGAATATTGATTTACGTTCCAGATATCATCAGCTACGTGTACAAGAGCAAGACGTTCCGAAAACCGCCTTTCGTACCTGCTATGGCCATTATGAATTCGTGGCCATGCCTTTTAGTCTCACAAACGCACCTGCGGTTATCATGGATTTGATGAACAGTGTATGCAAAGCCTTGTTGGATCGTTTCGTCATTGTTTTTATCGATGATATTCTTATCTACTCAAAGTCGAGAGCCGAACATGCACGACATCTTTGTTTAGTTCTCGAACTACTCCAAGGAAATCGCCTTTACGCCAAATTCTCCAAGTGTAAATTTTGGCTTAAGGAAGTTCAATTCCTCGGTCACATCGTTAACGACCAAGGAATTTACGTCGATCCCACGAAGATAGAAGCTGTAAAGAGTTGAAATACTCCGAAGACTCCGTCCGAAATTCGTTCTTTTCTTGGATTGGCGAGTTACTACCTTCGATTCATTGCCGACTTTTCAAAGATGATGTACCTCTTACCGCTTTAACTCACAAGGATACACCTTTGCGACGTTCCCGTTCTCACACTTCTAAACAGAAACGACGACTTCGTTGTATATTGCGATGCCTCTAACCTAGGTCTCGGTTGTGTTCTTATGCAAGATACAAGAAGAACTACACAACCCACAATCTCGAACTCGGTGCAGTTGTATTTGCGTTAAAGATATAGCGACACTACCTTTATGGTACAAAGTGTACGGTCTTCACCGACCATGAGAGCTTACAACATATCTTTAATCAGAAAGAACTGAACATGCGCCAACGCAGATGGGTTGAACTTCTAAATGACTATGATTGTGAGATACGCTACCATCCCGGCAAAGCAAACGTCGTAGCCGATGCTCTCAGTCGACGAAGCTATGTGTATAGCATTCGTGATGTTCAAGCCCAGAACGAACTCGAAACCCTGATTCGCGGGAAGCCCAGCACTCATGTTTCACTGAGAATACCTTGTATGAGGAAATGAAATGTGGTGCCGAAACCCAGTTGGTGAACAAGTCAAACGGTATCTATTATATTCTCGATCGCATTTGGATTCCCAGCCGCAACAACCTTCGAGAGTTACTGATGACTGAAGCTCATAAATCTCAATATTCCATTCACCTCGGAGGCGACAAAATGTACCAGGACCTCCATTCTAGGTATTGGTGGCTGGGCATGAAGAAGGATATCGCTCTGTATGTTTCAAAATGCTTAACTTGTGCGAAAGTTAAAGCCGAACACCAACGGCCCTCTGGTTTACTTGAGCAACCCGACATTCCAATGTGGACGTGGGAGAGTATAACCATGGAGTTTGTTACAAAACTCCCTCACACAACTTCTGGTCATGATAGCATTTGGGTTATCATTGATCGTCTTATGAAGTCTGCTCATTTCATTGCCATACGAGAAGACTATTGTAACATTCGTCGTAAAACGGGTTTCAAAACCCGCTCCGTTTAAAGATTTAATATTTATTCGAAGTTCGTCGCATATTTATTTAGTTGTATTATGTAATTATGATCAAGGAATAATTAAGACGAAAATCATAAAAACAATAATAATAATAATTAATAGAGTAACTTAGATTCAATGTAATAAAAATTAAAACAAAAAAATGGAGGAAGCCGGGTCTCGAACCCGGGTCTCCCGCTTGCACCCACAACAAACACACCACTGGACCACACACTTTGTGTTCCAATTTAGATAACATATAACACTTATAAAGAAACCAGTAACTCTCCCTGCAATACCAAGTCTGTAACCGCCGACACTGATTCAAAATAATCATCAAATTCAACGGTTGACTCCGAAATCAAATGAGTGTAACTGATGATTAACATCAGTTATAACCACAATTAAAACTCAATTGATCCACAAACCGTTTCTTTTAAAAGTTTGAAATCATTGACCATAATTTTGGTCTTGAAACTGAAACCGAAATCTGTTGTTCACCCTATAAATATCCAACCTTTTCCTAGAGATCAATTCGCTCAAAATCATTCTCTCTTTCTCGAAATTTTCTTTCAAAGCACGTTGTCAGAAATCCTTGCTCGTCGCCAGAATCTGCCGCCGGAAAAAAACTTGAATCTTGTTTTCGGTTGGTATAAACCTCTAAACCTTTTTATATCTTGTATATAGTATGTTTTAGATTTCAATCAGATAACCCAAGACTGTTAAAAATGATAACAGTCGGATCTTGTTTCTGGGTTTGATTTAAGGAAGAAGATGAAGTATCAAAGAGTTTATAAATATAATTAAAGAAGGGATTTTAATCGGGTTAGACACACAGTCTAGTGGTGGACTGTGTGCATTTGAAACGCGAAGATCCCGAGTTCGAGTCCCATACATAATGCCGAATTCTCTATATAAACCGAGCATTTTTATAACCTTAATATAAAACAATACATATAATGTATAAATATAATTGAAATTCTTTATTCACCGGGTGGACACCCAGCCCAGTTGGTAGGGCTGGGTGCAAACATAACACAGGACGCGGGTTCGATCTCACGGTTGTGCACCATTTCAATAGTTTCTAAAACCTTTTTAAATGAATGAATTTCAGAAAATTACTTGACTAGTATATAAGAATAATTAAATCAGAGAATATTTCGGGTTAGACACGTAGCTCAGTTGGTAGAGCTGCGTGCACGTATACGGGAGGTCACGGGTTCGAACCTCACACGCTGCCTGAATTACCTGCTATCCGACCGGTCAGACCCGGTTAGACCTGACAAGATCAACCCATTTTTAATTTTTGTTTTCTTATTTTTTTATTTATTAAATGAAAATTTATTTAAAAATACTTAAAAATAAAGATTTTTAAGGTTAAAAATTTGCATTAAACTCACAAAAATAAATCTAAAAATCTCATTAAGAGCACTAATTAAAAATATTAATCTCAAATAAAATTTATTTATTTATCAAATCATTTCATTATTATTTAGGTTAGTTTTCCCTCGTCGGTTGAATCATAAATTCGTGCGCATTCATCGTCATCAAGGAACGCACCCACTGTGAGTGAATCTCTACAAATTCCCCGTTTTAATCACGTTTTGGGGTGTATCATGTGTCGTACTATTCCTTTATTTTATCTAAACACTTGTGCTTATATCATTTTGTGATCAAATGTGTATTGGTTGTTGTGTGATTTATATGTGGATCAAATTTATCATTTCAGTGCACACATTTCACTAGGCCCATCAGTTCCCCGTGGGATACGGGTTGAGCATCAGGTGCCTCATTAGATCGGCTCCATTTGATTGAGCCTTGATCTCAAATACATCATCATTCATGTCATATATTCATTCAATGTGATTTATGATTGTTTACATTTATATATTTGCTCACATGTGATTTATGCATGAATTTTTCTTAATAAATAAAACATGCAATTATGAAAAATGTTTTATCAAGGTTCACTCGCCAACTTTTGTTGACCCAAAATTTCCCCCTGTTTTACACATGATACATGTGATCAAGTTGAGGAAATTAACATTTAGGACGGCCTAGAAGAATAAACAAGTTATTGCGTTGGAATAAACATTTAGATTTGGTTTTCTTTTGTATTTGTATGAATTTTGTTTATTAGATAATTAAGTTGTAACTTGAATTTAATAAATATGAAACTTCTTAGTAAATATCATGAGCTTTGGTGATAACCCAATTATGCCCCGACTTTTATTCCGCTGCGGGTTGGGGTGTGACAGGTTGGTATCAGAGCTTGTGACTATAGGGATATAGGATAGGTAATTAGACCCTTGGAGCCTATACTATAGTTGATTAAATTTTAATTGTTTATGCGTTACATGCAAAATTCATGATGTTTACATGTTTCATTTTTATTTTCACACCCAATATTATGCAAGCACTTTCACAAGTACATGTTAATATGAAATGCTCATCATAGTTCATATCCTCATAACATGTCATATCTATGAAAGCACATACCTCACGATTTCCATGATTTTTGCAATGATTTCGTTTTTTTCAAATCACATCAAAGTGAGTTTTCACGACGGGCATGTAGTAACTGGAAGGGTACGAGTACCGGTAGTCGGAACGTCCTGTCTAGGCTTGGCATTCGTATAAATCCAAAATAACGGACCAGTTTGCCTACCTGGGGACTAACGACGAGAGTACGAAGGACCTATTAGGACAAAGCATGCTATACCAAACGTCGTGTGAGCTAACCCCACTTTGAGTTGTCATTGTGTCTACACCTGGACACCCTCCTGCCATGCATTTCGCAATCATGTTTTACGATTTTCATTCGGTGGTGCGAGTGTTAACCCGCCGACACCAATGTGAATCCTACCAAGCCCAATAGTCATGGGGGCCCACATGACTACACAGCAAATGGTATGGGGGACATTTGGAGGCCCAAACACGAGCAAACCCAAGACATCCTATGGATGTAGTTAAATTATTTTCAGTTATGTTGTTTTCACTCTTTTTACGACACATGACACCTAGGAAATTCTTAAACTCACAATCTTCCTACATATGTTCCTGTAGATGTCGGCTAGGCAACTACGTGGAGGTAGAAAGTCAGGAAAGTCAAACGAACGCTTGGCCATGCAAATTGCTAAACAAATGGCCGCAGTACTTCCCGACATCGTGCTACAAGTTCAACAAGCTCTCACCGCTAATGCCATTAACCCTCCCAACCAAGAAGACCAGAGCGTCGCCAACCCTCCTTCCAAAACCCCCAAGTGCACCTACAAACACTTCAAATCCTGCGATCCCCCAAAATATGAAGGGTCCGAAGGTGTTACCGCTCTCCTTCACTGGTTTGAAGAAATGGAAAACACTTTCCTCAATTGCGATTATCCCGAGGACCGTAAGGTACGTTACGCGACTGGAAGACTGTTTGGGGTAGCCCTTACCTGGTGGAACATGGAAAAGGGTAAGCGAGGAGTTGAAGATGCCATGGCCTTAACATGGGAAGAGTTAAGGGAAATCATGACAAGACGTTTCTGTCCAAGAAGCGAAATCAAAAAGCTGGAAGACGAATTCCATGCATTGAAACAAAAGGAAGGAAACCACACTTCATATAATAAGAGATTTCTCGAGTTGAACCAGATGATCCCCAATTTGTTCACCCCCTTGTACCGCTTAGTCGAACACTAAATTCGAGGCCTCCCCTCGAAAATCCAAGATTAGGTTTTAAGCACTTCGCCTGCAACACTTGAAGCCGCAGTGGAGTTAGCCACATAACTCACTGAAAATCGCATTTGAAACGGCAAGTTCAAAGATGAGAATAAGAAAGCACCTATTGAGACCCCAACTCTAAACCACCCCGTCTCATCCTCGAAGTTTGCTGGTAAGAGGAAGCGAAATAGCAAGAATTTTGCTGTCACTCAAACCAACCCTCCTATCACTGCTGCACCAATCACCCAAATTGCTCCTCCAGCTGCACCATTCAAAAAGCCATACACTGGCCCACACCCAAAGTGCAACCGTTGTCAATACCATCACCCTCCCGAAAACCCCTGCCAACATTGCACAAGCTGTGGCCGTGCGGGTCACACTATCCAAACCTGCCGTACCCTTCAGCGAATGAACCGCAGTCAACCTCCAACCCAAACCCAAAATCAAATGGTGGGCCAAGCCCAACAACCCTTACTTCTACCACCTGCACAACACACAGCCCAACCTTACTACCAACCCAACTACCCCATGATGCAACCCATGCGAGCTTGTTTCAACTGTGGGGACCCAAACCACTTCAGGAACACTTGTCCACGCCTAGTGAACATCATCCATGCACAAGCTCAAGCAAACCCGGTAAACCAAGCTAACCAAGTTCCTCCACCCGCCAGAGGAAGAGCTTTCAATATCAATGCCAACCAAGCCAAGGCTGACAACAATGTGGTCAACGGTACGTTCCTCATAAATGGTAGTTATGCATCCATATTATTCGATACTGGTGCGAATAAAAGCTTTGTGTCTCTAGAATTCGAATCTATCCTCGAGCTACCTCGTGCTAATCTCGTTGAATCTCTGACGGTGGAAGTTGCTGACGGAAAACCCGTTTCATTAAATTCTATTATACGCAATTGTACTCTCACTCTAAACAATCACGATTTCTCAATTGACCTCATCCCTATGAAGTTGGGAAGTTTCAAAGTTATAATCGGTATGGACTGGCTCAGCCAGCATCACGCCGAAGTGGTGTGCCACGAAAAATCCATTCGCATTCCTCTTGCAGATGGTCAGACACTACGTATTTTTGGGGAAACCCCTTCGAAAAGACTCAAAATGATGACCTACCTTCAAGCCCGAAGTTATCTTCGTAAGAACTACGTCACATTTCTAGCCCACGTCGTCAAGAAGGGAGACAAGGAGAGAAAGCTAGAAGATATTCCAATTGTGAAGGAATTCCCGCAAGTTTTTCCCACGACGTTTCAGGACTTCCTCCCGTGAGAAAAGTCGAATTTCGAATCGATCTTGTGCCCGGCGCTACACCAGTCGCAAAATCTCCGTATAGGTTAGCCCCATCCGAGATGCAAGAATTGGCCAGTCAACTGCAAGAGTTGACCGACAAAGGATTCATACGTCCTAGCTCGTCGCCTTGGGGTGCACCTGTTCTTTTTGTGAAGAAGAAAGATGGAAGGTTTCGCATGTGTATTGATTATAGAGAACTCAACAAGTTGACGGTTAAGAATCGCTATCCACTGCCTCGCATTGATGACCTCCTAGACCAACTTCAAGGCGCCACTTGTTTTTCCAAAATCGATCTTCGTTCTGTTTATCATCAGCTTAGAGTGCGCGAAGAAGATATCCCAAAAACCGCCTTCCGAACTCGCTATGGTCATTACGAGTTCATGGTTATGCCCTTCGGTTTAACCAACGCCCCCGCTGTCTTCATGGATTTAATGAATAGAGTATGCAAACCCTATCTCGACCGTTTCGTCAAAGTCTTTATCGACGACATCCTTATCTACTCCAAGTCAAAATCCGATCATGAGCGACACCTTCGACACATACTTACCCTCTTAAGGACTGAAAAGCTTTACGCTAAGTTCTCAAAATGCGAATTCTGGTTAGAAGAAGTACAATTCCTTGGTTATGTCGTCAATAGCAAAGGGATTCATGTCGATCCTTCAAAAATCAAAGCAGTACAGGAATGGCAAGCGCCACGTACCCCTACCGAAGTTAGGTCATTTCTTGGTTTGGCTGGGTACTGCCGACGCTTCATTGCCAATTTTTCCCGTATCGCCGTACCAATCACGGCCTTGACTCATAAAGGAAAACCCTTCATTTGGGGACCTAAGCAAGAAGAGGCTTTCCAAACTTTAAAGCAAAGGCTTTGTGACGCACCTGTCCTTACACTCCCTGAGGGTTGCGATGACTTCGTGGTTTATTGCGACGCGTCAGGGCAAGGAGTAGGCTGTGTATTAATGCAAAGAGGAAAAGTGATAGCCTATGCCTCTAGGCAACTCAAAGTTCATGAGAAGAATTACACCACTCACGAACTAGAACTTGGAGCCGTTGTGTTCGCTCTCAAGATATGGAGACATTACCTCTACGGTACCAGGTGTGAAATATACACTGACCACAAGAGTCTCCAACATATCTTCAACCAGAAAGAGTTGAATATGAGGCAACAAAGATGGGTCGAACTTCTCAACGACTATGACTGTGAAATTCGGTATCATCCTGGCAAGGCAAACGTGGTGGCCGATGCGCTCAGTCGAAAAGGTTATGCGAACTCCATTTGTCTTCTAAGTTCGCAAATCATAACCGACATCAAAGATCGAATCAGGGCAGATCAACATGTTTCTGTAACAGAAAATGACGTACGCGATGAGCTGTCATGTGGAGCTGAACTCAAAATCGAAACCAAATCCGACGGTATTCTATATTATCTAAACCGCATATGGATTCCTGATCGCGATGACCTTCGTGATTTCATCATGAATGAGGCACACAAAACACGATACTCTGTACACCCAGGAGCCGATAAGATGTATCAAGACCTACGATACACCTACTGGTGGCCTGGCATGAAAAAGGATATCGCTGTTTTTGTTTCCAAGTGCCTTACCTGTTCCAAAGTAAAAGCTGAACATCAAAGACCTTCAGGACTTCTAGTCCAACCCGAAATACCTGTATGGAAGTGGGAAAACATAACCATGGATTTCATTACCGGGTTACCTCGCACCTCCAGTGGGTATGACACCATATGGGTAATAATCGATCGTCTTACAAAGTCATCTCACTTCATTCCGATTCGCGAGGACTTCAAGAACGAGAAGTTTGCTCGTATCTACATCAGCGAGATCGTAAGCCGTCATGGTGTACCATTAAGCATCATTTCAGACCGTGATGGTCGTTTCACTTCACGAACATGGCGAGCCGTACAAACCGCTTTGGGTACACGATTAGACCTCAGTACCGCCTTTCATCCTCAAACTGATGGTCAATCTGAACGCACCATCCAAACCCTTGAAGACATGCTACGAGCATGTGTCATAGACTTCAAAGGGAACTGGGATGCTCACCTACCATTAGTTGAGTTTTCGTACAACAATAGCTATCATTCAAGTATCGGCATGGCTCCTTTCGAAGCTTTATATGGTCGTAAGTGCCGATCTCCAGTATGTTGGCACGAAATTGGGGAAGCGCAAATCACCAGACCAGAATTAATTCAAGAGACAATCGACAAGATCCTTCAAATTCGAAACAATCTTCTAGCGACTCAAAGTCGTCAAAAAAGTTATGCTGACAAACGACGAAAGCCCTTGGAGTTTGACATTGGGGATCAAGTGCTTTTAAAAGTATCACCGTGGAAGGGAGTATTTCGTTTTGGCCAGAAGGGCAAGCTAGCACCACGCTACGTAGGACCTTTCAAGATACTTGAAAGAGTAGGTCCTGTAGCCTACAAGCTTGACCTACCAGAAGAGCTTAACAGAATTCATCCCACATTCCACGTATCAAACTTGAAAAGTGCCTCGCCGATGAAAACCTCCATATTCCTCTAGAAGACATTCAAGTCGATGAATCGATGCACTTCGTTGAAAGACCAGCGGAAATCATGGATTTCGGAGAGAAGCGTTTAAGGAGAAGTCGTATTCCAATTGTCAGGGTACGTTGGGAGTCAAAGCGAGGGCCCGAGTTTACTTGGGAACGTGAAGACTCAATGCGCGAAAAATACCCGCATCTTTTTCCGGTTACCACTACTACTTAAATTTCAGGACGAAATTTCTAAAAAGTAGGGGATACTGTAACATTCGTCGTAAAACGGGTTTCAAAACCCGCTCCGTTTAAAGATTTAATATTTATTCGAAGTTCGTCGCATATTTATTTAGTTGTATTATGTAATTATAATCAAGGAATAATTAAGACGAAAATCATAAAAACAATAATAATAATAATTAATAGAGTAACTTAGATTCAATGTAATAAAAATTAAAACAAAAAAATGGAGGAAGCCGGGTCTCGAACCCGGGTCTCCCGCTTGCACCCACAACAAACACACCACTGGACCACACACACTTTGTGTTCCAATTTAGATAACATATAACACTTATAAAGAAACCAGTAACTCTCCCTGCAATACCAAGTCTGTAACCGCCGAAACTGATTCAAAATAATCATCAAATTCGGCGGTTGACTCCGAAATCAAATGAGTGTAACTGATGATTAACATCAGTTATAACCACAATTCAAAACTCAATTGATCCACAAAACCGTTTCTTTTAAAAGTTTGAAATCATTGACCATAATTTTGGTCTTGAAACTGAAACCGAAATCTGTTGTTCACCCTATAAATATCCAACCTTTTCCTAGAGATCAATTCGCTCAAAATCATTCTCTCTTTCTCGAAATTTTCTTTCCAAGCACGTTGTCAGAAATCCTTACTAGTCGCCGGAATCTGCCACCGGAAAAAAACTTGAATCTTGTTTTCGGTTGGTATAAACCTCTAAACCTTTTTATATCTTGTATATAGTATGTTTTAGATTTCAATCAGATAACCCAAGACTGTTAAAAATGATAACAGTCGGATCTTGTTTAAGGAAGAAGATGAAGTATCAAAGAGTTTATAAATATAATTAAAGAAGGGATTTTAATCGGGTTAGACACACAGTCCAGCGGTGGACTGTGTGCATTTGAAACGCGAAGATCCCGAGTTCGAGTCCCATACATAATACCGAATTCTCTATATAAACCCAGCATTTTTATAACCTTAATATAAAACAATACATATAATGTATAAATATAATTGAAATTCTTTATTCACCGGGTAGACACCCAGCCCAGTTGGTAGGGCTGGGTGCAAACATAACACAGGACGCGGGTTCGATCTCATGGTTGTGAACCACTTCAATAGTTTCTAAAACCTTTTTAAATAAATGAATATCAGAAAATTACTTAACTAGTATATAAGAATAATTAAATCAGAGAATATTTCGGGTTAGGCACGTAGCTCAGTTGGTAGAGCTGCGTGCACGTATACGGGAGGTCACGGGTTCAAACCTCACACGCTGCCTGAATTACCTGCTATCCGACCGGTCAGACCCGGTCAGACCTGACAAGGTCTACCCATTTTTAATTTTTGTTTTCTTATTTTTTTATTTATTAAATGAAAAATTATTTAAAAATACTTAAAAATAAAGATTTTTAAGGTTAAAAATTTGCATTAAACTCACAAAAATAAATCTAAAAATCTCATTAAGAGCACTAATTAAAAATATTAATCTCAAATAAAATTTATTTATTTATCGAATCATTTCATTATTATTTAGGTTAGTTTTCCCTCGTCGGTTGAATCATAAATTCGTGCGCATTCATCGTCATCAAGGAACGCAACCACTGTGAGTGAATCTCTACAAGTTCCCCGTTTTAATCACGTTTTGGGGTGTATCATGTGTCGTACTATTCCTTTATTTTATCTAAGCACTTGTGCTTATATCATTTTGTGATCAAATGTGTATTGGTTGTTGTGTGATTTATATGTGGATCAAATTTATCATTTCAGTGCACGCATTTCACTAGGCCCATCAGTTCCCCATGGGATACGGGTTGAGCATCAGGTGCCTCATTAGATCGGCTCCATTTGATTGAGCCTTGATCTCAAATACATCATCATTCATGTCATATATTCATTCAATGTGATTTGTGATTGTTTACATTTATATATTTGCTCACATGTGATTTATGCACGAATTTTTCTTAATAAATAAAACATGCAATTATGAAAAATGTTTTATCAAGGTTCACTCGCCAACTTTTGTTGACCCAAAATTTCCCCCTGTTTTACACATGATACATGTGATCCAGTTGAGGAAATTAACACTTAGGACGGCCTAGAAGAATAAACAAGTTATTGCGTTGGAATAAACATTTAGATTTGGTTTTCTTTTGTATTTGTATGAATTTTGTTTATTGGATAATTAAGTTGTAACTTGAATTTAATAAATATGAAACTTCTTAGTAAATATCATGAGCTTTGGTGATAACCCAATTATGCCCCGACTTTTATTCCGCTGCGGGTCGGGGTGTGACAACTATAAGGTTGAACGATTAGCACAAATCTATACCGACGAAGTTATTTGTCGACACGGGACGCCTCGTGACATCATCTCTGATCGCGGACGGTCGTTTTACCTCATGTCTCTGGGAGACATTTCAATCCCACTCGGTACTACTCTTAATCTCAGTACCGCATTCCATCCTCAGACCGACGGTCAGACTGAGCGCACGATTCGCACCCTCGAAGACATGCTTCGATCGTGTGTCATAGATTTTGGTGGTAATTGGGATTCGCATTTACCCTTAATACAATTTTCGTACAACAACAGTTATCAAACTAGTATTCAAATGGCACCATTTGAGACACTATACGGTAGAAAATGTCGATCGCCTATTATATGGCACGAGATCGGAGTAGCACAGATCACCAGTCCCGAGTTAATACAAGAAATGACATACAAGATTCTCCAGATTAGAGAGAATCTCCTGAAAACTCGCAATCGTCAAAAGAGCTACGCCGATAAACGACGCAAGCCCCTACAGTTCGAAGCTGGAGATCACGTTCTCTTAAAGGTTTCACTTTGGACAGGAGTGATCCGATTTGGAAAGAAAGGGAAACTAGCGCCGCGATACATAGGTCCCTTTAAGATTCTAGAAAGAATTGGCAAAGTGGCATATCGACTCAAATTACCGACGGAACTCCGCAACGTACATCCGACTTTCCGCGTCTCAAACCTCAAAAAGTGTCTAGCCGAAGAAAATCTTCACGTACCCCGGGAAGATTTGCAAATAAATGAGACTCTACACTTCATGGAAAAACCAGTAGAAATCATGGACAGAGAGACCAAGAAACTTCGGCGCAGTCGCATTCCTATTTTGAAAGTCAGATGGGAAGGCAAATGTGACAGCGATTTCACTTGGGAACTCGAAAGTGATATGAAAGCTAAATATCCACATCTTTTCATTACTTCTACTACTTAAATTTCGGGACGAAATTTCTTAAAGTAGGGGTGAGTGTAACAACCCGACTGTTGGTTGTTATCTGTTTATCGTCTTTTCGACTTGTAACCATCTTGTAATCCGAGATTCGATATAAAAAGTGGTTTATGTTATTCTAAATACATTTTCATCACACATCATCACTGCTGCACACTTAAACGCTTAATACTCGCAATGCTAACGCAACACGAATCACAGGTAATTATGTTACTTAATGTGCCGAGTGTGAGCCACCACTCGTACGAATGAGATCTGGCTAGCACCAAGCTCCCCACTCGCACGAAGACTTGTTCGCACGAGCCACCACCCACTCATAAGAGCCATCTTTCTGCTCCTCCTCACTTCTCCTATAAATACCACACTTAACCATTCGTGCTCTCCTTGCTATCACTCGCACGAAACCTCCTCTATACGCTTTTCTATGTTTCCAAGTAAGAAGATTATGATTTCCACATCGATTTTGCACGAGATTATCTCCGATTTCATCTAAACTTATCTGTTTACGAAAATCTTCATCTTTTTCATAAAACCTTTTGTTTCTATCAAGGATTGACAATTGAACGAGTATGTTTGAGCTAGCTTTGGCTTCTCACGTTAGGATACTTAATGTTTCCAACTCACCAAGTGTAAGATCCTAACAAAACTGTTTTAGACTCGATTTTTACACAAACACGGACTAAACCGATCTATGTCTCGTTCACTAGATAGTGGGACGAAACGTAGTCAGAATCTTACTTGAAATGGATTCGAAATTACATCTATTCCAAGTGAAAACTCAGTCCTGGTAGCACCAAGATGCAAGAACAGTCACTTGTGCTAACTGGACTGGCTCGCACGAACCACTTCGTGTTCGTACGGCCCAGTCCAAGTTTCCATAAACGACTAACTCGCTCTAAAGACCTCCCCAGCTTTTGGTTTGCTCAGTAGCTTAAGGTTGGAAGGATGGACACTCGATTTCATGAAGAAACGACGCGAAAACACTCGATTTTGGACTTGAAAACAGGTTACCCGCACGAGCAGTCGCTCGTACGGATGATGACTCGCACGAGGGTTGTAACGCCCCGCTATTTCAAACTTTCCTTATTTAGAAAGCGTCGTTTGTATTTCTATTATTAGAAACCTTGTACTTGTATTCATCACTTCGTTTTAATCGTTGTAAAATCCGAGACTTGGGTCATAATAAAAATTCGTATTTCATAATATTCATACTTTACATATTCATACGTAATTGAAAACATTTGTGATTCGTGATATCTTAATACTAAATTCATGATACTTGAACATACGTGATAAAACTTGCAAATACATGATATACATACAAGATTCATACATGTTTTTTACTTGTTAAGCATTTGTAATACCTCATTCACGATCATCAATCATATTTTAGAACTAATGGTCCTTATATTATGTTCTTATAACTTAAAACACCCTAAAACACCTCAAAACCTACCTAATACAAACTACAGGGACTGCAAATGACCAAAAATCAACAAAATTTGAGGATTAAATCCTCTGGCACCCCGTGACCGCCAAGACCCTTTTCTCTCGCTCCCCGCCAGAGGACTCAATCCGCAAAATGTTGCTAGCTGCTCATGGTTGGTAAATTTTGTATTTGTTTAGTTGTGTTTCTTGCATTAATACCTCACCTAACTAAACCCTAATCACCTCCTATATAAACCACCTATTTTCCACTCATCTCACACTTTACAAACACTCTAAACTCTCTTTCAACTCACTAAAATCTATTACTAATCTCAGAATTTGAGCAGAATCTTCAAGGCTTTCAAAGTGAGTTCTAGCTCACTTCTACCTCTCTTTTCTCATTGTTTCTTCTTTCTTAGCACTTGGGACACCTCTAGGATTACTTCCTAAGGTTCTCCATGGAGAACCAAGATGGAACTCCTTCATATTTGAGGTTGAAGTGCAAGAAACTTTCTGTTTTATTCAGAACTTTTTCAAAATCTTATGTTTTCTTCATTCCACCTTGTGTACTTGAGCTCCTAATCAAAGTTATGGTTAGGGAGACTAACCAAGGTTGTTATACATGTAAGTAGGAGTGTTTAGACACTCTAAAATTTTTGTTTTCATAGAGCTTTAAGCTCACAAGTGATGCAAGTTCATGAACTTGTTCATGTGTGTCCACCTTGGTTAGCTTGGGTTATCCTAACTTTGAGACCACACATCACTTGATGCTTTTCATCATTGTCCCAAGTAGTTTGGTAGATTGAAAGTGTCACGAACCCGTCTAGCCTTTGACGTGTGTCAAAGTATGCTCACTGGGTTGTATTTCACTTGGCTACCCGGTATCGTGGTGACACACTTTACATTCTTGTCATTTTCATTCGTATCATATTATTGTTCTAAGACCCTCCTTGTTACCTATGGTAACTTGTGTAGTGGTGAATCCAATCGAGGTTCCAAAGTGGATGGTTAATCCTCCCACCTCCTACTTGACTTACATGACACCAAGAGGTTTCAAAATGGATGGTTCATCCTCCCACCTCCTACATGACTATATATCTATATATAAATCTATAGACTATATAATATATCAAACCGAAACCTTGATAATGAATACATAATCACCTATCGAGTTAATAAGTTTTATCACTAAAGTGTGTAGTTCCTTGTCACGATTCTAATAGGTCTCGAACCTATGAAATCACATCAAGCCCATTCGGTTTATCATAGTGGCAAGAACAAGTGCTATACCTTAGTGACTATTTTCATACCATAATACTTTATTCTTATTTCCATGATCATGCTCGATAATCCAAATCTTCCATTAAAACTCATACTCATACCTATGTTCTTCTTGTAGAAGGACAAGGTGCCAAACCCTAATCTCAACAAGCTCGCGGGATTTCTCTAAGTGGAACACTTTAGCAAAACCGTGAGTACACTCGACCCATTTACCGCTTTCTCACTTTTGATTTGTAACATGTTTACTTATCAAAATACACTTATCACAAATTCATGCTTTTACATACTCAATCCTTAATACATGATGCTTGTTATGCTTAGATACATGCTAGAATTATACATGCTCGATCATTAACTTAGCTAGCCCAACTTGACATATATAGCGCTATAGGAATAGCACACCACCCGTCGGGGTTATGTTAAGATTATCATACTCATATTAGTCTCGTCGCTTTTTGCGACGAGGGAAGCTCGATTCTTAAACTTTTTGTGGAAACTCGGGGTTTGATCCAGTATTGCATGATTAATATATACTTTGCTTACAATTACCATGTGGATTCGAGTTATACATTTTATACCTATGCTATGTATTCACCAAACTTGTGTACTCGCCTTTGCTTTTGCATTGTACTCGTATTTTAAACATGTTACAGGTTGAAGAGGATATGCATGATGAAAGCTAGTAGGAATACTTTAGAAACTCATTCTAAACTTACTAGATTAGCTTATGTTGTATTTCGTCTCGTTGTTGTAACCTTTAATTGTTGTATTTTGCTTCCAATGATGTACTTGGCAATTATCTTATGAAATATAATTATGATTAATCAAATATTGTCACAATTAGTATTTATGAGCAATGAGCAATCTCTTTCGTCCCGCCTTGATGTTTCCGCCATCGGTTGGGGTGTGACAAGGGTAATGCCTCGTACAAGCCATTACTCGTACGAATGATGACTCGCATGAGGGTGATGCCTCGTGCGAGTGGTGCTTCGTACGACCCATTTGTTTGTCCCACGCAACTCACAGTTCAACCGTTCAGCACTATCGAAGACTGATGCACTTCTGTTTCTACGCGCAGGCTGACCCGACGCTCTTTCCCACTGCATATGATTCCCGGTTACTGTTATGCACTCACTGTGAGTATACTCGAACCATTTTTACGCTTAAACGCACTTTTGGGTGTTACATACGTTCTCTATCAAAACAACACTACACACAACGCTTACAACGCTTTACAGGCAACCTGGTCACACATGACTATATTGTTGTATGTTATGCTTGATGACTTGTGACCACCCTTAACATGATAGCTTGCTAGAGGTTGACCCGCCACCCAGAGGCCCGGCGTCGTTAAAGCTCGCATTTTATTTCTACTTATTTTCTTTTATGCACGTGGCCACTTGGACACGTGATGCGCACATCACGGTCAGTTTAGTTACTTGTTTCAATGTTGTTAACTGCAATATTCACATCTCTTGTGTTTACATGCTGGTTTGCGAAACGTTCTATTACTACTATTATGCTAAACTTGTGTACTCACCTTACATTATTGTATTGACCTTATTTTAACATATGTGACAAGTTAATGGATTATCAGGTGCTGAAAAAGGATAGGATTGCTAGAAACTCACAAAAATCTAGGTTGTCGGATTTGTATTGTTTGTGAGACGTGTAATCTGTTTTAACTGTCGTGAAACATTTGTTTAGTTGTATGGGAAATTGAACTTTATAAATATTGTCATCGTAATAGTTGTTATGGATTCTTTTGAATAATCTGATTCGCCTAGTGCCACGCCCCGATGATTCCGCTATCGGTTAGGGTGTGACACTAGTATTAAAGAGTCTAGATTTTAACATAGTGTCTAGATTAAGGTAATTTAGTTAATAATTATTAAACTACTTTTAGCACATCAGAAATAAACGTGTTCATGAACGTTCATGAACACTTACCAAACGAGATTTGATGGTCGTGTTCATTCATTAAGGAAATGAACATGTTCACGAACACAAGTAAAATCGGCGAAAGCGACATAGTCTAGAAGTGGATGGCGGAGGAAGCAACGCCAATAGTGGAACGGATGTTGATAGTGTTTGTCAATATGAATATTGAGGAAGGAAAGGGGGAATGGTGCATAAGCATGGTAGGAAGAGGGTTTTCTATTTATTAGGTAATAAAATAAATAAAAGTTACAGAATATGAAAAAAATAGATAAATAAATAAAGTAAAAAAAACTCATGAACAACATAATCAAACGAACATGAACGAATGTTCACTAACACGTTGCCGAACACAATTAATCAAACGAGACCTCTATTCATGTTCGTTCATTTAACTAACTGAACGAAATTTCTTGTTCATGTTCGTTCCTTTACTAAATGAACGGACATAAACAAACTTCCCGCCAAACAACTCACGAACTGTTCACTTAACATTCAGTTCGTTTACAGTCCTATATGAAACTAAATACATTAATCTTGAAGTTAACACAAATCAAATGTACCCTGACCCATAACAATCACCCTTTAGGAAATTTTTGTTCTAATCTCTTCACCTAGTCTCTACCTATCCACCTTATCATTAACTATATGAGAATAATCATTAACTATATGAGAATATTTTGTGAAAGTAAATAAAACATAATGTGTGTTTTATTTATTTATTTATTTTTATACTCCACAAGTACTAATGTGGTTTACAATGTGAACATATGTGTATCATCATTTAGATGATATCTTAGGTCACTAACATATCAACAAATGTAAAAGGTTTTTGGACCTCAACCCATAGAACAATGATGTTAGTGTTGCTACATCTAGCTGACGTGCTTAGATAGTAACATATAAATATCAATTAATTTGCACAAGCTAGTTTTAAGGTAAAAGACCTAATAATACTAACTACGTACGTAACATACAAGCATACCTATCATAGTATGGTATAGTTCAGGTAAGTTACCTAGTATCAGTCCTAGGACACGATAGCTTCTAATACTAGGTTTATCGCTTACTATGCAATCTATGAAATAGTAGACTTAACTATAACTAAGAAAACTATAATTCAATTAACTATGGATGATAATCAAGTGTTAATAAATATAAATATCCAGGTTCGAATCAACGAAGAATGATTAAGGTGATGAAAGATATTGCTTATTAAACTACTTCAAGACCTAATATTGATAGTAGCGTATGAAGTGCTAATATGGATTAATACCAACTAAGGTTAATCCTACCAAACCAGGGTTAAGGCTATAGATACACCTTTAGACCTAATTAAGTAAAGCTAGTAGTGATATGGATTCTTATGATTTAGGGTTTCTAGATTAGTGCCAATATTGAACTACGAACATAGCGACTTACGAACTAATCAAGGTTAATCATAAAGAAAACTCGAACTAGTTTTCAGATCTTTTTATTCAGATCCTTCCCGTAGGTAGCCCATATGTTATACCAATTATGATGACAAATTATCTATTAACGTTTAAGGTTTCAAGCCCTAAGTTAACGGACATCAATATAAATTAAAGATAGAAGATACCAAATCTAACACACAAAACTTTATCAAAATATATCAACACAACCACACAGTTAACATCATAATCAATACTCAACATATCCTCATATACATCATAAGATAATCTACAAAAACTACTAAAATCAAAGTAATAGCAAATTTAATCATCAAAACATAAATCATTTAACGAATCATCTCCTACGGACAATTATACAGATGTTTCGCCGGACATGATGAACAAAATCAGCATATAAATTGAAATAATTATCAAAAACAAATTCAAAGACTAGAAAATAGTACAGATGTAACTAGGAGAATCAAATCTTGCTTCCCACAACATTAGATCTTCAATTCTCTTTTCTTTTTTGCTTCTGTTTCATCCAAACATCGGTTCTGCAACCTTTTTTGTTTTACGTTTTCCCATCACTATATATAGGCAATGTTTTTAGGGTTTCGAAATCGGTACGGGTCGTATCGAGCTTAAAAGGGTATAAGTCGTACTTCAATGGGCCTGGCCCACTAAGGGACCAATTCTGAATGTTGATTTGTCCCTTTTTTAACTGGCGAAGGGTACGAGCCATACGTCTTCAGGTTGGGTACGGGTCATACTTTCTAGCTTTCACCCAAACTTCTCATCTTTTGTTCCGAAAGTATCTTTTACATCTAATTCATCTCCTATTCACCATTTACCTGCAAATCGTCAACAATGCATTAAAAACTATCTATCGTTATCAGATTTGAGGTAATTCATCCTAATTGCGGGTCTTTTATACTAGAAACTATGTATCATTCGGCTACATCACTGGCCATAGCCATTTACATAGGGGATCTCATTCTCTACTTCACCATATATCTTAGCAATATCATTCATGATTCTAGTTCTTAATTCATTTATCCTGTATCATTGGTTGCCAGTTAGAACACTAATAACACCCTTAAACTAGTCTCTTTAATTTACAAACATCTTAATGCCATGTGTGATACTTATGGGAAATAGGTGTAGTGTGATGATGTGGCTACACAGGATCGTAGGGAACACCATGCCACTCCCTCATGTTGTAGTCTGAAGATGGTGACCAAAGAGCTCTCATTAAACTTAAAACATTCAATATGTGTTAGCATGGCAGATTTTCATTGGTATTTAATTTTATTATTATAAATTAAAAGAATTGGTGAATGCTGAGTGATAGGTATAACATAAGTTGAGTGGTGGAGGTGCATGACGGAGGAAGTTGTGATGTGGTGTTGAGATGGCATTGTGGAATGAGTGACGAGTATGATGGATGACCTACCACACCTAGTTATCGAAGTGAGTCCTCAATACGTGTCTTCAACCCTGACATGGATGTTTATACATCGATAAACCTCTTGTCAAAATTTGATGTTGTGTCCACACTTCTTTATTCTTTTAAACTCAGACATATCACCATCCGCAACACACGTTGTAACGATAACTTTGTCGATCTAGTTGTCAGTCAATTAACTTGACTCGACCTTGATGGCAATTCTCAATGATTTATCTCAATAAGTATGGTGCACCACTAAGCTAACCTTACTCTATAAACAATTAAACAGACCAAAGAGGAATGCAAGATTGTATGAATAATAAGACACCCGCCGATGATAGGTTTATGTCAAGGTTTTAGTTTTCTTTTTCATTAAGTTTAGAGTACATTTGTATTTTTTACGGTCCAGGCATGTTACTAATTATAAAATATGTATACTCACATAACTTTTGCCTACTAATATAACTAAGGACGATCAATCGATACCAGGTACCGAAAAACACCAGTACCAAACCATACGTACCTATCGAATTTCAGTACAAATTTGGTACTCATTTTTTATGTTTTAGAGGATCGGTACTTTCGATTCGGTACGATATTTAACCCACTTTTTACCTTCGAATAACGTACTGTACCGTACTGGTCACTTTCGGTATCGATACTAGTACCCAATTTTGATGATTTTCAGAATCTATACTTTCGTTACCAGTACGATACCAAACTTATCTCAAAATGTAACAACCCGCAATACGGAGGCTGTAGTTAAACAATAAAGACTAAACTAACCCGACCCGTTGGCCCTCACCCGTTAATATTATGTCTAGCCTGTTTGGAAAGTACACAACGGCGCTGGATAAGCTGTGCGCACGTTATAAAGCATTTACATCTTACCCCTGGCGCAAATTAGGGTTCATCCTTACCACAATCCCCTTGTTTCCATATCAATCGTCCCGCTCGTTCACGCACTCTCATGTGCGTTACACACACTCGATCATTCACCGAACAACAATCATATCTTCTGTAAGTAATCCTTAAAGCCCTAATTTTCACAATGTCGGATGATATACCAATTAAAATGCTTAGATAGTCACATTTTGTTGATAAAATATGGTTAGAAGGTTAATGAAGGTTCAGATGATCATAACCGTTGTTGAAAATGTTAAGAGATCCAGTGAAAAACTGTGAAATTAAGTAATGTGCTGCTTTGTTTTGTTTGTGAAGATTGATGTGATTGAGTATTTGATCAATTTTGTTTACTAATTCATCTATACAAATACAATTTAGTTGAAATTTGCTAGCAGTTGATGTATGAACCAAACAGACTAAACAATGGAGTGAAATCTCACTCATAAGGTAGGTTTTCCGGTGAACAGGTCGGTTGCATCTAGTGGCGACGACGGAGGATAACCACAATTATAGTATCAATATCTATCACTAATAATAAAAACGCAAGACAATAATGAAAGCAAACCCTATAATTTCGTTAGTGATTGTGATAATGTGAAGTGGCGGTGGCTTTGTGGATTATAAAGGTTGCCAAACGATGCCAAATTATGGGGGAAACGGTGGTGACGGTCGAAGAAGACGTGTGGGAGTACGAAGTTACTACCGTAATTGAATACTTGCGACGGTTCCGTTACGACTGTGTTAATGTTTGTGTAATTTGAATGTTGGTGTCGGTTCTTTTGTTGTCTGGCTTCTTGAATAGGCGCATTGGTTTGGTTAAGATTTGATTATGTATATTTCATTTACCGATTATGTTAACATTCAATTGTATATGTGTTAAACGGCGCCTTATTTTAACGTTTTACAACCTGATCAGACGCAACCTTTTACAACCTTATTTTAACGTTTTACAACCTGATCAGATGAGCCTTATTTTGCGTTTACGTGATGCGAGAATTTCGCGCAGATTTCGCATAATGCGCTCCGATGCATGCAACATTGTTTGTTATGTTTTTTTTTCAGATTTTTTGAAATGGGTTGGGTTTTTTCAATAATTAATATCTTAATATGCTTGATTTCATGTCATGTTCTTTGTTCAGGACCAAATGGCAAAAAGTAGAACTTTTGAACCGGAACTATAGAGGTGTGGAGGACCAACTATGATGTCCGATGATGGAGAACAGCTATTGGTCGTTTATGATGACCACTCAGATCAACGGTCCATGTCTTTGGATGAAACAAGCAGCACAGAAGAATCACCAGACGAAACAAAAGTATCCTTAGAAACAACAGATGATGCTATTCCATATATTGGTCAAAGATTTGCTACCCATGATCATGCTTACGAGTTCTACAGTGAATTCGCCAAACGATGCGGTTTCTCAATCCGTCGCCATCGAACCGAAGGTAAAGATGGTGTCGGGAAAGGTCTTACCCGACGCTATTTTGTCTGCCACAGGGCGGGAAACACACCTGTCAAGACTTTAAGTGAAAACAAACCACAAAGAAACAGGAAATCATCAAGATGTGGATGTCAAGCGTATATGCGTATAAGCAAAACAACGGAATTAGGAGCTCCTGAATGGCGAGTAACGGGGTTTTCAAATCATCATAATCACGAACTTTTGGAACCGAATCAAGTTCGTTTTCTTCCCGCTTATCGTACGATTTCAGATGCAGACAAAAACCGAATCCTCATGTTTGCCAAAACGGGAATTTCAGTGCAGCAAATGATGAGGCTTTTGGAACTTGAGAAATGTGTGGAGCCCGGATACCTTCCGTTCACCGAAAAAGATGTAAGAAATTTGCTTCAATCGTTTAGGAAAGTGGATCTGGAGGATGAAAGCATTGATTTACTCAGAATGTGTCGAAATATTAAAGATAAGGATCATAACTTCCAGTTTGAGTATAAACTCGATTCAAATAATCGGTTGGAAAATATCGCATGGTCATACGCATCATCTGTCCAATCGTATGAAGTATTTGGTGACGCGGTGGTATTCGATACAACACATCGGTTGAACGCTTTTGATATGCCGCTCGGGATATGGGTTGGAATGAATAATTACGGTATGCCTTGCTTTTTTGGTTGCGCACTTCTGCGTGAGGAAAACGTGAAGTCCTATTCATGGGCTTTGAAGGTAATCATATAAACTAATGTATTGTTCTTAAAATTGCCTTTTTATTTGTGGAACCTTTTGTTTGTTAATTTCTAAAGAGTAAAATGCCATTTTCGTCCCTGAGGTTTGGCCAGTTTTGCGACTTTCGTCCAAAGGTTTGTTTTCCGCACCTAAATCCAAAAGGTTTGAAATCTTGCCATTTCACCTAGCTCGTTAACTCCATCCATTTTTCTCCATTAAGACGGGTATTTCGTCTTTTTACCTATATTATTTTTGTTTTTTATTTAGTAAGGGTATTTTGAATACTTGTACATTATGCTAAATGCTTGTACATAAAGTGAAAAGACCGAATTGACCTTTAAGTTAACAGAAGAGACGGAAATACCCTTGACTTAACGGAGAAAAATGGATAGAATTAATGAGCCGGATGAAAATGGCAAGATTTCAAAACTTTTGGATCCAAATGCAGGAAAACAAACCTTTGGACGAAAGTCGCAAAACTGGCCAAACCTCAGGGATGAAAATGTCATTTTACTCATTTCTAAATTATTTTATTTCATTTTGTGAAAGGCGTTCTTGGGGTTTATGAACGGGAAGGTTCCGCAGACGATATTAACCGACCAAACGTTATGCGCACGAGAAGCTATAGCAATGGAAATGCCCTCTGCTAAACATGCGTATTGCATCTGGCTGATTGTTGCAAAATTCCCGTCTTGGTTTAATGCTGTTTTGGGGGAACGATATAACGAGTGGAAGAGTGAATTTTATCGACTTTATAATATGGAGTCAATTGAAGATTTTGAAATGGGCTGGAGAGATATGGTTAATTCTTTTGGGCTCCACACAAACCGCCACATAACCACCTTGTTTGCTGCAAGAAATCTCTGGGCTTTGCCGTATTTAAGAAGCCATTTTTTTGCTGGAATGACGACAACCGCACATTCAAAGGCTATCAATGCTTTCATCCAACGGTTCTTGAGTGCCCAAACTCGACTTGCACACTTCATTGAACAAGTATGTTATCATTTTATAATCTTATATAATTTGATACTGTTGATATCACAAGCTATTATGTTATCATGGAAGAAGTGGATGGTGCTTAACTTTGAGCTTCTAAAGAGGGTTACACGAATAAGACATGAAAATGATCGGTTTTGGGTTGTCTTGTCTCACCCGTTTAATAAACGGGTCGTGTTTGGGGTTGGCCAGTTTAGATAAGCAAGTTAACCCGATAACTTGTTTAATCCATTTTTTACAATGAGCATAGAACATGGATGGTCCTTGTGGTCTACCAAAGTTTTGGATTTAGTCCCTAGCTTTCCAAAAGTACACAGATGGTCCCTATGGTTTGCACTTTTTAACGCATTTAGTCCCCAACCAACAAATCTAAAGGTTTTAGCATGTCCAATTTAGGGACTAAATGCATTACAAAGTGCAAACCACAAAGGCTATCCATGTACTTTTCGGAAAAGCTGGGGACTACATACGTTGCAAAGTGCAAACCACAGGGGCCATATGTGTACTTTTGGACAGCTAGGGACCAAATCCTAAATTTTGGTAAACCACAGGGACCATCCGTGTACTTCACTCTTTTACAACCCACCAATGTTATTAACACATTTAGAATTTGACTACTACCCGTCAACTTGTTTGACACGTTTAGATAAATGGGTTACACGATTTTAAGTGTGTGCATCAACAGATTATCTTATTTTGATATTCTATTTCAAATCACAATAACAAATTTGAAAATCAGGTGGCTGTTGCGGTGGACTTCAAAGATCAGGCTGGTGAACAGCAAACAATGCAACAAAACCTCCAAAACATTTGCTTGAAAACTGGGGCTCCAATGGAATCCCATGCAGCCTCGGTACTAACGCCTTTTGCGTTCTCAAAGCTACAAGAACAACTTGTGCTGGCTGCTCATTATGCATCATTTCAACTCGAAGATGGGTTTTTAGTTAGACACCATACAAAACTTGAAGGCGGCCGAAAAGTTTATTGGGTCCCACGTGAAGGCATTATCAGCTGTAGCTGCCACCACTTTGAGTTCTCTGGAATCCTTTGTAGGCATGCTCTTCGAGTACTCTCCACCGGAAATTGCTTTCAGATTCCAGAAAGGTAATGTTTGACCCTTTGACTTGCATTATTTAGGGTTAAAGCTGAATCGACATATTGATAAATAGAAATGTCTTATTTGGGTGTTACAGGTATATGCCTCTGCGTTGGCGGCGCATAAACACATCAGCTAAGCTTCTTCAGAACACTTTGAGTGATCATACGGAAAGAGTTCAGTTATTGCAAGGTATGGTGTCAAATCTTGTGACGGAATCAGCCAAATCGAAGGATCGGCTTGATATTGCCATGGAACATGTTTCTGTTTTGTTATCAAGGATTAGAGACCACCCGGTTCCTTCTTCACGGTATGCCAGAAATGATTGTTTTACATAGGAATTTGTAGCATGAAGCAGTCATAGTTTATGATCCGTGTAGAAATGTTAAAAAGAATCCGTGGAGGTTTATGTGCAAAAGTTGTTTATCTTTTGGTCTTGATGATGAACAGCTTTTAAGACACGAGATGCTATAATGAAACTGTTCTTGTGTCAAGTTCGCCTCACTTTCATGTCACTTGGTGTTGTGTAAAGTCTATTGCTTCTTAAGTCAACTATTAAGAGGCAATGTTTGAATCTTTCGAGTTTTTGATTATTCAAGTTAAAATCATTTTCGTTTCAAACAAATAACACTGGCATCTGTTATAGAGCACAAAACTTGAAATACAACATTCGACACAAAATTGTTATAATTTGGCTGGTCTAACAATAGGTAGTGTTTAGGTTGACATGTCTAGCCAGCTTAATAAAATAAGTCGTGTTTGGGTTATAATCAAATCAAACGGATCGGCCTTTAACACATTTACGATTAAAGTATTAAAACTAACAATCTGTTTACGATCTGCTCGATATGTTTACAACTTTATGACTCATTCGACTAGTTTACAACTTGATTAGAGCTCTTTTACAACCCGCCAACATATTTTAACGTGTATGTGCGTTTGGCTTGTCTATATCAATTATATCAATTGGGTTACACAAGTAACAAGGCTACCCGGTGGGTGGGATAAAGCCGTAAGGGACTTTATCACGCCACATCAACGCCACGTAGGTTTTAGAGCAACAATGACTCCCCTTTAAACATCAACGTTTTGGGATAAGCCCCTATACCCCCCCTCCCCCTATCTTTAAATTAAAAAAAAATCAAACTAAACAAAGGAATCTGTTTGGATGATATACATGTGGGGCCCCCTTTTCAAGGATGGCGGCCTCCTTTGGCGAGGCGGAAAGAGGGGTGGTGCTAGGGGTGCCACCCAGCTGATGTGGCTGGGGGCGTTGCCCCACATCGTATAGCCTAAGCATCAGCCCTACACATTTAAAATCTTTAACCTTAACACAACTCGTGTAACCCGTTTATTTCTCTCTAAGTCAACAAGGTTGATGAGTTGTAAATGGGTTGTTTGGTTGTAATCAAATGAATTAGACGAGCTACAAACATATTGGCGGGTTAAACGTGTGTGTATATATTCTAGCCTTAAAATTGTTGAATTGTATAATTAATTGCGCTAAACATGTTAACCCGGACAAGACAAGCTTATTAAACGTGTTAAAATAACAAACCAAAATTCAATATTATTCTTGTGGCGTGTTAGGAATTATCATAATGAAACCGTGTTATTAACTATTTTAAACAGATTTTCCTCATTGCAATCGCTTCCAAGAACATATAAAGCCAAAACTGTACGAGATAACCTAGGATCCATAATACACCTTATTAAGACATGTAGCACTAAACCAAAGTCGAGTACATTAAGAAAGCATCTTAATCCATATTCAAGAAACATTTCATTATATAGTTAAAATACAAGTAAAAATACCATAAAAAATAATCTGTAACAGATCCATGATCAAATACATAGATCAAAAGCACATGATGTAAGTATGTATCACACCTTTATATTACATTAATTTAAATAATAAAACAATATATGAAACATGAGTACATTATACTAACCAAGTTAACAACTCGTCCTCAAGAAGCGGACGACGACTACTGTAATATTATCCGCACTACCTCTCTCAGAAGCTTCCTGCATCAACGTCTTTGCAGCATCTTCTGGGCTCTGAATCGTTTTCACCATCGCGACAGCTTCCTCATTGCTCACAACATCCCAAAGTCCATCACTAGCAAGAATAAGAAACTCTAACGATCCATCAATCACTTCTTCTTGAATTTCTGGATCCGCAACAACAAACTGTTTCAACAACTTATCACCAAAAGCACGCGAAACAGCAAGAACGCCACCAACTCTCCAAGTTCCCGCCCACATCACGAAGCCACCAGCATCTTCAATCCGTCGTCGTTCATCAGATCGATCCGGCTTGTGATCTCTAGAAACAGCAATCGCGTTGCCGTTTCTGCAAATCACCGCTCTGGAGTCACCAACGTTTGCAACTAGCAAACGGTTACCAACAAGGATGGCAGTGGAAGCAGTTGACCCTGCGTCTTTCATTTGATTCTTTTCTGACTTTATAAACTCCGAGTCTGTGTAACTGTATGATTCAGATATGGCGGATTTGGTATCTGATGTGAATTTCGGGTGTTTGATAAGATTACTAAAAAGATTGTGTTTAACGTATTCTGCAGCCCGAACACCACCATGACCGTCAAAAACTCCAAAGAGACCAACCAATTCTCCATCCACACCGTCAATTCTTGTCTCGTAAAAATCCTCCATTGAAGATCTTCTCCCAGCAGAGCTAGCATAACCATAACTAAATCTTGAATCTTTACTCAGACCACCTCCTGTAACGGGAGAAACACCGGTACCATTTGGGTTGACCCATGATATAACTGAATCAAGATACCCCATATTTACCACTTCGTTGAATTTCAATTAAATTTTCTGCAAAGACAGATAAGCTTTTTAAAGTTTATGATTATTTCACAGCATTTAAACTTCATATTCGGTTAAAATTTTTCGATGAATTCTACGAGAGGGACAAACTGAACCTAAAAAGTTGAACAAGTTTTTGTTTAGTAAACATAAAGTAAACCCTAAATTTTGACATTTGAGGACAATTGACCCAATTTTCAACCTCAGAATTAATCAAATTCTTACAATTGTGAAGAATAAAATAATCTCCAAAACAACCGTGGATTATACAAATTTATAACAGTAACAACTAACAAGAATATGATATTTAAACTGATTAAGAACAAACAGACCAAATTTTACGATACGAATTAAGAATATACCTTTTCAAACACCACAAATGCAATTGAATCAATCTAACGAGTGTGAAATTAACGCAAACAGATGATATTAAAGCTGAAATTCCATTGACATGAAATAGAATATATATATATATATATATAGAGATATATACAGAAGGATTTATGATTCCTTACTCGTTTTCAGACCCTAGTTCTTTGTCTGCTTTTGCTCCTGAGATTCGAAGAGAAAAGGATTGAATGATCGACGAAAGTTGAACTGAAGAATCGAAGAAATTTCTGTAAAGGTAGCTTGGCTAGGTCAATATACTGGTACTTCACCTATTTATTGCCTCGGTCTGGACCCTCTACTACTTACACATGTCAAAACATGGATAGTTTTGTGTTTTTATATTTTCAAGTCATTTTAGATAATATTATATTTATTGAGAAATTAATAAAAAAATATTTAATACTTAAATTTTGATATTTATTGTTTTGTATTAAATACAATTTAATATGGTCATTATACCATCTTCTTATGGACTTTTATTTAAAACTTCTTATTTATATCCCGTTTGCGGTGTGTACGTATAATGTATATGTATGTGTGGGTGTTCGGGGGGCAAAAGTGAATGGTACTAACTTTAATGTTATTTTACTAATTTCATGAAAAAAACGTTAAAAGAGGCGGATGGTTAGTCAGCATCATGTGGTGGCGTTGATAGCTGAAAGACACGGGAGTACATGCACCAATCGGTCTTTGTCCCGATTGTTTGAGTGTTATGTGCCTTAGCTCCAAAGCTTGATACAAAACTACATTCGAGCCGTGGGTTTCACTAGAAGCAGCCTCTCTATTTCTACGGGGTAGAGTTTAGGCTGTCTGCATCTACCCTTCTCAGACCTTACCTTAGCTTTGCTATTGATGGGATTTACTGAGTATGATGATGATGATTTAAAACTTCTTGTTAAGATCATCATCCCTAATTTGTATTAATCATAACCATGTAATTTATTAGCCATCTAATGAGAAGAGAGACACATTAGTATAAATGCAACAACTAAAATAGGCATATATCTGATATCATGTTTTTCTTTCCACTAAATATAATAAAAATTCACGTTTTATTTTAATTTTAAGTAGAGAAAAAAAAAAGCAAGTTGAAATAGACCCTTCATCATCGCGTAAAATCCGATCAAATGTCCTTCGTACAGCCAAAAGATCCGGTGTAGAAGAGTGAGGAACAAAAATATCTTTGTTCCATTATCAGGAGTAATGAAACCAAAACCTTTGGTATCATTGAGCCACCTAACAAATCCAAATTTCCAAGCTCCATTTACCGTCATTTCTTCTTTGATTTTAAAGTCATTTCGTCTTTGATTTTAAATCAAACACCCAAAACAGAGGAGATAGAGAAAATTATAATCCCTCATAAACCGTCTAATGTTGATGTATATGAACGGCAAGGGAGGGGAGAGTTATCATTATTTACTTATTATAAGCTAAAGTCTTTATTCAATTAAATAATATTTTATAACAAGGGTATATTGGTCACTTAATAAAAACTAAACGATTTATATAAAATTTCATAATGCCAAATGTCACACCCCAACCAATGATGGAAATATCAGGGCGAGACGAAATAGATTGCAAGAGACTTCATAACGACTATTTGCGACATGTATTTAATAATCAAAATTTCATTTCATTGCTAAACGGAGAATACATTGTTTTGAAACAAATACGGCAAGTTGAACAAAGAAACAAAATACAATAACAAGTACTAAATTTAAATGGGTTTCTAGTCATCCTACTAGATTCTGTTCATCGTCATCATCATCAATTTCCTGCAATACGTACTAAAGTGCATGTCAACACATAAAGCATTGGTGAACATACAAGTTTGATTACTAGCATAAGTATAAACGTTTTAAACAAATCCAAATGGCGTAATCGTAAACTAAAACTAACATAATAATACTAGCGTGCAACTTATAATTGTCAACCCAAAGATTCCCGTTAACGTAATCTTATTGTAACAACGATAAGCCCGTTTTGTTTAACTTAACATGACCTTAAGAATACGAGTGGTGCCTTAATCCTATAGCGTTATACATGTTAAGGGAGGCTTGTACGAAGTTAATGACAAGTACAAAGCAAATAAGTTTCTAGCATGTATGAGTTCTAGTATCGCGTATCAAGCATGTATATTGGATTGTCTGTTTGTGTTTTAAGCATAAATTATGTGATTGTGTGAGTTTGATAATGTATACGTACTACACCCAAAGTGACGAAAAGTAAAAAGGGACAAGTACACTCACGGTTTTGCAAAGTTTTTTTTATTAACAGAGAGTTAGACGAGCGTTGAGAGTGGAACACCGAAGTTACCTTACATTGGGGAAAAGAAGGTGTCTGAGTATTCAGAGTTTATGGGGAGTTTCGGATTCGGAGTTAAGTATAAAAAGTATATATGTACACGAGAATATATCTTGTCTAAATACTCGTTTGGACACTAAGTTTTCACGTGTTTTCATGGGTCCTAACGTGCCCATTAGAATCACAAACGAGGAATAAAGAACTAAGAGCATTCACATCATGAGAATCAAATTATGTGCGTGGGGTTTTTAAAATATAAAGAGTATAAAAAGTGATTGTGAATGGAGGAGAGAGAAAATGTTACTGTTCATCTGTATATTTGGGGGACACTGTTCACCCCCTATACTTTTTTAATATATATTGAAAGTGATTGTGAGTGAAGGAGAGAGAAAATGTAATGATAAATGTATAAAAATATTATTTAATTGAAAATGAGAGAGAAAAAGTATTTGTTTTTAGTGGAAATATATTGATATAGGAGTTGTTTTTTAGTGGAATGTACGTATATTTTTGGTGGGTTGGATGTGAATGCTCTAAGATGGTATAGCCTAATTTCATAACATCTAAACATTAACAATTAGCATCATGATTTCAGCTAAATATATATTTTATATTATATAGTAAAAGTCCATCGTATAATATCATGTAAATCATGTAAGTCAAGCATGGAGGTAGGATGATTAACATCCATTATACCTCATTGTAAATTCATCAAAGCACAAGGTTATCAACATAGTTGAATACCCGGTTGGCCATGAATAAAAATAAAGATACAACTATCTAGTTCATCAAGTAGCCAAGTAAGATCAACCCGAGTGTTCCATACCCATCATAGCAAATGTTGAAGGTGTGGCGAGGTTATGTTACTTTGAGTCTTGGAAGCTCCTTGGAAGGACATAAACAAAGAAAACAATACGTGAGGTAGTGGAACAAGGTTGGATAGCCCAAACTTCCATGGTTCACACATTTAGACCATTACAAGACTCATCATATGAACAATGATGAGCTTGGTTAGTCACACACTTAAAGGTTACTTGGAACCTTATCAAAACAGAAAGTTTAGAGTTGAGAACAAGGTGAGCATAAGTTCTTCACAAGAAACGAACTAAAAGATAAACATCTTTAATGGTTTAGTGAAAGCAGAAAATTAAACCCACTTTAAACATCAAATTCAGCGTTGTACCACCGTGTTACACCTTAGTGAACAATGGATAACAAACCTTGATGTTGTCCAAGTGTTTTGAAGCAAGAAAATTCAAAGAATAAGTAGTAGAAGTGAGTTAGAACTCACTTTCAACTTCAAAGATATTCTGCCTAAAATCAGAAAATCTTGAGAGATTTAGAGAATTTGAGAGTGGATTTGGTGTTTGGAAAGTGTTTAGCAGTGTATGGAGGCTCCTATTTATAATGAGGTTGATTAGGTTAGAGTTAAATGAATTAGAAGGTGATTGAAGGTGAAAAATGTGGTAAAAATGGACCAACCCGCGAGCTGAAAATAGCTGGCTGCGGATCGAACTCCCCCGGGCCACGCGGCAGGAACATGTGTGTCTGGCGCGTGACATGAAGGAGAGGGTTTTCAAAAATTGTTTATTTTGTTCACTTTTGGCCCCTACACTTGGTTTTTAGGTTATTTCATGCCATAAACTTGTATTTTAACTTGTTTTTAGGTATTCAAAGCGTATCAAGGTATGGTATAAGTGTGATGCATGTATGATTAATATTTCCAAGTATTTCGAGTCTCGGTTTTTTGCGTATAAACATGTATTCAACGATTGATTGTGTATAGCTTAAGTATATAACACATATATGTATAAAATAAATTTCCACTATGATCAAAGCCTCGGATTACAAGATTGGAAATGAAATACGACTACGATACGGTTACAAGTTTCCAAAAATAGAAATATGAATACATTTTCTAAATAAGGAGGTACAAAAATACGAGGCGTTACACTAAAGACATGGCAAATAGTGAGGACTAAACCTATAATTTCCAAACTTTGAGACAAAAATTGTAATATAGACATACCACATGTATCATCCGTCAACTTAATTCTGATAATAAAAAGTAGTTTAAAGGGTAGTGACTTTTTGAAGGGTTGTGATATATTTAAAAAATATGACTTTTTATAAAGGATGTTATATATTAAAAAAATAGTTTAAAGTGTGGTGACTTTTTGAAGGGGTGTGATATATTTAAAAATCTTTATCCAAACGTTGTGTCTTTATCTAAATCATTATGTCTTAAGTTACTTTTTGTATGTATATATAATGCTAGTAAATTGATCGATGACTACTGATTAAATATGATGAAGAACTCTAAAAAGCCTTCGAGGACACATGCTTTTGATGGTTGATTTGGTGAGGATTAAGTAAAAATAATTAACAGTGGAGAGGATTAAGTAAAAAAAATATTTACAAAGAAATAAACTTTTTTAACAGCATGTAAAGCAACAGATTGTTGGATTTATTATTATTTTTATTTAAGGAAGTGGTGGGTATGAATAACCCATTTTGATACTCATTTTTATAAATATTCTTTTCACCAACACCACTTAAACAAAGCCTCGGTATTATGATGGTTGATTGATCCAGGTATGTAGTGCCTTATTATTTGTAACTTGTAAGTATAGCTTTGTAAATCTTAGGTTGCCTCTATCTAATCATTTGTTATTTTTTTGTTAGACCATCGCCAGTGTAAGATTCTAAATGCACTTATTAACGCATCCTATTAGCTGCTATATGCATTTGTTTGTATTTATTGATCCACACGAGACACATGCATTATTCAGGGGCATAGTTGTCTTTTTATTTCTTTATAAATTTAAGATGTATACTAGAATTAATGATAGAAAGTTAATCAAACGAAAGACATATGTGATATGTGGAGCACGTTGTCAATTATCATAGGATGACCCCCTTATGTGTGTCTAATAAACATATAATGCTATATATGAATACTAATTTCAAGCCATCACGATCTCGTATCGAGCTACATATATCATCTATGTATCTTTGTCTTCACTTTGTTTAAATATCTATTATCTATATATACAAATCTTGTGAATACTTAATAACTAATTAATTGATTACGTCACATGTTCTTTGAGCTTATGATTATTTTTTCTGCTCTCCTTGTTTCTCCTCTTTGTACTTAGTCTCTTATTTTTATAAATATAATTTATCTTAAAATATTGTTTTATAGTTTTTAAATTTTCATTACTAACTATTTAATGTTTGCTTTTATTTCCCATGTGACACCAAACACAGAAGTAATAGGCGGTTATAAAATAGTAACAAAACTAATATAATTTAAAAGTTGTCATTCCATTAACATATTCGTGGGTCTTTATTTAAGTTTGGATTTTCTTAAAGTTGTCATTCCATTAAAGTATTCGTGGGTCTTTATTTAAGTTTTGATTTTCTCAAATTTCAACTTTACCTCTTCAATTTTCTTTTATATGCTAATAAGAAAAATATACTAATAAGAAAAAGGACACATATCATAAAAAACCAACCAACTTTTTATTTTTTCTCACGAAAGTCCCTATACTTTTCTTTTGCATGCTAAAGTCCCTTAACTTGATATTTTTGAACATAATTATGAAATTTTCTAAAAAAAACTTACAATCTGTTGGACTGGTTACATATCTTCTTTTTTACCTTATAGGCATTCCAAATCAAAGAAGCCATAAAGGTTTTTGAGATTTTAGGTCCATTGTTCAATTGCAGACGGGTCTTTGAGAAATTGTTAGGTGCTGTTTGTTTTTTCAGAGGTAAAACGTTTGCAGTCTGCGGACTATATCTGTAGCAGAAGAGGTGAACCAAACCTCTGTGGTCGACAAGAAGAATCAAAAACATGCTAAGATGATATACTAATAAGAAAAAGGGCTAAGATAATATACTAATAAAAAACCCCTGTGGTTTGTTTTTTAACTTCTACAAACAATTCATAACATTAAACAAACATTAACAACAACTAACCCAGTTTAATTTGTAATAACCGTCTTCATAAAAAAATCAAAAACACACTAAGATAATATTATTATCCCCATATTAATCTATCAAATCGCATAACTCCAATACCACAAACACTAATTAAATGCAAATTTCACATACGAAACTACAAACAGTAGAAATATGAATAACAGAATATAATATCATCTATATTCCATTTAAACCCCAAAAAATAACATTTCCATAACATAATCAGCATATAACACTTAACAATTATAACAAAATTCAGAATTCAAAGAACAATTATTTCTGTTATAAACTCAAACTTTTCCTTGAACTAACAAGAAACAATAAAAAACAATTTTTTGACAAAAATTACAAAAGAACATACATGTGTAGTCGGATGTGGAGGCAAATGATGGAGGTGTCAGCTGGAGGTGGAGGTCGACGGTGAGACGAAGCAGGTGACAGCTGGAGGCTGGAGACGAAGCAGGTGACGTAGAGGTCAACGGTGAGACGAAGCAGGTGACGGCTGGAGGCTGGAGACGAAGCAGCTAAGCAGTAGACGAAGCAGGTGACGTGGGGGCGGGGGGAGGTGGGGGTGGAGGCTGGAGACGGCTGGAGAAGAAGCTAGGGTTAGGAGTATGTGTTTTGTGTTTTGAAAGAGAGACTTGAAGAGGTTTGAAAATGCGAGGCCAGGTCTGCGCGCGCGAGGAAATGGTGGGGAAGCTCTTCTAAAAAAACACGCTGCAGACTTAAACGTCTGCGTGTTGTCTACGTGAGGCAGATATAAAAGGTTCTGAAGTACTACTCACAAAAAAAACAAACACCCCTTAATCATTTTGCTAGTTCAAGTCAAACCCTCACCGGTAACTAAAATCACATTGGTGAATAAAAGTTTATTAGAAATTGGATAAACACTGTTGGAGCAAAATTATACAAGATATCGAAACCCAAATCGGAGTTTGATAACTCCTTTGTTTTCTTGTTACCAGAATTCAAAACCCATGTCGATTGTGCTTGTTTGTTTGCCGTCTATGTTCGTACGTTGCGTATGTGTGTTCACAAATTTAAGTTTGGGAAGAGGAATAAATGGTTAAAGGAACTATTCTTATCTACGCAACACTTTTCTAGGCAATGATTAGGTTTTGAAGCAATTCATATAAAATGTAACCGGTTCAACATGTTGTAAGTCCTTTTTTTTTAAAAATTTCATAATTATGTTTAAAACTTAAGGGACTTTAACATGCAACAAAAAATACAGGAACTTTTTGAGGAAAAAACAAAAAAGTAAATTTGTTTTTATGGTATTTGCCCTAAGAAAAATGATTCCTTAATAAATTTGTTTTCATTTTGATCATAGCAAAAGTATTTCAAGAATAACTTTTTAAATTTTTATTTTTAACCCTTTTTATTAAGTATATATTAATTATCAAATATTCTCTCCCTTATATAATTACTATTCATTTTTCATCTATTTTTTTTACTCTTTGATATTCTTTTATTTTTAACCATTTTACTTTTTATCTCTTACACTTTTTCCCAAACGTCCCGCTTGCGGTATGCGCATATAATGTGTTTATGTGTGGGCACTCGTGGGACAAAAGTTAAAGAGACAAAAGTTAAAGTACACTAATTTTACGTTATTTTACTAATTTCGTGAAAATAATGTTAAAAGAGGGGGATGGTTAATCATGCATCATGTGGTGGCGTTGATAGCCGAAAGGCACTAAACGGCCTTTGTCTTAACTGCTGAGTGTTATGTGTCTTATGTCCAAGTCTTGATGCAAAACTACTATAGAGCCGGGGTCTCACTGGAAGCAACCTCTCTATTCCTGTAATCCTATTGGTAGAGGTAAGGCTGTCTACATATTACCCTCCTCAAACCCTACCTTAGCTTTGCTATTGGTGAGATTTACTAAGTATCATAATGATGATGACTTTTATCCCCAATAGTTTTCTTCTCTTACACTTTTAACCGCATAGATTTCATCTTTTACATAGATGTCAAAAAATCTACTTTTAACCCCAACAATTTTACACTTTCAACTTTGGTCCTATGTACTTTACATCTTTTACAATTTTTTTTGTTTTACGATTCGTTCTAAATTTTACGAGTTAACACGCTGCAACGGGAGTGGATGGTTCAATGTTGTCACGTCTGTTTTTTTACGATTTAACGCCTCCGTCAAAACTCGTGGATCCTAAGCTAACTTAGTTATTTTTTCTTTTACTTTTTCGGTCTGGCTTTTGCTAGTTAACACGCCATAACATACGTGTGTGATTCATCATACGTTTACTTTTTGGTTGGCTTAACAGTTTTGTCGCAAAGCGCGAATCTAAATACTAATTTATGTTAAAAAGTTATTTTTACTACATTTTTTAGAAAATATTTTAAATTTCAATCATTTGGTATGGACGTCTTTCCTATGATGACACAAAAGCATAGCAATATATCCTGCGTGACACGTCATAAGACAAATTTTATATATTTTATATTTATATAAAGGTTGTGAATACACGTTGAATTTTGTGCTCTATGATTGGAATGGGAACTAAGGAAATGGGGTTTACGTGGCAATTTAATCATACAAAACGCGTAACTTGAACAATACAAAAAGAAAATAGTAACAGATCTTTTTTAGTTTGAATTCTATGTGTATCAACAATTATTTGCTATTCAAGATATTTTATTTCATTTCAGCTTTCATGAATTATATACCGATATTTTTTATGTATACAACTAAGTATACATGTAACATATTACCCAAAATTTTAAATTCTATGTGTATCAACAATTATTTGCTATTCAAAAATTTCATTTTCGACACTAACAGTTGATCTCTAAGCAACCCAATCCGGACTTCAAGTGGAATTGTCTAAGCAATTATGGGGTTAGGGACACCCATCACTCACCATTCACTCATCACTCACAACTTTCAATCAAGTTCCGCACGTTATCGAGCCAAAATCTATATTTAGTGATGGAATTTAGTGGAGGTGCCCATCACTCACCAATCACCGCCACTCACCACTTCACTTTCAACATCATTATCATCACGCGTGTTCATGATCACGAAATAAAACATCCACGCGTTTTCAATTTGGGTGGCGGTCGAGTATCATGAAGCATAACGCGTGGCCATCACTCACCACGCAGGCGCCCCGCCTCTCTGGATGTCTTGGTCCAAACGGGACCTCCGCTGTTGATAATTAAATAAACTGATAAGCTGAGCCAATAATTAAATAAAATGACAAGAGGCCAAAGATAAGGCCATGTGTAGTGGTACACATGAATAATGCCCTCACCCATGGGTATTGTGCGACACGTGTCATCTCAGTAAGAAAGGGGCATTATGGGCGTTTTTCACAAATGGTCGTAGTGGGGTAATGCCCCATCAATGATTACCCAATTATTATTTTATTGTTTCGTTTCAATTTAAATTAATGGTATTTGAGTTGGAATGATCTTGTCGACCAAGCATATTGAAGAGAGGCACATTTGAGCGGTTTTCAAATCACGCGGAGGGGAGTTTTTCGTGAAAACACGCCGGGGGTGGGCGGAGGGCATTTTCGGGCGTGACTGAGAGGGGGGGACGCCACTTTTGAATCGACTACCGGTGGTCTAATAATGTAGCTAGTTTGGAACATGTCTGATATTTTCTTCATTATAATTCTTGTAAAGAGAAATCTACAAACATTAGTTTTAAATATATATATATATATATATATATATATATATATATATATATATATATATATATATATATATATTGAAATATATGCATAGTCGCATGGAAAAAAAATTTGTACATTAAACAAAATGACAAGAGGCCAAAGTGTTATTATATCTTTAAACATAGGTCAAAATAAAGAATCCTAATCATGTTTATTCAATCAAAACGTAAATACAGATACCAAGTTAGAGATACTTAGTTGTGAGGATGATTATCTTTGATGATAAAGATGAAGCCATGATTCCCGTTATGGTACCTTGTGTTGATGGATCACACTTACAGAGAATTTTAGTATTTTAGTATTGGTGTTCTATCGAGTTGTTCACCTCTTATGATCAATATATATTTAACATAAAAAATGAATGATGATCATGAATAGTGATCGGTTATGAAAACTCTTTACATTCTCTATTAAAGGTACCTAAAGGGAAATCATAATTGCCACTTAAACTAATCAATAATTACAATTACTACCATCAAGTAATTGTCGGTGACTAGTTATGTCATATTGGTAACGTTACTCAAATGATCCGTTAGGCCACATTAACGGGTTATTTATAACATTCTCCCACTTGGCCGAATTGTGATAAGCATAAGTAAGTTTGGCTAAGTTAAAACATTAATCAATATTTCAAAATGAAACTGTAACAGAAAAATACAATCATTCAGTTACTGTCAACTCAAGACCCTCATTAATCATGTTACAACCCCAAATCAAAACATGCGTAAATTTAAGACCAAAATGACCGAGGTAAGCCCTTTAAAATTAATTTGTATAATTCTTATCTATACGTCATTAGGTGCACATACGTATTTATAGACAAACAAATTGTATCATTGAGGAAAAAATAATAATAACTAATCATTCATATGTACGATATGTTATTATGCAAGGTCTTTAGTAAAAACCCGTCTTTATTATGAGCTCTTAAAAAGACTTTAGGTGTAGACCTTAGTTATCGGATCCGCAAGCATATCTATCATGAATGTATTCCATACAAATATTTAGTTTCCTTTTCTTGTTCATAAATGAACAATAATTTTGTATCGAAGTTTAATACAAACCTCTTGAACTGTTAATGTTCGAGGAAACAAGGTAGCTGACTTTTCACAATAAGTCTTCAATATAGTATATATATGAAGGTAATAAGTTTATGAGTCCACTAATAAATTTTCAACAACATTTAGTGATAATTGAGCTGTTAAATAACAACATATTATGTCATTAAATTTAGGTTGTTATTAACAGTTTCTTATGACTCCTTCATGAAATAGATTTGTCCGCAGACATAAGGATTACCCCAAATTGACTTTTAGTTTCTTTTGAATATTACAAAATCAAGGTAAGAGTGATCAATCGGTTTGAGTTTTCACTTCTTCTTATAGTCTTTCTCGTTTCTTAAAGATATTGTAAAATGCTTCACAATAATCTAAAGTGATCTAATGTTCATCAATGTGAGCAATATCTAAACGAGTATAGACTTAAACCTTCGTAAGGCTTCTAATTAATGAAGCATAAGGAAGTAATCACATTTACCATTTTATCCTCTAAAGGAGAGCAATAGTGTTTGTTACACATGTAAGAACCCGCTTAAGAGTAAAGCTTATGTAACAAAACTAATGTCCCGTTGGGTCTATCTCGGTAAACTTTGATATTTCTCACGTAGGTGGTATCTCCGAGATTCATTATATCAAAATATATGTGAGAAATCAAATGACTCATGTAACATATACTTATCGAAAGAGTGTCATCTATATAAGGACAAGTTACATTAGTTGCTCCCACTCATCTTGAGGAAGGTACATAAATCCACTTAATTCTTGATGATGAAAAGAATTGCATGAAGGTTCCATCGTATTTTGATGCTTGCTTCAAACTCATCCATGGAATACAGGGACTTACAAAGTAAGTGTTCTTGACCTTTCAGTTTAGAACTTTCAAGTTGTTTTGAACATGTAAGTCCTTTTTTAGGGAAATTTGTTTTAACATTCATTTGATGTAGCTACAAAAGATTATAAGCTACTTGAACAACAATGATCCTCAAAGAAACCTTTTGTAAGAAAGGTAAGATGATTCTTTGATAAATAATTCTCTTCTACGTATAACCTTTAACAATCAATCATGTTTTTGGTGTCTTAACATTTGCATTTTGGTAATTCAACCAAATCCCAAACGTTATTTTGATACACAAAATAAAATTTGCTAATAGCAATTTTTATTCCATTTAGAAAATTGATTGATGCTAATGGTATTAATTAGAAGAGGTAGGATCAGTAAACTTTCTAATATCCATTTCAACTACAGTCAGGGAGGATACATAATCATCAAAGTTAGTAGGCTTTCAAACCTAGATGACCTCGTTACTTGATTATTAGGTTTTATTAAGAGTTCCAGTTTTATGAATTAACTCTCGTTTAGGTTGCTATCACTTTCAGACTCTAAGTGTGTAAAAGTTGGTGCAATATGGTGTGCAAGAGGTGTAATCGGAGTAAAATTTAACAGGTCCCTCCCCCTGCCTCTTGCACTTCCAGCAAGTCCTGATAAGGACTTTTACTGCTCCCACTAATCATAGAAATCTTTAGGATTTTCGCATGCCTATGGTCAACGTTAGAAGACCAACAGATTCTGTTGAAGGATTATAGTTTTGGCAAGAAATCTGAGAGAATGTGTCCACGTTTAAGCAACAATGAAACATTTGTAAGAGTAGCATTAGATTCTTAAAGAGAAAAGTTGTGAAGGAGGAGTGTCTTGTAAAAGAGGTGCAACTGGAGGTAACAACAAGTTTTCACTCCCCCACCTCTTGTAACTCTCGAGAGTTAAAATTAAGATACTTAATGCTCCCACTAACCTTTTAGATCTCTAGGAATGCAACAAGATAAGTTTCAATGATGTATGTGTTGTGGGAACCTGTCATATATGCAAGACTTGATTTCCTCATTGTCTAGACGTTATAAGAAACTTAGGGACACATTTAGAAGGAATCATAGTACATATGAATTAATTTCCTTAATGCCATGATCCATGAGAGACATATTAGATACAAGTAAATATTATTTGAAATTATAAATAAATTACGTCTGAACATTTCATTTTGGGATAAGTTCCAATGAAATATAATTTCTGATGGAACTTGATTTATTCCCTAAGCCATAATATTAAGGTATTTAACACATGCTTGTAAGTCACTAAAAATGAGATTTGATAATATTTCATCCTTTATTAACCTGGTCATGATTTCTCATGAACTTTGGTCTTAGTGGATGAAATTTGTAGGTCTCATTTTTCTTTTGTTAACCTTCTTATTTTCATGATAACAAAAGGTTGTGAAAAAGTATTGAAGAAACGTAGACCAAACAGATCAAAATCTAGTTAGATATAGGGTTTAGTTTCTTGTATAAAGAGGTTAATCCTTCGTTTGGTTTCGCGACGATGATGGTTGTGATTATATTCCGACTGATCCTGCAAACAAAACACCGTCAGCCTCGCCACGGGGAGAAGGGGGGATCTCTCCGTGACCACCCTCCGGCGTGAGAATAAGTACAGGTAGTCGGAAATAGTTGTAAGTGAAGTAAGAGATAGAGTAAGTGGGAGTGAATACCTTTTCCTTGAACCCCAAGTTACTTATTTATAGCCAGAGTTTGGGCGCCAAAATGAGAGATGGAAACCTAACGGAATCTTTCATTGCTCCGTTAAGTCCTGACTAGCCGTTAGTACACACAGATCGTTGGTTTATCTAAGGCTAGGGAGATGCCACGTGTCATCATGAGATCACTTCATTTATTGATGTGAGCATGCTATCACCATGATCTCCTTGGATGCTGCCACGTGTCATTCGGTTATAACCAAATAGTAGCTTTGCACGATTTGCAATAAATGTTTCTAGAACGTTTAGACAGCTGTGACCAGCAGGACCATTGCCACGTGTGCATTTTGTTACAACAGAAAAGATTCCTTTTGCCTCTGCAGTATTTCTTGTGAACAGAAATTCTTCACTAAGGAAAGATCTTTCAAGATTAACCGTTTCCTTGCGCAGGCGGCGCAAGGTAGTTAAATGATCCTTTTTCCTTTTAGATGCTTGGTGCAGAGAATTGGAAAGCTCCTCTGTTGTGCTGTTAGTTGCGCAAGGTTTCTAGGAACCCATAATGGCAGGGAATTCTCAAGATTAACTATCTTCCTTACGCGATCCGGCGCAAGGTAGCTAAATGATCTTTTCCCTTCTTTGCTGTCTAGCGCGACGTCTGTTGAGTTCCTTCTTTGGTACAAGTGTCTGCAAGGTTTATGAATGAAATATTATCCCAAGGAAATTAATCAAGGTTAACTTTGAACCTTGCGCGAGCCCGCGCAAGGTAGTTCAATGATCCTTTCCTTCTTTGGATACATGGCGCAGAGTCTAGTGAAGTCTTTCTTTGGCAGTTAATAGTGGGTATGGTTCCCTTGCTTGGCGCAAGGTTTTTGGGACCATACCCCTTCAAGTCCCCCCAGTCCAGTGTTGCTCCGATGCGCAAGTAGCAAGTAGGTGGAGCACTGGACTAAAGAAAAATGATGTGTTGCATGCTTATAGATAGTTGCGCAGAAGGTAAGAGAGAAATTCAAATGAAACTTTTAGGATAAGGAAAACTTTCTTGAATTTTGAAAAGCTGTCCTTTTTGTCAGGGGTTGGTGAGAGACAACGTGCCGTTGTGACGTTTTGGGTACAGTTTGACAGCTGTAAACAGTTGTTAACCATACAACATTAATTGTCTGACGTGTGTGTTGCACACACGTGCGTGGGGGTGGTTACTGTTCCCCACTCGCCCTGACATGTGCCTAGGGTTCCGGAAAAAGGGGTGGAGGCGGTTACACATTACCCCAGGAATTTATTGCGATCCCCTTATATATGTATTTCTGGATTCATTTCCTCTTCATGCTTTCAAAACTTCATCTTCTAAATTGAAAACCTTCTTTCTCCTCTCTGATATTTCCTCTCTTATAATAAATTTATCTTCGAAGATCCATGGCGACTGGTACCAGTTCCGGGAGAGTCGAGACACCGTGACATCGTTATTTCCACCGTTAAAGTGGAGAAAAGAAGATTTCGACGCTTTGGTCAACAATTTCTTGTTTGCCAAATCCTGGGGAGCGTTTTACCCTAAGGAGGGTGCCACGGCGGCAGATGCTCCGGCCGGTTACATCACCCTGTTCTATGATTATTTTGCCGAGGGTAATTTCAGGCTTCCGGTGACCCACTTTATGCTGGAGATTCTTGAGTTCTACAAGTTCCACATCTCCCAGTTAAATCCGATGGGAATGGTGAGGATTAGGCATTTTGAGTTCGTTTGCCGGTCGATGCAGATCATTCCGACAGTTGAGATATTTCGTGTTTTTTACCAGTTGCATTGTGCACTGGGATTCTATTCGTTCCAACAACGACTTCAAGCCAAACGCTTGTTACTTGTGCCTCCGAAGTCGTACCATGACTGGAAACAGAAGTTTTTTATGTGAAGGCGGCGGTTATCCCGACGGCGATGACGTTCAGGGCTGTAGAGGAGATAGAACTGGAGACGGTGGCCATTCCTACCAACGAAGTGTGGTATCAAAATATTAAGGATGTTCCCAACATTATTTTGCCAGAAAGGGCATTAATCGCTGTTGGGATGAGTATTTTATGGAAGAAGGAACGCCAAGAGAAGCCAGTTTATACTGAAGATGGAGTCGGTATGTTCCTTGTATAACTTGTTATGATCATCTGTTATAAATGTATATTGATGATGCTCCTTGCTGTGCTTTGTGATATCGTTGCAACATTATGTTTTGTCTCTTTGAAGAGAGATAATGGGAAGATGGCCGCTGTGCCACTTGAAGAAAATGAGGAGCCCTGGTTTGATCAGTTCCTGGGAAATTTTGAACTTCCCAACAAAGAACATCTCAATGCACAGCCCTCCTCTACTACTGGTATGTAGTATATTATGAAGCCTGAGTTAGTTATTGCAATATTACTTGTAGATACCAACTCTTAAGTAATATTGCAATGTAACTTATGGCGCAACGTTTTTCCTTTATTATTGATCATGTAGGTGATTTGCTAAACTTGGGCATAGGCCCGATTCAAAGAAGAAGAAACAACCAACTGCTGTTGTTGCCCCCCTCTTCCTCCAAACCAGATGGTCAAAAAACTAAGCATCTGCAGCTGTAAAAACGGAGGGCAAGAAAGGTACGCGTCTCGTATCTGATTCTTGGTGTGATTACGTGGTGGTGTCGGACTCATTAGAAGATCTTGCGCCTGTAGGTTTGAAGAAACCAAAACCAGAGCCCATTGACACATCATCTATCCCTGCTTCTAACCCGGATGAACCTTTGGAAATACCTTCAAGCCCGGAGGAGGCGTTGGACCGTTCCTCAAAGAAGAGGAAGGAATCTGAGACTGCACCACCCTCCCCGCCGAAAAAAGCTGTGCGGCTGCGCATCGGCAAGAAGAGCAATCTAGATGCTCTTGCAAAAAAAATTCTCTAGGTATGTCTACGTTTTGAACATTCTGTTGTAATAACTGTGTACTGCCTTATGCTTGACATTCTTGTGTTTGTTTGTTGCAGAGAAACTTGTGAAGGCTGCACCGGTCACATCATCTTCCCTGCCATCCCCGCGCAAGCCTGATAATACTGAAGGAGGTGATGTGGATCCTAGCGCACCTATTTCTGATGCGGACCCAATTATTCTAGAAAAACCAAAAAAAGGTGGCTCCAGAAGAAGAGCCAAAACAATTTGATGCTGAGAATCCTGCTGGCGAGCAGGTAAAAGATATTGCCCCCCTTCCGTGGAGACTGAAGCTGCGACCCAAGAGACGACTGTCTCTCCCACCCATGCTGAAAAAGTTACATCAACAATTAAGGGAGTGGGTCCCTCTACTGCTGGTCAAGAGTTCTCCTCATTCTTTGACGATCCTGAAGAGGAATCGCCTATTCACCCCGAGGAGACTCTTGGGTATTATTATTATCGGACTTACTTCGACAAGAGGGCCTCCGCTGTTCATGAGCCAGTGTGGAAACTAAAACAAAGCGACACCATTACTGATCTGCAAGCTTGCAGGGAATGGTACAAGGGAATTATCCACCGGCGGAGGTCAAGCGCCAAGAAGAAAAAACTCATGACCAAATTTATCAAGCTTATCTGTTGGAAACGGCGCAGGCCTCGTCGGTTACACACAGGATTGCGCGCGAATGGCACAACATGAACAAGGACTGGGATGAGTTTGAATCAAAACGATTCAAGGTTGGGACTGAGAGTGAGAAGTTGGGGAAAATGAGGGTTGAGCTTGAGGCGGAGAGGAGTAAATTTGAGGAGGAGAAGAAAACCGAAGAATGGTCTGCGCTTGCCTAGAAAAAGAAGTATGAAGTTGCTGTTGCGCAGCACGCTGAAGATCGCAAGCACTTTGTAGAGGCTTGTGATCGTGATAATAATGAAAAAATTTCTCTTCGCAACAAAATTGAGAAGCTTAAGAAAGAGAAAACCGATGCGGTTTCTGCGGCGGCAGAGGTCATTCTCATCGGGAAAGGAGCGAGCAGAATGAGGTAGCGACCAAAATGACTCTCCTCCTTAAGAATAAAGAGATTGATGAGCTAACCTCTATATTATTTGACCAGGAGCGTCTGCAGGCGGAAGTTGATTCCTTGAAAAAGGATATCAAGCTTCATAGAACTGAGAAAGCCGAGTTGACCCGCCGTTTAACTGAAGACGAGCAAAAAATTAATAATGCGGAGGTCGCTCATGCCACAGCGGAAAGCCTGGCAGAGTCACTGATGAATCAGCTCACCTGGCTGCGCGAGTATGGGGTTGTGGAGGTATTAACCCTATCTTGAAACACATATGTCTTGCTTAATTTTCATATCTTATACTGATGCGTTTGTATACAGATTGCAAATTCCATCTTAAACTATATGGAGTTAGATGAGAGAGTAGCAGAACTGATGGTGACGGCATGGAACGACGGTCATGCTGAGGGTTACAAAGAATGTACGCTACATGTGGCCCATGCTTTGAAAACCAAATGGGACATAAGCCGAGCCGCCACGCATGGAGTTGATACTTCTGCCATCTATAAAGCTGCGAAAGAAAAATATGATCACTTGGAAATCCCAATCATGGACCTTGTTGATGCTGCACTGCAACACGATGACTTTGTTGATAGATTGAAAGAAATCTTTTGCAGTGGCGAGCGCAAAAGATGAAGGAAAAGACACCTAGATTGTTGGAAATTCCCTTGATGCTGTATATATATTATTTATTGTATCGTTGCGTGGATGCGCAAGTACTTTTTTGTTTATGTGAATATAATATATTTAGTTTACAATGTTTGCATGTGATCAATTGCTTGTTTAGGATAGACAAATGAACAATAATCAATCTCATGTGTGAGCGTAAGTATTGTTTTATCTTGTGGCTCGTGAGTATGTGTTTTTGTGTATCCAAAGGAATTGCATGCATTTGAATAAATATATAAAGAATGTAAGTAGTGACATAAGATATTTTATTTCATCCATAAAGCGTAAAGCTACAACTGTCACTAAGATTACAAGCAAGAATTAATGTAAGCAGACTCAAGGAAAGCGCAGGGCTAATGAGTTCTGAGATTACATGTAACATCTGTGCAATTGCTGGGCATTCCAAGTCCGTGGGACGCTAGAGCCGTCAAGGCACTTCAAAGAGTACGCTCCTTTGCCAAGGACTTCATGAATCACATAAGGGCCTTCCCACCTTGGCACAGTTTTACCCGGTTTTTCAGCATTGGACGCTTCATTATCGCGGAGAACGAGATCACCCGGTAAAAATATGCAAACGCGCACTCGCTTGTTATAATATTTCTCCAGCTGAGATTTATATTTTGCTTCACGGATGGCTGCGTTTTCATGTCTTTCCTCAACCAAGTCCAAAACCAAGCGGCGTTGCTCTTCATTATTTTGTTTTTCCAGCACAAGCATTCTTGGCGACGGGAGACCTATCTCGGCAGGGATCACTGCCTCCGTGCCATATACCATACTGAATGGGGTTTCTCCTGTACTTGTCTTGGGCATTGTTCGATGCGCCCATAGAATGCTGGGCAACTCATCGACCCACCCACGTCGCGCTGAGCCAAGGCGGGCTTTAATGCCATCAACTATCTGCTTATTGATACTTTCAACTTGTCCGTTCGCCTGGGATGCACAACAGATGAAAACACATGTTCAATCTGCAGTTCCTGCATCCACTTTTGCAGATCTTCAGAAGCTAAATTGAGACCATTATCTGAGACGATGCGCATGGGTAGTCCGTAGCGACAAATGATGTGCTCCCAGATAAACTTCCGGATTACCATGGCTGTTGTCGAGGCCAATGGCTTTGCTTCAACCCACTTTGTGAAGTATTCGACAGCGACAATGATGAATTTTACTGCGCCTGGCGCATCAGGAAGGGGCCATTGTTGAAACGGCCACGCCGTTGTGACTGGTACCAATGGATTTTTGGGGCGCAATGTTTTTGGTGCATGTCTTTGGCAAGCCATGCATCTGTGCAGCGTGTCTACAACATCCACATACATCCCATGCCAATAATAACCTGCGCCCATCACCTTTGCAACGACCATGCGTGGTCCCGCATGTATGCCACACAATCCTTCATGGATTTCTCGGATCAGATATTGCGCATCATTCCTATCGACACATATCAATAAAGGGCCCATGTACGACTTGCGATACAGAATACCAACTGCCATTTCTTAGTTTAAATCTTTGCATCGGATCTTTCGTTCCTGCGCCTTGTTGTCAGGGAGTTGGCCATGTTGTAAAAACAAGATAATCGAAGACATCCAGGATGGACTTCCCATTTCGACCATGGTAACTTGCTTCAGCGGAACAGATGGACTTTTTAGAACTTCGATCCTGACTTCTTTTGCTAGATGCTGAAAACTCGTAGCTGCAAGTTTGCTTAATGCGTCAGCATGTTTGTTGTCACTTCTGTTGACGTGTACAACTTTAAACTGTCAGAACTGACTGATTAACGATTTGGCTTGTTCCAAGTATAATGCCATAACATCGTCGCGCGCATCATAAGTGCCATTGATTTGTTCAGCTACTAGTCGAGAATCAACATGCGCTGTTAAATTTGCCGCGCCCATTTTTATAGCAAGGCGCAACCCTGCCAGAAATGCCTCATACTCAGCTTCATTGTTTGTGCTTTTGAAATCCAGACATATATCATAAGTGAACTCTTGGTTATCTGGATTGACTAGCCAGAGGCCTGCGCCTGATCCATCACTATTAGATGCACCATCTGTATGTAATAGCCATTCTCTATCATCCATAACTGGAGCCGGATTTTGAATTTCTTCACATTCTTGCGCTTTATCTGCTGGAACTTTGGCTATGAAATCGGCAAGGATTTGCCTTTTAATTGCTGGCCTTGGCTTGTAGACAATATTGTGACAGCCTAGTTCGATAGCCCATTTGGCTAACCGGTCCTGAGATGTCAGGTTTAGAAAGAATTTGACCAAGAGTTGTCAAGACATTGATGACATGCCCTGAGAAATACCTGCGAAGCCTGCGCGACGCGTGAACAAGCGCAAGTACCAGTTTTTCCATCATTGAGTATCGAGATTCTTGGTCATTTAGCATTTTGCTGATGTAATAAATAGGCGTTTGAACACACTCTCGTTCAACAAGCAAAACTACTCCTACTGCTAATTCAGACGCAACAAGATAAAGAATCAGAGGTTCTTTGCTGCGCGGAGCTGTCAAAGTTGGTAACTGGATTAAACAATCCTTCATATCTTGGAAAGCTTTCTCCGCCTCTGGCATCCATTGAAATTTATCCTTCTTCACGCAGTTAAGCAAAGTACGGATGAAAGGGTAAGATTTTTCCGCGTGGTTTGCGAGAAAACGATAGAGAGCAGCTAATCGCCCCACCAATCTTTGCATCTCCTTTACGCTCGCCGGAGACGTCATGCTTTTAATTGCTTCAACTTTCTCTGGATTGACTTTAAACCCATTCTTTGTGACGATGAATCCGAGGAACTTGCCCTCTTCCATGCCAAAAGAACACTTGCTTGGGTTTAATTTCAAATTCACATTTCGCAAAGAATCAAAAGTTTTCTGAATGTTTTCTAACATTGTTTCTTCCGTATGGCTCATGATGACTAGGTCATCAATGTATACCTCAACGGTTTTCTCGATGTCATCTCCAAAAATTGAATCCATAAGTCGCTGATACGTGGCTCCCGCATTGCGGAGCCCAAAAGGCATTTTTGTATAACAGAAAATACCTTTCTCCGTGCAAAAAAGCCGTTTTGTCTTCATCCTTTTGCTTCATCAGCACTTGATGGTACCCTTTATAACAGTCGAGAAAACATTCCAGCGAAATGATGCTAAAGAGTCCACTTTTTTCTCAATCTCCGGAAGCGAGTAACAATCTTTGGGACATGCTTTGTTTAAATCCTTAAAATCGACACACATGCGCCACCTGCCGTTATGTTTTTTGACCATAACAGGGTTCGCTACCCAAGTTTGATACTTGACTTCGCGCAGGATACCAACTTTAAGCAATTCAGCAACTTGCTCGTTCATGGCTTCCGTTTTTCACTACCCAAGTTGCGCTTTCTCTGAACTACTGGTTCCGCTGATGGGAAGACATTTAAGCAATGCTCTGCAACATTGCACGGAACCCCTATCATGTCTACAGGTGTCCATGCAAAGATATCCATATTTTGAAACAACAAGGTTTTGAGTTTTGCGCGAATTGCCATAGAAATTGCAAGACCAAGAATAATTGGTTTCTCTGGATACTTGTTGTTCAGAACCCATTTCTCAGGTTCATTTGGTGATGTTGGTTTAGCAGCCTTGACAACTGGTTCTTCGATAGACATAATCTCTTTTAGAGCGAAAATGATAGCTACTCCCGTTGGCGTCGGGAAACCACATGCAGCGTGAGGCGCAGATGTGACCATGCTAAAATCTCGTTGCGCTCGACGCCCTAATAAAACATCGTGACGAGATGTTGCTGGCATTACCATGAAGTTTACTTGAATCGTTCGTGAATTTTTACCGTCTGAAAGAATCACGGGGAAAACTATATGTCCGAGAGGGAAAATAGCCTCGTTGCAGAATCCAGTTAACGGGAGGTCAACTGGTTCAAGGCGTGTCTTATCTTCCGGATCTAACTGTTTGAAACATTTGTTCGTATATGATATCCATAGAACTTCCCGGATCTATGAACATATAATCGGTCTGGTAATGGCCAAAGATACCTGTAATTACCACTGGTCTTTCTTCCTGAGGTCCACCGGGAACCACAGGAAATATCACTTGTTGCTCGCGCCATTTCTCACTTCAAAATTGTTGAAAGCTGCGTTTGCGCGACGAGCCTCCTTGAATCATGGCAACTTGCTTCATTTTCTTATTACTTGGCCCCTTATCTCTGCGTGTGAGGTGCCTGGCCTCTTTTCGAACTGATTGCACTAAGTGTGTTAACTTACCACTTTTCAAAGCCTTTTCAATTTCTGTGCACAGGCTAATGCAATTGCCAGTCGTGTGCCCTGTGTCTTTGTGAAAGTCACAGAAGAGGTTTGGGTCTTGACCCTTCTTGTTCTTCATGGGCTGAGGTTGCTTAAACTGATTATTCTCAGTACTCAAGACTTGCGCAGGAGATTTCATTAAGGGAGTCCATTGTCGATCCCTATTCTCCTGTTTGATTGCTTTCCGGGTAGTAATCTTATTAATTGTTGCGCGAGCGTCTACCGGTGAGTATGGGGAATACGAGCTTTGGTTGGAGTCTTTCCACCCTTTTTGAACTTCCTGCCACCTTTGCTTAGATCCTGAGGACGGTTCTGAGGTAGTGGAGGTCTATTGGAATTGAGGTTCCGCTCCGTTTGCACGTAAACCTAGGCTGCGGCCATTAGCTTATCCCAACTTTTCAGAAGGCCGGTTGTTCCAGAAAGTACTTTGATCATTTCATCGCACCTTACCGCGTATTTGAATTGCTGCGCAGATAAGGTCCTCATGAACATCTCCAATCTCCAAAACTTCTTTATTGTAGTATGTGATAAAATCTTCAAGGTTTTCATCATCCCTCTGCCAGATGTTCATCACATCTAAGGAGTCGCGCACGCATCGCCTTTGCTTACTAAAGTGTGTGAGGAACTTCTCCTTAAGATCATTCCATGAAGATAGTTTACCTGTAGGTAAATTATCAAACCATAGGCGCGTAGCGCCGGTAAGAGTTTGAATAAATAGGTGGCACCACATTGGTAACATCCACCCTCCAAGCAGCCCTGCGCCAGTGAAAAGGCGCATGTGATCATCAGGATCGGTTAAACCGTTAAACTTGCCTACATTGTTTGGTAACTTCGCTCGTTCTAACGGAGCCAGTGCTATTTCTCTCACAAATTTAGATTGTTCAGCCGCTTCGGCTAGTCGATATATCAGATTATAATCATGCTCTGCCTCCGGATTGTATACTGCACGTATTTTGGGCTTGTAACTAACATGATCTGTAGACAAACGATTAAAAACACTCGCACTATCTCCTTCTTCATAAGTCTTGTCATACTCATCGTGTTGGGTGTCCCGCTTTTGTGACGATCGTGGGCCCAAACGTGAGTGAACAGAAGTGCGACGTTGAACGTTTTCTTCTTGCTTTCTACCACCAGAATGAACAGGATCATTCCTAGTTTTAGAGTATGTTTCAGTTCCATCTTCAAACACATGCGAAGGTGTACGAGCATGGGTTTATGTATTATAACTCAACACTCGAGGTGTCGGCGAAGCACGGACCTGAGGAGCATTAATCGGAGCTTGAAAAGCTGGAGTTCCGGTGCACATAGTTGAGCATACATAGCATTCAAAGCAGTTTGAGATTTGATTAGATAATGGAGTCTCTCAAGGTGGTAAGATTGACGCAACATCAACATGAGGAGCTGACGAAGTTACTGGAATGCTCGCATGATCTGGGTCATATAGAGCATCAGCTTCTCCAGACGAATCCTCAACAATTTGTCCGTCGACCTGAGGACCATCGCCGACGCGACGGATCTCCGATCGAGGACCTGGAAGTGATGATCCATCAGCCATGACGCTCTAGATCTTATTGAAACGAAACGAAAGATGAGAAGAGAATCGAAAATCAGTGGGAGCCAATGAAGAAACGTAGACCAAACAGATCGGAATCTAGTTAGATCTAGGGTTTAGTTTCTTGCATAAAGAGGTTAATCCTTCGTTCGGTTTCGTGACGATGATGGTTGTGATTATATTCCGACGGATCCTGCAAAACAAAACACCGTCAGCCTCACCACGGGGAGAAGGGGGTTCTCTCCGTGAGCACCCTCCGGCGTGAGAATAAGTACATGTAGTCGAAAATAGTTGTAAGTGAAGTAAGAGAGAGAGTAAGTGAGTGTGAATACCTTTTCCTTGAAGCCCAAGTTACTTATTTATAGCCAGAGTTTGGGCGCCAAAATGTGAGATGGAAACCTAACGGAATCTTTCATTGCTCCGTTAAGTCCTGACTAGCCGTTAGTGCACACGGATCGTTGGTTTATCTAAGGCTAGGGAGATGCCACGTGTCGTCATGAGATCACTTCATTTTATTGATGTGAGCATGCTATCACCGTGATATCCTTGGATGCTGCCACCTGTCATTCGGTTATAACTGAATAGTGGCTTTGCACGATTGGCAATAAATGTTTCTAGAACGTTTAGATAGCTGTGACCTGCAAGACCATTGCCACGTGTGCATTCTGTTACAACAGAAAAGATTCCTTTTGCCTCTGTAGTATTTCTTGTGAACAAAAATTCTTCACTAAGGAAAGGTCTTTCAAGATTAACTGTTTCCTTGCGCGGGCGGCGCAAGGTAGTTAAATGATAATTTTCCCTTTTAGATGCTTGGTGCAGAGAATTGGAAACCTCCTCTGTTGTGCTGTTGGTTGCGCAAGGTTTCTGGGAACCCATAATGGCAGGGAATTCTCAAGATTAACTATCTTCCTTACGCGATCCGCCGCAAGGTAGCTAAATGATCTTTTCCCTTCTTTGCTGTCTAGCGCAACGTCTGCTGAGTTCCTTCTTTGGTACAAGTGTCTGCGCAAGGTTTATGAATGAAATATTACCCCAAGGAAATTAATCAAGGTTAACTTTGAACCTTGCACGAGCCCGTGCAAGGTAGTTAAATGATCATTTCTTTCTTTGGATACATGGCGCATAGTCTAGTGAAGTCTTTCTTTGGCAGTTAATAGTGGGTGTGGTTCCCTTGCTTGGCGCAAGGTTTTTAGGACCATACCCCTTCAAGTATCATCTAGTTCTATCTTATAAGGTTTCCATCCAGATTGTGATAACAAATATTATGAGAGTTTAAGATAAGAGTGACTTTGTCTCAACCATTTAAACCTCACAACTGTCATAATGTAGCTTTCGTGTTGATACTAAATTCTAAATAATCTCTAGAATATATAAGGTATCATGAAGCCCAATTATAAAACAGTTTATTATGGTATCATAGCCTTAACATTAAATTTTGTCACTAACTCTCATGTTAAGTATTTGTTGATTTTTGGTAATGAAACTTATAGAACTAGACTTAACCAATCACGTGTTAACTGGAATATCATCCTTAGCAGACTTAAATATCATTAGTATGTGACTGTATATGTTATCTAACTGTTTCTTTGAATAATGGATAGTCTCGATGATCATGCCTAGTTTAATGGCACAAATTTGCAATGAGAGTTTCCTTTGAAGAAACTTATAGCTGGTACTTGTATACTATCCCTAGATCTTAAAAGTATCCTCTTTTAGGTTTAGTGGCGATGAGATTTACAACATCTAATTTTCCAGTTTCATGCATTCTTTTTCCAGTACATATGTTGCTAATCAATACACTCATTTTCCTACAGTACTTTTGAGTAGTATAGTTGATTCTTAAGTCAACTTATAGTATTAGTGAAAAAGTTATTATGTAATGCACTGGAAAAGTGTACGAATTTCTATGTGTAAACCCTTAAATTATGTGTAATGGTCTTGTACATCATGATGTGCTCACAGATCCCACTCAACTTTATGGTTAGAATCTAGGCATGCGTCTTAGGAAATCTTTTGATTATTCCAAAGAAAATAGATTAGTCTTAGGAAATTTTGAAACTAGAATAGCTCCCATGATGATGATGTGAGTTCTTGATTATCATAAGAGATATAGTGGTTGACTTATTCCACTAGTCATGCTCTAGTTTTCTTCTGTGATACTTTATCAGAAAAGAGCAGTAGGATTATCATATTAAGAAATAATCAACAATCCAATAAGAGCAACTTTTGTAGAAACTCTTTAGTAAGCAAAACATTTTAGAGTTTGAAATTAGAGTGGATGAAATAGATGTGATACAAACTTAACGAGAAGCTCGGAGTGATCTACATTATGGGATAATCAAGTAAGGCAGACACAAAATATTATATTGAAGATATAGTCTACTATAACACTAAAATTAAAGACTAACTTAAGGTTCTACCTGAATTTTGGCTTCGCTTTGGCTTTGACCAAAATTCAGACACATTATGAACATATAAATAACAGATTATCTTGATGTTCTACATAAATTTGGCTTTGACCAAAATTTATGCATTATGAACATACATAATAGACTGACTTATTGTTCTACATGAACTTTGGTTTCGCTTTGGCTTTGACCAAATTCATGTATTATAAACATACGTAAATAAAAACCAACTTAAGGTTCTGCCTGAATTTTGGCTTCGCTTTGGCTTTGACCAAAATTCAGACATTATGAACGGTATAAAACAATAAATCTCGGCTTAATGTTCTGCCTGAATTTTGACTTCGCTTTGGCTCTGACCAAAATTTAGGCATTATGAACGATATAAATAATAGACCGTCTTTATTGTTCTACATGAACGCTGACTTCGCTTTGACTTTGACCAAAATTCATGTATCATGATGAACGTACATAAATAATAAGGTAAAACATATAAATATAACATAACACCTTTGGGCCAGAAACGAAATATTTATGTAAATTAAGCAAATACAAATAATTACATAAGATGACATAACTTAAACTTCAATGTTTAATCAAATAATATCCTGTTGGTTCAATCATCCGATCATTGAAGTTTGCCATTTAACTTGCGTACTTAAGTTGGGCCATTCACAAGTTAATCCCACATGAGAGCAAAAATAAGTAAATAAATAACTAATTATGACCTGCAAACCGATTTTCACATCTTTGCAAATACGATTTCATAATTTGCAAGATAATTTTGCCAAAATAACTAACTAATTCGTCGATTTCAAAATTTTTCATCCATACCAAATTAAATCACCATTAATAGGTTTGTTGGTGTGTGATTGAAATAAGTCACCAACATTTAGAATAAACTGATTTAATTGATCATCAATAGATTTAGAGTAAACATGATTACAATGGGCGTGAATTCTTTTAAATAAATAAGTAGCATCAATTTCAATATACTATAGCAACAAACTGTTGCCAAAAAATAAATCCATTATATTGGTTATTATATTAGTTATGCCTAAATTAATTCTTGAATCAATTGTAGGCATCAACTTCGATGCCAATGAATCGTTTCAAATATGAGGACATTTAGAAATAGCGATTCATATCCAGTAAATAAAATTTTCTTTACATTAAGTCTGATTTGCAAAAGAGGTATCACACATCGATATTTTATGATTAACTTTGATATTGCATCTATCATCAAAACAATTTCATGGAAGCAGCTTAACTTTTGTTCGACCAGAAAAAAACGTACTTATCAATGTCCGGTCTATTTACATGATCAAAATGATATAATCAACATCGCTCTGATACCACATGTTGATTATATCTTTAAACATAGGTCAAAATAACGAACCCTAATCATGTTTATTCAATCATAACGTAAATATCGATACCAAGTTAGAGATACTTACTTGTGAGGATGATTATCTTTGAGGATAAAGATGAAGCCATGATTCCCGTTATGGTACCTTGTGTTGATGGATCATACTTAGAGAGAATTTTAGTATTTTAGTATTGGTGTTCTATCGAGTTGTTCACCTCTTATGATCAATATATATTTAACAAAAAAAAATGAATGATGATCATGAATGGTGATCGGTTATGAAAACTCTTTACATTCTCTATTAAAGGTACCTAAAGGGAAATCATAATTGCCACTTAAACTAATCAATAATTACAATTACTACCATCAAGTAATTGTCGGTGACTAGTTATGCCATATTGGTAACGTTACTCAAATGATCCGTTAGGCCACATTAACGGGTTATTTCTAACACAAAGGCCGAAAGATAAGGTAGCTTGGAACATATTTTGATATTTTTACTCATTATAGTTTTAGTTCTTTTAAGAGACATCTACAATGTTAGTTTTGATCGAATAAAGGCTTTTTTTTTTTTTTTTTGAAAATGTATGCATGCATAGTCGCATGGAAATTTTTTTTACATTAAACAAAATGACAAGAGGCCAAAGATAATATAGTTTGGAACATATTTGATATTTTCTTCATTACAGTTGTTGTAAGGCATCTACAATCGTTAGTTTTGATTTTTTTTTTTGGTGAAAATGTATGCATAGTCTGACTGCATGGAAACTTTTGTACATTAGTTAAAAATGACAGGAGACCAAAGATCATGATATCTGATATTTTCTCCATTATAGTTCTTGTAAAGTGACATCTACAATCGTTAGTTTTGAATAATATTTTTTTTGTTTTTTATATTTTGAATATGTATACATAGTCGCATGGAAAATTTTCCTTATAACTGGGAGGGCATTGAAGGCTGGATGCTATAACTGCGTCTAAATCATAATCAAAGGGTGATGGTATTAGACACCCCATATATCGTTATATTTGATGTATATAGTTAATACTGCATTAACCATCTATACACCTTGTATAGTACTATACATGACGTATAGGAGTGGGCGTGTCCCAATAACCAAAGCCTAATCAAATCTATATAACCTAACCTCAAACTTAGGTGTAAGAAATAAATAATATTCATTAATCAAACCTATTATTTTCACATAAACTTGTAATTTTTAGTTTTCGAAAATGCATGTAAAAGAATTTTAAATTTGAGAGAAACGTTTGGGTCTTTAATCTTCATAATCTATGCTACCAATAACATCCAAAACTGAAATGATGTAGTAAAATTAACCTTTCAATATGTTAAAAGAATATCATTTTTATTAAAAACACATATAACATATAGAGAACATGTAAACAATATCACATGGCTACTTAACTCGCCAGTATACTAAACTGGTTGAACAAAGATTACAGCATTTATATAATTGTAGCCATTTCCAATTCGAATATATATAGTACCCGATATGAGTTATATCTAATTAAAATGGACACGTTTATAAAAAGTAATATCAAATTTTCAAATATATCTTGATGACACTATTAGTTTTCCTGCAGAAAATACATAAATATATCTATCTTGATGACACTATTAGTTTTCCTGCACAAAATAAATTTTTTATACAATGATCGTTTAAACACCATAGAAAGATGTTCATAGGGATAAGAGTGACCCTTGTAGCTTTCAATGGTGACTTACCGCCCACAATGTTGCTACTTTTAGCATAAAGATACAAAGGAAAACATTGTTACTAGTAAACCTCTATACATTATTCTACCGATAATAATTTAATAACGCAAGAGTAAAACTATAAGAAAACAACGACATTAGATACGCATAAGCATAAATTTTGATCTGCTGAAGTGTTGATAGACCACCTTTAGACGTTTTCAGGTTCTCCTTAATTATGGTAACATATAACAAATAAACTTTTGAATAACAGTGAGGTGAACTTATTTATTTAATTTTTGTGGTGTGTGTACGTAGGGACCAACTTATAATTAGAGGCATAAAAGATACCATCTAAATTCTTGTAGAAAGCAAAGTTTGAGGTTTTCATTGGTGAGTTTGTAAAGAGACCGTTGGATAGATTTCACCAGAATTTATAGATTCTTTAAGGTGTCGCTTTTATGGTTCTTAACTCTTATGTTGGGTTGCAATGACCGACCTTTTTATAAGGTTGTAGTAGAAGTCCTAGTGAACAAGTCATAGGTGGTCCATTGTATGAGCCACCACAAAAAAGGACTACACACATGGACGTAGTAATAATGTAGTACTCATTCATTATGAGCTTAATTTCATGAATGGAGAATGTTGGAAATATGGTTCCTCTTGTCAAAGGAAGATGGTCTTGAAAATCCGTTGGAGCCCTTCATCATCATCTCGAGGATATAGTTAAGCTACAAAACCTCCACGTGCTAGAAGGGGTCCCAAGATCGTAGCCTTACGAACCACACTTTGACGGTCAAGATATGTCTAGAAATATTAAAAGAGTATAAAAGATATGCAGGGATGACAAACATCCCGAGCATGACGGGTGTATCCGAAACATTAAGGACGGGTATATTTGAAACCCAACAAGTATGAGACTAGATATGAGATTATATGCTACCCGACTCGATTACTTGAAACCACATATCCATTTACCTGAATTATATACCCGATTTTTTTTCTCCCTTAACCCTCGTCTCTTTTAATAAGTTCATTCCATATTACATGGAAAATTCAATTTTCTTTTGAAATTAATATTATTTATATTTTGCCTATTGTGAAGTAGGGATGGGCATTTGGCACCGGTACCAAACTGGTATTGAATCGTAACGGGTATATTCGGTACCGGTAACAATTTTTCTCATTTTTAGATACCGGTATTTACGGGTAAAACACCAGTAAATACCGGTAGCGAACTGGTAAATTCGATACCGGTATCAATTTTCCCCATTATTCGGTATCGGTACATGTTCGGTACCGAACAGATACCATGCTCATCCCTATTGTTAAGTTTATACATGAACTTACATAAAAAATAATAATGATATTTTTTTATTTATGATAAAAACTTATATGTATCATTTTTCAACTTGTAATAGTTCCTATATAAATTAGAACTAGAATTAAGCACCCCTGCTTTGCGGTGGGGACCTAAAACTATGCAAATAACATCAATGTCACACCGTTGGTAGCGAACACCAACACTGAAGTTGCGGCGTGTTAATGTGAAGAAATAAGACTGAAACATATAATATATAATAAATAATTATGTCGATTTAGGACCCATGCGTTGCGACGAACTTGTTAATGGAAAAAATAGACGTAAAAACGTTGAAGCAAACATGCACGTTGCGCCGTGTTAACTCACAAAATAACGTAGAAAAGAATAACTAAGTCGATGTAGGATCCGCCGGTTGCGGAGAACTTGCCAGAGGGGCAAAATAGACACGTTACGAAAAACCTGTCAAACGTGAAAAAATAGACCAATAACGTTGAACCACACACGCACGTTGCGACGTAATTAACTCGAAAATTTAGAACGAAACGAAAAACTTGAGAAAGATAAAAAGTATGGGAGACCAAATTAAAAGTGTTAAGATATAAAAGATGCTAAGTTTTGGGTTAAAAGTAAACAAATTAAAAATGTTAAGATATAAAAGATGAAAACATTTGGGTTAAAAGTGAAAAATCACAAAACTTTTTTTAAAAACTCCCCATGCTAAGGATACAACAACATAATACAATAATGTGTTGCTAATTTATATTATGAAAACTATATTATAATTATAATAATAAAAAGAAATATATTTAAAAATCCTAACGAGTATTTTTCAAAGAAACTAAGGACACTATGCTCAATACTCGCAGGTATGTTCGGTATCCGACGAGTATTGGATCAGGCATAAGATACAATGTTATAACCAGGTATGATATTGGGAACTAGAGGGCTATGACAAATAAGGGACGTTAGCCTTTAAAGGGGGTCAAACAATACAATGATTTCAGTTTGTAATATTATGCTTCTCAAAATCAATGTTTAGATCATCTATTACCTTGTTGTGATATCGCCATATTTTAACTGATTCATACAACTTCATGAACATTTTACAACTAAATTTACACTATAATTCACTAATTGGCAGTTTGTGTTGGAAATTTTAGTGAAAATTGGTTTTTCACTAAATATTTTGGACACCAATAATAATATTTATATATGTGTTGTATAAATAATTATTCGTGGGTTTGTGTTCTATGTTGTGAGAGCATCATAATAATGAATCAAACTATGTCCAAAATGGAGCTAAGATGAATAGAATATCGATGCTCGAAGATAAGTGATTGAAGTGAATATTTCTAAACTTTGGTGACTCTAGTATAAATTCATCTTTGTCATAAATTGGTGGTTTTATGACTTTTAATCTCTATTCAAGAATCATGATGAAGGTTTTGTTATGTCTTATTATTTTATTCAATATAACATTAACATGTAAATTAATGTCATGAATTTATAAATCATTAAACCCATAATGAAGGTTTTTATTGTTATAATTATCTTTAATCAGTAGAAATTAAATATGGAGTTTTAATTTTGAGTATAAAAGAAACCTTATGACTTTTTGTTGGTGGTAAGAAAGAGAATAGAGAAAAATGAGAGATGAAAGAGATATACTAGAGGAATATTCATATGCACAAAGTTTTATAGAATTTAGAAAGGAGTACTCTCTAATTCTTTCACCATCACCAACTTATTTTTATTTGTTTTCCCACATAAAAGTGAACACCATGATACCCGGTGTTATCTTGGGCGTGAGTGCCATCTCCGGCAGTACACATACTGTTCCGGTTGTTGTACCCTGGGAGACAGACCGTCTGAGAGGAGGCGCGGAATCTGTTTTAAGGGAAGCGTGTTGAACACGTGCCTCAACCAAAACCGTCAATGATTTTTACTTGTCTTACAGCGAAGTTTTGACATGAAGGTGCGGATGAAGTTCATCCAAAGACATCGACTTGAATCAAGATTGGTACAATTAAATTGTATTTTATATTAATTTATTTAGTTCATGTAACCGGTATTGTACTAGCAGAATTTTCCATGAATAACGAGAGTCTCGTTATTATTTATTATATATTTTGTAATATATTTTAAAAAAAATGAACCTATTTCATATAATCTTAAAACAGACTTTCGTGAAGATTGTTACGACGATCTTAAATCCCTTCTCTACGAGTATTTAGGTTCACGAAAGTTAAAATTTTATTGAGATTTTGCTAAAAAATCTTATAAATATTTTGGGAAATATTTATTTAGTATAACGAGTCGAATTAATTTTATGATTGGAGTATAATCTTTAATCCGAATACCGAGTTACAAAACGAACGCTTTGATTCAAGTTTTTTTTGTGTTTGTATTTAGATAAACCGAACCATATACAAAATAATATGTATTTCAATATGGCTTTGAGATACTAAAATTTTTTAATGAGCGTATTGGAAAATTTATTTTGTAAACCCATCTTAAATGTTTGTAACATTTAATTTTTTTTCTAACCAGCATGTTAGAAACTATAATTGGTATATTAATGTTGGTTTCAAAAGTCTTGATATATATATATTTTCTAATGAGCATATTAGAAAATAAATATTTTATAAAATAAAAAGTTTAAATATTTTCTAACGATCGTGTAAGAAACATTGATGTTGAAAGAATAACAAGTTTAAAACTTTTATATTTTTAACGAGCGTGTTGGAAATAAATATTTTATAAAATAACAAGTTTTAATATTTTCTAATGTTAGAAACGTTGATATTGAAAGAATAACAAGATTAAAACTTTTTATATCTCTAACAAGCATGTTAGAATATTTTGTAGACATAAGTTTTAATATCATCTATTATATCTAATGAGCGTGTTAGATATTATGATTGTGGAAAACTAACTAGTGAAAAGATGATTACATTTTCTAACGAGCGTGTTAGAAAAGATACGTTTAGATTTTCTAACAAGCGTCTTAGAAAAGATTATTATTCTAAATAATTACTAACGAGCGTGTTCAAAACAATTATTTCGGATAATAATTAACCTTGTAACGGTTTCGTCTAAAACTATTAATGTATAACAAGGGAGTTAGAAACGGTTATTCTACATAAATGTTAGCATAAATGGTTAAACGGTTCGACTGGACCAATAAATTTCTAACGAGCGAGTTAGAAACGGTTTATAAATAAATTTTAAAACAATTTCGTATTTGTTTATTCGAATGAGCGTATTAGAAATAGTTTATTTTTTTAAACTTCAAAACAAATTTTGTAATCAATTACTTCTAACGAGCGTGTTAGAAACGATTTAAAGAGTTTGACAATTGTTTATTTTCTAACAAGCGTGTTAGAAAAGGTTTATTTTTATTTCTAACGAGCGTGTTAGAAATCATTTATTTAAATAAACCAAAAGTGGCTTATGAGAGTAAATGTATTTGTTTTATTTTTAACGAGCGCGTTAGAAATGGTTTTCTTTATAAAAACCAAATATTTTGAATGTTGGTTAAAACATTTAAATTCTAATTAGCATATTAGAACTGGTTATCATACAAACCACTCATTTTAACTATTGGTAATCGTTCATTATCTAACAACGGGTTAGAAACGATTTGAATGTGATAAACCATTTATTAAAACGATGTTTCGTTTTATTTTCAAACGAGAGAGTTTGAAACTATTTTATTTAATAAACTATTATAAGGTTTTATTCTCTTGATTAGTAATCAAAACATAAATATATATAGTTTAATTTTATAAAACATTTGCAAAGACGACAAATGTTTTGAATGAATAAAACATGTCTCTGCGATTTATAAGTGATTTGATGCTCCCATGAAAAGTATTTTGTCTTGAACCATATAATAGTCTTGGAAAGACTATTTGGTGAAAAACAACTCAGTGTTGTTATGGATATAATAAGTTGCTCAACTACTTGCGAGTAGTTAATTTTTATTTTTGGACAACTTGTAACTATTCAATTTTAGAGTTTCAATATGAAACAAGTTTTATGTGTTTCATTGAGGGAGTACCTCAAAACATGACACATAACGATATAATTGCGTTTATTTCGGTAAAAAGTGTTGAAGATAATAACACTTGGGAATTTGATATTTAGATATCATTGGTGTATCCGTTTTATTTATGTTCGATTTTATTTCATTTAAAATGGTGGACTACCATTTGGGTTTATTTTACATAAACTAATGGACTAATATCTTGTCAAAAGGATACACATTTTGATACAAAGTGTAAAAGGTAATTTACACGAACACAACAAGTGGGTTGTGATCATGACTTATGTAATAAGCCACAAATCAAACATCAAACGTATAACGAATTCGTGAGAAACATGGTGAATTGTTTGAAATGAAATACACAAAAACGAGATATGTTATCTAATGTTGAGACCATCAACATGGAAATGCACATGTAACTTTTTTGAATAATATAACATATGAAAGAAATATATGTTATTATTGTAAATGATTTTAATAAATTTAGTAAATTTATTAAGGGAAATTTACAATAGTGATGGACTTGTAGATGCTTTTACCACCATCAATGTTGTTTAAACTATGTGGAGGATTAGTCCTCAATCTGGGAGAGTATCCCAATACATGGTATTAACGAAACAACAACAAATGTATATATCACGATTGGCAATGCTTTGTTGTTGAGAGTCAATCTAATTGACTATATCTCAAAACTCGAGTGATTTTATGCAAAGATTGTTCATCAAAGTGACTTGGATTAAGACTTATGTTTAAGTCCTTAGGAAGTCAATGGTGAAGCCTTGGAGATAAATGTCAAACGAGTTATGATCCTAATGGGTGGAGTTAACTATGGTTTTGAGACCTTCCTAAACCGATGGTTTTGGAATGGTGAAATAAAATTTCATTATTGTGTCTAAACTAAGAAACGAATGTTCGGAAGAGATAGTGTGTTATCTCTTTAAGGCTGTGAAGAATCAGAATGATGCATCTTCTGTTCACATGCTAGAGTATTGTGGTCTAAAGCATGCTAGACTAATACTTGTTCATTTATATGCTCGAAGGAGATTAAATTAACTTTAAACATTCAAAATATATGATGACATAAGAACGAATTTTGTGCTAAAACGAAACTATAAATATAACTTCATTTTAGTCCAAATGGATAACTTGGGAGGACCGACTAACTAGATCATTTGTAATGATTCTATCCGGTTTCATATGTGAAGAACTCGTATAGCTCAGAAGCTCTTATGAGGAATATTAATCTGAGTAGAGTAATTGGATGACTACATGGACAAACAGATATGGATAATTTTATCCTATCATACGGGTCTAAAAAGTCATCAAGAGTGATATTACTCAATCTTAATTAAAATGCAAGCAATGTGGGGGGAGGGGGGGGGGAGGAGCCATTTAAGAAACAAACCCTTTAGGGTATGTAGAAATGGTAGAGAAGTTTTCTCAAACTCGAAATGAAAGGGAGAACCTTTCATCACCCCATTTGGATGTTATCCAATTACACTTAAATGTGGGGGGTGACTTGCATTTGAATGTGGAAGGTTTGGCAATAAGGATTTTAGCAATCCTAATACATATTGCAAACACATGACCAAGTGGAGTACACAATGGTGATATGGAGCCAATCAAATAGATTGGACTCGAATGCCAATTGGTTAGATTTAAAATCTAGTAAGATGTCAGTCATGTCATACCAAGGCATGATGAAAACGTGTTTAGCCATGAATTGGGTTTCATGTAATTCTAAAGACAAGGTACATAACTAGATCCAAGTTGAGATCACAAGTTATAAGTCTTACGAATCAACTAAAAGGCATAACTGACTAGCGAGTCAAGAACACGTTAGGACAACTGATCTCAATCGTTGTTGACTTAGCGAAGTCAACAAATAATTTTGGATCCAACAACCAGTGGGTTGATAAGAGATCAAGTTGTGGAATGGGACTAAAGCCATGGGAAAAGGGACATGAGGGAAATCTAACCTAGTTGACTGGAGATCCCAAGATCTAGGTTCAATAGGCAAACTTAATCATGAACCGAAGGATAGTCACTGTGGGGGAAAGCCAATATATTGTTTGTATATGAGCTAGTATATATATTTATATCTCCCCCTAAACTATAAAGGGTGTTTAAATACATCCCAGTCCATTCCTATAATATTCAGTGACATTGTTGTGAGGTTAAGCATAATATGTGGTTAAATGATTTGTGTAAATCATAGTAAACCATAATGCTTTTAATGATTTAAAGGGGAATCACCTATGTTGGAGAGAAGTGTGGTCGCTTCGAATGGAATTATGACACAATTCCTAGAGCTCCCGCAGAACCAAGAAAGTGTTCCATGACCATTATTGGACAGAAATATGAGGAGATGGCCCCGCTAGGGAAAGTATTGTGTGAAGCATATTGTCGTTTACACAAACAGGGGTATGTTCAAAGACATCGCGTCTACATATCGCTAGTAAGCTAAGTATGAGTTACAAAGGAAGGTTCAAAGGCTACACCTACCTATCCTGCAATACTCGACTGTTGAGTTTTTATCGGGGAATTTTGTGTGTTTTAATCGATCTCCATTCATGTGGGGGATTGTTGGAAATTTTAGTGAAAATGGGTTTTTCACTAAATATTTTGGACACAAATAATAATATTTATATATGTGTTGTATAAATAATTATTCGTGGGTTTGTGTTCTATGTTGTGAGAGCATCATAATAATGAATCAAGCTATGTCCAAAATGGAGCTAAGATGAATAGAATATCGATGCTCGAAGATGAGTGATTGAAGTGAATATTTCTAAACTTTGGTGACTCTAGTATAAATTCATCTTTGTCATAAATTGGTGGTTTTATGACTTTTAATCTCTATTCAAGAATCATGATGAAGGTTTTATTATGTCTTATTATTTTATTCAATATAACATTAACATGTAAATTAATGTCATGAATGTTATAAATCATTAAACCCATAATGAAGGTTTATTGTTATAATTATCTTTAATCAATAGAAATTAAATATGGAGTTTTAGTTTTGAGTATAAAAGAAACCTTATGACTCTTGGTTGGTGGTAAGAAAGAGAATAGAGAAAAATGAGAGATGAAAGAGATATACTAGAGGAATATTCATATGCACAAAGTTTTATAGAATTTAGAAAGGAGTACTCTCTAATTCTTTCACCATCACCAACTTATTTTTATTTGTTTTCCCACATAAAAGTGAACACCATGATACCCGGTGTTATCTTGGGCGTGAGTGCCATCTCCGGCAGTACACATACTGTTCCGGTTGTTGTACCCTGGGAGACAGACCGTCTGAGAGGAGGCGCGGAATCTGTTTTAAGGGAAGCGTGTTGAACACGTGCCTCAACCAAAACCGTCAATGATTTTTACTTGTCTTACAGCGAAGTTTTGACATGAAGGTGCGGATGAAGTTCATCCAAAGACATCGACTTGAATCAAGATTGGTACAATTAAATTGTATTTTATATTAATTTATTTAGTTTATGTAACCGGTATTGTACTAGCAGAATTTTTCATGAATAACGAGAGTCTCGTTATTATTTATTATATATTTTGTAATATATTTTAAAAAAAATGAACCTATTTGATACAGTTTGATAGAGTTTAAGTAAGTTCCCACATGTATATTAATTGTGATTCAACGTGTAACCTAGGTGGATTACCCTCCATGTAATCAAATTATTTATTAGGGTTTAGGGCTTAGAACATTTTTAGTATAATTAGTGATATATATTTTTAGAAATTAACATCATATTTAAGGGTAGATGGTGGGGCCGAGGAAAGCTTGAGGAAGTCTTGTCCCGGGTGGGAACATCGCCACCGGTTTTGAGGAACTTTTTTTTACGGGATTTGAAGACTTGACACTATTTTTCGGGAAAGATTGTTGTGGGGTTTTGTTTTTTTTCAATGTGTATGTATTTTTTTTGTGTGTGCTTTTTTTCTTTTTTTTTTATAAATTCCAATAACCCATAAGTTTGCTAAAAAAGACCTTTAATATATTTTTCTTTTTTTTTTCTTCTAAAAACCCATAACTTTGTGAATGTTTTTTTCTTTTAAACTCTTATAATTTGATTTTAATTTTCTTAGAGTTTGTTTTAATTTTCCAACTACCTTAAACTATTATAACTAAAATATAGAAATTTGGTTTACTTTTGGTTTATATGTCTTTAATTTTATATTATATTTAAAACAATTAAATAAAAAATGTTTTAATGATTAAATTAAAATAAAATAGTTTAGTTTGGGGAAAATTTGGACGAAATCGCGCAATTTGGGGAAAACAGGGAAACCTGGGACGACCCTCTCCACCCTAAGTGTGAGGTCATGTCTGAGTATTCAACATTTACAGTCGAACTTATTTGTGTAAGAAGATCCGAGGTGTCACTTCAGCTATATGAGTATTTGGATGGATATTTCAACAAACATAGAAAGAAAAGGGTATGGATACAGTCAAGAGACCTAATGGTGTACTTGTTTGCTATGTGTACAACTGATCTTGATCTCTTAAACATAACAAATACTTTACGCTGAAATAGGGTACTACTTAAAGATGATTTATTGATGAATAGTAAGACCGTGGGACTACTAACCAGTAATCACTCTCTTGCGTATAGAGGTTGACCATTGATGTGGATTTTGTACAAGAAGAGGTTTTGCTTAGTGACTTGATGAAATATTATTCGAGAAACATTGTGCTTGTTAAAGCTCATAAGTTAAATAGGAGCAATGGAGTCTTTAGTTAAGAATCATTTGTACGCAGTGATGCACTTAAACAATCTCAAAATCTTGATCTTGACCCAAAACTTCAGTTTACCCCCTTTTTGGCAAAGTTGTTTTTGCAAGAGAACAATAGTTTGAAAATTCTAGAACCACGGCCAAAGCAACCTCTACGTCCCTGAGTGATTGATGGTGCCTGGGAAGTTTGGGTAGAAAATGCGACAGAAGGTGTAATAGTTCTGTGGAAAACTCGAACAAACATTTCATGGCTTTCTGCCCTAGCGAGTAAATTCAAGAACGAGGTTTGTAGTAGCGAGGATCGAACGAACGTGGAGAAGGTTTCAAAAGTTAGCCCTATACCACAAAGGAACAAGTGACACTGGTCCACTTCATCCACGAGATATCCGATGGCACTTCATTGGTCACACACAAGTTTAAAATTGCGATCATATTCAGTGTTGATTTGTCGCCCTTAGGACTTAAGGGTTTGACGGAGTTGATTTTACAATTTGAACACGTTCAATTGACAAGTTGCTATAAGCTGCCTCTAGAGCAACCTAAATTTGTCTTGCCAAGGTTAAACCAACAATAACAGATACTACCTTTTTTGATAAACAATCATGAGGGATGGACGGTGATCCATGTAGTGAAGACTGGATTATCAACACTATGATGACGTTAAATGATGGTTGGAGGAGGGGCAGTGGCAAATCCATCGATATGTTGGATGAGGTTTAATAGGATACAATTGGGACAATTTGATTCCAACAAAGGATAGCAAGATCCTATACTAGGAGGTTCCAAGTGGGAAATTTAGTATTAAGGAAGAAATTTTATAATACCACAAATCCTAATGATGGTAAGCTGGCACCTAAGTGGGAAGGTCCATATTTGATTTGATTGATTCTTCTATTTTATTTTACTTTACTTTACTTATTTAATCTACCAGTTAAAACCTTTTCTCAAAGTTTGGGTCGATTAGACGTTGACGATAATCCGGTATTAAAAGCTCTTTTGTCCTTGGACGACCTCGGTATCTTACCACCACCATACTACGCCAACGATGAGTGCATTTTCCCTAGCGTGTTGTAGAGATAGTGTTATATCGTGTTTTATAAAGCTTGTTTAAACGAGTGAAAAGTACCTAAATATATCCAAAAAAAATATACTCACGCCCCATCACGTCACCACCACTTATGACCGTTTAAAAAGATGGAACTGTTGTAGGAGATAGACCTTACACCTTGTCACACCCCGGCCCGCAGCGGAAAAGGTGATCGGGGCATGATTGGGTTTTCATCAAAGCTCATGACATTTATTATAATGTTTCATATTTATTATTACAATTTAAAGGAGATCATACAATCATATCATACAAGTTCAACATGTTCTATACATCTTTCTAGGCTTCATTATTTTCTTCTAAGACACTTTCCTATGTGTTCCTTGCTTCATCCTGTCCACCTGTATCATGTGTAAAAATGGTTTTTGGATCAACAAAAAGTTGGCGAGTGAATCCTATTAAAACATTTAAACGTGTTTATTGAATTGATTATAAAATAAAGTGCATAACCACATATGAGTAAATGTAAATGTAAATGTAAATTTATTCACAAAACACTTAATATTAAATATTGCACACACATACAACAATAGATTGTTTTGAGGCACGCGTTGTTCAACTCGTCTCCCACGAGGAACTGATGGGCCTAATGAATGAGTTTTGAGGCACACGTTGTTCAACGAACTGATGGGCCTAATGAATAAGTTTTAAGGCACACGTTGTTCAACTCGTCTCCCACGAGGAACTGATGGGCCTAACAAATAATTTGCATACAACTTGACAATATGTAATACATAACAACAAACAATATTTACATTCTAAGTTTAGATCATAATATGGTATAGCACGAGTTTGAATAAACGAATTAGTTTAAGCGACACATGATACAACCCAAAACATGAATAAAAAGGGGAATTTGTAACAATTCACTCACATTGGGTGCGTTCGTTTGATGATGTTGAATGCGCACGAGTTTGGAGTGTTGATCGACGAGGAATAACTAACCTAAATAATACGGAAATGTACGGTAAATAAGTGGATTTTATTAACAATTTTAATAGGGTTTTTAGATTTATTTTTGTGAGTTTAAGGTTATTTTCTAACTTTACAAACATTATTTTTAAGTATTTTTAATTATTTTTAAATTAAATAAATAAATAAAAATATAAAAAAATGTTGACTTTTTCGGTTGACCATTGACCATTGACCGTTGACTGTTTGACTGTGACTGTTGACTGTTTGACCGGTTCGATCGTGTGTAGGTATGCGCCGGGTAAGGCTCGAACCCGAGACCTCCCGTACGCGTGCACGCAGCTCTACCAACTGAGCTACGTGTCTAACCCGAAATATTTCTGTTTTTAATTATATTTATACACTATTTAGTTTAATCAGAAATCATTTATTTTTAAAAAGGATTTGATTACATCGGACCGGTGCACACAACAGGTCTCGAACCCGGGACCTGTGGTTTAGTGTTGCACACAGTCCACCGCTGGACTGTGTGTCTAACCTGGTTAATATACTGATTTTTATTAAATTTAACATCTTCCAGCGAGTTGATCCGGTCCGGTTTTTAAAAAGAACATTTTTATTTCTGTGAGGGAGGTTGTGCCAAGGATCGAACTCGAGACGTGTGTTAATCGTTTGCACACAGTCCACCGCTGGACTGTGTGTCTAACCCGGTTAATATAATGATTTTTATTAAACTTATACGTAAGTTCGACTTCATCTTCTTCGTTCAAAGATACAGACGACGATTAATCAACTGTTCTTGTTTAATTCGATTAACGAAATTTATAAGCGATTGAAATGTGATGGACAGAGAGGGTTTGGGGAAAGAATGTACCGAAACAGATGTCTTTCTTAGAACTCCGGCAAGGATCGTCGGCTCTGTTTTGTGAACTCCGTCTGCTCGGATCAATCAACAGTTTTGATCGATTAGATGTGAAATTGAGTTACTAAACAATGATTAACAGAAGGTTTGAATGAGTGATTTGGAAATTCCAGAAGTTTTCCGGCGAAAGCAGAATATTCCGGCTACGTCGTCTGGGATTGACTCTGGTTGATGAATTGAAGTTAGTAATAGTCTATCAGTGGATTGAAACCGAAAGAGTCGAGGTATTTACCGTTTTGATGAAAGTCTCGGTTTTCCGGCGAAAGTCCGATGATCGCAGAAAATCTCCGGCGAGTGAAATTGATTCGAGAAATGGTGCGATTTTGAGCGAAATGATTTCTAGAGACTTGGGTGTGTATTTATAGGAAAGAATTTCGATGAATTGGGTCCGATTTCTGTCTTGATTCGTTGGTCAGCTTTTCTCCGGCGGTTATGACTGATGTCGCGGGATTAGACATCGGTTATAACCGACGTTGAGATTAATACATCCGTTAAGTCAATAGAAAACGTCAATGATTGGCGAAGTCGTCGGGATTTCCGGCGAGAGTGATTTGGGCGCGCTGAGTGACTGAATTCAACTTCGAGGTTTATTATAAATGTTATTTGTTTCACTGGATAGCACAAGTGAGTCAAGTGGCGGAGTGGTTGAATGTTTGTGTGTTAAATCTTGGAGGTTTTATCCGGCTGACCCAGGTTCGAAACCCGGCATCAGCAAATTATTTTTATTTCGTTATTTATTATAAATTTTCAATTATAGATTTTAAATTCTAATATATTTATTAATTATGTATTGTATAAAATTAATTTGAGCATTAAATACGCAACGAAATTTTTAACTGGATGTTCGGTTAATAAACGAACCGGGTTTGGTTAACCCAATTTTTTACGGATGTTACAGTATCCCCTACTTTTAGAAATTTCGTCCCGAAATTTAAGTAGTGGCATGTTTGTCTCAAAAGGATGGTGTTTTAATTTGACAATTACATACTTTGAAGGGAGTAAGAGTTTAAATTTTGTTTGAGGCGGTAACGTTCCTTGTAAGGGTTGAATACCCTGCTACAGGAATCGCTTTTTGTTGCCTACGATAATGAATATTGATAAACATAGTTGATTGACTAAGTATGATTTTATGCACAAGATTTTTGATACGTTTGGAAAGATAAGGTTATATCCTAAAACAAAACTTCTACTACTAAAACCTACATGGAACTTCTCATAACCGCCTGAAAATGCCTCTGATCCTTTGGCAAGAATACTTATATATAGGAAGTACCAGCGGCGTATCCACCATATTCTTGTAAAATTTTCATTGGCTTTATCAGCAAGTTATGATTAGTTCTATGTGACTCTAAAACATAAACAAACACAACAACCAAAGCCTGAGTCCTAATTCTGATAGTATTCATGTTTGAATGATGACAGTACCTCTCTCGTTTGTTATGATGGAGAGATTAGTCTATGTAGAAGTGAGACACAGCCCAACTTCTTTAAATGATGAAATTGAAATACGTTGAGATGTATAATGATATGAATGCTAAATCAGTGAGTATAAAACAAACTTCAACCAAGACATTACTAAATCCTACATGGAACTTCTCATAACCGTCTGACAATGCCTCTGATCCTTTGGCAAGAATACTTATATATAGGAAGTACCAGCGGTGTATCCACCATATTCTCGTCAAATTTTCATTGGTTTTATCAGTAAGTTATGATTAGTTCTATGATGTGACTCTAGAACATAAACAAACACAACAAACAAAGCTTGAGTCTTAATTCTGATAGTATACATGTTTGAATGATGACAGTACCTCTCACGTTTGTTATGATGGAGAGGTTAGTCTATGTAGAAGTGAGACACAACCCAACTTCTTTAAATGACGAGACTGAGATACGTCGTGAGGTATGATGATATGAATGTTAAATCAATGAGTATAAAACAAACTGAAATAGTAATTCGCATTAAAATTCTTGGATAAATTTCCAATTTATAATTGAGACACGTGAAAATTGAGATAATATAAAGAAAAACATAAAAACTAAGCGGTTGGAGTTGAATCTTGATTTTTGGTGAAGGAGACTAGTTGGGTGGTTCGTTTGGGCCGTCATTATCTTCAACAGGATTGGCGTTGTTGTTGAAAACTCTTCCTCTTGCTGGTGGCCTAGTGGTTAGGTTTTCTTGATTTGCTTGGTTAACTGGGTTTGCTTGAGCTTGGGCGTTTATGATGTTAACCAATCGAGGGCACGTGTTTCTAAAGTGGGTAGGGTCGCCACAATTAAAACAAGCTCGAACATAAGGTAACATGGGGTATTGGGGTTGTTGATATGTTTGGATCATGTTTTGAGTAGGGGGTGAGGTTTGGTTTTGAGAGGTGCGGCAAGCCTTGCTCAAATGACCATAGCGTCCACAATTCGCACATAGTCGACAAGGTAAGGTAGATGGATGGTGATAAAAACAGGTTTTACATTGAGGGTGAGGTCCAAGGTAAGGTTTCTTATTTGGGTAAGTTGAGTTGGGTGCTACTTGAGTGATTGGGATAGCTTGGAGGGGTACGGCTTGTGAGGCTGGTTGATTGCGTTGGGTGACAGCGAAAAGTTGCCCATCTCGTTTTCTCTTAGAGATGGGTTGAGAAGGGGATTCGGTTTGGGTGGAGTTTGAGGTTTCAGTTGATGCTTTATCCTTCTTCTTCTCCTCCTTGAAGTCCTTATTTCGTATGCGGTTCTCGGTGAGTTCTGTAGCTAACTCCATTGCTGCTTCCAAAGTTGCAGGTGTGGTACTTATTACAGAGTCTTGAATTTTTGAAGGAAGACCTCGGATGTAGTGTTCGATCAAACGGTAAAGAGGAGTGAACAAGTTGGGAACCATTTGATTTAACTCGAGGAATCTCTTGTTGTATGTGGTGTGGTCGCCTTCCTTTTGTTTCAAAGAATAGAACTCATCCTCCAATTTCTTGATTTCGCTTCTTGGGCAAAACCGTCTTGTCATGATTTCCTTCAACTCTTCCCAAGTCAAAGTCATAGCATCTTCAACACCTCATTTGGCCTTCTCTGTATTCCACCAGGTAAGTGCTATTCCAAGTAAACGACCGGTAGCATATCGCACTTTGCGATCATCGGGGCAATCGTAATTTAGAAAAGTGTTTTCCATTTCTTCAAACCAATGGAGGAGAGCGGTGACACCTTCAGTCCCTTCGTATTTTGGAGGGTCGCAGGATTTGAAATGCTTGAAGGTGCATTTAGTGGTAATTGGGGGAGGGTTGACAACATTTTGATCTTCTTGATTGACGGGATTAGCGGTAAGGGCTTGTTGAACTTGAACTACAATGTTGGGTATTACGGTAGCCATTTGTTGAGCGATTTGGGCAGCCATGCGCTCGCGGGCTTTTCCTGATCTCATCTTCCTACGGGCGGAATTAGAAGACATCTACAAGGAATACATATCAAGAGTATGAGTTGGATGTTTTAGGGATCATGTGTCGTATTAAGGAATGAACATTCATAAAATAAATATAGAATAATAAATCTACTACATCCATAGGATGTCTTGGGCTTTGCTCGTAATTGGGCTTTGCATGCCGCCATACTTCACCTTCGTAATCATGTGGGCCCCCATGACTACCGGGTTTTTCATATGGTTCGCATGTGTTAGCCTGGTTACGTACACTAAAACCCGGAGAAAATCAAGAAATATGTATGTAACGTATGATATTTGGAATGTATCCAAGTGTGGACACGGTGACACCTCAAAGTGGGGTTAGTTCGAACGACGTTTGGTGTGGCATGCTTTGGCCTAATAGGTCCTTCGTACTCTCATCGTTAGTCCCCAGGTAGGCAAACTGGTCCGTTATATTGGATTTATACGAATGCCAACCTAGACAGGACGTTCCGACTACCGGTACTGGTACCCTTACAGTTACTACATGCCCGTCGCAGAACTCACTTTGATGAGATTTGAAAAATGAAAAATGCGAAAAAATCTTGAATAACGGAAGTATGAAGATGATTTGAATATGTGAACATTGAAATATGTATGATGAATATGTATGTAAGTATGTATGTTTGACTGTAAGTATAATTCATTATGTATCACAAAATGTAATATTGGAAGTGTTTGCATGCATTTGTATATGTAATAAGTATGAAAGAAATAAACATCATGAGTTTGCATGTAACTACATAAACAATTTAAAATCTAATCAACTATAGTATAGGCTCTAAGGGTCTAATAACTTATCATATATCCCTATAGTCAAAAACTCTGATACCAATCTGTCACACCCCGACCCGCAGCGGAAAAGGTGATCGGGGCATGATTGGGTTTTCATCAAAGCTCATGACATTTATTATAATGTTTCATATTTATTATTACAATTTAAAGGAGATCATACAAGTTCAACATGTTCTATACATCTTTCTAGGCTTCATTATTTTTCTTCTAAGACACTTTCCTATGTGTTCCTTGCTTCATCCTGTCCACCTGTATCATGTGTAAAAATGGTTTTTGGATCAACAAAAAGTTGGCGAGTGAATCCTATTAAAACATTTAAACGTGTTTATTGAATTGATTATAAAATAAAGTGCATAACCACATATGAGTAAATGTAAATGTAAATGTAAATTTATTCACAAAACACTTAATATTAAATATTGCACACACATACAACAATAGATTGTTTTGAGGCACGCGTTGTTCAACTCGTCTCCCACGAGGAACTGATGGGCCTAATGAATGAGTTTTGAGGCACGCGTTGTTCTACGAACTGATGGGCCTAATGAATGAGTTTTAAGGCACGCGTTGTTCAACTCGTCTCCCACGAGGAACTGATGGGCCTAACAAATAATTTGCATACAACTTGACATTATGTAATACATAACAACAAACAATATTTACATTCTAAGTTTAGATCATAATATGGTATAGCAAGAGTTTGAATAAACGAATTAGTTTAAGCGACACATGATACAACCCAAAACATGAATAAAAAGGGGAATTTGTAAGAATTCACTCACATTGGGTGCGTTCGTTTGATGATGTTGAATGCGCACGAGTTTGGAGTGTTGATCGACGAGGAATAACTAACCTAAATAATACGGAAATGTACGGTAAATAAGTGGATTTTATTAACAATTTTAATAGGGTTTTTAGATTTATTTTTGTGAGTTTAAGGTTATTTTCTAACTTTAAAAACATTATTTTTAAGTATTTTTAATTGATTTTTAAATTAAATAAATAAATAAAAATATAAAAAAATGTTGACTTTTTCGGTTGACCATTGACCGTTGACTGTTTGACTGTGACTGTTGACTGTTTGACCGGTTCGATCGTGTGTAGGTATGCGCCGGGTAAGGCTCGAACCCAAGACCTCCCGTACGCGTGCACGCAGCTCTACCAACTGAGCTACGTGTCTAACCCGAAATATTTCTGTTTTTAATTATATTTATACACTATTTAGTTTAATCAGAAATCATTTATTTTTAAAAAGTATTTAATTACATCGGACCTGTGCACACAACAGGTCTCGAACCCGGGACCTGTGGTTTAGTGTTGCACACAGTCCACCGCTGGACTGTGTGTCTAACCTGGTTAATATACTGATTTTTATTAAATTTAACATCTTCCAGCGAGTTGATCCGGTCCGGTTTTTAAAAAGAACATTTTTATTTCTGTGAGGGAGGTTGTGTCAAGGATCGAACTCGAGACGTGTGTTAATCGTTTGCACACAGTCCACCGCTGGACTGTGTGTCTAACCCGGTTAATATAATGATTTTTATTAAACTTATACGTAAGTTCGACTTCATCTTCTTCGTTCAAAGATACAGACGACGATTAATCAACTGTTCTTGTTTAATTCGATTAACGAAATTTATAAGCGATTGAAATGTGATGGACAGAGAGGGTTTGGGGAAAGAATGTACCGAAACAGATGTCTTTCTTAGAACTCCGGCAAGGATCGTCGGCTCTGTTTTGTGAACTCCGTCTGCTCGGATCAATCAACAGTTTTGATCGATTAGATGTGAAATTGAGTTACTAAACAATGATTAACAGAAGGTTTGAATGATTGATTTGGAAATTCCAGAAGTTTTCCGGCGAAAGCAGAATATTCCGGCTACGTCGTCTGGGATTGACTCTGGTTGATGAATTGAAGTTAGTAATAGTCTATCAGTGGATTGAAACCGAAAGAGTCGAGGTATTTACCGTTTTGATGAAAGTCTCGGTTTTCCGGCGAAAGTCCGATGATCGCAGAAAATCTCCGGCGAGTGAAATTGATTCGAGAAATGGTGCGATTTTGAGCGAAATGATTTCTAGAGACTTGGGTGTGTATTTATAGGAAAGAATTTCGATGAATTGGGTCCGATTTCTGTCTTGATTCGTTGGTCAGCTTTTCTCCGGCGGTTATGACTGATGTCGCGGGATTAGACATCGGTTATAACCGACGTTGAGATTAATACATCCGTTAAGTCAATAGAAAACGTCAATGATTGGCGAAGTCGTCGGGATTTCCGGCGAGAGTGATTTGGGCGCGCTGAGTGACTGAATTCAACTTCGAGGTTTATTATAAATGTTATTTGTTTCACTGGATAGCACAAGTGAGTCAAGTGGCGGAGTGGTTGAATGTTTGTGTCACACCCCGACCCGCAGCGGAAATAAGAGTCGGGGCATAATTGGGTTATCACCAAAGCTCATGATGTTTACTAATATGTTTCATATTTATTGAATCCAAATTTCATTTCAAAGTTCCAAGTCAAATTCATACAATACAAGGAAAGGAAAAGATTAACTAAACAAATCCATAATCTAAACTGGTTTATTCTTCTAGGCCGCCCTATATGTTTCTTGCTTCAACTTGATCACCTGTATCATGTGTAAAAATGGGAAATTTTGGGTCAACAAAAGTTGGCGAGTGAACCTTGTTAAAACATTTGTTATTGATTTATAATTTAATTAAATTTTGGGAAAATTGTGCAATAATCATATATGAACAAATGTATGTAAACATAACAATCACAAACCACCTTGCTTAAGCATGAAATGAGAATGACAATGTATGTGTTGGTAACGTCCCGTTCACGCTCATAGGTAATGGGGAACGAACGGCCTATGCTAATGTATGTGAGATCAAGGCTCAATCAAACGGAGCCGATCTTATGTTGGCAACGCCTGGTTCACGCTCATAGGTAATGGGGAACAGCTCACGCTCATAGGTAATGGGGAGCGGCGGCCTATGAAATGTATGTACTGAAATGATAAAATTAATCTAAACTTCAACCACACAGTCAATGGATACACCTTGAATACACATTGATCATAAACATGATGGATGCACAATGTTTAATTATAATAAATAAATACGACACATGATACACCCCAAAATGTGATTAAAACGGGGAATTTGTAGAGATTCACTCACATTGGATGCGTTTGTTTGAAGATGATGGATGCGCACGAGTTTAGGGGATTGATCGACGAGAGATAACTAACCAAATAAGTAATGAAAATGCACGGTAAGTATGTGGATTTTATTAACTATTTTAATAAGATTTTTGGGTATAAATTTGTGAGTTTAAGGCTACTTTCTAACATTGAAAACGTTATTTTTAAGTATTTTTAATTGATTTTTAATTTAAATAATTGATTAAAATAAATAAAATAAATAATAAAAAAAAGTTGACTTTGACCGTTGACCGAGACCGTTGACCGTTGACCGTTACTGTTGACCGGTTTAATTGTGTGAAATTGTGCGTTGAGTGAGGCTCGAACCCGAGACCTCCCGTACGCGTGCACGCAGCTTTACCAACTGAGCTACGTGTCTAACCCGAAATAATTCTGTTTTTAATTATACTTATATACTATTTACTTTAAACCGAAAATTATTTATTTTTTAAAAAGCTTTTAAACGTAACGGACCGGTGCTGACCACAGGTCTCGAACCCGGGACCTGTGGGTTAGCGTACACACAGTCCACCGCTGGACTGTGTGTGTCACTTGGTTATTAACTCGGTTTTTATTATACTTAATATAGACTGTGCGTCAACCTGGTTCAGTTAAAAAGGCGGATTTTTATTTCAAGTGAGTAAAGCTGGGACAGGGTTCGAACTCGCGTCTCGTGTATGTTTGTTGCACACAGTCCACCGCTGGACTGTGTGTCTAACCCGTTTATTAAACCGATTATAATTATTCTTATATTATACCACACTTCATCTTCTTCGTTCAAAACATAAACATCGATCAAAAAACTGTTATTTGCTAAGTTAGCTCAATGAAGGTTATGAGCCATCGAAAAGAAAATGAATGGAAAGAGATTGGAGGGTTGATTGTACCAACTGTTCGCTTTTCTTCAGACGTCCGGCAAGGTCGTCGGCTCCGTCTGGGTGAGCTGCGGCTGATAGAATCTACCAACAATTTGGAGGGATTAGATGTGAAGTGGAACTACTGGGTAATGACTATCAGTGAAATAGAAGAATCATACCGATAATCAGCAGTTTCCCTGAAAGTTCAGAAATTTCTCCGGCGAATCAGATAATCCGGCAACGTCGACTGCAAAGGATTCTGGGTGAGGGATTTATATTAGAATTTGTCTAATAAAGGAATGAGCCAGAAAAATCGAAGTAATTACCGTGCAGGTTGAAGTCTCGGTTTTCCGGCGACTTGCAGATGTTTTCCGGCGAGTAAATTTTCGTCGAGAAAAGGTGCGATTTGAGAGCGAAAATGTTTCTGGTGAATTGTAGGTGAATTTATAGGGTAGTACCGAGATGTATGGGGTCTGAATTCGGTCTTAATTCGAAGTCAGCCGTTCTCCGGCGGTTACAGCTGATATCGCGGGTTCAGACGTCGGTTATAACCGTCGTTAGAGTTAATTCAATGGTTAATTCGAGCGGAAACGTAAATTATCGGCGAAGTCGTCGGGATTTCCGACGACTGCTTTTGGGGCGCAAATTGACTGAGTTTTGAATTCCGCACATCATTATTTGATTAATAGATTCATTATCTTAACAGAAAATCAAAGTGGCGGAGTGGTTTATGGCGTGTGAGTTAAGACTTTGAGGAAATATCCGGCTGACCCGGGTTCGACTCCCGGCAGCCGGTTTTCCTTTTTAATTAATTCCTTCTTATATTTTTACAATTTTAATTTATATCTTTTAATTTGTTGATCAATTATGAATCGTTTAAAATTAAAATAAGCCGTAAATGAACAACAAAAATTTAAAACTGATTGTTCGGTTATTAAACGAAGCGGGTTTCGAAAACCCGTTTTTCGACAAATGTTACAGTTTGTGTGTTAAATCTTGGAGGTTTTATCCGGCTGACCCAGGTTCGAAACCCGGCATCAGCAAATTATTTTTATTTCGTTATTTATTATAAATTTTCAATTATAGATTTTAAATTCTAATATATTTATTAATTATGTATTGTATAAAATTAATTTGAGCATTAAATACGCAACGAAATTTTTAACTGGATGTTCGGTTAATAAACGAACCGGGTTTGGTTAACCCAGTTTTTTTCGGATGTTACAGTATCCCCTACTTTTAGAAATTTCGTCCCGAAATTTAAGTAGTGGCATGTTTGTCTCAAAAGGATGGTGTTTTAATTTGACAATTACATACTTTGAAGGGAGTAATAGTTTAAATTTTGTTTGAGGCGGTAACGTTCCTTGTAAGGGTTGAATACCCTGCTACAGGAATCGCTTTTTGTTGCCTACGATAATGAATATTGATAAACAGAGTTGATTGACTAAGTATGATCTTATGCACAAGAGTTTTGATACGTTTGGAAAGATAAGGTTATATCCTAAAACAAAACTTCTACTACTAAAACCTACATGGAACTTCTCATAACCGCCTGAAAATGCCTCTGATCCTTTAGCAAGAATACTTATATATAGGAAGTACCAGCGGCGTATCCACCATATTCTTGTAAAATTTTCATTGGCTTTATCAGCAAGTTATGATTAGTTCTATGTGACTCTAAAACATAAACAAACACAACAACCAAAGCCTGAGTCCTAATTCTGATAGTATTCATGTTTGAATGATGACAGTACCTCTCTCGTTTGTTATGATGGAGAGGTTAGTCTATGTAGAAGTGAGACACAGCCCAACTTCTTTAAATGATGAAATTGAAATACGTTGAGATGTATGATGATATGAATGCTAAATCAGTGAGTATAAAACAAACTTCAACCAAGACATTACTAAATCCTACATGGAACTTCTCATAACCGCCTGACAATGCCTCTGATCCTTTGGCAAGAATACTTATATATAGGAAGTACCAGCGATGTATCCACCATATTCTCATCAAATTTTCATTGGTTTTATCAGTAAGTTATGATTAGTTCTATGATGTGACTCTAGAACATAAACAAATACAACAAACAAAGCTTGAGTCTTAATTCTGATAGTATACATGTTTGAATGATGACAGTACCTCTCATGTTTGTTATGATGGAGAGGTTAGTCTATGTAGAAAGACATCTGTTTCGGTACATTCTATATAAAAAAAAAATTATAAAGCATAATTTTCTTATATAAAAAAAATTTAAGGATGAAAAGGGAGGTTGGAGTGGTGACCGGACGGGGGTGTGGAAACTGACTAGTGAAGGGCTGACGGCAATTGACCATGAAAAATTAAAAGCTGAAAAGTCACAAGATAAAGTTCAAATGTTTAAGCAGTTATGTAACAGAAAAGAATGATGGGATAATCGAACATGGGACCTAGAAACATACAAGGAGTAAAAGGGCATTCCTAGGGGTGTTCATTGGTTCAGTTTATGGTTTATTAGGTTTTCAAAATTTTGTACCCCAAACCAAAAACCAAATCAAACAAAATAAGGAATATGCAAACCGATCCAAACCAAAACAAATTCAATTCGGTTTGGTTTCGGTTAGAAACCAAATAAACCAAATCTAACCAAATTGTACCTAAGTACTTTTTTTTCCCTAATTTATATTTATGTTTATGTTCCAACTTCCGAACATCGCAACTAATTTACACCTAACAATATATGAATGCAAGAAAGTTTCATTGCGAAATAAAACAAACACATCTATAAAGTAGTCGTAGACACAACCCCAAAGTTAAAGCTTCAAAACATATATCATAGAAACTATAAATAGTTAATAATTAATTAAATAGTCGTAGACACAACCACACAACCACAGAGTTGGGCTAATAAATTTTATATGATTTACAAATATTATTATTTTTATTTAATAATTAATTAAGTTAAATGGTTTGTTCGGTTATCCGAATAAACCAAATAAAATAAAATGTGGATCCATAAACCGAACCAAAAACCATATCCACAATTCGGTTTTCCGTTAGAAACCAAACCAGGAACCGAATTCGTTATTCGGATCGGTTTATTTGGTTACGGTTACGGTTCGGTTTACGGTTTTTTCTGAACACCTCTAGGCATTCCTAACTGCCTCATATAGAGTTCTAGACCACAATTAAGAATTATTTGAAAAAAGCTTACCTAAAACCTATGGCCGGTTCAGTTTATACAGTCGGCCCAAAACTTAGACCGTCAACTGAACCCTCCAAGCCGAGAACCACAAAACGAATCGTGTTATTATTAAACTGAACCGGCCGATTTGACTCAGCTTTGTCGGTTTGGACGGTTTCAATGGTTTTTGAACACCCCTACGCACTGATGCCCGAATCTACTGTATAGCTTTCTGAATTTAAATAACAAAAAGTAATATATTTATTGGATATTTTGAAATGGATATCAAAATCTGATATACATGATTCGACTGTACTAAATGTCTCATGTTCAGTTCTCTCATATATTTGTTTTTCACTAACTTCCAATATATAAAGTTAACAGAATCTAAACGTCTCATGTTCAATACTCTCATATATTTGTTTTTTCACTAGCTTTAATTTGTCACAACTTGGTTTGGAATCTACGAAATGGAAGACAATGCCTGAAAAATTTAGAATAATATGTTATTTTTGTTAAGGAATTCGTATCACTTTGTGCTCTCTTTTATTGTTTTCCATGTTAATTACTATAAGAAACAAGCAGATTTATATTTACGAAATGAAAGACACTTAATGCTGACAATATTAGAATAATATGTTTTTTTTTTTGTTACAGAATGATGCAGCGATAGTACTGTTAGAAACCTGTGGTTACATCGGATTCCTACATAGGCAAGTTGAAGTGAGTATATCATATCACCAACAAAGCATCAAGTAATATAACTATAACAGTTTTTTTGTGTGTGTGTGTGTGTACTCACTCCATTTTATAAAGTTGCAACAATTTCCATTCTGGGGTTTGCACATTATACTAAAATTTATTTGCATGTGGTCTCATGTCAAATTATTTGTTACCGGGAGGTTTCACGGAACTTACATAACCAAATGTCTTTATCTTATAATCAGGCTCTTATGACTCCATTCATAGAACAAGGAACTCCATCAGAGCCACAACAGCAGGTAGAACTTCAAATATCTTGAATTTACATATTTCCCAATTTCTTAAATTTAAATACATAAACGAATTACGAATAAAAAATATATATTTGTGCAGGATCTAAAGCAAGACCTAAGAAGTCGAGGGCTGTGTTTGATACCTGTTTCAAGCACATTTCCAGCTACTAATTAAACAATTGATTCCTAAAGTCCTACATTTGGACTTTGGAGAACATTCTAATGAACCAAATGCATATAAAGATGAAGAAATCTTTTCATATGCAGGTATGTTATAAGACATATGGTATTGGCTTTTTAAGGATATAGACTGTCTAAAATAACCTGCTTTGCAAATAATTTGTGTGATACTGAGTAAATATTAGAGTGTGAACGTATCAGCTCTGTTGCCGTGACTGCCGTCATTAAGCATGATTCTAAATGAGTTGCAACTACAATAACTTCAACTTTAGTTGGACTTCTTAAAACTCTACATTTGAGTGTTTGTTGCATAAAGTTTATATTTTTATCATGACATGTGTTTTCTTGATTTTTTAGTTCTTATAAGATGCTACAATTTAATCTTGGCAAGTTGGATTTAAATAATCCCAACTTTCTCAATTTGCCGATAATAATCTTAACTGGTTCACTTTTGGCCGATAATAGTCTGCTTTAAAAATAGCTTAACGGAGTTAAGTTTTTTTCCGAATTACAAACCGATGTTTTAGGGCTTTAGACCAGAACGAGGATACGAGTTGATTTATGTAAAATTTACCTCGAAATATTGCCCCAAACGACGAAACGGTGCTTCAGTTCGGGTGTTTAAACTTCCAATTAACAAAAATTAAGCCGTTTGGAGCACCGTTTTGAGGTAAGTTTTACATAAATCGACTCGTATTCTCGTTTTGATCAAAATACCTATAACATCGGTTTGTAATTCGGAAAAAAAAAAAAACAAAACTCCGTTAAGCTATTTTTAATGGCGGACTAGTATCGGCTAAAAGTGGACTAGTTAAGATTATTATCGGCAAATAACTGAGTTGGGATTATTTAATCCAATTTGCCTTTAATCTTTTGGTGCGCAAACATCTTTTATTTCAATTTTTCATCCGAGATAGAAACTTTTCATCAATAGGATCTTATTTATGTTAAAATATTAGCAAGGGTTTAAACAAGACTTAGAAATCCCTTTCTGCATTCTTGATGAAATATTTTAGTGCACTATATTGGAATTAGGTCTGGTACTTCACTTGTGGTTAGGAATATAAACAAATTGAAAGTTAAGTGAACCCCTTTGTGAGCTGTTTAGTGATTCTTAAGACCTAATACACCCCACTAAGACATGTATGAGCCATTGCAACTCATTACAGCCTAATATAACTCACTACAATCCAATCTATCTCTTTAAGACCTAATATTACTTACTATAACCCAATCGAAGACTTTAAGACCTAATATGGCATATTAGGGCCCATTGTGTTTCACTAACAGGTATTATGGCTTTCAAGACTCAATATGGTTTATTAAGACATGTACGATCTACTATGCACATTTTGATCTAACGTGGCTTGCTACAACCAACCCTAACTCATTAAGACCTAACATGCCCTAACCTAACAAAGCCATCATGGGTGTTAGTGCGTACATGGATAACGGCATTTTTTTGAGCATATAAATAAGAACATGTGATATAAACGTTACTTATAAATAATTAAATATCCATAACCTTTCCTCATGATGTCGCAAACAAAATGTTGTACGATAAAACAATTGGTGGAAGCTGCAGTCGGAATTGGAAAGATATTCAGTTCGTTGATCCATTCAGTAGCACGGAGTCCGTAATTGGATACTAAATTGTTTGGTTATGCCGTTTTAGGCTTTGCTCTCACGGAAGCCATTGCCTTGTTTGCTCTTATGATGGCCTTTCTGATCTTATTCGTATTCTGAGATTCAAAAAGCTCAAAATAAGATTTTAAAAAATGTACCAAAATGATAAAATGATTGGTGAATCAAAGATTTAAAATAAGATTTATAATATATATATATATATATATATATATAGATGTATATATATATTGTACGAAAGCCCACATTCGCTTTGTAGATCGACCATGGATTGTCCATATCAGTGATCTAGTTAAAATTGCAAAAAACAAAAAATAATAAAGAAAGGAAGATCATGCTACTATGCGTCAATTGTCCAAATATAAACAAAAATCAAGACCAACATCCGTGAACTCAAGACATCGATGTCATGGTCCGACCGTGGATTAGTCATCCAGCCGTTGGATTTTTTACTCACAAATGGATCGAGCCAAACTACACGCAATCAAGATCGACAAAGCTGAAATAAGAAAAATAAAATATCAAATGACAAAGAGCAAGATCAACAAGCCCCAAACGAAATACGGCAGAAGATCACGAGAGAAAGTTGTATAAATAATAAACAATGTTTTATAATTAAAATATTATGCTTTTAAAACAAAGTCTTACCATTTAAATGAAGTTTTTGTAAAACAGATGTGTTAAAACCTATAGGAGCAAATAGGTTATTTTTTATTTTATTTTTGTTTTCAACAACTTTCATTTGTTCTTAAAAATTTTAAGTAATTTGCAAGTATAGTAAAAGATAATACCAGATGTGTAGTTATTTCGACGGATGTTAACAAATATATCATATGTCCGCTCTTTGACTTCAACCGAAACTTTGCCATCATTAAAAATCTTCTGCCAAGCCCATAGAGATCCACCAGATATTACCTCTTCACGTCTCACCAGGCTTTATAGTAATCGCTATACATATCTCTCTAATAAGATAGAGATCACTAACTATTCTTACAAATTGGAAGAGATCAGCAATGCAACATCGCACTAAGTAGATTGTGATCATCCTTCCAAATTTCTCACTCACAGATAATTAGGTTTAAAAGATCAAAATGTATTTTACTTTTTCATAAAATACTAAAAAATTTAAAAGTTAATTTTAGTGAATAAATAAATGAGTCAGCCTTGACTAGGGATGACAAAAAAAACTCAAGTCTGACGGGTATATCTAAAATCCAAAACATACTGACCAGATAGGAGCCTGAAATTACCAATACCCGACCCAAGCCTGACGCATTGCCATTCCTAGCCTTAACCTTAACGTATTTACAAACCGTGCCAATTTCAAGTAGGTATATTCTTTTTTCAAAAATCAATTTAATTTTCAATTTTACAAACCGCAAGGCGGTGGAAGTAATGGCGGCGTGTGCCATGTATATAAAGCCACAATTCCATATATGAACTATACCACCTGTCACAAGCTAGAACACTCTAGAAGCAACAAGATTTCCGTATAAACTTCAAACAATCCCTATCTTGTAATCGGAAAATGGCGTCATTCGAACAGGCACCGGCCGGCGATGCTAAAGCAGGAGAGAAGATTTTCAGAACCAAGTGTGCTCAGTGTCATAGCGTTGATAAAGGCGCTGGCCACAAACAAGGTTTTCTTTTTCCGTAAACAATTAGTTTATTATCTGGTTAATATTGTTTTCATTGAATATGAAGTTTGTTTTATTCATGTTATTTGAGATGCTTGTGTTGTTAGATCAATCTGAAAGCTTTGTTTAGGCTACATGGTACGGATTGGAGCCTAGGGGCTCCATTGTACCAACTTAGCACCACGTATGTGCCACCCCATCCTACATCAACCAACAGCGGCCCCTAATAACGAATAAGAAATCGGATAAAGCCCCATCAACCGATATCATCATCATACTCGCTAAATCCCACCAATAGCAAAGCTAAGGTAGAGGGTAAGATGTAGGCAACCTTACCTCTACCTTGTAGAAATATAGAGAGGCTGCGTCCCGGCTCGATAGTAGTTTTGCATCAAGTCTTTCACATAAGGCACATAACACTCAGCAATTAAGACAAATGCTGATTAGTGCACGTGCCCCATCCACCAATAGCGCCACCTTTAATTAATTAAAAATTGATTTGGCCCACATTAGCGCCCGTTATATGGTGTGGGGGCACTACTGATTGAAAAGCTGCTGAGGGGGAGGGCAATCACGTCTCATACCGTGTAGCCTTCTTTGTTAAAAATGTGGAGATGTATGTGTAGGTTTATTTTGTTTGATTGGTGTACTCCAAAAACAGATAGTCTTTGTCCTGGCCGGCTCAACCATTTGGGCGGCATAAAGCGAACTTTTGTAATAAAATGAGGATCTTAGGATCCTAAAACGTGTATACGATTTCTAAAAGGCTTAAAATCACAACTCCAAAAGAAAATTCTAGAGATCGAGGCTCGGGGGGTTGTGATCAGAAAAGAATCGAATGTAGTCGAGCCCCAAAAAAGGTTGGGCCCTTGAACATGGGGCCCGAGCTTCAGCTTATATTTTTTTCCAGTCGAGCTGCTCTTATCTTGCTTTTTGATTTTGAGAAAGACTGCACATATATAAAGATATTTATATGATGTTAAACCCTTTTGATTTCGAGAAATTATGGGTGAACCTTTTAATACAATCTGGGTCAGTCTGGCTATCTGAGATGACTTATTTCTGAATCCTGATATTTGGTACATGTTTTTCATAATTTTAACGGTTATCTTATAATCTTATAATCAATTCATAATCAGATTTTTCTGATTTTTCTGAGGATGTTTGTATATGAATACGATGTCTTTCTACTCATCTTTGTTTCTAGTTTTTCAAGATTATGATCATTCTGATGTGGAATATGTGAATTTCAGGGCCGAATTTGAACGGGCTTTTTGGAAGACAGTCTGGTACTACTGCAGGGTATTCATATTCTGCTGCCAATAAGAACATGGCTGTGATCTGGGAAGAGAAGACACTCTATGACTACTTGCTTAACCCTAAGAAGGTATAGTTACATTACATACGATAGTTTTTTAAATGGCCCGAACCAAATTGATACTGATTAACACACTGTTTTGACCCGTTACCTGACCCATACCTGAACCACCCGTTTTGTCAGCTCTGTTGTAAAATCTGTTTTTAAATATATGCTTTGGAATGTGCAGTAGTTATTATGGGTATATATGATTTCTGGTCTCAATTTGTTGTTCTGAATATATTTTGAATTTTTTGGGTGAATGGTGCAGTACATTCCTGGAACTAAGATGGTGTTTCCCGGACTGAAAAAACCACAGGACCGAGCTGATCTCATTGCTTACCTGAAGCAATCAACCGCTTGATTCCAAAGGCGGTAACGAGTTTATTTGCATCGTTTACTAAAAACAGCGATGTTTCTTGACATTTATATGACCATATTGTTTTGAACCCGAACGATTTGTTACGCTCGACATAACTCTCATCTTCTCTTTCTAGGAGATGATTGTTATGTTTTCAAATAAAGTGTTGCCTTTGAATTTGTTTTTCTGTTCATATCCATGTTGGTTTAGATATATTGCAAGTGATCACAAAAGTCATTTTACTTGCTTTTAAAAGGGTGCCCGACGTTCGATGCCATATAGATACAACCTTTGGTTGCATATAAAGCTTATTTTGTGCTTGGAACAATGTCGCTTGTTGCCTAAACCTAAGCTTTTTTATTATATATATCAAACGACAACACCACTTTGCTATAGGAGTGGTGTGTTCATTTAGTGGGTTCTTTTCTTTTAAACTAATTTGTATTTTACAATGTTTTTCGTCCTAATTTCAATAAAGTTATTTTTATGACTACACCGCATGCCAGTAGTAGGTACTCTTGCTACCGTCACAAGCGTGGTAAAATACTATCTTAAAGTCTCTAAACTTCAATACAGTTACTTTTTTATCTCTTTTGACAACTACATCGTGTATCCTTACTGTACCGGTACTGTCGTAATGCGCGTGATAAAATACTCAAGTTGTCTTAATGTCTTTAAACTTCAATAAAGTTACTTTTTTTCCTCTTTTGACAACTACATCGTGTATCCGTACTGTATTGGTACCGCCGCAATGTGCGGGGTACAATACTAGTTTAACATCAATTTTCGTATTAAGGCATGTTCTTTTAAATGGTGATTTCACTAGTGTGTGACTCCACGTAGTTAGGGAGGAAGGGTCACCCAAGGATAAGTACCCTAGCCCTGACCTACATCATCCGTCACGTAAAATATTATTCCAAAATGCCAACGTGATGTTTCCTCTTCGGTTGACGGGATCGATGCCATATTTGAAGGTGAGATATTTGTTGACGGGAGTTTTGTGGATGAGGTAGATGGAATGGGTTTTGGAACATAAATAAAAGAAATTGAGAAAGTTTTGTGGATGGCGTAGATAAAATGGGTTGGTTAAATAAAGTACGGTAAAAATAATTTGAATTTTTTTTATGTTCCAAACGGTCAAAAGGGTTTAATGGTCAAAAACATCACGAAGCAAACAATTCTCAAGTGGGTACCCTAGCCAGCCAATCCTGCTAAGCCCACCCGCGGGGGTGACGGCTAGGGGTGTTTAGAATTCGTTTTGAATTTGAAAATTTGAGATTTGATTAAATTTGATTTGATTATCAAGAATTTGTTTTGACTATAAGAATTCGAATCGATTCAATTCGAGTCAAGTAAATCGAATACGGATTTTTAATTTCAAATTCGATTCAAAATTCGAATAAAAATATACGTTTTATTTATTATTTTTATTTATAATACATACATAAATTTATTGGGCTATACTATAAATTATTTTCAAAATTTATTCTAAGTATTAAAATAACCCATTACTAAACCCACTATATGGTCTAAACTAAAATCTATTGAGCAAATTTATCAATAGATTTCTAACCCTAAAAATATTAACTTGTAATGTAGAGTGGTTATTCCCGATTTCTTGTTTTGTATATTAGACTTATGTTACTTTATTTGAAACTTTTTAATGTGATATCGTGCTTTATGGCTCCTTTAAATTTATGTTTCATTTTGATAGTTTTTTTTACATGTTTTAAAAGAATCAGAATTAAATCGGATTTATATGAATTCGAAATTTTAATTGAATACGAATTGAGTTTTTTATTCGAATTCGAATCGAATTAGGTAGGTTTTAATCGAATTCGAATTCAAGGGAAAATAAAAAGTATTCGAATAATTCGAAAATTCCATATCGATTCGATGAACACCCCTAGTAGCGGAGGTGTACTAGCTCGAGTTTAAACCCGTTGGCTGCTACCCGGGAGTGCCCCGTCCCCCTTATCTAAAACGGTAAAACGTGACTATAAAAGTTTATGAAGAATAGTATGGGCTCAGGGGTGGCCCAACGTTTTGGAAGTCCTAAGTGAACTACAAAGTCATGGCTAGGAATGGCATTGGGCCGGGTTCGGGCCGGGTATTGGTGATCCCAAGCCTGTACCCGGTTGTAATTCTTTGTCCCATACCCGACCCCCCTCACCCGTCGGGTATTTATCGGGTAATTACTTATCGGGTATCGGGTATACCCGTTAATTTGACTCCCATGTGCATTTCTTACTCTAATGTTTATATAATTTACTATTTTAATAACTACAACGAAAGAAAATATGACCAATAACATACATACATATCATATTCAAAGAAACATTTGAAACATATATCTACATAATTAACTAATTAAGGTACTGATACTTTGCGACACATAATGTCAGTTTATGTATTATGCATTTAATCAAACACCAGACATGAAAAATTGCAGCATTAAATAGTTCAAACTTTTTCATGAATATAATTGTAGAGATGACTTGTGAGTGCCTAGTAGTAATAAATAAGTAGAGGTAATAAATGTATGTACTAAGTTTATCTAAATGGAAAATTAAAGGAAGTAATAAATAAGTAGACGTAATAAATGTATGTACTAAGTTTATCTAAATGGAAAATTAAAGGGATACTGGATTTTAATAATTCCAACTTTCATCAATTGGCCGGCAATAATCCAACTTCAGAAATTCCTTTCAACAATCCCAACTTGTAAGAATTTGGCCTTCATCGATCCTTTTCTAACTGGGTTAGTTTTTTTTGTTGACGTGACAGCTTACGTGGCACAAACCTAGTTATTTGATGATGTGGCTGCTTATGTGGCACAAACTTAGTGTTTGGATTTTAATAATCTCAACTTTCACCACCATCAACAACTACCACCACCATAAGTCGCCACCCACCACTACCACCATCATCCGCCACCACCAACAACCGCCACCCACTACCGCCACCACCAAAAAATAGGTGGGTGGCGACTGGTGGTGCTGGCTGATGATGCTGGTGGCTCATAGTGGTGGTGGTGGCGGTTGATGGTGGTGGTGGTGGGTGATGGTGGTGAAAGTTGGGATTATTAAAATTCAAACACTAAGTTTGTGCCACATAAGCAGCCACGTCATCAAATAACTAGGTTTGTGCCACATAAGCTGCCACATCAACCAAAAACTAACCCAGTTAGAAAAGGATCGATGGAGGCCAAATTCTTACAAGTTGGGATTGTCAGAGAGAATTTTTGAAGTTGGGATTATTGCTGTAACAACCCGCTTCCTCGCAAGCTAATCACTCTCGTTACGCCTAGCACCAGAGATTCAGATCATAATGTAACCTAAATCGCTTATTACGCCATATCGCATATTTTCGCATCACATCGCACATCACAACGCTTACGCCTATATCGCACTCGCTAAATACTACAAACATTGCGTGAAGTTTCCAAGGCTATCTGCTCGCTTAAACTACAACGCGACTCTCGCAAGACTTGGGAACAAAGCCGCATGCTACCTCGCTCATCTTATCGAATCTTGACTTAATCTAATCGATTAATACGCTTAACGCCTTGCTAATACGCTTAATATATCTATCTAATACGAATCGAATCGCCGAACAAACTCTTAACGCGAAATAATCGAACAAAACTTGGCCACTAGGTCAAGTTCGGCCGACTTGTGCATCACAAGTTCGCCCAAACTTGTCTAGGCCACCAAAACACTTCAACATCCAACAAGTCCGCCCGGACTTGCCTTGAAACTCAGGAAACACACAAGTTCGCTCGAACTTGTAGCAAGTTCGCCCGAACTTGGTCATTCCAGCTCACTTTCACTCCTCACTTAATACTCGGCTCCATTCTTCATTTGCACTTGCTGCAAGTTCGCTCGGAGCTCCCCAAAACCAAAACCCTTTGTTTTCTAAGTATGATTCAACCCGTTTTCAAGCTACAACAACGTTTACAACGATTTTGCACAAGGTTTCTACCTTCGATTTCATCAAAACTCTTCTGTTTACGAAAATCTTCATCTTTTATGCAAAACTTCTGTTTTTCACTTAGATCTATGCTTAGATCTAAGTAAAATCTTTTAAACATTGATTTTTACACAATATTCAGACTAAATGACGTATATTTCGTTCACTTTGAAGTGGAACGAGGCGTTGTCAAGCTAGATCTCAGATTGGAAGCACAGGGACGAAATTGTTACTTTGCACAAACTGGATTAAACCGTTCGAACCTTCAAGTTCGCCCGGATTAGTCTGAGTTTCTGTAAAATGGCAAAAACTCGCTCCAAAAGACCTCTTCAGCCTTGGTTTTGCTCGGCAGCCTAAGGTTGGAGGGATGGACACTCGATTTCCTTAGCAAACGATGCGAAAACGCACGATTTGGATGCCAAAACAATCAAGTTCGCTCGGAAGACATCAAGTTCGCTCGAGCTTATCACCAGAATGGTGACAAGTTCGCCCGAACTTGATCCACATTTGACAACTTTCCAAAATCCCAATCAAGTTCGCTCGAACTTGCATGGTTTCCAAGGAAACCAGGCAAGTTCGCCCGAACTGGTATCCACTTCAATCAAATGAGGCAAGTTCGCCCGAACTTGTCCAGTTTCCCAGGAAACCAAACAAGTTTGCCCGAACTTGTACTCCCCAAGGGCAATAGTACAAGTTCGGGCGAACTTGTACCTCAACCGTTAACTGTTTCAGCAATTCAGAAGACTGATGCACTTCTATTCGCTTACAGGCTGATCCGACGCTCTCCTCAACTCACCTCAGATCTCATCTCTCCTTTAATTGCACCAACTGTGAGTATACTTGACCCATTTTCGCTTTAATGCACTTTTGGGTGTAACATACGTTTATATCAAAACACACGAAACACCTAAACTGAATTATCACACGCGAATATCTGTTTTACATATTTATACGTGATGCTAGGAACATGTAAACTAGGACACATTTTCGTTGACTCCACCCTAGCTAGTATGGTACTATAGTTTGGCTAACACCCGATGGGGTCTAGTTAGAAGTCCACATCGCGCATCGCAGCCTTGTCGAGAGCTTAACATGTGAAATTTGTTCTGTGAGTTTGTATGTTATGTGTATCATGTTTATGTATGTGGAAATTCGCGATGCTTTTACCTATTATGCTATTATATCAAAAACCTGTACGCTCGCCAATACATTTTTGTATTGATAATTATTTTAACGTAAGTTGTAGGTTATTGATTTCTACTTGCTGCAAACTGGAGTTAGGATTTATCACTAGAAACGCATTGTAATAGAAAATCTAGGGAAGATCGAATTTGATATGTTTTATGAGATACTATATTTTGTAATAATTGATTATGGAATATTGGTTGATTGTATGGGAAATCGGACTAGTTAAATATTGTAATTATTAGTTGTTATGGAATTTCTCGTGAATAATCTGATTCGCCTAGTGTCGCGCCCCGGTGATTCCGCCATCGGTTGGGGTGTGACAGATTGGGATCAGAGCCATAACTATAGGGAATTAGGTAGAATTGACATGTTCGACCTAGTCTATAGTTAGGACACCAAATCAGACCGTTACGCATCGATTAAACGCTGAAACTAAAACGAACAGACAAGTTCGCCCGGACTTGTGGGCAAGTTCGCTCGAATTGATCAAGTTCGCCGGGACTTGACCAAGTTCGCCCGGACTTGAACAAGTTCGCCCGGACTTGACCAAGTTCGCCCGGACTTGACCAAGTTCGCCCGGACTTGACCAAGTTCGCCCGAACTTGTCAGTCCCCTACAACATCAAATAAGTTCGCTTGGAATTAAGCAAGTTCGCTCGAACTTGACATCAGACTGATGCCAAGGTCGCCCGAACTTGACCAGCACTCTTCGAAATGAACTTTTAAACATACGCTTTTCCTAAAGCTGCCACAATACACGTGAAGAACGCTCGTATCACACCAACGAGTCGATTTGTCGGGATTAGGTGTGAAAATCGCGAACTCTCGATGGATCACTCACTCCGCGTATTCTCGTTTGCACGAAATTGTCTGTTAAGTTAGGAGTGATATCCACATCTTAACGGAAATTTCCCATTCTATCCGGTGGAAGTCTCCTGATGGGTCCGGGAGGTGAAACCACAATCAGGGATTCGAAGTTATCAAGTCAGGGGTGAAACCCGAACCTTGAAAACTCGTCCCACTCAACGATTTTCAATCTCACCAAAGTCTCGATTGTTTCCAACGCTTTGGGACGCGTAGTAACCGGAAGGGTGATGTCGTTAGCCGCGGGGCGGTGAGAGCATTTACCTATTAGGCCAAAGCGTGTGCCCGAACTCTGCGGAATAATCGAATCACTTTGGGTAGTCGCTGTCTCAAAACCCAAGACGCTCTATTGATTTTAAGCCGCAATCGTCGATTTTACGCATCATCGATTTACATGTGCTTCGCGCACGTTTTAACAGATCTTAAACTTTTATGTTTTTGATTTATCGCTTTTCGCTTACCGCTTTATCGCTCGCATCTCGCTATGTATATGCACAACTTGTCACACCCCGACCCGCAGCGGAAATAAGAGTCGGGGCATAATTGGGTTATCACCAAAGCACATGACATTTACTATTATGTTCCATTATTAAATGAAGTCAAAGTTACATTTCTCAAACATTCAAACATGTTCATTCATTACAAAGGAAAATAACCAAACATAATAATCCAAATACTAAATCGTTTTATTTCTTCTAGTCCAGATCCTACGTGTTCCTAGCTGCTGCTGGTTCACCTGTATCATGTGTAAAATGGGAGGTTTTTGGGTCAACATAAGTTGGCGAGTGAACCTTATAGATAAACATTTAATAATGACTTTCTGGTTAGTTTATCAATAAAATATTGTGCATAATCATAAAAGAGCATATGTATGAAATCAAGCAATGGCAACATCAGTTACAATTATAACATACATTAACAATCGATAGCATACATGAACATACCAACATCATATGATAATTAACATAAATGAACTGTGAGATCAAGGCTCAATCAAACGGAGCCGATCGTATTGCATGTACTGAAAATGTAAATTGAACTGTGCGCTCAAGGCTCAATCAAACGGAGCCGAGCGTATTGCATGTATTGAAATGTAAATAAAATGACCGATCAAGGCTCAATCAAACGGAGCCGATCGTGCGGGCACGCCCTGATCAACCGCATAATAAAATGGGGATCAAACTCAACCTCGAGGGATGGGGAGCTACGGCCTCAGCAATTGCATGTACTGAAATAATAATTTGCAAACAATAATAACTACTTATCAGCAACAACTAACACACATGCCATGATATGATATATGCACAATAACTTAGTTATAATGAGTAAATGAACAAGACACATGATACACCCCAAAAACGTGATTAAAACGGAGAATTTGAAGGGTTCACTCACATTGGGTGCGTTGGATTTGAGTTGGTGAGATGCGCACGATTTAGACGAAACGAGTCAACGAGGAATCACTGACCTAAATAATAATGGGAAAAATATATTAAATGGATGGATTTTATTAAAGATTTTAATGGGATTTTTTAGATATATTTTTGTGAGTTTATGGCTATTTTCTATCCTTAAAAATGTTATTTTTAAGTATTTTTAATTGATTTTTAATTTAAATTAAACAAATAAATATTTAAAAAAAATAATATTTTTTTTTTACTGTTTGACCGTTGACCGTTGACCGGTTCGGTCAGCGGTAATACTTGCGCCGAGCGGGATTCGAACCGGTGACCTTCCGTTCACGCGCACGTAGCTCTACCAACTGAGCTACGTGACTAACCCGTTAGAAATCCAGTTTTAATTATACTTATACACTTATTCGAATTTACCGAAAATTCCTTTATTTTACAAAACGTTTTAATCTCATTGAACCGGTGTTTGTGACGGGACTCGATCGCGTGACGTGCAGTTTGTTTTGCACACAGTCCACCGCTGGACTGTGTGTCTAACCCGGTTATATTCTTGAATTATATTATACTTAACAACTACTCGATCTAACCCGGTTAGTTTTATGAATAAAAAGGAATGTTATTACGCAGTGTGTGTGTAGTAAGGATCGAACTCGGGACTCGTATATAAACTTTGCACACAGTCCACCGCTGGACTGTGTGTCTAACCCGTTAACTATCCGAATTTTATTTACTCTTAACCCGTTTTTAGGTTCGTCTTCTTCACTATAATTACCGGTTTTTACTCAGACCACTGGTTCAGGGTTCTACTACTTAAATAACATGATTACTAGTTTGAATGAACCAACCGAACAGTTTGGGGAAAAGAAATACTGGACAGATCGTCTTCTTCAGAAAGTCCGGCGAGAACAGGTAACTCTGTTTTTGAACCTCCGGCTGAGAGAGTCTATCAACAGAATTAAAGAATTAGATTTGAAATTGAACCAGAGTACATGGATTATTAGCACGATTGAATGTGTTTACCGTTAACTAGCGTGTTTCCGGCGAATTCCAGAGTTTCTCCGGCGAACCCAGAAAATCCAGCAAAGTCTTCTGTGACTGGTTTTGAGTGACGGGTTAATGTTAGTAGTGTCCTAACAATAGATTGAAACAGCAAGAGAGGAAAATCTTACTGGTTTGAGTTGAACACGGTTTTCCGGCGAGATTTGCAGAGAATTCCGGCGACAGTTTTCTTGTGCTCAAAGGACTTGAAAACGCGACGAAAAGGGATTGGAGTGTATTTGAGACGGTTCTGAATCGTATAAATGATTGGAATCTGAATTATTTGGAGCTTGAATGTCTTTCGGTTTCAGAAACCCAAAACTTGAAGTTCATTCAATCTGAACTTTAATTAGAAACCGATATTCATCGGTTATAAGTTAACTAAGCGAACAAAAACTGATTTGGCGATTCGGTTACCGATTTCCGTTATTCAGATATCATTAACCGTTAAGTCGTGTTTGCGTATAAAATTCAATTGCTTTCATAATGTTAACAGAAAACAATTGGTGGCGGAGTGGTTTGGAGACGGAGAGATAAGTCGTTGGAGGCAGTTGACCCGGGTTCGAGTCCGGTCAGCTCCAAATATTTTTTATTTATTTTATTTTAACTTTTTATCAAATATAATTTTTATAGTTTAGTTTATATATTAATTATGTAACGTTTAAACTCAAAATACTCATAAATACTTAATGTCATTTCATAATTTGGTATTTGATTACAAAACGGAGCGGGTTTTGGAGACCCGATTTATACAAATGTTACAGTATCCCCTACTTTTAGGAATTTCGTCCCGAAATTCAAACAGTTGAAGTAGTAGGGAAAAGATGAGGGTATTTTTCACGCATTGAGTCTTCACGTTCCCAAGTAAACTCAGGTCCCCGTTTCGACTCCCAGCGTACCCTAACAATAGGAATGCGACTTCGACGTAGACGCTTTTCTCCATAGTCCATAATCTCTACTGGCCTTTCAATAAAATGCATGGATTCATCAATCTGAATATCCTCCAGTGGAATATGAAGATTCTCATCAGCGAGGCACTTCTTCAAGTTCGACACGTGGAATGTGGGATGAATTCTGTCAAGTTCTTCCGGTAGGTCAAGCTTGTAAGCTACAGGACCTACTCTTTCGAGTATCTTGAAAGGTCCTACGTAACGTGGTGCTAGCTTTCCCTTTTGACCAAAACGAACTACTCCCTTCCACGGTGACACTTTTAAAAGCACATGATCACCAACGCTAAACTCCAAGGGCTTCCGTCGTTTATCTGCGTAACTCTTTTGACGACTTTGAGCCGCTAGAAGATTGTTTCGGATTTGATGAATCTTATCTGTTGTTTCTTGGATCAATTCCGGACCAGTAATTTGAGCTTCCCCAATTTCGTGCCAACAAACAGGAGATCGACACTTTCGACCATATAAAGCTTCAAAAGGTGCCATGCCGATGCTAGAATGATAACTGTTGTTGTACGAAAATTCGACTAACGGTAGGTGGGCGTCCCAATTTCCCTTGAAATCTATGACACATGCTCTAAGCATGTCCTCAAGGGTTTGAATGGTGCGCTCAGACTGTCCATCAGTTTGAGGATGATAGGCGGTACTGAGATCTAGTCGAGTGCCCATAGCGGATTGTACTGCCTGCCATGTTCGTGAGGTGAAACGACCATCACGATCAGAAATAATACTTAACGGAACTCCATGCCGGCTGACGATTTCGTTGATATAAATACGAGCAAGCTTTTCGTTCTTGAAATCTTCTCGAATAGGAATAAAGTGAGCTGATTTTGTGAGTCGGTCTATAATCACCCATATAGTGTCATACCCACTAGAAGTGCGAGGTAACCCGGTAATGAAATCCATGGTTATATTTTCCCACTTCCAGACAGGTATTTCTGGTTGGACCAGAAGTCCTGAGGGTCTTTGGTGTTCAGCCTTTACTTTAGAACAAGTGAGACACTTGGAAACAAAAACGGCAATATCTTTCTTCATTCCAGGCCACCAATAGGTGTACCGTAGGTCTTGATACATCTTATCGGCTCCTGGGTGTATAGAATATCGCGACTTATGGGCTTCATGCATGAGTGTTTCACGAAGATTGATATGGTTAGGAATCCATATACGATCTAGGTAATACAAAATACCATCAGATTTAGTTTCCAGCTTTAGCTCGGCTCCACAGGACATCTCCTTTTGTACATCTTCCTCTGTTATTGAAACGTGTTGAGCTTCTCGAATTTGATCCTTAATATTGGTTATAATTTGCGAACATAGAAGATGAATGGAGTTCGCATAACCCTTTCGACTAAGTGCATCAGCCACCACATTTGCTTTACCAGGGTGGTATCTGATTTCACAGTCGTAATCATTTAGGAGTTCGACCCATCTTCGTTGCCTCATATTTAATTCTTTCTGATTGAAGATATGTTGAAGACTCTTGTGGTCAGTGTATATTTCACACTTCGTACCATAAAGATAATGTCTCCATATCTTAAGAGCGAATACAACGGCTCCAAGTTCAAGGTCATGAGTGGTGTAGTTCTTTTCGTGTGTCTTGAGTTGCCTTGAGGCATAAGCTATGACTTTTCCTCTTTGCATGAGAACGCAACCTAATCCTTGTCCTGACGCGTCGCAATAGACTACAAAATCATCACAACCTTCAGGAAGAGTGAGGATTGGTGCATCACAAAGTTTTCGCTTGAGTGTTTGAAAAGCTTCTTCTTGCTTGGGCCCCCATACAAATGGTTTCCCTTTATGGGTTAAAGCCGTGAGTGGCACCGCAATGCGAGAGAAGTTTGAAATGAACCGACGATAATAGCCAGCAAGCCCAAGAAAAGACCTTACTTCAGTTGGCGTACGTGGAGCTTGCCATTCTTGAACTGCTTTGATCTTTGATGGGTCCACATGTATTCCTTTGTCATTGACTACATGCCCGAGAAATTGCACCTCTTTTAACCAGAATTCACATTTAGAGAACTTGGCATAAAGCTTTTCCTTTTCTAGAAGTGCAAGAACAAGTCGCAGATGACGCTCATGATCAGCTTTGGATTTTGAATAGATAAGAATATCGTCAATGAACACAATAACAAATCGATCAAGGTAAGGTTTGCAGACTCTATTCATTAGGTCCATGAAAACAGTTGGTGCGTTGGTTAATCCAAACGGCATAACCATGAATTCATAGTGACCATATCGAGTTCGAAAAGCAGTTTTAGGGACGTCTTCTTCATGCACTCTAAGCTGATGATAGCCAGATCGAAGGTCGATTTTCGAAAAGCAACTGGCACCTTGTAGTTGGTCAAGAAGGTCATCTATACGAGGTAAAGGATATCGATTTTTGATAGTTAACTTGTTGAGCTCTCTGTAGTCGATGCACATGCGAAAAGATCCATCCTTCTTCTTTACAAAGAGTACAGGTGCACCCCAAGGCGATGAGCTGGGGCGTATAAATCCCTTGTCAGTCAACTCTTGCAATTGACTGGCTAGCTCTTGCATTTCAGAGGGGGCTAACCTATATGGAGATTTTGCCACTGGTGTAGCACCAGGTATAAGATCGATACGAAATTCGACATCTCTGATTGGAGGAAGTCCTGAAATGTCGTCAGGAAAAACTTGTGGAAAATCTTTTACAACAGGAATATCTTCAAGTTTCTTTTCTGCGGTTCCCTTCTTGATGATATGGGCTAAAAACGCGACATAATTCTTGCGAAGTTATTTTTGAGCTTGAAGGCAAGACATTAAGTTGAGTCCTTTCGCCGAGGTTTCTCCAATAATTCGAAGAGTCTGACCGTTTGAAAGAGGAATACGAATAAATTTCTCACGACATACAACTTCCGCATTATGCTGACTGAGCCAATCCATTCCGACTATGATGTCGAAACTTCCCAGCTTCATAGGAATAAGATCGACTGAGAAATCGTGGTCGTTTAGGGTGAGCGTACAGTTGCGTAAAATAGAGTCTAACGAAACTGGTTTTCCATCTGCAACTTCCACTGTTATGGATTCCGCGAGCTTATCACGATTTTTACTTAAGATAGGTTCAAACTCTAATGACACGAAACTTCTATCCGCACCAGTATCAAATAATATAGAGGCATATCTACCATTTATAAGAAACGTACCGTTGACCACATTGCCGTCAGCTCTGGCCTGGTTTGCGTTAATATTGAAAGCCCTTCCCCTAGCAGGTGGAGGAGCTTGGTTCGCTTGATTTACAGGATTGGCTTGGGCCTGAGCATGAATAATATTAACCAGTCTTGGACATGTGTTCCTGAAATGACTTGGATCTCCACAATTGAAACATGCCCGCATAGGTTGGCCTATAGGGTAGTTGGGTTGATAGTATGTTTGGGCTAAATGTTGAGTGGGTGGAAATGGTTGTTGTTGTTGGGCTTGACCCAAAAATTGTTGGTGGGTTTGGGTTATAGGTTGATGGCGGTTTGTTCGTTGAAGCGCGCGGCAGTGTTGAACAGTGTGTCCAGCGCGACCGCAGCTGGTACAGTATTGGCAAGGGTAGTCAGGGGTGTGGTGATACTGACAACGGTTACATTTTGGTAGTGGTCCTGTGTATGGTCTTTTGTATGGCGCGGGTGGAGGAGTGGCTTGAGTGATGGGTGCAGCAGGAACAGGGGTGTTGGTGTGGGTGACTGCAAAGTTCCTGTTGTTACGCTTCCTCTTGTTAGCAAATTTAGAGGAAGGAGTGTGGTGGTTTGAGGTTTGTCCCTCAGCAGGGGTTTTCTTCTTTTCTTCCTTGAACTTCCCATTGCGAATTCGGTTTTCGGTCAGTTCTGTTACCAACTCCATGGCAGCCTCGAGTGTTACCGGTGAAACGCTGAGGACCGAATCTTGGATTTTCGAGGGAAGTCCTCGAATGTAATGTTCGATCAGACGGTAGGTTGGAGTGAATAAGTTTGGTACCATCTGGTTCAACTCCAAGAACCTTTTGTTGTAAGTAGAGTGATCACCATCTTTTTGCTTCAGGGCATGAAATTCATCTTCAAATTTCTTAATCTCACTCCTAGGACAGAATCGCCTAGTCATGATTTCCCTTAACTCCTCCCAAGTTAAGGCCATCGCATCTTCCGTTCCCCTCTTTCCTTTCTCCGTATTCCACCAAGTGAGAGCTACACCAAGTAGTCTCCCGGTGGCATAACGAACTTTGCGATCCTCAGGACAATCGCAGTTTAAGAAAACGTTTTCCATCTCCTCGAACCAATGTAGGAGAGCAGTGACTCCCTCTGTCCCTTCGAATTTTGGGGGATCGCAGGACTTAAAATGTTTGTAGGAGCATTTGATGGTAGGAGGGTCGTTGATGATCTGGTCCTGTTGTTGAGGAGGGTTAGTAGGATTTGCAGCAAGGGCTTGTTGTACTTGTACTACGATGTCAGGTAATATCGTGGCCATTTGGTTGGCGATATGAGTGGCCAAACGTTCCTGAGACTTTTCCGATTTCCTACTCCTTCGATGCGATCTAGACGACATCTACAGGATCATAAAATGAGAAGATTGTGAGTTTATGGTATCTTTTAGGTGTCATGTGTCTTTAAAAAAAATGAAAATAACATAAATATCAATAATGCAACTACATCCGAAGGATGTCTTGGGTTCGCTCATGTTGGGCCTCAAATGTCCCCCATACCTTCACCTATATAGTCATGTGGGCCCCCATGGCTATTGGTTTGGTAGGATTCACATTAGTATTGGCAATTTAACACTCGCATCCCCCGAATGCTAACCACAAAATATGTTCATGAGATGTTTGGTCGGAACGTGTCCAGGTGTAGACACAATGACAACTCAAAGTGGGATTAGCTCTCACGACGTTTGGTATAGCATGCTTTGGCCTAATAGGTATTTCGTACTCTCATCGTTGGTCCCCAGGTAGGCAAACTGGTCCTTTATTTTGGATTTATACGAATGCCAGCCTAGACAGGACGTCCCGACTACCGGTACTAGTACCCTTCCAGTTACTACATGCCCGTCATGAGAACTCACTTTGATGAGATTTGAAAACACGAAAATCGTTGTAAAATCAATCATGATGTGGTGTGTGCTTGCATGGATGTGATATATTATGATCATACGATTTCATGATAGGCATTATTTGATAATACATACTTATGAACATGCTTGAACAATATCAAATGTAACATTTTAACATAAACATATAAACATCATGAAATTTGGCATATAACACACAAAATTCTTATAAGTTTCTAATCGACTATAGTATAGGCTCTAAGGGTCTAATAACCTATCCTATATCCTTATAGTCATAGCTCTGATACCAATCTGTCACACCCCAACCCGCAGCGGAAATAAGAGTCGGGGCATAATTGGGTTATCACCAAAGCACATGACATTTACTATTATGTTCCATTATTAAATGAAGTCAAAGTTACATTTCTCAAACATTCAAACATGTTCATTCATTACAAAGGAAAATAACCAAACATAATAATCCAAATACTTAATCGTTTTATTTCTTCTAGTCCAGATCCTACGTGTTCCTAGCTGCTGCTGGTTCACCTGTATCATGTGTAAAATGGGAGGTTTTTGGGTCAACATAAGTTGGCGAGTGAACCTTATAGATAAACATTTAATAATGACTTTCTGGTTAGTTTATCAATAAAATATTGTGCATAATCATAAAAGAGCATATGTATGAAATCAAGCAATGGCAACATCAGTTACAATTATAACATACATTAACAATCGATATCATACATGAACATACCAACATCATATGATAATTAACATAAATGAACTGTGAGATCAAGGCTCAATCAAACGGAGCCGATCGTATTGCATGTACTGAAAATGTAAATTGAACTGTGCGCTCAAGGCTCAATCAAACGGAGCCGAGCGTATTGCATGTATTGAAATGTAAATAAAATGACCGATCAAGGCTCAATCAAACGGAGCCGATCGTGCGGGCACGCCCTGATCAACCGCATAATAAAATGGGGATCAAACTCAACCTCGAGGGATGGGGAGCTACGGCCTCAGCAATTGCATGTACTGAAATAATAATTTGCAAACAATAATAACTACTTATCAGCAACAACTAACACACATGCCATGATATGATATATGCACAATAACTTAGTTATAATGAGTAAATGAACAAGACACATGATACACCCCAAAAACGTGATTAAAACGGGGAATTTGAAGGGTTCACTCACATTGGGTGCGTTGGATTTGAGTTGGTGAGATGCGCACGATTTAGACGAAACGAGTCAACGAGGAATCACTGACCTAAATAATAATGGGAAAAATATATTAAATGGATGGATTTTATTAAAGATTTTAATGGGATTTTTTAGATATATTTTTGTGAGTTTATGGCTATTTTCTATCCTTAAAAATGTTATTTTTAAGTATTTTTAATTGATTTTTAATTTAAATTAAACAAATAAATATTTAAAAAAAATAATATTTTTTTTTACTGTTTGACCGTTGACCGTTGACCGTTGACCGGTTCGGTCAGCGGTAATACTTGCGCCGAGCGGGATTCGAACCGGTGACCTTCCGTTCACGCGCACGTAGCTCTACCAACTGAGCTACGTGACTAACCCGTTAGAAATCCAGTTTTAATTATATTTATACACTTATTCGAATTTACCGAAAATTCCTTTATTTTACAAAACGTTTTAATCTCATTGAACCGGTGTTTGTGACGGGACTCGATCGCGTGACGTGCAGTTTGTTTTGCACACAGTCCACCGCTGGACTGTGTGTCTAACCCGGTTATATTCTTGAATTATATTATACTTAACAACTACTCGATCTAACCCGGTTAGTTTTATGAATAAAAAGGAATGTTATTACGCAGTGTGTGTGTAGTAAGGATCGAACTCGGGACTCGTATATAAACTTTGCACACAGTCCACCGCTGGACTGTGTGTCTAACCCGTTAACTATCCGAATTTTATTTACTCTTAACCCGTTTTTAGGTTCGTCTTCTTCACTATAATTACCGGTTTTTACTCAGACCACTGGTTCAGGGTTCTACTACTTAAATAACATGATTACTAGTTTGAATGAACCAACCGAACAGTTTGGGGAAAAGAAATACCGGACAGATCGTCTTCTTCAGAAAGTCCGGCGAGAACAGGTAACTCTGTTTTTGAACCTCGGCTGAGAGAGTCTATCAACAGAATTAAAGAATTAGATTTGAAATTGAACCAGAGTACATGGATTATTAGCACGATTGAATGTGTTTACCGTTAACTAGCGTGTTTCCGGCGAATTCCAGAGTTTCTCCGGCGAACCCAGAAAATCCAGCAAAGTCTTCTGTGACTGGTTTTGAGTGACGGGTTAATGTTAGTAGTGTCCTAACATTAGATTGAAACAGCAAGAGAGGAAAATCTTACTGGTTTGAGTTGAACACGGTTTTCCGGCGAGATTTGCAGAGAATTCCGGCGACAGTTTTCTTGTGCTCAAAGGACTTGAAAACGCGACGAAAAGGGATTGGAGTGTATTTGAGACGGTTCTGAATCGTATAAATGATTGGAATCTGAATTATTTGGAGCTTGAATGTCTTTCGGTTTCAAAAACCCAAAACTTGAAGTTCATTCAATCTGAACTTTAATTAGAAACCGATATTCATCGGTTATAAGTTAACTAAGCGAACAAAAACTGATTTGGCGATTCGGTTACCGATTTCCGTTATTCAGATATCATTAACCGTTAAGTCGTGTTTGCGTATAAAATTCAATTGCTTTCATAATGTTAACAGAAAACAATTGGTGGCGGAGTGGTTTGGAGACGGAGAGATAAGTCGTTGGAGGCAGTTGACCCGGGTTCGAGTCCGGTCAGCTCCAAATATTTTTTATTTATTTTATTTTAACTTTTTATCAAATATAATTTTTATAGTTTAGTTTATATATTAATTATGTAACGTTTAAACTCAAAATACTCATAAATACTTAATGTCATTTCATAATTTGGTATTTGATTACAAAACGGAGCGGGTTTTGGAGACCCGATTTATACAAATGTTACACAACTCACACAGTCATCGCAATCTATAACAAGAGCTAATTCTCGCAACATAACTAAATCCTAATATACGTAGGCACGATTTAATAATCCATATATTACAAAATTCCTAAGTTTCTCCAATACTTAGAATTTTCACATGACTTTGAGATTTTCTCGAAAGGTCATTATTTTTTTTATTATGTTGGCATATTAATATATATATGAGTTCATATATATATATATATATATATATATGTATATATTTTAAGATTTTGCGACTTGAACGATTTTATTGGTGACCTTAATGTTTTATTCGTTACACTCCCGTTTATAAATACTATATATCTACGATTTGCGCGTCGTAATATAGATACATAAACGTGCACATTTTCACAACATCATAACACGCGAAAACGCATTAACTTATTCACTTTATCATTTTTAAAGCATGCATACATGAAATAACTACTAAGTTAACCTATGTATCAATTTTCATGCTCGACAAATAAGTTACACATTTTAACGCGATTTCACCGATTCTACCGTTTTAAACATACAAGCGTACATGCATAGTCTTAATTCCCGCTATCATGTCAACACTTAACATATTATCATATTCACATATTTAAATCACCTGACACATTTAAACACACAAGGTTCATCCATTAACAACCCATTCTAGTGTATGTTGAAAAATGCGTATTTTAGCGATCCGGTAACGTTTTCGGGCGCCGGAAGTCACGTATGACTAACCAAACACCAAATAAACTAAATATAAGTTAATATACTTATATTTATACCAAAAATATCAGTTTATTTACTGATTTAAACAGTTTCATAAAAAACCTCTTAAAAAGACGATTTTTACCGTTTTTACCGCATAGTTTTCCGTCAAACGTTACCCTAACCATCCGAACTCGAAACGACTTCATATTTTAACAGAATACATGTTATATACTGATTAAAATGATGGTTATAACCAGATTAGTTCAGTTTTTGTGTAAGGCACATAAACCATGCGATTTCTTGTATTTTACAACACTTTTAAGCACATAGTACAACATGCAAAGCTAGTAAACTTTATGTCAAAGTTCCATACCATTTTACACTTCAAATAACGTTATTTTTATGCTTTATAATCTGATCTAAAATCATTTTTATCATATCATCATTTATTCATCTTTCTATGTACATACACCCACATGCATGTCCATGTACAAGTACTTAATGCACTATTATCATGTCTTCATCATTTTGTATGAACTAATATGCATCTAGACATGACTTTAATTCATGTTCCTATATCCAAGAACATTCTCATCTTCATAAAATCATCATCAAATCATTCATAGCATTAATGCATGTAACATTCTCATGCTTTTATGGACTAATCATCAAAATTTGTATCCATGCACATACATACATATATATATATATATATATATATATATATATATATATATATATATATATATATATATATATATATATGTTTATATATATATATATACACGGCCATATGTACACATACATATATGTACACATACATATGATCCAAAATATCACTTTTCACAACATTCTTTAATCACTAGAACTTTTACAAAAACCCATTTGTTATTAGTTTCAAGTTTGTGATTAATTCCAAGAAAAAGAGAAACCTTCGATAATCATCAATATCACCATGAATCAAGAACATGTTTTAGAGAAATGATTTCATACCTTCAAGATTCAAATGGGTTTTGACAAAATGTGATGATATGGAGCTTGGTTCTAGCTTGAAACTCCTTGAAAACACTCTTGGATCTTCAAATGGACTTGAAACTAACTTGGAATGGTCTTAGATCTTCATGGATAAGGTTTCAAATTCAAAAATGGTAGTGAAAGGGGGTGTTCGGCCGAGTATTGTAAGCAGAGAGAGAGATGAAGATTGTTTGATTTGTATTTCTTGGATTTTGAAAGATTTAGGAAGATTTGTAAAGGTATCATCATTGTGCATGTTCCCCATGTCAACACATGGAGGAGAGAGGTGAGAGAAGACCCTAAATGGCTGCCAACACTTCACCATACTCACACATCTCATGCATACATATGTATATATTACATATTTAGACCAAAAACTGGTATTTAACTAGTTACCGGGTGTTTTATCTAGCGTTTTAACGCGTTTTAAATTATTTTCAACGCTCTATAAAATAAACACACCAAAATATTACTAATCAATATTTTATTTGTCTGGACTAGTTACGTTATCGGTAATTGGCAGTATGCGCGCTGTGTTGCGCAGTACGCGCTTAAATTCGCAAAAATATGGATTTTAAGCGTTTTAATTTATTTTTATCATTCTAGAAAAATAAACTTGTCAAATTGTTACTATAATAATTATTAGTTGCGCTGAACTGGCTGTGTTGACAGTATTTTGTCAGATACGCGCAGCATCGCGCAGTACGTGCTTAAACTCGAAAAATAGAGTTTCTTAGCGTTTTAAATATTTTTTCCTCAAGATTATGATTAAATATATTATTTAACTCATAACGGACTATTTTTGGGATTTTAACATTATTCGGCGGTCACCGACGTTCGTTACGCATTTTAACCGTTACGCGATAAGCGTTTATCTTAATATTGCCAACATAAGTTTTATCAAACTTTGAATTTACCAACACATCAAATACCATATATAAACATCATAAATAGTCAAATACGGCCTTTTATTCATTCATGACACGTGTTACATTTGTACAGGACAGCCTAAATAGACGGGTGTCACAGTCTCCCCCTGTTTAAGGAATTTCGTCCCTGAAATTCTACAGGTTTCGTTTTCGCACTAGACTTAAAGAGATGCGGATATTTTCGTTGCATCTGGTCCTTTCGTTCCCATGTGAACTCTGGTCCACGTTTAGAATTCCAGCGAACCTTGACCAACTTAATCCGACTCCTTCTAAGCTTCTGAATCTTCTCATCCAGAACTTCAACCGGTTCCTCGATAAATCTCAATTTATCGTCTACTTGAACCTCATCAGGGGGTATAATTAGTGTCTCATCCGACAAACACTTTCTCAGGTTGGAAACATGAAACACGTCATGAACTCCATTCAAATCCTGCGGCAGCTTAAGCCTATACGCGATTGATCCAACTCGAGATGCGTTTTTGAAAGGACCTATATACCGTGGGCTTAGCTTTCTCCCTTTCCCAAATCTCACAACACCTTTCCAAGGTGACACTTTCAGCAGAACACGATCCCCGACTTGAAACTGCAACGGTTTCCTTCGGTTGTCTACATAACTTTTCTGTCGATTGGCGGCAGCTTTCAACCTTTCCTTGATCTGGATAACCTTGTCGGTGGTTTCCTGGATAAGCTCAGGTCCGGTTAGTTACCTTTCGCCAACTTCAGCCCAGCACAAGGGCGATCGACACTTCCTTCCGTACAAAGCTTTAAACGGAGCGGCTTTGATACTAGCGTGATAACTATTGTTGTAAGAAAACTCTGCCAACGGCAAATGAGTATCCCAACTTCCACCAAAATCAATCACGCACGCTCTCAACATATCCTCTAATGTCTGAATGGTTCTCTCACTCTGACCATCCGTCTGAGGATGATACGCAGTACTCATGTCTAAACGAGAGCCTAGCGACTCTTGAAGAGATCGCCAAAATCTGGAGTCAAATCGTCCATCTCTATCGGAGATAATTGACACAGGCACTCCATGTCGGGCTACAATCTCGTTGAGGTACAACTGCGATATCTTTTCCGTCTTGTCTGTTTCCTTAATGGGCAAGAAATGAGCAGACTTTGTCAATCGATCCACAATTACCCAAATGGTGTCATGTCCACGTGACGTACGGGGTAATTTGGTGATAAAGTCCATAGCAAGATGCTCCCACTTCCATTTAGGAATCTATGGTTGTTGCAGAAGCCCAGATGGCCTCTGATGTTCAGCCTTAACCTTCGAGCATGTCAGACATTTACTTACATACACCGCAATATCTCTCTTCATATTCGGCCACCAATATAATTCCTTAATATCCTGATACATCTTGGTAGAACCTGGGTGAATCGAATATTTGAACTTATGAGCCTCGTTCATAACCAGTTCACGTAGGTTACCTCTAAGCGGAACCCAAACTCGGTTCATGAAGTACATTACTTCATCCGCTTTTGGTATCAGTTCACATTCCAAACCTCTCAAACCTTCTCTACTCAGGTTCTCATCTTTCAAAGTTTCTCGCTGTGCATTACGAATTCGATCGGTCAAATTCATTTGAATGGTCAAACCCAAAGTACGCACACGCAGAGGCTTTTCCCGCTCCTTCCTACTGAGCACGTCAGCAACAACATTTTCTTTTCCCGGGTGATAACGAATATCACACTCGTAATCATTTAGTAACTCTACCCAACGCCGTTGTCGCATGTTGAGTTCCTTCTGATCAAAGATATGTTGGAGGCTCTTATGGTCTGTGTAAATCGTACACTTCGTGCCATACAGATAATGTCTCCAAATCTTCAAAGCGAACACAACAGCTCCCAACTCTAAATCATGAGTTGTGTAGTTTTTCTCATGCACTTTCAGTTGTCTGGATGCATAGGCTATCACTTTGTCCTTATGCATAAGCACGCAACCAAGGCCCAAACGTGATGCATCACAGTATACAACAAAACCATCATTTCCCTCCGGCAGGGATAAAATAGGTGCACTACACAACTTCTCCTTCAACATTCGAAAAGCTTCCTCCTGCTTTTTTGTCCAATTAAACTTCTTTTACTTCTGAGTCAATAGCGTTAATGGCTGCGCTATTCTGGAAAAATTCTCAATGAATTTTCTATAATGCCCAGCAAGTCCTAAGAATTGTCGCACCTCTGACGGAGTCTTTGGCGCTTCCCAATTCTTAATCGCCTCAATCTTCGACGGGTCCACATGCATACCTTTCTCATTTATGACATGACCGAGGAAATGCACCTCTCGAATCCAAAATTCACATTTAGAGAACTTGGCATACAACTTCTCTTTCTTCAACATCTCCAGAATCATCTTCAAATGTTCCTCATGATCTTCCTTGGTTCGCGAATAGATTAGTATATCGTCAATGAATACTATCACGAATTTGTCCAAATAGGGTTTGCATACCCTGTTCATGAGATCCATGAACACTGCAGGCGCATTAGTTAAGCCAAAAGGCATGACTAAGAATTCATAATGTCCATAACGCGTTCTGAAAGCAGTCTTCGAAACATCTTCCCCAGCAATCTTCAATTGGTGATAACCTGAACGCATGTCTATCTTTGAGTAGTAGCTTGATCCTTGAAGCTGATCGAACAAATCATCGATTCTTGGCAACGGGTACTGATTCTTGATAGTCAGCTTGTTCAACTCTCTGTAATCGATACACATTCTGAAGGAACCATCTTTCTTCTTCACAAACAAAGCAGGCGCTCCCCAAGGCGAAAAGCTTCGTCATGTGAAACCTTTATCTAATAGCTCTTGAAGCTGATTTGACAATTCTTTCATTTCTGACGGTGCTAATCTATAAGGAGATTTTGCAATCGGTGCAGCACCAGGTACAAGATCAATCTAAACTCGATCTGTCTCGCAGGGGGTAATCCAGGCAAGTCTTCAGGGAAAACTTCCGGATAATCGCAAACTATAGGAATTTCTTCAATCTTCCCACTTTCAGCATTCGTATCCACTACGTTAACCAAGAACGCAGCATAGCCTTTACGCAACATCTTGTGCATCTTCATAATACTAACAATTCCCGATACTCGACTTGATCGGTCACCGTGAACAACTAAAGCTTCACCACACCAGGACGAGGTATCCGCACTTGTTTCTTCGAACAAATGATCTCAGCTCCGTTCTTGGATAGCCAATCCATCCCAACGACTACATCAAAACTACCCAGCTCCACTGGTAACAAATCAATACTAAAACTATGATCGCATAACCGAATTCTACAACAACGAATAACTTTGCTAGTCTCTATTAATTTACCATTTGCTAATTCTATCGAATACTTTTTACTTAGCTTACTTGTTTGTGCACACAGAAACGGTTCAAAGTTTTTCGAAACAAAACTCAAGTCAGCACCAGTATCAAATAGTACGAACGCAGAATGGTCATTGATTAGGAACGTACCGGTAACAACTGCAGGATCATCACGTGCCTTCCCAGCATTCAGCTCAAAAGCTCTGCCCTTGGCATTCTGACCCTTCACATTCGGACAGTTCCTCTTGTAGTGTGCCTGCTCTGCGCATTCAAAGCATCCCTCGAGCTTAACTCCCTCCGATGTACTCTTAGCATAGCACTCGCGAGTAATATGACCTGTTCGACCACATCTGGCACACTTTCCCTGCTCATCACCGTGAGTCTTTTTCGCTGAACCACTTCCGCCATCCCTGCCATTATCCTTCCTCGAACCACTGGCACTAGCCACATATGCTCTCCCCGAATCGCGTTTCTTCTCACGCTTCACATCGGAATCTTTCCTCGAGCTTTCAGATCTTCGCTTTCGCGAATTCCCAGATCTAGACTCAGCACGCTTTGTCGTTCAGATTTCTCATCTGCCTTGACCTTTCCCGACGATTTCCCAGTCTCCTCTTTCCTGTTAAGGTTACTTTTGCGAGCAGCGTCATCCGCTAACGATTTCGCTAGAGTAGTAGCTTCCAGATAGGTAGTGGGCTTCGCTGACGTAACCATACTATGAATTTGTAGCGACAATCCCCATATATACCTTTCTACCTTAACATACTCAGGAGTGACCATTCGTGGGACCAATCTAGCCAAATCATTGAACCGATACGTATAAGCTCTGACGTTTAGGCCTTCCATGGTCAAATTCCAGAAGTCAGTCTCAACTTTCTGCATCTCACTACGCGGGCAATATTCCTTAAGAAGCATCTCTTTTAGTTCATTCCAGGTAAGACCGTAAGTCGCATCTTCGCCCAAAATCTGAACTTGAGTGTTCCACCAGGATAAAGCTTCATCAAGAAACGAACACGAAGCATACCTAACCCTCTGATCAGCAGCACAACCGCTGATGGCCATCACAGATTCCATCTTCTCGATCCATCTAGTGATTTCAAGAGGCCCTTCAACACCGGTAAATGATCGTGGGTTACAGCCCTGAAATTCTTTATACGTACATCCATGCACTGTTCACAAGGTTAATGAAAAATCAAGATTACTCGCTGATTATATCATAACACAGGAACTACTAAAACTTTTCCGATCATTATATTACCTTGCAGGTTTCCAATCTGCACACCACCTTCACCATGCCCCGGAGCACCACGTCCACGTCCTTGCCCAATATTCTGGTTAGCTTCACGCTGTTCCAAGGCAGTATTAACATGTTGGGCTATGAGTTGTGCCAACTCTTCTGGGGTGGTAGGTAGTCCAGTACCCTGTCTCGCTTTTGGCGGCATCTTGTCGTTTCTATTATTGCAATAATAATATCAACATAAGACATTGTTTAAATATTTCAATCATTAAATAACAGTGGACTAAACAATACACATGCATCCACATAATAATGAGAATAATTTAACCAAAAGAGAACCCATAACATTGATATTTATCACGGAAATTACAAAGCTTGTTCATAGTACAACGACTAATCAAAATGTGATGTGACATAATCAACCACCAATAACAAGTCTAGATGAAATTTCCTCCTAAATATCCAAAAATTTGGCATGCACGCCAATATAAGGGTTTATCAAAGAGACATACAAAACAAACAAAACAAACAACCAACAATCACTTCTTCATTCCCGCAAACTCAAGAAGCCTCCTCACAAGCTCCTCCAAGTCAGCTATCCTCCAGTGCATCTGATCCATTGCACTGTCATCCAAGTCCTTCAATTCATTAAACCAATCCATTTGCCCCTACAGATCCTTCACTTTTTCCTTGGTCGCCTTCAGATCTTCGCGTATGGCCCCCAACTGACGGTCGCAGGGAGAGCATCGGTCAATCCACACTCCTTTCTGCTTCTTTGAAGCACATGCAGTCTCAGATCGGGAAGTTGAAGCGATGTCTCCGACAGGTCGTATCCTCTTCCTACGTCGGAAATAAACTAGTGTAGGTGCAGTGGGAACTCGCGACTCGGGCAGCTGAACAGATGACTCAGACGAAATAGGTGGAGGGATCTCAGGTACGGGCTCAACAGTGACAGTGGGTGGAGCTATTATGGGCTCTAAAGGTAGAATCGTAACAGTAGTGGCATCCACCACTGGTGCAACCCCGAACGATCCTCCAATGAAAGGTGCATCTCTACTCAGCTCATTAGTAGTAGGCACTGTGCCGGATGACTATCCGATCTCATAAATCGAGAGTGGAACAGTATCGTCATCGTCAATCCAACCGTTACTCATATGCGCGTAATGTGGGTCGACTTGGCTGGCGAATGCAGCTGGGCCATCGTAGAATGACGAGGCAAAATCGGCCATACTAACGATCTGAGGTGTAGTGAAGGGTATCTCTGGCAAAACGGATCTGGGTGAAGTCTCGAATTCTGGCTTGCTCTCATAGTCAGTAATCTCGATGACCTCGTGCTCGTGCGACATCTGTGATATATATATAACCGTACAAAGTACGTGTGTGTTCAAATGAAAAATAACACATAAGGCCCAAATAAACAGATTAACACGTATGCACAATAACACGCAATGGTTCTCATACATGATCAAAATCCATGTTTATTTAAAAATTTTGGCTTCGCGAATTTTGGACTTTTATCTCAAAATTCTTTGGTTGAAGTCTAGAGTTTTCCCGTGAAAACATCTAGTTCGCTAACAACCGTTGGCTCTGATACCAACTTCTGTAACACCCCAAAAACGTCGCAGCGGAAACACAAACGTAATGGTGACGGAAGTTGGTGCCCATAAATATCTTGGTGGACGATGCATCGTTAATCTTTGGACATATTACTTAATTAAAACATTGTTTCCAAATTAGACACAAACCACAACCATTACATAGTTAAGTTGTCTTGATCCTTATGGATCTTAATACAGTCGGTTCCAAATAAGTTTTAAAAGCGTCCAAAGTTTATTATTAAACAAACATGCATCACAACCACAAGATACGCCAAAGATTCCCGAAGGCATGCTCAAGTACCTGAAGAACACGTTAAAATCAAGTGTCAACACAAAGGAGGGTGAGCTCACATATTCAATTTTAAAATAATTTGATCCAAGGAAAAACTTTCTAATTATGTGTTTATTATCAAAACATCCAAATAATATTTTCGAAAGTCAATTTTATTTCCTTAATAAAATCCATGAGTCAGCCGTCGCAAGCGTTTCCCCGAAACCTCCGAACTAAGCATCTTCCCAAGTTTCACATATTAAATTTATTTTACATCCATTTGTTCAGATTCGTAAGTTTGCAAGACATTACGAGCTATATATTAACATGACACGGAGCTACCGGTCGTGACAATAACAAAATATAAATTCGTCGCTTGACATGACACGGAGCTACCGGTTGCGACGGGGTTGTCAACCCGATAGATCTATCAACAATTCCACGCAATCCATATTAATGATTAAATGGCTAAGTTCGCGCAAAGTGCCCGCAATGGGTCACCCAAGGTGCCAACCTTATGAACAATATATATATCCTACTAAAATGATAAAATTTAATATTACACGTTGTACGAATCCCCGACGTCCCCACCGAAACGCATATATCATTATTCCAAAATCCGTTTCATCCCGAAACATATTTATCATTATTCCAAAATCCGTTTCATCCCGAAACATATTTATAACCAAAACCATGTTTTTCTCCAAAAACATATCACATAATTTCCAAATCATATTTTCCAAGAAAATGTATTTATAGTTTAATCAAAGACATATTTTATACGAAAACGTATACTTATCCTTTTAAGGCGTGTTCTTCCCCCAAAACATATACTAAAACAGTAAAAAGAGGGGTTTAGTGACACTCACCTTTGGGTGCGTATATTAAATAGCGCAATCCCCAGAATTTGATTCTACACGTCCTAATATACGTAGGCACGATTTAATAATCAATATATTACAAAATTCCTAAGTTTCTCCGATACTTAGAATTTTCACATGACTTTGAGATTTTCTTGAAAAGTCATTATTTTTTTTATTATGTTGGCATATTAATATATATATGAGTTCATATATATTATATTTTAAGATTTTGCGACTTGAACGATTTTATTGGTGACCTTAATGTTTTATTCGTTACACTCCCGTTTATAAATACTATATATCTACGATTTGCGCGTCATAATATAGATACATAAACGTGCACATTTTCACAACATCATAACACGCGAAAACTCATTAACTTATTCACTTTATCATTTTTAAAGCATGCATACATGAAACAACTCACTAAGTTAACCTATGTATCAATTTTCATGCTCGACAAATATGTTACACATTTTAACGTGATTTCACCGATTCTACCGTTTTAAACATACAAGCGTACATGCATAGTCTTAATTCCCGCTATCATGTCAACACTTAACATATTATCATATTCACATATTTAAATCACTTGACACATTTAAACACATAAGGTTCATCCATTAACAAGCCATTCTAGTATATGTTGAAAAATGCGTATTTTAGCGATCCGGTAACGTTTTCGGGCGCCGGAAGTCACGTATGACTAACCAAACACCAAATAAACTAAATATAAAATATAATTATATTTATACTAAAAATATCAGTTTATTTACTGATTTAAAACAGTTTCATAAAAACCCTCTTAAAAAGGCGATTTTTACCGTTTTTACCGCATAGTTTTGCGTCAAACGTTACCCTAACCATCCGAACTCGAAACGACTTCATATTTTAACAGAATACATGTTATATACTGATTAAAATGATGGTTATAACCAGATTAGTGCAGTTTTTGTGTAAGGCACATAAACCATGCGATTTCTTGTATTTTACAACACTTTTAAGAACATAGTACAACATGCAAAGCTAGTAAACTTTATGTCAAAGTTCCATACCATTTTACACTTCAAATAACGTTATTTTTATGCTTTATAATCTGATCTAAAATCATTTTTATCATATCATCATTTATTCATCTTTCTATATACATACACCCACATGCATGTCCATGTACAAGTACTTAATGCACTAACATCATGTCTTCATCATTTTGTATGAACTAATATGCATCTAGACATGACTTTAATTCATGTTCATATATCCAAGAACATTCTCATCTTTATATAATCATCATCAAATCATTCATAGCATTAATGCATGTAACATTCTCATGCTTTTATGGACTAATCATCAAAAATTTGTATGCATGCACATACATACATACATACATACATATATATATACATACATACATACATACATACATATATATATATATACACACACACGGCCATATGTACACATACATATGATTCCAAAATATCACTTTTCACAACATTCTTTAATCACTAGAACTTTTACAAAAACCCATTTGTTATTAGTTTCAAGTTTGTGATTAATTCCAAGAACAAGAGAAACCTTCCATAATCATCAATATCACCATGAATCAAGAACATGTTTTAGAGAAATGATTTCATACCTTCAAGATTCAAGTGGGTTTTGACAAAATGTGATGATATGGAGCTTGGTTCTAGCTTGAAACTCCTTGAAAACACTCTTGGATCTTCAAATGGACTTGAAACTAACTTGGAATGGTCTGATCTTCATGACTAAGGTTTCAAATTTAAAAATGGTAGTGAAAGGGGGTGTTCGGCCGAGTATTGTAAGGAGAGAGAGAGATGAAGATTGTTTGATTTGTATTTCTTGGATTTTGAAAGATTTAGGAAGATTTGTAAAGGTATCATCATTGTGCATGTTCCCCATGTCAACACATGGAGGAGAGAGGTGAGAAAAAACCCTAAATGGCTGCCAACACTTCACCATACTCACACATCTCATGCCTACATATGTATATATTACATATTTATACCAAAAACTGGTATTTAACTGGTTACCGGGTGTTTTATCTAGCGTTTTAACTGCGTTTTAACACGTTTTAAATTATTTTCAACGCTCTATAAAAATAAACACACCAAAATATTACTAATCCATGTTTTATTTGTCTAGACCAGTTAGGTTGTCGGTAATTGGCAGTATGCACGTTCTGTTGCATAGTACGCGCTTAAATTCGCAAAAATATGGATTTTAAGCGTTTTAATTTATTTTTATCATTCTATAAAAATAAACTTGTCAAATTATTACTATAATAATTATTAGTTGCGCTGAACTGGCTGTGTTGACAGTATTTTGTCAGATACGCGCAGTATCGCGCAGTACGCGCTTTAACTCGAAAAATAGAGTTTCTTAGCGTTTTAAATAATTTTTCCTCGCGATAATGATTAAATATATTATTTAACTCAAAACGGACTATTTTTGGGATTTTAACATTATTCGGCGGTCACCGACATTCGTTTCGCATTTTAACCGTTACGCGATAAGCGTTTATCTTAATATTGCCAACATAATTTTTATCAAACTTTGGATTTACCAACACATCAAATACCATATATAGACATCATAAATAGTCAAATACGGCCTTTTATTCATTCATGACACGTGTTACATTTGTACGGGACAGCCTAAATAGCCGGTTGTCACACGATATGGCTAAAACATGGTGGATACGCCGTTGATACTTCCTATATATAAGTGTTTTAGCTATATTAACAAACTCTCATGGAGGGTTCCATGTGGGGTTTGACGTTAACTAAACTTTTGATACCGTGAAAATTTTATTTTTACCTTACGTTTGAAAAACAAATGGAAATTTTTCTAAATGCTGTGATTTTTATTAAAACCTTTGGACAAATAAAATCCTTTTTACGACGTGAGTGTAAATCGACTTAACTTAATGCCGCGTTGTGAGAATTTTTTTTCATAAATTGAGCTTCCTTCAAAAGCCTTTTGTAATAGTTTATCAAATTTTTCGAAAACTTAAAAACATTCTTGGATCGTCAACTCATGAGTTATCAACCGCGAGTCAACTAATTCGTTTTACTCATCGACTCTTTACACCTTCGAGACGCTTTCACTCGTCAGCCCTCGATCGACCGCTCGTTCATCCTCGACTTATGCTAAACGCCTTGCCGCTATCTATCGCTATCTATTTTTGTCAATTCTCAAGTCTTCCTTTCGAATAAATTTCGGGACGAAATTTCCTAAAGTAGGGGAGACTGTAACAACGCGCTTCCTCGCAAGCTCGTCACTTTCGTTACGCCTAGCACCAGAGATTCGGATCATAATGTAACCTAAATCGCTTATTACGCTATATCGCATATTTTCGCATCACAACGCTTACGCATATATCGCACTCGCTAAATACTACAAATATTGCATGAAGTTTCCAAGGCTATCTGCTCGCTTAAACTACAACGCGACTCTCGCAAGACTTGGGAACAAAGCCGCAGGCTACCTCGCTCATCTTATCGAATCTTGACTTAATATAATCGATTAATACGCTTAACGCCTTGCTAATACGCTTAATATATCTATCTAATATGAACCGAATCGCCGAACAAACTCTTAACGCGAAACAATCGAACAAAACTTGGCCACTAGGTCAAGTTCGGCCGAACTTGTGCATCACAAGTTCGCCCGAACTTGTCTAGGCCACCAAAACACTTCAACATCCAACAAGTCCGCCCGGACTTGACTTGAAACTCAGGAAACACACAAGTTCGCCTGAACTTGGTCATTCCAGCCCACTTTCATTCCTCACCTATAAATACTCAGTTCCATTCTTCATTTGCACTTGTTGCAAGTTCGCCCGGAGCTCCCCAAAACCGAAACCCTTTGTTTTCTAAGTATGATTCAACCCGTTTTCAAGCTACAACAACGTTTACAACGATTTTGCACAAGGTTTCTATTTTCGATTTCATCAAAACTCTTCTGTTTACGAAAATCTTCATCTTTTATGCAAAACTTCTGTTTTTTACTTAGATCTATGCTTAGATCTAAGTAAAACCTTTTAAACATCGATTTTTACACAATATTCGGATTAAATGACGTATGTTTCATTCACTTTGAAATGGAACGAGGCGTTTTCAAGCTAGATCTCAGATCCGGAAGCACAGGAACGAAATCGTCACTTTGCACAAACTGGACTAAACCGTTCGAACCTTCAAGTTCGCCCGGATTAGTCTGAGTTTCTGTAAAATGGCAAAAAATCACTCCAAAAGACCTCTTCAGCCTTGATTTTGCTCGGTAGCCTAAGGTGGGAGGGATGGACACTCGATTTCCTCAGCAAACGACGCGAAAACGCACGATTTGGATGCCAAAACAATCAAGTTCGCTCGAAAGACATCAAGTTCGCTCGAACTTATCACCAGAATGGTGACAAGTTCGCCCGAACTTGATCCACATTTGACAACTTTCCAAAATCCCAATCAATTCCAAGGAAACCAGACAAGTTCGCCCGAACTTGTATCCACCTCAATCAAATAAGGCAAGTTCGCACGAACTTGTCCCGTTTCCCAGGAAACCTGTCTGTTGTTCATCAACCGTTAACCGTTTCAGCAATTCGGAAGATTGATGCACTTTTGTTCGCTTACAGGCTGATCCGGCGCTCTCCTCAACTCACCTCAGATCTCATCTCTCCTTTAATTGCACCAACTGTGAGTATACTTGACCCATTTTCGCTTTAATGCACTTTTGGGTGTAACATACGTTTATATCAAAACACACAAAACACCTAAACTGAATTATCACACGCGAATATCTGTTTTACATATTTATACGTGATGCTAGGAACATGTAAACTAGGACACATTTTCGTTGACTCCGCCCTAGCTAGTATGGTACTATAGTTTGGCTAACACCCGACGGGGTCTAGTTAGAAGTCCACATCGCACATCGCAGCCTTGTCGAGAGCTTAACATGTGAAATTTGTCTTGTGAGTTTGTATGTTATGTGTATCATGTTTATGTATGTGGAAATTCGCGATGCTTTTACCTATTATGCTATTATATCAAAAAGCTATATGCTCGCCAATACATTTTTGTATTGATAATTATTTTAACGTATGTTGCAGGTTATTGATTTCTACTTGCTGCAAACTGGAGTTAGGATTTATCACTAGAAACGCGTTGTAATAGAAAATCTAGGGAAGATCGAATTTGATATGTTTTATGAGATACTATGTTTTGTAATAATTGATTATGGAATATTGGTTGATTGTACGGGAAATCGGACTAGTTAAATATTGTCATTATTAGTTGTTATGGAATTTCTCGTGAAACAATCTGATTCGCCTAGTGCCGCGCCCCGGTGATTCCGCCATCGGTTGGGGTGTGACAATTGCTGGCCAATTAGTGAAAGTTAGGATTATTAAAATCCAATATCCCAAAATTAAAATAAAATATCTTTCGGGTATTATTCGGGTAAATGAGCCGGGTTATCGGGCTGGTATCACTTAATCCCATACCTGTACCCGATTTTTTAATATTTTTTAATCCCATACCCGGCCCATACTCGTCGGGCTTTTTGCCATCCCTACATGGCTCTTGTGAGACTTGAACCTAAAAAATATCAACTGACAATAACAAATCGTAAAATAAAGTCGTGAAATCGCGCATATTAAATCACAAAATTGTTTTTTTTTTGTTACTTAATCGCAAATCGCACCATCGATGGTAATCGATTACCCCTAATTTCTCCCAAAATCGCCATAATGTCGGTTGCCGTTAGTGAGGTCGCAAGTAATCAGGATAGTAACGGAGGGTGTATAATTGTGTTCAAGAAAAAAGGGATCTGGTAACTTATGGATTCAAGAAAAGAGGGATTTGGCCAATAATCTTTTAAAGTGTAGACATTTTACTTGTTTGAGTTATTATATCTCCACCTATGTATTTATTCATTTGAGCTAAACACAGATGTGAAAATAAAAATTAGGGGCTTGTTTTTTAGAAGCCATAAACCTTTGTCTAGAATGCTATGCATGTTGGTTGGTCCGACCCTCTTAAGCCTCATGTCTTCAACGAAGTAGTGATCTTCTTTCGCGTGGCCCCCAGCGCCTAGTAGTTTAGTTTAGTACCCTACTGTATGCTTTCTGAATTATGGTTGTTTGGAGCGGACCGTTAGTTGGGCCCAAGAAGCTTCAGTAAAAGACAGTGGCGTATTTAAAGCTTAGGTAGTCCATGTGCATTAAGTTTTCTGAAATTCTCGATGATAAACAAAATCAGCCGGCCAAAGTGGCCTAGTGAAGTGCCCACCTCAGTCCAATTTAAATGCACGCTTTTTTTTTTTTTTTTTAAGAATGACCATATATATTTTTTTACCAAGTGAAATGTAATTACTAATGTACCATTTTTTTTGTGAACTGAGAATAAAGGGATTTTTGGAACTCGCCAACTCGGGATTAGATAAATATTTTTAACGCGCAACTACACAACTGAACGATGACTCACTCCTCTCTCTCTAGGGTTTCATATCATTTCATCTTACCATACATTGTCGATCGAATTTTAGTGGTGGACAGTGATGTAAAATTAGAGGTCGGTTATATTGATGTTTGAAAATAATGTAAGCTTCTACTTTACACACTAAATAGATGTCAACAAGTGCTTGAATGAATGCTCACCTTGGTTAAGTGGTCTTGATGACAGTGTCATTACGAGCTAGCAATTGACCTGTAAACATTGCAAATGAATTATTTTCTTCGATGCCGAATCAGCAAGGACGGATTATGGAGATGGTACACGAACATGTGTGTATATGTATGGATCTAATTTTCTTGTGATTATTGATTTGAAGACAAAATTGCAATCAATACCATAATAAACTACTCGGATTACCCCAAGCTTTGCAGAGGGATTTTGAAACAAAAATATAAAAAAATATATGTCTTGATAATATATTCAGAAATCACGAATAAGTTAGATCGTAATTTTATACAAGTAAAGAAATTTTCTAAACTAACCTAATTTTAGGTTTCATTTTTATTTTTTTTCTTTTATATTTTATTTTTTAATTAAATTGTTACAATTAATAATTTAATTAGTTAATTTTAACGTTTCAAAATTATTTAACCAAATAATTTATAAAAAATAGGTAAATAATAAAAAAAGGAAAATTAAAATATTAAACTGAAAAAAAGTTACTTGATAAAATTATTTTAATTAGATAATAAAAGGGAAAATCATAAAAATCCAAAAAATCCCAATAATATAAATAAATTTTATATACTAAAAATTGAGTTAAATAAGAAAAAAAAACATAAATATTCAATAAACCAGCATGGGGTGCCTAAAAATTGAGTTGAATGAGAAAAGGAAAAAAACATAAATATCCAATAAACCAGCATGGGATGTTGAGAGTCGTCCTACACTGCTTGGCTGGAAGGGGTACATTCAAGGCACCAGGGAAGGTGTATTCCTTAATATTCAAACATATGTGTACACAAATTGTTTGCTGGAAATCTTTGTATGCATAACCAATCAAAAAACGACATGTTGTAATGCATAACCAATCAAAAAAACGACATGTTGTAATGCATAACCAATCAAAAAACGACATGTTGTAAGAAATTGTGGGTAGCAACAGCGCCGACCCCAAGAAGGAGCAGGGTGGGCGATTGACCAAGGCCTACATTCCTAGGGGCCCGAAGGTTTTTAAAATATTATATAAATCTTTTTAAATAAAAGCCCATTATTCATTTTTAAAACCAAATTTAAGTTGGAAACTTTTCACGGACTGAGGAATCTCCTAGGAGGCGAAAATTTATTTTTCGGGCCCCATTTTTATCCTTTCCCGGGAGCAGAATTTTTTTGGCATTCTCAGAGAGCGAGATCGGCTCTGGATAGTGATTCTTTTTATACCGACCACCACAATTAAGAAAGAAAAAAAAAAGGAAACTTGAACGTAACAATTTTGACTTTTTATTAACTTAGAATAAAGAAATAGGCTTATGTAAATTTATTAGTAAATTTAAAAAGATATGTTTCTCAACATTATGTAGTTGTGCTTACAATTTGATACGATCAAAATATAAATATAATTTAAGTTAATTTAATTTAATTGCTGGTTTTATATATATATTGTAGTTGATAGTGGAATCTTGTATGTCGGCTTAACTTGGCTTTACTGATTGGATTTCAGCTTTTCTTTCTAAGAACAGCTTGGGCTCCAACTCATATACGTTAGGATTTCAATCATCATGCCTATACATACACCTTTACAAATTATTCTATCCAATAATAGTTGTAAAACTAAGACTTCTATTGTGGATATATTAAACAACTTCTTTTTGTCTATTTAATAATTCATTTATTATTTGTAATGACAAAACTCATCTTAGCAGTTAACCCTAAAATTGGGTTTTTACAGCATATGTAGGCCTTATTCTATAAATCATAGAATTTCACTGTTAAAAAAAATTAAGCCTAAAAAATTCCCTTGCATGGCGCGGGATCGAAAGTTGAGGCGCAAGCTTTATGTATGTGAGTAAGCTTGCAAAATAGACGGGTCAAGTGAAGTTGTATGAAAGGTCAAAACAGAATCGAGTCAACTGGGTTCGGGTCAATCAGCAATAGTCCAATTTCTCCTATTAATAGAGAAATGATAGTGAAAGTAGTTGGATGGGTACCCGTCATTAAACCACCAAAAGGTATTATTAAGTTATCCATGTGGTGGTGCACCCATCAAATCAGCGGTTAATGGCGGCAATGACTCCATTCCAAGTGTAAGTATAGGTTCTGGATCAATAATCAACACTAATTTCTATGTTATTTATATCACCGAATTTGGAAATGGGTTGTGGAGTATTTAGTGATATTAGATGTTCTTATCCTCATGGGGTCAGTGCACATGATGGAGATCTGGTGCCTTCTTCAAAATGGTGAAGTGTAATTAGATGGGTTCTCAAGTAATTGGTGGTGATAACAGCAAATAAATACAAACAATGGTTATAGGTGGTACTAACTCTACTGGACTCATTTTCGTTAGTAAATATTATAAAAATAGTTTTAACACGTGGAACCAGCTCATTGGATCCAGACTGACATGTTATACGACTTGAGTTGAACAAAACGAACGCAAAAGAAAGTTACTAAATCAACCCATTCTTTCAAAGGTCATGATTTCCGCCTCTACCCGAGGTGTAAATCAACCCATTCTTTGAGAGGTTACGATTTCCGCATCTACACGAGGTGTATTAATTCATAGTTGTGCCTTTGCCCTAAAGGGACTTGTGGTGATGGTCGGTGTCCCTACTCTATCTTAAAGGTGAAAGATTTAAATCCTACAAAGTGCAGGTATATGAGTAAGTAAAGCATTCATAATCTCTCCACCATTTTGATCAGTTTTACATATGAGTCTCTACAAACCCTATGTTTGACCAATTTTGACCCACATAGAAGGCATCTTTCTGGTTTAAATAAAGAAAATAATATATACACCACTAAAATTACTACTTGCCTCACCTACAATAGTGACATATTTTTTTTAGAGTTAAATGTCTGGTTGGTCCCTGTGGTTTGCAAAAATTGCAGACTTGGTCCCAGTTGTTTACTAATTACATGCGTGGTACCAAAACTTATAAAAAATGAACTCGCTTGGTCCTCTGCCCTAACATCAGTTAGATTTCTCAGTTAATACACCCCATGTGCATGTCACATGAGGGTAATCTTGTGTAAATTTACTTATTTACCCTTGAAGATAAAAAGAAAATATAAACTATTATATTATAAAAACATTTTTGGGTCCACTGTACTCTCTCTCTCTCTCTCTCAAAAGACTCTGTTTCTTTCTCCCATATCTCTCTTTCTTCCAGCCATCACCCACCTTCACCTACCACCACCATCATTATCACCACCGCCACTACCATAAGCACCATCCACCACCACAGCAAAAGCCACATCCACTTTTCAATAAAACTACCACCACACTTTCACATCAATCTTGCAATTATGAATTAAGAAACACAACATCCAATTGACTAAATAAAAAGCTACATAGAAGAAATTACTTGGAAATTACCATGTAACAAAATATCCCTCCCCTGGGTATAATAATAAAACCACAGAGTTTTCCCTCGATGCTACCAAACTCGCCATGAACAACAATTCACACATAGAGAAGAAGAAAGGCATGAAGAACATCTTCAAGAAGCTTCACATAGGCACCAATCACGATCCAAATCGATCATCATCATCAAACGATTAACCACCACCACAATCATCAACCGCAACATCATCATCTTACGGCACCGCGGACCACCGTACACCATCAGTACCACTGGTCAACCCTTCGTTCAATCGCCGTCTGATGCCGCAAGTCCTCCGTCGGCTCTCCTACCGTCAATGTTACGACGCTTCAACCGCAGATTATTATTCATCTGAAGAGGAGTATCAGGTCCAGCTAGCCCTAGCTTTGAGCGTGTCGAATTCGGAGTCCAGAGGTGATTATTCGGATAGTGATCAGATCCGTGCGGCGAAGTTGTTGGTAGCGGTTTAAGTGGTGGTGACAGGCGGTGTGGGGTGAGTGGAGGTGGTGGCAGTGGTCAGGTGGGGTGATGGGGACAGGCGTGGTGGTGTTCCGGTAGTAAGAGAGAGGGATAAAGTATGTGTGTTTTTATAATATGATTATTTATATTCTCTTTTTATGTTCAAGGGTAAATAAGTAAATTCACACAAGATTACCCTCATGTGACATGCACATGGGGTGTGTTAACTGAGAAATCTAACTGATGTTAGGGCAGGAGACCAAACGAGTTCATTTTTGATAAATTTTGATACCACGCGTGTAATTAGTAAAGCACTGGGACCAAGTCTGCAATTTTTGCAAACCACAGGGACCAACCAAGCATTTAACTCTTTTGTTTATCTTGATATCAATTAATGGTTTAAATAGCAACTTTATGTTGTTTACCACATCCAAAGAATGATTCATTGAGTGATGTTTAAAAACAAACATTCAATCAAGTACGTGAAGCAAACGAAATTGTACAGGTTATAAAAGTATAACATGATGAGATACAGATCAGTTCTACCAAAAATAAACATTAAAAAATACAAAACCAACAATCCTTATTAAACCTAAGACCTTTACAAACTGATGTTTACCACAAAAATGAGTTGACATGTGTTGTTGATTCACCATCATGCTTCATTGGTCTGACCTCAAAGGAATCGTAGGCCAGCCATGAAGCTGAGGCGAACCTGCTGGGGACGAGTGTTGACTAGGAGAAAAAAGACTCAGCTCGACATACCGATGTTGGTCCACGTGTTGCTCGTCTGGTTCCATTGCTCGAAAAGAAATTGACCCACGTTTTGACGACGAGTTTCTCCCACTGCTCGTAGTAAAATCGCCAAGCGGGACATGGTTAGCGATTAGTGACGAAGTGTCATTATGTTCCCCGATAATCCTTCTTGTAGCCTCCATATCTTGCAGATTCTTCAAAGCTAAAGAGTCTGCAATCGGGAAGTAAACAAGTACGCAAATCCCGACCCCGACACAACATAAAAGAGAAAGAAAAGCCAAGAATGCAACAACTTCAAACACAGCATCTCCCGGACTGGATAGAATGGATAAACCGAGTAACAAGACCCGTAATGGATAAAAACCAGAAACAAAAAATATCAATGTGTATACCCTCTTTTTCAAACCCTTATTGATGACCAGAAATAGTATTCGACTACCGAGCCAGAACAAATAAAGTGTCAGGATGGTAGCAAAAAGACCAAGAAACATGGTGCTTAATAAAGGGTAGTAGCATCGAGCGACATTATTTAAGTCCTCTGTGGTCTTGAAAAAGTAGCCTTTTTTGTTCATGTGTAAATCCGTCTCGAAGTTCGGTCCGACTAAAACGACTGTCATTTGAAGAGCAAAGAGCGGTAACGCACATAGAAGAATGTAGATCACTGTTCTGAAGTTCCATTTCGGGCTTAGCGGGCCGGACTCTGCTTTCTGTAACGAAGCGCGAAGAAGAAAAATGAGGGTTAGGAATAGACACGGTTCTGAAAATCCTAGGCTTGAGACGATGTAGCATTTGCATACGGTTTCCTGCCATTTTAAATCAAGAGTATTTAACGCCCGACCGTCACGCCTGAGAAATTCTAGTCGTAAAATCTCTCCAAAACCCCACCAGATTGCGAACAAGATGAAGATTATTCTAACAACCCACGGGCCACTGAAGTATCTGAGTTGGGTTTGACTTTGACTACGAATGTGGTCTCGGAAATAGAACGAGTACAAGATGCAAAGTAAACCAATGAGATTTAAAACAGCAACGAGACAAATGGTAACCACACCGAGTGCATCAGCAAGTACACTTGTCAGGGGCATTACCCAAAAAATAGATTCCACGCATGCTCTCTTCCAGCATGGATGTTACACGAAAGCCCCTGCTAACTTAAACTTCCAGTCACATTTATCAACGAAATCTGGAATCAGTTTCAAAGATAACCCTTTCCCGAAAAAAAGAGCAAGCACCTAGCAATTGGTGAAACTGCAATGGCCCATCGTAAACCAATCAAGGACTCTGCGTGTAAATGAATTCTTGTGCGAAATTACCACATACCAATGCAAAGGACTAGGTTATTATGTCTCCAAGTAGCTAGCCAACTATACCACCTACATTAAAAAAACAAACACATCAGGTACACAAACATACAACCATTATCACCCAAAAACATGTTTCATACTGAAAAGAATGTGCAAAAGTGATGCAAATACTACCGACTGATCTGAGTTCCTATGTTAATCACTTTCAGCGTCCCAAAAACAAAGTAGAATTGCATCCGAGTGTACTTTTTCGTAAGAACGGATTGTGTCATGCATAGGATTTGAAAACCTGAGCCAACGTTGCCTCGAATGCAACGTGTTAAAATGTGTGTTTGGCAATTCTATTCAAATTCTAGCCCAATTCATCCTATTTGAAGCAAAAGGTAACATTGTGAAAATACATTGACCAAAAAGAATCTTCAAATTATATCTCTAACTATGTGTAATTAATCCAAGCCAATAAAACTTACACTACAAAGTGAAGAACATAATATACAGAAAATCTAACTTGTATGACACAGATCCATCAACAGTAATCAAATTACTTCATTATACAATGTAACCACACATCTCAAAATCCAAAACATAATTAAACAAAAAATTGAACATAATTATGCTGTGCATGCAAGATCAAACACACGAAAACAATGCCTTAATTCACTAAAATCATGATTACAAGTCAAAATTCATCAGAAAAAACCGTCAAAATTAAAACTAATCGAAATTAAACGGAATATAACCAGTACATAAGACTATGACACCTCTTTTCTATAAAAATTAAGAGAGTATGATACAGAATAATTTAGTTTTCGAATGGAAAACACGAAACGAAATAAGTAAATAATGAATTAAGGAATAAATGGTGAAATTGAAAGAGGAGAATGGGGGAATGAAGAAGAAGAACTTACAGGAAGGAAGGAAGGTGAAATAGTTGTGGATCTCGTTCGTTGGGAAGAAACGAAATCAGATTGAAAAAATGGAAAGGGGGGATTGAAAAACCTAGGAGGGAGGGAGGAAGGAAGAAGGAGAGAAAAGGGGGAACGGAAGGTAAGGGGGGAGAGAGAGAGAGTGGAACTTTGTTGCTGACAGCCTGTCGCCAGCATTAGACCAACCAACCAACCAACCAAAATCAATTTTTACTATATTTTTATTATTTTTTTTTTATTTTTTTTTTTAATGTTTTCAATTATTGGATTTGTGTTTTTGGAAGTTATTATTATATTATATGACATGTTTGTTTGTGATTAAAAGGATTTTTAGATTTTAAATATTAAGTAATGAGTAATTTTTATTTTTATTCTTTTAAAATTGAAATTTGTAAGGGTTTGCCTTGTAATGTGGTGTAATAGTTACGGATGAGCAAAAATAGGTCCGACCCGACTGGAACCTGATAACTGAACCGAATAGTACCCGAAACCAACTCTAATATAGTTGTTGGGGTATTTTTCGGTTCCTATAATTTCAATATATCGGGTATCGGGTCGGTTTCGCGTCAGGAACTACTAAGAACCGATATAAACTACAAACTAAACTGGGCCAAAGCCCAGCAGCATAACTTAACCTTATCATCAATTTATAACAAACGTATATCAGATTTAAATGAACAGTTCGATCACCAAACATTATTCTTAAATAAATCTTCAATTAGTTGTTGCATCTTTCAAGATTTTCATCAGAATTTTATTTGGTTCTTTTCTTTTTTTTTCTTTTTCTTTTTTTTTGAACGGCAAATTTGGATCACTAACGGACCACTAAAGTATCATCGTGCCACCAGATGTACCATCCGATCATATCCATCTCCACTAGGCATAATGTCACACCAATTCAGGAGGAAACCCAATAAACATAGGAAAACCCCCCTTGTGAGAATCGAACCCAAGACCTATTGGTCCCAAAGCCTTATCCCACCACTAAGATGCCACTAGGCTATAAAGCCATGGGCTATTTGGTTCTTTTCATACATAACCTGGTTTTGGATAAAGACTAACCAATGGAACTGTTTAATTAATTCAGGATAAGGTATTAGATCTGGTCAACTCTTAGTGGGTCACAAAAACACATGAACAGTTATAACATTACCAGTAGTTCGATTAGTTTTAAGAAACAAATTTACAAAAATCGGGTTGATGATCGTTCAAGAACTTCAAGTTGTGGTTGTGATTAGCTTATGTTCAGGAACTTCGTGTTGTGGCTGGGATTTGTGTGTACAGCGACTTCATCAAAGGGGGGAAATGTTTAATATGTCGGGTCGGGTAATATATAGTTGGACCGAGAAACCCGATTGCAATATAACTGGAACCGACCCATGTCTATAGGCTATAAATCGGGTATTGTATTTCAGTTGGTTCGGTTCTCGGGTCGGGTCGAGTCGGTTAGTTCAAATGCCACCCCTAGTAATAGTTGATATTTCTTGTTTTACTCGCATGCAAAAAATTGAAATTAATATATTTCTTTTTTTAGTTACTAACTTACTTTAAATTTGTCATAAACGGCATATTCCGATCAAAGTGTTTTTCAAGGTCTTTTCCAGTTTCAAGTTTTTTGAGTGGGATTGTTTAAATTTTGGTAAGAAAAAAATGATTCGATAACTGACCGGTCTAAAAATCGGGTTCGAGTGATTCAAAATCGGTTAGTTCAAGTCAAGTTGTTCAGTTTTCAGGTTGAGCTTGCCACACTCAATTTCCACATACAAGGTTTTACCACGAGGCACGTGACAGACTAGGATTATTGCCATTAGTTATTTTGAACGACCTCTGAATGATATTTAGAAAACGTCGTTGCTCAATTTAATGAGAAAACACTTGTTTTGAATGTTTATATAAAGTGTGAACATAAAACAAAAGCAAAAGTTTAATAGTTATGCGCAAAAGAAAAGCGCCAAGAAGCCTGATACGTGGTCGAAAACCGGTGTGTATTTATGTTTAAGTTCATGTTTTTACGTGACTTTTAATTCCGGATAGCCTACTTTTAATAAGATTTATGTTTTACAGGTCTTACGAAGTTTAAGGAGCTAAATGGAGCACCGGGACGCGAAATGGATCAACCGGAACCAAGAAACAAAGAAACAGAAAGTTGGATTTAGAGGGTCCGTCGCCGACGCCACTGTGGGCCGTCGGCGACTCCCCGTGTTAACTCTGTCGCCCAAGAAATGCGTAGACAGTAGGATAGCACGTCAGAGACAAATGGAAAATACACATTCCGTCGCCGACGAGGCCGTCGGCGACGGACCTCCTAAACCTGCATCGCGAATTTTTGTTGTTGATTGATTTGGGGACGGGTTTAAAACACAATTTTGGACCTAATCTTGGGAGTGACGGTGTTTGAAACCTCACCTGGGAGGCAAGAACACCATCACCTTCATCTAAAATCATTCCCATTCCATTCCATCATCCCGAATCATCAATCCCTTTGATCCTAACCCTAACCTACCATCATCCCTTCCATCATTCATCTACACACATCATCCATACCAAACCCTAATCATCATCTTCATCACTTTCAAGGCTTCAAGATGTCTCAGTTCGAGCTTCAAATCATCGTTGATCGTGTTTCGTTCACCATGAGCGGCTAGTCTCTTCAGGTTTCACCCCGGTGTAGGTGGTTGTTTAATTTAGGGTTTCAAATTGTTCTTGATTTAACTTTGTGACAAATTGTATTGATTTTTGAAACCTTTGACAATTGTTTACATTTGTTTTGTATTCGTAAATTGTCGAACGATTATAAAGTTATGACTTCACGAAATGGTTATGTGTATTTATGCGTTGTCTTGGTTAGGTTTTACTTGTTGTGATTACAAAGTGCATTCTTGTCCGTTCTTCGGAACGTTGATAGTTATTGGCACCTAAGTCACGGTACACTAAATCCGTTAATCGTTATGCAATCGAGTTGAGTCTAAAACTTGTAGAAACCCTAGGTTGGCAATTACCGAAACCGGGTGTGAACCCTTTTTCTCAAATATTGCTTGAATCATTAGTTGTGTTTTCGTTAATTATAGTCAATCATTCGTAGTAGTTAATCAAAATTACAATCATCGTTGGTTAATCCCAACACCTTTTCTCAAATATCTAAACAAATCGAGTTAGCAAGCTTCATAAAATTGTGACACCTTCATAATCAAATTAGTCCATACGTAAACCACATACTCTTCATGGATCGACCCCTTGCTACCACTAACGCATTTGTTAAGGGTAATTTGGGCATATAAGTATTATCTTTGACCGGGGCGCGACAATCCGATCAAATTTTGGCGTCGTTGCCGGGGAGTTAGTGCGCTTTATGTTTGTATTGTGTTTGAAACTGCGTGATTATCTGTTTAAGTGCTTGTTTCTTTTGTTTTACTTGCTTTTGTGTTATGCGGGGTGTTTTACTTGTGCAGATTCCAGGTAGTGCATGCGTACACGGAATTCCGGGCGAACATCACCATTAGCCTACGAACCGGAAATCGAGCGAGTAGCAAGGAGAAACTTAGCAAGCCTGTTAGAGGCAACACTTGCCCCTAACCAAAGTACCCAAAACTCACCATCAACACCATCCGTTGGAACCGTTCCAATGGATCAACAAAACAACCAAACCCGTAACAACCGATCGGGGGGTAACAACAATCGCCCCCCTGCCAACCCACTTCGCCAACCTGATCCTCAAACCAAAATCCACCTCCTAACCTTAACAACCGTAACCAGAACCAAAACCCAGGTGCCGGACTCGACTTCAACCAACCGGAGTTTGAACAAGTAAACCCCGGCCATGCAGGATATCACGAACCGAATTACGGAGAGCTAAGGAATAACATTCCGGATGATGAAAGATATAGTGTTCTGAGTTATCACTCACCATATCGGGTTAGTGTTCATACATTCGGAAGAAGAGGAGAATTATGGATATGGGGAGAATGAAGTCAACGGGAATTTCTAAAACTGTAGGGGTTTCGACCGAGATGAGGGATATCAAAATGCCAACATCTATGATGGCAATGATGAGTGGGATAACGGCAATGGTTATAACGAGGAGGAGTATTATGGTGAGTATAACCAGAATGACGGTTATGGAAACAATCGCCAACCCCGGAACAACAATCAAAGGAATCCGAATAACAATCGCAACAACAACAATGCACGGGTTCCTGACTTTGTGGGTATGGCAAATCAAAACCCGAATCGACAGGTGAATCATGGACCACCGGTGAATCAAAAGGTGAATGGTCCACCAAGGAATAACAACCGCAACAACAACAAACGCCACCCACCACAAGGAGTTGACGGTAGGTTCCGACCGATGATATCGGAGAGTGATTCTCCGATTATACCACCACCACGAGGGAGAGTCGCATTTGATTGCAAGCCGAACTACATCAACATCCTTCCTCATTTCAACGGGCGATCAAATGACGAACCATACATGCATTTACAAGAATTTTTAGCCATATGTAGTACCATAGGGGGTGGTCATTTCACCCAAGATGAGGTGCGTCTACGTTTCCTCCAGTTCTCATTAAAAGACAAGGCCAAGCAATGGTTTTTGACATTACCTACTAATAGTATTCATACTTGGGTCGAGATGCAACAAGCCTTTCTCGATGAATACTATTAAATGGCAAAGGCCAATGACGCTCGTGATGAGATTAGATCATTCAAGCAATTGTCGAGTGAACCATTACATTAAGCTTTTACCCGATACAAGGAATTAATTCGGAAATGCCCCCATCACCAAATCGAGAAGTGGGAATTGGTTAAATGTTTTTTGAGTGGTTTGGATGGATAAACGTGGAATCACCTAGAGTCGACTAGTAATGGAACTTTGTTGAGTAATCATGAAGACGATGATTGGGAATTTCTCGAGAGGATGGCCAAGAGATCAAAGGCTAAGGAGTCGGCCGATCGGGCTAAGAAGCATCCTATTTCTCGATCACTCCCCGATCTTGATTCTAGCTCGAAGGATCGGATTTCTACCTTGGAGCGGGAATTAGCATGCATGAAAAAGAAAGATGTGAATGCGGTGCAATTTGCGGTGTGTGAAGATTGTGGGGAACTTGGCCATAGGACCGGGGATTGTCCACTTGGTATGGCCGAAGATATTGAGGAGGTAAACCAAGTGTTCGGGGACAGAAAGAACAATGATATGAACTCGAATACTTATCATCCCGGGTTGAGAAATCACCCCAACTTCCGATATGGAAACGCCGCTAATCAAATGAACCCGAATTTTCAATCGGGTAACCAAATCGGATCTTCATACCAAAACTGTCAAGGGGTTACCAACGTAATTACAATCAAGGGTACCAAGGACATGATAACAATTACCAAGGTGGGTACCAAAGGAATTACAACAACCAAGCCGGTGGTGGAAGCGGCTTGGGTAATCAAAGTGGGGGTGGTAGTGACTTGAATGCGAAGATGGACGCAATGCTCTCAATGATGCAAGAATCGAAGAAAGAGAATGAAATTTGAGATAAATCACATGAGGCATTGGCAAAACAAGTGGGCCAACTAGCGGAAGAGATGGCTCAAATGAGAGGTAGCGGAGGAAGGCTTCCAAGCGACACCACGGTAAATCCAAAACATCAAGGCTCTTCCGGAAAGAACACATAAAAGGTACCAATTAATATAATTTCTTTACATAGTGGTCGAGTCGTTGATAATGGTGTCAAAACACCACCACCTCAGTTTATTGAAGGGGTGGTGGAAGAGGTGAGTGATAAGGAAGTTGATGACAGTCAAACGGGTCAAAACGAAAATATTTCTAATAATGACAAAAACAAACCCGGTTGTGACTGCATCTGTAAGACCCGTACCGATTGTCACATAATTATATCACTGAAAATACGCATTTTATATCATAATGTGACTTAACAAAACTTTTTGATACAAGCGTGCATACATGTTTTAAAACATTCAAAAACTAAGTTATAAGTGTTTACACATTTCACTTTTATAACACAAGACATGATCAAATGCAGAAGCTTCATTTAGACGTGTATCCGGTTCGTCTACTTCGCTTGATCTTCATCCGGAGTTCCGTAACATTTACCTGTGTTCAAGACCATCTATAACATTAGTTATGAGGCTTGAAAAGTCATTTAAACATAATCTTTATGCAAAAACATTCAAGTAAAAGACGTTGGCCAGCTTTTTATGCCCTCATGGGGCGCGATAGATGAGGGGCTTGCCTCTCACGGGCCGCGACACACGTCGCGTATCGCGATGATGATTTCCTTTCGTGGTCGCGTAGCGCGAAAACCTATGCTCGACAGAAAGGTTGTTTTTACTACAGCAAAGATTGTTTTGCTGCAGCATTTCCGAAAGGTTGTTTCTGTTACAGCAAAGGTTGTTTTGCAGCAGCATTTTCCGAAAGGTTGTTTCTGCTGCAGCAAAAGTTGTTTTGCAGCAGCATTTTCTGAAAGGTTGTTTCGGCTGCAGCAAAGGTTGTTTTGCAGCAGCATTTTCTGAAAGGTTGTTTCTGCAGAAAAGGTTGTTTTGCAGCAGCATTTTTCAAAAGGTTCTGCAGCAAAGGTTGTTTTGCTGCAGCTTTTAACTTCAAGCTATCGTAACTTTTGATCTACTTATCCGTTTACGTGATTATTTTTTCTATTTGTTCGTAATTTGATTCTCCATCACATGGAGACAAAATCCGACACCCGGATTAACAATTTTCTAGAATTTAAGCCTGCGACATAAATTAATTATTAAACTTCTTTTGACATAGCTCTTGACCCGTTCATACTTTTACCAAACCAACTTGTTTGTTACACTTATATTCTCATAGACATCATATTTTAAATGTTTCCTATCACACAAGTTTCAATTCGCAGGTTATTATGCATCATTAACCCGTTGGTGCTTATGTGCTTATTTTGACCCGTTAAGGGTATTTAAGCGCTTTTAAGCATAACCAAGCTTATTCATTTCTAGCATCATATTTTCACATTAAAATATCTACTTGTATTCCACCACAACTACTATTGTGACGGATTTGATATAATAAACCAATTATCACGAATATTACCCTTCGGTTAGTCATTTTACGGAAAAATGCTCATTTTAGGCATTTGACCCGAGAAAGCTTATGCCTATAACTTTTATGCTTATCTAAGGTTTACATTACCATAATATATGTTTCTAAACAACCCATAAGGGTCGTTTGCCCGATTTACCCATCAAGGGCGTTTTGGTCAATTTTAGTCCCTCATTTTACGACGAAGGACTTTCTCTAATATTTGACTAAAATCGCTCGTTTAACTATAATCTTATTTATGCATACCTGGCTCGGGTCAAAATTTTGACCCGTTTTAATACCTTGCCTCAATAATTTGCTAATTCATAGCATCGCTAATTCATAAGCTGTTTTATCCTGTGAGCATAAGACTCGACAAGCACTTATTAGTCGTTATATGTCAAATGGTATCAACATTACCATTTGACCCGTTTGCGCTTATATATGTATGGTATTTATTTACCATTCCGTTAAGTAACTCATTTCGGATTTCTCACCATTTAGTTATGTCTCTTAAATCCGTTTCTCACGCATTTAACTCAACATGGCTTATGCCACTTGGTGTCGTTTTATACTTCGACTTTTATCCATTTATACGTGACTAAATCACCGTTTTCTCTTTTTATTCGTTTACGCTTACTTATAAAGTAGCCATTCGAAAACTCATTTTGTATATATCATCACATGACCAATTTACTATTTCGACCCTTTTTACCATTAAACATGGTTTTTCATCTTTTGATATGTTCCGACCCGTATCATTTCGTGTCGGAACCGTATTTCTAATATAACCTTTGTTGTATTTATAACTTATAAATAAATACATATCCTTAAAAAAAGGTGTAAGTTTTACTTACCTTGCATCTAAATTACGCTTTTCCTTCATACTTGATTCGTTGACCCGTTTCCTTCCCAAGCCTCCACCTAGCTTGTCAAGCTTCAAACTATCATCATAATTTGTAAGATGGTTAGATGTAACATCCGTCAAAAACGGATTTACCAAACGCGCTCCGTTTATCAACCGAACAGTCAGTCAAAATTTTCGTTGCGAATTAAATGCCCGAAATAATTTTAAACGATACATAATCAATTATTATACAAGAATATATATTTAGTTTTTGAAAAACTGTTGAAAATCGCAAAATAAAAATGAAATGATCCAGCCGGGTTTCGAACCCGGGTCACTCGCCGAGTCACTCAGCGACTTATCACCTCACACACAAACCACTGCGCCACGGATGCTTCTTGTGGAATAATAGAATCATTTAATTGATATAATAACGTTACGAATTCAAAACCGGCGCCCAATAGTTCAGTCGTCGGAATCCCGGAAATATCGCGAGTTTTTAACACCATTTTCAGTTATAACGTAAATTATTATTATTACATCGGTTATAACCGATGTTTGAAGTCCGCGACCAAACCATAACCGCCGGAGTTTTTAAATCGATGAATACAATCGGAAATCAGACCAAATACATCTCGGTTTCTCCCTATAAAATCACCCACAACCCACTGCATACCTTTTCGCTCAAAAACACACCTTTTCTCGGCGTAATTCCACTCGCGGAATTTTCCTGTTTGTCGCCGGATAACCGGGTTTCCCATTGCCGAGCCTTACTGAGCCTCTGAAGCTTATACCGGAGATACCCATACTCTTTCCAAGCTTTCCGGAGACTTGCTGCTGCAAGACACCTGACGCCGGAGTTGATTGCTGTCGCCGGAATTCTGCCGGAAAACAGAGGGTCCAGTCGGTATACTTCTCCGCCCAATTTCTTTTCCTTTTCACATTTATCTCACCGTAATGAACTGAAAAACACTAATAAACCGATAAAAACTTTGAACCAGTCGATTTCCGAACTCTGGTTCTATCTTGATGAAGAAGACGATGTACTTCCGTAACATATAAGTATAAAATAAATCAAGAAATTAATCGGGTTAGACACACAGTCCAACGGTGGACTGTGTGCACGTTAAACATTCAAAGGTCTCGAGTTCGAATCCCGTTTCACACGCTGCCTTAATAAAATCATTTTTTTTGTTAAACCGAACCGGGTCGCCACAGTTATATGTTAAGTATATTAATAATCGGAATAATAACCAAGTTAGACACACAGTCCAGCGGTGGACTGTGTGTTTGTTTATATCACTGGTCACGAGTTCGAGTCCGGTCTTCTGCACCGACTCGGACAATTATTTCTTCTTTTTAAATAAGGCAGAAAAGGAAATATCTAATTTGTATTTAAGTATAATAAAAATCGAATTATATAACATGTTAAACACACAGTCCAGCGGTGGACTGTGTGTTAGTTTAAGCCACAGGTCCCGGGTTCGAGACCTGTGGAGCGCACCGCCGAATTGATTTAAATTGTTTTTAAAATAAAATGATTTTCGGTTTAAACTAATTAATATATATATATAATTAAAATCAGATATATAACGGGTTAGACACGTAGCTCAGTTGGTAGAGCTGCGTGCACGCGTACGGGAGGTCTCGGGTTCGAGCCTCACTCAGCGCACTTGTATTTCGAATTGAACCGGTCAACGGTCAGGTCAACGGTCAGTCAAACGGTCAACGGTCAGAAAAAAATCAATTTTTTTATTATTTTTTATTTAATTATTTTAATTAAAAATCAATTAAAAATACTTAAAAATAACATTTTTAAGGTTAGAAAATAGCCTCAAACTCACAAAAATACACCCAACAATCCTACTAAAATAGATTAATAAAACCCGTTTACTTACCAAACCATAATGCGATTTATCTAGGTTAATTTCACTCGTGGTTAAAACCACTTCGCGTGCATTCAACGTCATCAACTGGACGCACCCACTGTGAGTGAATCTTACAACTCCCCCTTTTAAATTACACGTTTTGGGGTGTGTCATGTGTTATGAAAATAATCAATTTATTTAATTAAACTCGTGCCATACCACATCATGACTTAAACTTAGATTGTTTTTATTGTTGCGATTTACTTATTTCCTTTTGTCATATTATATGAAACTCATACATTAAGCCCATCAGTTCCTCGTGGAAGACGAGTTGAACAACGCGTGCTACAAATCAAATTCATTATTGTTTATGTGTATATCATTGAGTTTGTATTGTTTGTAGTTGTGTCATTCATATTATCATGGTTATACAATTCATTCATTAGGCCCCTCAGTTCCTCGTGAGAGACGAGTTGAGCATCGCGTGCCTCTAATTGTTCCATTATTATTCACGAGTGTTTCATTCAATATCTTATGATTGTTGATTAAGTTACATCTATTTTTACTCATGTTTGGTTGTGCACATATTTCATAATCAATGTAAATAAATTTGTTCAAATGTTTTCCATAGGATTCACTCGCCAACATTATGTTGATCCAAAAACCCTTTTACACATGATACAGGTGAACAGGTTGAAGCAAGGAAAACATAGGATATGCCTTAGAAGAGAACAAAGAAGTTTAGATTGTTAGTTAGATCATGTTGTAACATTTATTGTAAAATTCCATTTAATTTGTATTAATGAATATGAAACGCTTAATAAATGTCATGAGCTTTGATGATAACCCAATCATGCCCCGATCACCTTTTCCGCTGCGGGTCGGGGTGTGACAGATTGGTATCAGAGCCATGACTATAGGGATATAGGATAGGTTATTAGACCCTTAGAGCCTATACTATAGTCTGCCTAAATTTTAATTGATTAGGTGGTTACATACAAACTTGTGATATTTATTTGTTTCATATTTGTTTACATTTCAGTCAAACATACATGCTCATATACATATTCATTATACATATATACATATTCATTATACATATATCGATGTTCATGTATTCAATTTATTTTCATACTCTCATTATCCAAAGATTTTGTGCAATTTTCAAATCTCATCAAAGTAAGTTCTGCGACGGGCATGTAGTAACTGGAAGGGTACAAGTACCGGTAGTCGGAACGTCCTGTCTAGGCTGGCATTCGTATAAATCCAATATAACGGACCGGTTTGCCTACCTGGGGACCAACGATGAGAGTACGAAGGACCTATTAGGCCAAAGCATGCCACACCAAACGTCGTTCGAACTAACCCTACTTTGAGGTGTCACCGTGTCTACACCTGGACACATTCCGAATATCACACGTTGTATACATATTTCTCGATTTTCTCCGGGTTTTTGTGTACGCAACCTGGCAGAAACCGTGCGAACCATATGAAAAACCGGTATTCATGGGGGCCCACATGATTACACAGGTAAAGTATGGCGGCATGAAGGGCCTAACAGCGAGCAAAACCCAAGACATCCAATGGATGTAGTAATTTATTTATCTATAATTATTTTATGAATGTTCATTCCTAATGCGACCCATGAACCCAAAAGCATCCAACTCATACTCTTGTCATGTATTCCTTGTAGATGTCTTCTAACCTCGCCCGTAGGAAGACGAGAGCAAGAAAAGCCCGCGAACGCATGGCTGCCTTAATCGCTCAACAAATGGCAGCCGTAATACCCAATATTGTAATCCAAGTTCAGCAAGCACTTACCGTTAATCCTGTCAATCAAGCAAACCAAAACATTTTCAACTCTTCCCCAAATACCACTAAATGCACCTACAAGCATTTCAAATCATGCGACCCTCCGAAATACAAAGGGACTGAAGGCGTCACCGCTCTCCTCCATTGGTTTGAAGAAATGGAGAACACATTTCTAAATTGCGATTGCCCTGACGATCGCAAAGTGCGATATGCTACCGGTCGATTATATGGGATAGCACTTACTTGGTGGATCACAGAGAAGGCAAAACGAGGTGTGGAAGATGCTATGTCCTTAACTTGGAACGAATTGAAGGAAATCATGACCAGACGATTTTGCCCAAGGAGCGAAATCAAGAAGTTAGAAGATGAATTTTACTCATTGAAGCAAGTTGAAGGAGACCACATCACCTACAACAAAAGATTCCTCGAGTTACATCAAATGGTTCCCAACATGTTCACTCCCCTCTACCGTTTGATCGAGCACTACATTCGTGGTCTTCCATCAAAGATTCAAGACCCTATTATAAGTATCTAGCCTGCAACTTTAGAAGCAGCGATGGAGCTAGCAACAGAGCTCACCGAGAACCGAATCCGAAACGAAGACTTCAAGGAGGAGAAGAAGAAGGATAAAGAACCGACTGAAAATTCCGACCCCACTCAAACCGAATCCCCTTCTCAACCCAATCCTAAGAGAAGAAGAGTCGGGCGACTTTTCGCTGCTACTCAACGAAATCAACCAGTTTTACATGCCATACCCATTCGAGCTATCCCAATCACCCAAGTGGCACCCAACACAGCTTACCCAGATAAGAAACCATATCTTGGACCTCACCCTCGATGCAACAACTGTTTTTATCACCATCCCTATACCCTACCTTGTCGTCTATGTGCAACTTGTGGACGCTATGGTCATTTGAGCAATGTTTGTCGCACCTTTCAAAACCAAACCATTTCCCCTACTCAAAACATGACCCAAACTTATTATCAACCCCAATACCCCGTGTTCCCATATACTCGAGCTTGTTTCAATTGTGGCGACCCTACCCACTTTAGAAACACATGCCCTCAATTGGTTAACGTTATCAACACTCAAGCCCAATCAAACCCAATTAACCAAGTAAACCAAGAAAACCCAAACACTATGCCATCAGCAAGAGGAAGAGTCTTCAATATCAACGCCAATCCTGTCGAAGATAATGACGGCCCAAACGAAGATACTCAGCTAGTCCTCTTCGCCGAAGATCCAGATTCAACTCCTATCGTTTAGTTTTATGTTTTTCTTTATCACATGTGTAGACTGTTAGAGTAATTATGGTATATTATATATTATATATTGTTTTCAGTATATGCTTTTGCCGAGGCCGCAGCTCCCCATCCATCGAGGTTGAGTTTGATCCCCATTTTATTATGCGGTTGATCAGGGCGTGCCCGCACGATCGGCTCCGTTTGTTTGAGCCTTGATCGGTCATTTCATTTTACATTTCAATACATGCAATACGCTCGGCTCCGTTTGATTGAGCCTTGAGCGCACATTTCAATTTACATTTCCAGTTCATGCAATACGTTCGGCTCCGTTTGATTGAGCCTTGAGCGCACATACAATTTCATTATCAGTATCTTGTGGTTGTGGTGTTTGTAGTAGAGTCGCATCGAACCAACCATAATTTGCGGATAAAGTCAATGAAAATTTGACAAGGATATGGTGGATACGCCGATGGTACTTCCTATATATAAGTATTCTTGTCAAATGATCGGAGGCATTATCAGGCGATTATGAGAGGTTCCATGCATAGGCTGATTGTGTGATGGTTGTTTAGATTAAGTTGTTCAATTTCAGTACATTCAATACGTTCGGCTCCGTTTGATTGAGCCTTGAGCGCACATACAATTTCATTCAATACGTTCGGCTCCGTTTGATTGAGCCTTGAGCGCACAGACAATTTCATTATCAGTATCTTGTGGTTGTGGTGTTTGTAGTAGAGTCGCATCGAACTAACCATAACTTGCGGATAAAGTCAATGAAAATTTGACAAGGATATGGTGGATACGCCACTGGTACTTCCTATATATAAGTATTCTTGTCAAATGATCGGAGGCATTATCAGGCGGTTATGAGAGGTTCCATGCATAGGCTGTTTGTGTGGTTAAGTTATTCATTTTCAGTACATGCAATACGCTCGGCTCCGTTTGATTGAGCCTTGAGCACACAATTTCAATTTCAGTACATTCAATACGTTCGGCTCCGTTTGATTGAGCCTTGAGCGCACATCCATTTCATTTTCAGTACATGCAATACGATCGGCTCCGTTCGATTGAGCCTTGATCGCACAGATATATTTCATTTCAGTATTTTATGTTTGTTGTATTGGTTGTAGAGTTATAGGACTAATCATAATTCACTGATAAAACCAATGAAAAATTTGACAAGAATATGGTGGATACGCCGCTGGTACTTCCTATATATAAGTATTCTTGTCAAAGGATCAGAGGCATTATCGGACGGTTATGAGAAGTTCTATGTAGGATTTATTGGTTTCTTGGTAACCAATCATAACTTGTGGATAAAACTAACGAAAATTTGGCAAGAATATGGTGGATACGCCGCTGGTACTTCCTATATATAAGTATTCTTGCCAAAGGATCAGAGGCATTATCAGGCGGTTATGAGAAGTTCCATGTAGGATTTAGTATTGCCTTGGTTGGAATTTATGTTACATTTATATCATCATGTTATTTAAAGAGATTGGATTGTGTTCCATTTCTACATAAACTAACCTCTCCATCATAATAAACGAGAGAGGAACTTCCATCATTCAAACATATATGCTATCAGAATGTGGATTCAAATATTTGCTGTTGTGTTTATTCATGTTCAAATATTTGCTGATGTGTTTATTCATGTTCAAATATTTGCTGATGTGTTTATTCATGTTCGAATATTAGCTTTTGTGTTTACTTATGTTCAAATATCAGTTGTTGTGTTTTTATTTATGTTCCATATAGGTTGTAGTGTTAGAAGTTTTGCCTTAGGATATAACCATACTTTCCCAAACGTATCTAAATTCTTATGCATGATATCATTTTTTTAGCAAATCATTTCTGCTTATCAATACTTATACAGTAGGCAACAAAAAGCGATTCCTGAATAGGGTACTTAACCCTTACAAGGAACGATACCGCCTCGAACAAAAACTTAAACCCTCATTTTTCTGAGCATACAACTGTCAAACAAAACATCACCATCCTTTTTAGTCAAAATATATCATTATTTAAATTTCGGGACGAAATTTCTAAAAAGCAGGGGATACTGTAACATCCGTCAAAAACGGATTTACCAAACCCGCTCCGTTTATCAACCGAACAGTCAGTCAAAATTTTCGTTGCGAATTAAATGCCCGAAATAATTTTAAACGATACATAATCAATTATTATACAAGAATATATATTTAGTTTTTGAAAAACTGTTGAAAATCGCAAAATAAAAATGAAATGATCCAGCCGGGTTTCGAACCCGGGTCACTCGCCGAGTCACTCAGCGACTTATCACCTCACACACAAACCACTGCGCCACGGATGCTTCTTGTGGAATAATAGAATCATTTAATTGATATAATAACGTTACGAATTCAAAACCGGCGCCCAATAGTTCAGTCGTCGGAATCCCGGAAATATCGCGAGTTTTTAACACCATTTTCAGTTATAACGTAAATTATTATTATTACATCGGTTATAACCGATGTTTGAAGTCCGCGACCAAACCATAACCGCCGGAGTTTTTAAATCGATGAATACAGTCGGAAATCAGACCAAATACATCTCGGTTTCTCCCTATAAAATCACCCACAACCCACTGCATACCTTTTCGCTCAAAAACACACCTTTTCTCGGCGTAATTCCACTCGCCGGAATTTTCCTGTTTGTCGCCGGATAACCGGGTTTCCCATTGCCGAGCCTTACTGAGCCTCTGAAGCTTATACCGGAGATACCCATACTCTTTCCAAGCTTTCCGGAGACTTGCTGCTGCAAGACACCTGACGCCGGAGTTGATTGCTGTCGCCGGAATTCTGCCGGAAAACAGAGGGTCCAGTCGGTATACTTCTCCGCCCAATTTCTTTTCCTTTTCACATTTATCTCACCGTAATGAACTGAAAAACACTAATAAACCGATAAAAACTTTGAACCAGTCGATTTCCGAACTCTGGTTCTATCTTGATGAAGAAGACGATGTACTTCCGTAACATATAAGTATAAAATAAATCAAGAAATTAATCGGGTTAGACACACAGTCCAGCGGTGGACTGTGTGCACGTTAAACATTCAAAGGTCTCGAGTTCGAATCCCGTTTCACACGCTGCCTTAATAAAAATCATTTTTTTTGTTAAACCGAACCGGGTCGCCACAGTTATATGTTAAGTATATTAATAATCGGAATAATAACCAAGTTAGACACACAGTCCAGCGGTGGACTGTGTGTTTGTTTATATCACTGGTCACGAGTTCGAGTCCGGTCATCTGCACCGACTCGGACAATTATTTCTTCTTTTTAAATAAGGCAGAAAAGGAAATATCTAATTTGTATTTAAGTATAATAAAAATCGAATTATATAACATGTTAAACACACAGTCCAGCGGTGGACTGTGTGTTAGTTTAAGCCACAGGTCCCGGGTTCGAGACCTGTGGAGCGCACCGCCGAATTGATTTAAACTGTTTTTAAAATAAAATGATTTTCGGTTTAAACTAATTAATATATATATATAATTAAAATCAGATATATAACGGGTTAGACACGTAGCTCAGTTGGTAGAGCTGCGTGCACGCGTACAGGAGGTCTCGGGTTCGAGCCTCACTCAGCGCACTTGTATTTCGAATTGAACCGGTCAACGGTCTGGTCAACGGTCAGTCAAACGGTCAACGGTCAGAAAAAAATCAATTTTTTTATTATTTTTTATTTAATTATTTTAATTAAAAATCAATTAAAAATACTTAAAAATAACATTTTTAAGGTTAGAAAATAGCCTCAAACTCACAAAAATACACCCAACAATCCTACTAAAATAGATTAATAAAACCCGTTTACTTACCAAACCATAATGCGATTTATCTAGGTTAATTTCACTCGTGGTTAAAACCACTTCGCGTGCATTCAACGTCATCAACTGGACGCACCCACTGTGAGTGAATCTTACAACTCCCCCTTTTAAATTACACGTTTTGGGGTGTGTCATGTGTTATGAAAATAATCAATTTATTTATTTAAACTCGTGCCATACCACATCATGACTTAAACTTAGATTGTTTTTATTGTTGCGATTTACTTATTTCCTTTTGTCATATTATATGAAACTCATACATTAAGCCCATCAGTTCCTCGTGGAAGACGAGTTGAACAACGCGTGCTACAAATCAAATTCATTATTGTTTATGTGTATATCATTGAGTTTGTATTGTTTGTAGTTGTGTCATTCATATTATCATGGTTATACAATTCATTCATTAGGCCCCTCAGTTCCTCGTGAGAGACGAGTTGAGCATCGCGTGCCTCTAATTGTTCCATTATTATTCACGAGTGTTTCATTCAATATCTTATGATTGTTGATTAAGTTACATCTATTTTTACTCATGTTTGGTTGTGCACATATTTCATAATCAATGTAACTAAATTTGTTCAAATGTTTTCCATAGGATTCACTCGCCAACATTATGTTGATCCAAAAACCCTTTTACACATGATACAGGTGAACAGGTTGAAGCAAGGAAAACATAGGATATGCCTTAGAAGAGAACAAAGAAGTTTAGATTGTTAGTTAGATCATGTTGTAACATTTATTGTAAAATTCCATTTAATTTGTATTAATGAATATGAAACGCTTAATAAATGTCATGAGCTTTGATGATAACCCAATCATGCCCCGATCACCTTTTCCGCTGCGGGTCGGGGTGTGACATTAGATTAGTCATTATTAATCACAACTATTCCACCTTACGGGTTTTATGTCGAATTTATCATTCGATCTTATCATTGGTCAGTTTGACTTTTAAAAAGTCAATTGACTTATTAACATGTACAAATGCACAATTGGTTCATCGAACTCATTTAGGCATTTCGTCTGATTACTTAATGAAATCAAATTTTACATACTAACTAGTAGCTAATATGATTTCAAGCATCTATAACATGATTTTAACATCCATTTCTTTATATTATAAAAAACCCATTCAATGGCAAGTATGAACATATACCCGAATTCATAGATTATTCAAGTACTTTCTTATTACCATCATGCATGAGGATTCTAATCATGTTTATATCATCAATTTCATCATAAGATTAAAACCCACTTATCTAAGTGTGGTAAATCATCTAAACATCCAAATCATAGCAACCTATGTAGAATTTTCACTTAGGGTCTTGTTCCTAAGCAAGTATACATCACTAATTCGGCCATAGCCTCTACGATTCATACATAAATTGCATTTTGTGATGTTCATCAAAATTTCATAACTTCATTAAACATCAAAATTCGACATACCTTATGATCCCCTAATCTAGGTGATCAATAATTTGCGTTCATGCATCGATTCTGGTTCAATTGTCCCTTCAATTTGATGGATTTGATGAACAAGGGTTTGCCTTGTTTTGTTTCCCCTGATGATCGACCTGCACACACACTATGTGTATGTTGGGTGTAAGTTTTTATCTTTTATAACACAAGCTTCCTTTTTGACAACTTAGGTCCCTCAAGTTTAGCTTTGTTTATATAAGACTACAACTCCATGTTTTTATTACTTATTTACATGTCACTAATTAGGTTAATTAGTTCCTAGTTATTTTGTTTACAGGTTAATTTTTACCACTAACTGTACTTTACCCGCCTTTTAATATTAACGTGATTTGATTATTAAACCGTTTTTGGGGTGTTACAACATCCTCCCGATTGCTAAGGAAAAGGGTGTGGAGGTTAACGCCGCCCCTTATCCCGAAGCATTGAAGGGGCCCGTGAAAAAGATTGTAAACAAAAGAGGTCCACAACAAGAAGAGTTATTAGAAGTTTTCAAACAAGTTAAAATAAATTTACCTCTTTTGGATGCAATCAAGCAAGTCCCGTCGTATGCAAAGTACTTAAAAGAGTTGTGTACTCAGAAACGAACTCACAAATTTCCCAAAAAATAGATTTGACTGAAAATCTGAGTTCGATTTTGTCGGGTACACTTCCACCTAAACTTCAAGCTCCGGGAGCGCCAATTATTTCAATTCAAGTAGGTGATTTCAAAATCGGTCGGGCGCTTTTAGATCTTGGAGCGAGTGTGAGCATTCTACCGGGTAGTTTGTATGACCAATACGATTTTGGTCCTCTTCAAGCAGCAAACACCACTGTGGTGTTAGCCGACTTGACTCCTAAACTACCCCGTGGGATAGTCTCCGACGTGATAGTGAAAATTGAGGATTTTTACTATCCAGTGGACTTTTTAGTGCTTGATTATGTGGCCATGGATTCAACTAAGCAACCCACAGTGATTTTGGGTCGACCGTTCTTAGCAACTGCTAATTCCCAAATTGATTGTAAGACAGGAACGGTCGATATGACATTTGGAAACCGAAGGTTGAGGTTGCATGTTTTTTCTGGATTGACAAATCCTTCAGTCGATGACGAATTATACATGGCAGATGTTATTGACCAGTGTATACCTCTCTACGACACTGTTGTAGACGAGGAGAACACAATGGATGAGTGTTCTATGTTTGACAAGTCACAAGTAGACGAATAGGAGCATAGACGTGGAGGTGAAAAGTTTGGAGGTGCTCGTGGTGAAGGAAGGAAAACCGATATGGACACACGAAGTGGAGAGCTTACCAGAGACTGTCGATACAAAATTGAAGCCGTCGTTAGTGGAACCTCCAGAAGTTGATTTGAAGGTCTTGCCAAAGCATCTCAAGTATGCTTATGTTGGTAAGGGCAACACGCTACAGGTCATCATTGCTTCGAATTTGACCTAAGAGCAAGAGAGAAAGTTAATGGAGATCTTGGTCACCAATAGGGCAGCTATTGGATGGACCATTGCTGATTTGAAGGGTATTAGTCCTTCGGTAGTGATGCACAAGATTATCACTGATGACACCATAACACCCACTCGTGATGCACAACGAAGGTTGAATCCAAACATACGGGAAGTTGTCAAGAAAGAGGTGTTAAAGTGGCTTCATGCGGGTACTATTTACCCCATCTCTGATAGCCAATGGGTAAGTCCCACGCAAACCGTCCCGAAGAAAGCAGGTATTCAAGTCGTCAAGAATGACGCAGGTGAGGAGGTAGCTATCTGGCCGGTAACTGGGTGGTGCATTTGCATAGATTATAGGAAGTTAAATAATGCGACTTCTAAAGATCATTTACCCTTACCATTTATTGACCAAATTGTGGAAAAGCTTGCCGGACAAATTTTTTTTTTGGATGGATATTCCGGGTACAATCAAATTGCGATTCATCCGGAAGATCAACAAAAGACCACTTTTACATGTCCATACGGTACCTTCTCATTTAGGCGAATGCCGTTTGGATTATGTAACGCCCCCGCCACCTTTCAAAGGTGTATCATGAGTATCTTCTCGGATATGGTGGGGGAGTCATTGGAGATCTTTATGGATGACTTTTCCATTTTTCGGTCATCTTTTAAAACCTGTTTAGACCAACTTGAGAAAGTGTTAAAACGATGTGTTGAAACGAATTTGGTTTTGAGTTGGGAGAAGAGCCATTTTATGGCTCAAGAGGAGATAGTGTTGGGACACATGGTGTCAACATGGAATAGAGGTGGATCATGCAAGAGTTAAAGTCATTTCGACTCTACCCTACCCCACGAGTGTTAAGGGCATTAGGTCATTCCTGGGGCATGCAGGTTTTTATAGGAGGTTTATTAAGGGGTTTAGCGATATTTCAAAACCATTATGTAACCTTTTATTAAAAGATGTGCCACTTGAGTTTAATGAAAAATGTAAAGAAGCCTTTAACATATTGAAACAAAAGTTGGTTGAAGCCCCAATTTTACAATCACCAAATTGGTAACTTCCATTTGAAATTATGTGTGACGCAAGTGATTATGCGGTTGGGCCTGCTTTGGGTCAAAGGGTTGATAAGAAACCGGTTGCGGTATACTACGCAAGTAAGACTCTTTCAGATGCATAATTGAATTATGCAACAACTGACAAAGAGCTACTTGCGGTGGTATATGCATTGGATAAGTTTAGGGCTTATATTTGGGGTAGTAAAGTGATTATCTACTCGGACCATAGTGTCGTACGGTACCTCATGGAAAAGAAGGATTCTAAGCCTAGACTAATTTGTTGGGTTTTGTTGCTGCAGGAATTTGACTTGGAAATTCGGGACAAAAAGGGAAGTGAGAATGTGGTGGCCGACCACTTGTCCTGAGTGGTTTATGAGGAGGATCCTACATCTGTAGAGATCAATGAGTCGTTCCCGGATGAGCATATTTTGAGTCTATCTAAGTTGCCATGGTATGCTAACATTGTTAGTTACCTTGTTACAGGTGACTTACCGGAGCGTTGGGATCGACGGAGGAGACAACACTTTTTGTCAAAATCAAGTATTACCGATTAGAGGAACCAGATCTGTGGACAGAGTGTCCGGATCAGAGAATCCGTAAGTGTGTTGCTGATTAAGATATTCCTAGCGTGTTGAGACATGTGCATTCATTTGCATGTGGTGGCCATTTCAGTTGTCATAAGAGGGGTCATAAAGTGTTAAATAGTGGCCTTTATGGGCCAACTATATTTAAGGATGCATTTAAGTTTTCAAAGAATTATGTTGAGGGCCAAAGATTAGGGGGTATTTCGAAAAGAGACGAGATGCCCATGCAGCCAATCCTCATTGTTGATGTTTTCTGTAACATTTGTCAAAAACGGGTTTCCAAACCCGCTCCGTTTTGTAATTGAATATCAAGTTATAAATGTCACGTTGTGTATTTATGGTTATTTTGGTTTTTCATGATACATAATCAATAAACAAACTAAACTATAAAAATTATATTTGATAAAAAGTGAAAACGAAATAAATGAAAAAGAAATGTTGCTGCCGGGACTCGAACCCGGGTCAGCCAGTTTACAATTTCAAAGACTTAACACACACACACATCACCACTCCGCCACTTGTTGTTTTCTGTTATCTCTAGGAAACAAATAACATTTATACACAAACTCGGTTAAACCGGTTGCGCCAACTGAGAAACGGAAATCGGCAATTCAATCGTCAAATCGTTTGATTACTCGCACATTCACGTTTATAACCGATGAACCGATGATTTTAGTCAATTCGGAAGTGATTGAACATCAATTTTCATTATTATCGGTTTTTATAACCGAAAAGAATCAAAGCTCAGATTACTTCAATCAAAACCTTTCTCGCGACTCAGAGACATCAGGCAAACATTCCATTTCATTTTCGTCACACTTTCAGACCATCAGAACGCTTAAATCAACTCGCCGGAAATTTCTGTAAGGTTCGCCGGAAAACCGTATTTGTCCTCAAATCGGTAAGTTCTCCAATACCATCGTAATCTAACAGTTGTTAAGCTGTTTCTAACTTAAACCATTCACTTGAGATCGAATTCAGGCACCGTTATCAGATAATTCCAGTTCGCCGGAAATTTCTTGGAAGTCTTTATTTCCGTCTGTGAAACGGTAAGGACCTTCAATCACACTGTTAACGTTTGTTTATCACTTCAATTCCACGATTGGCTAATCGAAATGGTTAATTGTTTTGGTTCAGTTGAGGTGCACAAAAACAGAGCCGACGCATTGCCGGAAATTCTGTGATATATCATTCCTACGGTATGTTACTTCCAACACCGTCTCTGCCATTTCATTTTAGCCTTAAGAATGTTTGTTAATCGTAAAAACAAGAAACGGATCAGTGATTCAGTCGACTGAAATTTGAATGAAGAAGACGAAGTTAGTTAAGTTATAAGTTTATTTAAAACCAGTAAAATGAACGGGTTAGACACACAGTCCAGCGGTGGACTGTGTGCAAAATATACACGCATGTCCCGAGTTCGATCCCTGATACACGCACTCCTTATGTAATAAAATGCCTTTTTGTTTAAAACTAAACCGGGTTAACTCCGTTAGTTGTTAAGTATAATAAAAACCGAGATATTAACCAGGTTAGACACACAGTCCAGCGGTGGACTGTGTGCAACACTAAGTCGCATGTCACGCGTTCGAAACCCGTTACTGGCACCGGTTTGTTGAATTAAAATGTTTTTGAAATTAAAAGAATTTTGGTTAAACTGAATTAGTATATAAATATAATTAAAAACAAGATTATTTCGGGTTAGACACGTAGCTCAGTTGGTAGAGCTGCATGCACGTGTACGGGAGGTCTCGGGTTCGAGCCTCACCTGGCGCAAACAATTTCACTGACCGAACCGGTCAACAAGTCAACAAGTCAACGGTCAACGGTCAACGCAAAATAAACAATTTTTTTTATATTTTTATCTATTTAATTTAATTTAAAAATCAATTAAAAATACTTAAAAATAACATTTTTAAAGATAGAAAATAGCCTTAAACTCAAAAAAATATATCTAAAAATTCCATTAGAATCCTTAATAAAATCCACTCATTTACCATATTTTTTTTCCGTTATTATTTAGGTTAGTAATTCTCGTTGTTCAACTCTCCCGACTCGTGCGCATCTCATCATCTCCATTCAAACGCACCCAATGTGAGTGAATCTTTACAAAATCCCCGTTTAATCACGTTTTGGGGTGTATCATGTGTCTTGATATATATATTATATTTAAACCATTGTGCATACATTATATCATGAACATGTGTATTCAGTTTGTTTCAACTGTTGTGTAGTTATTGTTAGATGTAATTTATTATTTTCAGTACATGCAATTTCATAGGCCGCCGCTCCCCATTACATTATGAGCGTTGAGCATGTTCCCCATTTCATTATGAGCGTGAACCTGGCGTGCCCACATACGATCGGCTCCGTTTGATTGAGCCTTGATCGCACAGACATTTTCATTTTCAGTACATGCAATACGATCGGCTCCGTTTGATTGAGCCTTGATCGCACAGTTTCGTTTATGTTATTTATCGTATGTTGTTGGTATGTTAATGTATGCTATCATATGTTATTGTATGTTATAGTTGTGATTGCTATTTGCCACTGCTTGATTATTTACAGTTGCTCATTTATGATTATGCACAAATTTTTCATTGATAAACTAACAAGTAAATTAATAATAAATGTTTATCTAATAAGGTTCACTCGCCAACTTATGTGGACCCAAAAACCCCCATTTTTACACATGATACAGGTGAGCCAGCTGCAGTCAGGAACACATAGGATTGGACTAGAAGAATAAAATGATTTAGAGTTTGGGATTGTTATGTTTGGTTTATTATCTTTGTATTGTATGGACATGTTTGGATATTTGGAAATGTAACTTTGACTTTAATAAATATGAAACATATTAGTAAATATCATGAGCTTTGGTGATAACCCAATTATGCCCCGACTCTTATTCCGCTGCGGGTCGGGGTGTGACAGTTTCGATGTATGGGGTATTGACTTTATGGGCACGTTTCCTAATTCTTATGGCAATTTATATATCTTGGTGGCCGTTGATTATGTGTCAGAATGGGTCGAAGTAATAGCTACCAAGACGAATGACCATACCGTAGTTTGTAGTTTTGTCCAATCCCACATTTTTTCAAGGTTTGGGATTCCTCGTGTCATAATAAGTGATGGAGGATCCCATTTTAAAAATTTTCGGTTCGGCAAACTCTTAAAACGGTATGGTGTTGACCATAGAATTGCTACCCCCTATCACCCGCAAACAAGCAGGCAAGTGGAAGTGTCAATCCGGCAGATCAAGGAGATCTTGCAAAAGACCGTACGGACGGACCGTAAGGATTGGTTAATTAAGTTGAACGATGCCTTATGAGCCTACCGGACGGCACATAAGACACCCATTGGCACCACACCTTACCGACTAGTTTCTGGAAAAAAATTGTCATTTACCGGTCGAACTTGTTCATCGATCATTATGGGCTATTAAAGAAGTTAATGTCAAATATGACGATGCAGGTAAGGAGAGAAAGCTCAACCTTTGCGAGTTGGACGAGCTACGGGAAATGGCATATGAATGCGCATCCAAATACAAGGATGGAATGAAAAGAGCGCAGGATGCCAAGCTGAAGAAGAAAGAGTTCGAGTTGGGGCAAAAGGTATGGCTTTACAACTCAAAACTCAAGTTTTTCCCTGGGAAGCTCCGGAGTAAATGGATGGGACCCTATGTGATCACCCAGGTCGGACAATTGGGTGATGTTACGATCGAGGATCCAAAGGATGGTCGCGACAAACGGTGAATGGTCACAGAATCAAGCCGTTTCTTGATGGTAATGAAGGCGTGGAGTACGACAAGGAATTGGTGAGCTTCTTGGCAACCGTTCCAGTGTATGAGGTCGACTAGAGAAGGACGGTAACATACTTGTAGAGTTTTGTATATTTTAATTTCTTTGAATTTGGTGTGTTTTTAGTCGTTATTATGGTTCATATAACTCCCTTATGATGTGTGAAGTTTCGGAAACCATGGTCGAGTCACGAAGGTGAAAGGTATGTATTTAGACTTGTTTATGTGTATTAGGAACAATACACGGCTATTCAGGGGGTGGTAGGATGTTTAACGATAGTTTGTTCGTAAGTTAGAAAACCGAAAAAATTCACGAAAAGATTTTTAATAAGTTTTAGGATTTTTTGTTAGGTTAGGTTCTCTTTATAAAAAGTTCATGTTTTTGCCCATATTTACGAAAAAAAAATTGAATTTTGGGAAGCCGTCGGCGACGGGGCTTCAGGCCGTCGCCGATGGGCTGTATAAAATGGCTGTCGGCACAATCCTCTGTAGACAGGAGGTTAGCATATCGCCAATTTGGCAAATCTAAGTTGCACCGGCGACGGACCATAGCACCGTCGGCGACGGTGCGTGGTTTGTCAGCCGACGCTGAATTGTTTTTAACGTGTTTGATAGACTCGAAACCCGTATTAAACTCGTTTTGCGTGACCCAGACTTTGTTTTAACCATAAACTCGACCCGGGGGACTACTATCTGATTCATAAACATCTTAATACCATCAATTCTATGCATTCATAACATCCACAACTCCACATCTCTTCATCTTCTTCATTCTTCAACCAAGAGACCTAAACCTTCAAGCATTCATAACTCCTTCAATTCTCCACCAAATCCACTGATTCTTGAGCCTATCTTGAGTGATTTTCCGAGAAGAACAAAACCCCCATCCTTATTTCCATTAATTCTTGCTAGTTTGCAAGATTTCTGAGTTTCAATTTCGGGTTTTTGAAGAGTGTTCATCAAGCTTTAAGCTTTACATCTTCTCTCTAGTTTCTCTTTCTTAACAACATCAAAGGTATGGTTTTTACTTAAATTTGAGCACGAAATTTTTAAACTTTTGTTTAGAGTATGTTGTTTATTGCGATTTATGATGTATCGGCTTGAATTTGAGGATGAATATGTGATTTGGGTGGGTTTTGAACATGCAACAACTATAGTGATGTGATTACACTTGCTTGTTTGCACGATTGGACATAGACACGATGTTGAACCTTGTTAAACTTTTAATAATCTAAGAATAAACATGTAAAATTAAGTATTAGATGTTAAAGTTTGCTACTTTTTAAGTTTAAACACGCTAATTTGCATCTAAAACTTGTTTTGGGTTCAACATTGGGGCTATGTTCAAAGTTTGAAAGTTAATTGAAGTGGGTTATGCTAATTGTTTTCCCCTTGTTTGTGATTGTAGCCATGTTTGGAAGGAAGAGGAGCAAGACTTCTGGTGAAGGCTCATCTTCGGGAGTCGGTTCCGACTCGGGCTATATTCAGCGAAAGTGGGAACAGTTGAGTGCGGTTGAATAGAATGATGCAAGGTTGTATCGGCAGGATTGGGCTTGAGAAGAATTCAAGAACAGTCATACCGCATCTGTGTGGAACGGCAAAAAAAAGAAACCTTTTTCAAGATTTAATAACAAACAGTTGGAAGCGAAGATGTGGAAATGGAAGATGGTCTCGGGGAATGTTACAACTTCGGTGCCGGAAAGAATTGTTCCGGAAAGGTCAGTCAATGTGGATGAGTTTAGGGTAATTGGGATTGTCCAAAAGTTTGAGGGCTCGGCTGGGAACGTGTGTTGGATTGGTGTGAGGACATCACACCTCGGGGCTACTTGGCGACATTATGTGAATGGCTGTCAACGCTAAGGTTCGTTAATCGGGATGGGCCCGCTCATACGTGGCAACTAGTTGGTGATATTGGTAAAAATGAAATGATCATGTCCTTTGAGCGTATGAACATGATAGCCCAGTTCGATTCATTGGGGGGTTGAAGCATATTATTATTACAATATCGACCAGTTTTTGGATGACAAGATGAACGGTGCTGATCCGCCGGGTATGTTGGCGGCTGTGTTAGTGAAGTCAGGTGGAATGGGGAGTCAAGGAATGATTTGTCTTTGGAAGGGAAGATTCTCCAAGGCATTTCATTGGATAATATAATGGTGCGGTTCGGAGACCCGGGAAAGTGAAGGCACCTGATTGTCGGGTGTTGCATGCGTTGCTATATGGTTCACCGAAACTGTCGTGGCAACAAATAGTGATGATAAACACGTGGGACACATGAGAGGCATGCAATAGAAAAATGATCCCATATGTGAAATAAATCAGTGTTATGATTCTGCAGCAAAACTCATTGCCTGTAGAGTCACTATAGGTTGCCAAGCCAATTGATCAGATCTCTTTTGCATCAATGAAGCGACATTAGAAATTTCATGTTTCAGTTTTTGGTAACCAGTATACAGTTAAGGATGAGCATGGCAACAGTTTTCAATTTGTGGATTGGAATGAGACTCAAGGAGCCCAAGAGGACGTAGAAATGGGTGATGAAGAGGAAGAGGAAGAGCAAGGTGGTGAAAGGAGACCACGTCGAAGATATGCAAGAGCCCACCGGGAAGTTTCAAATGAGGTGGCTCAGGTTGTGGTTTCACGAAGAAAACCGGATCATTGCAATTATAATCGGGGAGCCGCGAGCATTGGGGAGAACCGCGGGTATCACGAACAAAGGCACCAGTGGGAGCAAAACTTCCAAGCACAGTACCAAACTCATTGGGATGAGGAGGCTGCCCACCGGGCCAAGGTTGAGAAGTATCAGGAGGACCAACAGTTATTCCAAGCCCAACAGCTAGCTCAGTTGGAGATGATGGAACAGCAAAGGGTACAGGAAATGGCCAAAAGAAGAGCTTGGGACAAGAGCAGGATCGTCTCCGTATGGAACACAATGTTGCAGAAGATCGCCGCTGGATGGCGCTAGCTACGGATCAACAAATGAGGGTCAATAATATGAAGGCTCTCCATGACCAAGAGAGGCACTTGCGGGACCATATGGCGGGTTTGTCATATCAAGAGCACACACCTTGGAAAAAATTCGAGGACCTCCCGGTACCCCATGGTCCTTCCGACCCATCGCCCTATTGACCCGAAGCACCGGGTTCGAGTTTCCTTCCACCGCAGTTACCGACACCGCCCGAAGGGAACCTGGTCCCCTTGACAGTTGGAAGGAGGTGATGTCAGCTCTCACCGGGTTTCCGTATAACCCGTACCCGCCTAGAGACCCAAACGAGCGCTATCAGAGATTGGCTAGGTATGTTTTCTGTTGTTGTTGTACATTCTTCTTTTGTTTAAATAGTCTTTGTTAGTAGTAGCTAGTTTTTATTGCTTTGGTAGTTAAATGAACTTTGTGGGTGTGTTCGCTATAGAACACTCACGAGACCTATTCGTCCTCTTGAGCTGTCGGGAGGTTTAAAAGGACTTGTTGCATAAGCTAAATGCAACCGTGATTCCTATGAAAGTGAGTTAGGATTGTTGTTGTTGTACAGTATTTTCCACATAAATCAAAAGTAAATTTACGTATGGCTTGGTAATATTTTCATAAAATTGGTAGAACTAGGCTACTAACAAATGTTGATGGTTGTGAGAAGCATGCTGCTACACAAGGATTGAGATTTGTAGGTACACCATGTTTGTGAGACGACCAAGTTTATTGAAGAATGAAGAGCACACGAGGGATCGACTGAAAATCAGGTGCATACGTTTCTTTTTACTTTTGATTTTTAGTTAGCGAATAAGTGGATTGTAATTTGTATGTTATTTTCCAGGGTGAAGTTTTGGGTAGTTAGCCGTGTCACATCCCTTGTGCGATTTTAAAAGCTCCATTCTTACACATTGAGGACAATGTCGACCTCAAGTGTGGGGATGGGGGAGAAAAAGTTTTTCGATTTTGACCCGTTCATTTAAACACTACACATTGAGGACAATGTTGACCTCATGTGTGGGGATGGGGGAAAATTTTAAATTTTTTTTTTCAAAAATGTCTTTGTTTGAGGCGACCTAAGAAGCACAAGTAACTAAGTTAACGAGGGATGGCACAACCCATTTGGTCTTTTGTCAGGATCAAGTTCAAGTTAATAGCATGACGGATATTTAGCGGGTGGTTATTTGGGAATAATTCGCCTAAGAACTTATAATTTATGCATACCACCTATCATACCCTTTATATACGTGAGATCTTTGAGCCACCTTTATATATTATATATTTCTTTGTTTGAGTGGACCATTAGTCATGTATTGTAAAACTTGCATCTTTTGATACGTTTGAGACCGTAGACCGAGTACAAGCACGAGAATGATTAAGGCATTAGGTAAACCTTTTTCTTTTACACCATTTGCTTACCCTTACCCGAAATTAGCCCTTAACCGTTAAGCCTCTTTTAACCTGTGTGATGAAAATTCGATCTTAGGATTAGTAGTTTGTAAAGTTGCATTGAAAAAAAATCAAAAATTCAGAAAATGTTATGAAAAATATGTGAAAAGCTGTTGAGAAAAATACAAAAATATGTGTGTTAGTTGTTGAATAAAAGGCAAATGCTTTTGCCTATTAGTTTGTCGACTTTTGTTTAGTCGGTTTAGTGTAGTTGTTTGTAATAAAAGTCGAATTTTCATCACCTTAGCCACTTTCAGATATCCTATTCCATACCTTTAGCCTAGCCCCGTTACAACCCTTTTAAAGACCTTTTGACTTGTGCTTAGTATTTGTGTTCGGTGGTGGAGAATGATTGAGTTGCAAGCCTATGCGAGTACTTGTTCTATTCAGTTTTGAGTGATCACTTTAAAAGTGCTAACACACCATTAAATTAGCCAACTTGTAAACCGAGGGGAGAGAACATTATGAGGGGTATGCATGACTTGTGGGTTTCAAGGGCGGGTTAATCTTGGGTAACCATTTTTATGTGATTAGTTCTTTACCGCTAGAATATTTTGAAAATTGTAAAAGCTAGAACTAGGTATGACATTAGACCTTAACTTATGTCTCAAGAATGGGAAGTGTATGTCTTGTTCGACCTACGTGAAAGTGAAAAACAGATTTGCTTGAGGGCAAGCAAAAGACAAGTGTGGGATGTGATACGTGGTCGAAAACCGGTGTATATTTATGTTTAAGTTCAAGTTTTTACGTGACTTTTAATTTTGGATAGCCTACTTTTAATAAGGTTTGTGTTTTACAGGTCTTACGGAGTTTAAGGAGCTAATTGGGAGCTAATTGGAGCACCGGGACACGAACTGGATCAACCGGAACCAAGAAACAAAGAAAACAGAAAGTTGGATTTAGAGGGTCCGTCGCCGACGCCACTATGGGCCGTCGGCGACGCCCCGTGTTAACTCCGTCGCCCAAGAAACGCGAAGACAGTAGGATAGCACGTTGGAGACAAATGGAAAATACACATTCCGTCGCCGACGGGGCATCAGGCCGTCGGCGACGACCCTCCTAAACCTGCATCGCGAATTTTTGTTGTTGATTGATTTGGGGACGGGTTTAAAACACAATTTTGGACCTATTCTTGGGAGGACGATTTTGGAGAGTTTGAAACCTCACCTGGGAGCTAAGAACACCATCACCTTCATCCACAATCATTCCCAATCCATTCCATCATCCCGAATCATCAATCCCTTTGATCCTAACCCTAACCTACCATCATCCCTTCCATCATTCATCCACACACATCATCCATACCAAACCCTAATCATCATCTTCATCACTTTCAAGGCTTCAAGATGTCCGAGTTCAAGCTTCAAATCATTGTTGATCGTGTTTCGTTCACCATGAGCGGCTAGTCTCTTCAGGTTTCACCCTGGTAGGTAGTTGTTTAATTTAGGGTTTCAAATTGTTCTTGATTTAACTTTGTGACAAATTGTATTGATTTTTGAAACCTTTGACAATTGTTTCGTAAATTGTCGAACGATTATAAAGTTATGACTTTACGAATGGTTATGTGTATTTATGCGTTGTCTTGGTTAGGTTTTACTTGTTGTGATTACAAAGTGCATTCTTGTCCGTTCTTCGGAACGTTGATAGTTATTGGCACCTAAGTCACGGTACACTAAATCCGTTAATCGTTATGCAATCGAGTTGAGTCTAAAACTTGTAGAAACCCTAGGTTGGCAATTACCGAAACCGGGTGTGAACCCTTTTTCTCAAATTTTGTTTGAATCATTAGTTGTGTTTTCGTTAATTATAGTCAATCATTCGTTGTAGTTAATCAAAATTACAATCATCGTTGGTTAATCCCAACACCTTTTCTCAAATATCTAAACGAATCGAGTTAGCAAGCTTCATAAAATTGTGACACCTTCATAATCAAATTAGTCCATACGTAAACCACATACTCTTCATGGATCGACCCCTTGCTACCACTAACGCATTTGTTAAGGGTAATTTGGGCATATAAGTATTATCTTTGACCGGGCGCGACAATCCGATCAAAGCCCTGCGAAAATATATGAAAAAAATTCAAATGTTTGAAATGATGCAACTCCATGGAAATGCCCTAATCACGTGTTTTACCTAGCGACCTACTAAAGTATGTTAACAAGTGTCAACACATGGTTGGTGAGTTCACATAATATATTTGTAAATAAATAGCATTGTCAGATAATGCAAATTCTAGTTATATGATTTCTGTGAGTAGTCACTGTGCAAGGGAATAGAAGAGAGAGGGGGTTAATGGTGGACCCAACTTTCTTCCAACTGATCATATATTTATTTTTTTTAAGAAAAAATTGTTTGGGTGGAGCACCCCTTAGGGTGAAGGGGTGCACCCCTCATAAGATGGGGGAAATTTTCACCCACCCAATCATGATATGGCATGTCAATTCCCCACTCATACACCACTCTTGCCTAAAAACATAGGGGATTGTTTCACCCAAACCATTTTTTTAAAGTCAGGATTAGTTGAAAGATAGTGGACCCCACCACTACACCATCTCCCTCTCATCCCCGCATTCGGCAACTGTTCACCGCTTTCTCCTCTTCACCGCATGTCGCATGGTGTTGGTGGCACATCCTCCTTGCGGCAAACCCTCACCTCGCTCACCTCCCTGCAAATGCCCTATTCTCCCTTATGTTTAAGTGCAAGATGGGAGTTGGAGAGGGGAGTTGACATGGACGAATATGATTGGCTAAGGTGGAAAGTTTACCACTCCTCACGAGAGGAGCACCCGTTACACCCTAATATCAGGGGCGGACCTACCTTATGATAAGCCCTTGGCGCTCTGGCAGTAGTGTAAATTTTGGAAAAAGTTATCTTATTTTAACGTTTTTCCAATTTTGTTACCCATTTTTTTTTGTAAAATGTTACCCCTATGAAGATTTTCTAGATCTGCCAGTACAAATGGTTTTAAGTGTTTTGTTAATTATGATTAGGGTAGTTAAGAAAACTGATTTAAACAAGATCTATAGGTAACCAGAGTTTTTACAAGATCTATATGTAATTGCCTCCTTATCCATTCATTAACTATGGTGGCATTTGATAAATCTAAGTCAAATAACGAGTAAGCTATATGAGATTGATTCACTAAAAACTGAAATCAAGAAATCAAGTTAAGCTTGGACGAATCCACACTCTAGCCTAAATTGAAGCATATCTTTTTTAAACAGTAAACAAGACCATCTCATTGAAAACAAAAGCACCCCTCAAAACAAACTCAGTACAACAAAGGCAATCCGTAAGGATACAGAGAAGAATAAATTTTCCAATTCTCTTAGGGAATACTCTTCATCTTAACTAAAGTTAATTGGGTAATGTTATCCTATAAAGTCAAAAACTCTAAAATCTACGAGCTAAACTCTAAAAGCGAAATCTAAAATCTAAGATCATAGATTTGATGACACGATTTCAATGCCGTTAGAATAAGTTCAACTAGAGCCCGTCTAATACTCTTTTTACAAATTCCTATTTTCAAGAGACTATGTATTAAAACTTTGCTGATAATATAAGTCCAAACACTACAAATTTATTAATTAAAACAATAAATTTTGACTTGCTTCTAAAGAAGAAAAATTTTGAATTATTTTCCGAAGAAGAAAACTGGACAAAAAAATTTGTATAAAAGTAAGTGTTTATAATGCCTTTTATTTTATTAGTTGACTTATAATATTCTTTTACGAGGTATGTAATAAATGATATGGTGTAATAGTTGATATTTCTTATTTTACTCACATGCAAAAGATTGAAATTAATACTACTTTTTTTAGTTACTAACTTACTTTAAATTTGTCCTAAAGGGCATATTCCGATCGAAGTGTTTTTCAAGGTTTTTTCCAGTTTTTTTAGTAGGGTTGTTTAAATTTTGAGAAGAAAAAAAATATTCGATAATTGACCGATCTAAAACTCAGATTCGAGTGATTCAAACTCGGGTTAGTTCAAGTCAAGTTGTTCACTTATCACATACAAGGTTTTACCGCGGGGCACGTGAAAAACCAGGATTATTGCCATTAGTTATTTTGAACAGCCTCTTAATGATATTTTGAAAACGTCGTTGCTCAATTTAATGAGAAAACACTTGTTTTGAATGTTTATATAAAGTGTGAAAGCGTAAAAGCGTAAAACAAAAGAAAAAGTTTAACAGTTATGCGCAAAACAAAAGCGCCAAGAAACCTTGCGAAAATATATGAAAAAAAATCAAATGTTTGAAATGATGTAACTCTATGGAAATGCCCTAATCACGTGTTTTACCTAGTGACATGCGAAAGTATGTTAACAAGTGTCATCACATGGTTTATGAGTTCACATAATATATTTGTAAATAAATAGTGTTGTCAGATAATGTAAATTCCAATTACATATTAGTTATTAGCCTGTTACAAGTTACTAAACGTTTTGAACCGAAGCTGATTGAAAAGTTTGTGCCTTCCACCACGTCATATCAAACGATGGTGCAAATGTTAGGTTAATATTACAACAAAGCGTCCAACCTACAAAAGTCTCCAAACATTTGCCATGATTGGAACGCAGTAGTCTAGTTTGAGCTCACTTGGTTACTTGGTGGATTAGAGTTTTTTTTTAATTTTATTCATGACCACCCGAAAATCAAACTATGTTGATGATTTTGTGCTTGGCTGAATCCATACAATGAGGTTAAATGGATGGAATTCATCCTATCTCCATGCAATTATATGACTTGGACTAATTACTTATAAATATATTTATAGAAATGATATCAGAAGAAAACGGTTGGAAGTGTGAAAACGGTGAGAACGGATCCTGGTCGAACACGTGGCAAGGAGCGCTAAATGATATGCAGGGGTACAATTGTTATTGTCCACATTCCGCTCAATAAATGGCGTTATAATTCCGTTTCAAACAAAATTCCAAAAAATTCGTATTCGGAGTTACCTCCTCTCCAAGCTTCCGAGATCTATGGCGTTCGATCCAAATTTTTTGGTTAATATTCGTATAACCGTCTGTGTTTTCTCACAGAGGTTATCAAGAGGAACGCCAAGTGCTAGGATCACCCTTTGAACTTTTTCGTCCAAGTTCAGTATGGCTTTGGCGGTTTTTACAAACACTCTTCTTCTGTTGTCAAAGAGGATTACGAATCTATTGATTCTAGTGTTGAATCTCCATGAAACGATATTTGCCATTTGTCCTTTTACAAAGTTTTTTTTGAAATTTGGCGTTTTGGTAGGAGTGGCATTTTGGTTAAAGATGGTGTTTTTTTAGTATGATCAATGGAAGGGATGGTAACGTCATTTGTATAATGATGTGTTTGGCGTGTAGTTTAGGCGGGAATTTTTTTATAAGAAATGTTAGTAATAAAGTTTCAGTTACTGTTTGTTCACCTTTATCTGTTAAAGCTGCAACACGTTTCATCATTAAGCTTGGCGTTTTAGATAAAGATGGTGTTTCATCTGGAAGGGACTGATGTTTAAGGCGGAAATTTTAATGGTGTTTTACGTATGAGTTTGGCATTTCGTATTAGAGCAGTCAAAAGACCTTTTTACCCTTAATGAAGCGCGTCCACTTAATAAAGTTGATGTTATTTATGAAAACGCCACCGTGCTAATCTAATCCATAGATTGTTTTGTTCCAACGGATGAGGGACGTTCTCACCGTTTTCACACTTATAGGCGTTTACTCTAAATGATGCCCCTATATTTATTTATTTATATATATACACACACACACCCTAGAACCGAATCATAACATCAACCAAACTCATGGTTGAATGTTATGCATTATGGTCATTTTCATCTTAGTCTAAGTTCCTCAAACTATGGATTCTAATGGGTGAATTGGTAACGATGAAAAAATGACCAAAATAGTGTCCATATGAGTGCTTTTAGACAAGATGTATTTTCTTGCACTATACATGCTTTAATACTACCTTGAACCCTAGTCTAACTCAATACCGAACTCCATCACTCATACGCCTCGTTCATCCTTGTAGGATAGCCTCAACTTTCCCAAACTCTCAAGACTCTTCACTCACGTTTTTGGAAGCTTTTGCAAACCGTGAGTATACATGACCCCTTTATTTTAAAACGCACTTTGGGTGTAACATATATAAACTATCAAATTCACACTTACACATGCAATGACACTATTCAATCAACCAATCCAATTATACATGCTATTATGTTATGCTTAGGATACGTGCATGCTAGAAGCCATTCTTGCACTATGCCTGTCATTAACTTCGTGAGCCTACCTTAACATTTATAGCGCTATAAGAGTAGCACACCGCCCGTTTGATGGCTCATTGTTACGTATTCAATCGTTTAACGGTCTTGTTCATTGCAATGGCAATATTACGTTAGTAGACACTTTGGGTTGACTTGTAAGCTAGCCTTGTATTTTATGTCTTAGTATACATTTTATGCCATGTTTGGATTGAATCAATCTTTTGTTATGTATTCTAGTACCAAACTTGTATGCTCGCCAACGTTTCTTTGTTGGCCGATACTTTAACATATGTTGCAGGAATTTGATGATGAGACGTTGATGTGTGCTGAACAGACTGTAAAAATCAACTAACTAAGACAGTCTAGACTCAACACTAGAAAGCTTTAAATTCTAGACTCCACTTAAACCTAAACCACACAATCGGCAAGTGTACCGATCAATGTAGTATAACATAAGTAAGTCCGGATATCGAACACACAGGACTCTATTAATTACGCTAATTACACTCTGAAAGACTCGGATATACACGACTAAAACAGCATTGATTGTTTAGGGGGGTTACGGAAAATCTACGGAAATCTATATTAAAACTAATTAAAGACTAAATTAACTAACACGAACGAAGGATGGAAGTTGTTCTCACAAGGTAATGACGACTACCTAGACTAGAATCCTGGATTGATTTTAAGCGTTTACCGATTAAGTTAATTACTTGTTTTATGGAACCGGGATCTTATGATACTAAACCTATTAAATACAAGCTAAGCCCCTCAACCCTTCTCGAGGTGAAACTTATGGCGTTACCTAGGCCGTTAATCATACCGGTTGATTAGACGTCTTTCCAGTTGTCTAATATTGTGTGAGTACCCTAACGATGACCTACTCTTTTCCAATTATAGATCTAGGGTAGTCTGGTTATCTAAACTTGACTTGATAGACTAATAAAACCGACGGGTCAACAAAGGCATGGACTTTTTCCAAATACCGACAATAGCAATTCGTCGGGTAAGACCTATCAATAGCCCCTCACTTTCCAGGTATTAGGACTAGTAGAACACTAAAATCTAGCAACCTGTTAACTATCACTTCTAAGGTTTACTGGGCCCTTCAACCTTAAAGATTATGAACTTATTCTATGATATAGAAACTCACCAAAGTTCACAACCTAATATGACTCTATTCTGTGATATAGACAGTCACCAAGAATCATATGAAGCAATAGAAAACAGAAAACCAAATCAAAGCATGCACACACACCAAGCCAGATAAACAAATTGCTTACAGAGCACAATTAATCCATAACAAACATGTAAATAACGAAAAAGGTATAAACTTTATATCAATCCATTCATCATAGTCTAGGTAGTAAGTGAGTTTAGCCTAGCATAGTCAATAATGAAATCAAAACAAGAAAAGTCAAACGAGAATTCATCATTACAAGTTTAAAAAGAGAAAACAAGACAAACAAGGATCGTGTAAACCCGAGAAAGTCTTTAATCTTCAATCTTCACTTGATCCAATGATTCCCGAGCTTTCAAACCTTCAAACTTGGCTTAAACGGTTCTAATTCAGCTGCAAAAACTCCTTCAATTCGTAACTAGGGTTTCATTATGATAAAAGTCGCTTAAATAACCCCAAATCTCAGCTCAAAACAAATCCGACTGCAGATAACACCCTCTTGCGGGACGCAAGAGGGTTTAAGCTTATCGGTTCGCGGCCCGTGACCGTGTTTATGATGTCAGCAAAAATAAGCTTCTCACCGGGCGCGAGAAGCAATAGTTCTGGCCATTCGCGGCCCGCCAGGAGGCATTTTCCTCAGAATTCAACTTATTTCAGCTCCAAAACTCTCCAACTCGTTCGAGGACTTTACCAATTCATATTTCCACTCAATTATCACGCTTTTCAGCTACTTTAAGCTCATACGACCTGCAAAACGTAATTGGATCAAAAGATTAACTATTCTACGGAAAACGACACTAAAACTAATAAAGAATGTACAAACTGGACACGAATAAAGGATGTATTTTACAATACATCAAATATCCCCACACTTACTCTTTTTTGTCCTCGAAAAAGAATCTATGCAAACGGAATCAGAGAAAAGCAACTACTCGAGACAAAAGCTATCCATACTTATTAAAATCAAAACTTGTGTTAGCCGCGATTGCAACTATGTTTGTCCTCTTAAACCCAAAACCCGGTTCCAAGCCCTTCTCATACAAATTTAGTTCAAGTGCAACCAGTTTACCTAGGGTCTCACACTAAAAGCCACAGTCCATCTAATCCCGCCTCAAGCTTATAGAACAAAAGGAACGATCACTAGGCCAATTCCTAACCGTTTTATATCAAAATCAAAAGAATGTAAAACCAAATTTTGTCTTTTTTTTCTTTTTCATTTTTATTGAGCTTAGACAATGTTTTACCTGACCTAGAGGCATTCCGGCTGTAGAGTCGCTATCCCCAACTCGGATTACAATAGGCTTCGGTAAATTTTCTTTCCTATGCAACTCGATTTCACACATCCCAGAGGCATTCTAAGTCAGAGTGACCATCCCCAACGAAAATTACATAGGCCTGCGCTACTTTCTTAGTTTCTAGCTCATTTTATTTATTCTTTCTTTTATGATTAAAAATTGACTGATTTTAACTTATAACGGCATTCTTTATACTATTTTTGGCGGTTTCAATTTCCCATTTTTCAAAGATGAGCACCCACTAGCAAACCGGCAATTAGGTACATGAAGATCAAAGGAACCTAGAACCAGACCCGGGCCTATTCACATATCCCAAACTAGACACAAGCTCGACTATCTTAAACTCATATTATTATTTGAACCCGAGTAGAAACCCATCTTTTCTATCATTTTCCGTTATATTTTTGCAAACTTCTTATTTCACAAGACATTTTCTAATTTTTTTGATTTTTGATTTTGATTTTTATTTATTTTTTTATAAACTCTATGACTACGACTCCTATTTACATCATGCATCCCATCCCCACACTTAAAGATTGCGTTGTCCCTAATGCAAAAACGAGACACGACTCAAATTACCTAGAAAAAACTAAAATACTAAATAACGAAATAAATATATATACAAGATACAAGTGAAACGACTTAGCTGTAAATATGCGAGACTGTCAATGTGCCAGTCAATTCCACATACGCCCTCCAATCCGAACACGCTCAGCAAACAATTCCTAACTCGGACACGCGAACGGAAGCGACAAAAATAAACACCATACCTATAATCAAACCAACTCCTAACATAACATCATGAAAATAAAAGTGTCTAAAACATCCCACAAACATCACAAACATCCTAACCCCAAGCCATCCCAACCAAGTACCAAAATATTCAGAATTAGAGATACAGACCAAGTTCGATTAAAAACAGCATAAAAGAAAAATAAAAGATACTAGATAAAACTCCACTACTTGCTGCCTCCAATCACTCATCATCATCCGACTCCTCTGATGCCTGCTGGGGAACATGATACGGCTCAACCCCTGCTAAACCACTTGATCCTGCTTGTGGCTGCCTAAAGAACAGGGGAACCGCGAGGTGCATACCCTCCATCATGTACCTCATACCATCCTCTAACCTCTGCTGACTCTGCTCGTGCATCCGACGACTCTAAATCATCACCTGCCTAACACCTCCAAACTGAGTATCCACATAACCCCTCAAATCACCAAAACCGGTCTCCATCCGGTCATACAAAGAGTCCAAAGTAAGTGGGTTAGGACGTGGTGGTATAGGCGGGGGCTGAAAAGTAGGTGGATCAATATCTAGCTGCCTAGGTGGAGACTGAGGTTGAGGCTGAGGCATCCGCAGTCTGGTCCTCTGCTGATAACGTGTAGATGTACTAGTCCCTGAAACCGGTGTACTCTGTGACTACTGGGTAGAATAATCCCACTTGGGTGGGTCAGAATAAGTCAGAATACCAGCAGCCTGAAGATCCTGTAACCTCATAAACCCCAGCGTCGGCCCCTCTCTCATCTTGTCCGCCGGGTACCTGGCGAAAACGCCCAAACTCTCTGCCAAGCATATAATGTACGGGCCCAAATAAATCCTAGCCCCATAACCACTCTCCATGTTCGCCTCATCGACCAAGCAAAAATCGTCGCGAGATTAGCGGGCCGCCCCTCAACCATGCACATTAAACATAACAAACTCACCTGATTAACCTTGTTATCACCTTGACCCCTTCCTACCAAAGTAGCTGCTAGAATTTTGTGTACAAACCTCAACACTGGGTCGGTGATCTCACTAGCTACCATGTTGCTTGAATAGGGTGCCCTCGAAATCTTACCCCAAAACCTCTTCAACTCACTTGTACGAACATTATAGTCATGATCCTTTTTAAAAAACCCCTGAAGGCTTGTGATAAAGTCAACTTTCTGTACTTCCTCTTCCGTGTAAAACTGCAATGCCACTGCAAACTGAGGAATGGTCATCTCGTAAGATTGGCGACCCAAAGCAAAGAACACCGCATCTTTCTCAAAGAAGTTCCCTTGTTTGTAGTCGAATGTCGAATGAAACTCAAGGGTAATCTCTATTGACGAGCATCACAATCCAAAACTCTCCGGAATCTCGGTCCCAACAATTGCTCAACCCGGGCCCTTGCCCCTAAACGATCCAACAGGCCCCAATCTATCCTCCTAAATTTCAACAAATCAACTTGAATCAAAGAACCCAATCGATCATACTCCCCGGAATCTAACTCGAATTGCAACAAAGGGCTATCCACTATCCTTGTGCTTTGACCATGAGGGACTCCCGGGGCTCTATAATCCACTTCCCTATAGTGGACATACTCGTCTTGCTGAACCGGTGCCTCCGGAACACCTTGAGGATGAGCCGGTGGGCCTCTTTTCCTTCCCCTTTTGCTCGACTATCCTTCACCTGACATCTGCAAAACAATTATATTTGACAAACACAGCAAAGCAAATCATTAGAAGTCACAAACTATTTTTGGGATTTTTAAATTTTTTTTATTTTTATTTCAACCGTATAGCATTTCTTTCGCGGTTGAAACCGACACTAAACAATGAATAAAAACTGGGTTACTGTTTACAAAAGCATAAGTTATAAACAACCTTGCCCGAATGGAGATTGAGTACGGGCGAGGTGTTTTGTACCAGTACGTGCATATAAGTAAACCCGTGACCGACTAACACTAAAGCTATTAGACTCAAAATACATGACTCAATGTACACTACCCCCTCCCGGCACTTTAATTGTCCCCAATTAAAACTCAAGTGCCAAAATAAACGAACATTGAGTGCTAAATTTGTAAGCTTGAGAGTCATAAATAGCGAAACGGGTCAAAAGTGGGTTATAAACACAAACTTAACTTAAAGAAATGACCCACCCGAATCCCCACACTCAATGTTACTACACATCCAACCTGTGGCAATCACAAAAAGTGCAATCAACCCAAACCATCCGTTCCGCAGCCTGCATTATGCTTAACTACCCATATCAAACCACCCGCAACCTCAAACAAGCACTAAACATACCCAAACACAAGACTAGAACAAGACCCGACACTAAATCGAAACCTAAATGAACTAAAACTGAAATAATCGACTCATAGTACAAAGATTACAAGAAACATACCTTGGAGTTGAGTTAGACAAGAGAAACAAAGAAAAATCCGGTTGTAGCTTGAAAACTTCATGAAAACCTCGTGTTTGTGGTGAACGGATGAAGGAGGATGGTTAAAATCGGTGGGATAATGTGTGTAACCGTAGTGGGGTTGTAGATTTGGTGATTAGATGGTGAATTTCATGGTTTGTTGTGGTGAGAGGTGGTAGTCGGCAGTTGTGGAGAAGAAGGGTAAAGCAAATTGAAAGAAATTTAGGGTTTTGGGGCTGCAGGTAAGGTCTCTCACGGGCCACGAGCCCCATAGGAGATCCGCTCGCGCCTCGCGACCGCAAACATGACGTCATTAAAGGGTCGCTCGCGGGCCGCCAGAAGAATAGGGGGAACCTCTCGCGCCCCGCCAGAAGGTGTTTTTTGATAGAAAGTTTCGAATATTTAACCAGTTCATGCCTTAGAAAAATTTTCAGCATTTAACCAAACCCCCAAAATACAACCCAAAATTTTTCTAACTCTAGAACTTACCTGGAACCATTTTTCTCCTCATTCCCTGCACATCCTTGGTATAGAATTCCTGCAAAATGACTCAAAACACAAACAAAGACCCACAAACTACCCAAGAAAACCGTTAGCTACGAAAAATAAATAAATACGACTTATTTACAAAAGGTACAAACGGTACACTTGGGCTTTCACCCAAAACACTAAGTGGTGGTGTTCGGTGGAATTTCGAGAGGAGTGTCCTCCCTCTCATTCCTATCAAGTGGTCCGCCAATGTAGTGCTTCAAACGATGGCCATTCACCTTCCAACTTCTACCATCGGACTCATCCACAATCTCAACTGCTCCATACGGAGACACATCATTCACTATGTAAGGACCCGACCACTTTGACTTCAACTTCCATGCGAACAACTTCAACCGAGAATTATAAAGTAGCACTCTATCACCCTTGCTAAACTCCTTAATCTTCTTCAACTTACGATCGTGTAGGGCTTTGGTTTTCTCCTTAATGCTCCACGATCGAGCATAAGCCGCATCCGTAAGCTCCTCTAGCTCATGAACTTGAAAGAAACGTTTTCTAGCGGCTTCGGTCATGTCAAGGTTCACGGTTTTCAACACCCAAAGGGCACGCTGTTCTAACTCAATGGGGAGATGACACGCTTTTCCGTAGACGATCATGAATGGAGTGGTACCTAAAGGTGTTTTGTAGGCGGTTCTAAACGCCCACAATGCATCGTCGAGCTTGTCGGACCAATCCTTCCTATTCTTCCCCACGGTTTTCTCTAAAATGCGTTTGACACCCCGATTTACGTTCTCCACTTGTCCACTCGTTTGTGGATGATAAGCGATGGACAAACGATGAGTGACCCCATAGCGTGCAAGCAACTTCTCCATCAATGCATTGCAAAAGTGAGTGCCACGATCACTAATTAGGGCCTTGGGTGTACCAAATCGACAAAAGAGTTTCTTGAGGAAATTCAACACTACCCGGGCTTCATTTGTGGGAAGAGCTTGAGCCTCAACCCACTTTGACACATAGTCAATCGCAACGAGAATATACCGATTCCCTTTCGAGGTAGGGAACGGTCCTATGAAATGTATCTCCCAAACATCAAATACTTCTACCACTTGGATCAGGTTTTGAGGCATCTCATCTTTGGCAGAAATGTTGCCGGTTCATTGACAGGCATCACATGCTTTCACAAACCTCTCGGCATCACGAAGTATGGTGGGCCAATAAAAACCATAATCGAACACCTTTTGCGTGGTCATATGAGCCCCATGGTGGCCTCCCGTTAGACCCTCATGCACATGTTTAAGGATGTTCATTCCCTCTTCTCTAGACACACAATGCCTAAGGATCCTATCTCCTCCTATCCTATAAAGGAAAGGGTCGTCCCATAAATACTTCCTAGCCTCACTAAGAATTTTCCTACGTTGTTGCGTATTCATCCCCTTAACAATATTGCCACTAGATAAATAATTCGCTAAGTCACAAAACCACGGCAATCCTTCTTCCTCGGCATCAACAAACTCTATCGACTCGTGAGGGAATGTGTCCCCTATCTCCTCCTCACAAATCTCCTCTCTCTTGGGATCCTCAAGACGTGAAAGGTGGTCGGCGACCACGTTCTCGGCCCCGCTCTTATCTCTAATTTCGATATCGAATTCGGAAAGTAAGAGGATCCAACGGATAAGTCTAGGTTTTGCGTCTTTCTTTTGGAAGAGAAAACGTAACGCTGAGTGATCGGTGAAAACGATGGTTTTAGAGAGAACGAGGTATGAGCGGAATTTGTCGAAAGCGAAAACCACGGCTAGGAGCTCCTTTTCCGCCATGGTGTAATTCTCTTGAGCGTCATTTAATGTCTTACTCGCGTAGTAGATTGGGTGGAAGTGCTTTTCCCTTCTTTGTCCTAAAACCGCTCCTACGGCATAGTCACTCGCATCGCACATGAGCTCAAACGGCAAGCTCCAGTCGGGCGAGATAAGAATGGGTGCACTAACAAGTTGTTCCTTCAAAAAGTTGAAGGCTTTGAGACACTCTTCGTCAAATACGAACAGAACATCCTTCTCTAGCAAACGGGTCATGGGTCGTGTGATCTTAGAGAAATCCCTAATGAAACGTCTATAGAACCCCGCATAACCTAAGAAACTACGAATCGACTTCACACTCGTGGGTGGGGGCAACCTACTAATAGTATCGATCTTCGCCTTATCTACCTCTATACCATCCCTTGAAATCTTGTGACCTAAAACTATCCCCTCGGTCACCATGAAGTGACACATTTCCCAATTAAGCATCAACTTTGTTTCAACACACCTCTTCAACATCCTCTCGAGATTCACTAAACACTGCTGAAACGAATCGCTGTACACTGAAAAATCGTCCATGAAAACTTCCATGGAACTCTCTATCATATCCTGAAAGTTGGCGACCATGCACCGCTGAAAGGTAGCTGGAGCGTTACACAGCCCAAATGGCATGCGTCGGTACGCGAAAGTGCCATAGGGGCATGTGAATGTGGTTTTATCCTGATCCTCTGCTGCGATAGGGATCTGGAAATAACCGGAAAAACCGTCGAGAAAATAGTAAAACTGCTGACACGCGAGACGCTCCAACATCTGATCGATAAAGGGCAACGGGAAGTGGTCTTTTCGGGTGGCATCGTTCAATTTGCGATAATCGATGCATCCGCGCTAACCCGTGACCGTGCGAGAAGGGATAAGCTCATTCTTCGAATTCATGACAACGGTCATCCCTCCCTTCTTAGGGACAACCTGAGTGGGACTCACCCATGGTGAGTCGGAAATGGGATAAATCATCCCGGCATCTAAGAGTTTCATCACCTCCTTTTTCACCACATCTTGCATGTTAGGATTGAGGCGTCGTTGAGGTTGCACCACCGGTTTGAAATTGTCCTCCATGAGAATCCGGTGGGTGCAATAAGAAGGGCTTATACCCTTAATGTCGGACAACCTCCATGCAATGGCCTCTTTGTTGGCCCTCAACACATCTAGCAACTTCAACTTCTCACCCTCCTCTAATTTCGATGATATGATAACGGGAAGCTCGGATCCCTCTCCTAAATAGGCATACTCTAGGTGAGACGGAAGGACCTTAAGCTCTAAGGGTGGTGGTTGGGTGGTGTTATCACTAACCTCTAACACTTTGGGAATTATCGAAATCCCCTCATCCCTTATCTCCGCTACCTCTAGCACTTTCTCCTCAACTACCTCTCCTCCTACCAAGTTGGCACCACTAATGAACTCTAGACAATGGTCTACACATGAGATGAACGAATTCAAGAAGTAGACGGAATGACATGGGCCGCTATAATCATCGGAATCACTCGGGTGGCTCATGGAACGATCAATCTCGAAAGTAACTCTCTCCTCACCAACTCTAAGAGTAATTTGCCCGTCATAGACATCTATGAGAGCTTTGGCGGTACGCAAGAAAGGACGACCTAAGATAATAGGAACTCGCTCATCAGCTTCCATATCAAGAATAACAAAATCGGCGGGAAAAACGAATTTGTCGACCTTGACTAGCAAATTCTTGACAACACCTCTTGGTACTTCACGGACCGATCGGCTAAGGATAATGTCATACGGGTGGGTGAAAGCTCGCCTAAGTCTAGCTTCTCGTAAAGAGAAAAGGGCATCAAGTAGATGCTAGCACCTAGGTCGGCTAAGGCTCGTGTCTTGTTGTTACTACCGAATAGACATGGGATGGTAAAGATACCGGGATCGGTGAGCTTCTCGAGAAGCTTGTTCAAAACGACGGCGGAACACCCTCCATTCAACGGGACATTCGACAACTCCCCTAATTTCTCCTTATTTCTAAGAAGGTCCTTTAAGAACTTGGCGTACTTAGGCATGGACTGGAGTGCCTCTATGAAGGGTAGATTGATCTTCAACTGCTTGAAGATATCTAGGAAGTGCCCGTATTCTTTAGAGTACTTTTGATTCCTAAGACGTGAAGGAAACGGGACACGTGAGTTATCAACGAGCGGAGATGGCCTAATGTCAACAGGTGGTCTCTCTACTCTCTTCTCTCCTATAGGCTCACCGAGCGGTGCGGTACTTGCTGGGACTAGCCTAGGTTGCACATTGCCCGGCGCCTCCATCTCAATCTCCTCATCAACTAACTCTTCATCCTCACTCTCAACTCTCTCCTCTACTCTCGGGTTCTCTATGGTCTTGCCACTACGGGTGGTAATGGCCTTGGCTTGAGCATTAGGGTTCTGTTGGGTCGTACCTGAGAACTGACTGGGTGATCTCTCCTCGAGTTTCCTAGACATATCACCCATGACCCTCTCAGTGTTGTGGAGTGAAGACTAGTGGTTCTTAAGTAAAAGGTCATGTTCGGAGAGGACCTTTTGGGTGGCTTGGTCTTTGACGAGTATTTGACTCATCATGGCTTCTAGACGCTGAAGATGACCCCCTACATCACTACTTGACCCCTAATTTGGTTGAACCTGACTATTCGAACCCTCTCCCCAGTCTGACTGTTGAACCCCTTATTGAACTGCCCATTTGATCCCCCATTAAAGAACGAACTCTGCCCCCTGTTTGGATTTTGAGCTACTTGGAAACCAGGGGATTACCGGTGGAATGAAAGTTATTATTATTATTATAGAAGTTATTATTATTATTACACCACCTCGAGTTAAAATTGCTACCAAACCCACTACCCTGGCCTCTACCTAGACCTCCCCTACAAAATCGACTTGTTCCTCACCGATCAACAATGGGCACGCACTAGTATCATGACCCCCTCGATAATACTCACACTTATCAACTTTTTGCTTGATCTCTTTAAGCTCACGAGTGAGGTTTTCCAACACGGCGGCTACACTAGGATCCAGGTTAACCTGGTTCACCCTGAAAGTGGGTGCACTAGTGGTGGTATTTGAATTGCCACTTGAATACCGTCGGTCAGATTGCGACTGAGCTTGAGATTGGGCAAAGCTTTCAAAACGCTCTAAACACTCGGCGACAATAAGTATTCCCACAAATAGCCCAATCAGAGAGACCATGTTGAGAGTCTCTGGGGTGAGACTGTTGTAGAATTTCTCACAAAGAGCCCAATCAGAGAGACCGTGTTGAGAGCAACGAGCAACTAAGTTTTGAAAACGCTCCCAAGCAAGGTAATAGGGCTCGTCGGACTCTATGTGGAATGAGTGAATTTGATCGCGAAGACGTGAAGCTTTAGCGGGCGGGAAAAACTTATTCAGAAAGGCTTGACGAAGGGCCGCCCAAGAAGTGAAGGCACCGGTTGGATGAGAGTCCAACCATGTAGCTGCACGGCCCGCGAGTGAAAATGGGAAAAGCTGAAGATAGGTGGCATCTTCGGGTGCTCCATGGAGGCTAAAGGTGGCGAGCATGCGAGAGAAACGATTTATATGAGCGGGTGCATCCTCGTCATCGACACCATGGAACTGAATGGTATTGGTGATGGCTGTCATGGCATATGAGGGAATTTGCCATGAGTTTTGGTTAACGATGGGTAGGACAGTGATGGGTGAGGCGAGACCGGTGAAATTTTGGGTGGCTTGTTGGTGGACGGTTTGTCTACGTTTGGCCATTTGGACGATGGGTGGGCTTTGGGACGGGAAGGTGGTGGGGAATTATGGGGTGAAGACTTCGGAGTGAAGTCAAAGTTCGGTAGTTTAGATTGGAGGGTAGAGTCAGAATGGGTGGAAGATGAGGGAAGTGGTGTACTTACCTGGGAAGATGAAGAGGATGAGGTCGATTTGTCCGTCGGTGTCTTCGGTGGAGGTCCCTGTGAGCGCAGATGTGGCATCCACTGCAAGCAAAGAAAACTTACCAAAGAAAAACAGACAATAGATTACTAAGACTCAAACAAGTAAGAAAAGAAAACTAAAACAAAATAAAACACTTAGCACGTATATATCAATGCAGTCAATCAAAGCTAATAAACACAATTGCTAAGAGTCCCCGGCAACGGCGCCAAAAACTTGATGTGTGTTGAACAGATTGTAAAAATCAACTAACTAAGACAGTCTAGACTCAACACTAAAAAGCTTTAAATTCTAGACTCGACTTAAACCTAAACCACACAATCGGCAAGTGTACCGATCAATGTAGTATAACCTAAGTAAGTCCGGATATCGAACCCACAGGACTCTATTAATTACGCTAATTAGACTCTGAAAGACTCGGACAGACACGACTAAAACTGCTTTGATTGTTTGGGGGGGTTACAGAAAATCTACGGAAATCTATATTAAAACTAATTAAAGACTAAATTAACTAACACGAACGAAGGATGGAAGTTGTTCTCACAAGGTGATGAAGACTACCTAGACTAGAATCCTGGATTGATTTTAAGCGTTTATCGATTAAGTTAATTACTGGTTTTATGGAACCGGGATCTATGATACTAAACCTATTAAATACCAGCTAAGCCCCTCAACCCTTCTCGAGGTGAAACTTATGGCGTTACCTAGGCCGTTAATCTTACCGGTTGATTAGACGTCTTTCCAGTTGTCTAATATTTGTGAGTGCCCTAATGATGACCTACTCTTTTCCAATTATAGATCTAGGGCAGTCTGGTTATCTAAACTTGACTTGATAGACTAATAAAACCGACGGGTCAACAAAGGCAAGGACTTTTTCCAAAGACCGACAATAGCAATTCGCCGGGTAAGACCTATCAATAGCCCCTCACTTTCCAGGTATCAGGACTAGTAGAACACTAAAATCTAGCAACCTGTTAACTATCCCTTCTAAGGTTTACTGGGCCCTTCAACCTTAAAGATTATGAACTTATTCTATGATATAGAAACTCACCAAAGTTCACAACCTAATATGACTCTATTCCGTGATATAGACAGTCACCAAGAATCATATGAAGCAATAGAAAACAGAAAACCAAATCAAAGCATGCACATACACCAAGCCAGATAAACAAACTGCTTACAGAGCATAATTAATCCATAACAAACATGTAAATAACAAAAAAGGTATAAACTTTATATCAATCCATTCATCATAGTCTAGGTAGTAAGTGCGTTTAGCCTAGCATAGTCAATAATGAAATCAAAACAAGAAAGTCAAACGATAATTCATCATTACAAGTTTAAAAAGAGAAAACAAGACAAACAAGGATCGTGTAAACCCGAGAAAGTCTTTAATCTTCAACTTCACTTGATCCAATGATTCCCGAGCTTTCAAACCTTCAAACTTGGCTTAAACGATTCCAATTCAGCTGCAAAACTCCTTCAATTCGTAACTAGGATTTCATTATGATAAAAATCGCTTAAATACCCCCAAATCTCAGCTCAAAACAAATCCGACTGCAGATAACACCCTCTCGCGGGACGGGAGAGGGTTTAAGCTTATCGGTTCGCGGCCCGTGACCGTGTTTATGATGTCAGCAAAAATAAGCTTCTCGCCGGGCGCGAGAAGCAATAGTTCTGGCCATTCGCGGCCCGCTAGGAGGCATTTTCCTCAGAATTCAACTTATTTCAGCTCCAAAACTCTCTAACTCGTTCGAGGACTTTACCAATTCATATTTCCACTCAATTATCATGCTTTTCAGCTACTTTAAGCTCATACGACCTGTAAAACGCAATTGGATCAAAAGACTAACTATTCTACGGAAAACGACACTAAAACTAATAAAGATTGTACAAACTGCACATGAATGAAGGATGTATTTTACAATACATTAGACGTTTCAAGAAATTAACTAGGATAAACGCACCATTTTAATTTATGTATATCCGTTTGTGTTGTTATGGTCAAACTTGCAAGTTGTTGTACTTTCCATTTTGAACCGTGTAATTCCGTATCATGAAATGAAATTCGAATTATTTAAATATTGTCACAATTAGAAGGTTAAGAAGTCTCGAACAATCTTGTTTTCGTCTCACTTCAATGTTTCCGCCATCGGTTTGGGCGTGACAGTGTGCAAGCTCAAGAAGGCTTTATATGGATTAAAGCAGTCTCCTCGTACATGGTTCAGTAAATTAGAAAAGTTCTTGTAGCACAACGGGTTTGTGTCTACAACAGCTGATTCAAGCTTGTTTGTTCGAGTTGAAGGGAAGAAAACGGTTTTGGTGTTGGTCTATGTTGATGATTTAATCATTACAAGGGATTTAATTGATGTTTTGGAGCAATTAAAAGAGGATTTGTGTACTCGATTTCATATGAAAGATCTGGATAGACTAAGCCACCTTCTTGGTTTAGAACTCAAATATAAACCAGAAGGGATTGTTCTTCATCAACATAAATATGTTGTTGATCTCCTAAGAAAATATGGAATGGAGTGTTACAAGAATGTTACAAGTCCAATGGAGCCTAGTGCATCTTTTCAAAGTGATGAAGGAAGAAAACTTGAAGATGGGATAATGTATCTCAAATTGGTAGGAAATTTGATTTATCTTACCACTACGAGACCTGATATCGCATATAGTGTTGGAGTACTTAGCAAATTTATGCAACATCCTAGAAAAACACACCTTGATGCGGTTAGGAGAGTGTTGAGGTATGTGAAATCAACATCGAGTATGGTTTGTTGTTTAAGAGGGAGATACGTTGAGGTTGTTAGGGTATTGTGATGCAGGTTATGTGAGGGATCTGGTTACTAGGCGTTCAACCACCGGGTATGTATTCAAGATAGGTTCTGGTGCAGTTTCGTGGTGTAGTAAACGTCAACCGACAGTGTCCTTGTCAACAACTGAAGCGGAATATCAAGCTGCAATGACCGCTTAGGAGTGTACGTGGTTAGTGAGGTTAATGAAAGATCTTAATCGGGAAGTGCATTCGAGTATACTAATTAAATGTGATAATATTTTTTCAATAGCACTTGCTGAAAATTCGGTGTTTCATGCTAGAACGAAACATATTGAAGTGCACTATCATTATATGAGAGAAAAGGTGTTAAAGGGAGAGATTGACTTGAAGTATGCTGCAACTGATGACAAGGTAGTTGATATGTTCACAAAATCGTTGTGATGTTCACAAAACCGTTGTGAGGAATCAAGTTGATGCAATTCTGTATAGATGTTGAGATGATGGAAGCAAGTGTTGAGAGGGAGTATTAAATTAGCAACACTTAAAAGATATGGATTGGAACCATCTCATCATGGGGTGGTTTGGAGGAGATCAAGTTATTAGTTAATTAATTAATTAAGTTTGTTTAGTGTTTATCTGATTAGTTTAATATTTAGTCGATCTCTTATATTTGGAGTTCATATATTAGTCAGATTAGGAAGTCCAGGTCTACTTAAATTCTAATTGCATGGGTGCTTATATAAACCCAGTCTTATTTAGGTTATATGTAATTCATTTCTCAATTTCCAGTACTAATAAAGAAAGAGCCGTTCAGTTCACAACAACAGTTCGTCTGGTTCTTTGGCCCTTGATCGTTTGAATCACTTGTGTTCAACACATAGACTTGATCATATTGCTTTTAGTGATGCAACCTTATAAGATTGTTTACGATATAGTTGATTCTTGTGCCTATCTATTTGAGTTATACACTTGTACTCTCTCCCTTGTAAGCAAATAAAAACTCCTACTCTTAATACATATTATGTAGCCCCATAAGCAACACCGAGGGTTTCCAAAATCTTTTACAAAACATTTGGCAAATCATTCATAAGAACAAGACCCCGACAAATTCTGTCTTCATCAAACCAATTTGAGCTTAAATAATCACCCTTGTCCTTGTGGTGCAACTAGTTGGTTTTGTCTTCATCAAACCGCTAATTTAAGCTTTAATAATCACTCTTGTGGTTCAACTAGTTGGTTAACTTTGTTACGAGGACTATTTAATTTGGATGATTGAAGTCAATAATTTTTAGAAACAATAATGTTATTTTTTTTTCCACATAGTAATAGTTTATTTGACAAATATTGAAAACTTCCTATATTTACCATTAAAGGAAGTAAAAGAATATGTTGTTGATATATACATGTTTTCATCTCTAGATAAAAGGTTCTATACTAGTTTAGTTCTTCACCTCACAATCTCTCACTATATATGGGCAAACACTACAAAATAAACGTGGTACCATCCATGTATGTCAACCGTTTTCTGAATTTCAAGTTCAAAGTAAATTGGAACTCCAAATTCATATTAACATCTTTAATAGGATCAAATAATGTATTTCAATGTAGTGGCAAAGTGTTTATCACCAGCGGGATTTAAATCTCAAAAAATAAATATTAACTGAACTTTATGAGAGTAGATTTAGAGTAAAATGTCAAAATGATCCCTGATTTTAGGTCATTTTTGTCACTTTAGTCCAAAAATAAACCTTTTGAATATAGGTCCCTCAGGTTTCAATTTTAATGTTATTTTCATCCAAAAGACAAATTGGGTCAGAATATAATGTTAACCTTACATTTTTTGTTGTCTCCCTCATTTTGATTAGAGTAAACTTTCGTTTTGCTTTCTATGGTTTAATCGTTTTAAAAGATTTTACTATAATTCTTTTAAAATAGTCATTGTTAAATCATACAATTAAAGATAGGGGTATTTCAATTCATTAATATGTTTTATCTTTTTATTTATTGATATTAAATCAAAATATATAAAACCTATCTTTCTCTACATAATTAAAACCATCTCTCTCTATGACCACAGTCACTGGCCGAGCACTGCCACACCACCACCACCCCACCATCCGGCAACCACCACCGGCCCGCCATCACCATCCTCCATCATCATCCCTGGCTTTCAGATTCAAACAATCACCACCATAAAAAACGACCTGGTTTACTGAGTATTTGGGATTAATCCTTGTTCAAAACTAACTATTAAAAACACATGTATAGCTTTTGAGCTTCAGACTATAAAATTAGACCCAATCTTGGGTACAACTGCAACAGAGTTCAACAACACCCACCAGTGAACCACCTGCATCTTGCCTGAATCCAGAGGGAACCATCGATAACCACCACAACCGTCTCCAGCACCAACCACCAAGTACCGCCGTCACCAACACTAACCACCAGCAGTCGCCACCAATATCAAACCACCGCTTATCTCTCTCTCTGTTTAAATCGCAACCGCCATTAGCATCATCTTCATCAGATCTAGCAAAACCCGAGATTAGAGAAAACCTTTAGTCTATAAACTCTACCGGCCAGATCTAAAACCTTCGGCGACCAGATCTGAAACATCCAGCTGCCATAGATTTTATCCAGAGAGTGTTGGTGGTGGTGGCAAATGTAGTGAGAGAGAAAATCCGTGAGAAAGAGAGTGGTGGTGGTGGCGGCAGATGTAAAGAGAGGTTGAGAGAGAGAGAGTGTTGTGACTTAGATTATCTTTTGAATAAAAATGAAACAAAACAAAAGTTTACTCTAATTTTACCCTTCAATTAAATGAGAAAGAGGATAAAAGAGATGGAGGCTAACAATAAATTCTTACTTAGATTATCTTTTGAATAAAAAATGACAGTAAGTTGAAACCTGAACCCATATTTAAAAGGTTTTACTTTTAAATTAAGGTGACATACACTCGATGACATGTTGGGCAAATTAGTTGTGGATTTTATGGTTAAAAAATATTAGGCGAAAAGGTTAAATTATGTAAAAGGAAAAGGGTAGAATGGGAAAATGAAAAACGGCTCAAAGATTAGTACTCCATCTTTTTGACTAACCCATCTTCCTTTGAAATTAATGACGTAGAAACCCAACCCTCCTGACTCACTCCAATCATCCACCGGCACTGCACCAAAAATGACCAACGAATAGTCAGTTTCTCTTTCTCCGCCTTACCATTTCCAGTCTTTTTATTCATTAAACCCCTAATCTCCTTTCTGTTTTTTTTCTTTTTCTTTTTTGCAGCGATTATCTCTTCAAACTTTTACTCATCGGAGACTCTTCCGTCGGAAAATCATGCCTTCTTCTCCGATTCGCTGTACTCATTTCCTCTTACTTACTTCACTATTCATTATCTCGTGTGGTTTGGTTGACCGCTTTATTTTTTTATTTTTTTAAATTTCTGAGGTTTTTATTTTATTTTCTGTGCATCTTAATGCTTTATACTTCTGTATATTTTTTGTTTTTTTTAGCGGCAGAAACAATTTCTTTTTGCTTCGTATTAAATTCCAAAGTATATAGCTAAATAAAATGACTGGAACAGAATTGGTTACATTATATATTTTCTTTATGATTAGGTTTTTATTTAATTTGTATTATGTCTTGGGGATCTTATGGGTTTTTTTTTTTTTTTTTTTTTACTTTCAGGATGATTCTTATGTGGATAGTTACATAAGCACAATTGGAGTTGACTTTGTGAGTTTTCTCTCTTTTTCTGTATATATATGTGTGTTTGTGTTACATTATTGTATTGGGGCTTGTTGTAGTTTAGGTTATGCTAATTTTTATTATAACGATGCAGAAAATTAGGACCGTGGAGCAGGATGGGAAGACGATCAAGCTGCAGATAGTGAGTACACATAAAACATTTTTATTCGATGGTTTATGCAGAAGAATATTTAGTTTTGTTTTATCACTCTTGTCTTGATTCAAAATGGTTTTTGATAAAAATGACTTTGCGGATTTGATTGTTGCTAAAAGGCACCTTTTGTTTAACCGAGGTGTGTAGCCTCGCTTCAGCTAGGCGCGCGCCCTTTGACTACTATGACTAGAGGTGTTTGAATGGATGGAAATTAGATTGAGTATTTTTATATCTCGTAGTAGGTTTTACGTAAAATTTTTGGTTTCTGCAGTGGGATACTGCTGGCCAGGAGCGGTTTCGGACTATAACAAGCAGTTACTACAGAGGAGCACATGGAATAATTGTAAGAATTACAGTATTACTTTGTCCATTTTAGTATAAAGTTTAAAGAAAATTTATTTGCATCAACACATTTAAACGTTATATACAACGTGCTAATTGATAATTACCGAAAAACTACATATCTTGTTTTGGTTAAAATTTCTATATATTACAGAACCTAATTGTCATGAATATATACCACATTACCTACATTCTAAGTAGTTAATGCGGTAAAATATCGAATATCGGTCAAGGACCGATATTTGAGATATCGGTTATTGCGGTGGGATATTGGTAATTTTAATATCATGCTAAATTTATATATATAGAAATTTCACCCTAACAATTCACTATACTCTCCTACCATTAATAAATTAACCTTTTGCAACTTGCAAAACACTAACAATTGTAGCAAGTAGGAACTCACTAAGACTTAAAACACTAATACCAACAATAAGAAGACAGGCGAATGGTAGAAATAAAAAGAAAGGTATTGATATCGGGAAAATCGGTGATTTATCGTTCAAATATCGGTCAATATCAATGATATTATCGGTACCGATATTCTGACTGATATTTTGTACCGATATCTCGGTAGGGGACTGATAACTGATATATTACTGATATATCGGGTGATATATCGGGATATTAACTACATAGGATGGTTATATGCACCAGCATTTATCCATATGATTACTAGGTAGATGCTTGATGTGTTATAAGGTGAACTCTAATTAATTGCATTTATTTTTTCTGCCAAAGACATTCATATTGAGAGCTGTGTGCAGACCCCCATGTGTTATACCATTGAAATTTTATGTCCCAAATTTAAAAGCAATTTATCACTAAAATAAGCCTTAGAAAACTGAAAAGCCGACATTTATCGGTCTCTGTTAACATTTATAGACTTTCCCGACTAGGACATTCGTAATATTTTCAATCGTTTTTGAGTAATCATATCAAGCAAATACTGTACTGAATTTGGTCATTTAGAAAATTATCTGTGTCATAACTCAAATTTCCATATTAGATCGTGTATGAATTACAGTATTACGTTGTCCGATTTAGTAGGAAATTTAAAGAATCTATTTTCATCAACACATTTAAATTTAAACATTGTATACAATGTGCTAATCACCGAAAAAATTACATATTTATTTTTGTGTTATATGACTTCCAGGTAAAAGCTTGATGTGTTAAAACTCTAATTGATTGCATTTATTTTCTGCCAAAGACATTCGTATTGAAAGCCGTGGGCAGACCCCATGTGATATACAATTGAAATTTTGTGTCCCGATTTAAAAAGCAACTTAACAATTAATCAAGCCTTGAATAGAAAACTGAAAAGCTGACATTTATCGTTTTCTCTTAACTTGTGTTTATTAATAGACTTTTCCAACCTGGAGGTGATCTTTTCAATTATTTTTGAGTAATCATTTCAATAAAAGAATAAATTTAGTCATTTTAGAAAAATATCTGTATCAGAATAGACGAATAGTTTACTCTAATTTTCGTATCAGATCGTGTATGATGTGACTGAGATGGAGAGCTTCAACAATGTGAAGCAATGGCTGAGTGAAATCGACAGATATGCAAATGAATCGGTCTGCAAGCTTCTTGTTGGAAACAAATGTGATCTAGTTGAGAACAAGGTTGTTGACACACAAACAGCTAAGGTATGCAGTATGCTATATAATGTTGTAACGTTTCAGTCAACCCTTCGGTAAACGTTTAACCCTCGTCGACCTGCAGGCATTTGCAGATGAGCTCGGCATCCCTTTTCTCGAGACCAGTGCAAAAGACTCCGTAAACGTGGAACAGGCTTTCTTGACAATGGCTGCAGAGATAAAGAAAAAGTAAGACAGCTACGGGTCTTTTTAACAATAATTTGAGTGCGATTTTTTTTTAACTTTTGTTTTGGTTGTTTGAAATTTTAGAATGGGTAACCAGCCAACGGGCGACAAGAGCACAGTTCAAATCAAAGGGCAGCCGATTGAGCAGAAGAGCAATTGTTGTGGTTAATCCTGTTAAGGTCCGCAGGACAACTAGTAAAAATGTTTGTAAAATGTTGTTGGCTTTTAAATAGCTTCGTGGACGTCTTTGTATCATCTGATTTCAAGTACTGGTAAAAAGATATTTGACATTACTTTTCTGCATCAAATTACTATGAAAGGTGGCAAAATGAGCATGGTTGTGTGACGGGTCACAACAGGTTAAAAGGGTCGGGCCGCCAACTTGAAACATTTTTTATCTAGTTTTCGTTCTATTACATTTTTTAAATACTGTCTCAATAATTTTTTTTTTGGATTAATTAGGTTATAAGCTTACTTTGCTCGACGTTGGTTTATATCAAACATAAATTGATCCGTTTATAAATAAATGAGTTTGAAATTGTCATCTAGGATTATTATGGTTGTGCAGTGGCTTGTTTCGCCTGGGCAATTGACATAATTTGAAACGATGCATGGACATTATATGGTTTTGGATGATCAATACAATCTGTTTAAGAAACAACCGTGTTTAGATTGATTTGTTTAATAAATAGGTTGTATTCGTGTTGATTTGTCAAACTGGTTTTGGGCTATAATTTGTCTATAGAGCCAACTCACCAACCAGGCCACCTCTCCATTCCGTTTATTGCAACCCACCAACCCGTTTATAAAACATTTAAACTCATTTAAAATACAGGAGTGTTTGACTCGCTTAGAACTTTAGATAAATGGGTACGGTTAGAGTTGATTTGTTTTACACGAATGTATACGGGTCATGCTTGGGTTTGTCGTTTCAATTCAACACGGATGATAGTCCTAATTTCTACAAAAAATGAAGTGCAAATGTAAGAAATAAATATTCATCTGGACACCTGCAGCCCTCAAAGATGAACCACAAAGAATGAGCATGAATGAAAAAAAAAACATTTAGTAGGAAATCAATAATAAAACCAAAATCAACTACAATCCACAGCCACCTTGCAATTTAACCACACGAGAACCAAAAAAACAGAATCAACACGAGAGAATTCAAACAAGTTTCTAACCAAATCGATTAGGATGACGAACAACAAGCCTTCTTTGCATTAGCATCTTGTGCTCCAACAACAAGCGTCTCACCCTGTTTAATGCTAGCCGGTCCAGTCTCACCTGCAGATATCGATTTCTTGCTAATAATTCGATATATCTCACCAAGAATCGTTTGAAACGACTTCTCAACATTTACAGCTTCTAAAGCAGACGTTTCAATGAACGAAAGACCTTCTCTCTCTGCAAAACTTTGTGCATCTTCTACAGCAACGGCCCTAAGATGTTTGAGATCGGTTTTGTTACCTATGAGCATGATCACAATGTTGGCATCTGCATGGTCCCTTAATTCCTTCAACCACCTGCTTATGTTTTCAAAGGTTGTCGGTTTTGTGACATCATAGACTAGAAGCGCTCCAAGGGCACCCCTGTAATATGCACTCGTGATTGCTCTGTATCGCTCTTGTCCTGCTGTGTCCCATATCTGAGCCTTTATCGTCCTTCCTTCAACCTGAAGATGAAAATCGTAAATTCATGATAGTCGTTGGACAACGGAAAAGTTAAATGATATTTTATAAACTACTTATCTAGATTCATTAGAAATAGAAATAGTACACAGAGATGTAATAATGCAAACATTTATAACTTGTTTTGGGTAGCTATAGTCTATAGATGGTTGTGTACTATGCATGCGCATACACTTTTAACAACTCAAGAATTTACATTGATTAAATGTGCTTACAACAACTCACATCACATGGCTTAGAAACCTGAAATAACCTCTCTCATTCCAGTGGTCCATGCTATTCTACTTACAGTGAGACATCATTACACTTGATGACTTACATTTTTTTAAAAGGCAAATTTATCAAAAACACACACCAAAAGAGACGATGGCTAGCAAGCTGCAAGAAACCAGTTGTAGATTTACATGAAAACTATGATCCTATCTTACGACTTACGAGCTGCAACTAAACAGAACAAATACATAAAACGCAATCGACAAACACGATCTACCACGTTTTAGTCAAATCCGCCATCCGTAGACCAAAACGAACATTAAAAAGTGAAAAACAACTACCGGCTTATACAATCATCAACTATATCAAATGTAGTAATTAATACTATTCAGTTCAGTTTTCACTAATCAGTAATCACATATTCACATCACATAAAACAAATTATTTAACCTAAACGTTGCAATTGCAACATCAATCTGACATAATTCAAATTACCAACAAATTATTTAACCTAAACGTTGCAATGACTAAATTTAAATCTGCATCAAACTTGTGAAACACAGATCACATAGAATCAAATTACCAACAGATTTACGCTAAAACAGATCGATTAAAAGCAATTGCAACATCAATCTGACATAATTCTGGATCTAATAACAGAATTCCATACGGATACAATCAAATTACGCATATATACAAGCTTAAACAACAATATCACAGGTTTTTATATAGAGATCCAACAACAATATAAACAAATGAGGAGAATGATAAAGGTGTGTGTGTATATATATATATATAGAGAGAGAGAGAGAAGGAGTACCTGAAGAGTGCGAGTAGCGAATTCGACGCCGATAGTGGATTTAGATTCCAAACAGAACTCATTTCTGGTGAATCTGGAGAGAAGATTGGATTTACCAACGCCTGAATCACCAATCAAGACGACTTTGAACAGGTAATCGTACTCTTCGTCCGGTCTTCTTGCCATCTCTTTCTCTTCGTCCACAGGATCTCCGATTCTCTCTCTCTCTCTCTCTCACACAGTCACCGTCACTCACGCAGTTGATGTGGAACGATATTTGAGACGAGAAATTTGAACCCAAAATCGAATCGAACAGCTGACAGATTAAAGAAGATGGTCCTTTCACTATTTGCTAATTTGCACTTTCAGTCCCTTGACTTTAGTTTTAATAAATCTTCTAGCCATATAAAATTTCTTTGCCATTTCGATCTTCTTTTGTTTCGCGACTTGGTTTAAGAGTGACATTTTTGCACGTATGGTATTAGGTAAACTCTTAATTCACCCAATCACATAGCGTCATGTCAAGTCACCTAATTAACTTACTTAATGCTCAAAAACGTTAGCGTTCGTTTACCTAATGGGGTTTAGGTAAACTATTTTTTTAAAGGGAAAAATGTGTGATTGGTTGAGAAGGAATGGAGCCCACCACACACTCATCTCTCTCCCCTCTTCCCTCCCTCTCACCGACTCGGTAAACCTCCACTAATTTCAAATGAAACCGAGCGGTAAAACTGGTTGGCGGCGGCGGTGTTACCGATCGGTAACCCGCTTTACCGACTAGTTTACCGAACGACTCCATTCACCCTAAGTTGTTGTATGTAGACACAACTCCGTCACAAGAAGGCTCGGTTTTAGTTCATAGTTAAGGGGCATGGTTATTCCAATGTTGGTACTTACGGATGTTCGTGGAGATCTAGATTTCTCTTGTGAATCGTGTAAAAATCACTTGTAGATTAAAATATTTTATTGGTATTCAGGAAAAGTTTTGAGTTAGATAATCGATAGAGTCAATGTGGAGCTAGCGCACTTGGTAGAGACGTATGTCTTTTAGAAGGGAGGCCTTAGGTTCAAAACTAAGCACATCTGCAATGGTGTAATTTAAATTTATTGGTGTAATTATATATTAGTAACATTTGACACTGAAAAAAGATAACTCATAAAGAATAACAAATATGGTTTGTTATGAAACAACGTATCAAAATTAGGCCAAAGGCCCTCCTTACATAGGAGATAAATCATCATAACTTTCAGTAGAAATGTATAAGTGCCAATAGTTAAAACCAGTAAAAAACTTTCAGTAGAAAACTCCGTTAGTGGTAACTAAGTTACCAATGGAAGCAGATGTCATTAACAATCAACTGTTGCTAACACTTAGTTACCCTAGATGTTTATTTGTTACTGATAGATAATAAGCTACCAATGATGATCACCACTAAACTAGTTACAACCAATAATCATTTTTATTGCGATTATTCATCAATCATGCAAATTTGAAGCAAATAGTACCATTTCAATAAAGTAACCGAAAAAAATTATCATATGAGCGTCACTCTTTGATCGGGCATCGATACTCCCACCAAGGGCGCTACAACCATGAACCTCGAGTCCGTTAATGCATGAAATAAGATAGTCATTAACATGTATACTTCACACTTCATAACTCACATCATTATATATTCATATTTCATTTGGCCTCCCGGTTAACAAAAATTGCTACACGCCACTAGAATCAACAGGTTTTGTCCAAACGCTTAAGTATCATCGTGGAGAAAAAAATGACTATGTTTTGGGCATAATGGTGCCAATCAAGCCCTAGTCTATCGCATAAAAATCGAGCTTTGAATTGGGGTTGGATCTAAATTTGATGTAACAAAATGAATTTCTAGTCCTAGTGGAAAAACGTATAAAATAATTAAAATCTTGATTAATGTGATATTAAATATAAATAAAACTTGCGTATCACTTAGTTATGGTAAGGAACATTATAATTTAATCTTAAGGTCGATGGAAGGCCTGTTGGTTTGTCGGTTAGCCTACGAAGTCGAGCTTAGGCAATAACACTTGGGATCTTTTGTTGTTCTAAATCAAAGCGGTCTAATTTGCAAATCACTATAAACTGATAATTATACACTTGGGACCTTTTTTGTTATAAATCAAAGCGGTCTATTTTATAAGTCGCTATAAACCGATAATTATGAGCATGAAGACATGATAATGATATATTCAAATTGGCGGAGTTTTCATATATACCAAAGTTACCCTTCATCATTTGCTTCATCATTTGCTTTGACAATTATTTCAAAAGACATGCCCATACAACATGACTAAGCCTAAACCAACACAATCCAATTTTATAATCATGATAATAACCAAATCTGAAACTTTTTTATAAAAAAAGGGTAAAGGATTTGGTTTAATGGGTAAGTAAGCAACATCTTTATACTGTTTTTTTTTCAAATTGTTTTAGTATGTACTTCAGCGAGGTAACTTGTGTGGAGGCAGTACAGTTTCCGGGGGAACGCCGTAACTAAGTCTAACTAATCCAGCGCGGGCCCGATTAAGACAGTGTAGTCTGAACAAATCTTGGCTAGGGCTGCTGTTTAGGCGGTGTGATATTGGATCACTCAAAAAAGAAAGTCACCGTTCAAGAAAATAAAAAAAATCTGGATGTCGATATATGTGAAACGTTTATCAACATAAACTAGTATGCGTAATAATGTGAAACTTTTATCAACATAAACTAGTATGCGTAATAAGTTGATTGTTTTGCACATGCCAAGTATTTCCCTCTTAATGGTTTTATAATTCTAATGTGATTTAATTAATGTTCTTGTAGCTTGATCTTTAGCCATACCAAAAATCTTTTTATACTAAGATATAAAACCATGGTATTTTATGTATATGTAACATCTTGTGTTGTTGAGCTAATGCCAATTAAATGTTTATTGCAAATAAAAATGAAGTTATGTGTCTAATCAATCCAAATTCAAATGCGTCTACAGCTATTACTTATTTATTGCATATATATATTTCAAAATTTTCAAATGAAAAAAAATAAAAAAGTTTAAGTATCTTGAAAAAAAGGAAGAAATAAAGAAACATAAATAAACTACGTCTTGTTAATATATAAGATCCCCCATAACATTATATCATATGAATAGTTCTTCACAGATACGATGATAATAACTTAATGTTAACCGCTAATGGTACAACAATGCCAGTGCTAACACAATAAACGTTCAATAATTATCCTAAACTTTATCCTTAAAATCCACCTAATAAACAGTTGACATGAATCTAACCACTTTAACATTAACCCCACCCCTCCTAAGCTGCCAACTGCTGTAACTGATGGACCACATGGGACATTCTAGGACGTATCGACGGAACATGTTGCGTACACGAATACACGAGACCAACTACCTTCTGTACAACTCCAGCTTCAGGTATTCTAGAAGGTGACGTGGAAGAAGATGCCGAAATCACAGGATCAAGAAGTTCTAAGTAACGGTGTGATTGAACGAGTGGGGTGGCCCACTCGAAAATGCTTTGCCAACCCACCGAGTCAACAGCTTGAGAAGCCGGTCTACGCCCGCTTATTATTTCTAGCAGTAGAACCCCGAAGCTGTAGACATCACTCTTTGTGGTTAATTCGTTCCTGTAAACAAACTCTGGAGCGAGGTAACCGTGGGTCCCACCTGCCATTACGGTCCTACCGTGCATTACTTCCCATGGTACAAACTTGGATAATCCAACGCCCATTAGATGAGCGTTAAAATCTTCATCAAGAAGTACGTTGGTTGCACGAATGTCACGGTGCACGACTTGTGGCTTTACTTTGTCATGCAAGAACCTGTTATTACAGGTAGTTAGAAACATCATAAAGTTATTAAATAAAACAAGGTTTGGCCAGTTTTGCGACTTTGTCCAAAGGTTTGTTTTTCCGCATCTGGATCCAAAAGGTTTAAAATCTTGCCATTTACATTCAGCTCGTTAACTTCATCCATTTTTCTCCGTTTAGGCAGGGGTATTTCCGTCTTTTTACTTGTTTTTGTTTTTTCTTTAGTAAGGGCATTTTGAATACTTGTACATTATGCTAAATGCTTGTACATAAAGTGAAAAAGATCGAATTGCCCTTTAATTTAACAAAAAAGACGGAAATACCCCTGACTTAACGAAGAGAAATGAATGGAGTTGACGAGCCGGATGAAAATGGAAAGATTTCAAACCTTTTGGATCCAGATGAGGAAAAACAAACCTTTGGACGAAAGTCGCAAAACTAACCAAACCTCAGGGACGAAAATGACATTTTACTCTAAAACAAAGGTTGTTTCTCTTACGCAATTCCTTGTGCAAGAGTTGTGGCAACTTTCATTCTCATGGTCCAATCTAGTGTCCAACCGCCCATCGGAATATGGTGTAACCATCTATCGAGGGGCCCGTTTACCACAAACTCATACACGATGTAGCGATCACCATGATCATAGCAGCATCCTTTCACAGGCACTAAATTTGGATGGCAAAGCCGTGCCACCCTTCCGATCTCCGAGTAAAACTCTTTCTTTCTTTGAAAAGTTGACCTCTTTAGCCTTTTCACTGCGACCCGTGATCCATCAGCTAAAGTCCCACTATATGTGCCACCTGTCTTGGCATCCCCGATAAGACGGTTACCTTCACTGAAGTTTTTTGTAATTGACCTTAGTTCTTCACGGGTGAAGATTTTCCACGATGGAGGAACTAAAGCTGTTTCGGCGAGATTTGATAGTTTCCGGGATTTTCTTCGTCTTTTGCTTCGTTTGTACACAAGGAGCCATATCACCACCGCGAATGTAGTGAAGAGAATTAACCCACTCACTGTAGCAAGTATGATGAGATATTCCTTGTGACAGTGCATATGCTGACATCTATTCTCTGAAAAAAAAAGAAGAAAAATAGCATATAAACATTACAGAAGAACTTACAACAGGCAACGGGTCTATTTAGGAAATATTTATCCCTAATGAGTCAGTAAATCAAACGATCTAGTGAAAAAAGGAGAAAGGCCGAAAGTCAAGGAAAATATTTGTTTAATGAATACAACCTCCTACATTGTTTTATTGAAAAGATTGATTATTAATAATTGATATAACCAGGGCTCTAATCGAGTAGAGTTGAGCCGAGCCAGGTTGAGCTCGAGCTTGAACTTAATTTTTTTTACAAAGAGTAAAATGCCATTTTCGTAATTGAGGTTTGACCACTATTTGCGAGTTTCGTCCCTGATGTGCCATTTTCATCCAAAAAGTTTGAAATCTTATTCTTACCATTTTCATCTCTGGGGGACAAATTTTGAGGGACAAAAGTCGCAATAATTGTCAAACTGAAGGATGAAAATGGCAATAAAACGCAAACCTAAAAGACTCAAATGCACAAAAAAGTCATTTTGGATGGAACAAGTAAAGATGACTAAACCTCAGGGACGATATTGGCATTTCACCCTTTTACAAACAATTGATAACATAAAAAGCAAAAAAAAAATTAATATAATTTTTATTTCTCAAATATTTTAAAGACCAAAAGACATATAAAAAGTATTATATGTGTAGTTTTTGTTTATTTTCCCATATTTTTATATGTTATTTATCAACTAAACTTAACATGTTAACACTTCAATCCCCTCTCACATATTTTTTTTTATGTTAAATACATTTAAAATTAATTTATATAAAATAAAATGATTCGAGTTGGCTTGCGAGCTCACGAGCCGAGCCAGGCCAGGCCTAGCTCTAGCTCGGCTCATTTAGAATCGAGCTGAGCCGGCTCGTTTACAACCGAACTTTTCTCGAGATTTTTGAACACCCCTAGATATAACATTAAAGTTTTATAATCACACCTATCATAGTATATATTTATTAACAGTATTGAATTGAACAAAGTGTTTCAGGTCAGCTCAACCTGACCGGATCATTTTGAACCATACAAAAAAAAAATTTCTTGACCCGTTGCCCAACCAGCCTGACATACATAATTTGACACCAATATATATATTACCTTATGCAACTAAAGGGGAAATAACTAACTAGACAACTACGCTTTATGATGGTATGCCGGAAAAGGTGTGAACTTTACATATTAACAGCTTAGTTACATGACCTTTCATCAAATTACTGCAGGCTATGACTTATGAGTTAAAGGTCACATAGGAGAATGCAAACCTGCAACACGCATGCATATAGAAGTGCGAGATATGTTGCATTTATCAACCACAAGGGATGTTGTTCTATTGGTCAACATAGTACACAGAGATGTTGACTCCTTGTTATAAGGGTAGAAGCATGAAGAATTGGTGCAAGTGGACTTCAGATCTCGTGTGGCAACTGTAAGGAGAGTCGTATTCCAGTCGTAAGTATCGTCAGACCACTTCCAGTCGATTGAACTGCTTGTGTTGGTGCCTATGCCTCCGACCCAACACTCTTTACTAGCGGTTGATTTACTACACAGATCTTGGACAAAGTTCAGTTCTGCTAGTGATGTTAATGCTGCAAGGTGGCCGTTGTCACCTCTGCAGCTGGTTTCTGACTCGTTCCAAGATTGAGTGTTTTCGATAGACTTGAAGCAGATACTGTTACTTGGTCCAGTGACCCAACCAGAAGGACACGGTGCTGTTGACAAAATACGGTGAAGTTTAATTCATAAAGTACGCCCACACACAAGATCGCAAGTTCAAATCCAAAGTTGAAATGCTGGTATTTGTCTATCTTTTTGATGGTTATACACTTATATTAAACATTACCAATGGGTCTATGGTGAAGATATATAATGAATGAACAAACAGAAAGAGGGATACTGAATACATAACTAAAACAGAAGGCAAAAGTCCCACATGAATCTTTGCTTTTTTTGGAGAGTTAGCTTATGACCTTGATTTAAAATGCGGAATGCGCTCAAATGCGTTTTGATCACAAAAGCCGATGCGCAATGCGCACGCCTATGCAGTTAATATCGGTGATATATCGGTCCCCTAGTAAAATATTGGTGTCAAATATCGGTACCGATCTTATCGGCGATATTGAACGATATTTGACCGATATATCACTGAATTATTGATGTTAAATTGCTATATATATATAAATTCTGCATTATATTATAATTACCGATATCCCACCGATATCTCACCGAGATAACTTATATCTCAAATATCGGTCCTTGAACGATATCCGATATTTTACTGCATTTAATTGCATAGGCGCGCGCATCAGGAATGAGAGGTGTTTGTTATTTAAAAATACTAAAAATTATTTATGGATAATATTTTAACTTGTTAAATTGTAAATACTAATAAATTAGAGACTAAAATTTATAGATACAAAAAATAAGTTCTAGTACCACCAAAGAAGTTTTATCTATAACCAAAATAAGTTTTTAACTCTTATGTATACAAGTAGTATAAGTAGGTGGCCTTTTAGGGTTTTCAATTTAACAGAAATGCATGCATCAGAGCGCATCATGCTCGCACATTATGTGCTCCTGATGTGTGCATTATAAAACCAAGCTTATGACCTTGGTTTCAAAAGGCGCACCTCATGTACTTAAGGATCAAAACTAGGGTCTGTAGGAGGCTTATATGTATAAATAACCAAAGGGATTGAACAAATTATGCAAGGTTTACTTGATAAAAAGGTTAATATGTAAAACAGATGAAAGAGACGCAGCTTCTAGTCGTCAATATTTATTCGGTTGTACAAATATCAACGACTCATGCCTCTGCTTTTGGGACCTAAACGCCTCAGTGCCTCACGCTTTTTTAAACCAATGTCATGACAATATTGACGTGTAAGAAAGATCTAAATAGGATACACTCATACAAGGATGACAATTGCAAAGCCATTCAAATATGAAATATCCAATACATACAGTTAGTGTAACAAAAGCAGCTTACCTTCATAGTGGCTTTCATTACGAGAAGACGCAGCCAGAATGGAATCATTCGACACCTAAAACAACAACAACAAGAGAGACATGCTTTTCAACAATATGCATATAATCAATTTAAATCAAACTTGTTAGTTCATCTCTTAAGTGGTACTAAAATCTTAATCACTCACAGCTTCTGAAACTTCAAAACCAAGCATGAAGCAAGCAACCAGAAGCAAGATCCCAGCTGAATGTATCATCATCCCTTCCATCACCTAACAAAACCTCTACAATTATCAACAACAGCTTAACCAAACATAACATAACATCACAACACAACAGCAATTTCTTCCATACAAACACAGAAACAATATCATAACATTATTAACACACATATATCAAAATTAACAAAAAAACCTACAAACAAACACAGTTTTCAAATTAATTTCAGTAATAAGTAAGTACATGAACAGTAATTACCTGAAAGCCCTAAAATCAGGGAAGAAGCATATGTGAAAAACGGAATCAAGGGTTTCAAAATTGGGGATTTAACAACTGGAATGCTGGTGTGAGATAGAGAGGCTGAAATGGCGATCGAAGGGGGAAGATGGGTAATTAAAGAGTGTAGTTGAGAATTGGGACCAAAAGTCAAAGTCAGTCAATGCTAACACGTCGCCTGTTTCTATTAAATATAAATGTACAGTGGACCATTGTTTATACTTTATCCCACTAGATACGTAAAAATACTAATAGTGTCGGTTTCATTTTCTTTTTTTTTTAATGGCAAATTTGGATCACTGAAGACAACTGAAGTATCATCATGCCATCAGCGAAACCACCCGATCATATCCATTTTCATTAGACATAATGCCCATACACCAATTTAGAAGGAAATCCAATAAATATGAGAAAACCCCCCTTCATCTTCAACATATTAACTAAATTACACTAGAGTATACTTAAGACATATAAAACAAATATTAACATGTTTGTTTTAGTGGATCACGTTGGTAAGTAAAAGTGTAAAACGCGTTGACAACAAGATAAGCAAGACGGGAGCGGGTTGAAGTGTTAGTAACGGGATGTAATAACCGCTTAATTAATACAAATGAAACATAAAATATCTTTTACTTAAGAGCAGAATAAGAAATCAAACAAACAACCGGTAATAATTAAGGAAAAAAATTTATCATATACTCAAAGTCGAATAATCACAAGATGAAGAATATATATTACACAAGTCGATCCTTCATCTCTTGTACCACAAAATCCACATCGCTATATGCAAGAGAATGATGATGACAAATAAACATTGGCGGATAAGATTTCTACCACTTGTCTTCCATACAGTGTTGAATATGAAACAAAATGCTAATGAGCTAATTATGTTAGTATCTGCTTGGCGAAGCTTGAGATTTCCAACCGCGGGGCTGTTACGTGAATAATAGTGAAGAGACCAAAATGTAATATTGAATAGTGTAGGGATTAGTTCTGTCAAGTATAGTTTTGATTGGTTAAGAGTTAGTTAGGACGGTTGTACTTAAACAGGAATTGGTAATAACAATTGGTATCGTTGAGTTGAGCTAACTTCTATGCCTTTCTTTCTCTAACTCTCTCTCTCTCTAAAAATCGTTCGTATCAATGGTATCAGAGCTACCGATTCTCGGAACTCTGTAATCCAATTCCATCCAAAACCCTATCGTTCGTTTCAATCCAGTGAAATTGATCTTCGTTTGATCATATTTCGTTCAATTTCAATTCGTAACATTGGAATTGATCATTGTTTCGGTCAATTCTACCTTTGAAACTTCGTTTCATCATCTGAAGTGATCATTGTTCGGTCAATTGTGTTAGAAATTCTATCTATCATACAAAGAAAAAAATTCGGTTCTACGACGATGACAAGAAGTTAAGCTGAGATAGAAATAACATTGAAGGATCACACAACTGCATTGCTTAAATTTGATGCGTTTGTGGAGAAAACACAAAACACTTTTGCAAGTTTCAAGTAGTTGTTGGAGAAATTGGTCAATAATAACGATAATAATCAAACAAGTACCAGCAACACGTTGATTAACAATCAAGAGATCAACAGGAATGACAGGCTGTTCAGATTGGGAAAGATTGAGTTTCCAAAGTATAATGGAATTGAAGATGTTGAAGATTGGGTGTGTAAGTGTGAACACTTCTTTGATGTGGATGATACTCCAGAAAATCATAAAGTCACGTATGCTGTAATCAATTTGGAAGGTAAGGCGATGAAATGGCATAATAATTTTGTGAAAACTAGACCTATTGCTGGTATTACATGGGCAGAATATGCTAGAACAATAATTGATAGGTTTTCTAACCAAGTTTTTAAAGATGCTATGGGAATTCTGTCTTCAACTGTACAAAGTGGGGAATTAGAGGCATATTGTAATGAGTTTGATGAAAATCTGTTAAGAGTAACAATTGCTGAAGAGTATGCAATGTCTTTTCATCAAAGGTCTTAAACCTGAGTTAGGGGGGCTAGTTAGTATGTTTGACCCTAATACTATGAAAGAAGCATATATGTTGGCTAAGAAACAAAAAGTAGCCAATGATAGAATCAAAACACAGTTTAAACCTTCATTTAACCCCAAGCCAACATCACCTAGCTTTGTTCATAACCCTAAACCTGTTTCAACCTTCAAACCACCTGTTAATACTTCACATCTACCCTTGTTACCTACTCCACCAGCAAATCAAAGTTTACCACTAAAAGACTTACTAGAAGGAAATTGAAAGCAAAAGGTCAAAAGGGGAATGTTTCTGGTGTAATGAAAAATTTACCCCTATTCATAAGTGCCCCAATAAGCAGTTGTATGTGTTAGAAGTATGGAGTGGAGAGGATGATATACAACAAGTGAGTTTAGAAGATGAACAATATGTTAATGATGTGCATGAGCAGGTTATAGATACCCACATTGAATGATCCTCTCATCTCTATTCATGCTTTAACTGGAATTCCATCATTCTCTACTATGCAAGTAGTAGGAAATCTGGGCACCAAACCATTACAGATTCTTATTGATTCAGGATCTACACACAATTTTATAGATGAAAAGTTGGCTAAGAAGTTAAACTGTCCTCTACAAGACATTGAGGGTATGAAAGTAGGAGTAGCTAATGAAACACAGTTGATGTGTGCTAAGATGTGTACATGATTCCAATGGCAGATGCAGGGGCTATGGATGAAGGCAGATGTGTTAGTCTTACCTCTGGCCAATTATGACATGGTTTTGGGTGTTCAATGGTTATTACCACTAGGGGATATAGTATGGAATTTTCAAGAGTTAACCATGCAGTTCAAAGTGAATGACAAGATTTATCAGTTGAAAGGCAACAATACTAATAGAGTTTCATTGTGTTCCAATGAATTAATAGGTCAGCTACTATGTTCTCAAGGGAAACAAACTATACAGTCTCAGTTGTTTAGTTTACAACAAGAAGGGAAGAGTGATCAGTTTCAACATCAGTCAGTGGTTTCAAAAAGTGAGGAATATCCAGCTATTCAAGCCTTAATAAAGGAGTTTGAAGATGGATTTGCTACTCCTTCTACACTACCACCCTCCAGACCTTTTGATCGAAAGCTAAGCTTGAAAGATGAGACTATTAGTCATTAGTCAAAAACCATATCGCTATCAAGCTGCACAGAAGGATATAATAGAGAAGATGACTAAAGAGTTGTTGGACACTAGGGTGATTCAGGGTAGTTCCAGCCCATTTGCAGCTCCAGTTGTATTGGTTAAGAAGAAGGACGGGTCCTGGAGAATGTGTATAGACTAAAGGAAGCTTAATGATGCAACAGTGAAGAATGGGTATCCAATACCTTAATAGAAGAATTGTTGGACAAATTGGGTAAGCCTGTGATTTTTTCTAAGTTGGATCTAAGGTCAGGATACCATCAGATTCGAATGTTTCCTGATGATGTGCATAAAACTGCATTTAGAACTCATGAAGGCCATTTTGAGTTCTTAGTTATGCCATTTGGCTTAACTAATGCTCCTGCAACATTTCAATCTTTGATGAACCACACCTTTAAACAGTTCTTGAGAAAATCAGTGTTGGTATTTTTTGATGACATATTGATTTACAGCCAATCTCTTGATCAGCATGTGGTGCATTTAAGGGCAGTATTAGAAATTCTAAGGAATAATCAGTTGTATGCTAAACTGTCAAAATGTGATTTTGGTGGGTCTGCTGTGGAGTACTTAGGTCATATTATTTCTAAGGAAGGTGTTGCCACTGACCCAAAGAAGATAGAAGCAGTGTTGAAATGGCCAATTCCTACTAATATCAAACAACTCAGAGGATTTTTGGGTCTATCAGGTTACTATAGGCGATTCATCAAAGCTTATGGTATTTAGCTAAACCATTAACCTCTTTGCTTAAAAAAGACAATTTTGTTTGGACTGAAGAAGCTACTATATCTTTTAAGAAATTAAAGGAGGCTGTATGCTCACCACTTGTGTTAGCATTGCCTGATTTTGAGAAAACCTTTGTGTTAGAAACATATGCATCATCATTAGGAATTGGTGCTGTACTTATGCAAGACAATCATCCTTTGGCTTTCATAAGTAAGCCTGTGTCACCTAGATAGCAAGCATACTCAGTATATGACAATGAATTACTAGCTATTATCTATGCTGTCAAGCATTAGCATCATTATTTGTCTAGTGGTCATTTTACCATTAAGACAGATCAAAAGAGTTTGAAATATCTGCTGGAACAGAAACTAACTACACCCCTTCAGCATGCTTGGCTTTCTAAACTACTTGGTTATGACTATGAAATAGTGTATAAGAAGGGGGTAGATAATAAGGTAGCAGATGCATTATTCGGGGTATAAGGTCCTGCATTGTTTACTATTTCATTGTCCACCTTGGATACTACATTACTGCACAGAATAAAGGAGTGTTGGCAACAAGATCCTGTACTTTTGGAGAAGATTGAGAAGTTATCTAGGGGGGAAGATGTTCCTGGTTATTAATGGGATTGGGAGTTATTACTAAAAGAGAACAGGGTGGTCATTGGTAAAGATGAGGCCTTACAAGTTGATGTTATTACGCTGTCCCATAGTTCAGGAATTCATGCAACAACTCAAAGGATAAAAAGTATGTTTAAGTGGAAGGGACTACATAAGCAGGTCAGGAAGTTCATCAGAACATGTGATATTTGTCAGAGAATTAAGAATGAAAATGTAGCATATCCAGGTCTCTTACAACCTCTACCAGTTCCAAAATCTGTGTTTTCTGATATCTCAATGGATTTTATTGGGGGATTTCCTAGAGTGAATGGTAAGGATTCTGTGATGGTGATAGTGGATAGATTGACTAAATATGGTTATTTTATTCCTCTGGGCCACCCCTATTCTGCAATAACAAGGGCACAAGTGTTTATGGATCATGTTTTTAAGCTACATGGTTGGCCTCAAACTATTGTTAGTGACAGAGATCCAATCTTCTTAAGTAATTTTTGGAAGGAATTCACAAAGATGCATGGGGTGCAGTTAGCTATGTCAACAGCTTATCACCCTCAGTCTGATGGGCAAACTGAGGTGGTAAACAGATGCATTGAGGCATATCTAAGGGCTATGACTTTGAGTACCAATACATCATGGCTTAGGTGGCTTCCTTCAGCAGAATGGTGGTATAACACTAACTTCCATTCAACCATCAAGACAACACCTTTTCAGGCTTTGTATGGTTACCCTCCTCCATTGTTTGTTTCTTATATACCAAAGGACTGCACAGTTGAAGCGGTTGATCAATTGTGTATTGAAAGAGAAAAGATTATTAAGGAACTAAGAAGAACATTGGTTATTTCTCAGAACCAGATGAAACAAAAGGTGGATGGAAAAAGAACAGAGATGGAATTTGAGGTAGGGCAATGGGTGTACTTGAAGTTACAAGATTACAGGCAAAACTCATTAAGGAATCATAAGCATAGCAAGCTGAGCCCTAAATATTTCGGACCTTTTTCTAACCATTGAAAAAGTGGCGTACAGATTAGACTTACCGGAAGAAGCTCAATTGCACCCTGTCTTTCATGTTTCTTTGTTAAAAATGGCGTATGGAGATCATTCAGTCATCATTCCACTACCTGCACAACCTAGATTCAAATATACACCAGCAACTGTGATTGATCGGAGATTGGTTAAAAACGGAAATAGAATGAGTGGTGATGTTTTAATTCGTTGGTCTGACTTACCTGTTACTGAAGCATCTTGGGAGAATTTGGAAGAGATGAAAGTGCGATTCCCAGATGTTCATTTTGATGTTAAGGAAGGAGTATTGTTACGTGAATAATAGTGAAGGGACCAAAATGTAATATTGAATAGTGTAGGGATTAGTTATGTCAAGCATAGTTTTGATTGGTTAAGAGTTAGTTAGGACGGTTGTACTTAAATTGAAATTGGTAATAACAGTTGATATCGTTGAGTTGAGCTAACTTCTACGTCTTTCTCTCTCTAACTCTCTCTCTCTCTCTAAAAATCGTTCATATCAGGGGCAGAAGTCACCAGACCTAAAAATTTCTATTAAAACTGGGGGGTCGAAAACATATATACCCAAAAATTTCTATACGAAAACTACATACTCTCCACTACTGAGCGAAAAGTTCGGGGGTCAGCCGCCCCATCCCACCCCTTAAAAGCTTCGCACATGCAGCTTTAAGTAGTAGTGGTAACGTATACCTTTTGAATTTCTAATATATATAAGTTAATTTAGTAAACTTGTAATCTTTTGAGAGCAGTTCTTCAGCATCCCCAGTCTTCTCTGAACTTATGCATTCTTCTGAGGTATTTTCTTCAACATTTAAAAGTTAACATCCTAACCTTACTTTTATAATACTGACAGAGTGGTTTGAAAGCTAACATTACTTTGCATCCATTGCTTATGTTATAATATAGTAAATACGCTATGTATGATTTTTGGGATTTTTTGTTCTTGCAGTTGGATCCATTAAGCAAAGGTTATATAGTGTTTTAAATCATTATATATAACTTTTGCTTATGTTTCTTAAACAATTTAAAAGCAAATATATAGATTCAACATGCAATTAATTGACAGGAAGCTAGCTTCGCTCGTGCGTTACTTGAGACCTACTAATTAAAAGTTCGAATTAAGCTCAATACTAAGCTTAGTACTGAGTTCGGATTTACTGTGATTATACGCGTAAAGGTGAGTTCCATAGCCCGCTTTTATATTTTTTTTTCTGTTTTGGGTCGGATGTAGGTAGTGAGGGTTTCAAATGATGATAGGCGTACATGTCTTTTTGTGTGTTTGATAACCAAGTTGCATGCCTACGTGTGTTTTAAAGTAGATGAACTTATAGATGATAATACGGGCGATAAAGATGATGTCATTGACAAGTAGACGACATGATTGGCGATTATATAGATGATGTCATTCAGTCATTGACGATTTTATAGACGATGTCATGACCATACTATAGACAGGGTCCTTGACGAGTAGACGAGGTCATTGACACTTATATAGACGATGCTAGGCAAGTCATTGCCTTGGCATATTGATGAGTTAAGATGATGTATTCAAATTTGTGTAGATGAGTTTCAAAGATGTTGATGGAAAATGTTTAAATAGATGATATATTTAACTCTTTTATATTGTTTGCATTACTACTATAGAACTCACTTAGCGTACTTGACGTTTTAGCATGTATGTTAAGTCAATAGATGTTTGCGGTTTGGATGGCGGCTCCTCGATAAATGATGATGGTTACCTGTGTCCCGTGGACTTTGGCATTTCCATATTGAACAATTGTTGACTTTTATTTACTTGAAGTGTTGGTTTTGACAATTGCACTCACTTTTGATATATTATTCGGTTGTGTTTAGTTTAAATCTTTGGTCTAGAATTATGTGTGCCATATACCAGTTGTGGGACTTTCCGAGTGGCCTTACATGAGTCAGTTGCTGCTATGAAGATTGTAGAATTGTTTGTTAATTTAGGTTAACTTTTCAAGTGTTTAAAAAGGGTATTGGGTTAAATGATTATTGAGCTAATGGTAGATGGGCTAGTTTGGCTTAAATGGTATCGGGTTTTAGACTATGGGGTGTGGTGAGGCTTGGGTAGGGGGCATGGGTTGACATATGGCGGAGGTGGGATCCAGCCGGGGGGATGGCTGGCGTGGGTTTTTGACAGTGTGGGCTGGCGTGGCCAGCCATGTGAATATTGAATATATATATATATATATATATATATATATATATATATATATATTATACTAAGATTTTTTATAAATAAAACACACCACTAAATTTTTTTTAAAAAAAAGTTACATAATTCCTAACAACTTAAGAAAAAAGCAACTTAATTAATAAATCCTAACAAATTAAAAAAAAGTCCTACTAAATCCTAAATAATAATAAGAGTTAAATGCTTGGTTGGTCCCTGTAGTTTACGAAAATTGCAGACTTGATCCCAAGGGTTCACTAATTACATACTTAGTCCCAGTGGTTGTAATTTTTAAACTCGGGTGGTCCTTAACACTAACATTTGTTAAATTTTCCAGTTAAGTCTCTGTGAATGACTAAATTATCCCTGAACAATTAAAAAAACAAAAAATGTGATGAACTCACCCCTCATCTTTTGTTCCCCGTCTCTCTCTCCCTCTAACCCACCACTACCTCCACCTTCAATCTACATCACCGCCACCTCCTCCACCTTCAACCCACCACCAACACCTCCTCCACCTTCAAACAAAACTAGATGGACCAATCTGTTTATCAATTTGAGCCCTAAATTCAGTATCAGCGGCATTGGCTGCATAGTCGCCACCACCATCATGAAAACCACCAGAGACGCCACCAGATCTGCCATTAAAACGCCCACTGGAACCACCAGAATCACGACCTTGACCAGAATCAAAGCGATAATAACACTGAGCTGGATCAGAAAATCATTTGCACAAGATGTTCTGAACTTGAACGTGATTCTTGTTTAAGAAGGAATTGAGTCTGAAGTTGACTCTGCTTTGCAAAAATTGCTGATGAAACGAATTTTCTATGCTTTAAACAAATCAGCAGATGAATTAGTATCTCTAGCCAAATACTGTGTTGAGGACAGTGTTGCAATTATTGAAAGTAATAACGTATCTGTCTGATCTGACCATAGCTTCTCGATCATCAGATTCAATCGTAGGAGCTATAACATAATGTTTTTTAAACTCAAGGAGACTAAGCATACGGTAAGAACTTGATGTTTTTAGTTTAGATAGTTGTGCTCATCGAGTTTTATGGGAACAACATTGTTAATGTTTGGCATTTTTTAGTTTGAGATGAACTGTGAATTGTAGAAGACGAATCAGTTGCTGAATTAACAAGCATTAATGGGGGATAGAAGAAGAATTGAAGAGAATTAGACGATCTTAGAAGAGAAATTGAATTGAAGTATGAGAAAGAAATGGATCTGAGGAATAAAAAATCAGATTAGAGAAGAAGAGCTACTGGATTTAACCCTGAGATAAGCTAACTGAGGTGGTGGTGGTGGGTTGAAGGTGGAGGAGGCGGTGATGATGGTAGGTTCAAAGTGGAGGTAGTGGAGGGGTGGGACTATCTTTTTTTTTATTGTTAAGGGACAATTTCGTCATTCCACAGAGACTTAACTGGAAAATTTAACAAATGTTAGTGTTAAGGACCACCTGAGTTTAAAAGTTGTAACCACCGGGACCAAGTGTGTAATTAGTGAACCCTTAGGACCAAGTCTGCAATTTTCGCAAACCACAGGGACCAACCAAACATTTAACTCTAATAATAAAATACTAAGTAATAAACCCTAAAAAATAAAAATTACAAAGTACGATAAATATTAAAATGGGAAACCCACTTAAATTCGTTCCCATCGGCTTGTAGTCGATTTTGGCAATCTCCACCCGATCATCGTGACTAAGCTCGCCCGCAGGGACATGATTGTAGCATATCGTAAACATTTCCAGCTTCGGTTTTAGTTCACGCCAGTTACGTTGGCACACGTTCAAGTTGTGACGATTGTTACCAACATGTTGTTGATATTGACCAAAAGCTTGTGCCCAGTACGCGGTTTGACCCCGACCAAGTGCACGTTGGGCGTCGACGATCGATGTCACAAACGCAAGTTCCTCCTCTTCAGTCCAATTCACCATTTTCTTAGTTGGTTTTGGAAGTGGTTTTGTGATTGATAGTAGTGAAAAAATAGAGGTTTGGGGGTGGTATTTATAGGTAAAAAAGAGTTAATTTTTTTTAAAAAAATTGATTTTTAACAAGGGAACCGTCATCCCAACGGCTAGCCCCAACGGTCAGCAACAGCCGGCCAATCCCAGCGGTCCACCTCAGCTCGCCAACCCGCCCCACGCCAAGCACCAACACCACGCTAGCGGGGCAACGCCGCTACCCACGCTAGCTCGCTGTGGCCATAGCGGCGTTGCTTGGCCAGCCACGCCAAATCTCAAGCCACACCCAGCGGTCTTAAAATGTTTTTTAAAAATGTTATATATATGTTGAAAAGAGAAAAAATATTCGCCCCCTTGAAAATGGGCCCTGAGCGATCGCCCACCCAACAAACCCTTAGGATCGACAATATTGTCCATGGTCATTGCCTTTTTCACACCCCTACGTTTTGTCATGTGTTGCATTATTTTACGGCTCCCAATCTTAATATACTGATAATAATCACTTATAGATGTACTTTACAAGATTTGAACCCTACACTTATTATTAGATAGACAAAATGTCCATGGGGTTGTTGCATTTTGGTATATTTATAAGAAGTAAGTCAATGTTTGACTCAAAATCAACGGTTTTACCCTCTTCAATTCAATGATGAAGACGACCCTGGTCTGAAACCCAAAAACCATGAACATTAACTAAACATCAAAAACCAAAATTAACAAAGTTTACAAATCAAAAGTATTAACTATTGCCAAATCCTGTTCCTTTGCCGACGATCGGACAACACTGCACAACAGAGTTAACTGGTCAGAATATCACCGGAACCATAGCCTCCATCACCGGAGGGAGCAGCTAGGGTTTCTAACCACTATCAGTCTTCAACAAAAATAACCGCCGTCGACACCACCACTTGGGTTGCGGCTGTTGTCCAACAAAAACCACCATCACAAACTTCCGGTTCTGCAACCCCGCCGCCACCGAACCCCGTAATCACCTTCATCGTGGCTCTCCATTCAGTCTGACACCTCCCGCACAGGTGATCGACCTCATTTCAACTACCTAATCCTTCTCCCCAAGCTCATGATACAACTAACCTAAACATAAAGTAGTTGCTTATTTATAAGGTTTTAATATCATTAAAAATAGTTTTGTTTGCGTGTTATCGTTAGATAGTCATAATAAAATACACCGGTAGTTTCTCTCCTTTTACTTTGTATCCTTCTTTACATTTGATAATAATACAAAATATACATACAAAATGGTACGCATATCATATTATAATACTTGTCTATTGTATTGGTACATAATTAATAATGCACCAATCAGTTTTGCATATCTACTTTTTTTACTCGTGTAACTCATATGATTTATGTATTATTTCCTGGCTTTAAAAATGATAGGTGTGTAAAGATAGATACACAACTACAAAGTCGGATATACATCTCAATACTCTAAATATGAATTTGTTATGACATTATACCTCTATATGTTATGACATTATCATAGAGGTAAAATGTACTGAAAATTAACTATTTTTGTAATTTTATATATTTTATAGGTTTTTATTTTGGCGTTGTATAGTGTTGATGTTAATTGATGCATCTACAATCTTTGTTTCTTATAAACTCAAAACATTCAAACTGTTATTAGAATCAAATACAATCTTTCAAGTTGTCTTAAGACCATCTCCAATGCATGCATTTAAAAAATGTATTTGTGATATGGATGATGCATTTACCAAGGCTTCATTGGAGTAAAATGCATTTAAAGAGAATGCACTTATGCAAGAAATGTGATTTAGGGAACAAGTGTGACCCAAGTAATTAATATTTTTTTTCTTTTGCAACAAACATAAACAAAGATAAACGTCTACACATTAGTTTATTTTCTTTTTCTTTTTCAAGTACTCAACTAACAAATAAACACTTACGGTAATAATTTTTGAACCAGTGAGTCAAAGCCTTAAAAAAATAAAATAAAATAAAGTATAATCAATGATAATAAAATATAGAATTAATTTATATGAATAATATCAGAAGAAAACAGATAAAAATTGTAGGAATCCGTTCGTGTAAAATAAAATAAAACTTTATACATCTGAATTACAATACAAAAATAAACAAAGTAGTAAATTACAATGCTGAATTACAACTGAAATAAAGAAAAACAAGAACAGAAATATAAAGCAAAACGGTGTTCTTGGCTGAGGATCGTGTTAGACACGGGTCCCTTAAAACAAATTTCGAGTCTCCCAGGAGAACTTGTTTGTTTCCAAGATACAACAGCATACGCAGTTGCACTGCCGGAGACGACAAAACCCGAAGGTATACCTTGAAACAAGAAGAAAGAAACAAAGGATTCTGCAGAGAGATATTAGCATAAGATGTGTTTTTTTGGTGTGTCTTCTACAATAGGTCTACCCTCCTATTTATAATGGAGGTTAGATGAAACAGAAAAACTGAATTGAATGGACGAATTATTCTGCATTAAACGTCTTTAATATAGTTTAATTCGTTATTCAATTTCTCAGTCAACGCCCGTTTCAAATGCTGAAGAGTAACTGTCATACCCCAACCGAAGGCGGAAACATCGGGATGTGGCACTAAGTGACGAGATTGTTCAGAAGATCCATAACAGCTATTTAGCGATGAATATTTAGTCAGTTCAAATTCCCATACATTTAAACAAATATTCAAACGAAACAACTGTCGGGAATTACAAATGTTTTAACTCAAGTACCATCAAAATCAAATTAAATTAGGTGTGTATCTAGCAGCCTAATCCAGTTTGCAGCATAGGTAATCCATCAACCTGTCACATACGTTAAAATAAAAGTCAATACAATAATGTAAAGGTGAGCATACATGTTTGCATAGTAATAGTAAATAAGCATTTCGCATAAACCGCATGGACATACGTAAAAGATGTGAACTATGTTAACAACATTGATACAAGTAACCAATAAACCACGAGTGCGAGTCACGCGAACAAGTGTGCACGTACTAAAGAGAAAATAAAGCGAAATGTAAAAGTGTGAGCCTTAACAACCCCGGGCCTCCGAGTGGCGGGTCAACCTCTAGCTAGCTATCATGTTAAGGGTGGCATACAAGTCATCAAGCATCTAACATACAATTCATTGATTCACGTATAGTCATGTAAGTGCGGGTTGTGTTTAAAGAGTTTAAGCGTTGTGTGTAGTGTTTGATATAAGGAACGTATGTAACACTTAAAAGTGTATTTAAGCGAAAAGGGGCCAAGTATACTCACTGTGGGTGCGTAAACGGTTAGGTATGAGCGAAGGAGAGCGAGGAGAGTGCCGGGTCAGCCTGTAAGCAGGAACAGAAGTGCATCAGTCTTCCACAGTGCTGAAACGGTTGAAACGGAGTAACGGTGTGGGAACAGCAGGTCATTTTGTACGAATTGGCTAATTCGTACGAAATGGGCCTAATTCGTACGAAATGGGTCAATGTGTAAGAATTGGGTCAATTCGTACGAATTGAGCTCTTTCATGCGAATTGAGTTGTTTCCTGTCCAAAATTGAGTGTTCACGTCGTTTCTTCGGGAAAATCGAGTGTCCATCCTTCCAACCTTAAGTTACTGAGCAAACCAAAAGCTAGGGAGGTCTTTAGAGCAGTTTTAGTCACTTATAGGAACTTGGGTTGGTTCGTACGAACTGAGCCAATCCAGTTCGCACAAGCTGACTATCTGCGTCTTCGTGCGTTCGGAACCGAGTTTTCGTCTGAATCGGATGTGATTTCGAGTCCTTTTCATGAGGTTTAGACACCGCTTCGTTCCACTTTTTAGTGAACGAAACATATGTCGGATTTGATCCGTTTCAATGTAAAAATTGAGTTTAAAATGATTTTATTTGGATAAATCACTTAGTGAGCTCGAAACAACGAGGTTTCTATCTGGAGAAGCCAAAGCTAACTCAAATACACACATTTAAGTGCAAATCCAAAGTAAAATCAGAAGGTTTTATGAAAAAGAAGAAGGTTTTCATAAACAGAGAAGTTTAGAAGAAATCGGAGATAAACTCATGTAAAATCGTAGTGGAAATCGTTGTGTTTGCGTGAAATATATTTGTTTCTTACTTGGAAATCAGAGAAAACGAGTAGAGAGAGTTTCGGTGCGAAGTAGCAGCAAGAGTGGGAGCGATTAGTGTGATAAACGAGGTCGTAGGTGTGAGTGGTTACTGAACAAACAAACACACTCGACATATAAAATAGCATTAGCTACTGTGATTTGTGTAGCGTTAGCGTTGCGAGTAAAAAGCGTTTTAAGTGTGATGGTATGCAGTGTGATGAAAATGTATTTAATATAACACAAATCCATTATTATATCGTTGCGGGAAAAGTCGGGTTGTTTCAGTCACCCATACTTTAGGAAATTTTGTCCCGGAATTGAAGTAGTAGAAGAAATGAAAAGACGTGGATATTTAGCTTTCATATCACTTTCGAGTTCCCAAGTGAACTCGGCACCACGTTTGCCTTCCCATCGGACTTTCATAATAGGAGTGCGACTGCGTCGAAGTTTCTTGGTCTCTCGATCCATGATTTCTAGTGGCTTTTCCACGAAATGAAGAGTCTCGTTTATTTTCAAGTCTTCGAGAGGTACATGAAGATTTTCTTCAGCTAGGCACTTCTTGAGGTTTGAGATGTGGAAAGTCGGATGTACGTTGCTGAGTTCCGTTGGTAACTCGAGTCGATAGGCCACTTTGCCAATTCTTTCTAGAATCTTAAAGGGACCTATGTATCGTGGCGCTAGTTTCCATTTATTCCAAATCGGATCACTCCTATCTAAGGTGAAACCTTTAAGAGAACGTGATCTCCAACTTCGAACTGTAGGGGCTTGCGGCGTTTATCGGCGTAGCTCTTTTGACGACTGCGAGCTTTCAAGAGATTGTCTCTAATCTGGAGAATCTTGTCTGTCGTTTCTTATATTAACTTGGGACCGGTGATTTGTGCTTCTACGATCTCGTGCCATACAATAGGCGATCGACATTTTATACCATAAAGTGCCTCAAAGGGTGCCATTTGAATACTAGTATGATAATTGTTACTGTACGAAAATTATATTAAAGGTAAATGCAAATCCCAATTACCACCAAAATCTATGACACGATCGAAGCGTGTCTTCGAGGGTGTGGATTGTGCGCTCAGTCTTCTGACCGTCGGTCAGTGGGTGGAAAGCAGTACTGAGGTTAAGAGTAGTACCTAGAGCGGACTGAAATGTCTCCCAGAGATGTGAGGTAAATCGACCGTCGCGGCAGAGATGATGTCACGAGGTGTCCCGTGTCGACAAATAACTTCGTCGGTGTATATTTGTGCTAATCGTTCAACCTTATAGTCTTCTCGTATAAGAATGAAGCGAGCAGATTTCGTAAGACGATCGACGATAACCCAAATGCTATCGTGACCAGAAGTTGTGCGGGGGAGTTTTGTAACAAAATCCATGGCTATACTATCCCATTTCAACATCGGGATCTCGGGTTGCTCGAGCAAGCCAGATGGTCGTTGATGTTTGGCTTTAACTTTCGCACAAATTAAGCATTTCGAAACGTACAGAGCGATATCCTTTTTCATGCCCGGCCACCAATACCTTGAACGGAGAACCTAGTACATCTTATCAGCACCGGGGTGAATGGAATATCGGGATTTATGGGTTTCGGTCACCAATAACTCTTAGAGGTTATTGCGGTTAGGGATCCAAATGCTATTGAGAAAGTAGTAGATACCGTTAGATTTATTCTCCAGCTCAGCTTCGGCACCGCATTTCATTTCCTCATACACGGTATTCTTAATGAAACATGCGTGATGGGTTTCACGAATCAGGGTTTCGAGTTCGTTCTGGGCTCGAACGTTACGAATGCTATACACATAGCGTCGTCGACTGAGAGCATCGGCTACGATGTTTGCTTTGCCGGGATGGTAGGGTATCTCACAATCATAGTCGTTGAGTAGTTCAACCCATCTGCGTAGGCGCATGTTCAGTTCTTTCTGTTTAACGATATGTTGTAGGCTCTTATGGTCGGTGAAGACCATACACTTTGTACCATAAAGGTAGTGTCGCCATATCTTTAACGCAAAAACAACTGCACCGGGCTCGAGATCGTGGGTTGTGTAGTTCTTCTCGTGGATTTTGAGTTGTTGAGACGCATACGCGATAACCTTGTCTCGTTGCATAAGAACACAACCGAGACAATGGTTAGGAGGCATCACAATATAGGACGAAATCGTCGTTTCCGTCTGGGAGTGCGAGGACGAGAGCATCGCAAAGCATACGCTCGAGAGTTTGGAAGGCTTCCTCCTGTTTGAATCCCCAAACAAAAGGTTTATCCTTGTGAGTTAAAGAAGTAAGAGGTACAGCGATCTTTGAAAAGTCGGCAATAAATCGACGGTAGTAGCCTGCCAATCCGAGAAAGAACAGATTTCGGACGGATTCTTTGTTGTATTCCAACTCTTTACAGCTTCTATCTTTGCGGGATCGACATGAATTCCTTGGTCGTTAACGATGTGACTGAGGAATTGGACTTCTTTAAGCCAAAATTCACACTTGGAGAATTTCACTTGGAGAATTTGGCGTAAAGACGATTTCCTTGGAGAAGTTCGTGAACTAAACGGATATGTTGCGCGTGTTCGGCTCTCGACTTCGAGTGAATGAGAATATCGTCGATGAAAACGATGACAAAATGATCCAAAAAGGCTTTGCACACGCGGTTCATCAAATCCATGAAGACCGCGGGTGCGTTTGTGAGACCAAAAGGCATGACCACGAATTTATAATGGCCATAACGAGTACGAAAGGCGGTTTTCAAAATGTCTTGCTCATGTACACGTAACTGGTGATATCCGGAACGTAAATCGATCTTCGAAAAACAGGTAGCTTCTTGAAGTTGGTCAAATAAATCATCGATCCTAGGAAGAGGGTAGCGGTTCTTAATCGTAAGCTTGTTAAGTCCCTATAATCGATGCACATTCAGAACGATCCATCCTTCTTTTTCACAAAAAGGACGGGTGCTCCCCATGGTGACGTGCTCGGGCGTATAAAGCCTTTATCAAGTAATTCTTGAAGTTGTCTAGATAGCTCGCGCATTTCGGATGGTGCAAGGCGATAGGGAGCTTTAGGGACAGGTGTAGCACCGGGGACTAGATCAATACGAAACTCGACATCACAAGTAGGCGGTAAACCAGGTAAATCATCGGGAAAGACTTTAGGAAAATCACAAACAACGGGTACATCTTTCAAGGTTTTCTTCTCGTTTTCCGGTTTCACAATGTGGTTTAGGAAAGCGACGTACTCCTTGCGTAAGTACTTGTTCGCTTGAATACACAACAAAAGCATCAACTTCTTTGAGGGTTTTTCGCCGTAAACATGTAGCTGATCACCGTTAGGAAGTGGTAAGCGAATCAGTTTATTAAAACAAACGACTTCGGCACGATTCTCACGAAGAAAATCCATGCCTACTATGACATCAAAACTACCTAATTGCATAAGTATGAGATCGATTGGGAAGTTGTGATTGTTGAGTTCGAGAGTACAAGCACGTAGAATGGAATTGACGGTAACGGTTCATCCGGTGGCGATTTCGACATCAAAGGTCTTTGGGAGGTTAGCGCGTTTACATTTTAAAAGTTTTTCGAATTCAAACGACACAAAACAGTTATCGGCTCCAGTATCAAATAAGCAAGAAGCATAAATACCATTAACAAGGAACGTACCATTGACGACATTATTGTCGTTCTGAGCCTGGCGGTGGTTGATGTTGAAAGCTCTTCTACGCACAGCCTGTGGTTGTTGTTGTTGCTGTGGCTGCTGCTGTTGCGGTTCTTGTTTCACGACACGACGAGGGCAGACATTGTTGAAGTGGCTAGGATCACCACAAGTGTAGCAAGCACAAGCATTAGCTGCTGGTGCTTGTGGAGCTAGGTTGACTTGAGGATCATGAGGTGGAGCTGGCAGTGCTGCGAGGGGCTGAGGAGCTTGCTGGCGAGGGCCTGAACGACAGCTGACGGTGTAGTGACCATAAATGTTGCAGTTCACGCAAAAGCGGCAGTTACCTCCAATTGCGTGATGATAAGTGCACTTAGGGCATAAATGATGCGGACCAGTATACGCACACTTAGCAGGAGGTGCGTTGGGGGCAGTAAGATGATGGGACTGGTGGTTCGGTTGTGCAACTGCTGCGTTATTCTTGCTGGTGTTCCTTCGCTTGTGATTCTGACGGTTTGACTTGGAGGCTTGCGACGGTGTGGTGTCGGAGCTTGGCTCAACAGTAGCCTGACTGAGGTTCTTGGTTGTGACCTTGAAAGCTCCAGCGAAAACTCGTTTATCATTGATCTCGGCCGCGAGTTGATAAGTATCCTCAATAGTAGCCGGTCTCGCTGCTTGAACAAAATCGACGACACAGTCGGGGAGAGCGCGGAGATACTTTTTGATGGTTTTCTCTGGAGTATCCACTTGGCTAGGACAGATGATACTCAGCTGTTTAAATCGGGCAGTGAGGCCTGCGTTATCACCTCCCATTTGCTTTAAAACAATTTCATTTGGATAAATCACTTAGTGAGCTCGAAACATCTGGAGAAGCCAAAGCTAACTCAAATACACTCATTTAAGTGCAAATCCAAAGTAAAATCAGAAGGTTTTATGAAAAAGATGAAGGTTTTCATAAACAGAGAAGTTTAGATGAAATCGGAGATAAACTCGTGTAAAATCGTAGTGGAACTCGTTATGTTTGCATGAAATATAGTTGTTTCTTACTTGGAAATCAGAGAAAACGAGTAGAGAGAGTTTCGGTGCAAAGTGGCAGCAAGAGTGGGAGCATGAGTGTGTTGGGTATTTATAGGAGAGGAGTGGAAAGGGATCAATTCTTACGAATTGGTCAGTTCGTACGAACTGGCCTGTTTCATGGGAATCGTTTCCAATTCACGCGTCGGCAGTTCGGTTTGTGTTTCCGTTCGTATTAGTTAGTTAGGTTTAGTGTTTTTGCGAAGCGTTAAGCATTGTGTTTGACGTAATAATGCGATAAAGCGAGTTGCGTGAGCGAGAGCATTGAGAGAGCGAGTACAATCCACAAAATATAAAGCACACATGACATATAAGCAACATAAAGTGACATAAATATCTGTGATTGCGATTTGTGTGATAAACGAGGTCGTAGGTGTGAGTGGTTACCGAACAAACAAACACACTCGGCATATAAAGTAGCATAAGCTGCTGTGATTTGTGTAGCGTTAGCGTTGCGAGTAAAAAGCGTTTTAAGTGTGATGGTATGCATTGTGATGAAAATGTATTTAATATAACACAAATCCATTATTATATCGAATCCTGGATTACAAAAACGGTTACAAGAGTAATGTCGGTAGTAATGGAACAACCGGGAAAAGTCGGGTTGTTTCAGTCACCCCTACTTTAGGAAATTTTGTCCCGAAATTTAAGTAAGTAGAAGAAATGAAAAGACGTGGATATTTAGCTTTCATATCACTTCTGAGTTCCCAAGTGAACTCGGCACCACGTGTGCCTTCCCATCGGACTTTCATAATAGGAATACGACTGCGTCGAAGTTTCTTGGTCTCTCGATCCATGATTTCTACTGGCTTTTCCAAGAAATGAAGAGTCTCGTTTATTTTCAAGTCTTCGAGAGGTACATGAAGATTTTCTTCAGCTAGGCACTTCTTGAGGTTTGAGACGTGGAAAGTCGGATGTACGTTGCTGAGTTCCATCGGTAACTCGAGTCGATAGGCCACTTTGCCAATTCTTTCCAGAATCTTAAAGGGACCTATGTATCGTGGCGCTAGTTTCCCTTTCTTTCCAAATTGGATCACTCCTAGCCAAGGTGAAACCTTTAAGAGAACGTGATCTCCAACTTCGAACTGTAGGGGCTTGCGGCGTTTATCGACGTAGCTCTTTTGACGACTGCGAGCTTTCAGGAGATTGTCTCTATAATCTGGAGAATCTTGTCTGTTGTTTCTTATATTAACCCGGGACCGGTGATTTGTGCTTCTCTGATCTCGTGCCATACAATAGGCGATCGACATTTTATACCATAAAGTGCCTCAAAGGGTGCCATTTGAATACTAGTATGATAATTGTTACCGTACGAAAATGCTATTAAAGGTAAATGCAAATCCCAATTACCACCAAAATCTATGACACACGATCGAAGCATGTCTTCGAGGGTGTGGATTGTGCGCTCAGTCTGACCGTCGGTCTGTGGGTGGAAAGCAGTACTGAGGTTAAGAGTAGTACCAAGAGCGGGCTGAAATGTCTCCCAGAGACGTGAGGTAAATCGACCATCACGGTCAGAGATGATACCACCAGGCGTCCCGTGTCGACAAATAACTTCGTCAGAATAGATTTGTGCTAATCGTTCAACCTTCTAGTCTTCTCGTATCAGAATCCCGCGAGCAGATTTCGTAAGACGATCGGTGATAACCCAAATGCTATCGTGACCAGAATTTGTGCGGGGGAGTTTTGTAACAAAATCTATGGCTATACTATCCCATTTCCACATCGGGATGTCGGGTTGCTCGAGCAAGCCAGAGGGTCGTTGATGTTCGGCTTTAACTTTCGCACAAGTTAAGCATTTCGAAACGTACAGAGCGATATCCTTTTTCATGCCCGGCCACTAATACCTTGACAGAGGTCCTTGTACATCTTATCAGCACCGGGGTGAATGGAATATCGATATTTATGGGTTTCGGTCACCAATAACTCTCAGAGGTTATTGCGGTTATGATCCAAATGCGATTGAGAAAGTAGTAGATACCGTTAGATTTATTCTCCAGCTGAGCTTCGGCACCGCATTTCATTTCCTCATACACGGTATTCTCAATGAAACATGCGTGCTAGGTTTTGCGAATCAGGGTTTCGAGTTCGTTCTGGGCTCGAACGCTACGAATGCTATACACATAGCTTCGTCTACTGAGAGCATCAGCTACGACGTTTGCTTTGCCGGGATGGTAGGGTATCTCACAATCATAGTCGTTGAGTAGTTCAACCCATCTGCGTAAGCGCATGTTAAGTGCTTTCTGTTTAATGATATGTTGTAGGCTCTTATTGTCGGTGAAGACCACACACTTTGTACCATAAAGGTAGTGTCGCCATATCTTTAACGCAAAAACAACTGCACCGAGCTCGAGATCGTGGGTTGTGTAGTTCTTCTCGTGGATTTTGAGTTGTTGAGACACATACGCGATAACCTTGTCTCGTTGCATAAGAACACAACCGAGACCAAGGTTAGAGGCATCACAATATACGACGAAATCGTCGTTTCCATCTGGGAGTGCGAGGACGAGAGCGTCGCAAAGCATACGCTTGAGAGTTTGGAAGGCTTCCTCCTGTTTGGATCCCCAAACAAAAGGTTTATCCTTGTGAGTTAAAGAAGTAGGATGTACAACGATCTTTGAAAAGTCGGCAATTAATCGACGATAGTAGCCCGCCAATCCGAGAAAAGAACGGATTTCAGACGGATTCTTCGGAGTATTCCAACTCTTTACAGCTTCTATCTTCGCGGGATCGACATTAATTCCTTGATCCAAAAAGGCTTTGCACACGCGGTTCATCAAATCCATGAAGACCGCGGGTGTGTTTGTGAGACCAAAAGGCATGACCACGAATTTATAATGGCCATAACGAGTACGAAAGGCGGTTTTCAGAATGTCTTGCTCATGTACACGTAACTGGTGATATCCGGAACGTAAATCGATCTTTGAAAAACCTCCTAGGATCAAATAAATCATTGATCCTAGGAAGAGGGTAGCGGTTCTTAATCGTAAGCTTGTTAAGTCCCTATAATCGATGCACATTCAGAACGATCCATCCTTCTTTTTCACAAAAAGGACGGGTGCTCCCCATGGTGACGTGCTCGGGCGTATAAAGCCTTTATCAAGTAATTCTTGAAGTTGTCTAGATAGCTCGCGCATTTCGGATGGTGCAAGGCGATAGGGAGCTTTAGGGACAGGTGTAGCACCGGGGACTAGATCAATACGAAACTCGACATCACAAGTAGGCGGTAAACCAGGTAAATCATCGGGAAAGACTTTAGGAAAATCACAAACAACGGGTACATCTTTCAAGGTTTTCTTCTCGTTTTCCGGTTTCACAATGTGGTTTAGGAAAGCGACGTACTCCTTGCGTAAGTACTTGTTCGCTTGAATACACAACAAAAGCATCAACTTCTTTGAGGGTTTTTCGCCGTAAACATGTAGCTGATCACCGTTAGGAAGTGGTAAGCGAATCAGTTTATTAAAACAAACGACTTCGGCACGATTCTCACGAAGAAAATCCATGCCTACTATGACATCAAAACTACCTAATTGCATAAGTATGAGATCGATTGGGAAGTTATGATTGTTGAGTTCGAGAGTACAAGCACGTAGAATGGAGTTGACGGTAACGGTTCATCCGGTGGCGATTTCGACATCAAAGGTCTTTGGGAGGTTAGCGCGTTTACATTTTAAAAGTTTTTCGAATTCAAACGATACAAAAGAGTTATCGGCTCCAGTATCAAATAAGCAAGAAAAATAAATACCATTAACAAGGAACGTACCATTGACGACATTATTGTCGTTCTGAGCCTAGCCTGTGGTTGTTGCTGTTGCTGTGGCTGCTGCTGCTGCGGTTCTTGTTTCACGACACGATGAGGGCAGACATTGCTGAAGTGGCTAGGATCGCCACAAGTGTAGCAAGCACAAGCATTAGCTGCTGGTGCTTGTGGAGCTAGGTTGACTTGAGGATCATGAGGTGGAGCTGGCAGTGTTGCGAGAGGCTGAGGAGCTTGCTGGCCAGCGCCTGAACGACAGCTGACGTTGTAGTGACCATAAATGTTGCAGTTCACGCAAAAGCGGCAGTTACCTCCAACTGCGTGATGATAAGTGCACTTAGGGCATAAATGATGCGGACCGGTATACGCACGCTTAGTAGGAGGTGCGTTGGGGGCAGTAGATGATGAAATGGTGGTTCGTTTGCACAACTGCTGCGTTAATCTTGCAGGTGTTCCTTCGCTTGCGATTCTGACGGTTTGACTTAGAGGCTTGCGACGGTGTGGTGTCGACGCTTGCTCAACGGTAGCCTGACTGAGGTTCTTGGTTGTGACCTTGAAAGCTCCAGCCAAAACTTGTTTGTCGTTGATCTCGGCCGTGAGTTGATAAGTTTTCTCAATAGTAGCCGGTCTTGTTGCTTGAACAAAATCGGCGACACAGTCGGGGAGAGCGCGGAGATACTTTTTGATGGTTTTCTCTGGAGTATCCACTTGGCTTGGACAGATGATACTCAGCTGTTTAAATCGGGTAGTGAGGCCTGCATTATCACCTCCCACCTGCTTGATATCCCATAACTCATTTTCCAACTTCTGAACTTCGTGCGAAGGGCAAAATTCTTTAATCATTAGCTCTCTCAGCTCCTCCCATGCGAGCCCATAGGTTGCATCGTTTCCACGCCTGTTGCGCTCGGCTATCCACCAGTCAAGAGCCCTTGACTGAAAAACACTAGTCGCATTGACGGTGCAGAGGTTTTCTGGGCATCCGCTTTGGGGGAAAGTGACCTCAATTGCATCAAACCATTGAAACATCTTGCTCGGACCTTCTTCGCCTGTGAAGGTCATGGGACCACATGCCTTAAATTGTTTGAAGCTGAACGAGGCCTTTGGAGTCTCATTCTTGGAATCCACTGATGAGTTGCTGCTGATAGCGTGGATCTCACTGACTATCCGGGGAATCACCTTGGCCACTTCCTTGGCTACGAGTGAGGCGATTCGCTTGTAGGCATTATTCATTTGGGCGTTGCAGTGAGTGTGAGATCCCATGGAAGCCATCTAAAGACAGAGATTGGATGATGTAACATTTGTCGAAAAACGGGTTTTTGAAACCCGCTTCGTTTAATAACCGAAGAATCAGTTTTAAAATTTTGTTGTTCATTTACGGCTTATTTTAATTTTAAACGATTCATAATTGATCAACAATTTAAAAGATATAAATTAAAATTGTAAAAATATCAAAATGAATGAATTAAAAAGGAAAACCGGCTGCCGGGAGTCGAACCCGGGTCAGCCGGTTATTTCTTCAAAGTCTTAACTCACAACCATAAACCACTCCGCCACTTTGGTTTTCTGTTAAGATAAGGGATTTATTAAATCAAATAATGATATGCGGAATTCAAACTCGGTCAACTTGCGCCCAAACAGCAGTCGTCGGAAATCCCGACGACTTCGCCAATAAATTACGTTACCGCTCGAATTAACCATTGAATTAACTTTAGCGACGGTTATAACGGACATCAGAACCCGCGACAACAGCCGTAACCGCCGGAGAACGGCTGACTTCGAATTAAGACCGAATTCAGACCACATTCACCTCGATACTACCCTATAAATTCACCCACAAGTCGCCAGAAAACTTTTCGCTCCCAAATCACACTTTCTCTCGACGAAAATCTACTCGCCGGAAAACATCTGCAAGTCGCCGGAAAACCGAGACTTCCACCTGCACGGTAATTACTTCGATTTTTCTGGCTCATTCCTTTATTAGACAAGTTCTAATATAAATCCCTCACCCAGAATCCTTTGCAGTTGACGTTGCCGGATTATCTGATTCGCCGGAGAAATTTCTGAACTTTCAGGGGAACTGCTGATTATCGGTATAATTCATCTGTTTCACTGATAGTTATTACCCAGTAGTCCCACTTCGCATCTAACCCCTCTAATTTATTGATAGACTCTATCAGCCGCAGCTCACCAAGACGGAGCCGACGACCTTGCCGGACGTCTGAAGAAAAGCGAACAGTTGGTACAATCAACCCTCCAATCTCTTTCCATTCATTTTATTTTCGATGACTCATAACCTTCATTGAGTTAACTTAGCAAATAACAGTCTCTTGATCAATGTTTATGTTTTGAACGAAGAAGATGAAGTGTGGTATAATATAAGGATAATTAAAATCGGTTTAATAAACGGGTTAGACACACAGTCCAGCGGTGGACTGTGTGCAACAAACATACACGAGACGCGAGTTCGAATCCTGTCCCCGCTTTACCCACTTGAAATAAAATTCCGCCTTTTTAATTGAACCGGGTTGACGCACAGTATATGTTAAGTATAATAAAAACCGAGTTAGTAACCAAGTGACACACACAGTCCAGCGGTGGACTGTGTGTACGCTAACCCACAGGTCCCGGGTTCGAGACCTGTGGTCAGCACCGGTCCGTTAAGTTTAAAAGCTTTTTTAAAAATAAATAATTTTCGGTTTAAAGTAAATAGTATATAAGTATAATTAAAAACAGAATTATTTCGGGTTAGACACGTAGCTCAGTTGGTAGAGCTGCGTGCACGCGTACGGGAGGTCTCGGGTTCGAGCCTCACCCAGCGCACAATTTCGCACAATTAAACCGGTCAACAGTAACGGTCAACGGTCAACGGTCTCGGTCAACGGTCAAAGTCAACTTTTTTTTTATTATTTATTTTATTTATTAAATCAATTATTTAAATTAAAAATCAATTAAAAATACTTAAAAATAACGTTTTCAAGATGAGAAAGTAGTCTTAAACTCACAAATTTATACCCAAAAATCTTATTAAAATAGTTAATAAAATCCACATACTTACCGTGCCTTTTCATTTCTTATTTGGTTAGTTATCTCTCGTCGATCAATCCCCTAAACTCGTGCGCATCCAACATCTTCAATCAAACGCATCCAATGTGAGTGAATCTCTACAAATTCTCCGTTTTAATCACATTTTGGGGTGTATCATGTGTCGTATTTATTTATTATAATTAATCATTGTGCATCCATCATGTTTATGATCAATGTGTATTCAAGGTGTATCCATTGACTGTGTGTTGAAGTTTAGATTAAATTTTATCATTTCAGTACATACATTTCATAGGCCGCCGCTCCCCATTACCTATGAGCGTGAGCTGTTCCCCATTACCTATGAGCGTGAACCAGGCGTTGCCAACATAAGATCGGCTCCGTTTGATTGAGCCTTGATCTCACATACATTAGCATAGGCCGTCCCTTCCCCATTACCTATGAGCGTGAACGGGACGTTGCCAACACATACATTGTTACTTTCATTTCATGCTTAAGCAAGGTGGTTTGTGATTGTTATGTTTACATACATTTGTTCATATATGATTATTGCACAATTTTTCCTAAATTAAATTACAATAATTAACCAATAACAAATGTTTTAAACAAGGTTCACTCGCCAACTTTTGTTGACCCAAAATTTCCCATTTTTACACATGATACAGGTGATCAAGTTGAAGCAAGAAACACATAGGGCGGCCTAGAAGAATAAACCAGTTTAGATTATGGATTTGTTTAGTTAATCTTTCCTTTCCTTGTATTGTATGAATTTGACTTGAAACTTTGAAATGTAATTTGGATTTAATAAATATGAAACATATTAGTAAACATCATGAGCTTTGGTGATAACCCAATTATGCCCCGACTCTTGTTTCCGCTGCGTGTCGGGGTGTGACAGATTGGTATCAGAGCCATGACTATAGGGATATAGGATAGGTTATTAGACCCTTAGAGCCTATACTATAGTTGCTTAGAAAATTTAAATTTTTGTGTGTTACATGCAAATCTCATGATGTTTGTATGCTTTATGTTTATCGTTACATTCGATGTTATGCAAGCATATTCATAAGTATATACTATCATATATTGCTCACCATGAACCATACTCTTATAACATATCATATCCATGAAAGCACACACCACATCATTTTCATGATTGCTTTACAATGATTTATGTATTTTCAAATCTCATCAAAGTGAGTTCCCATGACGGGCATGTAGTACCTGGAAGGGTACCAGTACCGGTAGTCGGAACGTCCTGTCTAGGCTTGGCATTCGTATAAATCCAAAATAAAGGACCAGTTTGCCTACCTGGGGACTAACGATGAGAGTACGAAGTACCTATTAGGCCAAAGCATGCTATACCAAACGTCGTGTGAACTAACCCCACTTTGAGTTGTCATTGTGTCTACACCTGGACACATTCCGACCATACATCTTGTAAACATATTTTGTGGTTTTCATTCGGGTCATGTGAGTGTAAATCGCCAATACTAATGTAAATCCTACCAAGCCAATAGTCACAGGTGAAGGTATGGGGGACATTTGAGGCCCAACATGAGCTAACCCAAGACATCCAATGGATGTGGTTGCATTATTGGTATTTATGTTAATTTCATTTTTTTGTTTTGACACATGACCCCTAAACAATCCATAAACTCACCATCTTCCTATGTATATTCCTGTAGATGTCGGCTAGGCAGCTACGTGGAGGACGGAAGTCAGGAAGGTCAAACGAACGCTTGGCCGCTCAGATAGCAAAACAAATGGCCACAGTACTTCCTGATATTGTAGTTCAAGTTCAGCAAGCTCTCACTGCAAATCCTGTCAATCCACCAAACCAAGAGGATCAAAACATCGACAACCCCTCCTCCAAGAAGTGCTCCTACAAGCACTTCAAGTCATGCGATCCCCCGAAGTTCGAAGGGACCGAAGGTGTCACCGCTCTCCTCCACTGGTTTGAGGAGATGGAAAACACTTTCCTAAATTGCGATTGTCCCGAGGATTATTCGGGGTAGCCCTGACCTGGTGGAACACCGAGAAGGGTAAGAGAGGAGTGGAAGACGCGATGGCCTTAACTTGGGAAGAGTTAAGGGAAGTAATGACAAAACGCTTCTGCCCCAAGAAGCGAACTCAAGAAGTTAGAGGATGAATTCCACTCACTGAAGCAAAAGGAAGGGGATCACACTTCCTACAACAAAAGATTTCTCGAGCTGAACCAGATGGTTCCAAACTTGTTCACCCCCGTGTACCGATTGGTGGAACACTATATTCGAGGCCTTCCCTCGAAGATTCAGGACTCAGTCCTCAGCGCTTCGCCTGCAATGCTCGAGGCCGCCATGGAATTAGCCACCGAACTTACCGAGAACCGCATCAGAAACGGTAAGTTCAAAGAGGAGAAAAAGAAAGCCCCCATTGAGGGCCCAACTTCCAACCACCCCACCTCATCCTCAAAATTTTCAAACAAGAGAAAGCGAAATACCAGAAATTTTGCCGTCACTCAAACAAATTTCCCCACCCCTGTTGCCCCCATCACACAAGTTACTCCTTCACCCGCACCACACAAAAGGCAATACTCTGGCCCTTACCCAAAGTGAACCCGTTGCCAATACCATCACTCCCCCGATTACCCCTGTCAATACTGCACCGGCTGTGGCCGTGCAGGGCACACCATTCAAGTCTGCCGCACACTGCAACGAATGAACCGCAACCAACCCACAACTCAAACCCACCATCAAATGATGGGTCAAACCCAACAACCTTTTCAACCACCGCCTACACAACATACAACCCAAACCTACTATCAACCCAACTACCCCATGATGCAACCCATGTGGGCTTGCTATAATTGCGGTGACCCAAACCATTTTAGAAACACGTGTCCACGCTTGGTAAACATCATACATGCTCAAGCTCAAGCGAATCCAGTGAACCAAGCTAACCAAGCTCCTCCACCTGCTAGAGGAAGAGCATTTAACATCAACGCCAACCAAGCTAGGGCCGACAACAACGTGGTTAACGGTACGTTTCTCGTCAATGGTAGTTATGCATCTGTATTATTTGATACTGGCGCGGATAAGAGTTTTGTGTCCTTAGAATTCGAACCCATCCTCAATCAAACTCGTGTCGAGCTTATGAACTCCATAACGGTAGAAGTTGCTGACGGAAAGCCAGTCTCATTAAACTCCATTATCCGGAACTGCACCTTTACTCTAAACGATCACGACTTTTCTGTTGACCTCATTCCTATGAAGTTGGGAAGTTTCGACATTATAATCAGCATGGACTGGCTCAGCCAACATCAGGCTGAAGTAGTATGCCGTGAGAAGTTCATTCGCATTCCTCTTGCAGACGGTCAAACTCTACGAATCTTTGGAGAAACCCCTTCGAAAGGACTCAAGCTAATGTCCTGTCTTCAAGCCCGAAGATATCTCCGCAAAAATTATGTAGCATTTCTAACCCACGTTGTCAAGAAAGGAGGCAAAGAGAAGAGACTCGAAGATATACCCGTAGTGAAGGAATTCCCGCAAGTTTTTCCCGACGATATCACCGGACTTCCTCCCAAGAGAGAAGTCGAATTCCGTATCGACCTTATACCTGGCGCTACACCCGTCGTGAAATCTCCTTATAGGTTAGCCCCATCCGAGATGCAAGAGCTGGCCAGTCAATTGCAAGAACTGACCGACAAGGGATTCATACGTCCTAGCTCATCGCCTTGGGGTGCACCTGTTCTGTTTGTAAAGAAGAAAGATGGGACTTTTCGCATGTGCATTGATTACAGGGAACTCAACAAATTAACGGTCAAAAATCGCTATCCGTTACCTCGCATCGATGATCTTCTAGACCAACTCCAGGGTGCCTCTTATTTTTCAAAGATCGACCTTCGTTTCGGCTATCACCAACTCAGAGTACATGAAGAAGACGTTCCAAAGACCGCCTTCCGAACTCGATATGGTCACTACGAGTTCATGGTTATGCCTTTTGGTCTAACCAACGCTCCAGCAGTCTTCATGGACTTAATGAACAGAGTTTGTAAACCTTATCTTGATCGCTTCGTTATAGTCTTCATCGACGATATTCTCATTTACTCAAAGTCTAAGACTGATCATGAGCGACACCTTCCGCTCATCCTCTCACTTTTGAATACCGAAAAGCTTTATGCTAAATTCTCCAAATGCGAATTTTGGTTACAAGAAGTACAGTTCCTTGGTCATGTCGTCAATGACAAAGGAATTCATGTCGACCCCGCAAAGATCAAGGCAGTACAAGAATGGCAAGCGCCACGTACCCCAACTGAGGTACGATCTTTCCTTGGGTTGGCTGGTTACTACCGTCGTTTCATATCGAATTTCTCTCGTATCGCTGTACCACTCACGGCTTTGACACATAAAGGAAAACCCTTCGCATGGGGACCTAAGCAAGAAGAAGCCTTTCAAACTCTTAAGCAAAAGCTTTGTGACGCTCCTATCCTCACACTCCCCGAAGGTTGCGAAGACTTTGTTGTATATTGCGACGCATCAGGACAGGGTTTAGGCTGTGTCTTAATGCAAAGGGGAAAAGTGATAGCCTATGCTTCTAGGCAGCTCAAAACTCATGAGAAGAACTACACTACTCACGACCTAGAACTTGGAGCCGTTGTATTCGCTCTTAAGATATGGGGACATTACCTCTATGGTAGCAAGTGTGAGATTTACACTGACCACAAGAGCCTCCAACATATCTTTAACCAAAAGGAGTTGAATATGAGGCAACGAAGATGGGTCGAACTTCTTAATGATTATGACTGCGAAATTCGGTATCATCCTGGCAAGGCAAATGTGGTGGCTGATGCACTCAGTCGAAAAGGTTATGCGAACTCTATTCGTCTTCTATGTTCGCAAATCATGACCAACATCAAAGACCAAATCCGAGAAGCTCAACATGTTTCCATAACAGAATACGACATACGCAATGAGTTATCTTGTGGAGCAGAACTTAAACTCGAAACCAAATCTGACGGCATTCTGTATTATCTCGATCGCCTATGGATTCCTGATCACAACAATCTTCGCGATACTCTTATGAAAGAGGCTCACAAGACACGATACTCTGTACATCCAGGAGCCGACAAGATGTATCAAGACCTTCGATACACCTACTGGTGGCCTGGCATGAAGAAGGATATTGCTGTTTTTGTTTCCAAGTGCCTTACCTGTTCAAAAGTGAAAGCTGAGCACCAAAGACCCTCAGGACTTCTGGTCCAACCTGAAATACCCGTATGGAAGTGGGAAAATATAACCATGGATTTCATTACCGGGTTACCTCGCACTCCTGGTGGGTACGACACAATATGGGTAATCATTGATCGTCTTACAAAATCAGCTCACTTCATTCCTATCCGCGAGGACTTCAAAAATGAGAAGCTAGCCCGCATCTACATCAGTGAAATCGTAAGCCGTCATGGTGTACCTTTAAGCATTATATCGGATCGTGATGGTCGTTTCACTTCACGCACATGGCAAGCTGTACAAGCCGCATTGGGTACGCGATTAGATCTCAGCACTGCCTATCATCCCCAAACTGATGGTCAATCTGAACGCACCATTCAAACTCTTGAAGACATGCTTCGGGCATGTGTCATAGACTTCAAAGGGAATTGGGACGCTCACTTACCATTAGTTGAATTTTCGTACAACAACAGTTTTCATTCAAGTATCGGCATGGCACCTTTCGAAGCGTTATATGGTCGTAAATGCCGATCACCTATATGTTGGCACGAAGTTGGAGAAGCTCAAATCACCGGTCCAGAATTGATACAAGAAACAACTGACAAGATTCATCAAATCCGAAACAACCTGTTAGCAGCACAAAGTCGTCAAAAGAGCTATGCTGACAAGCGACGAAAGCCCTTGGAGTTTAACGTTGGCGATCAAGTACTTTTAAAGGTATCGCCGTGGAAGGGAGTAGTTCGTTTCGGCCAAAAAGGCAAGCTAGCACCACGCTACGTAGGTCCTTTCAAAATACTCGAAAGGGTAGGACCTGTAGCCTACAAGCTTGACTTACCGGAGGAACTCAACAGAATTCATCCCACATTCCACGTATCGAACCTGAAGAAGTGCCTCGCCGATGAAAATCTCCATATTCCTCTAGAAGACATTCAAGTTGATGAATCTATGCATTTTATTGAAAGACCAGTAGAAATTATGGACTTCGGAGAAAAACGTTTAAGAAGAAGCCGCATCCCAATTGTCAGGGTACGCTGGGAGTCGAAACGAGGACCTGAGTTTACTTGGGAACGTGAAGATTCAATGCGCGAAAAATACCCACACCTTTTTCCTGTATCTACTACTACTTAAATTTCGGGACGAAATTTCTAAAAGTAGGGGATACTGTAACATTTGTCGAAAAATGGGTTTTCGAAACCCGCTTCGTTTAATAACCGAACAATCAGTTTTAAAATTTTGTTGTTCATTTACGGCTTATTTTAATTTTAAACGATTCATAATTGATCAACAATTTAAAAGATATAAATTAAAATTGTAAAAATATCAAAATGAATGAATTAAAAAGGAAAACCGGCTACCGGGAGTCGAACCCGGGTCAGCCGGTTATTTCTTCAAAGTCTTAACTCACAACCATAAACCACTCCGCCACTTTGGTTTTCTGTTAAGATAAGGGATTTATTAAATCAAATAATGATATGCGGAATTCAAACTCGGTCAACTTGCGCCCAAACAGCAGTCGTCGGAAATCCCGACGACTTCGCCAATAAATTACGTTACCGCTCGAATTAACCATTGAATTAACTTTAGCGACGGTTATAACGGACATCAGAACCCGCGACAACAGCCGTAACCGCCGGAGAACGGCTGACTTCGAATTAAGACCGAATTCAGACCACATTCACCTCGATACTACCCTATAAATTCACCCACAAGTCGCCAGAAAACTTTTCGCTCCCAAATCACACTTTCTCTCGACGAAAATCTACTCGCCGGAAAACATCTGCAAGTCGCCGGAAAACCGAGACTTCCACCTGCACGGTAATTACTTCGATTTTTCTGGCTCATTCCTTTATTAGACAAGTTCTAATATAAATCCCTCACCCAGAATCCTTTGCAGTTGACGTTGCCGGATTATCTGATTCGCCGGAGAAATTTCTGAACTTTCAGGGGAACTGCTGATTATCGGTATAATTCATCTGTTTCACTGATAGTTATTACCCAGTAGTCCCACTTCGCATCTAACCCCTCTAATTTATTGATAGACTCTATCAGCCGCAGCTCACCAAGACGGAGCCGACGACCTTGCCGGACGTCTGAAGAAAAGCGAACAGTTGGTACAATCAACCCTCCAATCTCTTTCCATTCATTTTATTTTCGATGACTCATAACCTTCATTGAGTTAACTTAGCAAATAACAGTCTCTTGATCAATGTTTATGTTTTGAACGAAGAAGATGAAGTGTGGTATAATATAAGGATAATTAAAATCGGTTTAATAAACGGGTTAGACACACAGTCCAGCGGTGGACTGTGTGCAACAAACATACACGAGACGCGAGTTCGAATCCTGTCCCCGCTTTACCCACTTGAAATAAAATTCCGCCTTTTTAATTGAACCGGGTTGACGCACAGTATATGTTAAATATAATAAAAACCGAGTTAGTCACCAAGTGACACACACAGTCCAGCGGTGGACTGTGTGTACGCTAACCCACAGGTCCCGGGTTCGAGACCTGTGGTCAGCACCGGTCCGTTAAGTTTAAAAGCTTTTTTAAAAATAAATAATTTTCGGTTTAAAGTAAATAGTATATAAGTATAATTAAAAACAGAATTATTTCGGGTTAGACACGTAGCTCAGTTGGTAGAGCTGCGTGCACGCGTACGGGAGGTCTCGGGTTCGAGCCTCACCCAGCGCACAATTTCGCACAATTAAACCGGTCAACAGTAACGGTCAACGGTCAACGGTCTCGGTCAACGGTCAAAGTCAACTTTTTTTTTATTATTTATTTTATTTATTAAATCAATTATTTAAATTAATACTGCGTATGAGGACATCCGCATGAGAGAGTTGTGTGATTAGTTAGGTTGTGATTATAATTATTGTTTTAGATTGCGAGGGCTGTGCGAGTTGTGCATATGTTCATAGAGAGAAAATCGATAAATCAAGAAATTGATAAAGTGTAAAAGTTAAAAGTCACAATTTAAAAACATGTAAACACAATAAAATTCAATTATGCGTAAAATCAGCGATTGCAGGCTCAAAAAATTTTAGAGTGTCCTTGGTTTTGAGACGTTAACTACCCAAAGTGATTCGGCCGTTCCGCTGAGTTTGGACACACGCTTTGGCCTAATAGGTAAATGCTCTCACTGTCTCGTGGCTAACGACATCACCCTTCCGGTTACTATGCATTCCAAACTAGTGAAACAATCGAGACTTTGATGGGATTGAAAATCGAGGAGTGGAACGAGTTATTAAGATGCGGGTTTCACCCCTAACTTAACAACTTTGTACCGTAGCTGTGGTAAGAACAACCACGAGATAGAAATGGAGATTTCCGTCGAGATGTGGATATCACTCCTAACTCGACGGAAGGATCTCGTGCAGAGAGTAATACGCAGAATAAGCGATCTTATCGAGAGTTCTTGGTTTTCACACCTAATCTCGACACAATCACTCGTTTATGTTATATGAGTTCCTTCGAGTGTGTATTGTGGTAGCTTTAGGAAAAGCATATGTAGTTTAGTACACAGGGCTAGATCAGATGCAGAATAGAAGCAAATTTGTTCGTTTTTAATCGGGGGTTTGTTTACGTCGTACGAAGTGCCCACTTCGTACGAATCGTCTAATTCGTACGAAGTGCACCTTCCCTATTTGAGGAGTTCGCATGAACTGGTCAGTTCGTACTGTTTTGAGGTAAATTGGTACGTCGGGGTCTGTTTTGGGTTCCTAGACTATAAACTAGGTTGAATCATGAAATTCTACCTAATTCCCTATAGTTATGACTCTAATACCAATCTGTCACACCCTAACCGATGGCGGAAACATCGGGATGTGGCACTAAGTGACGAGATTGTTCAGAAGATCCATAACAGCTATTTAGCGACGAATATTTTGTCAGTTCAAATTCCCATACATTTAAATAAATATTCAAACGAAACAACTGTCACGAATTACAAATGTTTTAACTCAAGTACTATCAAAATCAAATTAAATTAGGTGTATATCTAGCAGCCTAATCCAGTTTGCAGCATAAGTTAATTCATCAACCTGTCACATACGTTAAAATAAAAGTCAATACAATAATGTAATGGTGAGCATACAGGTTTGCATAGTAATAGTAAATAAGCATTTTGCATAAACCGCATGGACATACGTAAGAGATGTGAACTATGTTAACAGCATTGATACAAGTAACCAACAAAACGCGAGTGCGAGTCACGCGAACAAGTGTGCACGTACTAAAGAGAAAATAAAGCGAAATGTAAAAGTGTGAGCCTTAACAACCTCGGGCCTCCGAGTGGCGGGTCAGCCTCTAGCTAGCTATCATGTTAAGGGTGGCATACAATTCATCAAGCATGTAACATACAATTCAATGATTCACGTATAGTCATGTAAGTGCGGGTTGAGTTTAAAGAGTATAAGCGTTGTGTGTAGTGTTTGATATAAGGAACGTATGTAACACCCAAAAGTGCATTTAAGCGAAAAGGAGTCAAGTATACTCACTGTGGGTGCGTAAACGGTTAGGTACGAGCGGAGGAGAGCGAGGAGAGTGCCAAGTCAGCCGGTAAGCAGGAACATAAGTGAATCAGTCTTCCATAGTGCTGAAACGGTCGAAACGGAGTGATGGTGTGGGAACAGCAGATCAATTCGTACGAATTGGTTCCAGTTCGTACGAAGTGGCTAATTCGTACGAAATGGGTCAATTCGTATGAATGGGTCAATTCGTACGATTTGGGTCAGTTCATACGAATTGTACTCTTTCTTGCGAAATGAGTTGTTTCGTGTCCAAAATTGAGTGTTTCGCGTCGTTCTCTTCGGGAAATCGAATGTCCACCCTTCCAACCTTAAGTTATTAAGCAAACCAAAAGCTGGGGAGGTCTTTAGAGCAGTTTTAGTCACTTATAAGAACTTGGGTTGGTTCGTACGAACTGAGCCAATTCGTACGAGCCAGTCTATTTCGTACGGAACTAAGTTTTCGTCTGAATCGGATGTGATTTCGAGTCCTTTTCATGACGGTATAGACACCGCTTCGTTCCACTATTTAGTGAACGAAACTTATGTCGGTTTTGATCCGTTTAAGTGTAAAAATCAAGTTTAAAACAGTTTTATTTGGATAAATCACTTAGTGAGCTCGAAACAACGAGATTTCTATCTGGAGAAGCCAAAGCTAACTCAAATACACTCATTTAAGTACCAATCCAAAGTAAAATCAGAAGGTTTTATGAAAAAGATGAAGGTCTTCATAAACAGAGAAATTTAGATGAAATCGGAGATAAACTCGTGTAAAATAGTACTGGAAATTGTTGTGTTTGCGTGAAATATAGTTGTTTCTTACTTGGAAATCAGAGAAAACGAGTAGAGAGAGTTTCAGTGCGAAGTGGTAGCAAGAGTGGGAGCATGAGTGTGTTGGGTATTTATAGGAGAGGAGTGGAAAGCGATCAATTCGTACGAATTGTGCCAATTCGTACGAACTGGCATGTTTCATGCGAATCGTTTCCAATTCACGCGTCGGCAGTTCATTTGTTGTTTCCGTTCGTATTAGTTAGTTAGGTTTAGTGTTTTTGCGAAGCGTTAAGCGTTGTGTTTGACGTAATAATGCGATAATGCGAGTTGCATGAGCGAGAGCGTTGAGAGAGCGAGTACAATCCACAAAATATAAAGCACACATAACACATAAGCAACATAAAGTGACATAAATATCTGCAATTGCGATTAGTGTGATAAACGAGGTCGTAGGCGCGAGTGGTTTCCGAACAAACAAACACACTCGGCATATAAAGTAGCATAAGCTTCTATGATTTGTGTAGCGTTAGCGTCGCGAGTATAATGTGTTTTAAGTGTGATGGTATGCAGTGTGATGAAAATGTGTTTAATTTAACATAAATCCATTATTATATCGAATCCCGGATTACAAAAATGGTTACAAAAGAAATGTCGGTAGTAACGGAACAATCGGGAATGTCGAGTTGCTATAGTAACTGCTCTGCCATTAAAGTTTGGAAGCTTCAGTTCGTGCGCGCGCATGACATGTGCTCTGAGCGCGTGCGCCATTTTGGCTCAAGTCAATGTGCGACATAACTCTGTTGCGCGCGTGCCAATTTGGCTCACTTTCATGCGCGAGCTTGCTGACGCGCTACCCGTGCGCGCGCACGCCACGTCTCCTGTGAGTCCGTATGGTCACGCCACACAGTCACGTCGTACTGGCTCACTTTGGTGCGCCACATGTGCACACGTCAGGAGTTCGTGCACGCCAACCTGGACACTACCTGGTCATATGTCTGCCACCTGGTCCTTGCAGCCTCTGTGCTGAGCCACGCGCACGCGGTCAAAAATACAAAGGCGGCTCGCGGCGTTGCGAAGTGCAATGTGCGCCATCAAAGCGCCACATTGCGCCCATCGCCCACGCCAGGCACGCGTACGAGTTAGGGTGCCCCGCACCCTTCACGAGTACACTTAGTGTGTGCTTCTAAGAAACAATAAGGAAGGAGTGTTCCCACTTAAATACCCTTTTAAGTTTCATCTCTCCTCCTATGTGGGACAATGTGCTACTTTCCCATTATTTCAGAATTTAATGTTTCAAACACCAAACTTTGAGCATCCATATCTCATTTATCTTAACTTCGTTTTGGACACGTTTTGGTTCGTTGCGAAGCCTTTCCAACGTAGAACGCAAACCCACAAAGAAAATATATATGAACCTCAGTTTATAATATTTATTTGTAGTCCAAAATTAGGAAATATACATTTCCTATATTTGTGAAAAATGCTATTTTCACAAATTTCTAACAAAAATTTCTGTTTAAAATTTAAATGTTTACTTATGTTTAAATATATTTAATTAATATATATATATATATATGTATATATATTAAATAATACCGGAATAGGAATGGGTTAATTATAAAGAACTTTTATGTTTAAAAAATAAAATGTGAAAAGTTATGATGTGGAAATGCAAGAATTGGTAAGAATGTTTATTGGGTTGGAGAGAAATAAATGTTTTTTGTGCATTTATGATTAAAAATATATGTATTTAACATATTGCATTGGAGATAGTGTAAGTAAAACTTTTAGGTTGAAACGAAAACCAAAATCCTATCCTAACTTGAAATATTAACTAATTCTCCATGAACACTATTTTATTATTCACCAATTAACTTGTTTGGCATTCACAGAGTTTTAACCTAATTTATTTTTTCTTAACTCATCGTTAAACTTCAAAATTTTAATAAACAACAAATATTTCTCTTTCCCTAACTCAATGAGTCAATGTATATATAGTTCATACATTTCTTCATGTTCCATTGACACTTTTGCTATTTTTTTTAAGAAAAATCAACACAAAGAAGGGCGAACGATCTAAATTGCATTATTGAAGATGTCACTCTGCAATGAAGTGGCTATCATGTAACTCGAGTAAAAGTGACGCCTTGTGGTCATGGGTGATGGTAGCATTCGTGTGAGCTATGATTTTCGCCAATTCGTAGTAACACTTGGAGAAACGAATTAACCAAACAATCATATCTGACTTAGATAAGTGACCAACACCCTACTTATAATGGAAGAAGTTGATCTAGTTAATCAAATAAAGTGTAGTAAATTAAAATAAAGAATCTAAGGAGTTGGTTTGGTTCATATTCTCCTTTAAAAATGCTATTTTTGCTTTACCATATTTATAACAGAGCAACTCATTTTTTTAAAGTTTTGAGGTTAAGAATGAAAAAGTTTGAACTACGAAATGCATAACACCCTTATATTTTTACACTTTCAGGAGAGACTGTTTAACTGTTATTCAAAACTGAATTATTAATATTCAAGGTTTTTCTCAAATGCACTTTACCGAATAGGGCTACAAATGAATAGAACATTGAGCAAATAGATCGTAAACTGTTTGTCGAGAAGTTCGTTTGTTTAATAAATGAATGAACACAAACAATAAATTTTGTTTGTTTACTTAAATGAACGGACATGAACAGAGTTCACGCTCTTCGTTTATGTTCGTGAATGTTTGGTAACGTGTTTGTTTATGTTCGTTTGAGTTCGATTGTTCATTAGGGTTTGAATTTTTTTTTATATTTTATATTTAAATACTTCAAAATTTCCACTAATATTTTTTTTAAAAGAATATCAGTGGATTGTATTTTATTTCAATTATTTAATAAATATTAGATTAGTATACTATGGGTGGATCTACGACTCTACATAAGATTTGTGATGGAAGATGCTGATTTTATTCAAAATTTAAGACATATTCCTTTTTGTTGTATTCATTGATTACGTTCGGTTGAGCTCATTTATGTTCATGAACATTCGTTTGTGTTCATGAACGTTCGTTTGTGTCACACCCCAACCGATGGCGGAATCATCGCGGCGCAGCACTAGGCGAATCAGACCGCTCAAGAGAATCCATAACATCTATTAAATGACAATATTTATAAGTTTAACTTACAATTAAACAAACATTTCATAACAGTCATCACAAATTACATGTCTATTAAACAACCAAATCCGATAACCTAGATTTATTTAGTGGGTTTCTAGAGAGTCCTAATCTTGATTCGAGATAACCTGCGTTTAACGTGCAACATATGTTAAAATAATGTCAATACAAAAATGTATTGGCGAGCATACAGGTTTTGATATAGTAGCATAGTAGAGAAAAACGTTGCGAAATACCATATACAAAAACATGATAAACATATATAAACTAACAAGACAATTTTCACATGTTAAGTTCCTCAAAAAGGCTGGTAAGCGCGATTTGTGACTTCCTAGCTAGACCCCATCGGGTGTTAGCCAAACTATAGTACCATACTAGCTAAGGTGGGAGTTAACGAAAAAGTGTCATAGTATATATGTATCAAGCATCATGTGTAGACATGTGTAACGGGTATTAGCGTGAGATAATCAGTTTAGTTCATGTTGTGTATTTTGATATGAACGTATGTTACACCCAAAAAGTGCGTTTAAGGCGAAAAGGGGTCAAGTATACTCACAGTGGGTGCGTAAGAGTGAACATCGAGAGTTGATGAGAGGTGAGAAGAGTTCGATTTAGCCTGCGCGTTGAGATGGAAGTGCATCAGTCTTCTAGAGTGTTGAAAGAGTTGAACCGGAGAGTCGGTGCGAGGGAAACAGATATTTTTGTACGAAATTAGTTTTCGTGCGAAAATTTCATGCAAAAATTATGGTGTTTCAACTTGCGCAAAAATTTTGGTGATTCAACTTGCGAAATTTTCTCACGAAAATTTCATGCAAAAATTTTGGTGGTTTTCGTTATTCTTCGGGAAATCGAGTGTTCATCCCTCCAGCCTTAGGCCACTGATCGAACTTTGTGGCGGAGAGGTCTTAGAGCGAGTGAGTCGTTTGTGGAAACTCGGACTGGGTCGTATGAACCAGAAGTGATTCATATGAGCCAGTCCTGTTTGCACAAGTGACTGTTCTTGCGTCTTTGTGCAACCGGAACCGAGATCTTGTTTGAAACGGATGTAATTTCGAGTCCATTTCGTGACAGTTTTGACAGCGCCTCGTTCCATTATTTAGTGAACGAAACTTACTCGGTTTTTTGGTTTGTTTTCGTGTAAAATCGAGTTTTGAAAACAGTTTTGTTAGAATAACACTTGGTGAGCTTGAAACAACAAGGTTTCGGATCTGAGAAGCCAAGGCTAACCCAAACATGCTCGGTTAAGTGTAAATCTAAGGTAAAATCAGAAAGTTTGATGAAAAAGATGAAGATTTTCGTAAACAGAAGAAGTTTGGATGAAATCGGAGATAAACTTCGTGTAAAAACATTGTAGAAATCGTTGTGATTCGCGTGAAAAACGTAGTTTTCTTACTTGGAACAGAGAAAACGAGCTAGAGGGCGTTTTGGTGCGGAATGTCAGCAAGCAGAATAAAATGACAAGTGTTGGTATTTATAGGAGGAGAGGAATGAGGGTGATCCGATGAAATTTTCTCACGAAAATGGCTATTTTCGTGCCAAAAGTGTCATTTTCGTGCCAAAAAGACCATTGCGCATGAAAAAATCACATTTTTACCAAAAATGGAAATTTTCGCACGAAAATGCTAATTTTCGTGCGATTTTTTTTATTTTTAGAGATAGGTTAAGTATGTTAAGACTTTTGGTGTAACATTAAGCGTTGTATTGTATTTTATATTTATTTTATACTTAGCGCGATAAACTGAGTTTAGCGAATTTAGCAAGCGAGCGCAGGAGTTTGCATTGCGTTGAGCGTTTTAAGTATGCGTCGTAGTTCCCAAGTTTTGTGAGTGTCGTGTTGATGTTGTAAGCAATCGATAACTTGGAACAACACGCAATTATCATAGTATAAGCGAATGCGTCGTAAGCGGTGTGAGGCGCGATGTGGCGTGAAAATAAGCGATATAGTGTGAAAGTATGCGATGTAGCGTCGTAAGCGATATAGTTCACATTATGATCCGAATCTCTGTTGCTAGGCGTAACGAGAGTAACGAGCTACGAAAATGCAGGTTGTTATAGTCTCCCCTGCTTTAGGAAATTTCCTCCAGAAATATATTCAAAAGGGAGACCTGGAGAATTTAGATGAATAGATAGCGATAAAAGCGTTAGGGTGCACGAAGAATGTTTTGGTCGAACGAGGACTGACAAGTGAGAGCGTCTTAGTGGTGTAGGGAATCGATGACGAAGAGCAATTTAATTGACTCGTGGTTGATAACTCACGAGTTAGCGATCCAAAAATGTTTTTAAGTCTTTTTTTGAAAAATTTTGTTATGTTGTGAAACAACAGTCTATTAGCAGCCAATATATAACTATACTAAACATGAGAGGATAAGACTATAGAGATCATGTATAGAACAAAATTATGTAGAATAAGAGAATATGAATTCTTATTCATTGAGATGTAATTATGCAATACAAAGAAACCTATATATATATATATATATAGGGTTATTACATTAATACAAAGGAAACGAAGAGATGTGAGTTAGAAAGTGGATAGTCACCATTATATAGTTTATTTATAACACTCCCCCTTGACTATCCACGTGATAAAAGAAAACAATGTGTTATACGTTTGGTGGTGCTGCCTCGTTAAAAACCTTGCTAGGAAAACCCAGTGGGACAAAACCTCAGCTAAGGGAAAAAGAGTGCAGCTCGTATTTTCTCCCCTTGATACTTCTGGATCAGGTATGTTGCCTCATTAAAAACCTTACTAAGAAAACCCACTGGGATAAAACTTAGTTAAGGGAAAAAGAGTGCAACTTGTATAATGCTCCCCCTCATTTTTACATGTATCCTATAAGTGACTCATGTCAGGCTTCTTTGAAAGTTGCTCAAAACTTTGTTATCCATTGATCTGCAGCTTCATATTCCGTTTGATCCATTAATGGGAAATCCTTCAATGAACATTGATGTATAATCTTCATGTGAAACTTTAGTTGTCTCCTTTTATAATTAGATACCATAAGATCCATGCATATGTTTTGTTACATTCCCTACATTTACAAAACTAACCAAACTTGTTGATAGGTTAGTAAAATATGAATCCATACCTTTTGTGCCTTAAGAGTATATTAAATATATGTTTTACCCATTACATTATCTCCTCGTTGTACACGAGTTATATCTTGTCAATTAATTTTATCACATATGTCTGTGTACATATACTAGCAAGATATACAATTCGTATTTAACTATGGTACTTCTGGACCAATGATCTTTGCTTCTTTGATATGAGATGATAAGAGTCATTTTCTATATCAACTATTTGGACATCATTAAATGTACTTATACCATAAGCTTTGTACATATGAAAATGTCCATCATCGTATTATGATTGATGGATAATAATACAAATGGCTATTCTACACATTAAGCCATAAATTTGCAATACCATCTTTAATTTGCAAATTCTTGGTTAAAATATATGAGCCCATTTTGATATACCATCTTTAATGACACCATCAACATATACAATTATACTTGTAAACCTTATATTGTTCTTTTAATGAAAATCAAGGGACCAACTGCAACATATGTATTTCTCTTTTTTAAGCTCAGCAACAAGTCGATTATACCACATTAGACTCTACTATTTTAGTCCATACAAATCTTTTCTTAACTTTATAAAGATACATTGTTGAGGTTTTGAAATCAATGCTTTAGGAATTTACAACCATTCACATACTTCTTTAAACTTTGACTAATTATGTGATACATTCTTTAGGAGTTCTGTCACATAAACTTCCTTATTGATTTCTATATCATATGCAAAGATGCCTTGAACACTTGCTTCATCTATAAATCCATATTGTACCATGTTTGTACACTATACATTGAGATACCATAATCACCGGTACAAGTTTTCTATATATGTTTATTAGTGCACAAGAATTACATCCTTAAGATGTTATAATTAACTTTTTAGGCGCTTAACTGCCTTGGGAAACTCATCAAGAGTTCTAATTATATTTGGCATATAAAATAATCATAACATATGCAAATCTGAGTCATGGTGTTCTCGAGAACTTACTTTACATGACTTTGATAATGTAAATCCTTCAGGGACTTTTATGTAAACTTTCAGTATCACGTGATACATAAAATTCATAAGACGCATGTCAATTCTTTTCTTTATATTACCAGGCGAATAAAATATTGGAAAGTCATTGCATCCATCACTAGAAAGTGTGCATCTTTATAATCAATCCTGGGTCTTTGCGAAAATCCTTGTGCCGTCAGTTTTGCCTTATTTCACTTAATTTGATTTTCACATGAATCACATAAAAGACCCATTTGTATGCAACATATTTTACAACTTTAGTTGTATGGACTGTTGGTCCAGAAACTTTCCATTTCATTAGAGAATTCAATTCTGCCTTATTAGCATCTTTCCATTTTGGCCAATCCTTTATATGTTTTATTCGTAGGCAGATCTTAAATCTTGATCCTCGTCATTTCAAGCGCTATATATACAAAAGTATAACGACGTCGATTTTGTTTCGATTCCATACACTTCTAGACATGATACAATTTGCTAAGAGCTCTTTATTTTCAGGTACCTGAGGTTCTTCCAAACCATCATGTCTAATGTCTCTTTAAGAGACCATTTTTTTTACTATAACCTCGATTTGACCATCTTCTTCATTACTTGCTCCAATTTTATTCAAGTAATTTTTACTTTTTGGAATCGACTAGTCTACCATGGTTTAGGAGTGCAATAGACTCATTACTATATATAGTTTGTCCTACTAATCCAAATTAACTTAATTGGAGCATTAGCAGTTAATTATGTGACTTACTTAGTCACTAAAGTTAGGTCAGTAAATATGTCTGGTGATTGATTCTTTAATCTAGGTAAACGAATTATTTTTTGAATTTCTTGTTCACACAATTTAGTTTGAGGATCAATGATAATTCATGCGTACTCATTCTTTTTTCAACTGCCATTAATCTCCCCCTAATGTTGGGAATGTTAATTTACTTAAAGTAAGATCCAATGACCTGGAAATAAATCTCTCGTTAATTGCTCTAAGTATATAATCATAAATTGTATTTTAACCCAACATATATTCTCAACATTATTTGAGTTTCATTCTTTATGCGTTGTGGTGGATCAATTCCAATATATACTGCACAACAAAAAATTTGATTGGAAATATTTGGTTCCTGACCAAAACCAACTATAATGGGGAGAAACTATTACAACATGTTGGCTAGATGTGAAATAATGTTACCGCATGTAAAATCACATGTACTCAAATATGAACTTTTGCTCTCATGATTATTTCCATTGCAATCAATTTGTAGACGTTTGATCATTGTCTTCAACAAAAACAATTTGTGTCTAAGCATTTAGAAAGTTCAACACTTACTGCAATAATCATTAGTAACTTGGAAATTAAATTCAATGTTACAACCATCATAAATATGATAATCTGGAATAATATGCTTGTTACTCATTAGCTAAGCTACACACAACTTCATGTTGTAAATTTGATAACAATTTAGACGATACATCGATTTAAAAACACTAAACGGTATCATGTTTGGATATATACATCCTTCGTTCGTTCCATAATATTTTAGGGATTCACACCCTACTTTGGTTGGTAAATAATTAACTTTTGTTGAGAGCAAACATGGCATGCTTAATTATCAGGAAGACTCTTCTGGTTCTTCATTAAGTTTCACGTCATCATTGGCTCGATGTGGTCTAACTGGTCACGCCAACTTATAGTTATGATCCATAAACTTCTGGTTTAGGATCGTATATGTATTACTTGTACGTATGTAATACAAAACGTAAGATACGAGAGAATCTATTATAACCTCAAAGTTCAAACCACCATGTTATATAATTACTCCTTAGTTTACCACTTTTTGTGGTCCATCTCATAATTAACATGAATCACCATTGCAGTCCTGATGGTCGATCTCATTATTAATATGATCATTAGTACAGTTTTCTCAATGATGTCCATGATCGCAATGATCATTTAGTTTTTTCACTTCATGAATCAGAATAAAACCAAACATAAAGTTCTTGTTTTTTCATTATTTTCTCGAACATACAGATATAAAGTCACTTCAAACCTCTCATACTCTTATTATGATATTGCTACTTTCGGAGCAAATTTGAGATGTTACAAACAAAAATTATTATATCCGATTTTCTTTGTAAATAATCTTCTCTTTACATAACACCAATTGAGAAGTAATCAAATGTTCGAGTCATATAAGATTTGTTGGTCTCACATCTTTCAGCCTTATATAATTGATGATTTGATGATGAGATTATGGAGTCAGACATTTTAGATGTCAAATATAAGCATATTTACTTTTCATGATAGTGATAATAAACCTCAAATTTGGTTTTGTTTTTCTATTCAACTCTATTTACACGATGGCAAATAAAATACATGGTATAGTGTAGAGTCAATTTACATAATATACTACGTTATAACATGTCGTCATTGAAAACAAATTATAACAAAACTTTATAAAGTATGATATATTTTCATCACGTGCAAGAAAATATATGTAATTTATGTGTAAATATAACATGATATAGCCAATCATAAGTATATCATATATAGTCATATTTGTCACTCTAGTTTGAAGCATAAACAATCATCACCATCAACTTTCATGATCTTTATTAGTTACTTGTAAATGAGCTTTCTTTTACTAATAAAATTTTGTTTTTCAGGAAAACATAAATCTTGAGGATTCTAATGTCATGTTAATTCACAAATAAATTTTTTACCACACAAATATTTCATATATTTAAATATTTAATAGTAATTAAAAGGCATATACAATTACAATAACGATAATATAAACAGTAAACTAAAGTTGTGAGTATTATAACATATTATCATATAAACATGTGCATTATCGTAAAGTCATTATTATGTGCTAATGATGTAACACCCCAAAAACGTTGCAGTGGAAATACAAACGTAATAGTGACGGAAGTTGGTGCCCATAAATATCTTAGTGGACGATGCATCGTTAATTTTGGACATATTACTTAATTAAAATATTGTTTACAAATTTAAACATAAACCACAACCATAACATAGTTAAGTTGTCTTGATCCTTGTGGATCTTAATACAGTCGGTCCCAAATAAGTTTTAAAAGTGTCCAAAGTTAATTATTAAACAAACATGCATCACAACCACAAGATACGCCAAAGATTCCCGAAGCCATGCTCAAGTACCTGAAGAACACGTTAAAATCAAGTGTCAAAACAAAGGAGGGTGAGCTCACTTATTCAAATTTAAAATAATTTGATCCAAGGAAAAACTTTCTAATTATGTGTTTATTATCAAAACATCCAAATAATATTTTTGAAAGTTCATTTATTTATTTCCTTAATAAAAATCCATGGGTCAGCCGTCGTAAGCGTTACCCCGAAACCTCCGAACTAAGCATCTTCCAAAGTTTCACATATTAAATTTATTTTACATCCATTCGTTCAGATTCGTAAATTTGCAAGACATTACGAGCAATATATTAACATTAAGGGTATAATCAACGCTAGACAATAACAGAATATAAATTCGTCGCTTGACATGACACTGAGCTACCGGTCGCAATGGAGTTGTCAACCCGATAGATCTATCAACAATTCCACGCAATCCATATTAATGATTAAATGGCTAAGTTCGCGCAAAGTGCCCTCAATGGGTCACCCAAGATGCCAACCTTATGAACAATATATATATATATCCTACTAAAATGATAAAATTTAATATAACACGTTGTACGAATCCCCAACGTCCCCACCGAAACGTAAGCCTAATCCCGATACTTACTCTCTTGAGACCGGGCCAAGTCGTTACAACTTTAGATTTAAACATTTTAAATCCACACGGTCGTTCCATCCCATAACGCCGTAAAATCCCCGTTTCATCCCCGAAACGCATATATCATTATTCCAAAATCCGTTTCATCCCGAAACATCCAAAAACATATCACATAATTTCCAAATTGTATTTTCCACGAAAATATATTTATAGTTTAATCAAAGGCATATTTTATACGAAAACGTATACTTATCCTTTTAAGGCGTTTTCTTCCCCCAAAACATATACTAAAATAGTAAAAAGAGGGATTTAGTGACACTCACATTTGGGTGAGTATTTAAAATAGCGCGATCCCACAATTCGATTCAACACGTCCTAACATACGTAGGCACGATTTAATAATCAATATATTACAAAATTCCTAAGTTTCTCCAATACTTAGAATTTTCACATAACTTTGAGATTTTCTCGAAAAGTTATTATTTTTTATTATGTTTGCATATTAATATATATATGACTTCATATATATATATATATATATATATATTAAGATTTTGCGACTTGAACGATTTTATTGGTGACCTTAATGATCCGTTACACTCCCGTTTATAAATACTATATATCTACGATTTGCCCATCGTAATATATAAACATAAACGTGCACATATTCACGATATCATAACACGCGAAAACTCATTAACTTATTCACTTTATCATTTTTAAAGCATGTATACATGAAATAACTCACTAAGTTAACCTATGTATCAATTTCATGCTCTAGAAATAAGTTACACATTTTGATGCGATTTCACCGATTCTACCGTTTTAAACATACAAGCGTACATGCATAGTCTTAATTCCCGCTATCATGTCAACACTTAACATATTATCATATTCACATATTTAAATCACATAACACATTTAAACACATAAGGTTCACCCATGAACAACCCATTCTAGTGTATGTTGAAAAATGCGTATTTTAGTGATTCGGTAACGTTTTCGGGTGCCGAAAGTCACGTATGACTAACCAAACACCAAATAAACTAAATATAAGTTAATATACTTATATTTATACTAAAAATATCAGTTTATTTACTGATTTAAAACAGTTTCATAAAAATCTCTCGAAAATGCGATTTTTTACCGTTTTTACAGCATAGTTTTGCGTCAAACGTTACCATAACCATCCAAACTCGAAACGACTTCAAATTTTAGCACAATACATGTTATATACTGAATAAAATTATGGTTATAATCAGATTAGTGCAGTTTTTGTGTAGGGCACATAACTCATGCGATTTCACACATTTTACAACTTTTTAAGCACATAGTACTACACGCAAAGCTAGTATACATTATATCAAAGTTCCATACCACTTTTATACATGAGATAACCTTATTTTTAAGGTTTATTTACTGATCTAAAACCATTTTATTATAACATGATTAAATTCTCATTTTATGTACATACATGCACATGCATGACTAGGTACAAGCACTTAATGCATAAACATCATGTTTTCATCATTTCGTATGAACTAACATGCATCCAACATGTATTTATTTCATGTTCATACATTCAAGAACACCATCTTCATATAAACATCATCATCATCAAATCATTGGACATAAATGCATGTATCATGTTCTTGTATATTTAAGAACTAACAACAAAATTTTGTATGTATGCATATACATATATATATATACACGGCTCACATACATATATACACAAGATTCCAAAGTTCAACTTTTCATCATATCCTTTTCAAATCACTAAAACCTTTTAGAACATTCTCTTATGACAACTTTTGATGCATGCATGAACTTTAAACTTTACAAACATCATGTTAATCAAGAATCATTCAAGAACCAGAACTCAATCTCATATATACATATATATATACTCACAGCCACCCCTATATATATATATACATGTCCATGCACTGTTCACAAGGTTAATGAAAAATCAAGATTACTCTCTCATTATATCATAACACAGGAACTACTAAAACTTTTTCGATCATTATATTACCTTGTGGGTTTCCAATCTGTACACCACCTTCACCATGCCCCGGAGCACCACGTCCACTTCCTTGCCCAATATTCTGGTTAGCTTCAAGCTGTTCCAAGGCAGTATTAACGTGTTGGGCTATGAGTTGTGCCAACTCTTCTGGGGTGGTAGGTAGTCCAGTACCATGTCTCGCTTTTGGCGGCATATTGTCGTTTCTATTATTGCAATAATAATATCAACATAAGACAATGTTTTAATATTTCAATCATTAAATAATAGTGGACTAAAAAATACACATTCATCCACATAGTAATGAGAATAATTTAACCAAAAGAAACCCATAACATTGATATTTATCATGGAAATTACAAAGCTTGTTCATAGTACAACGACTAACCAAAATTTGGTGTGACATAATCAACCACCAGTAACAAGTCTAGATGAAATTTCCTCCTAAATATCCAAAAATTTGGCATGCAAGCCAATATAAGGGTTTATCAAAGAGACATACAAAACAAACAACCAACAATCACTTCTTCATTCCCGCAAACTCAAGAAGCCTCCTCACAAGCTCCTCCAAGTCAACTATCCTCCAATGCATCTGATCCATTGCACTGTCATCCAAGTCCTTCAATTCATCAAACCAATCCATCTGACCCTCTAAGTCCTTCACCTTTTCCTTGGTCGCCTCCAGATCTCTGCATATGGCCCCCAACTGACGGTCGCAATGAGAGCATCGGTTAACCCACACTCTTTTCTGCTTCTTCGAAGCAGATGCTGTCTCAGCTCTGGAAGTTGGAGCGATGTCTCCGACAGGTCGTATCCTCTTCCTACGTCAAAAGTAGACCAAAAGGGGTGCAGTAGGAGCGCGCGACTCGATCGATGGAAATGACGACTCGGTAACAACAGGTGGAGGGATCTCAGTAGTGGGCTCAGCAACGACAGCAGATGAGACGACCAATGTCTCTAATGGCTGAGCCATAACATTGGTAGCGTCCACTGCTGGTGCGATACTATAAGATCCTCCGATCAACGGAACACCTCTATCCACGTCATCGATAACTGGCACGGTACCTGACGATTGCCCGGTCTCGTAAATCGAGGGTGGAGCATCATCATCATCGTCTTCGATCCAACCGTTGCTTGTAAAAGCATAACGTGGGTCAACCTGGCTTGCAAACACAACAGGGTTAACTTGGAAGGATGAAGCGAATTCGGCCGCATCAACAAACCGTGGAATCGTAGGGGGTACCTCTGGTAATACGGATCTAGGTGAAGTCTCAGATTCTGGCTCGCTCTCAGAGTCAGTAATCTCGATGACCTCGTGCTCGTGCGACATCTGTGACATATATTAACCGTACAAAGTAAGTGTGTGTTCAAATGAAAAATAACACATAAGGCCCAAATAAACAGATTAACACGTATGCACAATAACACGCAATGGTTCTCATACATGATAAAAATCCATGTTTATTTAAAAATTTTGGCTTCGCGAATTTTGGACTTATACCTCAAAATTCTTCGGTTGAAGTCTAGAGTTTTCCCCTAAAAACATCTAGTTCGCTAACAACCGTTGGCTTTGATACCAACTTCTGTAACACCCCAAAAACGTCGCAGCGGAAATACAAATGGTGAGCAGAAATTGGTGACCATAAATATCTTAGTGGACGATGCATCGTTAATTTTGGACATATTACTTAATTAAAACATTGTTTACAAATTTAAACATAAACCACAAACATAACATAGTTAAGTTGTCTTGATCCTTATGGATCTTAATACAGTCGGTCCCAAATAAGTTTTAAAAGTGTCCAAAGTTTATTATTAAACAAACATGCATCACAACCACAAGATACGCCAAAGATTCCCGAAGCCATGCTCAAGTACCTGAAGAACACGTTAAAATCAAGTGTCAACACAAAGGAGGGTGAGCTCACTTATTCAAATTTAAAATAATTTGATCCAAGGAAAAACTTTCTAATTATGTGTTTATTATCAAAACATCCAAATAATATTTTCGAAAGTTCATTTATTTATTTCCTTAATAAAAATCCATGGGTCAGCCGTCGCAAGCGTTTCCCCGAAACCTCCGAAATAAGCATCTTCCCAAGTTTCACATATTAAATTTATTTTACATCCATTCTTTCAGATTCGTAAGTTTGCAAGACATTACGAGCTATATATTAACATTAAGGGTATAATCAACGCTAGACAACAACAGAATGTAAATTCGTCGCTTGACATGACACGGAGCTACCGTCGCGACATGGTTGTCAACCCGATAGATCTATCAACAATTCCACACAATCCATATTAATGATTAAATGGCTAAGTTCGCGCAAAGTGCCCGCAATGGGTTACCCAAGGTGCCAACCTTATGAACAATATATATCCTACTAAAATGATAAAATTTAATATAACACGTTGTACGAATCCCCGACGTCCCCACCGAAACGTAAGCCTAATCCCGATACTTACCCTCTTGAGACCGGGCCAATTCGTTACAACTCTAGATTTAAACATTTTAAATCCACACGGTCGTTCTATCCCATAACGTCGTAAAATCCCCGTTTCATCCCCGAAACGCATATATCATTATTCGAAAATCCCGTTTCATCCCGAAACACATTTATATCCAAAAACATATCACATATTTCCAAATCATATTTTCCACGAAAATATATTTATATTTTAATCAAAGGCTTATTTTATACGAAAACGTATACTTATCCTTTTAAGGCGTGTTCTTCCCCCAAAACATATACTAAAACAGTAAAACGAGGGGTTTAGTGACACTCACCTTTGGGTGCGTATTTAAAATAGCGCGATCCCACAATTCGATTCAACACGTCCTAACATACGTAGGCACGATTTAATAATCAATATATTACAAAATTCCTAAGTTTCTCCAATACTTAGAATTTTCACATAACTTTGAGATTTTCTCGAAAAGTTATTATTTTTGATTATGTTGGTATATTAATATATATATATATATATATGAGTTCATATATATATATATATATAAATATATTTTAAGATTTTGCGACTTGAACGATTTTATTGGTGACCTTAATGTTTTATCCGTTACACTCCCGTTTATAAATACTATATATCTACGATTTGCCCATCGTAATATATAAACATAAACGTGCACATATTCACGATATCATAACACGCGAAAACTCATTAACTTATTCACTTTATCATTTTTAAAGCATGTATACATGAAATAACTCACTAAGTTAACCTATGTATCAATTTCATGCTCTAGAAATAAGTTACACATTTTGATGCGATTTCACCGATTCTACCGTTTTAAACATACAAGCGTACATGCATAGTCTTAATTCCCGCTATCATGTCAACACTTAACATATTATCATATTCACATATTTAAATCACATAACACATTTAAACACATAAGGTTCACCCATGAACAACCCATTCTAGTGTATGTTGAAAAATGCGTATTTTAGTGATTCGGTAACGTTTTCGGGTGCCGAAAGTCACGTATGACTAACCAAACACCAAATAAACTAAATATAAGTTAATATACTTATATTTATACTAAAAATATCAGTTTATTTACTGATTTAAAACAGTTTCATAAAAATCTCTCGAAAATGCGATTTTTTACCGTTTTTACAGCATAGTTTTGCGTCAAACGTTACCATAACCATCCAAACTCGAAACGACTTCAAATTTTAGCACAATACATGTTATATACTGAATAAAATTATGGTTATAATCAGATTAGTGCAGTTTTTGTGTAGGGCACATAACTCATGCGATTTCACACATTTTACAACTTTTTAAGCACATAGTACTACACGCAAAGCTAGTATACATTATATCAAAGTTCCATACCACTTTTATACATGAGATAACCTTATTTTTAAGGTTTATTTACTGATCTAAAACCATTTTATTATAACATGATTAAATTCTCATTTTATGTACATACATGCACATGCATGACTAGGTACAAGCACTTAATGCATAAACATCATGTTTTCATCATTTCGTATGAACTAACATGCATCCAACATGTATTTATTTCATGTTCATACATTCAAGAACACCATCTTCATATAAACATCATCATCATCAAATCATTGGACATAAATGCATGTATCATGTTCTTGTATATTTAAGAACTAACAACAAAATTTTGTATGTATGCATATACATATATATATATACACGGCTCACATACATATATACACAAGATTCCAAAGTTCAACTTTTCATCATATCCTTTTCAAATCACTAAAACCTTTTAGAACATTCTCTTATGACAACTTTTGATGCATGCATGAACTTTAAACTTTACAAACATCATGTTAATCAAGAATCATTCAAGAACCAGAACTCAATCTCATATATACATATATATATACTCACAGCCACCCCTATATATATATATACATGTCCATTTTTTATTTCTTTTAAAAACCCATTTGTTTTCAAGTTAGTTTTTAAACCCAAGAACAAGAGAAACTTCTATCATCATCAACATTCATCAAGAATCAAGAACAAGTTTTTAAAGATGAATATTATACCTTCAAGATTCTTCTGAGTTTTGAACAAGAGTTGATGATATGAAGCTTGGATTTTGCTTGAAACACTTGGAAATCACCTCCAAATCTTTAAATGGACTTGAATCTTGTTTGAATGATTATGAATCTTCAAGAATGAAGTTTGAAAATGAAAATGGATGTGTGTGTGAGGATGTTTGGCCGCAAACTTTGAGAGAGAGAGTGAAGATTTGATTTGATCTTGTAAGTGTTTAAATGGAGTGTGTATATGGTTTATATGATTACTTATCTTCCCAAGGCATGCACATGTCCAAATGGTAGCAAAAATTCAAAAGGTGGGCAGCCATTAGGCCGCCACCTATGCCCCCATCTCTCATATATATTATTTACATACACATATATATATATTATACAGGTATTTAACTGGATACCGGGTATTTTATCTAGCGTTTTAACTGCGTTTTAACACGTTTTAAATTATTTTCAGTGCTCTATAAAAATAAACACACAAAAATATTACTAATCAAAATTTTATTTGCCAGGACCAGTTACATTGTCGGTAATTAGCAGTATGCGCGCTGTGTTGCGCAGTACGTGCTTAAATTCGTAAAATAGGGATTTTAAGAGTTTTAATTTATTTTTATCATTATATAAAAATAAACTTGTCAGACTATTACTATAATAATTATTCGTTGCCCTGAACTGGCTGTGTTGACAGTATTTTGTCAGATACGCGAAGTATCGCGCAGTACGCGCTTAAACTCGAAAAATAGAGTTTCTTTGCGTTTTAAATTATTTTTCCTCACGATTATGATTATATATTATTTAACTCATAATGGACTATTTTTAGGATTTTAACATTATTCGGCGGTCATCGACGTTCGTTTCGCATTTTAACCGTTACGCGATAAGCGTTTATCTTATTTTTGCCAACGTAATTTTTATCAAACTTTGGATTTACCAACACATCAAATACCATATATAAACATCATAAATAATCAAATACGGCCTTATATTCATTCATGACACGTGTTACATTTGTACGGAACAGCCTAAATAGTCGGGTGTCACAGTCTCCCCCTTTTTAAGGAATTTCGTCCCTGAAATTCTTACACTACAGGTTTCGTTTTCGCACTAGACTTAAAGAGATGCGGATATTTTCGTTGCATCTGGTCCTTTCGTTCCCATGTGAACTCGGGTCCACGTTTAGAATTCCAGCGAACCTTGACCAACTTAATCTGACTCCTTCTAAGCTTCTGAATCTTCTCATCCAGAACTTCAACCGGTTCCTCAATAAATCTCAATTTATTATCTACTTGAACCTCATCAGGGGGTATAATTAGTGTCTCATCCGACAAACACTTTCTCAGGTTGGAAACATGAAACACGTCATGAACTCCATTCAAATCCTACGGCAGCTTAAGCCTATACGCGACTGATCCAACTCGAGATGCGATTTCGAAAGGACCTATATACCGTGGGCTTAGCTTCCCCCTTTTTTAAATCTAACAACACCTTTCCAAGGCGATACTTTCAGCAGAACACGATCCCCGACTTGAAACTGCAACGGTTTCCTTCGGTTGTCTGCATAACTTTTCTGTCGATCGGCGGCAGCTTTCAACCTTTCCTTGATCTGGACAACCTTGTAGTGGTTTCCTGGATAAGCTCAGGTTCGGTTAGTTGCCTTTCGCCAACTTCAGCCCAGCACAAGGGCATCGACACTTCCTTCCATACAAGGCTTTAAACGGAGCGGCTTTGATACTAGCGTGGTAACTATTGTTGTAAGAAAACTCTGCCAATGGCAAATGAGTATCCCAACTTCCACCAAAATCAATCACGCACGCTCTCAACATGTCCTCTAACGTCTGAATGGTTCTCTCACTCTGACCATCCGTTTGAGGATGATACGCAGTACTCAAGTCCAACGAGAACCCAGCGACTCCTGAAGAGATCGCCAAAATCTGGAGTCAAATCGTCCATCTCTATCAAAGATAATTGACACAGGCACTCCATGTCGGGCTACAATCTCGTTAAGGTACAACTGCGATATCTTTTCCGTCTTGTCTGTTTCCTTAATGGGCAAGAAATGAGCAGACTTCGTTAACCGATCCACAATTACCCATATGGTGTCATGTCCATGTGACGTACGGGGTAATTTGATGATAAAGTCCATTGCAAGATGCTCCCACTTCCATTTAGGAATCTCTGGTTGCTGCAGAAGCCCAGACGGCCTCTGATGTTCAGCCTTAACCTTCGAGCATGTCAGACATTTACTTACATACACCGCAACATCTCTCTTCATATTTGGCCACCAATATAACTCCTTAATATCCTGATACAACTTGGTAGAACGTGGGTGAATCAAATATCTACTTATGAGCCTCGTTCATAACCAGTTCACATAGGTTACCTCTAAGCGGAACCCAAACTCGGTTCATGAAGTACATTACTTCATCCGCTTTTGGTATCAGTTCACATTCCAAACCTCTCAAACCTTCTCTACTTAGGTTCTCATCTTTCAAAGCTTCTCGCTGTGCATTACGAATTCGATCGATCAAATTCGTTTGTATGGTCAAACCCAAAGCACGAACGCGCAGAGGCTTCTCCCGCTCCTTCCTACTGAGCGCGTCAGCAACAACATTTGCTTTTCCCGGGTGATAATGAATATCACACTCGTAATCATTGAGTAACTCTACCCAACGCCGCTGTCGCATGTTGAGTTCCTTTTGATCAAAGATATGCTGGAGACTCTTATGGTCTGTGTAAATCGTACACTTCATGCCATACAAATAATGTCTCCAAATCTTCAAAGCGAACACAACAACTCCCAACTCTAAATCATGAGTTGTGTAGTTCTTCTCATGCACTTTCAGTTGTCTGGATGCATAGGCTATCACTTTGTCCTTCTGCATAAGCACGCAACCAAGGCCCAAACGTGACGCATCACAATATACAACAAAACTGTCATTTCCCTCTGGCAGGGATAGGATAGGTGCACTACACAACTTCTCCTTCAATATCCGAAAAGCTTCCTCCTGCTTTTCTGTCCAATCAAATTTCTTATCATTCTGGGTCAATAGCGTTAAAGGCTGCACTATTCTGGAAAAATTCTCAATGAATCTTCTATAATACCCAGTGTAACATCCGTCGGTGTGACACCCAGCAAGTCCTAAGAATTGTCGCACCTCTGACGGAGTCTTCGACGCTTCCCAATTCTTAATCGCCTCAATCTTCGACGGGTCTACATGTATACCTTTCTCATTTATGACATGACCGAGCAAATGCACCTCTCGAATCCAAAATTCACATTTAGAGAACTTGGCATACAACTTCTCTTTCTCTAGAATCATCTTCAAATGTTGCTCATGATCTTCTTTGGTTCGCGAATAGATTAGTATATCGTCAATGAATACTATCACGAATTTGTCCAAATAGGGTTTGCATACCCTATTCATGAGATCCATGAACACTGCAGGCGTATTAGTTAAGCCAAAAGGCATGACTAAGAACTCATAATGGCCATAACGTGTTCTAAAAGCAGTCTTCAGAACATCTTCCTCAGCAATCTTCAATTGGTGATAACCTGAACGCAGGTCTATCTTCGAGTAGTAGCTTGATCCTTGAAGCTGGTCGAACAAATCGTCGATTCTTGGTAATGGGTACCGATTCTTGATAGTCAGTTTGTTCAACTCTCTGTAATCAATACACATTCTGAAATAACTATCTTTCTTCTTCACGAATAAAACAGGCGCTCCCCAAGGCGAAAAGCTTGGTCGTATGAAACCTTTGTCTAATAGCTCTTGAAGCTGATTTGACAACTCTTTCATTTCTGACGGTGCTAATCTATAAGGAGATTTTGCAATCGGTGCAGCACCGGGTACAAGATCAATCTTAAACTCGATCTGTCTCGCAGGGGGTAATCCAGGCAAGTCTTCAGGGAAAACTTCTGGATAATCGCGAACTACAGGAATTTCTTCAATCTTCCCACTTTCGGCATTCGTATCTACTACGTTAACCAAGAACGAAGGTTAGCCTTTACGCAACATCTTGTGCATCTTCATAACGCTAACAACTCTTGATACTCTACTCGATCGGTCACCGTGAACAACTATAGCTTCACCACCACCAGGACGAGGTATCCGCACTTGTTTCTCCGAACAAATGATCTCAGCTCCGTTCTTGGATAGCCAATCCATCCCAACGACTACATCGAAACTGCCCGGCTACACTGGTATAAATCGATACTAAAACTATGATCGCATAACCGAATTCTACAACCACGAATAACTTCGCTAGTCTCTATCAATTTACCATTTGCTAATTCTATCGAGTACTTTTTACTTAGCTTACTGGTTTGAGAACACAGAAATGGTTCAAAGTTTTTCGAAATAAAACTCAAGTCAGCACCAGTATCAAATAGTACGAACGCAGAATGGTCATTGATTAAGAACGTACCGGTAACAACTGCAGGATCATCACGTGCCTTCACAACATTCAGCTCAAAAGCTCTGCCCCTGGCATTCTGACCCTTCACATCCGGACAGTTCCTCTTGTAATGTCCCTGCTCTCCGCATTCAAAGCATCCCTCGAGCTTAACTCCCTCCGACGTACTCTTAGCATAGCACTCGCGAGTAATATGACCAGATCGACCACATGTGGCAACTTTCCCTGCTCATGACCGTGAGTCTTTTTCGCTGAACCACCTCCGCCATCCCTGGCATTATCCTTCCTCGAACCACTCGAATTAGGCACATATGCTTTCCCCGAATCGCGTTTTCTCTCACGCTTCACTTCGAAATCCTTTCTCGAGCTCTCAAACTTTCGCTTCCGCGAATCCCCAGATCTACGCTCAGAACGCTCTGATCGGTCAGATTTCCCATCTGCCTTGACTTTTCCTGACGACTTCCCAGTCTCCTCTTTCCTGTTAAGGCTACTTTTGAGAGCAGCATCATCCGCTAATGATTTCGCTAGAGTAGTAGCTTCCAGATAGGTAGTGGGCTTCGCTGACGTAACCATACTACGAATTTGTGGCGACAGTCCCCAGATATACCTTTCTACCTTAACGTACTCAGGAGTGACCATTCGTGGAACCAATCTAGCCAAATCATTGAACCGAGATGTATAAGCTTTGACGTTCAGGCCTTCCATGGTCAAATTCCAGAAGTCAGTCTCAATCTTCTGCATCTCACTACGCAGGCAGTATTCCTTTAGAATCATCTCTTTTAGTTCGTTCCAGGTAAGACCGTAAGCCGCATCTTCGCGCAAAATCTGAACTTGAGTGTTCCACCAGGATAAAGCTTCATCAAGAAACAAACACGAAGCATACCTAACCCTCTGATCTGCAGCACAACAGCTGATGGCCATCACAGATTCCATCTTCTCAATCCATCTAGTGATTTCAAGAGGCCCTTCAGCACCGTTAAATGATCGTGGGTTACAACCCTGAAAAGTTTTATACGTATATCCATGCACTGTTCACAAGGTTAATGAAAAATCAAGATTACTCTCTCATTATATCATAACACAGGAACTACTAAAACTTTTTCGACAATCCATATTAATGATTAAATGGCTAAGTTCGCGCAAAGTGCCCGCAATGGGTCACCCAAGGTGCCAACCTTATGAACAATATATATCCTACTAAAATGATAAAATTTAATATAACACGTTGTACGAATCCCCGACGTCCCCACCGAAACGTAAGCCTAATCCCAATACTTACTCTCTTGAGACCGGGCCAATTCGTTACAACTCTAGATTTAAACATTTTAAATCCACACGGTCGTTCTATCCCATAACGTCGGAAAATCCCCGTTTCATCCCCGAAACGCATATATCATTATTCGAAAATCCCGTTTCATCCCGAAACACATTTATATCCAAAAACATATCACATATTTCCAAATCATATTTTCCACGAAAATATATTTATATTTTAATCAAAGGCATATTTTATACGAAAACATATACTTATCCTTTTAAGGCGTGTTCTTCCCCCAAAACATATACTAAAACAGTAAAACGAGGGGTTTAGTGACACTCACCTTTGGGTGCGTATTTAAAATAGCGCGATCCCACAATTCGATTCAACACGTCCTAACATACGTAGGCACGATTTAATAATCAATATATTACAAAATTCCTAAGTTTCTCCAATACTTAAAATTTTCACATAACTTTGAGATATTCTCGAAAAGTTATTATTTTTTATTATGTTGGTATATTAATATATATATATATATAAGTTCATATATATATATATATAAATATATTTTAAGATTTTGCGACTTGAACGATTTTATTGGTGACCTTAATGTTTTATCCGTTACACTCCCGTTTATAAATACTATATATCTACGATTTGCGCGTCGTAATATATGTACATAAACGTGCACATATTCACAATATCATAACACGCGAAAACTCATTAACTTATTCACTTTATCATTTTTAAAGCATGTATACATGAAATAACTCACTAAGTTAACCTATGTATCAATTTTCGTGCTCGAAAAATAAGTTACACATTTTGACGCGATTTCACCGATTCTACCGTTTTAAACATACAAGTGTACATGCATAGTCTTAATTCCCACTATCATGTCAACACTTAAAATATTATCATATTCACATATTTAAATCACATAACACATTTAAACACATAAGGTTCACCCATGAACAACCCATTCTAGTGAATGTTGAAAAATGCGTATTTTCGTGATTCGGTAACGTTTTCGGGTGTCGAAAGTCACGTATGACTAACCAAACACCAAATAAACTAAATATAAGTTAATATACTTATATTTATACTAAAAATATCAGTTTATTTACTGATTTAAAACAGTTTCATAAAAATCTCTCGAAAATGCGATTTTTTTACCGTTTTTACCACATAGTTTTGCGTCAAACGTTACCATAACCATCCAAACTCGAAACGAATTCAAATTTTAGCACAATACATGTTATATACTGAATAAAATTATGGTTATAATCAGATTAGTGCAGTTTTTGTGTAGGGCACATAACTCATGCGATTTCACACATTTTACAACTTTTTAAGCACATAGTACTACACGCAAAGCTAGTATACTTTATATCAAAGTTCCATATCACTTTTATACATGAGATAACCTTATTTTTAAGGTTTATTTACTGATCTAAAACCATTTTATTATAACATGATTAAATTCTCATTTTATGTACATACATGCACATGCATGACTAGGTACAAGCACTTAATGCATAAACATCATGTTTTCATCATTTCGTATGAACTAACATGCATCCAACATGTATTTATTTCATGTTCATACATTCAAGAACACCATCTTCATATAAACATCATCATCATCAAATCATTGGACATAAATGCATGTATCATGTTCTTGCATATTTAAGAACTAACAACAAAGTTTTGTATGTATGCATATACATATATATATATATATACATGGCTCACATACATATATACACAAGATTCCAAAGTTCAACTTTTCATCATATCCTTTTCAAATCACTAAAACCTTTTAGAACATTCTCTTATGACAACTTTTGATGCATGCATGAACTTTAAACTTTACAAACATCATGTTAATCAAGAATCATTCAAGAACCAGAAATCAATCTCATATATACATATATATATACTCACAGCCACCCCTATATATATATATATACATGTCCATTTTTTATTTCTTTAAAAACCCATTTGTTTTCAAGTTAGTTTTTAAACCCAAGAACAAGAGAAACTTCTATCATCATCAACATTCATCAAGAATCAAGAACAAGTTTTTAAAGATGAATGTTATACCTTCAAGATTCTTCTGAGTTTTGAACAAGAGTTGATGATATGAAGCTTGGATTTTGCTTGAAACACTTGGAAATCACCTCCAAATCTTTAAATGGACTTGAATCTTGTTTGAATGATTATGAATCTTCAAGAATGAAGTTTGAAAATGAAAATGGATGTGTGTGTGAGGATGTTCGGCCGCAAACTTTGAGAGAGAGAGAGTGAAGATTTGATTTGATCTTGTAAGTGTTTAAATGGAGTGTGTATATGGTTTATATGATTACTTATCTTCCCAAGGCATGCACATGTCCAAATGGTAGCAAAAATTCAAAAGGTGGGCAGCCATTAGGCCGCCACCTATGCCCCCATCTCTCATATATATTATTTACATACACACACATATATATATTATACAGGTATTGAACTGGATACCGGGTATTTTATCTAGTGTTTTAACTGCGTTTTAACACGTTTTAAATTATTTTCAGTGCTCTATAAAAATAAGCACACCAAAATATTACTAATCAAAATTTTATTTGCCAGGATCAGTTACATTGTCGGTAATTAGCAGTATGCGCGCTGTGTTGCGCAGTACGTGCTTAAATTCGCAAAATAGGGATTTTAAGCGTTTTAATTTATTTTTATCATTATATAAAAATAAACTTGTCAGACTATTACTATAATAATTATTCGTTGCCCTGAACTGGCTGTGTTGACAGTATTTTGTTAGATACGCGAAGTATCGCGCAGTACACCCTTAAACTCGAAAAATAGAGTTTCTTAGCGTTTTAAATTATTTTTCCTCACGATTATGATTAAATATATTATTTAACTCATAACGGACTATTTTTAGGATTTAACATTATTCGGCGGTCACCGACGTTCGTTTCGCATTTTAACCGTTACGCGATAATCGTTTATCTTATTATTGCCAACGTAATTTTTATCAAACTTTGGATTTACCAACACATCAAATACCATATATAAACATCATAAATAATCAAATACGGCATTTTATTCATTCATGACACGTGTTACATTTGTACTAGACAGCCTAAATAGCCGGGTGTCACAAACGATTATCAAGTAATAGTACTATTATACATCATTTTTAATACGAATTGTATTTTGATTAGTAGTTCATCATAAATTGTATAATAACTAATAAAATAAACATAACATCCATTCAGTCACATATAAAATCAAAAGAGAGTTTGAAAACATATATGATGCATATATAGTATTTAACCCAAACTTTTAATTAAGAATTCCAAACCATTAGTGTCTCACTATTTAAAAAAAACAACTATCATAGAACAATTAAAAATAAATTGGATCAAACCAACTGTATGCCATCCACATATTATCATGCACATTATATAGAAATATATAAAAAAAATTACTATTTTTATCATCAATATAGCTAACAAGATTATTACTACTAAACACCAAAAAAATATTTTCATATAATAATAGATAATGTGACTGAAGTTCATAATATATTGTTCTCACTTTATAAAGGCATTATAATATCACTGAAATATTAAAAAATATGTGTTAACAGCATTGTGATAAATACATATTTGAAAAATTACTTTCATAAATTGTATTTATGTGCAAAATTATTTTCATAAATCGGATGATATATATATATATATATATATATATATATATATATATATATATATATATATATATATATATATATATATATATATATATATATATATATATTAGAATCTTCAATTGGCCACTCATCTTGATACACCATATATTAATATTAATATTAATTCAAAAATATAATAAATACTTATAGTTGGCACTAATAAACAAATACAACAAAGATGTATCAAATTCTTTCTGATTAGAATACGAAATATATAATTTTTTCCTTTTAAAAAAAGATAACTCTATCCCAGAAAAGGAAGATTTACTTATTTATGCTTCCCATTCCTTTGAGATTTTTTCTTGTAAACCAAATAAACAAAACGGTGGTAAATGAACCATTGCTTTTGTTTAGCATGGTTTTGATTTGTTCGATGTAATTGAATTACATCTCACCGATTTAAATCTTCAATTTTGATCCAAAAGATTAGTTTTATGATATTCATAAATTTATTTTCAATACTTTTAGGGTGATATGTATGATGACTTTTGGATGCTTAAAGTTGAAAATATAAACTAATCATCTAAAAATCAATACGAATAACTCATACAAGATTAATAATTATTAAATCACATGAATCAAGATAAAAACTTACTTGTAGGATAGTCATGCCGACTAATCAGTTTTTGAGAACTTTGATCTTTTGATGACTTCATGGATGTAAATTATCAGAACCCGTGTTTAGAGTCTCGTGCTGATAATGTGTTGTGAAAGAACAGTCTATTAGCAACCAATATATAACTATACTAAACATGAGAGGACAAGACTATAGAGATCATGTACAAAACAAAATTATGGAGAATAAGAGAATATGAATTCTTATTCATTGAGATGTAATCATGCAATACAAAGAAACCTATATATATAGGGTTATTACATTAATACAAAGGAAACGAAGAGACGGGAATTAGAAAGAGGATAGTCACCATTATATAGTTTATTTATAACATGTTAAACTATTACGAAAAGGCTTTTAAAGGAAACTTGATTTAGGAAAATTTTCTTACGATGCGGCGTTAGGCTGAGTCGGTTTAACCCACGTTGTAAGAAATGTTTTTATGGGTCAAAAGGCTTTAAATAATTCAAAAAATTTTCTTATTGGCCCAAAGTTTTGTAAATACTTCAAAATTTTTAGAAATTTCCATTTATTTCCAAACACAATGGTAAAAATAGGTTTTAACGGTATAAAAATTTTTAGTTTGCGTCGAACCCCACATGGCATCTTTCCACGAAAGTTTGTTAATATGGTTAAAACACTTATATATAGGAAGTACCAGCGGCGTATCCACCATGTTTTAGCCATATCGCCCCAGTTTCGTGGAGCGATGTCAGGTATGCCGACATATTAAGCATAGATTTCGATAACCTTGGTTCAAGCGGCAAAAGGTCGGACCAAGTTTGAAAAGAAGACCAAGTAGACTAAGCGGAGAAATTGATAGCAAACTTGGTTGGAGATAAGAGTGCGCGGGGATGGCTCGGCGATTGGAATAGCGAAGCAGTAAGAATGAGAGATACGATAAGCGTTAAAGCGTCACGAGGTGAAGACGATAAGCGAAGAGATAGCGTTCGAGTGTCGGGGGAAGAAAGCGATAAGCGGAGCGATAGCGTTTCAGCATCGAGAGGAGAAGGCGATAAGCGAAGCGATAGCGTTTAAGCATCGAGAGGGAGAAAGCGATAAGGGAAGCGATAGCGTTTCAGCGTCGAGAGGAGAATACGATAATCCAAGCGATAGCATTTCAGCGTCGAGAGGGAGAAAGCGATAAGCGAAGCGATAGCGTTTAAGCATCGAGGGGAGAAAGCGATAAGCGATAGTGTTTAAGCATCGAGAGGGGAAAGCGATAAGCGAAGCGATAGCGTTTTAGCGTCGAGAGGAGAAAGCGATAAGCGAAGCGATAGTGTTTAAGCGTCGAGAGGAGAAAGCGATAAGCGAAACGATTTAGATTTCATCGAAGCGAGTTCGCGTTGCTATAGACTTTTGAAAAGTCTAGCGATGGTGCGACCGAGAAGTGATGAGATGTTACGCCTTGCGAAGGAGTTTAGTGTGTCAAAATAATCATCATGATATTAAAGGTCTAATAACGTTCAACTACACATGGAATGTCTCCACAGGAGTTTGTTAGTATGGCAAAGCACTTATATATAGGAAGTACCAGCGGCTATCCACCATGCTTTAACCACACCACCTCCGTCCCGTGAATAGATATCACACTTTGTCGACATGGTTAAGACGCTTATATATAGGAAGTACCAGCGGCGTATCCACCACGCTTAACCATGCTTTTAACGTTATGGCACCATTAGAACTTACTACGATCCCCATGCACCCACCAGGTTAATCCTGTGGCACCCGTGATTAATTGGTGTTTGCATAATTATCGTAACTTATTCTAAAGGCGCATAGTAGGGGTAAAAATATATTATATCGTGATATACTATATATCGTTAGTAATAAGATTTAGTGTGTGAGCCTAGACTAAGTGTGATGACTCGAGTGAGAGAGAGAGAGAGAAAAGATGTCGTCGTATGTTAAAACGACACCGTACAATGGAATAATTAGAAAGCATAAGTACAAATGTTGAAAATCGTACTATTAACAACATCGTTCTACGCCTGGTCGGTGTTGGTGTTGACGACTTCTACTGCTGGGGCTGCGGCTGCTGGTGCTACTGGTGCGACGGCTGCTGGGGTTGCGGGCTGAATTGGCAGTGCTGGAAGGGCTAGAAGACCATGTTGTTGTGGCCCTGTGCGGCAGTTGCTGGTGAAGTGACTGAAACAGTTGCAGTTGACGCAATAGCGGCAGCTGGCTCCGGTCTGGTGGTGATACGTGCATTTCGGGCACTGGGGATGAGTCCATGTGTAGTTACGCCTGGGGTAAAATGGAACTGCCTGGAGAGGTTCAGGGTTGAGCGGTGCAGTTGCTGAGTAATTGAGACTCGGGCTTTTTCTCTTGCGGCTAGGCTTGGCGGTGGCTTGTGGCGGCGCGTTGTCGTCGTCAGATAACTCGATAGTAGCTTGGTTCAGCTTCTTGGTGGGATTCTTGGAGAAAAATCCAGCCAAGACTCGCTTGTCATTGATCTCTGCGGCCAATGATAGGTTTCTTTGATGGTAACCGGTCTTGCAGCTTCGACAAAATCGTCCACACACTCAGGCAAGGCACGTATGTACTTCTTGATAGCCTTTTCGGGAGTGTCGACTTGGCTTGGGCAGATGATGCTAAGCTGTTTAAACCTTGCTGTGAGGCCGGCGTTGTCACCTTCGACATGCTTGGTTTTCCAAAACTCGTTTTCTAGCTTTTGGACTTCGTGGGGAGGGCAATATTCTCTCTTCATAAGCTCTTTCAGTTCTTCCCATGATAACGCGTAAGCTGCATCGTTCCCACGTTTGATGCCCTCGCCTGTGCACCAGTCGAGTGCTCTTGATTGAAATACTCCTGTAGCACATGTAGTATGAAGATGCTCAGGGCACCCACTCTGACGGAGGCTAACCTCGATTGCATCAAACCACTGAAGCATCTGAGATATACTTCCTTTACCTGTGAAGACCATTGGGTCACAGGCCTTTAACTGTTTGTAGGAGAAAGTAGACTTTGGTGCATCGGACATAGAGTCTTCCGATGCCTGAGAATTGCTGACGGCTTGAACTTGGATGATGATTTGAGGAATGACCTTGGCCACGAGCGAGGCGATCCTCTTATCGGCGTTCCTTCTGGCTTGACGTCGCGAGTTGGAAGCGTTTGAAGACATCTAGACAAAGAGATTTGGAATGAGATTCGATCATAATGATTTTTGAAATTTGTGATGCGATTTAGCGCGTTAAAAACTTGTTATAGTTGATACTGTAATACGTATTCTTAGAATTCACATAGGAAAACACATATTCTAGATCTTCACGTATTCACATAAGCACATGTAATCATATACTAGTTATACGTATATATATATATATATAGAGAGAGAGAGAGAGAGAGAAAGGGTGCGAGGACGCGTTTAAGAGAGTCGTTATGATTTAGTTTTGTTGCGAATATTAGCTCTTGTTTTAGATTGTGATGGCTGTGCGAGTTGTGCGTACGTTTATGGAGCAAAAAGCGATAAATCGAGAAATCGATAAAACGTAAAAATCTTTAATTCGAAAACTTATAAGCATAATAAAATTTGATGATGCGTAAAATCGGCGATTGTAGGCTTAAAATTAATAGAGCGTCCAGGGTTTTGCGACAGCGACTACCCAAAGTGATTCGATCATTCCGTTTGAGTGTGGGCACACACTTAGCCCTAATAGGTAAATGCTCTCACCGCCTCGCGGCTAACGACATTACCCTTCCGGTTACTACGTGTCTGCGAAATAGTCGAGACTTTGGTGAGATTGAAAATCGTTGAGAGGGATGAGTGTTCAAGGTTCGGGTTTCACCCATAACTTAATAACTTCGAATCCCTGATCGTGGTTTCCCTCCCGGACACATCAGAAGGTTTCCACCGAATAGAATGGGAAATTTCCGTTAAGATGTGGATATCATTCCTAACTTAACGGAGAATTTCATGCTAATCGGAATACGCAGAGTGAGTGATTCGTCGAGAGTTTGCGGTTTTCACACCTAATCTCGACAAATCAACTCGTTTGTGATGTACGAGTATCTTTGCAGTTTCGTGTGTTGTGTCCAAGTCTTAGGAAAGACTTCGTATAGTATTTAAGTCCAAAGACAATGTTTTAAACGGATAAGCAAGGAATAGGCACATAGTTTCCTACTATAGACTAGGCAATTTACCTAATTCCCTATAGTTATGGCTCTGATACCAATCTGTCACACCCCAACCGGTGGCGGAATCATCAGGGCGCGGCACTAGGCGAATCAGATCGCTCAAGAGAATCCATAACATCTATTAAATGGCAATATTTATAAGTTTAACTTCCCATACAATTAAACAAACATTTCATAACAGTCGTCACAAATTACATGTCTATTAAACAACCAAATCCGACAACCTAGATTTATTTAGTGGGTTTCTAGAGAGTCCTAATCTTGATTCGAGATAACCTGCGTTTAACGTGCAACATACGTTAAAATAATGTTAATACAAAAATGTATTGGCGAGCATACAGGTTTTGATATAGTAGCATAGTAGAGAAAAACGTTGCGAAATACCATATACAAAAACATGATAAACATATATAAACTAACAAGACAAATTTCACATGTTAAGTTTCTCGAAAAGGCTGGTAAGCGCGATTTGTGACTTCCTAGCTAGACCCGTCGGGTGTTAGCCAAACTATAGTACCATACTAGCTAAGGTAGAAGTTAACGAAAAAGTGTCCTAGTATATATATATATATATATATATATATATATATATATATATCAAGCATCATGTATAGACATGTGTAACGGGTATTCACGTGTGATAATCAGTTTAGTTCGTGTTGTGTATTTTGATATGAACGTATGTTACACCCAAAAAGTGCGTTTAAAGCGAAAAAAAGGTCAAGTATACTTACAGTGGGTGCGTAAGAGTGAACACCAAGAGTTGATGAGAGGTGAGAAGAGTGTCGGTTTAGCCTGCGCGCAGAGACGGAAGTGCATCAGTCTTCCAGAGTGATGAAACAGTTGAACCGGAGAGTGCGAGGGAAACAGATATTTTCATACGAAATTAGTTTTCGTGAGAAAATCTTTGTGAAATTTTCGTGCGAAAATTTCGTGCAAGAATTCTGGTGTTTCAACTTGCCAAATTTTCTTACGAAAATTTCGTGCAAAAATTTTGGTGTTTCAACTTGCGAAATTTTCTCACCAAAATTTCGTGCAACAATTTTGGTGATTCAACTTGCGAAATTTTCTCACGAAAATTTCGTGCAAAAATTTTGGTGGTTTTCGTTATGCTTCGGGAAATCGAGTGTTCATCCCTCCAGCCTTAGGCCACTGATCGAACCTTGTGCCGGAGAGGTCTTTAGAGCGAGTGTGTTGTTTGTGGAAGCTCGGACTGGGTTGTATGAACCAGAAGTGAATCGTATGAGCTAGTCCTGTTTGCACAAGTGACTGTTCTTGCGTCTTTGTGCAACCGGAACCGAGATCTTGTCTGAAACGGATGTAATTTCGAGTCCATTTCATGAGGGTTTTGACAGCGCCTCGTTCCACTATTTAGTGAACGAAACTTAGTCGGCTTTTTGGTCCGCTTTCGTGTAAAAATCGAGTTTTGAAAACAGTTTTGTTAGAATAACACTTGGTGAGCTTGAAACAACAAGGTTTCGGATCTGAGAAGCCAAGGCTAACCCGAACATGCTCGGTTAAGTGTAAATCTAAGTTAAAATCAGAAAGCTTGATGAAAAAGATGAAGATTTTCGTAAACAGAAGAAGTTTGGATGAAATTGGAGATAAACTTCGTGTAAAAACATTGTAGAAATCGTTGTGATTCGCGTGAGAAAACGTAGTTTTCTTATTTGGAACAGAGAAAACAAGCTAGAGGGCGTTTTGGTGCGGAATTTCAGTAAGCAGAAATGAAATGACAAGTGTTGGTATTTATAGGAGGAGAGGAATGAGGGTGATCTGATGAAATTTTCGCACGAAAATGGCTATTTTCGTCCCAAAAGTGTCATTTTCGTGCTAAAAAGGGCATTTTCGCATGAAAATCACATTTTTACCAAATAATGGAAATTTCCGCACGAAAATTTTCGTGCGATTTTTTTTTATTTTTAGAGATAGGTTAAGTATGTTAAGACTTTTGGTGAAACATTAAGCGTTGTATTTTATTTTATTTTATTTTTATTTTATACTTATCGCGATAAACTGAGTTTAGCGAATTTAGCGAGCGAGCGCAGGAGTTTGCGTTGCGTTGAGCGTTTTAAGTAGGCGTCGTAGTTCCCAAGTTTTCTGAGTGTCGTGTTGATGTTGTTAGCGATCGATAACTTGGAAACAACACACAATTATCATAGTATAAGCGAATGCGTTGTAAGCGTTGTGAGGCGCAATGTGGCGTGAAAATAAGCGATATAGTGCGAAAGTATGCGATCTAACGTAGAACGCGATATAGTTCACATTATGATCCGAATCTCTGGTGCTAGGCGTAATGAGAGTAAAGAGCTGCGAAAATGCGGGTTGTTACAGTTTGCGTTTGTTACCTAAACTTAATGAACTAACACAACCGCATTCATTTCCTTAATGAGCGAACATGAACAGAAAATCTCGTTCTGTAAGTGTTCATGGACATTTCATGAACACATAATTTCCTTAACGTTGTTCGTGTTCGTTCGGTTCGTTTGCAGCCCTACTGAAACATAAAAAAAAACTTCACTTGCATCACATAAGTTTACAAGATAATCTTAATGGATGGTTTACCTAGGATCAACAAGAACAAAAGAATTAATTACGCGAGCTTCACATTGAATAACATCATTTCTATACTTTGGCTTTCATACTTTGTTCATGGTAGAGGATACATTAGACACACCATTAGAAACGTTAAGTGAATACATAGATGTTTCAATCTCAAATACAACCCAAAATTTTGTTGGGAAACATTTTAAAATTAGTTAGGATTATCTTAGACTTACAACCGCCACATCATAAAACTACGGGTCCAATTTATGTGTTCTGGGAGAGTTGTGGTTTGTTCTATCAGGTGGTATTTGTGACGGTTGTATGTTAGATGTTTCAAACTACATATTACATGATTTTGGGGCCTGGTCGCTTATGAGTTTTGACGAACATCCTCCAACAGATGATCGTGATGAAGATTTCAAATATGTTATCTTGTCCGTTTATTTAAACATTGGTACAACCTCACCAAGTTTTGAATTTTGATCCATTTGATAGATTCATAGATCTTTATACATGAACATCATGTTGCCACAAATTACTCTTTATCAAATAAATTCCATTTTTTTCAAATCATGACACCTTGTCTTTGTCTTTGACCCTAACAGTCGACATATTCTTGCTAACGAATACAACATTTGAATAAGTTATCAAAATGAAATGTTTGGTATAATTTATGTTTATGTGAAATATCAAACATGCAATTAAGTAAATATATATCACGTTAAACGTAACACATAAACCTGGTTGGATCAGTCTTAAAAGTGTGGTAATTTCTTCTTTTGTCAAGTAAAGTAGTCAACCATATATCACATATACAAATACTGATTTTGCATAAGTGTAATTAAATGTGTTAAATACTAAATGAATTAGTAGATCTATCAATATTCATCACTAAATAATAAGAAGACTAAGAGAGTGGTAAAAAACAATATAATAACAATTAATTTTGCAAAGTATTTTATGTTATTTTAAACCTTTTATTTGTTTTCTAAACAATTTATGTTTATTTCTTGGGAATGTTAAAATATTTACAAGTAAACACAAAAAGGACGAGATTACACCTAGTAATGTTCGGGTGAATATTAACAAATTCATCTTACGCCAACTTCTTAATTTTCAATCGACGGGGTGTCTCTACCAAAATCTTTTCTCTAAGTCGGTAAACATCGTCATTACAATGTCTCACAAAGTTTAGTAGTGATCACCTCTTGTCGTCTCTCTAATATTGGTGATAACCACCAATATCGCGTCACTATTTTTTGTAGTGATCGCTACTTTATCATCTCATCATTGTTGGTAGTACTTAGTAGTGATCGTCACTTTATCTTTTCGTAAGTTTAAGTTACATACAAATCAACTCATACAAACAACTATTCACAAAGTTTACAATAATCAGCACACAAGACATTTCTTGATTATTCTTCTTTATCTTGAATCTTGATTTGTCCCTTTATCATGGAAATGAAGAGTTTACATATTACTTTTAGATGAGAGAAATATGTACCTTTGTTTGGCAAAAGGTTAGTCAAATTGTTGAAAGTGGGTCAATATCTTAGAAAGATTCCTTTTGATTTTCTTTGACTCAATTTTATTAAATTGGTTTTTGTAAGAACTCTTAGCTTTTTTATAATTATGTGGATATTTTTTTTAATAAAAGAACGGATCCTTAGCTTTGTAGTTTCGTATCATCATAATTTCGTTTTGCATTTTAGCATTTTGTTGTTGAAGCGAGTAGTCATTTTAATCACGATTTAGAAGTGTCCATGGACCAGAAGGCTTTTTCACGATCAGACCATGATACCTCATTGACAATTTCTTTCATGATCCTTGGACTTCAAGTTATGGGATAGGATTTTATGGTTCAACCATGACATTAATTGTGGTCTTGTTGTTGACTTTTGGGCAACGATTTGGTAATCGATCCATGATCGGTGTACACTTTGTGAAGTTTTGATCTTTTAGGTGTGTAGTTGATTCAAAGAGTGGGAGGCACTTCTTATGAACATATAGTTATACTATGGACAAAAATTAGCTATATGTTTGAATTTTAAACACCATTAAAATATATACTCTATATTAAGCATGTATGCAGCCACAATATCATATTGACGTTAGTAGCTTAGTTTTATGAATAATTCCATAAAACTAAGTATGTTATTTTGAGGATGTGATCTATATATTATATAAATAAATAAAATTTGGGACACATGTGCTTTTGTTGTGCAAGCATTTAGGTGTTTTGACGGAAAATAAGGGAAAAAGTGATATTATCTATTCGGATCCCGTGTGATGATCCATACCCGGTATTTTGACCCGATTATATAAACATGTAATAACCTAATTCTCTCATTCAAGCAGGATACTCCTACGGTTCTTTTACAAAACCCTAGCAACGGCGACGACACCCTCAATCTCTGCACTTTCTCTACCATTCCACTTCACAAATCAATTTTTTTTTTCTCTACAACCCCTAGAATCTATAGTTCTTTGTTGAAGATCGAAGATTGAAGTTGGCCCTTTGTTTTTTCAATCCATTTCAGCAGGTATGTTAATCTCCATCTTCTTTTGTTCAAAGTCTAAAGTATACAGGAAGAAAGGTACCATTCATATATTTAGTTTTAGGGTTTTTAATGTAAAATCATTCTGGTCCGTTTTGTTTTTTGTTTTTATTGAATATGATTCTTTGTTTGTGAAGCAGTAAGTGTGAAAATCACGTTTCGTATGATGTTGAAGGATGTGCGAACAGAGATCTAGGGTTAGATCTGTGAAAGTTTTGGATGATACTGGCTTTGTTATTGTGTTATGAGATATCGTGTTCCTCAAGCCTGAACAGGTTGCCTCTTATTCTAACCCTAATTTCATTAATTTTTCATAAATTTTAATCGCTAGATTGTAAAAATTGTTGTTTGTTTATATTAGTTTGTTTATATTAGTTTGTTTTACATAATTGAATTTGCGGTTTTAGGGTTTGTGGTTTTGTTGTTTTATCGAATAAGGCTGAAAACTGATGGGTTCTTTTATGTTATTGTGTGATGCTGAACAGGGGAGAATGAGAAACCTGATGTAGGGACGTGTAGATTCGATTCACTCTTATGATCATGGTTTTAGAGTTATTATTATTCTTTTTTCTGGTTTAGATCGTTGCGTTTGGTGTGCAATTGATAAGATCTTATTATGGTGCATCGAAAGGATGAGGTAAGGTTTCATCGTCATTTTGTGTATAGCTGGTTCACTCTTTTTATATGATTTTGTTATGAGAATCATGTGATGCTTATCTAATTCTATTAGGAATAGGAATAATAAAACTATACCTACACAAGTCTTTTAGACTTTTAGTCAATCGAATACCATCACCCTAGCTTTTCAAATGTGTATTATTTAATATTAATTAGATGTATAGTTATTAAATGAAATTCTGTTCATTGTTAGCATATAATATACTCTAATTTTTGTGGTATTCTCTTTGAAGGTTTTCGTTAATGTTCCTTGGTGGTATTTTGCTTTTTATTCGATAATGAGTACGTCCATGTCTCAAAGGACTAAGAGCAAGTTTGTGCTTGCCAGCCCTACAAGAATTCCTGAAACCTTTATCAAGTATGTCCATTCTTTTAATTTCCCTGAACTATGTTGTTCTAAGTTTGTTGATTACATAAATATGTGGGTGCAGAGTGTGTATTGATTCAGTATGGTGGGCTAAGTGTGGTTTATTGTGATTGCAATACTGAATTTACTATTGGTGATCCAGCTGCAGTTGTTACTGTTAAACCAGCTACTCAACAAACTATGGAGATTATCGTTAACGAGGTAAAATTATAAATAGCTTATGAGAGCTGAAATCTTAATTTATTTGTTTTGTGAAAGCACATAAGATGACAAAATCAATAAACATGAGATTTTAAAGGATTTCGCCCGGTCACGACGATGCCATTTGGGCCTAATCAGCCACCCTCCTTCAAGTTTCAATTCTCTCTCTCCATTTTGACTTGATTATTTTATCGTTGAATTCAATTTTCTTAGTTTGTTTTTGTTTTTGCTTCAAATCTAACTCTGATCGATCGTCTTGATTTGTAGTTGAGACTAAAAGGTAGGTACTTTGTCCAGCCATTAAGGTTTTGGTGAGTGAAGCATCTGGCTTTTCTTGTCAAACCAAGTAAGTCTGATTCGGCTGTTTTTGACGAAATTTTTGGCCGGAACTTGTAAGTATTGTCTTTAAAACACCATTAATTTAACCAACATTATAAGTTTGTACATTTTTGTTGTATCAAATCACTAAAACATCTTACTTTTATGTACAAAAGCTCGAGTAGTCACTCTTCCCTGCCCGATCAAGATAGAGCATGGCCATCAGATTTCGAGGAGTATGAGAATTTGGAAAGACAAACTTATTAACAAAAATCCATCCACATCAAATATTGGCTCAAAAGCGAGGAGAGAAGTTAATGTTGGAATTACTAATATGTCCAGCATCACTGATCATTGCTTTTGCCAGTTGTACATTAGTTGGTTACTAAATAAATGTTGGCCCTTTGTGGATGCAAAGAAGATTCGATGCAGGTAAGAAACTGGTTAAAGTCATAAAGTGATTAACTAAATGTATTAAACTGGCCTTGTATTATATAGTATTCGTTGTGTGTGGTGTATTTCTAACAACATTGACTATTTGACTGTGATTGTGTAGGCTTTAAAGAGGAGCTCGCATCTGCAGAACGAAGAGCAGAAGACTACTAAGGGAATTTTTAGTCATAATGATTAATCCGGGTTAGGGGTCAGTGTTCTATTATCACTTTTTTGTGAACACTATTTATTGTCGATTGGATAGGAGAATACATGGAAAACGCTAGAGGGGCTAACTTGGGGTTATGCAAAACCGAAGTCTATTGGAGATGTGAAAACAAATTACGTTGTTATTTGGTCACGAGACTTGCTACTTTTCATATCACTAATTATTATTATTATTTTTTTTTGTATTATGACTTTGTATACATATTAATTAAAAGTTTTATGAACTGGATATTGTACCGGGTGAGATATAGACTCGATAGTAGAATAGGTATTGGGATAGGGATATGGATTTTATTGTTTATTAAATTAGTTATAGTTTATACGTAATTTCAATGGTAGTATATCTTAAAATATCATTCTATAATATCTAAATCTCCGTTACGAACTATTTAATATTTTCTTTATTCAACCCGTGTAATACACGAGTAACTAATATGAAATAAAAAAATCTATTTATAATATGGTCTATGTATATATAACATAAAGTAATATGCAAACAAAATATGAAACAAATTTTGTAGATAGTCAATGTGTTGTATGTGCAAGTTGCAAGATCAGGTAATCAGAAATTTGTTTGAAAAAAAACCTTATATTTTACAAGCTGGTACGAGAATTTGTGAAGAGATGGTAATATTCCTTTTCTAATGATTCTTAATACCTAATTTGTCAAAGATGGTGACTGAGATTGATACAAACAATATGAAAATATTGATACAGAGTTACCACTGCTAAAGCCTGAACTGTTTTCACTAGGAAACGAGGGAAAAAGGGGTTGAAGTTGGTCGTCTTCCGATGTAGATTCAAGGACATGGAAGGTATTTCACTAATAGTCTCAGTTGTGTTTTTTTTTTAATTTTATTATTAGACTGTCTGTTTGTAACATATCATGTAAGATTGGGTTTTTGTTTTGTTTGATGTTTGTAGCAGAATTGATGGAACTGATGGAGCTTAATCCGATAAGGGATGCTTTGGTGCGCGCCTTCTTGGAGTGGATGCTCTTTTGATAGAACAAAAAAAGGCTGGCAATAACTGTTGAGTTGGTTGCAAATCCATCGATCATCTTCTTGGATAAACCAACTTCTAGCCTTGATCTAGAGCTGTGCGTACTGTGAGAAACACAGTTGACACAGGGACAATTGTTGTATGCACAATTCACCAACCAAGCATACACAATTTGAATCATTTGACGAGGTGTGTATACCCAACATCTTTTTTTTCTTTTTCATGACATTAATCTGGTTACAATTGGTTGCTCTGATTGTTTTTTATAACTATCTTGCAGTTGACCTTGATGAAAATGGGAGGACAAAGTATTTATGTTGGACCTTTAGGGAAACACTCTTACAAGCTTTTGGAGTACTTTGAAGTTAGTGTTATTTCTAGATTTATTTGAATATTTGGAGTGATCTTTTTTCATCGTAATGTTATATCCATTTGTTGCTATAGGCTATTACAGGAATGCCAAAGGTTAGGAATGGTTATAATCCTGCCACCTGGGTGTTGAAGGTGACCTCATCTGCGGCTGAGAGTCAGCTTAACATTGAGTTTGTTGAGATAAATTTTAAGTCTTCTCTTTATCAGTAAGTTAAAGATAGTTTCGACTTTTTCTTGGGCTTTATGTTTTAGTTGAAGTGATTGCTTATTAGTCGTGTACAAAAAAAACCATGAATGATTGTGACATAGTTGTTAATAGCGGCTATAGCGCGCTATATGGCGATGCGACCAAGTGTCGCTATATGAGATCGCATTATGCTTTTGAGCTGAACAAAATCATCATCATTGTTCTAAATCAAAGTTTATTTTGTACCCGCTTAATAACAGAGTGTTTTATTTATTTAAAGGAGATGTGAAAGAAGTTGGTGTGACTTGAACAGTTTCCTTTTAGCTTCTTTGTATTACTAAAATATATTTAATTAAATAGTATGGCACACCCCTTTTTCATCAAAGTTTGATTAGAATTTGATATTTTGATTAGGTGTTGCTTTTGATTTCTTGGAATTAGCTCTTCAGATGTTTGTTTGAAGGTCCATTTTTCCTTCAAGATCTTAGTTTGGTAAGTATTCGGTCAATTTGGCTTCTAAAGAGTTTCCGGGTTGAAACGGACACATGTTTAAAAAACAAATTAACTTATACTAGGCTAAATAGGTAAGAAACAAGTTTAAAAAAAGGTGGAGGACATGGCTAAAGACCTGATAACAAATGGCTCATAGGTTAAGTATATAAAAAATTGCTTATACCACAATCTATTTTACTCTGAACTGTTTCCCTTAAACTTCATTTTATTAACCACATTTAGTTTTTATAAATAATAATATTTCACACAACTCCGGCATTGTATCATTATTGAAATCACATTCAGTATATGACTACTTTCCGTATGATCAATCTAACCAATGCACTTTTAATATTTTGGCCAGTTCTCTTTACAATTTTATATGATAAACACGAGTTCTTGATTTTTTTTGCCATTGTCACAGGAGTATCCACCTGTTTAATGAGGTTTCAGATCTTGATGGTTTCATGGATGACTCAGCAGGGCAAAACGCTACATTGACATACACTTTTGAGCCTCAAAGATGTAGGAGTGGTAAACTCTAAATGTAATTATGCAATGTTCATTTTCTTGAATGATGCAGTTATGATTACGACTTTGATTATGATTAAACTTTCCACTTATTGTAAGTTATTATATGTCTATTTTCAGGTTTATTGTAACTGGTATATAATGAAAACGCAACTTTGTTGTGTGAGAGATCGTTGTCGCTATCATAACTTATAAATGTAGTTTAGTTTAATGACTAGAAATTCTACAAATTCTTTTACATGTGATGTAACAGTTTAGTTTTATAATTTTGTGATTATAATAAAGTTTGAGTTCATATATAGTTATTTTACTTCAGATGGTGAGGGGAAATATGTTGTTGAATCAAACAATTGCTGTGATCCAAACAATTTATGAGCAATAGGTCCCTTTGGCTGTTCATCCACCATGGTGTGTCTTCTTAGGTGTATGAGTTTCGAAAGTATTCTTATACAGAGATCTCATTATGAATTAAAAAGGAATTAACTTTACATGAAAACTTTGAGTACATGTGGAGGCAGAGTTGGGATACTTGTGAAACCGAACTAAAAATCTGTGGTGGAGAAGGGAAAGAGGATACTTTAGAGGTTCAAAGTGTTGTATATGTACTTTTGTTTATTATAAATTAAATTTTCCTAACCCGGGAAGTTCCCGGGTAATAGCCTAGTTATAATATATATATAAGGATGTGTTAAAATGAGAACCATCATGAGTTGCGAGAACAGTGAGAACTTTTAGATCCGGGACGAGTTGAGCCAAAATTTTTTTTGCACAAATATAGATGAAAATATTATAAACACATCTGTAGAAAAAGTAAAAAAAAATGTCGAGGTAGTAGTTTTGACTGATGCAAGTTTTTTACACCTGGGTGTAAAATTAAATTTTAAAATTTACATCCAGGCGTAAAAAAAACTTGCATCAGCCAAAACTACCGTCTCGACAATTTTTTTATTGGTGTCTTTATAATGTTTTCATCTACATTTGCGCAAAAAAAAATTTGGCCCAATTCGCCCCGAATTAAAAAGTTCTCGTGGTTCTCGCAGTTCTCGCAACTCGTGGTGGTTCTTATTGATTAAATTTACTATTTTTATATGTATTTACTAATTTGTTTCATGCCATTCATTAGATTTTAGTGTAATGTATGCCCCTTTATACTAACAATATTGTTAATTTTACTTTTAAAGAACTCCCGAAAGTTTTTTTTTTATTTATTTTTGGTGCCAGATTAAAATCTTTCCAGATGCCCATCACCATGAATTAGGGCTGTTCAAAAGGTTCAGAGTTCGAAGCTCACACGAGTTTAGCTTGGAAAAAGCTCGCTCAATTTAGCTCGGTTTGAAAGTGAGCCGAGCCAGCTCGGCTCGGTTAGAAAGTGAGTCTAGCTCGGCTCGACTTGGCTCGAACGAGCCGGATTAGCTCGGTTTGGCTCGTTTGTTAGCTCGGCTCGGTTTAGCTCAGATTATTTTACCTATAATATATTTTATTTTTCCGTACATTATAATATAATACAAAAAACTAATTGTTATTTACATGTATCTAGGTTTGTAATTTGATATCTATGACTTATTGGAATATTTATTACCATGCTAATGAACTAATAATGTATTTCGTCGAAGTTTAAAACTTATTTTGTGTTGTTTAACTTGATTTTGGCTTGTGACGTATTAGGTTGAACTTATTTTGGATATGTTATTTTAAAGTATTGAATAATATTTTAGAGTACTTAATTTTTAGAGTTATATATTAATTTTTATTTTTAAAATCGAGCCAAATCAAGCCGAGCCGAGCTAGCTCGGTTTAAAACCAAGCCGAGCCCGAGCTTTGATTTTCAGCTCGGTTTCGAATCCGAGCCGAGCCGAGCTAGCTCGGTTTATAATCGAGCCGGGCCCGAGCTTGGCCTAGCTCGGCTCGGCTCATGAACAACCCTATCATGAATTGTTCTCAATTAAATATGCTTAATTGTGGGGTTTTTATCTCGTCCACAACCAATGCCCCAATACACATGGGTCAGCAATGACACTGGTCTGATCAAGTGCTCGAAAGGAGAACATGTGTGAGATATGCGAGATGAATAATTGCAAGGGGTACGACTTGGGAAAAAAAAAGAAGAAAGGGGTTGGCGAAGATTATGGTTATATATATATATATATATAGGGTTAAGTTCATTAGTGAACAACACTTTTTATTGTGAACACTAGTGAACTAATCCTAACACTTGATTATCATTACACAAGTGTATCCACAAGTATAAATCAATGGTCAGGATTTGGTTATGAAGATACACTAGTGTATTTTATGATTTAATGATGTAAATCAATAGTCATGATTTATTCACTCATTTCACAAATATACTACTATTCACTCTAGAACCCCATCATATATATATATATATATAGTATTTTAGAATTTATCTATATCTATTTATACTGTATATCTCCCCTATCTAATAAAGAAAAGATGAGCATTACATCACAATGCTGAGATAGCAACCATCTAAGCCGTCCAACAATGCATTTTGTATCTCATTATTGCATCATAAATCTATTTAAAATACGTTTTATCTATACAAACTTCAAACCTCTATCCACCGTTCAAAATTCAAAACAAAACACCTGTTACCTTTCAAATTTCAAAATTTACCCTCTTCGTTATTATTACATCCCTCCTCCAGACCCATTTCAAATTCACACGTTCTCTCTCTCTACATCTCTCTACCCTTTCGTTCTCTTTCTCCCTCTTAAAATCACAAAACACTGCAACATAATTCAATCCATTATTTCTGCAAATTAACCTCCAATTTCACAACATTTATCTCAAACTTTAGAGATTGTGGCATGTGGAGAAAGCCCTAATGTGGTTGACGTCTGTTTCTTCAGCTTCACCATAACAATGGCATCTGTTCTCTTAGATGCTATCATCTTCATCTTCCTCACTCTATCTAAAAGCTTGTATCTAAAATCGAAAAAAAAAAAAATCATTTATGAGGACCTTTATCATGCAGATCAAGTGTTTGATGATATGTCAAGGAGAGGATATCATCCAGATGTTGTGACTTGCACAAAATTGATAAAATGTAGTGTATGGGAGGTAATCTAAGCGAGGTATAGAGATTAATTTTCAGTTTCTATGATTCGATTTTAGTAATATGTTATATACAGTTTCAAATAGTTATCAAAAAGTCTTTCTAAAATAAGAGATTTTGATAGTGTATTGTGTATATGGTGTTTAGTAAAAGTGGGCGAGGATGGAGGATCAAGGGAGGATGATGATGACAACCAAGGGCATTTTTGATAATTTCAAGCAACATGAGAGAAACTTTCACATTAGCTCACTCAAGTTTTTTTGCTGTGAAAAAAAATAATAATTTAATACACAGTTAACCAATCATGTTTTTTGGATCTTTTGATTCGCTATCAACAAGTCTCTACATGTCGGTGCAGGTGGGTGAGGAAAAAGACCAGCTCTAGGCGCAAGTTCTCGAACATGATGCTGTTGCTCCTTTATTGTTCTTATTTTGTGGAACTCTTCTTTTATCTTTATAAACAGGACTATGAAATTGGTGTAGTGTTTATCATCAAATGTTGGTGTAGTGTTTATCATCAAATGTATATCACATCAGTTGTTGTTTGACATCAGCTCTTGAACTCCATAACTGCATTTACATTAGTCTATGTTCATTAGATATTTCAATATCAGTGTTGCTTATGGTAACAAAAAAACAGTGTTGCTTCTTCATTTTCACTAGAAAAAGGTATACTGATTAAAAAAGTTTCTATATAATCAATCTTTTTATTAACCCAATTTCTTTTCCACATAAATAGTAGCTCATAGGAACGATAAAAGGCTCTGGCTACATGCATGGTTATCATCTTCAGTTTTGTTGTTCCTGATAAGAGATCTGGCAAGGTATTTATGAATCCACTAAAGACCCTCATCAGTTTTGCATTTTACCTGAGAACCATCAGTTAACTTCAGTTTAAGGTCGGTGATCATTTGGTAAATTAACTTGACTGGAGTATAGGTTTTGGAATGCCTGTTTAAATGCATTTGATAGGAATGCATGTTGAAAGAAAGGTATTTTGTTTATTTATAAATTTTCTTTTTTTCTTAAATCATGGTTTACTTGGTTAATTATGCAATGTGTTATATTTGAAATTCGTTTAGGTACTGGTCGGAATAAAGTTTCTCCCAAAATGGCCATTTGTTGGACGAACCATACTTTCAAATGAGTGTAAAACCAATTTCTTCTCATGGTCTTGATGTTACTAAAGTTCCTGAGATTGCGAGATGGCTGGTTAGTACTTGGTTTACTTGATTTATCGGGTGTATTTACACAAGCACACATGAACACAATCTAATGTGTGTAGTATGATGTTTTACTTGCTTAGGATAAGCTTTTGGCAATTGCGTTTAAAAGACACCGGTGCTTTGACCGGGGAAATAATCCAGTTTATTTGCTCTGAACTTAATCTTCATAATCCGGTGCTTTGACCCGTGTTCTAAAAGGTACATAAATATTTCAGATCAGAGACGCTTTGAAACAGGATCAGAGGTTCTGGGACAAACGTTCGCAGCAAATCAAGGGTATGTTAGCTTTTGACGCTTTGATTATATATAATAATAATAATAATAATAATAATAATAATAATAATAATAATAAATATAATAATAATAATAATAATAATAATAATAATAATAATAATAATAATAATAATAATAATAATAATAATAATACTAAAAATTATAGTTTGAGCTTGACATGAATTTGTGGTTCAACATGTGGCCTTATATGTTTACACAGTTAATTGAAATTTTCATATTATTAGATGTCTAGATAGCTTTGTTCATTTGTGTTAAAGGAATCTTACTTGAAATAAAGAAAATAAAAATTAAATAAGAGGTGCCAATTTTGTATATAGATGAGCTAGACAAGATATGATGGATAAATTTATTTTTTTATTGGTTAAAGATGATTTATAATTTGGTTCAATTGAATGAGATGTGGATTATTTGTTTAACCAATGCAACGACCTAGACTTCTGATGGACATCTCGAATGCTGGTGAACCAGCATGTTCAAGTGGATTGGCTCAGTTGAGTTGTACGAACAGAGGAAAAGGAGTGATAAGCCTAACGCTAACCATAGTTCCCGACATCATAAGCAAAGGGAACTATTGGTGCCATGGATTTATAATTTTTCAACTTTAGGCGTTGTTTAACTAAATTCTAAATTCATCATCAGTTTAAAAAAGTACATAGAAGTTGTAAATAATGCTTTTAATATCGGGATGAGATTTAAGATGCCCTTCGAGGGATAGGATTCTCCTGAAAGAAGGTATGAATATATGATTTGTTGTTTAATCCTTTTAGAATACGTCTACATATGGATGCTCATCGTTTAAAATCTGTCGAACCTGTGTAGGTTTACTGGTACAATCGTTGGAGTTGAAGACATATCGCCTCAATGGGAAGACTCCAAGTGGCGATCACCGAAGGTTGATAAATATTTGTATAATATAAATTATATAATAAATGCTTGATGTTTGTTTAGACTTTAGATCTGTGATTTGTTCGATAAACTAAAAGGTCAAACCTTTCATTGACCACACCAGGTTAAGTGGGATGAACCAACATCTATTTAAGGCCCGAAAGCGTTTCACCATGGGAGATCGAAACTTACAAATCAAGCTCCGCTGACGGTTTCATCACTGCAACAATCTGGATAACAACCTTCAACAGTCACCCCCACAAATCAAGTATATATCCTTACTATTCATTTCTTCGCTTCTTAGTTTTTTATATCTATATACTACTAAGATAATTACATGAAGCTGTGATATAGAGTACTTTAGGTTTTAAGTAATTTGTACAAACGATTATGGGTGGCGTGGGGTTCTGGTCGAGTTAATCTGCAACTTCTTTGTTGCATCATGGATAGGGAGGGGTATTCAAGTATGATGGCCCTCAACAATGTGCAAGGCCTAAATAGGTGTAAAAAGTTACTGGTAGTGCATGTCTTTTCTCTTATTAATTACATTTTTAGTTCTCGCTTTTTGCGGTATTACGTTACTATGTTACTATTTTATGATCAGGTGTTTATGGCATTGGTTTCATCGTTTTAGATCAAATGACTTCATTTGTGATTATCTTGCAGAGATGCCTTGGATGGATTGGTATTTAGTTCTGTTTTCTTTAAGTAAAATTTTGTGATTTGTTTAATTTGTGTGTATACGTTATTCCATTTCTAAGGTCTCCACCTATATCAAGCATTTATTATATAATTTTACTTAGAAATGGAATAACGTTATTCCATTTCTAAAATTTTGTGATTTGTTTAATTTGTGTGTATACAAATTAGGTTAATATCCTATTTCTGATTTTCTTGCTTCTTTCTCATTTATAAGGGACAAATTAGGTTAATATCCTATTTCTGATTTTCTCGCTTCTCTCTCATTTTTAATTAGAGATACTTATTCTTTAATTATTAATAGTTATTATATCATTAACCAAATAAATTTAATATAAAAGTAATTATGAATTTTCAAATAAACTTATTTTTCTAACTTAAAAAGCTTATTTAAGTCTCAAAATATCACTAAGTTCAAAATCATGTTCATTAAAATTAATTTAACATAATATACAACTATCAAACTAAAGTGTATTATTATTTTTTTCAAAACATATGTTGATGATTGTACATTTTTTGAGATTAAGTTATATTTTATTTAGCCTATGTAATAGACGGGTTTCTGAGAACATAATTTTTTTATTGCCAGCTATATAAAATTATATCTATTCAACCGTGTAGTGCTAGGAATCTCACCTAGCAAAGGAGTGTTAGGGATTGCGTTTATTTAATGGTTTTTAATGAAGGGTAGACTAGATTTTTTTTTACCTAAACTTAACAGAAACTGGCAGGGAACATTCATTAATTCTAGAATTAAAAATTAGATTGTTGAGTAAAGAGTATGACCCATATGAGTAATGTTTTGAAGTTGAGAACAAAATATGAAATTTCAACATAACAGCTTAACAATTCATTCATGTAATTTACTAAAATCAAATGATTTAACAAAAATAAAAATAATAACAAAACCAACAAGAAATATATTAAGTAGATCTGTTATTTGGTCACTCAAAATATTTTTGTTTAAAGAAATGTGTGTAGTGCGCGTTGGACTATCTTGCGCCACTATGCTTGGTGATGTAAGGCTTTCACATTTCCCCTTTGACAAAGGCATTAGTTATGCAAACACCACTGTTGACCAAATCACAAATTTGAATTCACGTGTTTTTTTTTCTTCTATAATTTATATAAATAAATATAAGAATTAATTGATAATAATAAATAAAAATAGTTGAAGATGAAGTTAATTATTGAAGGAGATGGGGTTGTCGAATGTGTGCAGCTGTTACTTGGCATTATTTTATAACTTTCCTACTTGTTTCCTACACCAATTCCATTTTTGTCATCTCCCTCCCCACCTCCATTGTCTTCACTCTCCACACGTGTTAACTCGTATACATATGTATATATTTCATGTGAGGACTCCATTAGTTTATTAGAAGAGATGACAAAATTTTCAACATGAATTGACAGATCATTTATGTCTTTTGTAATAAGAAACATTAAAAACATTATGATCCCATCTCAGTTGCATGCATCTTCCTAACTTTTAGCAAATCATCCTAATTAATACAATTTAACTGTTAGAATCCATATCTATGTCCAAGCGGACCTAGGTAGAGGGTTGGGTGGGCGGACGTACCCATTGAAAAAAAACAGTTTAGTGTATTTTACAAGAAAAAATCTCGATCGCACCCTTTGAAAATTTGGTTAAACCCCTCGTTCGCACTCTCAGAAAATATTTCCTGAGTCCGTCACTGTCTATATCTTTACACCAGACACCTATGTAATTTTACAAAGTGTTTTCAACTTGTAAAGTGTAAGAAGTCACTAGGTTACATCACATGTTTATAGATACGCAACATATGTGTATTAAAAGCACAAATATGAATTAATCACCATCACTATGTATGCTATAACTAGGGTTGTTACATACTGAGCCGAGTCGAGCCAGGGTTAGCTTGAATTTTAAACGAGTTAGCTCAACACGGCACAACTTGAATCTCTCAACCAAGCTGGACCTGTGAGCTTAAGCTTAGTTCATTTAAACTTCGAGCCAACTTGTGGCTCAACGAGCCAACTCAAAATCAATGTGATTAGTAACACAAGTTATATATACAATTACACATAGTAAATTAATGTTTTTTTAAATACAGTCTTTTATAAAAATCATATAGTAATACTACTCTAAACAAGAATAATAAATTTTTCATTTTTATATATAAATAATAAAAATAGTATACTATATTTTTCAAACTAGTCAATTTTTATTTAATCTTTATCATATAATATATATATATGTCACACCCGACCCGCAGCGGAATAAAAGTCGGAGCATAATTGGGTTATCACCAAAGCTCATGATTTTTACTAAGATGTTTCATATTTATTAAATTCAAATTACAACTTAAATATCCAAAACAAAATTCATACAATTACAAGAAAAATGAAACTATATAGTTATTCCAAAGCTTAAACTTGTTTATTCTTCTAGGCCTTCCTATGTGTTTCTTGTCTCAGCTGGATCACCTGTATCATGTGTAAAACGGGGGGGGGGGGGATTTTGGGTCAACAAAAGTTGGCGAGTGAACCTTGATAAAACATTGTTACTAATTTCTAGTTTTATTTAATAAAGAAAATTTATGCAATAATCACATGTGAGCAAACATATATAGATAAACAATCACAAACCACTTTGGATGAGTATATGACATGAATGATGATGTATGTGAGATCAAGGCTCAATCAAACGGAGCCGATCTAATGAGGCACCTGATGCTCAACCCGTATCCCACGGGGAACTGATGGGCCTAATGAAATGCGTGCACTGAGAATGATAAATCCAATCTACATATAATTCACACAACAATTGATACACATTTGATCACGGATATGATGTATGCACAAGTGTTTAAGTAAAATAAAAAGAATTATACGACACATGATACACCCCAAAACGTGATTAAAACGGGGAATTGGTAGAGATTCACTCACTACGGGTGCGTTCTTTGATGACGATGAAGGCGCACGAATTTATGATTCAATCGACGAGGGAAAAACTAACCTAGATAATAACAAAATGATTTGATAAATAAATAAATTTTATTTGAGATTAATATTTTTAATTTGTGCTCTTAATGGGATTTTTAGATTTATTTTTGTGAGTTTAAGGAAATTTTCTAACTTTAAAAATCTTATATTTAAGTATTTTTAAATGATTTTTCAATTAAATAAATAAATAAATAAAAAGAAATTAAAAAAAGTTGACTTTTTGACCGTTGACCGTTGACCGGGTCTTACCGGTCAGACTGTGTTTTCTATGCGCTGAGTGAGGTTCGAACTCGGGACCTCTCGTATACGTGCACGCAGCTCTACCAACTGAGCTACGTGTCTAACCCGAAATATTCTCTGTTTTAATTATATAAATATACTAATTAACTTTAACCTTATTTAGTTTATATCAAAAATGATTTAATATGGCCGAACCGGCTTCAGAGACCCGGAGTCGAACTCGGGACGTTCGGTTCGAGTGCGCACAGCCCAACCAGTTGGGCTGTGTGACTAATCTGTTTAATTACTGGATTATATTCCTCTTATGTATATACTGTGATTTGATCTGATTAGGTTTTAAAAATGTTGGTTTTATTTCTGAAAGTCGGTAACGTGTGCGATTCGAACTCGGGACGTGCATATTGTGTTTGCACAGTCCACCGCTGGACTGTGTGTCTAACCCGGTTAAATATCCGTTTTTAATTATACTAATACACGTTTTCATCTTCGTCTTCTTCGCTTAAAAATTACAGAACAGTGGAATCCGACTGTTCTGGTTAATCGATCACAACTTATACTTGTTTGAAATGGAAAGAAGATTAAGTGATATGGTATACCAAGACGGAGCGTTTTCTTCAGATTTCCGGCAGTGTTCATCGGCTCTGATTTGCGATTTCCGGCTGAGCGAACTGAATTAACAGTTTCGATTATTGTATTGAGCAATTAAGTTACTAAGCAAGAGATAGCAAGAGGGTTTAGATGATTATACCGTTCGACAGTGAGGCTTCGGTTTTCCAGTGATATTCCGGCGAGTGCGGGGATTTTCGGCAACGTTGTCTGAGACAGACTCTAGTTGAACGATTGAGGTTAATACATGCCGAATAATGGATTACAAAAAGAAGAGTTGAGGATTATACCGATTAGGAGTAAAGTCTCGGTTTTCCGGTGGAATTCCGGCGAATGCGAAAATCTCCGGCGACGTGTTTTGGAAGGAATAAAGCTTCGGAAACGAACGTGGTTCTGAGCGAAAGGTTTTCAGGAAGTTCAAGTGGGTATTTATAGTGGAAACAGGCTGAATTGAGTTTGAATTTAGGTCGAAGTTCGCGGTCACTGATTTCCGTTGGTTTTTGACTGAAATTGATTGCCGGCAACAGTTATAACCGACTTCGAAATCAATTTGTGTGTTTCAGTCAAAAGAAATATAGCCAAAATCACGGAGTGCCGGTTTTTTCCGGTGATGGCGAGTTCTGGGCGCGCTGATTACTGGTTTGACTTTCGGTTTTATTATAAATGTTATTTGTTTTAGTGTTTATCACAAAAGCAGTGTGTGGCGGAGCGGTGTGTTGTGTGTTTGTGCTTGCGGGTGACCCGGGTTCGAAACCCGGCGTCTCCATTTTATTTTTTATTCACATTTTATTATTAATTATCAATTATGGTTTTTAAATTCTAAAATATTTATTAATTAGGTACTATTTAAAATTATCTGAACAAAAAAAATACGCCACGGAAATTTATAACTGAATATTTGATTAATAAACGAAGCGGGTTTGGAAAACCCGTTTTTCGACGAATGTTACAGTATCCCCTACTTTTAGGAATTTCGTCCCGAAATTTAAGTAGTAGTGGTAACTGGAAAAAGATGCGGGTATTTTTCGCGCATTGAGTCTTCACGTTCCCAAGTAAACTCGGGTTCTCGTTTCGACTCCCAACGTACCCTGACAATTGGAATACGACTTCGTCTTAAACGCTTCTCTCCGAAGTCCATGATTTCTACCGGTCTTTCAACGAAGTGTATCGATTCATCGACTTCAATGTCTTCTAGAGGAATGTAGAGATTTTCATCGGTGAGGCACTTTTTCAAGTTTGATACGTGAAATGTGGGATGAATTCTGTTGAGTTCTTCTGGTAGGTCAAGCTTGTATGCTACAGGACCTACTCTTTCGAGTATCTTGAAAGGTCATACGTAGCGTGGCGCTAGCTTGCCCTTCTGGCCAAAACGAACCACTCCTTTCCACGGTGATACTTTTAAAAGTACCTGATCACCAATGTCAAACTCCAAGGGCTTTCGTCGTTTGTCTGCATAACTCTTTTGACGACTTTGAGCCGCTAGAAGATTGTTTCGAATTTGAATGACCTTGTCGGTTGTTTCTTGAATTAATTATGGACCGGTGATTTGTGATTCCCCAATTTCGTGCCAACATACTGGAGATCGGCACTTACGACCATATAAAGCTTCGAAAGGAGCCATGCCGATACTTGAATGATAGCTATTGTTGTACGAAAATTCAACTAATAGTAGATGAGCGTCCAAGTTCCCTTTGAAGTCTATGACACATGCTCGCAGCATGTCTTCAAGGGTTTGGATGGTGCGTTCAGATTGACCATCAGTTTGAGGATGAAAAGCGGTACTGAGGTCTAATCGTGTACCCAAGGCGATTTGTACGGCTCGCCATGTTCGTGAAGTGAAATGACCATCACGGTCTGAAATGATGCTTAATGGTACACCATGACGGCTTACGATCTCGCTGATGAAGATACGAGCTAACTTCTCGTTCTTGAAGTCCTCACGAATCGGGATGAAGTGAGATGACTTTGTAAGACGATCGATTATTACCCATATGGTGTCATGCCCACTGGAGGTGCGAGGTAACCCGGTAATGAAATCCATGGTTATGTTTTCCCATTTCCATACAGGTATTTCGGGTTGGACTAGAAGTCCTGAAGGTCTTTGATGTTCAGCTTTTACTTTGGAACAGGTAAGGCACTTGGAAACAAAAACAGCGATATCCTTTTTCATGCCAGGCCATCAGTAGGTGTATCGTAGGTCTTGATACATCTTGTCGGCTCCTGGGTGTACAGAGTATCGTGTTTTGTGCGCCTCATTCATGAGGAAATCACGAAGGTTATCGCGATCAGGAATCCATATGCGATTTAAATAGTATAGAATACCGTCAGATTTGGTTTCGATTTTTAGTTCAGCTCCACACGACAGCTCATCGCGTACGTCATTTTCTGTTACAGAAACATGTTGAGCTGCTCGGATTCGATCTTTGATGTCGGTTATGATTTGCGAACATAGAAGACGAATGGAGTTCGCATAACCTTTTCGACTGAGCGCATCAGCCACCACGTTTGCCTTGCCAGGATGATACCGAATTTCACAGTCGTAGTCATTGAGAAGTTCGACCCATCTTCGTTGCCTCATATTCAGCTCCTTTTGGTTGAAGATATGTTGGAGACTCTTGTGGTCAGTGTATATTTCACACTTAGTACCGTAGAGGTAATGTCTCCATATCTTGAGAGCGAACACAACGGCTCCAAGTTCCAGGTCGTGGGTGGTGTAATTCTTCTCGTGAACCTTGAGTTGCCTAGAAGCATAGGCTATCACTTTTCCTCTTTGCATTAATACACAGCCTAGCCCTTGCCCTGATGCGTCGCAATATACCACAAAGTCATCGCAACCTTCAGGGAGTGTGAGGATAGGTGCGTCACAAAGTTTTTGCTTTAGAGTTTGGAAGGCCTCTTCTTGCTTAGGTCCCCATATGAAGGGTTTTCCTTTATGAGTCAAAGCCGTGAGTGGTACAGCAATACGGGAAAAATTGGCAATGAAGCGTCGATAGTAACCAGCCAAACCAAGAAATGACCTTACCTCGGTAGGGGTACGTGGCGCTTGCCATTCCTGCACTGCCTTGATTTTTGAAGGATCAACATGAATTCCCTTGTCATTGACGACATGTCCAAGGAATTGTACTTCTCCTAACCAGAATTCGCATTTTGAGAACTTAGCGTAGAGCTTTTCAGTCCTTAAGAGTGTAAGGATGAGTCGAAGGTGTCGTTCATGATCGGATTTAGACTTGGAGTAGATAAGGATGTCGTCGATGAAGACTATGACGAAACGGTCGAGGTAGGGTTTGCATACCCTATTCATTAGATCCATGAAGACAGCGGGGGCGTTGGTTAAACCGAATGGCATGACCATGAACTCGTAATGACCATAACGAGTCCGGAAGGCGGTCTTTGGGATATCTTCTTTATGTACTCTGAGCTGATAATAACCAGAACGAAGGTCGATTTTTGTAAAGCAGGTGGCGCCTTGAAGTTGGTCGAGGAGGTCATCTATGCGAGGTAGTGGATAGCGATTTTTAACCGTTAACTTGTTGAGTTCTCTATAATCAATGCACATGCGAAACGTTCCATCTTTCTTCTTCACAAAGAGAACAGGTGCACCCCAAGGCGAGGAGCTAGGACGTATGAATCCTTTGTCAGTCAGCTCTTGCAGGTGACTGGCCAGCTCTTGCATTTCGGATGGGGCTAACCTATAAGGAGATTTTACGACTGGTGTTGCGCCAGGTATAAGATCGATGCGGAATTCGACTTCTCTCACAGGAGGGAGTCCTGAAATGTCGTCGGGAAAGACTTGTGGGAATTCTTTCACAACTGGGATATCTTCGAGTTTCTTCTCCTTGTTTCCCTTTTTGAAGACGTGAGTTAGGAATGTGACATAGTTCTTGCGGAGATATCTTCGGGCTTGAAGGCAGGACATTAATTTGAGTCCTTTCGAAGGGGTTTCCCCAAAAATACGTAGGGTCTGATTGTCTGCGAGAGGAATGCGAATGAACTTTTCGTGGCACACTACTTCAGCGTGATGCTGGCTGAGCCAGTCCATACCGATTATAACATCGAAACTTCCCAACTTCATAGGAATGAGGTCAATTGGAAAATCGTGATCGTTTAGAGTGAGGGTACAATTTCGTATAATAGAATTTAATGAAACGGGTTTTCCGTCAGCAACTTCCACCGTTAGAGATTCCATGAGATTAACACGAGTTTGGTTGAGGATAGGTTCAAATTCTAAGGACACAAAGCTCTTATCCGCGCCAGTATCGAATAATATGGATGCATAACTACCATTGATGAGAAACGTACCGTTGACCACGTTATTGTCAGCCCTAGCTTTAGTTCATTTAAACTTCGAGCCAACTTGTGGCTCAACGAGCCAACTCAAAATCAATGTGATTAGTAACACAAGTTATATACAATTACACATAGTAAATTAATGTTTTTTTAAATACAGTCTTTTATAAAAATCATATAGTAATACTACTCTAAACAAGAATAATAAATTTTTCATTTTTATATATAAAAAATAAAAATAGTATACTATATTTTTCAAACTAGTCAATTTTTATTTAATCTTTATCATATAATATATATATAGACACACACCACCATGGTCTATACTTCCACACCTATGAAAATGAAGGGTTATTCAAAGATAAACCTTATGAACACCAACAACAACTCAAAATCTCCATATTTCTCAGATCAAACTCCAACACCCCAAAACCCCATTTCAACCAAAAGATCACCCACCACCACCATCACCACTCAAGATCAAGCCAAAATACCATATGATGATGATTATGATTACAACCACTATTCAGGCAACAATAATAACCAAGAACAAGATGAACACTTGTCCATGGAAAACCTGAGAATAAACCAGTCAGCAACTGATGCAAACAGTCTTAGCAGCAGATTCAAGATCGAGAAACAGCACAGCACAGGAAGAACACTGTAGACAGCAGTGAAAAGGGTTTTGTCGGTCAGAAGATCTTCATCTGTTTCTGAAAGGTATGCAAGAATTCATGATCAGTATGTAAGTGATCCATTTGATGTTGATGGTGTGGAAGAAGATGATGAAGTGTTGCAGATGGGAAGATCTAAGAATATTATGAAGAAAAGAAGCAGTATATTAAAGGCTTGTAAGCGCATTTTTGGACTTTAGGTATATATATATTTTATAAAAAAAGGTTGCAGAAACAGAAAGAAGTTTATAATTTTTGAAGATATGTGATTTGGAAGAGAAATATTAAGGATTATTGTTTTTTTTTTCGGATTAATATGGTTTTTTTTATACTAAATGATATAATTAATTGCATAATCTGGTATTTATTAGGTGAATTGACTCTCAATGTTTGATAAGTATTTACTTTGCTATTTGTCTAGTATTTAAGCTTAATTAATGTTATTTTGGATGACAACAAAAGTTATAAAAATTAAATCTATGAATAAATATAACATATAAAAGATAAAAACTATTAAATGAGACAAAAAAACTTTTCTAGCTTTTAAATAACAGAGTAAATGGTCAAAATGTTCGATGTGTTTGGGCAGTTTTGCTAATATAGTTAAAATGTTTCATTTATCCCTTGTGGGTTCAAAAAGATTTCATCATTGCCATTTTGGTCCAACTGACTTAACCCCATCTATTTTTTCTGTTAACTAGAAGGGTAATTCGGTCATTTTATATGTTTGTTTGATAGTCCTCCTTATGATAAGAATATAAAATGAGTGAATTACCCTTCTAGTTAGCAGAAAAAATAAATGAGGTTAAGTCAGTTGGACCTAATTGGCAAGGTAAAACCTTTTTGAATCTATAGGGAATAAATGAAACCTTTGGACTATACTACCCAAACCACAGAGACTATTTTAGCAGTTTACTCTAAATAATATTTCAATAAATGGTTGGATGTTAGACTCTTAGAGCACCTTTAATGTGGTGATGTGTTGGCATCCACGGCCCGACGTGGAAGAGAGGGAAATGAGGGTGATAGATGCGGATGACATGGCGAGGCGAGAGACTGGGTTAAATTTGTGACCATAAATGGCCACGGATGACGAATGTAGGTGGAGGTAGATAGAGATGCGGAGAGAGAGGCGTGTGGAAGATGGATGGGAGGGATCAGACAAGCCTCGTACACCATCTTTGCCCTATGTTTACGACATATAAACCGGGTTTGTTTGCCATATACTTGTGTCATACATATTAAGCCTTAAAAGTTATAAAACAATTCTCAACCAAAGCCATTCCAGCTATAGCTAGGTGGTAGAGGCTTTTGCCTTTTGGAGAAAAGACCAATGCTCAAATCCTTAAATAAGATGAAATTTAGTATTTACTGGTGTAATTTAGGAACATGAGTAATGTAACCTCTACCATTAAAAAAAATTCCCAACCAAATGTAATAAAGGAGTAACCAATATGAAAGTCGATGTTTCGAAAGGGGTAGGCTAAAGGTACCCCCTCTCTTACTTTTCGTACCCCTCCTTGAAAAAATTACTTTAAAACTTGTCATATTTAACCCATAAAAAAATATATTTTTAAAAATGTTCTTTTCTGTAACATATTAAAATATATTCTTGTAAAAGAATTAAAACTGTTCCTTTTTCCAAATTACAATTAAAACAGATTAAAATATATCTTGTAAAAGAACTAAAACTGTTCGTTTTTCCAAATTACAATTAAAGAAAAAAACCCAACATAACTGAACCGTAATAACTAAACCTAACAAAATTAATCGACATGATAACATAACTAAACCGTATTAACCCACCACAACCAAAAACTGTTAATTTGGTTTAGTATTTCTTAAAAACTTATTTTCGGTTCATTTTTGGTTAACTAAACCGTATTAACCGACCACAACCAAAAACTGTTGATTTGGTTTTGTATTTCTTAAAAACTTATTTTGGTTCATTTCCGTTTAGCTTGTACGGTTGTACCCAACCATACAATAATAATCTTTATCCTGAGTTTCTCTTGTTTATATACATATTTTAGGTATATTTTGTTACAAAAAACATAATTAGGTATACTTACGAACGACTTGTTTTTGTTTTGTGAATACTTTTTCAGTCACATATATCTTTCTGATGCATTCTTATATCTGTTATTTTGTAGTAATTCATATAATTCTTTTTGTTTTTGATTAAAAATCCAGATATTCTTGATATTGGTTTGCTATTTTTTGTATTACAACGTTTAGAGTTACGTTCAAATTCACTTGTTCACACTTTCATTGGTACATTTATAATATTCTTGATATTAAAATAACGTTATTTTAAAAAGAAATAAATAAAAACGTTCAAAAAGCTTAAAAATGTCGTTTAAAACACAAAAATAAAAAAAACTTTAGATAAAAACAATAAAAGATAACAAAAAGACAAAAAAAAAAAAAGAAAAAAAAAACAAAACAAAAGGTTTGATTATATTAATGTAAAACTTGAGAAGAGGGGTAAGTTCAGTAAAATATAAAGGAAAGGGAATACGTATAGTAGCCCCTTGGAAAGTTATCTACTCTTGTGTATAGGAAGCTTCATGTTATTTGAAATATTTGTATTACATTCCACAAATTAATAGTGACTTATTATTTTCTTTTTCCTTTTTACAGATATTACTGTACTTCTTGAATTCTTTCACTTACATATATGATTTTTTTCTTATAAATAAAACAGACATGCATTTAACATAAATAAAAAATCTTTGATTGATTTTTAAATAACAAATTCATATCATTGTTTGCAGATCGTGCAACAGAAATATATGAGCATAGAACATGTGGTAAAACAAAAAATCCAGGTTACAGAGGAGTGAGTTTTTTTTTCTTGTTATATCAATTTGTATAAGGCCCTGTTTGACACATTTTGAATGGTTAAGTGTTGAATCAGTAAGAGGTCTGAATCATTAAGGGGTTGTTTGGCACCTTCTGAATAGTTAAGTGCTGAACCAGTAAGAGGCATGAACTAATTAAAAGTCAGTATAATGCTTCACCGTTCAGAGAAAAATGTCTAACCAATTCAGGTTAGATGCCTTAACCATTAGTATAATGTTTAACCATTCATAGGTAAATATCTGAACCATTCAGACATCTGCTTACGAAACAAACAGTCTAAACCATTAAGTGTTAAACCAGTAAGACGTCTAAACTATTAAGAGCCCTATTAAAAGGTAAACAAAGATCTCCCTAAGTTTATCTTGTAGGAGGCGCGTTACCTAAACCTTAAACTCTAATCTTCTACGACTATTTTACACTTTGTTTCTACTAACGAGTGTATTACTGAAAAAACTGAAGGGTCAATATAGAATTTTCTTCAACCAATATAGCTATTTTACAATTTGTTCAATTGTATTGATGTTCAAGATTCTTATACAACATGGCACTGAACTTCATGCATTACCATATTTGGGAATTTTCACAGAGTTTCATAGATTGCTTAAGGTCACGATGAAGGTCCTGAATAAGTTTTACACTCAAACAAAGATGTGCATCAAATTCATAGTCATTTCGCTTTTTTTGAACGACTAACACTCGCTCTTTAATCCTACATCGGTTCACCATGGGACTAGAATTCTCAACCTCATGGGCAGGGACACCTTTTAAAGGGTTATTGGATTTTATCACCCTAAGCTATTGGCCGTTGTCACCCCCAACTATCACTTTGACACCCGCCACCCCAACTTAACACTTTATGTGTTGTGTCACCCCCGTCGTTAATGAGGTGCTAACTTGGTTAGTTTTATTTGCTTACCTAGCCCCTTTTTTTTTATGACATGGCTTGTTTTTTATGAGGTGGGCAAGGTGAGTTGACAAAATTACCCTAAATGTTAATATTAAAAATAAATTATACCTTTTAATTCACTTCCCTTCCCTGTAACCCCAGCCCACCCCCTTCATCTCTTCGTCTCCGGTGAACAATCACCCACCACTGACTTCCGGCAAACAATCACCATGACGTGGCCTAATTTCGTAGAGTTTCACTTCGGTTTGCTTCAAAAAATCACTATTAATGGCAGATCTATTTCTTAAAGTTGGACCAGGCTTCATCATCACCATCGGACCGTCCATAAAACCGCTGTCGCAACCACAGTACTCGTTCCCCTCCCTTTGATTACCTATGCATTTCATCCCCATTCCCACTAGAGAAGCGGAGAGAGAGTGATTGTCGGCCTAATCCATGTTTTTCCGGCGGATCTGAGGCACCGGGCAAAGCGAATCAGATGTGTGTCATCGCTCCCTTCAATCGTTTGTAATATTCAACTCGCAAATCAAAAGATTATGTATACATTAATCGTATGGGGATTTCATTTGTTTTGGGTTCACTTAATATTTGGGTTATATATTTAATGTTGAATGCATATCGAATTGTCACTTGTTTGAATTTTACAATCTATGGAACAAAGCAATGGACCGATTAGCTGAGAGAATAAAATGAGGAGATGATTGTCGTTGGACTGAAAACACATGATTGTGGTGGCGGCCAGAGAAGAAACGTTTGAGGTTGGGGTGAGACGAGACGACGGAGAAGAAAACATTGGTGACTGATGGGGGTGATGACGGAAGGGAGGGTTGGGTTAATCTGGGCAGAAGTGGGCGGTGGTAGGCTGGTAGCCGGAAGGGAGGTTTGGGTTAATTTGGGCATACATGGGGTTTAATGTTATATAAAACAAGTCACATCATCAAAAAATATTTTACACCTTAGTGCGGCTGCATGTCATCAAAAACCAGCCACATCATAAAAAAATAGCCACATAGCGTAAAAAATCTAACTGAGTTGGTGCTCAGTTAACAACGTGGTGCCAACACAAACAAAATGTCAAGTTGGAGGTGTCGGGCGTCAAAGTGTTAGTTGGGGGTGACAACAGCCAAAAGTCAATAGTTGTAGGTGATTAAATCCAATAACCTCTTTTAAATACACTTTGATACAATGACACCGCTAGGCTGCAAGCCATGTGGTTCATGAGTCCTTTCAACTAGAAAACAAAGGTTGGCCTAAGCAAAAAAGATTGAATGAGAATGCAAAAATTTTAACTTTTAGTTCATAGATCATCATAAAAATCAACAGCGTCCTACACACATGACTTATTGAGTTATTGTTGTTAGAAATAACCTGTTAATGTGGTCGTACGGATCATTTGAGTAACGTTACCAATATGACATAACTAATCCCCGGTAAGTACTTAATGGTAGTAATTGTAAACATCGAATAGTTTAAGAGGACAATTAAGATTTTCCTTTAGGTCCCTTTTAATACGAGAATGTATAGAGTTTTTCATAACCTACCACCACTCATGATCATTATAAATTGATAATTGGCATTGATAAAAGAGTAAAAAGAACTCCTTAAAAACACCATAGGCATTTCTCTCTAATGTGATCCATCAACACAAGGTACCATAACATAACAGGAATCATGGCTTAATCTTCATCTTCAAAGATAACCACTCCCAAAAGTAAGTATCCCTAATTTGATATCCATGTTTTATTGCTTGAATAAACATGATTAGGGTTCTGTAATTTTGACCCATGTTTAAAGATATAATAGAGCGATGTTGATTATGTTAATTCGATCCTACAGACCATTTTGTTGTCTTGATTTCGCTCAATCAATTTTTTTGATTTGCGATTTGTGGTTAGCTTCTTTCTAATCTGCAAACAAAAAAGAGAGAACAATCTGCGTTATGACATACGGTTAATGAACCGAAACGTTTGGTTGCCATGGATTACACTTCATAAATTAATTGAGTATACGAATTAACAAAATTCAATTAAAATGTTCATGAGTTAATTGACTAAAATGGAAATTGCACATGCATTGCATTGCATGATAATTTTGTTTAAGAAAGTAAAGAAATAAAACTAAATTGGCTTTCTTTTCAATCACATACTAAAGTGTTATTGGAAATTACCACATGCCATGTGTGATTTTTTTATCTTATTATATTAGCCGTGAAATCAAATCATAATGTGAGGTTTCAAACTCCAATCTAATGATGAAAAGTCTGGCATCATCATAAATTAATTATCTACAATTCTTATCTCATATGCGGATTAGCTTTTTCTTCACAAATTTTCTCATAAATTTTATATGAAATGTATACCTTTTACATTTTTATTTTAACTTTTGAAAGTCTTATTTTATTTGGTTTCGTATAACCATAACTTGTGAATGGCCCAACTTTAATTTGTGTCACTTTATGTGATTACGTGTATTGTTAGATAATGAACCCAACAACTAATTGTTTAATAATACACATAATAAATTATTCGCCCAAAGGTGTTATATTATATTTATGTGCTTTACCATATTATTAATGTTCGTTCATCATGATACATAATTTTGATAAAAGCCAAATCAAAGTCAAAGTTCATGTAAAACATTAAACAATCTATATTTATGTGTGTTCATGATATCCAGAGGAAAGCCAAAATTCATTTAGAACATTAAGCCGATTTATTATTTATATCGCTCATTATCCTTGAATTTTGGTCAAAGCCACTGCGAAGCCAAAGTTCAGGCAGAACATCAAGTTGGTTTTATTTATGAATGTTCATAATACATGAATTTTGGTCAAAGCCAAAGCAAAGCAAAGCCAAAGTTCATGTAGACCAATAAATCAGTCTATTATGTATATTTAAAATACATAAATTTTGGTCAAAGCTAAAGCGAAGTCAAATTTATGTAGAGCATCAAGACAATCTGTTATTTGTGTATGTTCATAATGCCTGAATTTTGGGCAAAGCCAAAGCAAAGCCGAAATTCAGGTAGAACCTTAAGTAAGTATGTTATTTTGGTGTTTGTTAGAACTGAGTTTGATATTTACAAACAAATATTGATTATCACAATAAAATTCACTAAGAGGTAGTCATCATCAATGATTGTTTTTCGTTAATCTCAAAGGATTCAAATGTTTTACAACTCAATTGACTCTACAGACTCCCCCTCAGTTGATCACGTAAACAAAACAGTTTGTACATGAGAAAATGTGATGTGTGTGATAATCACTTATTTATACTAAGTACGAAAGCTCTGTTCAGTGATTGACTGGCATCACCCCGATAGTGACATCTAACAATCCCAACAGAAAAGATTCTACAGATGTTACAAACATTTGTGCAAATCTTATCATCTGTTTAAACTAGTCTAAACACTGTTACAAGATAAATACTGTAACATTGGAAAACCACTGTCTAAGCTATCATCTGTTGCAGTTATCCAAACATTTGTTTGGCTATACAGATGTTCGGTCTTCTTGATCAGACCTTTGACTTCATTGGTGCTTTATCTTCAACAGTCTTTAGCTTTCAACAGATGTTGTTTCTTCTTGAACATCGGTTCTAAGCCTTGAACATATGTTTGTTTTGTTCTTGAATAGATGTTCTAATTAGGTGTTCAAGATTCACTATCTTTGGAGAGAGGCTGGTTCAGTCTTTTGCTTATTTCTTGATTAGTGGATCATGCTTTGGCTTTTGGATATCATTTGTTCTTTTGTAGGTTCAACAATGTTAGTAGACTATATCTTCAATAGAACAATTTTTGTCTACCTTATTTGATTACCCCATAATGTAAATTACTTCAAGATTCTTCTTTAAGTTTGTATGTCATCTATTTCATCCATTCTCATTTCGAAAACCTAAGATGTTTTGCTTACTAAAGAGTTTTCACAAAATTTACTCTTATTAGATTGTTGATTTTCTTTTAAGACATGATAATCCTACTGTTCTTTTTTGATTAAAGTATTATAGAAGAAAACTAGAGCATGAATATTGAGATAAGTCAACTATTATATCTCTTATGATAATCATGAAGTCATTTAATTATTGCTATCATGAGCTATTCCAGATTCTAAATTTCCTACGACTAATCTGTTTTCTTTGGAAGAATAAAATAACTCCTAAGACGCATGTATTTACTTTAGATTCTAACCATAAAGTTTACTGGCATCGGTGAATACATCATGATGTACAATACCATGACCCGTAATTTAAGAGTTTACACATGAAAATCAGTACACTTTTCTGGTGCATTACATAATAACTTTCCACTAATACGATAAATTGCTTTAAGAATCAACTATACCACCATAAGTACCAAAGGAAAATGAGTGTGTTGATTAGCAACATATGTACAAGAAAAGATATGCATGAATCCAGAAAATTAGATGTTGTTCATCTCACTGCCACTAAACCTAAAAAGAGGATCCTTGTAAGGTCCAGAGAGAGTATGCAAGTACTACTTCCAGCTATAAATTTCTTCAAAGGAAAGTCTCGCTGCAAATTTATGCCATTAGACTAGGCATGAGCATCGAGACTCCATAATTAAATGGAATAGTTGGCTAAGATAAGTAGTCAGATATTTATGATTTTATGTCTACTAATGATAATATTTCAATTAACACATGATGGGTTGACTCTCCTTCTATGTGTTTTCTTACCAGAAATCAACAAATACTTAAGATGATAGTTAGTGGCAAAATTTAATGTTAAGACAATAAGAGCCGTAATAAATTATTTTATAAATGGGCTTCATGATACCTTATATATTTTGTAGATTATTCAGAATTTAGTATTGTAACAACCCAACCGCGTAAAAACAACCCGCAGCGGAAACGTCGGTGGTCACGTTACAAATTGTTTAAACACATGGTACTTAAAGTTTCGTTTCATTGGTTAGTTAGAATTACATTGTCTTTTGGGATTCGAAACAAAACAAAACAAATTTATTTTAAGCAAACTAAGGCCCGAGTCTGAATCCTACGTGTAACACACTTGAATAAGCATCAAACATTTTTACCTGAAACATATGTGAAAATAACGGTCAACTATGAATGTTGGTGAGTAACATAGGTTTTGTGATCAAGACGCACGGCTTTGAATATTGAAATATGTTTATCCAACTACAAGAGTTGATATTTTAAATAAATCACTGTAGCCATGAAGCTTTAACAAAAAGTATTTCTTTTGTAAAACCGTATGAGTAATCAATCAATTTAAAAGAAAACATTGTATGGTTTGATTAAAAACCATCTGTGACTTTGTATAAACCAACCAAATGTCTTGTATAAACCAAATGTCTTGTTTTGTAAAAATATGTCATTTTGTATAAACGAGTGTGGTTGTTGGTGATTATACCCAAGCCTTTGTTGACTGTCGAATAATCCCTAAAAGGGATTATCAATTGGGTTTCTCAGTTTCTGTCATTCCCAAAGGTAATTTCCAAACAAACCTAGAAAGCGGGAATGAGGTGTCAATCCTATAGCGCTATAACTTACTACTGATCGGCTTGGCCAAAGTTAATGAATGTATCATTATCATGTTCACATCCCATTATGTTTAATACATTGGACAATGTACTATGTATATTTAAACCAAATGTAATATGTTTTGTAAACTTGAAAAATAATAGCTACATATAAAAAACCCCAAAACAATTTGAAAATTGAAAAGTTGGGACTATGTACTACTCACAGGTTGCTTAGATGTCTTGCTCAATCGTGTATGCGAAACTCGAGTGTTTCCTAATTATGTCGGATTGTTATAAGATTAGTGTACATTGTGGCTTAAACGGAAGAACAAATAGAATGTCGTTTAAAATCAAACGAGCAAAGTATCTTGTGTAATATGATTTATTAAACCTTACATTTTGATTGGAAAGTGGCTAGAGGTGTTTTGACTCGTTACGACTTGTTCAAATGGTTTACACCACTTTAACGGGTCGTATGCGTAAATATGGGTCCGGATAGTCGAATGAGTCCTATAACGAGTCCGATATGTCAAAACATGTGTTAATAATGTTTTATGATCAGTTTAAATGTTAAAAATGTTGATCATACTAGTTTAAAACCATTTTACGCAAAAGGGTATTTTTGACATTTTAAAAGTATGCATAGTTGACTTGTCATTTAACTCACCAAAAGATATGACCATAAGGTATAACCTCAGAGGTTTATTCCCTATATTACTATGGTCATATTATTGGTTTTGGTCGAGTCCTAAGGTCGACCAAACAGGTCAGATTTAGTCAAAGCAGAAGTCATACCGTTCGACTTTCAACTAAGAATTAAATGCTAAACTAGAAATGACGAGCTAGACATATCAAAACATGTTTTATAATGTTAACAAAATTGATTTAGTGTCAAAACTTTTGGTTTTAATACTTAAAAACTCATCCTTAGTAAAATGCATTTTATGCATTTTTTATTTTTATTTAAAACACGTTTGACTCGTCATTTCGCCTACTATACATGATGATTAGAGGGTGTAATCACAAAGATTAATGTTTTGGTCAAAACTCACAATGAGGATAATGTAACCAAATCTGATTTTGTGAGGTTGAGTGCTTGTGTGTTGAACAATGATGTGAACGAAGATGAAATATAAACGACGATGAACACAAAGATTTATACGAGAAAAAAGCCCTTGATCGATGAAGATCTCCGGCATAAAAACCTCGGGTGATGGAAACTACCGATCACCAACTATATTGAACAATAATGTTAAGATTAATATAACTTCGGATGATAATGAAGCTCAATACAAGTGTTTGCTAGTGTGTTTAGGAGAGAAATTTTGAGAGTTGCAGGTGTACAAGTGGCTGATTGATTGTCCCTAATGAGCTCATTATCCCCATATATATTTCATAAAATATCATGTAACTAACTATCCGAAAAATGTGCAAGTCCTCCCATGTTCTCCATAACGGATATTCTTCATCAAGCACGTGCTCCATGAAGCATATTCGACGAAATTCTAGCAAAGACTAAGTCCACGTCGTCCATTACCTGCGTATAAGCATTAAAAACATGGATAATTGTTAGAAATCATAAGTAACGTTAAGGATCCTTGATCCTCCGAGTCCCTGCACCGTCCGCTAAGGATATGTGATCCATGCAACGCTTCAGGATATAGGATCCATAGTTATAAAATCTATGCCCTAACAATTGCCCCCAAATATGGCAGATAAGATGTGAATCAAGTCTGTCATATTTCCATTGGATGCGGACTAGCCGTTACACTGCCTGACGCCACTGCTAAGACCTGCTACAATCATCATTGCGCAATATAGGGTTAAAGATAACTCCCTTTTCTTTAAGGATCAGAAAATCCTTCTATTTGTGGAGGATAAAGCCTTTTTGACCATTCGTTCTTAACCTTCCTGCACTTAAAATAATTTGTAACACCCTCTATCAACCCGAGTGGACCGGCCACAGAGCTAGTAGAAGCCGGGGTTGAGCATTTTAGTAACCTTACGGGGTTTAAAATATAATCTTTTAACTATACCTGGTGTTGTTCATTTGTTTGGTAAAGTTTACTTGATATTCTTGTGTTTCCACATTCCAATAGATTGTATATGAAAAATCATAAGTTTGACATTATAAGAATTTAGAAAAATTCATGTTGTTAAACATTTGCCAATTCTGGTATTAAATAATCATAGACAAAATCTGATCAGATACAAGTAAATAAGTCATATAACCTTAATTGCAAGGTTCAGGGTGAAGTCAATAAGATAAACAAGTATGAGAATAAAGCATACCAGAAAATCTAAGTTAGGATTTTGAATCCTTAGGAACTACCTTTGTACAAACAAATAAGCCACCGTTGGATAAACTTTAAGGATCCAGGATCCTTTTTGAATCAACTTGTGAATCTTCGAGGCTCCAAAACCTGTTGAAATCAACTTGGGACTAAGCCAAACAAACTGGGGACTAGCCCAAACAACTGGGGACAAGCCCAAACAACTGGGGACAAGCCCAACAAACTGGGGACAAGCCCAAATAAACTGGGGATAAGCCCAACAAACTGGGAACAAGCCAATGATAACTGGGGAGAAGCCCAATAAACTGGGGACGAGCCCAACAAACTGGGGACAAGCCCAAAGCTTAAGCTAACGTGAAAACGTTAGAAACCTTAGGATACTGGCGTATGGCCCAAACTGGCGACTAGCCCATCGTAAGTGACATGAAAATGCCAAAACCTTAGCTAACGTGAAAACGTTAGAAACCTTAGGAGCGGATGTATGGTACGTCTACCATTATACTTAAGATCCTACATATAGCCAACAACAATGAAATTGTCAGCCCCTAAAGCGGATACTGGTCCCATTGCCTCGAACTATACTTGGATAGCGTGCGCTACTGGCGGGGTGTCAAAACCCAATTCGTGTGAAAGGTGAAAACCTTTAAACCGTAGAAGGTATTGGATACCTTAAGCTGGGGACAAGCCCAAAAACTGGGGATAAACCCAAAAACTTTGGAGGGTTGGCCAACCACTTGAATCTTTGTGAAAATTCTGCAAAACTTAAAACTTGATAAAATTGGATGTTAAAAATCTAACACCCTTTTCTCATGATGAATAATAAGTATGATATGAAAGAATTAGCAAAATGTTACCGAAGGAAGGATCATATATCTTTTCAGGATTCTTCGATCCGGACTAGATATCAGAATCTCTAAGGATCCTTGATCCTTGTTACATAAAGTACTTCTTTAAATGAACAGCATCCACGCTCTTGGTAGGAGATCACCATCCATGGTTAGCAAACGATATGCCCCCTTTCCAGCTTCAGCTTCAATGAGATAGGGACCTTCCCACTTTGGTGCCAACTTGCCATCAACAGGATTCGTGGTATTCCGGAATGCTTTCCTTGGCACAAAATTACCAACTTGAAATCTTCTGATCCTAACATTCTTGTTATATGCTTCAGCCACTCTTTGTTGATAACTGGCCACCTGTCACAAAAGTTAGCAGTTCTACTCCCAATAAATTGGGATCCATTATCACAAAAAATTTCAGAAGGAATTCCAAATCTAGTAATAATGTTTCGGTTAATGAAGGATATAGCTTCCTTTTCTCAGACTTGAGTAAAAGCTTCTGCTTCTATCCATTTAGAGAAATAGTCTGTCATGGCTAGCATCCACTCCCCATCTCATGAATGGCCAAGAGGAGGATATAGGATGTAGAGGCTCCACTTGCTAATGTAGAATGTTACTGTGCCTTTGACAAGCATCACATCTTCTTGTGGATTCCATAGCATTCTTCTTCATTGTAGGCCAGTAATATCTTGTTCTGAGGATCCTTGAAAATAGTGCTCTGCCCCCGGTGTGATTTCCACAGTCTCCTTCATTTTTCTCCTTCAAGACTTCTTAGATCCCAGGATCCTCAATGCATCGTAGATAGGGACCTGCAAGAGATATCTTATATAACATGTTATTTAATATGGTGAATTGGGATACCTTAATCTTGAAGGCTTTAGGTTTTTCCCCTGTGGGAATTTCCCCTTTAAGGATATAAAATTGGAAGGATGCAGGATCCTGAATTTGACTGCACATCATTAATAGGTAAAATTGCAGTGTCCTCCACGATCTCCGCTGCTTCATTTTCGTCAATTGCAGGAGACAAAACATGGATGATAGGTATCTTGACATCCTCTAGCATCTTTAGGGATGATCCAAGGTTAGCTAAAGCGTCTGCTTCTGCATTCTCTTCTTTAGGGACCTGTGTCAAACTGAAAAAAGCAAAAGACTGGGGACAAGCTCAATACAATGGGGACAAGCCCAAATAGACTGGGGACAAGCCCAAATAAACTAGGGACAAGCCCAAATAGACTGGGACAAGCCCAAAAGAATCTGCCAGTTTCCTGACTATCTCTAAATATTTGATTAGCTTTTCTCCTTTGACAGTATGTGAACCATTATAATAATTAGCAATTAATAATGAATCTACATACATTTGAAGATACCTGATCCTTTGCTTAGCTAAATACACTTAAAGATACATGATCCATTATTGGTAGTTTGGAATTCAGATGCAATGGATTGGGGTATAATTTCCCCCTTGTGGCGATTTTAGTAGTAAGCCTAGTCCAGTTCCCTTAATATTTGAAGCTCCATCTGTGAAGAGTGTCCAAGGATCCTTGGTATCCTCAAGTTATTGTACCTCCAATTCAGCTTCTCTTTGTAGATCACTACTAAAATTAGCCACAAAGTCAGCTAAAGCTTGGGACTTAATGGCAGTTCTTGGTTCATACTTAATGTCATATGCACTAAGCTTGACTGCCCATTTTGCCAACCTGCCAGACATCTCAGGCTTCCTGAGGACATTCTTAATAGGAAAGTTAGTCTTAACAACAATAGTATGAGTTTCAAAATAATGTCTAAGTTTAGTAGAAGCCATGATTAAAGCAAGAATAAGCTTCTCTAAATGAGAATACCTGGCCTCGGCATCAAGTAAACTTTTACTTACATAGTATACCTGATATTGTTGGCCTTCATGATCCTTAACCAGGACCTCACTTACCACTTTATCTGAAGCAGCTAAACATATGGATAATGGTTCTCCATCTTCTGATTTCATCAGGGCTGGTGCAGAGGATAAGTAATCCTTTAGGGTTTTGAGTGCAGCTTCATGCTTCCAAGCGAAGGTAGACTTTCTACTCTTTAAGAAGGATACCAGATCCTGCTCTATGCTATCCAGGATCCTATAAAAACTTTGGATTCAGGATCCTCAGGGTCTAGCAGTATATCCTTAACGTCCTGCTCTCTTGCCTCCATGACGTCCCTTGGTAGATACTTTAATTGCTATGCTTCCCTTGACTTCGAAACTGGCTTCATTAAAGAAGTGTAGCAGTTCTTTGCCTCCTGCTGATCACTCTCTATCTTTACCACTCCCCATGGGGTTGGTAGCTTTACACATTGATGGTATGTTGAGGGGACTGCCTTCTTGTCATGTATCTAAGACCTGCCAAGAATAACATTGCAGCAGCATAAGCAATCAATAACACAGAAATTCTGAATAGAGTTTACTCCCTCTATGTAGATCGGGAGTTTGATGTCCCCCAATGTATTTTTTGTTTCTCCACTGAATCCTATGGGCACCGACGAACTTCGGACAATTTCTGATTTAGGAATATTCATTCTTTTGAGGACATCCAACTGGATATGTTCACAGAGCTTCCTCCGTCAATAATGGTCCTGCGAACAAAATGGTTAGGAATAAACAACGTAATGACTAAACCGTCGTGATGAGGATCATGTATGTCAACGCGGTCATCCTCATCAAAGGATATCACTTTCTGCTAGGTTATGGTGATCGTTCGAAGAGGTGTCTCTCCATTCTCCATCTTTGTCTCCTTGGCGTGCCTTTTAGCTTCCTTAGTGCTATACATCCATCAGCGAGGTGACCGAAATCCTTATGATGAGCACACCATTTCGACTTATCTATCCCCGACCATCTAGCCTTGTCACCTAAATTCTGCAAAGCATGGATTAGTTCAGTGTTATCAGCAGAAAAACAATATTCAGAAATATGAGGATAATCTTCATCGTCATCCTCTTGTTAATCTGCATGGACATTCTGATTGTCATGCTCGGAGTATTGCTTGGATTGATTATTCTTGTAAAAGGATCCTTGATTCTCCTGTTTTAAGGATCCTGACAACCTATCCTGGATCCTCTTGTCATCCTCTAAACGGATGAACCTTAGAGCCTTGTTCCTTACTTCGTCTAAATTCCTGCAAGGTGTCATAACAAGATCATCATAGAATGGAGAATCTTTTAGTAATCCCATTTTAAAGGCTTCCACAGCAGTAGAAATATCTAAACTAGGGATTTCTAAGGATTCTCTACTAAATCTAGTGATGTAATCTCTAAGTGATTCATCACGTCCCTGAGTTATTCTATATAGATCACTAGTTAATCGTTCAAAGGTTCTACTACATGAAAACTGGTTATTGAACAAATTAGCTAGATGAGAAAACGAAGTAATTGAGTAAGGAGGAAGACTTAGCAGCCATTTTAAGCTGATCCAGTGAGTGTGGATCCGAAGCCTTAACACAGACATGCTTCCTTTAACCTTTCAGGGACGGGGTTGATCTCCATCCTTTCTCTATACTGAGCCACATGCTCTTCCGGATCAGTGGTACCATCATATAGCTTCATGTTGGGGGTTTGAAAGCGTTTTGGTATCTCAGCATTGCTTATGTGATGTGCAAAGCGAGATACTCTGTGGCTTCCATCTGGGATCTCAGGAATGGGTTTAACTACTCCGGGAATGCTGGATATCACATCCTTGAGTTTTTGTAATTCCCAGGCTATGGCTTGGTTGATACCTGAATCCTGCATGTAAGTTAAGTTAGTATCAAAAGATGTATTGAAATTGTTACCTCCCGATTGATTTGGAACTGGTATCCCAGGAGTATATCTACGGTAAGACATGTCTGGTGCAATCGTAGGACCAGATGAAGCAATGGTCTGCATAGGAATGAAATCCCCTTCATGTACTTCGGAACTTCTGAATGGCTGACTCCTTGAGGATCCTTGATCCTGAGACGAGGATCCTTGATTCTGAAAGTAGGATCCTTGAGATGGAAACTTCTCCATATATCCTCCCAAACGGAAGAAGGATCCTTGATTCTGAGTTGTCTCCAATGATCCTTGCTGAAGGATAGAGGATCCTTGAGGCTGCATAATTGCTAGTGATCCTTGCTGAAGGATCTAGGATCCTTGGGGTTGAGTCGTGGATCCTTTGGACTGCTGGATTGTTGATGATGGAGTAGCAAAATCCAATGCTCTAGGCATGAGTGGAGACTGATTTTCAACTGGTCTCTTTTGCTTCTTTATTTCATCAATCTCGCGAAGGATCCTCTGGTTGGTTTTCTCTTGTTGTTCCATGTAGCCTTTCATCTGCAAAATCAAAGTAAAAACATCACTGTTAGTAGTTGTAGATGAAGACACAACAGAGGTTTTTGATCCTGTGAAGACAGATGATGTCTTCGTCTGAGAATTTTCTGCATTCTTCTGGAATGCAGGGGGAATAGGAGGCAACAGTGCACTGGCTTGAGATGAGGTAACCGCCGACATGGCATTTGAATTGGATTTTCCCTGAGAAGCCATGTGGTTGAAGAAAATGAACAGAAATGAATGAGATTTTCAGAATTGAAGCACCGTTTGCCCCACGGTGGGTGCCAAACTGTTTTGGTCAAAAATCACAATGAGGATAATGTAGCCAAATCTGATTTTGTGAGGTTGAGTGCTTGTGTGTTGAACAATGATGTGAATAAAGATGAAATATAAACGACGATGAACACAGAGATTTATACCAGGAAAAAGCCCTTGATCGATGAAGATCTCCGGCATAAAAAACCTCGGGTGATGGAAACTACCGATCACCAACTATATTGAACAATAATGTTAAGATTAATACAACTTCGGATGATAATGAAGCTCAATACAAGTGTTTGCTAGTGTGTTTGAGAGAGAGATTTCGAGAGTTACAGGTGTACAAGTGGCTGATTGATTGTCCCTAATGAGCTCATTATCCCCATATATATTTCATAAAATATCATGTAACTAACTATCCGAAAAATGTGCAAGTCCTCCCATGTTCTCCATAACGGATATTCTTCATCAAGCACGTGCTCCATGAAGCATATTCGACGAAATTCTAGCAAAGACTAAGTCCACGTCGTCCATTACCTGCGTATAAGCATTAAAAACGTGGATAATTGTTAGAAATCATAAGCAACGTTAAGGATCCTTGATCCTCCGAGTCCCTGCACCGTCCGCTAAGGATATGTGATCCAGGCAACGCTTCATGATACAAGATCCATAGTTATAAAAATCTATTCCCTAACAATTAACACCTTCAATATCACGATCACGTAGCAAAGTTCAATTTGAACTTTGACTTGACCAAAATGGTCAGAACAGAAAGTCAAAGCAAAAGTCAATTTGCTTGACTTTTGGCTCATAACTAGCTATTTAATGAAATAGACTAGGAGAAATACTAACAAGTGTTCACGATGGAAGCTTAGAACTCAGAGAGGATGCTTCAATTACTGAAGAGTGTGGCGGACCACATGAAAACTGAAATTGTATGAAAGAAATGGAAAATCAAACGAAAGTGGTAAACTATCTTAACAACTTGGTGATCAAGCAAATCTGCTGCATCTGGGCACCCCTTACGGACCATAAGGCCTCCTGGCGGGCAGATGTTGCTTTTTAACAGTTTTGGCCCCTGAACTTGTATTATCACTTGTTTGCCATTTTAACCCTTCTAACACATTGTTTAGGTCATGTGAAGAATATTAAGGCATATGTAACTTGTCTTTTTATCCGGATATGTCGTGAATATCATTTTGCTCAATCGTATGCTTACGTATTTAGTAAATAAAATATAAAAATTTATTAAACACAGAAACAATCGAAAGTTTACAACCTTTGAAATGTTACTAATGTTGCAATTATCAATACGAAATTTACACTATGACAATTGTGAGGTGTGCATGGTCAAGACAAAGTCACTCTTACTTTAAACTCTCATATTATTTGGCATCACAATTTGGATAGAAACCTTATAAGATAAAACTAAATGGTACTATACTTTTTTATAACCTTTTGTTATCATGAAAATTAAAATTTACCAAAAGTAAAAGAAAATGAGACCTACAAACTTCATCCATTAAGACCAAATTTCATACGAAATCATGACCATGTTAATGAAGGATGAAATATTATCAAATTTCATTCTTAGTGACTTACGAGTATGTGTTAAAAGCCTTAATATTTAAATGGCTAAGGGAATAAATCAACTTCTATAAAAAAATATAAATTGTATCATATATGACTCCTGATATGCGTCAAATGCAGCATATAAATTGTATCAAATACGGTGTAAAATCAACCCTTTTAGTACTAATGATTGGAAAAAGTGTGTTTCTTTGTATACTTTTAATTTTCAGGATTAAAAGAGCTTAATTGTAGAAAAGTAACAAATTAACAACAAAAACCGGCATAAGTATGAAAGATGGGATGACAACACACTATACCAAACCTCCGAGCTTCACCCAAAGACTAAAACCAACGAATTAGAAGTCAAAGCACGGGGTCGTGCCTTGTTGGCATGGGCCATGCACCTTCAAGATTTCAGAACAGAACAAGACAAATAGATGCAGATAAGAGACACGGGGTCGTGTCCCTTGGACACGGGTCATGGTCAACCTCCAGATTTGCATATCTGGGATAATATAGCAAGTACAATTGCCACGGGACCATGTCGTTGACACACTGGGCCGTATAGCAGACTGCTCTAGCATACTAATTAAATGAAGATAGAGAAGAAGGAAGACACGGGGTCGTGCCCTGCAGGCATGGGGCCTTATAAGGCCATTGTTTACAGCTATAAATAGGAGTGCTTGGTTTCATTTCAAGTCATTCATTGGCAAACCACTTCTCTCACACCTGCCACCACTCCACCACCACAATACTACCATCATCTACCATATTCATCCATCATCTATCCTAGAGTGTGTTTAGTAGTCTCGGGATCCAAGATTGATCGTAAGAGTTTTTGTCAAACAAAGGCCATGATTGGCTAATCTCTTACATCACTTGGTGAATACAAGTTATTTATGTATTACTTTTGATTTCCTAGCTTTGGTTAACTTTTTAATTGAGTATGTATTAATGACTTTAATAACTAGTTTTTTATATTCAAAGTAAACTTTATTTTATCATCTCTTCATGTTTCGTTGATTCACTCATTCGTGTCTTCACTGTCTATATAAAGCGTGTTAACTGCCTGGTATGGGTAAAGTTTTTGCCTCGTTCAGTGTATAGATCCTGCGAGGACTTGATTCAAGCTTATTAGTACTTCCTATGAGGCAGATAGCATCAAATCGGGGGAAGTAAAAACAGCTTGAATCCTTTATAAATAAATACTATTAAAAATTTAAACCGGCATTGCGGACTGTATCCCTGTTGACTCAAACCAATATGGCTGAGGGTAGCGTTGCCTCCAAAAGAGGGACATGCCACATTTTGCATTAATAACTTATTTAATTATCTTTCAATATTCCGGCCTTTCGGGATTGTATCCCTTCTGACTCAGACCAATATGGTTGAGGGTAGCGTTGCCTCCAAAAGAGGGACATGCCACTTTAACTAAGATATTCTCTTAAAAACCCAAAGCATGGAAATCATCAAATGATATGTAAATAATGAGTCGGAACCAAGTGATTCTATCTTGTCTATTTATTTATTTTATTATTTTATTATTTCTTTATTTTTACTTATAAAAATAAACCTTTCCTAAAAATTTGATCAGATTAGGCGTCGACAATATTCCGGTATAAAAGCTCTTGTGTACTTGGACGACCTCCGTATCTTACCATCACTATACTACGCCAACGATGGGTGCACTTGCCCTTGCGTGTTGTAGAGAGTGATAGTTGCATATCGTGTTTTTTATAAATTTAAAGCTTGAATAAACGAGTGAAAAATTGTTTTTGCACTTTATGTCCGACACTGTGCGAATAGGATAGATAGAGCGTGTGTTGAATATTGTATAGACTAGATACGAACACGCAAACCTAGTAAGAACGTGGGATGGGCAAAAGTGTCACCTCGTACGAGTGAGACATCCCCCGTACGAGTGAGGAGACCCCCGTATGAGTGAGGAGCCCCTCGTACGAGTGAGGATTCCCTCGTACGAGTGATTCACTCACTCGTACGAGTGACTCATCCCTATATATGTGTTGTGTGTTCATTTGTTTATAATTTTTGGAGGTTCCCCGAGGGGAGACGCTGGCGGAATCTCTCCAGGATTACCGCCAGCCTGACAAGATGTATACTCTTTCGGTATGAATGAAATGAATGCTTCCGCTCACTCTGTTTCTACTCCTTTCTTAATAACATTCTACCGAACTAGAGATATTATACCCAAACTTCCGTCTCGAACCGCCATCCCGGGGACCTACAACTGGTATCAGAGCTACGGTACCGATTCATTCAATCTAACAGTTGTTGAATCACCTACGCTCATGAATTATGAACTTAGGAGGGGTTTTAGATGTATATCAAACAAACGGACAATCCTCGGACAAAATGTAACCCTTGTGCAAAATTCCGAACTTTCAAAAACTTTTTCTTTTGGAAGTAATTCGTTAACTGATACTTGAACGTAATCGGTTTAACATGACATATACTCTGGAAACAAGGACATAAGCTACACATACCCTAAATACCCTTTACATAACTTCGATATAAGTTTTGAAGGGTTAGGTATGACAAAAACACGCTTATACAACTCCAGGGACTATTTTCGTCAAACTGCGAAAGTCTGTTGGTCCGTATTCAAGATACGAACCACATATATTTTCATAATCAATAAAATCATGTATTTTATTGATGGGAATGCAAAAATATCAATTGTTGCGAAATTTTGGTCATTTTCATGTTCGTTATAGCGTTCGTCGTAATTAAGCGATAAACGCAATCGTACAACCGAATGAACCGACATCCATGATATTTCAAGTCACATATGCTTTAGAATCCTTATAAAGCCTAACTATTGGGTTAACATGTGTTAAAAGCGTCAAAAATCATCAAAACTATGTGCAAGGGCCTGTTCTGCCATTTTTGAAACTTCGTTGGAGGCTTGGCGACGCGTGACGCCCTGGGGGGATACCCGTCGCGTGGCGCAACCCCCCTGTCTGGGCGGAAAGCTTGTTTCAGCAACAGCTGGTTGCACTCTTTGATTTTTATTATTATTCTATTATGCTTGGAGCCCAAGATGTGTGTTCACCAAGTATTAATCTGATCATGACACTTGTTTAGATCTTGTTTAATCCTTGCAAACTCCCTAGACACATGTCATGATCATAAAACTCCAAGACAAGTATAAATAGCCATATCCTTTCACTTCATAACTTGCTCATTTTCACATAGTTCTTCTTCTACCTTCTTGGAGCTTGCTTCCATCCTTTGGAAGCCTCATACCTGAGATCTTAAGTGTTCCTTAACACAAGTAAGTTCTCATCCTTAGTCTATTTCTTTATTTTAGTTTGTTATGAGCTAAAAGTCAAACCGTTGACTTTCTATTTGACTTTCGGTTCTGACCTTAATTGGTCAAGTCAAAGTTCAATTGAACTTTGCAACGTGATCGTAATCACGATGGTTATAATCCCTTGCGATTGCACCTCCTGATTACCATGTTTACTAGGTGAAGCGACGAGTAAAGTTTTGTTTATTAAAAGTCAAAGATGCGCATAAGTGCATTTTACGACGAAATGGTTTTCGAGTTTTAAAACATAAATTTTTGACACCAAATCAGTTTTATAAACATAATTAGACATGTTCCAACATGTCTAACTAGTCGTTTCTAGTATAGAGCTTATTTCCTTAGTCGTTAGTCGAGCGGTTTGACTACCGCTTTGAATTTCGAATCCGATCCGTTTGGTCAACTTTAGGATCCGACCAAGACCTTTATAGTATATTAGGGAATAACCTACTGAGGTTATACCTTATGGTTATATCGTTTGGTTAGTCAAATGACGAGTCGATCATATATTCTTTAAAAATGCCGAAAATACCCTTTTTGCGCATAAATTAGTTTTGAACATATAGGAACATTGTTTTGACATCTAAACTGATTATACAACTTATATAAACTACATATTAGACTCGTCATAGGACGTATTTAACCATCCGAACCCATAGTTACGCTTACGACCTGTTAAAGTGGCGTAAACCACTTTAGCGAGCCGTAACAAGTCGAAATACTTTGAAACACTTCCAAATCAGAATGTATGGTATTATGAACCATGTTATACAAGATCCAACTCTTGTTTGGTTTGTATACCTCATTCTATCCGATCTCTCGTTTTCAAGTTTTTACACACTAACACATAGTATCCGATTCACTAGGAAACACTTCAAAACTTGAACTTGAGCTTTGCTATTCGATTGAACAAGACCTATATGCAAACCCGTGAGTACATAGCTCCCCTCTTTTACTTTTTTCAAATGTTTTGGGGTGATTCATATGTGTAACCAATTTTTCTCAAATATATGGTATATATGTGTTTACTAAGTACTTTTTGGTATTATTCCTATTATGCAAAACACGACGATTGAAAACACGAACCAAATCCTTGTAGGATCTATCTATCTTTATAGTTAGATTCTTGTAGGATATTTGAAGTACAGTCTTAAATCTTTCTATCTTCATAGTGAGATTTCTACGAAGTGCTTTACACGCTGATGGTTATTGTTTACGTGTAGAGATTGTTGGCGATTTAGATAACGAAACTAGAGTAATACAATAAGGGCATGGTGGATACGCCGCTGGTATATATAAGTGTGCTTATTGTATTACCCTTCGTGGCCTTATCCGAATCACCATTAGGATTTAGGATTTTGTGATTTAATGATTCAATGATTCAATGGGACCGAACCAAATCCTTATAGCATCTATCTATCTTTATAGTTAGATTCTTGTGGGATGCTTAAAGTGCTACATTGAAGTCCTTGATTGGATTCTTTGTGTACTTTAATGCGTATGTTGTGATTCAATAAAACCAAACCAAATCCTTATAGCATCTATCTATCTTTATAGTTAGATTCTTGTGGGATGTTTAAAGTGCTAAATTGAAGTCCTTGTTTGGATTCTTTATGTACTTTAATGTGTATGTTATGATTCACTATAACTGAACCGAATCCTTATAGCATTTATCTATCTTCATAGTTAGATTCTTGTGGGATGTTTAAAGTGCTAAATTGAAGTCTTTGATTGGATTCTTTGTGTACTTTAATGCGTGTATACAAGTTGATGACCAAGTTGATGATTGTGTGTTTATGTGATTAGTAGTGATTTAGATAACGAAACGAGTGTAATACCATAAGAACATGGTGGATACGCCACCGGTACTTCCTATATATAAGTATTCTTATTACCCTTGTAGCGTTATTCGAATCACTTTAGGATCTTGTGTTCAATTGATTCAAATGTTCAATATTCAAACTCTTTTTCGCGGCATTCCACTTTTAGAAAGTTCGTATCGTCATTCTATTTTTTGGAAACTCATTTCCTTGTAATTGTACCTTATTTCGAATCGTTGTAAATCCGAGACTTTGGTTGTAATGAAATACGCCTTTTATATGAACCTCGCATCATTTTATACAAATTTAAACATGGATTCATACACACGTTTGCTACTTAATTCATAAGACACAAATTTAACTTGTAAATGATTATCGTGTACTCCTAATTCTCGGGCATTCCTTTTATGCAAGATACTTGATTATTCAATCACGAGATTTGCACTTATGTGACGCTCCAATACATGTTATAAACTTGCTAAACAACTAGTCTAAATTGATCTCTTAAAAAAACAAGTTATTTTTACATGTAAATACTTAGATTAGGATGTTTATACATTAATAACTTCACCCATACCTTCTTATATGTTAATTAGGTGATTATAAGCTGTAATTAAGCAAATAATACTTATTAAATAACAAAAATAAAAAATAAAAAAGGGACACCCCCCTTGCGACCGGAAAAGCCTTGGGCTGGGTTTAGTGGCTTGTTTCAAGGTTAATTTCCCACTAATCTTATTCAAAGCCCAACCCATTGAAACCCTAATCTCTCCCCTATATAATGAGCACTTCCTCATCCTTTATTCCACTTTTACAACCCTCTAACACTCTCAAAAACCCACCTAAACTCGGAGAAGTTTTCAGCAACACTTTAGAAAGTTACAGCCATAAAAAGTGAGTTTTAACTCACTTCTCCTTCTAATTTCTTCTTGTTCTTTCTTCTACAACACTTGGATAACCTCTAGGAAGGTTTTCACAAGTTTGCTTGGGCAAACTAAGGTGAAACCTCACCATTTTTGAGGTCCAAAGTGCATAAACTTTCTGCTCGTTTTTATCTTTTTATAACTTCATTATTTTCATATTTCTTCACTTTTTATTCCTCTACAATGGTTGTAATGACCCTATGGATGTTACCGTAGGTTTTCCATGGAAAACTAAGGTGGAACAATACCATTTTTAAGGCTAAACTTTTTGTTTTGGAAGATGAACTTATAAACCCTATTTAAACTTACTTTTACTAAACAAACTTGTGCTACTTGTGCCTCTAATCAAGCCCATGGTTAGTGCGCTAAGCCAAGGTTGTTTCATACAAATTAGGAGGTGTAAAATACCTCTAAACTTTCTGATTTTGTAAGGGTTTTAACCCACAAGTGTTGAAACCATCTAAGCTTGACAAGGCTTGTGTTTTGGTGAAGGTGTGATTACTTGGAAGTCTTGGCTATCCTACTTTCAATCCACCACATCACTTGATGTTTTTGCCTATTACTATCCCAAGTAGTTTGCTAGCCTAAAAGTGACACAACCCCGTCTAGCCCTCAACACTTAGTTAATTCTTTCTATGTCGATGTCGGCTCACCCGGGTTGAAGATTACTTGGCTATTTGGTATAGTGATTACTTGTACATTTTCATTTTAATTCATGACCATCCGAATCGTCCTTGTGACGGTTTGTGTATTGGTGAATCATATAACGAGGTTTAATGGATGCTCATCATCCTACCTTCATGCATGACTTCTATGATAATCTATGATATATACGATGGACTTGTCACAACATCATAACCGAACTTTTGACAATGATCATATGGTTACTTGTCACAACATTAGGTTATATTATCTAAGACTTAACCTTCTCATTACGATTCTAATGAGCATGACCCATGAAACCACAATCATCTTTATGGGATTTATAATGTCAAAACGAGAGTTGACGTCTAGATAATTACTTTCTTGAATGCATACTTTTTACATACTTTAAGCCCCTAATCTGAATCCTCCGCTATCATTCCAATACTCACACACCTACATTTCCTCGTATAGGATAACTCGGTGTTTCATTCGCCAAACAACAAAACTCTTCACGGGATTTAACAAAGGAAGCTTTGCAAAACTGTGAGTACACTCGAACACCCTTTTTACGCTTTACACTTTTGGGTGCAACATGTTTACCTATTAAATTACACAACTCACACTTAAACTTTATACAAACACAAACAATCCATCATACATGCTCAGATACGTAATAAGTGATTTGTATACTTGGAACATTTTTATGTGATGCTATTTGTCATTAACTTCGTATGAGCCTCCCCTTAACATGTATAGCACTATAGGAGTAACGTACCGCCCGTATTCTTGTGGTCATGTTAAGTATTCTATTATTGCGGTGACACTAGAGGATTGACTTGTATAATTTCCATGTTTACATTAATCTAGTATACTATTTTGCCATGTGGAATTGTTTAAATGCTTTTACATACTTATGCTATATTAAACTTGTGTACTCGTCAATGCTTTGTGTTGAACTATACTTTTAAACATGTTGCAGGTTGATGATGTTTATATGATGAAATCTAGTAGGGAACGCATTTAGAACTTCTAGATTTTGTTATGCCGTTATGTCAAACTTTGTTGTATTTGAATTTACCCATGTTGTATTTTGTTTCCTTGTAATGTTTTGACTATGATTATCAACGAAATGAAATCGATTTTGAATTTAAATATTGTCACAATAGTGTTATGATGTCTCGAGCAATCTATTTCGTCTCACTCCAATGATTCCGCCATCGCTTGGGTGTGACAGATTGTTATCAGAGCCATAACTATAGAGAATTAGGTAGAATTGCCATGTTCGACCTAGTCTATTGTAGGTACCAAAGTTTGACCATTCTTGACTCATGCTTAAAACGTTATTCTTCCTACTTTGCTTCTTTCTATTTCTTTTGTCTTAAATATACAATATGTCTTTCCTAAGACGTTTACACAATATACACACTTGAAGACTTGAAGAACTCGTATTACAAACGGGACGATCTCACCAAAATAGGGGTGAAACCCGCAATTTGGTGATCACTCTCAATCCGCGTACTCAATTTTAAACGAAGTTACACCATCAAGTTAGGAGTGATATCCACATCTTGTGGAAAACTTCCATTTCATACTCTAGTGGACCTTGCTAACGAGTCGAAATTTACTCCTCGTTTAGTAAGTAACAACCACATTTAGGGCACCATGTTATTAAGTAAGGGGTGAAACTCGCACCTTGTTAACTAGTCCCACTCCTTGATTTTCATCTCGCCAAAGTCTCGAATTTTCGATCGACTAGGGACATGTAGTAACTGGAAGGGTAAAATACTGTTAATCGCTTCTCGATGAGAGTATTTTATCTATTAGGCCAAAGCATGTTTTCCTAACTCGAAAGGATCTTCGATTCACTTTGTAAAAGTCGAGGTTTCTCTACCCGAAACACTCCAATGTTTTATTAAGCCTCTCGTTTATGTTATTCTCAATTTCATTGTGTTTTAATACTTGTTACCTCATTCATTTCAAACCGTTGCACAATTCTGTAACACCTCGTGTTTTTTACGTCCATTAAAGTTCCGACACGTGTCCGGGTAATCCTCGTGTGCCGTATGGTGGATTAGGAGGGACCGAAGTCGTTGAAACGATAATAATATTCCTATTTTATTATATGAAATAAAGTTAGGGGACTTAAGTAAAATTTTGGAATTTTTCAAGTTCTGAAGACCCCTTGCGGACCGCAAGGCTCTAGCCATACGGTCGGCAAGGCCACCTGATTCTGTGGGCGCTAGAGGTCCTTACGGACCGTAAGGCATAACCCATACGGTCCGTAAGGACCTGCCAGCGAACAGAAAGGTGGTAGTAGCATGTTGTGCCATATTTGTCGAGTTTTGGCACCATCTTTGCATGCTTGCCATGTCCTAGAACCTTCCAGCTGCGGAAAGCTTCACTCCTTTCACTGAATGAAGACCAAGGAAAGAACTATGTACGTCCTATAACACCTGGCAATCCTCTGGACTCCTCCATGACCATTTATGAGGTGAATTTTGTAAGTTGCAACCATCCTTCATGCAACTTAAACACACCAAGTTCATCCAGAGGAGCTCTTGGTCATTTTTGAAGCATTCCTTCTGTTCTTACCAACTCTTGGACCATATGTAAGTGTTTCAATTCGTGCTAAGTTCATTTGTTATGGTTTAAAGCTTAGAACAAAGTCACGTCGTAAAAATACCTTGACTTTGATCTAAATCCATGATAGTCCAGCCATTTATCATAACGAAAGTGGCTACGTGATTGTAATAATGTAGGTGTTAATCCCTAAAAAGGGCATCTCCTGATTACCACGAATTCTGGATCAATTGACGAGTCAAAACCAAAAGTCAACAAAAGTCAAACTAGCCAGATTTCATAAAAATGCATAACTGACTATGTAGATGTTATAAATTTTTTTTAATGCATAGACAACTTAAAAATAAGTATTAGAACTTATAATAACTAATTTGGCTTGTCAAATCTCGGTCTAGCATCGGTTCGCAACCAAAAGTCGCAATATCTGACTTTTCTATTGACTTTCGGTTCTGACCCGATTTAGCCACTTAGACTTCTGAATTTAAGTCATTTTAGGACCATGATTAAGTGTAGTATAACCTCTTAAAGTTATACTACATGGTTCCTTAAGAAATCTGAGTTTTAATGCAAGTTTCGCTAAATTACATAAACTTTTGCTAAAAGGTCATTTTTGTACAAATCAAGGTTTTAAACATTCATGCATGTAAAAATAAGATATAAACTGATTTGTAAATATAATTTGATTATTTTGATGTCAGGAATCAAGTTTTGATAAAAGACGTAAAATATGCTTCTAAAACGACTAAAATGCCCTTTTCGGCATTTTAGAAAGATTAAGCATGGTTTTATCGTCAAAACGAAATATCTACTGATGTAATAAGATATGTAGGACATATTGGGATATTTATTCAGATTATAGACTGAATAAAAGGCCTAAGATTCGTTAAATGCCGATAAATGACCGAATTACCCTTTTTCGCGTAAAATGACTTTAATCAAACTTTTTATAACCAAATCTCTTACCTACTGATGTAACATGATAAATAACATATTTTGGTTATATAAAACAGGTCATAACTTTAGTTTACCTTAAATATCGAATTTAACGTCATTTATCGACTTTTACGCCTTTTCGGCGCATAGTATGGTTTAAACAATAACTATGAGCCAAGAGTTGTTACCTATTGATTTATAAACTTATTTTCATCGAATTAACAATAAGTACAAGTCTCGAACTCAGAATCCGAATTTTAACTTCAAAGCTATGTGTGAAATTACTAAAACGCCCTTACGGGACATAGTTTATTTCAAAACCGTCAAACACACATATATTTGATATCCTACTGTTATAATATCACAAAATAATTATTTTTACAGAATATTAATGACCCTGGCATCAGATTCTTATTACACATCTTTTATAAACTTTAAAATGACCAAAATGCCCTTATGAGGTATAAATCGGTTTTAAATACATTACGGGCCTATATTTTGGAAACCCACTGATTTGTTAACATAACTTAAATATATTTTTATATGGAACTTGTATACGACTCATTCGGTTACCCGTTTTCGCTTATACGCTTACGGTTAAGCATACGTGACTAGTTTACGTAATTTAACCGAAACGGGTTTAACTTTGTCGTTTCCTTATCAAAATCCAGAATGTTGTTGGTTTACCCATATTGGACAAGTTTATATACTTGTCGGGTCCAACTAACATCCTATTCCGGCCACCGCTTAATCTAGCGTATTGTACCGCATTGTTTTAGCGTAAGACTAACCGGTTCAAGTCTAAGACTTAACTAAGGACTCGTTAGCATTCTAATATTGGTTAATAATTACCATCATTCCAGACTAAATTCCTTTCGGTAAATTATGCCTGTACTTATCTTGGATCTGCGGCTAAGTTTTGGACTTCACGAAGACTTAACCTCAGGTAAATACTCTTAACCTATTTTCCCTATATGGGCTTGGGATACGGTAAATTATTACCGCTTGGTCGGGTATGGATGTTATGTTTTATCCACTTGTGATAATTAATTAAATTGGATAACCCGGTTTTGATCTGTATTGTTTGAAACTAAAACATTGGGGGTGGGCTTGACCGTGTCTGGGATATCCTTGGCTCACTAAAGTGCTAGTGGCCACAACTTAAGCAAGGTGTAGGCATACACCGACAATTGATATTATTTATTAATGTCTACTTTTTGTGTTAAAGTTCAGTAGTGGTGTGTCAGTCGATCATGTCTCGGTTTCTGTACTGGGCCCCATATGTAAAAGACAAACATGTAAATCTGTATACAAGGTCTTTTGTAATATCCCAAGTTATTTATGAAAATGTGCCTCGTGCACTTAAAATCATTTTATAAAGGATTTTCAAAATGAGTCGGTTGAATGTATTTACCAGTGTAAACTGACGTATTTTCAAAGATTAAAGATACAGGTACAAGTACGCAATAGGCCGGAAGCTGCGGAGCGTTGACATTAAGGAGTTGCGACCTTAGAGTTGAGCCTGTAGAGTCTGTTTTCATTTTGTATGTTATCTGATCCGCTTGTGGATCATATTACAAACCTTGTCTGTATATTTTTATGTTTCAAACTCTGGACACTCTATGGTTTGTAATAGTTTATATTTAATCCAAGCCTTCCGATGTATTGCTCTGTGTTGTAATTGATTATGATTATATCAACTGTACATCACGATACTCCCCACCGGGCCCACCGGAATACACGCGGAAATCGGGGTGTGACAGGTTGGTATCAGAGCCAACGTTTGAGGGAATTTAACGCTAGTCTTTAGTGTTTGATCTCAAACGACACAGTAACACATTCCTTAGACTCTCGAGTCTAGGCTATGACCTAGGATTATTCATTACCTTATTTTGATACTATTATTCTGCTTTGTTTTGTGTTTTGGTTTATTTTTGAAGCAGGACAATGCCGCCTAAGTTTTCACGAGGAGCAAAAGGGAATGGATTAATAAGGAGCGGATCCTCAAAGCAAGGTCCTTCCAACGCCCCCGTTTACAACCCTTATGAAGGATCGGATGACTCTTCTTCACCATGGGAACCTTACCCTACTTACCTCATGAGTACTCACCACCTTCTGATTCGCACCATACCCAACAACCTCAACATCCACACCATTCCCAATACTCCAACCACTCACAACACTCCCAATCTTACCAAGGAGAACTTAAGCCCCATATTTACCTTTGATCACTCTCAGAAACCCCTCCTGAAGACTCCCCAGAACCAATGGAGGAAGACTCTGACCCGGAGATGCCTCAAACAGGGTCGATGGGCACCCAATTGAAATATCCAGTGGATCAAAATCATACGCTGGAACCCCACAACACTACCCAGATGATTTTATGGAAAGATGGGGACAATATGTCTTCTATAACACCCCATCATACCACAACACACCCTCATACCATACTTCGTAACTGGAACTACCTCCGCCTGAGGAGATACCAATGCAACAGGTGGAGCAACCTCAACCACAACCTGTACCCCAACCATCAAGAAGACATGGGCCGCGCATGTCAGTGCGCCTAGGATCAAGAGTAGGGTCACTCTCACCAAACCTTTATCCTACTATTGCCGAGGACCCACAAATGGGTGGACCCTCTCATACTTCACCTTTTGTGGAGCACCTACCACAACCAACCGTTTAGCCTTTGCCTCAACCACCACAATCCACCGTTGGGCCTTCGACCCAACTACCATGTAGGAATGTCCACGATTCGCACGGGAACCTAAATGTGTTATCTATTGTCCAATTAGGCAGAAACTAATGACAAGTTAACCAAATAACAAGAATTACTCATTTAAATGTTGTTTTCATTGATCTAAAGTTCAATACATTCGAGAACCGGATCCGATAGAGCTTCGCGGTCTCTGTGCCAAAATCTCCCTTCTATACAAATGAAACAACCAAGGCACCTATTTATAGGCTCTCAAGTTCGTTGGTTAGGGGATGAGTTCGGGCGAACTTGACTTAGTCAAGTTCGGCCTAACTTGACAACTCAATAACCTTCACCAGCGAACTTGTCCTAAATTTCACTTAAATATGCCTCGTTTCTAACAGATTAAGCCCTATTCACTCAGACTCAATACATAATGACGTAGGCAACAGACATATGCACCAACAGACTCCCCCTTGGATGTTGCCGTAGTCATTGACTTTTAAAATCTTCTGAGTCTTCCGATCTTTAGTTCTTGTATAAACTTTAACATCTTGCCCTTTATATCCTCTTTCTCTTTCTTTGAGCTTTGTTTTGATAAAACTTTTAATCAAACTGCTCCCCCTAGCTTTAAGCTTTAGTCTCAGACTCCCCTTTGCTTTGATCTTTAGATTTCAAACTTCCCCTAGCTTTGAGCTTTCTTGAATCTTTGGACAGTGTTTTATCCAGCCCCCTTGCTTTAAGCTTTGCTCCCTCTAGCTTTAAGCTTTCCGGAATCTTCAATCTTTGCTTTATCAACTCCCCCTCAAACTTTACTACCTGTTTAAATAAAATCTGACATTCAAATAAGCATTCAGATTCACTATTTTGAAATTTTGTAGTATCAACATTTCAAGCTTTAATCTTCACTTCAATCTTTTCAAAAATGTTAATTGTTTCAAGTTCAACTTAATGACCTTGAATACATTTTACATTTAAGAACTTCAATATTCACATTTTTATTATTTGATTTGTAAAAATCCACTTAGTTGATCAAGTCCAATGTTAATGACCTTGATTAACCAAATATATCAACCAAGTCCAAATTAATGACCTTAGTTTGAAAAATCGTTATTAACAAATTGATCTTAAAGATTCAAATTAATGAACTTTTAAACATTCGTCAGATTTCCTTATCAGACTTCGAAGATCCGTTCTCCAACATTGGCTCGTTGAAACTAATATAGAAACAAAATCTTTTCGTATTTTAGAAAATTTATGCTAAAACACACTAAAAATCTTTTTGATTTTTATCTTGAAAAGCATGTAAAGTATTTACAGAATTTTTAAAAAGTAAAGTAAACTATATACAAACTTATTTACAGACATATTTTTATGAATTCGTGTCTAAGGATCATATCAGTTGATTGAGACATATCACCAGTACCGTTGATCTTTTAAAAGACTTTAAGTTTTAAACTCGTTTACCTAGATTGTCGATATGTTTGTCCACTTAAACTTTACCATGTTTCTCAATTGTTCCAAGATATGTTAGGTATGACTTATGAAATTTGACTTAACTATGGTTCCCACTTCTTGAATATACTCCCGAATCCAGATTCCCTAGATTTCATCTTACAGGTGAATATAGCGTAATTGATATAGGTCTTTGTGCTAATGCGAGACCTTGAGAGCTAAGGTTAGTACTACCGTATAGACAAAGAGATGAAGGCTCGTCTTTAAGGTGTGTTCCACTTAAGGAATCTTTTAAGCATTGCAAATGATTAGATCTTTCGATTCTTTTCAAATTTTGCATGCTAATTTGGTGGTTTTTTAGCAAAAGCATTATAGAAGTTCTAGGCTATTGCTTCCGCAAAATCAGAAGAACTTGTATAATACCCCAGATATCAACTATCTATAAAGACCTCGTATCTCAGAATCAGGCAATCCTTCAATCGAAATTTTGGAGTACTAAGTCCATATATCCAATATGTGTTAATCCACAAGTTTAAGCAGTTGCTAAATTTAGTTTATATCCCGGAAACAATTTACTGAACATCTAAAGCCTATCGACACATCCACAGTAAGACTTGTTTATCACTTTTAAACTTTACAATTCTTTAGCATACTGTGATAGCCTACTGATGCACTATCATTTCCTTTTTTGACAAACAAATTCTTTTTGACTTTTTCAATATTTTTGTACTTTTTAATTTCAATGTTTTTGAATTTTCAATATTTTCATATGTTTTTGATTTTTCTAAAAAATTTCTTACTCCCCCTAAAATCAAAAACATATTTTTGGATTTTAGATTTAAAGAAATTCTTCTAAATATATAACAAACCAATGTGGATCACGAGATCTCGTCGTCCGATCCTTTTGTTTTTATTTTCTGTATCATCACCTGTCAGCAGAACAAACCATTAAACTTTGATAACATCAACACTTGTAAGAACCACTTGTACGAAATCAATTTTAAATGATTTTTTGTAACACCTCGTAAAAACCCATCATATAAAATTTCGACACGTGTCCCGCTAATCCTCGTTGCCGTGTGCTAGACGAGAGGGACTAAAAATCGCCAACATGTTATTTTATAACCTCTGAGTAGTGAATTTTAAAGTCGAGGGGCTAAACGTGTTAACATGCTTAAACTAGGCCTCTGAGTGACCTTTTAACGAACCCGGAGCTTAATGATGTTCGTTTATACTCCCGAGAGTACTAATCAGGAGCCATATTGAATAAAACATGCTTTTATGTCGAAATATGGGAGTTTGGAGAAGTTCAGGGGCCAAAATGGAAATTTTGTGAAATGACACCCCAGGCGCCACGCGCCAGATAACTGGTATCCCCACGCGACGCGCGGGAGAGGTCACTTCGCAGAAACAGCATGCCAGCTGCTGACCTGCATGCTTGCCACCTCCAAACCCACTTCAGCTCCTGAATTTCGAAACCATGGCCTCAATCCTGGTTTGGACACCTCATTAACACTTGTAATTATGCTAGGACCCCTCTAAACACTTGGAATGATCTCCATGATCATCTTCCACTATAAATAGGTATTGAATTCTTGAGTTCAAACTTGCACCTTTCTCAAAAATCTCTCTATAAATCTCCTCTGGAGGTTCCTAAGAAATTCGGAGCTTCCCTTGAGTTTTCTCCAGTCCATAGGACCACTTGTAAGTGTTCCTTCCATGGCTAGTTCTTTTGTTTAGGCTTTTAAAGCCAAAAGTCAAGCGTTTTCGATAAACGCTTTGACTTTCGGTCAAGACCATTATGGTCAAGCCAATGCTTGGTCCGAGCATGGTTATGTGATCGTAATTAGGTAGGTGTTAATCCTTTAAAAAGGCACCTCCTAATTACCACATTTACTTGGTCAATTGACGAGTTAACATATTAATCTTTTAAAAAGTCAACGGGTCAGATTTTGAAATATTACTAATCTGAGTTTATACATATTCTAAAATATGTTTTAACACTTAAAAAACTTGACAATAATTATTAGAACATGTGTAAACATGTTTGGCTCGTCAATTTTAGTTTTAGGGTCGGTTCGCAACAGAAAGTCGTGAAGTTTGACTTCTGCGTTGACTTTCGATTATGAACCGAATTAGATTAGTATGCTTCTGATTTAAGGTCCCATTATGATCATAGTATGATGTTGCATAACCCTCTGAGGTTATATTACATGATCATAATAGTAATACGAGTTTTATGCGAGTTCCGTAAATATGCCATACTTTGAGTATATTGCCCTTTTATTTAAATATGAGGTTTTAAACACCAATGAACTTGAAAATGAATTAGTTACTGATATGATATCATTTTAACATATTTTGGTGTTACAAATCTGACCATAAACTGAGTTTTCGTATAATGTCGTAAAATATGTTTTAAAGTGACCGAAAGGCCCTTTTGGCGCATAGAACGGTTTTAAATGTAATTTATCATTATAAACTCATTTTCTACTGATATAATATCATGATTAGGATATTTTGGGATATTATTTCAGTTTACAAACTGAGTTTAAGCACAAGTTCGTGTTTACGCTCTTAAATGACGATAACGCCATTGTGGCACATAAAATGGATTTAAATCATGATTTTCATACAAAACCTTTTACATACTGATGTGTTATATCAAATAACATATTTTAGCTAATTAAACCTGTTCAAAACATTAGTTTTCATAAAACATCGCAAATATCGTCATTTAACGACTTTAATGCCTTTATGGCGCGTAGTATATGATTTTAAACCATAATTACCAACCAAGACTTGTTACCCACTGATATTATAACTCATTTAAAATATTTTTTTTACGGTGGGTACATGTTATAAACTCAGAATCCCAAATATACTTTTGAAACTATGTGTGAAGTTACCAAAATGCCCCTTCAGAGCATAGATTGGATTAAAACTATAAAACACACATATATTCGATATCCTACTGATAGTATATCATAAATAAAGTATTTTTCACAAAATGTTTATGGTCGTAACATCAGATAATACGCAAGTTCCTTTTATACATCGCTAAATGACCAAAACGCCCTTATAAAAGGCATTGTTTGATTTTAAAACCTTAACAGGCACACAAGTTGATATCCTACTGATATTATAACTTGTTTAAAGTATATTGGCATATGGAACTTGTTCATGACTCATCCGGTTACCCGGTTTCGCTTATATGCATACGGTTAAGCTTATGTAACTAGTTTACGTAATTTAACCGAAACGAGTTTAACCTTATCATTTTTATCTCAAATTCCAGAATGTTAATAGTTTACCCATATTATACAAGTCCTCGTACTTGTCGGGTTTAAACTACATTCTTTCCGGTCATCGCTTAATCAAGCGCGTCGTACCGTTTTTAATACTTCAAGCTAGCCGGTCTAAGTCTACGACTTAAATAAGATCCGCTAGTATTCTAATTGGGTATTTATACCATCATTCCAGACTAGAGCCTCCCGGTAAATTGTACCTACGCTTACTTAAATTGGATACGGCTGTGCTTATTATATTTTTTTATTTAAAAGGATTGCTAAGCTCAGGTAAATACTCTTAACCTATTTTCCTTATACGGGCTTGGGATACGGTAAATTATTACCGCATGGTCGGGTATGGGATTCGAAGACCTATGTGTCAGGAAATTCAAATAACCCGTTTTAATTCGTATTGCTTGACTTAAACATTTGGGGTTAATGCGACCGTGTCCTGGATATCCTTGACTCATTTAATTGTAAGTGGCCACGACCTAAGCACGGGGTGTAGGCATACACCTGACGGATGCGATACAGTTCAAATAAATAATTTTAGAACTCAATAAGGGTTACCCAATAAGGGTGTTCCCAATAAGGGAATAAATTATAATTTTTATAACCCAATATGGGTTTTCCAATAAGGGAATAAGTGGTGTGTCGGTTAATCATGAACCGGCATCGATTCTGTCCCGATATGTATTTTTGAGTTATGTAAATCGATAACATGAGATATAGTTTGTCCCAAGTTAAATATCAAACAAATGTACCAATGTGTACATAAAATGGTTTTGAAGATGTTTTCAAAATGTGTCGGTTGATAGTATTTACCAGTGTAAACTGACGTATTTTCAAAATAATTAAGTACAAGTACAAATACGTAAATAGGCTGGAAGCTAGTCAGTAGCAACATAAGAGGATCGTGCAAGTCCTTAGATGTGCCCAAAGTCTGTTTAACATCTTTTGTATATATTTTCGATCCGCCTGTGGATCTTCGTTACAAACCATTGTTATCTTGAACTTTGAATAGTTCGGTTTGTAATGATATCTAAATCTATGAATTCCGCTGTGCTATTACGTGTTGTTTGGTTATGATGATATCAACATACGTCACAATGTTCCCCACCGGGCCCACCGGGATACACGTGGAAATCAAGGTGTGACAGGTTGGTATCAGAGTCAACGTTTGAGAGAATTAAACACTAGCCTTTTGTGTTTAATCTCAAATGACACAGTAGCATATTCCTTATACCTTCTGAGTCTAGACTTAACATAGGAATGCTTTCATCCCTGTTAAATAAATCTTGCTTCGATTTTATGTAATTTTTAAACAAGTCGCCAAGCAAAGAAGCCATTGATGAAAATTCTTCTCATCCGAAGCCACGGAATGCTTTGCTTCATACCGCGGCTAAGTTAAACATACGATCGATTTGGAGGAAGGACTTTATATAAACTTATTCTTAAACCCAAACCTATTGAAACCTTAAACTAGACTTCAGAGTCCATACCGGAGGTCCCTGAGTCTCCAACTTCAAAGATAACACAAGTGGATACTTATGATCCATATTTCTTACATCCAAGTTTTTGGAATTCCAAACTTGGATTATGCTGTTAAACTCCAATCCGTGATCCATTTTATTCTTTAACCATTGAATCCTTAGATTCTACTTTTACAACAAATCCCGATTTGGAGTTATTACACTTTCTATTAAAAACCTTTGTGTCAAATGCCATACGTGGCAAGCCAAGAAGAGAAACGACAAGGAATGAATTAAAGGAGATTCTGGAAAATCCTTCTTTCAATTTTATTTTTATTTTTCCTGAGTCCCTGTGTGGACATTTGTTATTGTAGTCCTCATATGGACCTACCCTTCGGTTTAAGTCCCTGTGTGGACATTTGTTTCAAATAGTTCCTTTGTGAACATATCATTTCATCATAAGTCCCTTGTGGAGATGTTATTTCTGGTAGTCCCTATATATGGACTTATATATATATATATATATATTAGTCCCTGTGTGGACTTAAGTTGCTTTTAAGTCCCAGTATGGACAAATTAGTATTAAAAGTCATGTTTCGCTACTGTAATTTCCTAATGATTAACGGAAAGAATTTTGAAGTTATTATCATTATAATATATGTATTTCATTACATCCTTGTTCAAGCGATCGTCTCAATTTAATTTCGAACTTTATCGATCTGCTATAAATTTCCAAAAGATCTTCTTGATGGTTTACCCCAGCCAAGTGACAAGTTCACATTAATTGGAAAATACAAAACGGTAGTTAAGAAGTAAAGCCTTCTACCATGATGGTTAAGGAAGATCATCCCTTCTATCCAGAGGTGGTGAACTATGTTCAAGCCTCCAAGCCTTTATGGTCAATATGATCATGGCTACATTGATAAACCATTTTAAGATAAATTTTTCTTTATTAACATTCAAGTAACGTTAATACTCCTGACAGTGTGACTTGAGGAACCACACTAGTCATCTGGGTGAAGGACTATGTCCAAACCTTATAGCCTATATGATCAAATTTGATCCCGGCCTATATCATCAATACGATGATCATAATTTAAACATCCATTAGTGATGTAGTGCTTACAAGCCATGATCTAACATCCATTAGTGGTGTTTCACCTACGGGCTATATCGTCAATAAGACAATGATAGTTGTGACCATTATGGTTCCCTGTCCAAGGTGGTGGGCTATGCCCAAACCTCATAATCAATATGATCAATACGATCGTGACTACTATCATCAGTGTGATGATTATTACTTTTACATCCTTTCGAGATATCAATTAATTTGCCTACGGGCCATATGATATCGTCAATTATGACAACGACAGTTGTGGTCTACGACCTCCTGTCCAAAGGTGATGAACTATGTTAAAGCTTTAAAGCCTCTTGATCAATAAGATCGCGGCTTATATATTTTTAAATGTCCTTTAATGACAAGGCCTTTCGTGCCAAACTTATATGTCCATTAGTGACAAGGACGTTTGTGCCATATCTATATATGTTTTATGATGAAGCCATTCGTGCCATATTTTAAGTCCTTTGTGGCAAGCTTACGAGCTACTTAAAATGTCATTATGACAAAGACAGATGTGACTTTATGATCCACTGTCCCATAAATTCATGGACTTTGTCCAAATTATATATTGCCTATAATAGTCGATTAAGACTTAGGTCAGTTCATATTAATAAAATCCTTAGTAGTGATAAACCCGAATAATTGTGACAATGAGCACAAGGGCGAAGGATATATATATCCAAGTTTATAAGCCTAAATGGTTGGATAATACCATGGGTAACATATGAAGTATATATATTTCGATAGTATCGAAACATTAAAATGGCTCTCTCCGATGGTGCAAGTAGCCGCCACAATGATAGTGATCACAATAATGCAAACATAGTCATCAATGAAGACGACTTCTAGGCTCGCATAGATGCAGCCGTAGGAAAGGCTATGGAAAAAGCCTTTGAAAAGTTTAAATAGTCAAGTGCTACTCGCTCTAAACCTGTATCTAAACACTCTCGAAACCACCTTCCTCTGATAAGAATGAGAGTTTTGTACACTCCTCTAATGCGAGGAACGAAGTTAAGAAGCAGGAAATTCTTGATAAGGACCATTCTTCCAAGGATGGTTGTTCATCTAAGTACTTCGTCTCGTGCAAGCCACGAGACTTTGATGGAGAAAAAGGGGCTGTTGAAACCCTAAGGTGGTTAGATGAGATGGAAACAGTGGTTGATCTTAGCGGATGTGCTGATAAGGATGTTGTTAAGTTCGCATCCCAGTCCTTCAAGGGCAATGCCCTAATCTGGTGGAAGGCTTTGATGCAGTCATCGGGGAAGGTGCACTTATATAATTTGGGATGGTCCAAGTTTGTGGATCTAGTTAAAGACACCTACTTTCCACCTCATGAGGTGGAAAAGATAGAAATGGATTTCCTAGCTTTGTCGATGAAAAACCTTGATTATAGGAAGTTTGTTACCGACTGATATTCTAGACTGGTGCCATATCTAGTTACCCCAGAACCCAACCGCATTGAGCGTTTTATTAATGGGTTGGCTCAGGAGATAAGGAGCTTGGTTAAGGCTGTTCAGCCTAACACTTACAAATCAGCTGTTGAGCTATCTCTTTCCCTCACTCAAGATTATGTGAGGCGAATGTCAGTCGAGCCTGACAAGGATGGGAAAAGGAAATGGGAGGAGAACAACTCCCATAAATCTAAGAAAAAGGGCAAGCCTGGATCCAATGAAAACCAGCAAGAATTTGATAAAAAGCATATGTGCAAGACCTGCAATAGAAAGCACTAGGGACAGTGTCGAAATGACCAAAAGCCTAAGCAGTGTGGCATTTGCAAAAGAACTGGTCATCAGTCCCATGAATGTAGGGACATTAAGAATGCAGTCTGCTTTAGTTGTGGCGAGAAAGGCCACGTTAGTACCAATTGCCCTAAAGCTGCCAAAGAAGGGGCAGCTAAGCCAGGAAAGGCTAATAAAGGAAATGCCTGAAATTACCTGAGGAATGCCGTAAGCAGCATATATCATAGTGTCGTCAGGTACATTCCTTATCATTACCCAAGGATATGTTTGCTAAGAGTCATGTTTTAATTCAGGCGCTAATAAGTCTTTCATAAACCATAAGTCCAGAAAACTTTTACATATATTCATGAGAACCCCAGATATTAAGTATAAGATAGAACCTACCGATGAAACCATAGAATCACTTCTCCTATTCTTGATGGATGTTCTTATCCATAAAAATCAGTCATGCTCTTCCTTCGGTTGAAGTACGACAAATTCTTATTATTATTACTATTTATCTATAACTTATTTTTATATTTATTTCATTGATTTACCAAAACTAGTATGATAAAAGCGCCATATGATAATTGGCAGTACCTTAGTGTCATAGATTGCTTTCATGCCTGATCAACATGAAGGTTTAATGCATGCAACCACTAGAATCTCCCAACAGTCATATTGTACTAAAATCAGCAAATGATATTCAAGGAGATATTCCGTACCAAGATGCTTGAGTAGGTGCCTCTACTCAAGGCATCCAAGTATTCGAAAGGCGAAAATGTCATTTTCATGACACAAGCGACGTTAGATAAACCAAAAGCTGGGATTTAGACTATCCTTGCCATCTCTAATTACCCTGATAAGTTTCTGGAAGAAAGGCTTGTACAACCTAGCTTGTCATCCAGGAGTTCCGATGTTGTTTATTAAGAAAGGCGGTTCGATGAAGTTATGCGTTGATTACCACAAGCTTAACAAAGTAACGATCAGAAATCATTATCTGCAGCCCAAATTACAAGGGTTAGCTATTTCTTTAAGATCTTTTGGGTAGTAGTGGCAATGACCATCTTACCATAGTTAAGTTTACATGTAATATTCTATATAAGCATAAAGGCTGCTCCTTTGGAGGCCTTGTATGGGAGAAAGTGTCAAACAATGTTTGTGGAACGGAAGTTGGGGAGACCCAACTAATAGGACATGAGATTGTCATAAAGGCGACGGATAGAATCAGACAAATCCGTGATCGCCTCAAAGCTGCCCATGATAGGCAGAAGAGTTACACCAACTAGAGGCACAAATCTCTTAAGTTCCCAATATGGGATAAGGATTTTATTGAAGATATCACCATAGAAAGGTGTGGTATGCCTCAGTTAGGAGGGCAAGTTAAGTCCTAGATATGAGGGACCATTCAAGATAATCGAATATGTCTAATCTCTAGCTTCAAGCTAGTTTACTTGAGAAACTCAGTGGAATTCACAAGGTGTTCCACGAATGCAATTTAAAGGAAAGGCTAACCAATGAGTTGCTAGCTATGTCACATAAAGTGTGCAAATTAATGAAAACCTGGGGTTTTGTTGGAAAACCAATATTGATCGAAGATCGACAGATGAAGAAGCTCCTAAGGAAGCATGTGCCTATTATAAAGGCCAAGTGGGACGCTTGTAAAGATCCTTAGTATACATAGGAGGTTCAGTCCGCTATGCGTCAGATGTACCTCTATCTTTGAATAAAAAAAATCTCAAGGGCGAGATTTCTTTTAAGGGGGTGAAGATGTAACACCTCGTAAAAACCCATCCTATAAAATTTCGACACGTGTCCCGATGATCCTCGTATGCCGTGTGCTAGACGAGAGGGACTAAAAATCGCCAATATGTTATTTTTATAACCTCTGAGTGGTGAATATTGAAGTCGAGGGGTTAAACGTGTCAACATGCTTAAACTAGGCCTCTGAGTGACCTTTTAACGAACCCGGAGCTTAATGATGTTTGGTTATACTCCCGAGATTGCTAATCAGGAGCCATATTGAATAAAACATGCTTTTATGTCGAAATATGGGAGTTTGGAGAAGTTCAGGGGCCAAAATGGAAATTTTGTGAAATGACACCCCAGGCGCCACGCGCCAGATACCTGGTATCCCTGCGCGACGCGCGGGAGAGGTCACTTCGCAGAAACAGCATGCCAGCTGCTGACCTGCATGCTTGCCACCTCCAAACCCACTTCAGCTCCTGAATTTCGAAACCATGGTCTCAATCCTGGTTTGGACACCTCATTAACACTTGTAATCATCCTAGCACCCTTCTAAACACTTGGAATGATCTCCATGATCATATTCCACTATAAATAGGTGTTGAATTCTTGAGTTCAAACTTGCACGTTTCTCATAAGTCTCTCTATAAATCTCCTCTGGAGGACCCTAAGCAATTCAGAGCTTCCCTTGAGTTTTCTCCAGTCCATAGGACCACTTGTAAGTGTTCCTTCCATGGCTAGTTCTTTTGTTTAGGCTTTTAAAGCCAAAAGTCAAGCGTTTTCGATAAACGCTTTGACTTTCGGTCAAGACCATTATGGTCAAGCCAATGCTCGGTCCGAGCATGGTTATGTGATCGTAATTAGGTAGGTGTTAATCCCTCAAAAGGGCACCTCCTAATTACCACGTTTGCTTGGTCAATTGACGAGTCAACATATTAATCTTTTAAAAAGACAACGAGTCAGATTTTGAAATATTCCTAATATGAGTTTATACATATTCTAAAATATGTTTTAACACTTAAACAACTTGGTAATAATTATTAGAACATGTGTAAACATGTTCGGCTCGTCAATTTTAGTTTTAGGGTCGGTTCGCAACCGAAAGAAGTTTGACTTCTGCGTTGACTTTCGATTATGAACCGAACTAGATTAGTATGCTTCTGATTTAAGGTCCCATTATGATCATAGTATGATGTAGCATAACCCTCTGAGGTTATATTACAGGATCATAATAGTAATCCGAGTTTTACGCGAGTTCCATAAATATACCAAACTTTGACTATATTCCCTTTTATTTAAAAATGAGGTTTTAAACACCAATGAACTTGTGTAACACCTCGTAAAAACCTGTCCCGTAAAATTTTGACACGTGTCCCGCTGATCCTTGTATACCGTGTGCTAGACGAGATGGACTAAAATTGCCAACATGTAATTTTATAACCTCTAAGTGGTGAATAAGTAAAGTTGAGGGTTAACGTGTCAACATGCTTAAACTATGCCTCTGAGTGACTTTTTAACGAACCAGGAGCTTAATAGTGTTCAGTTATACATTCATGAATATCCGAAACCTAACTTGACGGGCCAAAGGTGCTGAATATGAAAGTTATTCGAAGTTGTAAGGTTGAGGGACTGAACTTGACAAGAAAGAAACATGTTTGGCTGTCTCAGAGCATGGTCGCGGGCCGCGACCGACCTGGCCTACCTCTCTCCCGCCCCGCGAGAGGGTGCCAGTAACAGCCAGCATGTGGAGTCGTGGCAGCCTGCATGTTTTGCACATATACGTGAGTTTGCCACCCTCTAGCAGCTCAAGACACGTCCCTTAACACTTGTACTCATCCTAAACTGATCACCAACACCTGGAATGATCTGGTTCAAGCTCTTCAAGTATATATAGAGGCCTTGTGTGCCTTGAATCCTTGCTCATTTCAAAAACTCATCTCTTATCTCTTGCTCTGGCTTTCTTGCAGATTCCTGACCATAAGGAGACTCCACCTAGTTCTATTTTCGTGCTAGGACGTTGAGTAAGTGTCCTTAACTCCTCTTGTTAAGTTTTATTAGGCTTTAAGCCAAAGTGAAAGCGTTGACGTAAAAACGCTTTGACTTTCGGCTAAGACCATTACGGTCCAGCCATAGTTCGGTACGAACATGGCTACGTGATCGTAATTAGGTAGGTGTTAATCCCTAAAAAGGGCACCTCATAATTACCACGTTTGCTTGGTCAATTGACGGGTCAAAGTTATTAATAAAAAGTCAAACTGGGTCAGATTTGAAAATAAATTCATAAATGATAATGTAGGTGTTATAAAATATGTTTTAACACTTAAACAACTCGGTAATAATTATTAGAACATGTGTAAACATGTTCGGCTTGTCAATTCCAGGTTTAAGGTCGGTTCGCAACCGAAAGTTGTGAAGTTTGACTTCTACTTTGACTTTCAGTTCTGACCCGATTTAGCAACTCTAGCTACTGAAATTAAGTTGCATTGTGACCATGTTTAGTTGTAGTATAACCCTCTGGAGTTATATCACATGGTTACATAGTAATTCGAGCTTTTATGCAAGTTTCCGTTAATTATGTCAAACTTTGCTAAAAATGCCCTTTTACTTAAAAACAAGGTTTTAATTACAAATGAGCATACAAACGAATTATGTACTGATGTATAAACATGACTAACTTATTTTGATACCAATAATCTGGTCATAACCCAAGTTTTGTTTAATTATCGCAAATCATGCTTTTAAAGGACCAAAATGCCCTTTCGGCATCTAAAATGGTTTTTAACATAATTCTTCAACAAAACTCATTACCTATTGATGTAATATCATAATTAGGATTACTTGGGATGTTATAATCAGATTGTAAACTGAGTTATGCACAAGCCTTTATATAATGCCGATAAATGATAAATGACGATATTACCCTTATGATGCATAAAATGATTTCAAAGACACTTTTTATAACAAAACCTTTACCTACTATTATAATATATTATATAGCTTATTTTGGTTATATAAACCTGATCATAACATCAGTTTTTCTTAATCATCTTGAATATGTCATTTACCAATTTTATCGCCATTTAGGCGCATAATATGGTTTAAAACCATATTAAAGCACCAAGACTTGATACCTATTGATTTCAAAACTCAATTATCATATAATTACAGTAAGTACATCAACTAAACTCAGATTCCCAAGTAAATTATCAAGCTATGTGTGAAATGACCAAAATGCCCTTACGGGGCATAGTTTGGTCTTAAACTCTAAAACACACACATACTCGATATCCTACTGATATAACATCATAAATAAACTATTTTTACAATAAGATTATGACCATTACATCAGTTTGCTCATAATTTCTTTTACAAGTCATATAATGACCAAAACGTTCTTTTGAGGCGTAACTTGATTTTAAAACCATAACGGGCATACATGTTGATATCTTACTGATGTTACAACATGTTTAAAGTATAATGGTATATGGAACTTGTATAGGACTCACCCGGTTACCTGGTTTCGCTTATATGCGTACGGTTCTGCCTACACAACTAGTTTACGTAATCTAACCGAAACGGGTTTAACATTATCATTTTATTATCAAAATCCAGAATGTAATATGTTTACCCATATTAAACAAGCCTCCATGCTTGTCGGGTTTAAACAACATTCTATTCCGGTCACCGCTTAATCTAGCCTCTAGTACCGTTATTATCCTTAAGCTACCCGGTTCGAGTCTACAAAGTAGGTAGGACCCGTTAGCATTCTAATTGGTTATACATACCATCTTTTCCAGACTAATAGCCTCCCAATAGATTGCCATCTAAGCTTACTTTTGAATATTCGGCTGAGTTAATTATCTTATTTGAAGAACTGCTCAGGTAAATACTTTTAACTTATTTTCCCTATACGGGCTTGGGGCACGGTATAATAATACCGCTTGGTCGGGTATGGGATCATGTTATCGGATTGTGATTCACTAAATCCTTATAAACCCGTTTTATTCTGTATTGTTTGATAACTTAAACATTGAGGGTTAATTCGACCATGTATGGATATCCTTGGCTCATTTAAGTTACTAATGGCCACGACCTTAAGCGCGGGGTGTAGGCATACACCTGACAGATGCTAATGCTAATGAAATGATTAAATCCCACTGGTGGATAATTTAAAGTGGCTTGTTGGTTATTCAGGCCATTCGGTTTATGCACCAGACCCCATATGTATTGACAAACATGTAAAACTGTAAACAAGGTCATTTTGAACTATCCCAAGTTATTTGTAAAATGTGCCAAATGCGCCGAAAATCATTTTAATAAATGTTTACAAAATGAGTCGGTTACTAGTATTTACCAGTGAAAACTGACGTATTTTCAAAAGACCAAGTTACAGGTGGCAACGCGGAATAGATTGGGAGCTGCGTAGTAGCTAAATAAGGATCTTGCAAGTCCATAAGCTGCCAAAGTCTGTAGAACAATTTCCTTTGTAAATATTTATTCGATCCGCCTGTGGATTCGTTATTACAAGCCTGTAATTATTATTTTCGAACATTTGGACATTTGGTTTGTAATAGTAATTTAAACTCCAAGACTTCCGCTGTGCTGTGTGTTTGTTTGGTTATGATGATATCAACTTACGTCACGATATTTCCCAACCGGGCCCACCGGGTTACACGTGGAAATCAGGGTGTGACAGGTTGGTATCAGAGCCAACGTTCGAGTGAATTAAACACTAGCGTTTTGTGTTTAATCTCGAAAATACGCAATATCCCATTCCTTAAACTTTCCGAGTCTAGACTTGACATAGGAATGCCCTTATTCCTATTAAGTAAACATTGTTTTCGATTTTATATATTACACGAACATGTCGCCAAGCAAAGAAGCTGCTGATGGAAATTCTCCTTATCTGAAGCCAAGGAATGCCAAGCTTTGTACCACGACCTGAATAAGCGTGTGACCAGTGTAGAAGAAGGACCTTTATGGACCTATTCCCAAAACCAAACCAATGGAGGCCTTTAACCAGACTTCAAAGTCCATACCAGAGGTCCCTGAGACTCAAATTTTGAAGTCTATATCTGTGGGGTACATACCAGAGGTCCCTGAGGCTCCAACTTCAAAGGTGATACAAGTGGACGCTTATGGTCCAAAATTCGTACATCCGAGTTTTGAAATTCCAAACTTGGTTTATGCTTACCAAACTCCAATCTGTGATCCATTCTACCCTTTAACCATTGAATCCTTTGATTCTACTCCTACCACGGATCTCGATTCGGAGTACTTACACTATTTATTGAGACCTTTGCGTCATTGTCGTACACAACAAGCCGAGAAGAGGAGTCACAAGGAATGAATCAAATGAGGCATTAGAGGATCCTTCTTTCATTTGTATTCCACTTTCCTTTGAGTCCCTGAGTAGGCTTATGATGCTTTTAAGTCCCTGTGTGGACGAGTTAGTTATTAAAAGTCTTGTTTAAAGCAAATTTTGTAATATCTTATCTTTAAATGAAATTTTTTGAATTTAATTCTTATGTATTAATTACATCCTTTGTTCAAGCAATCGTCTCGATTTTAATTCGATTTTTATTGATCTACTATAAAATTTCAAAAGATCTTCTTAATGGTTTACATCAGCCAAGTGGCAAGTTCACATTATTTGGCAAACATAAATGGTAGTTAAGAAGAATAGCCTTCTACCATGATAGTTAAGGAAGATTATCCCTTCTATCCAGAGGTTGTGGACTATGTCCAAGCCTCCAATCCTTTATGATCAAGGCGATCATGGCCACATTGTTATTTAGACAATTATTGTTTATTAGCATTCAAGTAATGTTAGTACTCCTGGCAGAGTGACTTGAGGAACCACGCTAGCCGTCTGGGTGAAGGACTATGTCCGAACCTTGTAGCCTATGTGATCAAATTTGATCCCGGCTTATATCATCAATACGATGATCATGATTTAACATCCAATAGTGATGTAGTGCCTACGAGCCATGATTTAACATCCATTAGTGGCATTTCGCCTACGGGATATATCATCAATAAGACAATGACAGTTGTGACCATTATGGTTCCCTGTCTAAGGTGGTGGGCTATGCCCAAGCCTCATAATCAATATGATCAATATGATCGTGACTACTATCATCAGTGTGATGATTATTATTTTAACATCCTTTTGAGATGTCAATGGATTTGCCTACGGGCCATATAATATCGTCAATTATGACAACGACTGTTGTGGTCTACGACCCCCTGTCCAAAGGTGATGAACTATGTTCAAGCCCTAAAGCCTCTTGATCAATAAGATCGTGGTTTATATATTTTAAAATGTCCTTGTGACAAGGCCTATGTGCCATATCTTAATATCCTTTGTGATAGGCCATGTGCCATATCATAATGTCCTTTGTGACAGGCCTATGTACCATATATAAATGTTCTTTGAAACAGGCCTATGTGCCATATTTTAATGTCCTTCATGACAAGCCTATGAGCTATCTATAATTGTTATTAAGACAATGACAGTTGTGAGTTTATGATCCACTGTCCAATGACTAATGGACTATGTCCAAATTTAGTTGCCCTTGATGGTCCTTTTGAGACCTAGGCCAATTACATATAGATACTCCATATAACATTCATTTGAAATGTTTAAAGCCTGGCAATTGTGACTTTGTACACACTAGTCCATAAAGGGCGAAGGATTTATATATCCAAACCTTAAAGCCTATATGGTTTAATAATACCATGGAAATTATATGTTAAGTCGTCAAATGCGACGACTAACTATAATCATTATCTATTTTGGTGTTTAGTACCAAACATACAATATGGCTCATTCCGATGAAGCTAGTAGTAGACACAATTGATAATGCGAATGTTAATCGCAATGGCGAGGGAGTTAATCTCCAAGCTATAATCGTCGCTGAGATCGGCAAGGCTATGAATGTGTTCATAGCTAATCATAAGGAGTCGAGCGCTACTCGCTCCAAGTCCTTATCCATTCCACATTCATCAGCTTGTAAGGAGAGCTCAGTTCACTTATCGAATGTGAAAAGTGAACATAAGAAGCAAGAGCTTCCAGATAGGTCTCGTACCTCTAAGGACGATTGCACCTACAAATATTTTGTCTCCTGTAAGCCCTGAGACTTCAATGGAGAGAAGGGGGCTATAGATGCCTTGAAATGGCTTAATGAGATGGAGACCATTGTGGTTATCAGCAGTAGTGCTGATAAGACGTCGTGAAGTTGTTTCACAATCATTCAAGGGCGATGTCTCAATTTGGTAGTAGGCCATGATACAGTCAACAAGGAAGATACCCCTATACAATTTAGAATGATCCAAGTTTGTGGACCTTATCAAAGAAACCTATTGTCCACCTCAAGAAGTGGAGAAAATAGAGTCTGATTTCTTGACTCTCACAAAGAAAAACCTAGATTGTCGGAAGTATGTGACCGACTACAATTCGTTATCTAGGTTAGTACCCTATCTGATTACCCCTGAACCTAAATGCATTATGCATTTCATAGGTGGCTTAGCACCTGAAATTAAGGGTATGGTTAAGACTGCTCAGAGTACCACATATAGGTCAGCTATAGACCTATCCCTCACTTTAGATGTCGTAAGACAAAATCGGTCAAAACTGAGACCGATGGAAAAAGGAAAAGGTTGGAAGATAACTTCCAAGGGATTAAAAATAAGGGTAAATATGGGTTCAATAAGAACCAGCATCGGTCCGATGAGAAACCGATTTACAAGACCTGCAACAGGAGGCACTAGGGACAATGTCGTTCAGATCAGCAGGCCAAACCTTGTGGCATATGTAAGAAAATGGGGCATAAAACCTTAGATTGTAGAGATCTTAAGGATGTTGTCTGTTACGGCTGTGGCAAGAAAAGCCACATTAAGACTAACTGCCCTAAAGCTACCGAAGAGGGTTCAGCTAATTCTGGAGAGACTAAGAAAGGAAACGCCTGAAAAATTTAGATAAATGTCGGAAAGGCAATAAATGACAATAATTTCATAACAGGTACATTCCTTAATAATAATCAATAATATATTTGCTAAGAGTCATGTTTTAATCCAGGTATTAATAAGTTCTTTATAAACCATAAGTATATCAAACTTTTAAATTTAACCATAAGAAACTCATCAAAGTTAAAACCCCATTCGGTGAATTATTTACCATCCATGAAGATTTAAACTAAGGATTGACTGAGAAAGTGTCATTACTTAAGGCATCCAAGTGTCTGAAGAGAGGTTGTGTCATCTATATGGCACAAGTAACCGTCGATGAACCTAAGCCAAGGATTGAAGATATACCCGTTATCTCGGACTACCCAGATGTCTTTCCTAAGGAATTACCCGGTCTACCCCTGAATAGACAAGTCGAGTTTAGGATCGACATTCTACCTGGATCTGCATCTATTGCGAGAGCACCCACCGTTTAGCACCAACAGAAATGAAGGAACTAAGAACCCAGCTCGATGAACTTTTGGAAAAAGGCTTTATACAGCCTAGTTCATCACCGTGGGGAGCTTCGATCTTCTTTGTCAAAAAGAAGGACGGTTCAACGCGTATGTGCATTGACTACCGTGAGCTTAACAAGATAACGATCAAGAATTGTTATCCAATGCCCAGGATCGACGATCTATTCGATCAACTTCAAGGAGAAAGTTAATTCTCCAAGATAGATTTAAGATCGGGATATCATCAGTTGAAGGTTAGGAGTGAAGATGTCCCAAAGATCGCTTTCAGGACAAGATACGGACATTATGAGTTTGTAATGATGCCTTTTGGGCTCATTAATGCACCAGCAGCATTCATGGACCTCATGAATAGAGTCTGCAAGCCTTACTTAGATAAGTTTGTCATAGTCTTCATTGACAACATACTTATCTATTCTCGTAATCAATCCGATCACGAGAAACATCTTAGGTGCATTCTGGAATTACTACAAAAAGAGAAGTTGTATGCTAAATTCTCTATGTGAATTCTGGCTTCGCGAGGTCCAATTTCTTGGGCATGTAGTTAGTGAGCGTGGTATTCAGGTGGATCCCGCTAAAATAGAAGCTATTATGAACTGGGAAGCGCCAAAGACCCCTTCTGAGGTCCGCAGTTTCTTAGGATTGGCTGGCTATTATAGGAGGTTTATCGAAAACTTCTCAAGGGTAGCCACTCCCCTGACTGCTTTGACCCGCAAGAATATCAAGTTCAATTGGGGTCCAAAACAGCAGGAATCTTTCGAGATCTTGAAGCAAAAGCTGAGCAATGCTCCAGTTTTAACCTTGCTAGAAGGCATTGAGGAGTTCGTCGTTTATTGTGATGCATCGCACACTGGCATGGGATGTGTGCTTATGCAAAGGGGCAAAGTGATCGCCTACGCATCACGACAACTCAAAGTGCATAAAAGAATTACACCACCCACGACTTGGAACTGGGTGTCGTTGTATTTGCACTTAAACTTTTGAGGCATTATTTATACGGAACCAAGTGTATTATATACACCGATCACAAAAGCCTCCAACATTTGCTCAATCAAAAGGATTTGAATATGCGACAACGCCGTTGAATGGAAACCCTTAATGATTATGATTGTGAAATCCGATACCATCCCGGTAAGGCAAATGTGGTCGCCGATGCGCTTAGTCGCAAAGAAAGGATTAAACCTTTAAGGATTAACGCCAAAAGCATTGAAGTCAGAAACAGTTTGAACGAAAAGCTACTTGATGCGCAGAAGCAAGCCCTGATGGAGGCTAATATTGCAAATGAGGAATTAGGTGGAACTGTCAAACAGTTAATGCCTGGAAATGATGGAATCCTCAGATTCAATGGACGAATTTGGGTTCCAGTATTTGGAGGACTTAGAGATTTGATCCTCCAGGAAGCGCATAACACTAAGTACTCTATTCATCCGGGAGGTGATAAGATGTACCAGGACTTAAAATCTAATTATTGGTGGATGGGTTTGAAGAAATCCATAGCCACCTATGTAGCTAAGTGCTTGACGTGTTCGCAAGTTAAGGCTGAACATCAGAAACCGTCAGGACTTCTACAACAGCTTGAGATTCCCACTTGGAAATAGGAAATGGTAACTATGGATTTGATCACCAAGTTGCCAAAGACCAAGCGTGGTAATGACACGATTTGGGTCATCGTGGACAGGCTGACTAAGCTAAGAAAATGTCGAACGCCCATTTGTTGGGCAGAAGTTGGGGAAGCCCAACTAATAGGACCTGAGATAGTCCTAGAAACGACAGATAAAATCTTGCAAATCCGCGACCGTCTCAAAGCTGCCCGAGATAGGCAGAAGAGCTACACGGATAAGAGGCGCAAACCTCTTCAGTTCCAAATTGGGGACAAAGTGTTACTAAAGGTGTCACCTTGGAAAGGCGTCATGCGATTTGGTAAAAAGGGCAAGTTGAGCCCAAGATGTATAGGACCGTTCGAGATTATCGAACGAGACAGGTCCGTAGCTTACAAGCTCAAGTTGCCTGAAAAGCTAAGTGGAATTCATGATGGGTTCCACATTTCAAACTTAAAGAAATGTCTAGCGGATGAGTCGCTAGCAATGCCGCACGAGGATGTGCAAATTGACGAAAACATGCGCTTCATTGAGAAACCAATAGCGATTGAAGATCGTCAGGTTAAAAAGCTTTGTAGAAAGCACGTGCCTATTGTAAAGGTCAAGTGGGATGCTCGACGAGGTCCCGAGTATACATGGGATGTCGAGTCCACTATGCGACAAAAGTATCCCTATCTATTTGAATAAATCTCGAGGTCGAGATTTCTTTTAAGGGGGTGAGGATGTAACACCTCGTAAAAACCTGTCCCGTAAAATTTCGACACGTATCCCGCTGATCCTCGTATGCCGTGTGCTAGACGAGAGGGACTAAATCGCCAACATGTTATTTTATAACCTCTGAGTGGTAAATAATTAAAGTTGAGGAGTTAAACGTGTCAACATGCTTAAACTATGCCTCTGAGTGACTTTTTAACGAACCAGGAGCTTAAAAGTGTTCAGTTATACGTTCATGAATATTCGAAACCTAACTTGAGGGGCCAAAGGTGCTGAATATGGAAGTTATTCGAAGTTGTAAGGTTGAGGGACTAAACTTGACAAGAAAGAAACATGTTTGGCTGTCTCAGAGCCGGGTCGCGGGCCGCGACCGGCCTGGCCTATTTTCTCGCGCCCCGTGAGAGGGTCCTAGTGACAGCCAGCATGTGGAGTCGTGGCAGCCTGCATGTTTTGCACATATACGCGAGTTTGCCACCCTCTAGCAGCTCAAGACACGTCCCTTAACACTTGTACTCATCCTAAACTGATCACCAACACCTGGAATGATCTGGTTCAAGCTCTTCAAGTATATATAGAGGCCTTGTGTGCCTTGAATCCTTGCTCATTTAAAAAACTCATCTCTTATCTCTTGCTCTAGCTTTCTTGGAGATTCCTGACCATAAGGAGACTCCACTTAGTTCTATTTTCGTGCTAGGACGTTGAGTAAGTGTCCTTAACTCCTCTTGTTAAGTTTTATTAGGCTTTAAGCCAAAGTCAAAGCGTTGACGTAAAAACGCTTTGACTTTCGGCTAAGACCATTACGGTCCAGCCATAGTTCGGTACGACAATGGCTACGTGATCATAATTAGGTAGGTGTTAATCCCTAAAAAGGGAACCTCCTAATTACCACGTTTGCTTGGTCAATTGACGGGTCAAAGTTATTAATAAAAAGTCAAACTAGGTCAGATTTGAAAATAAATTCATAAATGATAATGTAGGTGTTATAAAATATGTTTTAACACTTAAACAACTCAGTAATAATTATTAGAACATGTGTAAACATGTTCGGCTCGTCAATTCCAGGTTTAAGGTCGGTTCGCAACCGAAAGTCGTGAAGTTTGACTTCTACTTTGACTTTCAGTTCTGACACGATTTAGCAACTCTAGCTACTGAAATTAAGTTGCATTGTGACCATGTTTAGTTATAGTATAACCCTATAGAGTTATATCACATGGTTACATAGTAATCTGAGCTTTTATGCAAGTTTCCGTTAATTATGTCAAACTTTGACAAAAATGCTCTTTTACTTAAAAACAAGGTTTTAATTACAAATGAGCATACAAATGAATTATGTACTGATGTATAAACATGACTAACTTATTTTGATGCCAATAATCTGGTCATAACCCAAGTTTGGTTTAATTATAGCAAATCATGCTTTTAAAGGACCAAACTGCCCTTTCGGCATCTAAAATGGTTTTTTACATCATTCTTCAACAAAACTCATTAACTATTGATGTAATATCATAATTAGGATTACTTGGGATGTTAAAATCAGATTGTAAACTGAGTTATGCACAAGCCTTTGTATAATGCCGATAAATGACGATATTACCCTTATGATGCATAAAATGATTTCAAAGACACCTTTTATAACAAAACCATTTACCTACTGTTATAATATATTAAATAGGTTATTTTGGTTATACAAACCTGATCATAGCATCAGTTTTCCTTAATCATCTTAAATATCGTCATTTAGCGACTTTATCGCCATTTAGGCGCATAGTATGGTTTAAAACCATATTAAAGCACCAAGACTTGATACCTATTGATTTCAAAACTCATTTTACATATAATTACAGTACGTACATCAACTAAACTCAGATTCCCAAGTAAATTATCAAGCTATGTGTGAAATGACCAAAATGCCCTTACGGGGCATAGTTTGGTCTTAAACTCTAAAACACACACATACTCGATATCCTACTGATATAAAATCATAAATAAACTATTTTTACAATAAGATTATGACCATTACATCCGTTTGCTCATAATTTCTTTTACAAGTCATAAAATGACCAAAACGCCCTTTTAAGGCGTAACTTGATTTTAAAACCATAACGGGCATATATATTGATATCTTACTGATGTTACAACATGTTTAAAGTATAATGGCATATGGAACTTGTATAGGACTCACCCAGTTACCCAGTTTCGCATATATGCGTACGGTTCTGCCTACGTAACTAGTTTACGTAATTTAACCGAAACGGGTTTAACCTTATCATTTTATTATCAAAATCCAGAATGTAATATGTTTACCCATATTAAACAAGCCTCCATGCTTTTCGGGTTTAAACAACATTCTATTCCGGTCACCGCTTAATCTAGCGTCTAGTACCGTTATTATCCTTAATCTACCCGGTTCGAGTCTACAAAGTAGGTAGGACCCGTTAGCATTCTAATTGGTTATAAATACCATCTTTTCCAGACTAATAGCCTCCCGATAGATTTCCATCTAAGCTTACTTTTGAATATTCAGCTGAGTTAATTGTCTTATTTGAAGAACTGCTCAGGTAAATACTTTTAACTTATTTTCCCTATACAGACTTGGGACACGGTATAATAATACCGCTTGGTCGGGTATGGGATCATGTTATTGGATTGTGATTCACTAAATCCTTATAAACCCGTTTTATTCTATATTGTTTGATAACTTAAACATTGAGGGTTAATTCGACCATGTATGGATATCCTTGGCTCATTTAAGTTACTAATGGCCACGACCTTAAGCGCGGGGTGTAGGCATACACCTGACAGATGCTAATGCTAATGAAATGATTAAATCCCACTGGTGGATAATTTAAAGTGGCTTGTCGGTTATTCAGGCCATTCGGTTTATGCACCAGACCCCATATGTATTGACAAACATGTAAAACTGTAAACAAGGTCATTTTGAACTATCCCAAGTTATTTGTAAAATGTGCCAAATGCACCGAAAATCATTTTAATAAATGTTTACAAAATGAGTCGGTTACTAGTATTTAACAGTGAAAACTGACGTATTTTCAAAAGACCAAGTTACAGGTGGCAACGCGGAATAGATTGGGAGCTGCGTAGTAGCTAAATAAGGATCTGCGTTGACTTTCGATTATGAACCGAATTAGATTAGTATGCTTCTGATTTAAGGTCCCATTATGATCATAGTATGATGTTGCATAACCCTCTGAGGTTATATTACATGATCATAATAGTAATACGAGTTTTATGCGAGTTCCGTAAATATGCCATACTTTGAGTATATTGCCCTTTTATTTAAAAATGAGGTTTTAAACACCAATGAACTTGAAAATGAATTAGTTACTGATATGATATCATTTTAACATATTTTGGTGTTACAAATCTGACCATAAACTGAGTTTTCGTATAATGTCGTAAAATATGTTTTAAAGTGACCGAAAGGCCCTTTTGGCGTATAGAACGGTTTTAAATGTAATTTATCATTCTAAACTCATTTCCTACTGATATAATATCATGATTTGGATATTTTGGAATATTATTTCAGTTTACAAACTGAGTTTAAGCACAAGTTCGTGTTTACGCTTTTAAATGACGATAACGCCATTGTGGCACATAAAATGGATTTAAATCATGATTTTCATACAAAACCTTTTACATACTGATGTGTTATATAAAATAACATATTTTAGCTAATTAAACCTGTTCAGAACATCAGTTTTCATAAAACATCGCAAATATTGTCATTTAACGACTTTAACGCCTTTACGGCGCTGTATGGTTTTAAACCATAATTACCAACCAAGACTTGTTACCCATTGATATTATAACTCATTTAAAATATTTTTTTTACAGTGGGTACATGTTATAAACTCAGAATCCCAAATATACTTTTGAAACTATGTGTGAAATTAACAAAATGGCCCTTCGGAGCATAGATTGGATTTAAACTATAAAACACACATATATTCGATATCCTACTGATAGTATATCATAAATAAAGTATTTTTACAAAATATTTATGGTCGTAACATCATATAATACACAAGTTCCTTTTATACGTTGCTAAATGACCAAAACACCCTTATAAAAGGCATTGTTTGATTTTAAAACCTTAACGGGCACACAAGTTGATATCCTACTGATATTATAACTTGTTTAAAGTATATTGGCATATTGAACTTGTTCATGACTCATCCGGTTACCCGGTTTCGCTTATATGCGTACGGTTAAGCTTATATAACTAGTTTACGTAATTTAACCGAAACTGGTTTAACCTTATCATTTTTATCTCAAATTCCAGAATGTTAATAGTTTATTCATATTATACAAGTCCTCGTACTTGTCGGGTTTAAACTACATTCTTTCCGGTCATCGCTTAATCAAGCGCGTCGTACCGTTTTTAATACTTCAAGCTAGCCGGTCTAAGTCTACGACTTAAATAAGATCCGCTAGTATTCTAATTGGGTATTTATACCATCATTCCAGACTAGAGCCTCCCGATAAATTGTACCTACGCTTACTTAAGTTGGATACGGTTGTGCTTATTATATTTCTTATTTAAAAGGATTGCTAAGCTCAGGTAAATACTCTTAACCTATTTTCCCTATACGGGCTTGGGATACGGTAAATTATTACCGCATGGTCGGGTATGGGATTCGAAGACCTATGTGTCAGGAAATTCAAATAGCCCGTTTTAATTCATATTGCTTGACTTAAACTTTTGAGATTAATGCGACCGTGTCCTGGATATCCTTGACTCATTTAATTGTAAGTGGCCACGACCTAAGCATGGGGTGTAGGCATACACCTGACAGATGCGATACGGTTCAAATAAATAATTTTATAACTCAATAAGGGTTACCCAATAAGGGAATAAATTATAATTTTTATAACCCAATATGGGTTTTCCCAATAAGGGAATAAGTGGTGTGTCGGTTAATCATGAACCGGCATCGATTCCGGTCCCGATATGTATTGTTGAGTTATGTAAATCGATAACATGAGATATAGTTTGTCCCAAGTTAAATATCAAACAAATGTACCAACGTGTACATCAAATGGTTTTGAAGATGTTTTCAAGATGTGTCGGTTGATAGTATTTACCAGTGTAAACTGACGTATTTTCAAAATAATTAAGTACAAGTACAAATACGTAAATAGGCTGGAAGCTGCTCAGTAGCAACATAAGAGGATCTTGCAAGTCCTTAGATGTGCCCAAAGTCTGTTGAACATCTTTTGTAAATATTTTCGATCCGCCTGTGGATCTTCGTTACAAACCATTGTTATTTTGAACTTTGAATAGTTCGGTTTGTAATGATATCTAAATCTAAGACTTCCGCTGTGCTATTACGTGTTGTTTGGTTATGATGATATCAACATACGTCACAATATTCCCCACCCGGACCCACCGGGATACACGTGGAAATTGGGGTGTGACATTTTTCAATGTAATAATCAGTGTTCTGTTCAACGGTGTGGCTTTTCTCAAATTTTTAAAATTTTCTTTTTCCACCACTTGTAATTTCAAAAACGTCAAAGATTATGACTGTCTAGATAAGTTAAAAATCATGAAGTTCCGCTATCCAGATTTGACTTTGACAAGCGGATCTTGTGGAACTCCTGCACACAAAAAAATAACTATTTGAATAAGGAAACCCAAACCTTTTTGGTTTTGGGTTTGAAATGATAAGCATCATAACCATATTCTAACTCTTCATCATAATAAAAAACATCATCAAACATATCGTCCAATGTCGATTCTGAAAACGTTTTGTCCTTTTCGTTCTTTGTCTGTTTAATTACTGACTTGTTTGTTTTAACATTTTTAGTTTTGTCAACAATAGACTTTGATTTTTCAGATGATGAAAACTTTTTTTAGCAACCCAAGATTGTAGCTTGCTTCTTGCTTTCTTGATATAGAACTTAGAATCTATGTTTTCATTTAACTTTGAAGTTTCACCTTTTTCAAAAATTGAGTTTTCAAACTTTGAACTCGTTTTAGGTTTCACTTTGTTTTTAGATTCATAGTTTCTATTTGTTTCTGTTACAGGTTTCACAATCTCTGGTTGTTTCTGTTTTTCATCTTTTGATTCGGTTTTTCTTCGTGGAAACACAGGCTTTAAACTCAGACACTTGCGAGCAATATGACCAACTGTATTGCATTTAAAGCAAGTCCGATTATCAGAAACATTTCCACTAGTGGGTTTCATTCCACTTGTGGACTTTGTTTTAGCCTTGTCCCGAAGTTCTTTTTCTTTCTTGAATTCATCATTTGATTTCTTACCGATCATACCTTCTTCTTGAACCGTATTTGTCCCATACACAAACTTCATGTGTTTACCTTTGTATTCATGAAATGGCGACTTCTGGTTCTTTCTCGGTTCTTCTTCACTTTCCTCCAAACCCAATCTTGCTCTCCTGTTCTCAAGAAAATCACCACCAAACTTTCGATAATTGTTAGCATTCCTTTTGGGTTTCGAGTAAAATCTCTTCTCGTTTTTCTCAAGATCATCTGATGAAACTTCTACAAGTTTGAAAAATTTATCAAGTTGATCCTCTTTCACGTTCCGAATCGGAAAACTATCATCGAAGTATAATCTATCAGATTCCTTAATCTTGTACATGACAACATTAGGGTCATCACTTAGATCATGTCCTGATGATGTATCGTCATCTTTAGATTGTGATTCTGAGTTTTTTGAACTTGATTTGGCGCTTTCGAGCTACCGTCATCAAAATCATTTCCCAACACATATTTAACCACATTTTTACCACCGCTTCATTCTCATCATTTGATTTAATAAAGTCTACGTCAATGTTCTTAGCAATTTATTTTTCTTTTCTGATAAAATGAGTAAATTAAATGCCTTTTCAATCTCATCATCTTTCTTGCAGGAATAACTTGCAAGAAGTGGTGGAGGAACAATTTCCTATTCTTTATGCTTTGATTTATCACCATTTTCCTCTGACTTAATCGTAGGTAAAATGTGATCAATGACATAGGCGTTTGTGGTGTAACTTTTCAGCAATTGTCTTACCCTTTCTGTTTCTATCTTAATGTCATGAAGCGCACGCTTTGTTTCTGCAATAGTATTAATGTACATGTTAATTGCTTTTTGTTTTTCAATTACTGTGGCATTTAACATCTTTACATTAGCACTGAGTTCAAGATTAGCTTTTTCGACATTTATATATTTGCCTTTTATTTTGTCATAAGCTTCTTTCATGGTTCTGTAATCATAACGAAAATTTTCATTGTGTACAGTCATTTCTCTTATGACTTTGACTTTATCAAGACATGGTTCACAAGGATTTGCGCACTTTGTGCAAGGTTTTTCAACCTCCACAATTTTCACAACTTCCTTTTCAGACATTTTTACCTCAGCTTTTACCTTTTCTGCTTCTGATTTCAAAGCTTCTTGCCTTTGCATCTCAAGGTAAGCTAACTCTTCTTCCTCAGCTCTCTGCCTATATCCTTCTAGAATGGCATTTTCTAGAGCAGCATCAAAATATGATATCTCAGATTCATCCACTAACTCTGCTATCATAGCAACACCAGTTTTCTTTCCGATGTATCTGTTCCAGTCAAAACCATCTTCTTCATGATTAGCAAGAAGAGCTTGTTCGGCTTTCTTTGCAGGTTTATCTTCAACTTCAATTTGCGTTCTTTTTGGATATGGCTTGTATTTAAGAGCTTTCTTGTAGTACTCATTGTTGCTGCCGAAAGGATTTTGGTTTCCACTTGCTTCTTGATTGTTGCATTCTCGTTTGAAATGCCCTTTCTGTCTACACCTGAAGCATGTGACTTTAGACTTGTCGAAACCAAGCTTATTGCTTGAATTTCCAATATCCCTTCCAGTGATCGCCACAAATTTTGAAACTCTTCTGATGATGGATGCAAGGCTCCATTTGATATCCATTAGCTCCAATTCTTCTTCGTCCACCTGATCATAATCTTCGGCGGTCATCTCTAGATTACCAATCTTTCCAGCAACGAGACTTTCATATGATTCAAGAACGGTAGCAAGAAGTGCTATGTGTTGTTTCGCCACCTTTTCAGGAAATACATTCTTCAAATCAACTGCTATATTGCACTGAAAAACATTTGAATCAGAACTAGCTTGACTTGTCTGAATTTGGAATGAAGAGCTTGAACTAGCACTTGTGTATCCAGCATATGGAGAACTTTGATTTGGAGAAGAATTTGTATTTGCACTAAATGTTGTTTGAATTTTCGGGCTTTGAATCGGAGTATCTGGAATACCTCCTTTGTAATAAACACCAACATCTTGAACAACATTAGCATTCTTTAACTTTGCAATTTTCATCAATTCCATTTCATGACCTTCCAATTTGTCGATGAAGGACGACAACTTGAAATGTCTCCAAGATGGACTATTCTTCAGAATCATAAGATATGTTGTCCATTCTCCTTCTGGAAGTGCATCGGCCAACTTCTTGATTTGCTCTTCATTAGACCTTTTGATATCATGTCTACGCATCTGAACCATGAGGTGACAGTATCTATCGATCATCTGCTTCATTGTTTCACCTTTAATAATCGTGAAGATCTCGAACTCTTTCTTGATCAAGGCCTTTTTGCTTTTGATCATTTCATCACTTCCTTTGAATTTGTCGCAAAGAGCGTGCCATAATTCTTGTGATGTTTCATATTCTGGCAATAATATCAAGATATTTTCCTTTACTGATTGTTGAATCAAACTAATCATTTTCTTCTCAGCGACATAATTTTCTTTGTCGGTTGGTGAGAACTTGTTCAACGGAAGATCTTGATCACGCTCATCATTTGGCCATTTGTAACCATCCTCAACTGCAACCCAGCTATTGAATTGATTCGCTTGTATCCAATTCACAAACTTTTCCTTCCATCCTTCAAACTCGTCCATACTCATTAGCTTTGGTGGTTTCGACGTAGTACCCATTTCGTTGTCGATATTCATCTGGTTCACTGCAAGAGTATTAGCATTTGATGAAGACGCCATCTGTGAAACGAATACGTTGTGGAAATCTTCCATTTTGTCAATTTGAAGACTTATCTGAGAATACGATAAAAAACACTCGAAGATTGATCAGCATGAGACAAGTTCGGTCGAACTTGTTTGAAAAACAGTTTTTGATTTCAGTGTTTCACAAGTTCAGTCGAACTTAGATAAAAATTCAAGATTTTATCACAAACACCTCAAGTTCGGTCGAACTTGATATGAGATTTGAGATGAACTACAACTTCGAGCGGACTTGTAAATGATTCAAGAGAAAACAGGTAAGTTTGGTCGAACTTATGAAGAATTTTCAAGACCTTAGCTAAGTTCGAGCGAACTTAAGCAAATTTTTAACAGATTTTATACAAGTTCGGTCGAACTTGATAAAATTTTGAAGAATTTAAGCTAAGTTCGGTCAGACTTTAAGTTAAAATCTTGAAAAACTATCAAGTTCGAGCGAACTTGACTAAGATTCGAAGAATTTTACTCAAGTTCGGTCGAACTTGGTCTCAAGTTCGTCCAACATGGTTTTGCAATTCATGGTTTTTTCAACTTTTTGTTATCAATTCGATTGAATTTGATGTCCAAACTCTTAAGGATTTATCTATGATGTATTTTACATGACATATTTACTTTTTAGCTGATTTTGTCCATGAAATCATCAAGTATGTGAAAATGTTAAGAAAAATGATAGAATGGAGATGAAATAGAGAGATTCTTGTCTTGATTCAAGCAAATTTAGGTATCCAGGCTCTGATACCACTTGTAGGAATGTCCACGATTAGCACGGGAACCTAAATTTGTTATCTATTGTCCAATTAGACGGAAACTAATGACAAGTTAACCAAATAACAAGAATTACTCATTTAAATGTTGTTTTCATTGATCTAAAGTTCAATACATTCGAGAACCGAATCCGACAGAGCTTTACCGTCTCTGTGCCAAAATCTCTCTTCTATACAAATGAAATAACCAAGGCACCTATTTATAGGCTCTCAAGTTCGTTGGTTAGGGGATGAGTTCGGGCGAACTTGACTTAGTCAAGTTCGGCCGAACTTGACAACTCAATAACCTTCACCAGCGAACTTGTCCAAGATTTCACTTAAATATGCCTCGTTTCTAACAGATTAAGCCCTATTCACTTAGACTCAGTACATAATGACGTAGGCAACAGACATATGCACCAACATATCACCTTTACCCTAGGGTTTTGAAACCCAATTCCTACTTATCCAGATCCGTCTGGATACCATCATATTGACACCTCCAACTGGCCCAATTCATAATGCACCTTCTAATGACCCATACTTAGAGGCAGCTGCGTTTAACGCTCTTTATCCTAACCCTTATCAGCTTCCATCTCACCAAACTAGTGGATATCCTTATCATGGCTACCATTCTTCTGGTGCACCTCCACCCTATGTATACCAACATCCGGGTGCACTGCAGCCACAACATCCACCCCAACCTCAACCACAGCCGCAATAACCACCAGTACTGTTGGTTGTAAACGAAGCAATAAAAAGGATGGAAGAACTACAGCAGCAGACGGCCAAATCCGGAAGGAAGACCAGTAAGCTATTAAAAGGGCTTATAAGAACGATTAAGGGAAAGAAGGATTAAAAATTTTCCCCTTTATCACTACGTAATTTCATTTAAAGAAGTCCCTGTGAGGACATTTCATTTAATGTAGTCCTTGCGTGGATATTTTAATTATTTCAAGTATAGTCCCTGTGAGGACAATACTCCTTTATTTAAAGTCCTATTTATGGACACTATTGTATCGTACTTATATTATCAAAGAAATTTTAGAATTTTATTTACATGTTCCTTGCACCATTTGTTCAAGCGATCGTCTCAATTTTAATTCGAAATTTATGATCTACGAGATATTTCCAAAAGATCCTCTTGATGATTTACACCAGCCAAGTGATTAGGTCACATGAATTGGCAAAACGGTAGTTATATGGTTTTCTACCATGATAGTTAAGGTTGAGATTTCCCTTCTATCCAGGAGTGGCGAACTACGTTCTAAACCCCCCTAGTCTGCCTGATCTGGACTAGTTATTTAAATCATTCTAAGAGTTTTATTCTAAAAGTTAATACATTCAAGATATTAACCTCCTGGTAAGTGTGGCTTGAGGAATCACACGAGCCGTCTAGCTAATGGACTACGTACAAACCTACATGATCTAATTTTGATCCTGATTAATCATCAGTGCGATGATTATTTTACTTAACACCCATTAGTGGTGTAATGCTTACGAGCTATATTCATGTCCATTAGTGACAAACGACAGTTGTAGTCTATGACTCCCTGTCTCGAGGTAGTGAAACCACGTTCGAACCTCGAAGCTTCATGATCCTTTTGTGATCTTGGCATTATATAATTCAAGTCGTTATGACAAGCCCTTGGTGCTATTCTTTTTGTCCTTGGTGACAGGCCTTTGTGCCATACTTAAACACCCCCATAAAATTGACAAGTTTGTATGGCTTTATTATACTATACCATACATTACAAGTCATCAAGCATGTATGACTAACTAAAACTTGTATTATTATTACTATAGTTTCATCAAACAAGATGGCGGATTCTAATGAAGTAAACAACCAAAGGAAGGATGATGATGCAAATGAGAACATCGTGATAACCAAAGGAGATCTCCAAGCACTTATTGCCACAGAAGTCAATAAGGCAATAAAGAATCATGCTGAAAAGCCGTTAGAGTCAAGTGCTTCACACTCTAAACATTCGTCTAAACATACCTCCAAGCATACCACCAAATAATTCTCAAAGCCTCCTTCAGAGAAGAAGGAACACTCGGAGCACTCCTCGAATGTGAGGAGAGAGAGGGAGGAATACCAGAAAAGACTAAGTTCTCGAAGGAAGGTTGCTCATATAAGTACTTTGTGTCTTGTAAACCGCGAGACTTTACTGGAGAGAAAGGAGCGGTAGAAACTTTGTGATGGTTGGATGAGATTGAGACAATTGTAGAGATTAGCGGATGCGCTGAAAAGGATGTCATGAAGTATGTTGCACAATCATTCAAAGGTGATGCTTTGATATGGTGGAAGTCAATGATTCAATCATCCGGGAAAGTTTATCTGTATAATTTGAGTTGGGAGAAATTTGTTGAGTTGATAAAGGAAACTTACTGTCCACCTCACGAGGTGGAAAAGATTGAAACAGATTTTCTGGGTTTGCAAACAAAGAACTTAGACTGCAGAAAGTATTTGTCTGATTACAACTCCATGTCAAGATTGGTACCTTACCTGATTACCCCTGAACCTAAACGCATCGCGCATTTTATTGGTGGATTGGAACCGGAGATTAAGGGGATTGTCAGGGCTTCAAGGCCAGAAACTTTCAGATCTGCAGCAGAGTTAGCCTTGACACTCACTCAAGACTTGAAGAGGCCGCGATCCATCAAGTCTGAAGCAGAGGGAAAGAGAAAAAGATAGGATGACTGAAATCATCGGTCAAACAAGAAGCGAAGGTTTGGAACCAACAGGAATCATCATAGGTCTGATGATAGACCCAAGTGTAAAAAATGAAACTGACGATACTTTGGATCGTGTCGGGATGACTCTCAGTCCAAACCCTATGGTATTTGTAAGAAGATGGGGCACATGGCCCTAAATTGCAACGATTTGAAGGAAGCCACGTGTTACAACTGTGGTGAGAAAGGGCACATCAAACCCAACTGCCCTATGTATAAGAAAGACGACGCTGCTAGGGACGATGGAACAAAGAAAGGAAAGGCTCGTGCTTTCCAGATGAAAGCTAAGGAGGCTGTGAACGACGCAATGTGATAACATGTACGTTCCTTATTAATGATGTTTATGCTAGAGATTCAGGAGCCGATAAATCTTTTGTAGATCATAAGTTTAGTGCCTTATTAAACTTGCCTGTAAGAACTCTAGAAGTAACCTATGACGTAGAACTCGCTGATGGAACGATTGAGACCGCTTCTACGATTCTAGATGGATGCTCCATATCCATCAAGGATCATTCCATTCCTGTTTCACTTCTGCCAATGAAATTGGCAGGATTCGATGTAGTTCTTGGTATGGATTGGTTCTCTAGTAACCAAGCCCATATTGCCTGTAACAAGAAACTCATCGAGATCAAATCCCCAAAAGGGGATACACTCGCTATACAAGGAGACCGACATTATGGATTGTCAGAAAAAGCATCGTTACTCAAAGCATCGAAGTGTTTGAAGAAAGGTTGTGTCATTTATATGGCATAAGTGATCATTGATGAGCCCAAGCCAAAGATAGCAGACCTGCCTATTATCTCTGAATTTACAGATGTTTTCCCTGAAGACTTGCCTGGTCTGCCCCCAGACAGACAAGTGGAGTTTAGAATTGATATCATACCAGGAGCTGCTCCTGTTGCAAGAGATCCATACCGATTGGCACCTACAGAAATGAAGGAATTACGTACCCAGCTGGATGAACTATTGGAAAAGGGTTTTATTCAACCTAGTTCTTCACCTTGTGGAGCTCCAATTTTGTTTGTTAAAAAGAAGGATGGATCAATGCGAATGTGCATTGATTACCCCGAGTTGAACAGTTAACCATCAAGAATCGCTACACATTATCCAGGTTCGATGATCTATTCGATCAACTTCAAGGAGCAAGCTACTTCTCAAAAATTGATCTGAGGTCTGGATATCAAAGGTTCATACAGAATATGTTCCAAAGACGACATTTAGAACAAGGTATGGACACTTCGAGTTTTTAGTGATGCCTTTTGGGCTCACAAATGCACCTGCGGCATTTATGGATTTGATGAATAGGGTTTGCAAAGCGTACTTGGATAAGTTTGTCATTGTCTTCATATACGACATTCTTATCTATTCGCACAGTCAGGCTGACCACGAGAAGCATTTGAGGTGTATTCTAGAATTGCTGAGACAAGAGAAACTCTACGCAAAGTTTTCAAAGTGCGAGTTTTGATTGCGTGAAGTTCAGTTCTTAGGACACGTTGTCAGTGAACGTAGCTTCGAGGCCGTTATGAACTGGCAAGCTCCTAAGACCGCATCAGAGATACGTAGCTTTTTGGGATTGGCTGGTTACTACTGAAGATTTATCGAAAATTTCTCAAGAATTGCTATGCCCCTGACTACTTTGACCCGCAAGGATATTAAGTTCAATTGGGGTCCAAAATAGCATGAAGCTTTTGAAGTTTTGAAGCAGAAGCTAAGTAATGCTCCTGTGCTAACCTTACCAGAAGGAATTGAAGACTTTGTGGTCTATTGTGATGCATCGCACACCGGCATGGGATGTGTGCTTATGCAAAGAGGAAAGGTAATTGCTTATGCTTCAAGACAGCTGAAGGTTCATGAAAGGAACTACACCACGCACGACCTAGAATTAGGTGTTGTGGTGTTTGCGCTCAAGTTATGGAGACATTATCTGTATGGGACAAAGTGTATTATATACACTGATTATAAAAGTCTCCAACATCTATTCAACCAGAAAGATTTAAACATGTGACGACGGGGATGGATGGAAACGCTTAACGATTATGATTGTGAGATCATTTATCACCCAGGCAAGGCAAGCGTGGTTGCCGATGCCTTAAGTCGCAAGGAAAGGGTTAAACCCATTCGGGTTATCCCAAAAGAATGGAAGTAAGGAACAACTTAAACGAGAAGATTTTAGATGCGCAGAAACAAGCTTTGTTAGAGGCAAATCTTCCTAGTGAAGAGTTGGGGAAAGTTGTGGAACAACTGAAACCGGGAAAGGACGAAATCCTTAGATTCGATGGACGAGTTTGGATTCCAGTCTTTGGAGGACTTAGGGACTTGATCCTCCAAGAAGCGCACAGTTCTAAATACTCCGTTCACCCAGGTAGTGATAAGATGTACAACGATTTGAGGCCCAACTATTGGTGGGCAGGGCTGAAGAAATCCATAGCTACTTACGTAGCTTGATGCTTAACGTGTTCGCAAGTTAAGGCAAACATCAGAAACCGTCAGGACTACTGCAGCCGCTAGAGATCCCCATATAGAAATGGGAATGCGTAACTATGGATTTCATTACCAAGTTACCAAAGACAAATCGCAGAAATGACACAATATGGGTTATCGTGGATAGGTTGACCAAGTCGGCTCATTTTCTACCCATTAAAGAAACCTATAGTTCCGATACTTGGCAAAACTTTATGTGGATGAGATCGTATCTTTACATGACATATCGGTATCCATTGTGTCTGCTAGAGACACAAGGTATACTTCACATTTTTGGAAAAGCTTCCAACAAGCCTTGGGCACGCGACTAAACTTTAGTACGGCATATCACCCACAAACGGATGGGCAAAGTGAACGTACTATACAAACTTTGGAAGACATGTTGCACGCATGTGTAATCGACCTAGGAGGAAGTTGGGACAAACACTTACCTCTAGTCGAATTCTCCTATAATAACAGTTATCACGCAAGCATTCAGGCCGCTAAAATCGAGGCCCTATACGGGAGAAAATGTAGAACGCCCGTTTGCTGGGCTGAAGTTGGGGAAGCCCAACTAACAGGACCAGAAATTATCCTGGAGACGACAGACAAAATTTTGCAAATTCGTGATCGTCTTAAGGCTGCCAGAGATCGGCAGAAGAGCTATGCGGATAAGAGGCGTAAACCTCTTCAGTTTCAGGTAGGGGACAAGGTGTTGTTAAAGGTGTCGCCTTGGAAAGGCGTTATGCGCTTTGGAAAGAAGGGCAAGTTAAGCCCAAGATACATCAGACCGTTCGATATTATCGAACGTATTGGATCTGTGGCGTATAAGTTGAAATTGCCGGAAAAGCTCAATGGAATCCATGATGTATTCCACATCTCCAATTTGAAGAAGTGTCTGGCGGATGAATCATTAGCCATGCCACACGAAGACGTGCAAATTGATAAAAACCTGCGTTTCATTGAGAAACCCGTGGCGATTGAAGATCGACAGGTTAAGAAGCTTCCTAAGAAGCATGTGTCGATCGTTAAAGTCAAGTGGGACGCTCGTCGAGGTCCTGAATACACATGGGAAGTGGAGTCCGTTATGCGACATAAATACCCATACTTGTTTGATTAAAATCTCGAGGTCGAGATTTATTTTAAGGGGGTGAGGATGTAACACCTCGTGTTTTTTAAGTCCAATAAAGTTACGACACGTGTCCCAGTAATCCTCGTGTGCCGTATGGTGAATTAGGAGGGACCGAAGTCGTTGAAATGATAATAATATTTGTATTTTATTATATGAAATAAAGTTGGGGGACTTAAGTAAAATTTTGGAATTTTTCAAGTTCTGAAGACCCCTTGCGGACCTCAAGGCTCTAGCCATACGATCCGCAAGGCCACCTGATTCTGTGGGCGCCTGAGGTCCTTACGGACTGTATGGCATAACCCATACGGTGCGTAAGGACCTGCCAGCGAACAGAAAGGTGGCAACAGCCTGTTCTGCCACATTTGTCGAGTTTTGGCACCATCTTTGCATGCTTGCCACATCCAAGAACCTTTATATACGTCCTATAACACCTAGAAATCCTCTGGACTCCTCCATGACCATTTATGAGGTGAATTTTGTAAGTTGCAACCATCCTTCATGCAACTTAAATATGTAACATTTGTCAAAAACGGGTTTTCCAAACCCGCTCCGTTTATAATCGAATATCAAGTTATAAATGTCTCGTTGCGTATTTATGTCCATTTTAATTTTTTTAATGATGCATAATTAATAAACAAACTAAACTATAAAAGTTATAATTGATAAAAAGTAAAAATAAAATAATTAAAAAGAAAATGAGGCTGCCGGGACTCGAACCCGGTCAGCCGGAAAGAACTCCAAAGACTTAACACACACACACATAACCACTCCACCACTTGTTGTTTTCTGTCAACTCTAGGAAACAAATAAATCTTATAGACAATCATGAAGCGACCTGATTACGCTAACTGTAACCGAAATCGGTCACCAAACGTCCAAAAACGTTTGATTGATCGCGGTTTACTGAGTTTAACCGATGCACCGACACCTTCAGTCAAGTTTGCTTTGAATGAACTTAAATTCGAGAATGGATCGGTTTTAATAACCGAAAACTTTCAATTCCTGAATTACTTCAGTCAAAGACCCCTCTCGCGACTCAAACACACTCTGCAAACTTCCAATTACATTTTCACACAACTTTCAGTCCGCCGGAGAAGCTTTTTGGACTCGCCGGACTTTCGCCGGAAAACCGTATTTTCCATCAAATCAGTAAGTCTCGCAATTCTTTCGTTGTCTATCAGTTGTTAAGCTGTTACTAACTCCAACCCTTCAATCGGAATCAATTTCAGACGACGATATCGGATAACTCACTCTCGCCGGAAAACTTCTGAAAATCCTTATCTTCAGCTGTAAAACGGTATAGACATTCAAACCTTCTGTTAACTCTTGTTTAGTACTTCAATTCCACAATTAGCTAATCAAAACGGTTAATTTGTTCGCTCAGTTGAAGTTCATAAAAACAGAGCCAACCCCTTGCCGGAATTCTGAGATAAATCATTCCTCCGGTATGTTTACTTCCAACACCGTCTCTGCCATTTCATTTTAGTCTTATGAATGTTTGTTAATCGTTTTAAAGCAAGAAACAGTTGAGTAAATAGTAGCCTGTAAATTTAGCGAAGAAGATGGAGTGTGATAACATTATAAGATTAATTAAAATCGGTATTATAAACGGGTTAGACACGCAGTCCAGCGGTGGACTGTGTGCACACACATATCACACGCCGCGAGTTCGATCCTTGATACACACGCACACCCTCTGTAATTAAAATGTTATTTTTTTAACTGAACCGGATGAACTTACATTAGATGTTAAGTATAATAAAAATCTATATATTAACCAAGTTAGACACACAGTCCAGCGGTGGACTGTGTGTAACGTTAAAGCACAGGTCCCAGGTTCGAGACCTGTTAACGGCACCGGTACGATGATTTAAAACATTTTTGAAAATAAAAGAATTTTGAATAAACTGAGTTAGTATATAAATATAATTAAAAACAGAATTATTTCAGGTTAGACACGTAGCTCAGTTGGTAGAGCTGCGTGCACGCGAACGGGAGGTCTCGGGTTCGAGCCTCACCCGGCGCATACAGTTACACAATAAAACCGGTCAACAAGTCAAAGTCAATAGTCAACGGTCAACATAAAAGTCAACATGTTTTTATATTTTTATTTATTTAATTTAATTTAAAAATCAATTAAAAATACTTAAAAATAATGTTTTTAAAGATAGGAAATAGCCTTAAACTCACAAAAATATATCTAAAAATCCTATTAAAATTATTAATAAAATCCACTCATTTACTATATCTTCCGTTATTATTTAGGTTAGTTAATACTCGTTGTTCAATCCTTCAAACTCGTGCGCACCTCATCATCTTCAACCAAACGCACCCAATGTGAGTGAATCTTTACAAATTCCCCGTTTTAATCACCTTTTTGGGGTGTATCATGTGTCTTACCATTTATTATATTTAAATCATTGTGCATACATCATATCATGAACAAATGTGTAGTCAGTTTGTTTTCAACTGTTGTGTGGTTATTGTTTGGATTTAATTTATTATTTTCAGTACATGCAATTTCATAGGCCGCCGCTCCCCATTACATTATGAGCGTTGAGCATGTTCCCCATTACATTATGAGCGTGAACCTGGCGTGCCATCATACGATCGGCTCCGTTTGATTGAGCCTTGATCGCACAGACATTTATCATTTTCAGTACATGCAATACGATCGGCTCCGTTTGATTGAGCCTTGATCGCACAGACATTTATCATTTTCAGTACATACATTTATCATATGCTGTTCGTTCCCCATTTATGTTATTGTATGTTATTGTATGTTATTGTATGTTATTGTATGTTATAGTTTATGGTTGTTATTGCTACTGTTTGATTATTTACATTTGCTCACTTATGATTATTGCACAATTTTTCCTTGATAAAATAACAAGAAAATCAATAATAAATGTTTATCTAACAAGGTTCACTCGCCAACTTATGTTGACCCAAAAACCCCCATTTTTACACATGATACAGGTGAACCAGCTGCAGCAAGAAACACATAGGATTGGCCTAGAAGAATAAACTGGTTTAGAGCTTGGATTGTTTATTTGGTTATTTTTCTTTGTATTTGTATGGACATGTTTGGATTATTGAGAATGTAATTTTGACTTTAATAAATATGAAACATATTAGTAAATATCATGAGCTTTGGTGATAACCCAATTATGCCCCGACTCTTATTCCGCTGCGGGTCGGGGTGTGACAAAATACACCAAGTTCATCCAGATGAGCTCCTGGTCATTTTTGAAGCATTCCTTCTGTTCTTAGCAACCCTTGGACCATATGTAAGTGTTTCAATTCGTGCTAAGTTCATTTGTTATGGTTTAAAGCTTTAACAAAGTCCCGTCATAAAAATACCTTGACTTTGATCTGAATCCATGATAGTCCAGCCATTTATCGTAAAGAAAGTGGCTACATGATTGTAATAATGTAGGTGTTAATCCCTAAAAAGGGCACCTCCTGATTACCATGAATTCTTGATCAATTGACGAGTCAAATCAAAAGTCAACAAAAGTCAAACCGGCTAGATTTCATAAAAATGCATAACTGACTATGTAGATATTATAAAATTTGTTTTGATGCATAGACAACTTAAAAATAAGTATTGGAACTTATAATAACTAATTTGGCTCCTCAAATCTCGGTCTAGCATCGGTTCGCAACCGAAAGTCACAATATTTGACTTTTCTATTGACTTTCGGTTCTGACCCGATTTAGCCACTTAGACTTCTGACTTTAAGTCATTTTAAGACCATGATTAAGTGTAGTATAACCTCTTAAAGTTATACTACATGGTTCCTTAAGAAATCTGAGTTTTTATGCAAGTTCCGCTATATTACATAAACTTTTGCAAAAATGTCATTTTTGTACAAATCAAGGTTTTAAACATTCATGCATGTAAAAATAAGCTATAAACTGATTTGTAAATATAATTTGATTATTTTGATGTCAAGAATCTGACCAGGAATCAAGTTTTGATAAAAGACGTAAAATATGCTTCTAAAACGACTAAAATGCCCTATTTTGGCATTTTAGAAAGATTAAGCGCGGTTTTATCATCAAAAACAAAATATCTACTGATGTAATAAGATATGTAGGACATATTGGGATATTTATTCAAATTATAGACTGAAGGCCTAAGATTCGTTAAATACCGATAAATGACCGAATTACCCCTTTTCACGTAAAATGACTTTAATCACACTTTTTATAACCAAATCTCTTACCTACTGATGTAACATGATAAATAACATATTTTGGTTATATAAAACAGGTCATAACTTCAGTTTACCTTAAATATCAAATTTAACGGCATTTATCGACTTTTACGCCTTTTCGGCGCATAGTATGGTTTAAAACCATAACTATGAGCCAAGACTTGTTACCTATTGATTTATAAACTTACTTTCATCATATTAAAAATAAGTACAAGTACCAATCTCAGATCCCAATTTTGACTTCAAAGCTATGTGTGAAATTACTAAAACGCCCTTACAGGACATAGTTTATTTCAAAACCGTCAAACACACATATATTTGATATCCTATTGTTATAACATCATAACATAAGTATTTTACAGAATATTAATGACCTTGACATCAGATTCTTGTTACACATCTTTTATAAACTTTAAAATGACCAAAATGCCCTTATGAGGCATAAATTGGTTTTAAATACATTACGGGCCTATATTTTGGAAACCCACTGATTTGTTAACATAACTTAAATATATTTTTATATGGAACTTTTATACGACTCAATCGGTTACCCGGTTTCGCTTATACGCTTACGGTTAAGCATACGTGACTAGTTTACGTAATTTAACTGAAACGGGTTTAACTTTGTTATTTCTTTGTCAAAATCCAGAATGTTGTTGGTTTACCAGTATTGGACAAGTTTATATACTTGTCGGGTCCAACTAACATCCTATTCTGGTCACTGCTTAATCTAGCGTATCATACCGCATTGTTTTAGCGTAAGACTAACCGGTTCAAGTCTAAGACTTAACTAAGGACCCGTAAGCATTCTAATATTGGTTAATAATTACCATCATTCCTAGACTAAACGCCTTCCGGTAAATTGTGCATGTACTTATCTTGGATCTGCGGCTAAGTTTTGGACTTCACGAAGACTTAACCTCAGGTAAATACTCTTAACCTATTTTCCCTATACGGGCTTGGGATACGGTAAATTATAACCGCTTGATCGGGTATGGAAGTTATGTTTTATCCACTTGTGATAATTAATTAAATTGCATAACCCGTTTTTGAGCTGTATTGTTTGAAACTAAAACATTGGGGGTGGGCTTGACCGTGTCTGGGATATCCTTGGCTCACTAAAGTGCTAGTGGCCACGACTTAAGCAAGGTGTAGGCATACACCGGTAATTGCTATTATTTATTAATGTATGCTTTCTTAGTGAAAGTTCAGTAGTGGTGTGTCAATCGATCATGTCTCGGTTTCTGTACTGTGCCCCATATGTAAAAGACAAACATGTAAATCTGTATACAAGGTCTTTTTTACTATCCTAAGTTATTTATGAAAATGTGCTTCGTGCACTTAAAATCATTTAATAAAGGATTTTCAAAATGAGTCGGTTGATTGTATTTACCAGTGTAAACTAACGTATTTTCAAAGATTAAAGATACAGGTACAAGTACGCAATAGGCCGAAAGCTGCGGGGCGTTGACATTAAGGAGTTGCGACCTTAGAGTTGAGCCTGTAGAGTCTGTTTTCATTTTGTATGTTATCCGATCCGCCTGTGGATCATATTACAAACCTTGTCTGTATATTTTTATGTTTCAAACTCTGGACACCCTATGGTTTGTAATAGTTTATATTTACTCCAAGCCTTCCGCTGTGTTGCTCTGTGTTGTAATTGGTTATGATGATATCAACTGTACATCACGATACTCCCCACCGGGCCCACCGGAATACACGTGGAAATCGGGGTGTGACAAATTCGCACGTTTTTCGCAATAAAAAACGATAATAATTCTCGTGAACCAACTAAATTTATACTCCTTTACGCATTCATACGTGTTTACGCTTTTGGATCTTGTTGTACTTATGCAATCTATGTGAACTTATACGTGTTAAATGCTACAAACATGCTCATACTTGCAAAAACATGATTTTTACAAACACATTATGATCAAGTCTCATCCTTCCTCTTATTTTTGCAATCTCTAGATGCCTCCCTTCCGTCACTCTCTCAACAAGAAGTCGAAGTCCAAGTCCACTTCGAGCTCCAAGAAGGGTTCCAACAATTCTAACTCCATGACAAAGAAGGATTGTATGGAATTCATGGCCGAGCAAATGGCCAAGATCATCCCCGACATAGTGAGCAAGATTCAGGCTAACCCGAACCTTCCCAACACTGAAACCCCCCAATGCTTCAGTCGACTCCAAGGTGGCAACACCTAGATCGACGTTCACCTTTAAACAGTTTAACTCTAGTAACCCCTTACCCTTTACTGGCGATCGCGACACCACAGTGATGCTTCAATGGTTTGATGCCATTGAAGTAACGTTCCTACATAGTGGTTGTCCTGACCACTTGCGTACAATCAATGCAACGGGCGTCTTTCGATCGAGGGCTCTCGATTGGTGGACCTCCGAGCGTAACACGCGTGGGAACGAAGCCGCTCACGCCCTCCCATGGGCCTAATTCAGACAACTCATGGAGAAAGAGTTTTGTCCCCCACACGAGCGTCAAAGGCTCGAAAACGAGTTCTGAACCTTAAGCAAGTCAGGAATGACAACGCTGGCCTCACGGCCCGTTTCAAGCAGCTCAGTGCAATTTGCCCTAGCCAAGTCAACATTGTTGAGAAGGTTGTGGCAAAATACATTCATTACCTCCCTCCTCACCTCATGTACCTTGTCGACGTCGCCTTGTGGCAAAATACATTCATTACCTCCCTCCTCACCTCATGTACCTTGTCGACGTCGCCTTCCCCAAGACCCTTGACAATACCTTCCACCTATCCTCCAAGCTTAACAACAACCACGTTTTTCAGGAAGCCTCCACCAAGGCTCCATCGAAGAACGCACACCAAGCTACCACCAATGCCACCACTAAGCCTACGCCATCTAAACCACCCACCAAGAACAACAAAGGCAAGAAGCGGAAGGCTTCAAGTAAGAATTGCGCAGTAGTCACTCCGCCAAACTCCCAGCCTATCCAACAAGTTGCTCCAACCAACCCCGATTCCACAAGAAAGGCATACACTGGGCCGCATCCCAAGTTTAACACCTGCCCTTACCACCATCCCATCAACGCTCCCTGCCGCTTATGCACTAGTTGTAATAGGTTTGGACACTTTGCCCCTCAGTGTCTAAGTGTTCCACCATCCCCTGCCAACCAAGCCCGAACCATCACCGCACCCCAAAACCCTACTGCAAACCAAACCCAACCACCAGCATCCACAGTTCGAGCCTGTTTCAAGTGCGGAGATCTCAATCACCTCGCAAATGCCTGCCCTTAGCGTAACAACAACAACCAACAGTAGCAACAGCAAGCTCGTGGTCGAGCATTCGTCATTACAGCAGCTTAGGTTTAGAATGCCAACGGTGTCATCACGGGTACGTTTCTCGTTACCAATGTTTACACTTCATGTTTATTTGATACTGGCGTAGATAAAATCTTTGTATCCGTTGAGTTTGAATCATTGCTAAAATGTAGATGTTCTAAGTTGCCCAAACCATTCGAAGTCGAAGTTGCTAACGGAAAATCTGTCACTGTCGATTCTGTCCTTTCTAAGTGTTCCTTGAATCTTGACGATCATACGTTTTCCATGGACCTCATACCCATGCAAATGGATAGCTTCGATATCATAATAGGGATGGATTGGCTTAGGCGAGTTTGTGCTGAAGTCGTTTGTTCCGAAAAGTTCACCCGTCTTCCTCTCCCCAATGGTGACTCTTTACACGTCTATGGAGAGAAACCTTCTAAAAATCTCAAGCTTATGTCGTGTATCCAAGCGAACAAATACTTACATAAGGAATACTTCGCCTTTCTTGCCCACATCATGGAAAAGAAGGACAAGGTTCCAAGCTTGAGTGATGTTCCTGTTGTTTGCGATTTCCCTGACGTCTTCCCAGAGGATCTTCCTGGTCCTCCTCCTCCTTGTTCTGTTGACTTTTGCATCGATCTTATCCCTGGTGCAACCCCTGTTGTGAAGTCTCCATATCGTCTAGCACCCACGGAAATGCAAGAGCTATCTAGCCAACTTCAGGAACTTCTTGATAAAGGCTTCATACGCCCTAGTACTTCTCCTTGGGGTGCTCTCGTTCTGTTCGTCAAGAAAAAAGATGGTTCTTTTTGGATGTGCATTGACTATCGTGAGCTTAATAAGCTCACAGTCAAAAACCGATATCCACTTCCACGTATTGACGATCTCTTCGATCAACTTCAAGGTGTGACTTGTTTCTCAAAAATCGATCTCCGTTCGGGTTATCGTCAACTTCGAGTTCTCGAAGAAGATATACCCAAAACCGCATTTTGTACACATTATGGGCGCTACGAGTTCGTGGTCATGCCTTTTAGTTTGACCAATGCACCTGCGATGTTCATGGACTTAATGAATCGTGTGTGCAAACCTTACCTCCCTGTTTCGTAATTGTCTTCATCGATGATATTCTCATCTATTCCAAGATACAAGAAGAGCACGAGCGACACTTGCGTCTTATCCTCCAGCTTTTGCGTACTGAGCGTCTTTATGCCAAATTCTCCAAGTGGGATCTTGGCTAAAAGAGGATCAATTCCTTGGTCATGTCATCAAAGAACTCGGTATTCAAGTTGATCTTGCAAAAATTGATCCTGCGAAAATTGAAGCTGTAAAGAATTGGATTGCTACTAAGTCTTCGTCTGAAATTCGTTCATTTCTTGGTTTAGCTGGTTACTATCGTTGCTTCATTTCGAACTTTCCCAAATCGCCGTTGTCACACCCCAATCGATGGCGGAAACATCAGAGTGAGACGAAATAGATTGCTCAAGACATCATAACACTATTGTGACAATTTAAATTCAAAACCGATTTCATTTCATTGATAATTATAGTAAAAAAATTACAAGGAAACAAAATACAACATGGATAAATTCAAATACAACAAAAGTTTGACATAATGAAACAACATAATCTAGAAATTCTAAATGTATTTCTAGTGTCGACCCTACTAGATTTTGTCATAAACAACCTGCAACATGTCTAAAAGTATAGTTCAACACAAAAGCATTGGCGAGTACACAAGTTTGATATAGCATAAGTATGTAAAAGCGTTTAAACGAATCCACATGACAAAATAGTATCTAGATTAATGTAAACATGGCATGCGATTATACAAGTCAATCCTCTAGTGTCACCGGAATAATAGAATACTTAACATGACCTCAAGAATACGGGCGGTGCGTTACTCCCATAGCGCTATACATGTTAAGGGGAGGCTCGTACGAAGTTAATGACAAATAGCATCACATAAGAATGTTCCAAGTATACAAATCACGTATTAAGTATCTTAGCATGTATGGTGGATTGTTTGTGTTTGCATAAAATTGAAGTGCGAGTTGTGTAAATTAATAGGTAAACATGTTGCACCGAAAAGTGTAAGCGTAAAAGGGGTGTTCGAGTGTACTCACGGTTTTGCAAAGCTTCCTTTGTTATATCCCATGAAGAGTTTGATTGCTTGGTGAACGGAACACCGAGTTATCCTACACGAGGAAACGTAGGTGTATGAGTATTGGAATGATAACGTAGGATTGGGATTAGGAATTTAAGGTATGCAAAATTATATATTCAAGAAAGTAATTATCTAGACGTTAACACTCGTTTTTGACACTATAATTCTCGTAGGTGTTTGTGATTTCATGGGTCATGCCCATTAGAATCGTAACGAGGAGGTTAAGTCCGAGATAATATAACCTAATGTTAGCACAAGTAACCATATGATCGTTGTCAAAATTTCCGTAATAGTCTATTTACGTATATAATATAAATATAATATATATTAAGTTCATCATATATGTCATAGCTTATCATAGAAGTCATGCATGGAGGTAGGATGATAAACATCCATTGAACTCTTTCGTAAGATTCACCAATACACAAATTGCCACAAGGACAATTCGGATGGTCATGAATGGAATAAAAGAAATACTTCACTAAATTATGTATCGACCAAGCAAGAAAGCTAGGTGCATGCATCCCGAACATGGCAACGTTTGGGGACGTGTCGTGGCCTTGTTACTCAATTGAAGGTTAAACGTAATTTAGTGGTTAACTTAGAAATCATCAAGTGAGGTGGTGGATTGACAGTAGGATAGCCAAAGCTTCCAAGTAATCACACCTTTACCAAAACACAAGCTTTGTCAAGCTTGGATGGTTTCAACACTTGTGGGTTAAAAATCTTTACAAAACAGAAAGTTTAGAGGTATTTTACACCTCCTACTTTGTATGAAACAACTCTAGCTAACTCACTAATCATGGGTTTGATTACAGGCACAAGTAGCATAAGTTTGTTTAGTAAAAAGTATGTTTAAATAAAGTTTACAAGTTCATCTTCCAAAACAGAAAGTTTGGAAATTGCTCCACCTTGGTTTTCCATTGAAAACCTACGGTAACATCCCTAGAGGCTTTACAAACTTTGTTAAGGAAGAAGAAGTGAAGAAAACATGAAAATATTGAAGTTACAAAAAAAAAAAGCAGAAAGTTTTGCTGCACTTTGGCCTCTATTTTGGTGTGGTTTCACCTTAGTTTGCCCAAGCAAACTTGTGAAAACCTTCCTAGAGGTTGTCCAAGTGTTGTAGAAGAAGAAACAAGGAAGAAATAGTAGGAGAAGTGAGTTAGAACTCACTAAAAACTCAGATTTTGTTGTTGTGTTTTTTTGGAAGTATTTAGTGATTTAGAGAGTTTTTGGGTGGCTTGGAAGCTTTGTAAAGTGGAAAAATTGCTGGAATATAAGAGGTACTTATAGGGAAAGGATTAGGGTTTAAGTGGGTTGGGCTTTGGACAAGATTAGGGGGAGTTTAGACTTGAAATAAATCCACTAAACCCAGCCCAAAGCTGTTTAATAGGGGCTGCCATTTTTTATTTTTATTTTTTGTTATTTAATGTTATATATTAGGTTAATAGATGTTATATATTATATATATAACATATATTATCATTTGGCAACCTATTTTAGGTGTTTGGTCATTATAATCTCATGGTTACTACTAAAAAAACACTTTCAAGTGTTCAAAATATCGAAATGTGAATTGTTTAAAGAGGTGTCAAATAATTATAGGTCTCGCGTTTGAATTAACCAAGTGTCTTGCAAGGATGGAGTGTTTAAGAATTACAAATATATGATAAGGATTTACGAGTTAACTTGCGTTTATACATCATGTAATAAACAGGTGTAAGAGTCAATGTATAAATATGTATGAATGACGCGAATTTTATATAAAATATCATTTCTATTACAATCAAAGTCTCGGAATTACAATCATTTAAAATACGATACGATTACAAGGAAATGAGCTTCCAAAAGTAGAATTACGGTAATTCTAAAAATGGAAAGTTGCAAAAAGCAAGGCATTACAGCCGTTCCTCTTACGTCTTTGACTCAAAAAGATAAGCCTTTTGTTTCGGGTCCCGAACAAGAGGAGTATTTCCAAACGCTCAAAGACATGCTTTGCAATGCTCCTATCCTCACTCTTCCCGATGGAAATGATGATTTCGTCGTGTATTGCGATGCTTCAAACAAGGTCTTGGTTGTGTTCTCATGCAACGGGACAAGGTTATCGCTTACGTGTCTAGACAACTCAAAATCCATGAGAAGAACTACACTACGCACGACCTTGAACTTGGTGCAGTTGTTTTTGCATTGAAGATATGGCGACACTACCTTTATGGTACTAAGTGTGTGGTCTTCACCGACCATAAGATCCTTCAGCACATCTTCGATCAAAGGGAACTCAACATGCGTCAACGTCGTTGGGTAGAGTTGTTAAACGACTACGACTGCGATATTCGCTACCACCCTGCCAAAGCGAATGTTGTAGCCGATCCACTTAGTCGAAAAACTCATGTTAAGAGTATCCGTTGCTACCAAACTTTGGGAAAACTTCACGAGCTGATTCGCGAGGCACTATACTCAGCCGTGAGGGTAACCTCGATAATGAGTTGAAGTGTGGTGTCGAAAACCCACTCGAGTCTAAACCCGATGGCATCCTTTACTACCTCAATTGTATCTAGATTCCTGATCGTAGCGACCTTCGCAACACCTTGATGGGTGAAGCCCACAAGTCTCGATATTCTGTTCATCCTAGCACTGACAAGATGTACCACGACCTTTGTATGTCTTACTGGTGGCCTGACATGAAGAGAGATATCGCTCTCTACGTCTCGAAATGTCTTACGTCCTCCAAAGTCAAAGCCGAACATCAACGTCCCTCTGGCTTACTCGAACAACCAGAGATTTCTGTCTGGAAATAGGAGAGCTTTGCTATGTACTTCATTTCTAAACTTCCTCGCACTCCTTCTGGTCATGATAGTATTTGGGTTATTATTGACCGTTTGACCAAATCCCCTCACTTCCCCCCTATTCGTGAATATTAGAAAGTCGAGAAATTGGCTTGTGTCTACACGAAGGAGATCATTTGTCATCATGGTATCCTAATTGACATCATTTCTGATCGCGACGCTCGTTTTACCTCCCGCCTTTGGCAAACGTTTCAAACTGCTCTTGGTACTCGTCTCAATCTTAGTACTGTTTTTCACCCTCAATACGATGGTCAAACCGAGTGTACTATCCAAAATCTAGAGGATATGCTTCGTTAATGCGTAATCGATTTTGGTGTCAACTGGGGTTCACACTTACCTTTGATAGAATTCTCGTACAACAACAGTTATCACGCTAGTATTCAAATGGCACCATTTGAAGCATTGTATGGTCGTAAGTGTCGTTCACCTATTTATTGGCACGAGATCAGAGAAGCTCAAATCACCGCTCCCGAACTTATACAAGAGAGGACAGACAAGATTCTGCAGATTCGTGATAACCTCCTCAAAGCCAGAAGTCGACAAAAGAGATATGCCGAAAAAAGACGCAAGCCTCTCGAATTCAACGTAGGTGATCATGTACTTCTTAAGGTATCCCTTTGGAAAGGTGTGGTTCAATTTGGTAAGAAAGGAAAACTCGCTCCTCGCTTTGTAGGTCCCTTCAAAATTCTCAAAAAGATTGGCAAGGTAGCGTATCGACTGGATCTACCTCAAGAGCTCAACAACGTTCACCCAACGTTTCATGTTTCGAATCTCGAGAAATGCCTAGCTGAAGAAGGACTCCGAGTTCCGCTTGAAGACCTTCAAATCAACAAAACCTTGCACTTTGTGAAGAAACCTGTTGAGATCATGGGTCGAGGGACCAAGCAATTAAGGCGCAGTCGAATCCTATCGTAAAGGTTCGATGGGAAGTAAAACGTGGTGCTGAGTTTACTTGGGAACTCAAAAGCGATATGAAGACTAAGTATCCACATCTGTTCATTAGACCTTCCTAAATTTCGGGACGAAATTTCCTAAAGAGGGGAGACTGTAACGCCTCGCTTTTTCGCAGCATTCCACTTTTAGAAAGTTCGTACCGTCAATCGTACCTTATTTCGAATCGTTGTAAATCCGAGACTTTGATTGTAATGAAATACGGCTTTTATATGAAACTCGCATCATTTTATACACGCTTAAACATGAATTCATACACATGTTTGCTACTTAATTCATAAGACACAAATTTAACTCGTAAATGGTTATCGTGTACTCCTAATTCTCTGACATTCCTTTTATGCAAGATACTTGATTATTCAATCACGAGATTTTCACTTATGTGAGCTCCAATACATGTTATAACCTTGCTAAAAAACTAGTCTAAATTGATCTCTTAAAAAAAACAAGTTATTTTTACATGTAAATACTTAGATTAGGATGTTTATACATTAATAACTTCATACCATAGCTTCTTATATGTTAATTAGGTGATAATAAGCTGCAATTAAGCAAACAATACCTATTAATAAAAATAAAAAATAAAAAAGGGACACCCCCCCCTTGCGACCGGAAAAGCCTTGGCCGGGTTTAGTGGCTTGTTTCAAGGTTAATTTCCCACTATCTTGTTCAAAGCCCAACCCATTGAAACCCTAATCCCTCCCATATATAATGAGCACTTCCTCATCCTTTATTCCACTTTTACAACCCTCTACTCTCAAAAACACACCTAAACTCAGCTAAGTTTTCAACAACACTTCAGAAAAAGTTCCAGTCATAAAAAGTGAGTTTAACTCACTTTTCCTTCTAATTTCTTCTTGTTTTTTCTTCTACAACACTTGGATAACCTCTAGGAAGGTTTTCACAAGTTTGCTTGGGCAAACTAAGGTGAAACCTCACCATTTTTTAGGTCCAAAGTGCATAAACTTTCTGCTCGTTTTTATCTTTTTATAACTTCATTGTTTTCATATTTCTTCACTTTTTATTCCTCTACAATGGTTGTAATGACTCTATGGATGTTACCATAGGTTTTCCATGGAAAACTAAGATGGAACAATACCATTTTTAAGGCAAAACTTTTTGTTTTGGAAGATGAACTTATAAACCCTATTTAAACTTACTTTTACTAAACAAACTTGTTCTACTTGTGCCTCTAATCAAGCCCATGGTTAGTGAGCTAAGCTAAGGTTGTTTCATACAAATTAGGAGGTGTAAAATACCTCTTGACGTGTGCGTGTATATACATATTTTTACAATGAATTTTACACACGGTTCGGTTTTAAATTTATAAAAATGATTTATACTTTCAACATCAAAACACACACGAAAGGGCAAGTGTACCCCATCATATATGTAGTAAAGTATCGGTAAGAACCAAGTATCGATCCATGGATGCGGGCGGAAGCAAAAGTACTAAACCTTGTCATTAAAGTACCAGTAAAAATGAGATTTGAGTAATTTGTTTGGAAAAAAATATGTTTTTGAAAAAAATAACAAATCATGAACATAATAAGTATATAACCTCGCTTTACGAACAACCGAAACATTTTAACTAAGTCGGTTTTGGCATTATAACACTCGGTCAATTTTCTACTTTTTTAAAAGACAATTAGTTTTCCTTTCAGGAATCCTAACATGACAACCCTTCGGAAAGTTAAAATGATAAACACACTTTAACCACCTAAAATTGTTCTTCGACGCCCTTATTGATAAATGTTTATGAAAATCCCTTAATAATAAGTTAGTCATCCGTTAAGAGTTTTCTAACCGCACTTTATCGAGGAAAGTAACACCGATAAACACAATGTAACCACCAAGAAAAGCATAACCTAGATTAAATCACAACCGAGCCCATTTTACAAACCTTGAACACAACTTTATTTAGAAAAGCAATTTTGGCCGGAACTACTAACTAAACTTGAATTATGACAAGAGTTCATAACGACACCATACGACCCGTTAAGGTTTTTCCGTGAAGGAAAACATTCTTGATTAACATTAATTACCTCTTATGAAACCAATTCTCATTTCTAAGCTCATGGTGTAAACATTTTAACAAGTTAAAAGTTTGCTAATAAGTGATTAATTAAGCTTCTCTTTGCAAATATCTTAACTAACCAAATACTAATCTGCCAAGACAATTAACTATAATCAAGAATCCAATATCAACAAACAAGGTTGCAAACTAATCATCAAGGATTAACATAAAAAGTGCTAAGTGTCATTACAACATAATTAACATACTAATGGTTGTTCATGAAGCAAGTAAACAATGTGTTTTTGCCCTTATGCTGCAATAATCATAATAACATCATCTCAATGCTTGCATCTAAGATCAAAATACATGTTAAGAACAAGAAATAAACCATAAACAAGCAAGGATTTGATGGATTGGATGCTAGATAGGCTTCTTGCAACTTTGAGGCTTCAAACCGTCCTCTTCAGACTGCTCTCGGACCCCAGAAATCGCCCAGAAGTTAGGAAAATTGCCCAATGTTTCGATCAGTGTCTTATGCCCTATTTTATAGCGTTTTTTAATTTGGCACGGTCGTGCAAGATCTGCACGGCCGTGCACTATTCCCGCAATCTGGTGACGTCAGCTTATCCATAACAGTGAATTTGAATTGGCACGGCCACAAGTGGCATGGTCGTGCATGTCCGACGATCAGGCAGTGGTTCTCCGTGAAATGGCTTGGCACGGTCGTGCCAAGTGATGCACGGTCGTGCATCTCCGGTGAATTGGGTGGCACGGTTGGCTGCACTGCTCGTGCGGTCTTCTGTCTCTTATACGCACGGTCGTGCCATATGTGGCACGGCCGTGCCAACTGATCTACAGCTTAACAGAATCTTTGTAACTTCGTCGTTTCGCTCAGAAAATCCATTTTTTCTTCATCCTTTGTTCCAATACGCTGTTTAGGGCCTGTAAACCAAAATACACCTGATTAAATACCAAAACCGAGGTTTTATGACCGAAAATGCGTAAACCAAGGGTAAAATGGGGGACTAAAATGTGTATATTTTAACATATATCAAACCTCCCGACATTTGAACTTTGCTTATCCTCAAGCAAACTAAGATAAAAACAAGGTTTTTGATGAAATAAAATAATTTACAATTACGTAACTACTATACATGCGAAACGGTTAGCCGGGTTCTTTCAAAAGATATCTTCATACAATTTAAACCAAACAAGCACATGTAAACATATGTAAAGATAAACCAAAAGCCGCGATTCACTTCCGATTGACTTAGCATGCTAATCTTTGCACATCTCACAAGGTTCACAGACACTCGGCTATATTTGTGAAACATACGTAGAATATGTATGTGTAAACACTCGATGCCTAGACAATGAAACGTGTAATAACATAAGCTTGTCAAAAGATCTCTTCTCCACCATCTATCATGCGCAAAAGTGTAAATCAAGAGGTCTTCACGGGTTGTAACGAAAGGCTAGGGTGAAGGGTGTGAAATGGACATTTACAAGTGACTAAATGGTTAAAACTCGGTAGTCGCCGTTAACAAGCGCAAATAAAAGAGAACTATACATATGTAACGCCTAATTACAATCTATGTAACTTTGAGCTAATCTTCCATATTACTCTTTTAGTGCTCAAAATCACTCAAATTTCATTTCGTTTTCCCAATTTTGGGGTATTTTATTTTCTTCTTGTTTTTTTGACATGCTAATAAGCAACTATATACAAAAAATGCTAGTTAAATGGTGACCTTAACCGAGTTTTAACACTAAGGTTAAAAAGAAAAAAGCTAATTTGGCTAAGTGGTTTACTTGGTTTGGTTAAAGAAGAAAAACACGGGAAGGCTCAACATGGTTAGTCCTAATCGATGATATGGTGTTTGGGATAACACACAAACGAAAAAGGCTACAACAAAGGGTTCTTTAGGTGCCTCTATCATTTCTACACATTCTTACATGTTTATGGTCTCGACAAGCATGCTTAAGACAAGTTCTAAATTACACGAGACATCCGGCTCACTCCTAATTCGAAACGAACAATCATATAACGAATATAAGGCTCAAAATAATGCTCACATAACAGAGGGAATGGGTAAAAGTGCGAAAATAAACATGCAAGTTTTTCTTTGTTTGTCGCTTTTTTTATTATCTTTTTCAAAGTTTATTCGGATTGTTAATTTTTATTGTATCTGATCTTTTCTAAGAATACAGACAACTGGTTTATTTTAAATAAAACAGTTTTTTTTACAAGGACAAACAAAGTTACACTATCAAAACCCCTCCCCACACTTGAACTTCGCATTGTCCCCAATGCGAGACCCAAAGTAAAGAGAAGGGAATATAACACTCCCCTATAAAGGATGAAGATGGATGTCGAGCTCCCGATTTCGCCTTTATCACTGCTCCTCGTTATGTGTTTATAAACTTGCATAAACGTCACTAGACGACACAACATAAAGCAGTACAACTGATCGCGACAAAGAAAACATAACAGAGATAATAATACCAAGCATCCATAAATTACAAAAACTAAAATGTCTGAAAATAAAACAATAATATATGAGGGTGTTTAAGTACTAGCAAAATGACACCCAAAAACAAACATAACTAATAAAAACAGTAAAAACCACCAAGCACGCCAACCCCCAAACTACTCGTCCTCATCATCATCGTCATGGCAAGTTCCAGATGAACCCCCCCCCCTCCACCTGGCTGGTTCCCAAAGGGGAAATGCGGGGGATCACCGAAGTAGTTCGGGTAGGCATCATGAAGACCACTGAAAATGTAGGAGAATTCCGCTTGCATCTCTTGGCGCATTAAATCCTGATAAACCTGCATTTGCTGAAACTGTTGATAGAACTCAGGATAAGGTGGTATGTCCTATGGCCAATCATGTGACTGATACTGGTGGTGCTGCTGCTGCTGCTGATGCTGCGGTGGTGGCTGCTGGTGACCCTCATCATGCACCGGCATGTCATGCATGACGGCATCATCTCCCTCATCATCTGGTATTGGCAGAAATGGATCCCAAATCTCGTTGTTTAACCCTTTGAGTCTCGGCCCATTTTCAGTGTCCACCGCTATACCTACAGCCTTCAAAGAACGGACGTCCACTGCGTACCCCTCATCAACCAAAGTAAGCTCGGCAACCACATCAGGCGTCATAATCCCTAGCGCGTGGGCGAGTTGGGTGACATATTTACCCCCATGAATCTCACTGCTCGGGGTTGTCCCCGAGCTCTTGATAAAGAACTCTGCCAAATGGGCCGTGAGGTTAACGTGAACCCCTTCTGCGAGCGCATATAAGCAAATGACATCTGGTGTTGGACAGTTCCCTCCACTATCCATGCGTCCCGCAACGGTATGACTGATGATGTGGTGTACCGCCCGTAGAAGTGGGTGCCTAATCCATGATGCTTTCACTATGCGTGGCACGTAGGGTGGGCCGTCGGCTATCCTAGCCTAGAATGCAGCCCGCTGTTGATTACTTAGGAACGTGTAGATATTAGAGAAGAGCTCGGAATTTATCTCGTCTCTGGTGTAAATTCCAAGCTTTCGACCTAGCCGAGCTACCGTCCAATTATGCCAATGCCCACCCAACCGAAAGTTAATTATTTTTCTTGTTTTGAATTTCGGGTTTTGACTTGCCTCGGGTTTCTCATAGCTGTAGGTGGCGAAAAATTCCAAGATGAGCTCCCTATAAACCGGTCGGTTGATGTTAAGTAGCCGGGCGAAGGGCATCGAGAGCATGTTTTGCAGCCTCTCTGATTGATTTAACTCCTCCATTACGTCCAACTCAGACGTTTGGGCATGCCAAATTGACCCCTACGTTGCCACATTTCGTTCAAGGCAGTGATGTACGGTTGGTTTTTCGGGTTGTCTTGATCAAAGAAGAGGAATGGGTGATTCATCTGCACAGGAAAACCGGGTCAGAAACACGTATGATGAAAAATCTACAAACCGAATAGCCTACGTCACTGTTGCGAACATTCTGTGAAAACTGGTCTGGGCAATCGGCACGGTCGTGCCAAAAATGGCACGATCGTGCAACAAGATAGCACTGCCGTGCACAAGGTAGTGCAGCCCAAAATTTCACAACGTCATCGGAACCGCACGGTCGTGCCAAAGACGGCACGGTCGTGCATCACAGAACAACAAGCAGCAGATCAAGAACAACTCAGTCGGCACTACCGTGCCATCGATGGTACTGCCGTGCCAAATTCTGCAACAGCAACTGTCAGCCCCAATCACCAAATTGAACCAATTTCTTTCAAGTCTAGTAAGTTTTTGGGTAATTGGGGAGTAGAAATCCGAAAATTGTTACAGATTCATGCGATTTCTTCAAGTGTTAGGGTTTCGTTTGTATTTATGAAGAGAACCCCAAAGTTCCTTGAAGAAATCAGAAACCCTAAGTGAAAAAGTGGAAAAAGAACATGGAATTTATGAATTAAACATACCTTGATGGAAGATTCGAGCAGATCTTGCGAAAAATGGAAGGATTTTTTAGGGGAAACTGGGTTTGGAACGGTGGTGCGGCTAGGGTTGGGAGTTATGAAGGTTTAACTGCAGAAAACTGCCTTAAATACCCCTACCAAGAAACTGTTCACGCAAATCGGCACGGTCGTGCGCCAGGGCGCACGGTCATGCGTCACCGAGATCACAAGCTGATCAGACCAAGTCCTCGGATGGCACGGACATGTAGCTCTTGGTGCTAACTTGGTTTCGCACGGTCGTGCCAAAAGTGGCACGGCCGTGCGTGACCTGCAGATCAGTGTTTTGTTCACAGAACCCATTTTCGGGGGCTGTTTCGGCCGGTTTCCGCCACTTTTGCAAGATACAAAATGTTAAGACATTAGAATGACTAAGAATCTCCACCTGGTATGATTAAAAATGCTACAAACAAACGGGAAACCACAAATCTATGCTAAAAATGGCAAAAATGCAAGAACATAAAAATAAGACTAAATTACCCCTAGGCGCGAAATAACACGCAGGCTACATTTTTATCATCGAGTCGATAGCTGGACTCTCCTCCCCACACTTAGTTCGCGTGCGGGCATAGAGATCGATCATCTCTACCGCCGAGTCAACTGGTCCGCTAATGTAGATTTTCAATCTATGACCGTTGACCTTAAAAATTACCCCGTTTGCATCCTCAATCGCTACGGTACCGTAAGGGAATACTTCTTTAACGATGTATGGTCCCATCCATCGAGATTTCAATTTTCCGGGGAATAAGCGCAACCTAGAGTTATACAACAAGACTAGATCTCCAACTTGAAAATTCTTATGCTCTTTCAACCTCTTGTCGTGCAACTTCTTCGTACGCTCCTTGTACAAGGTGGAACTCTCATAGGCATGATTTCTTAACTCCTCGAGCTCATGAATCTGCAAGAAACGGGCCTCACCGCCGCTCTTTAAGTCCAAATTTGCCGTCTTCAAAGCCCATAATGCCTTGTGCTCAAGCTCCACCGGAAGATGACATGCCTTCCCATAAACCAACCTAAACGGAGTTGTCCCGATAGGTGTCTTATATGCAGTCCGGAAGGCCCATAGTGCGTCATCCAACTTCTCAGACCAATCCTTGCGGTTTTGATTCACCGACCACTTAAGAATCCTTTTCAAACCCAGGTTTGTAACCTCCACTTGCCCGCTTGTTTGAGGATGGTACGATGTAGATAATCGATGATGCACACTGTAACGAGACAATGCGCGCTCGAGCTGCGCATTACAGAAACGCGTCCCTCGGTCACTAATGAGCGCCTTCGGGGCACCAAACCGGGCAAACAAGCTCTTCAGAAACCTCACGACCACCCTAGCGTCATTTGTGGGTAAGGCTTGTGTCTCGGCCCACTTTGATACATAGTCAACCGCTACCTGAATCGAAATGGTCCCATGAAGTCGATACCCCATACATCGAACACTTCACAGACCTGAATCGAATTTTGAAGCATTTCATCACGCGCGGGTATGTTTGTAGCCCGCTGGCAAGCATCACGCGCAATAAAAACCAGAATCTAATACTTTCTTTGCTGTATAGTTGGCTCCGTGATGACCGCCAGTAGGTCCCTCTTGACAATGTCGCAAAATATCACTGCCTCTCTACCCGAAACACATCTACGGATCACTTGATCCGCGCCAATTCTAAACAAGAACGGGTCATCCCAAATGTAATGCTTTAAATCCGCAAAGAATTTCCTTTTCTGCTGATGCGTCAATCCCTTAATAAGGATCCCACACACAAGGTAGTTCGCAAATCAGCAAACCAAGGAGATTCATCACTCACCTCTACACTCATGAGAAACTCGTGGGGGAAATTGTCGTTTATTGCTCCTCCCGCGCATTCTCCGCATCTCCATGCTCGAGTCTCGAGAGATAATCAGCGGCTACATTTAATGCACCCTTCTTGTCTTGAACCTCGATATTAAATTCTTGCAACAACAAAATCCATCGAATTAGACGGGGTTTCGCGTCTTGCTTGCTGAAGAGATATCTAATCACCGCGTGATCCGTATACACAATCGTTTTGGACAACACAAGATACGACCTAAACTTATCAAATGTGAAAACTACCGCCAGAAGCTCCTTCTCCGTAGTAGTGTAGTTCTCCTGAGCATCGTGCAAAGTTTTGCTGGCGTAGTATATCGGATGGAAGTATTTGTCCCTCTGCTGTCCCAACACGGCTCCTATCGCAAAGTCACTCGCGTCGCACATTAACTCAAATGGCAAAGTCCAGTCCGGTGCGACCAAGATAGGTGCCTCAACGAGCTTTTGCTTAAGAAGGTTAAAAGCCTTCAAGCACTCGTCACAGAAGATAAACGGAGCATCCTTCTCCAACAAGCGGACCATGGGTCTGGCGATTTTAGAGAAGTCTTTAATGAATCGCCTATAAAACCCCGCATGACCAAGGAAGCTCCAAATCGCTTTCACCGAGATGGGAGGTGGAAGTCGGGAAATGATATCAACTTTAGCTGGATCGACTTCCATCGCAGCTTGAGAAATCTTATGTCCTAAAACTATGCCCTATCTCACCATGAAGTGGCATTTCTCCCAGTTTAGGACCAGATTTGTCTCCTCGCACTTCTTCAACATCTTTTTCAAATTTTCCAAGCAATGATCGAAAGAATCCCCAAAAACCGAAAAGTCATCCATGAATACCTCCATGGAATCCTCGATCATGTCATGGAAAATGGCAACCATGCAGCGCTGGAATGTAGCCGGTGCATTGCACAAACCGAAAGGCATATGCCGGTAGGCGAAGGTGCCAAAGGGGTATGTGAAGGTCGTCTTCTCTTGATCCTCAGGAGCGATAGGAATCTAGAAATACCCGGAGAACCCATCCAGAAAACAATAAAAAGACTTCCCCAACAGACGTTCCAACATCTGATTGATGAATGGAAGAGGGAAGTGGTCCTTGCGGGTGGCATCGTTGAGTTTGCGATAGTCGATGCAAACACGCCATCCCGTGACCGTCCGAGTAGGAATAAGCTAATTCCTATCATTCGTCACTACCGTCATGCCACCCTTTTTGGGCACTACCTGTACGGGACTAACCCAAACTGAATCGGAGATAGGATAGATCAAACTTGCGTCTAACAACTTAATCACCTCCTTTTTCACAACTTCTTGCATGTTCGGGTTTAGTCGTCTCTGAGGCTGTGCACACGGCTTGTAATCATCCTCCATAAGAATTTTTAAGTACAGAATGAAGGATTGATTCCCTTAATATCTATGATCTTCCACGCTAAGGCTTTCTTATGAGGTCGCAGTACATCGAGAAGTTTGCTCTTTTCCTCGCCCGACAAAGATGCTGATATGATAACCGGCAAACGACGCTCCTCGTCTAGAAACGCATACTCAAGATTTGGCGGAAGGTCCTTAAGCTCTAAGGACGGCGAATCTTCAACTGAAGGCTTCGACTTCTCCTCAACCCCACAATCAATTTCCGTAAATCGATCCGGACTCTAGGGACCATCATCACCAACCTGATAGACTGGCTGCTCGAAATCGTGGCCCTCCTGCGTAATGCCATCCAAGTCCCCACACAACAAAGGTGTGTCCGAATTAATCTCCTCAATCGTGCCCTGGAAATGGGTGCTCACATCCGTGTCGACAATGTCAACATAGTATAAAGCATCATCCTGACTCGGCGGGTGTTGCATTGACCGTTTGATGTCAAAGGTCACATGCTCATCATTCACTCGGAGTGTAATCTGCCCGGCAGCTACATCTACAATCGCCCGTTCATTGTTAAAAAACGGACGCCCGAGTATTAAAGGCACCCTAGAGTCCTTATCCATGTCCAGAATAAGAAAATCCACTGGAAACACAAACTTGTTGTCACACCCCGACCCGCAGCGGAAATAAGAGTCGGGGCATAATTGGGTTATCACCAAAGCACATGACATTTACTATTATGTTTCATATTAAATAAAGTCAAAATTACATTTTCAAATATCCAAACATGTTCATTCAATACAAAGGAAATAAACCAAACATAACAATCCCAATACTAAATTGTTTTATTCTTCTAATCCAGGTCCTATGTGTTCCTAGCTGCTGCTGGTTCACCTGTATCATGTGTAAAATGGGAGTTTTTGGGTCAACATAAGTTGGCGAGTGAACCTTATTAGATAAACATTTGTTAATGAATTAATGGTTAGTTTATCAATGAAAAATTGTGCATAATCATAAATGAGCAAATGTAAGTAATCAAGCAATGGCAAAAAGCAGTTACAATTATAACATACAATAACACTTGATAGCATACATGAACATACCAATATCATACGATAAATAACATAAATGAACTATGCGATCAAGGCTCAATCAAACGGAGCCGATCGTATTGCATGTACTGAAAATGTAAAATGAACTGTGCGATCAAGGCTCAATCAAACGGTGCCGATCGTATGTGGGCACGCCAGGTTCAACCGCATAATAAAATGGGGAACATGCTCAACGCTCATAAATGGGGAGCGGCGGCCTATGAAATTGCATGTACTGAATAATAAGTTGCATCCAATAATAACTACTTAACAGCAACAAACAGAATACACATGTTCATGATATGATGTATGCACAATGGTTTAGTTATAATATGTATATAAACAAAGACACATGATACACCCCAAAACGTGATTAAAACGGGGAATTTGTAAGATTCACTCACATTGGGTGCGTTGGATTGGAGATGGTGAGATGCGCACGATTTAGATGAGCGGATCAACGAGGAATACTAACCTAAATAATAATGGAAAAATATAATAAATGGATGGATTTTATTAAGGATTTTAATGAAATTTTTAGATATATTTTTGTGAGTTTATAGCTATTTTCTATCTTTAAAAATGTTATTTTTAAGTATTTTTAATTGATTTTTAAATTAAATTAAATAAATAAAAATATAAAAAAAATATTATTTTTTTAGCGTTGACCGTTGACCGTTGACCGTTGACCGTTGACCGGTTCGGTCAGCGAATTGATCTGCGCCGGGTGAGATTCGAACCGGCGACCTCCCGTTCGCGTGCACGCAGCTCTACCAACTGAGCTACGTGTCTAACCCGAGATAATCTCGTTTTTAATTATATTTATACACTTATTCGATTTAACCGAATTTCCTTTATTTGCAAAAACATTTTAATTCAATCGGACCGGTGCTCGTGACGAGTTTCGAACGCGCGACGTGTAGTTCATGTTGCACACAGTCCACCGCTGGACTGTGTGTCTAACCTGGTTAATATCTCGGTTTTTATTATACTTAACAACTAACTGGGTTATCCCGGTTTAGTTTTTAAACAAAAAGGCGCGTTATAATATAAGGTGTGCGTATAGCAGGAATAGAACTCGGGACGTGTGTGTGAAATTTTCACACAGTCCACCGCTGGACTGTGTGTCTAACCCGTTTAAAATACCGTTTTTAATTAATCTTATGCTATGTTGTGTCTTCATCTTCTTCGTCGATTTACACAGACAGCATATTCCGACTTGTTACGATTGATTTATGACTTATACAATTTTCAGACATTAACAGTAATTTAAAAGTAGAGAATGGAGAGAGTTTAAGGAAAAAAAATATACCGATTGATGTTGTTCACAGAAATCCGGCGGAGGTTCGTCGGTACTGAAAGTGAACTCCGACTGTTGAAACCAATTAACAGCGTTGATCGATTATTTATGAAGTTGAGTCACTTAAACAAGGTTTAACAGAAGTTTAGGAGATCATACCCGTTCACAATGTGATTCCGGCAGTTTCAGAAGTTTTCCGGCGAAGATAAGATTTTCGATAAACGTTGACTAGGATCGATTCTGATGGTGGGGTTGTGTTAGAGACTGATTAATCACATTATTTAAACAGAAAGAGTCGGAGGAAATACCGTGTGGATGTGAGTCCCGGTTTTCCGGTGACTTGCAGAGTTTTTCCGGCGAGCTGATTCAGATAATCTGATGGTCCGAAAATGCGACGAAATTGAAATGGAGTATTGATATGATAGCTCTGAATCGCGAGAATGGTCTGAAGCTTGAGTTATTCAGAGCTTTGATGAACTTTCGGTTTCAAAAACCGAAAATGATGAAACTTTAAGTTCAATCAATTCCAACTTGATTAGAAACCGTCATACATCGGTTATAAGCTGAACATGTGAATTAAACAACGATTTGACGATTGGTTTGCCGATTACCGTTTCTCAGATGGCGCCATCGGTTTAACTGAATTGTGTATAAATTTCATTTGCGTTCCTAGAGTTAACAGAAACACATTGTGGCAGAGTGGTCTTGGAAGTGAGTGTTAAGTTGTTTGAAGTATTTCTTGGCTGACCCGGGTTCGAGTCCCGGCAGCTTCAAATATTTTTATTTATTTTATTTTAACTTTTTATCAAATATAATTTTTATAGTTTAGTTTGTTTATTAATTATGTATCGTTTTAACTCAAAATTAATCATAAATATTTAATGCAACTTTTATAACTTGGTACTTGATTACAAAATGGAGCGGGTTTTGGAGACCCGATTTTTACAAATGTTACAGTATCCCCTACTTTTAGGAATTTCGTCCCGAAATTTAAGTAGTTGAAGTAGTAGGAAAAAGATGCGGGTATTTTTCACGCATTGAGTCCTCACGTTCCCAAGTAAACTCAGGTCCCCGTTTCGACTCCCAGCGTACCCTAACAATTGGAATGCGACTTCGTCGTAGACGCTTCTCCCCGTAGTCCATGACCTCCACTGGTCTTTCAATAAAATGCATAGATTCATCAATCTGAATGTCTTCCAGCGGAATATGGAGATTCTCATCAGCGAGGCACTTCTTCAAGTTCGACACGTGGAATGTGGGATGAATCCTGTTGAGTTCTTCTGGTAGGTCAAGCTTGTATGCTACAGGACCTACTCTTTCGAGTATCTTGAAAGGTCCTACGTAACGTGGTGCTAGCTTCCCCTTTTGACCAAAACGAACTACTCCCTTCCACGGTGATACTTTTAAAAGCACATGATCACCAATGTTAAACTCTAAGGGCTTCCGTCGTTTATCTGCATAACTCTTTTGACGACTTTGAGCCGCTAGAAGATTGTTTCGAATTTGATGGATCTTATCTGTGGTTTCTTGGATCAATTCTGGACCAGTAATTTGTGCTTCCCCAATTTCGTGCCAACATACAGGAGATCGGCACTTACGACCATATAAGGCTTCAAAAGGTGCCATGCCGATGCTCGAATGATAGCTGTTGTTGTACGAAAATTCAACCAATGGTAGGTGGGCGTCCCAATTTCCCTTGAAGTCTATGACACATGCTCTAAGCATATCTTCAAGAGTTTGAATGGTGCGCTCAGACTGTCCATCAGTTTGAGGATGATAGGCGGTACTGAGATCTAATCAGGTACCCATAGCGGATTGTACTGCTTGCCATGTTCGTGAGGTGAAACGACCATCACGATCAGAAATAATATTTAATGGTACCCCATGCCGGCTCACGATTTCGTTGATATAAATACGTGCAAGCTTTTCGTTCTTGAAATCTTCGCGGATAGGAATAAAGTGAGCTGATTTTGTAAGTCGGTCTATAATCACCCATATAGTGTCATACCCACCAGAAGTGCGAGGTAACCCGGTAATGAAATCCATGGTTATATTTTCCCACTTCCATACAGGTATTTCCGGTTGGACTAGAAGTCCTGAGGGTCTTTGATGTTCAGCCTTCACCTTGGAACATGTGAGACACTTGGAAACAAAAACGGCAATATCCTTCTTCATTCCAGGCCACCAATAGGTGTACCGTAGGTCTTGATACATCTTATCGGCTCCTGGGTGTATAGAATATCGCGTTTTGTGAGCTTCATTCATAAGAGTTTCACGAAGATTGTTGTGGTTAGGAATCCAAATACGATCTAGGTAATACAGGATACCGTCTGATTTAGTTTCAAGTTTTAGCTCGGCTCCACAGGACATCTCTTTTCGTACGTCTTCTTCTGTTATTGAAACGTGTTGAGCTTCACGAATTTGATCTTTAATGTCGGTTATAATTTGCGAACATAGAAGATGAATGGAGTTCGCATAACCCTTTCGACTAAGTGCATCAGCCACCACATTTGCCTTACCAGGGTGGTATCTAATTTCACAGTCGTAATCATTCAGAAGTTCGACCCATCTTCGTTGCCTCATATTTAACTCTTTTTGATCGAAGATATGTTGAAGACTCTTGTGGTCAGTGTATATTTCACACTTAGTACCATAGAGATAATGTCTCCATATCTTAAGAGCGAACACAACGGCTCCAAGTTCTAGGTCATGAGTGGTGTAGTTCTTTTCATGTGTCTTGAGTTGTCTCGAGGCATAAGCTATGACTTTTCCTCTTTGCATGAGAACGCAGCCTAATCCTTGCCCTGACGCGTCGCAATAGACTACAAAATCATCACAACCTTCAGGAAGAGTGAGGATTGGTGCATCACAAAGTTTTTGTTTAAGAGTTTGAAAAGCTTCTTCTTGCTTGGGTCCCCATACGAAAGGTTTTCCCTTATGGGTTAAAGCCGTGAGTGGCACAGCAATGCGAGAGAAGTTTGAAATGAACCGACGATAATAGCCAGCTAGTCCAAGAAAAGACCTTACTTCAGTTGGTGTACGTGGAGCTTGCCATTCTTGAACTGCTTTGATCTTTGAAGGGTCAACATGTATTCCTTTGTCATTGACTACATGCCCAAGGAATTGCACCTCTTTTAACCAGAATTCGCATTTAGAGAACTTGGCATAAAGCTTTTCCTTTTCTAGAAGTGCAAGAACGAGTCGAAGATGACGTTCATGATCAGCTTTAGATTTTGAATAAATAAGAATATCGTCGATGAAAACTATAACAAATCGATCAAGGTAAGGTTTGCAGACTCTGTTCATTAGGTCCATGAAAACAGCTGGTGCGTTGGTTAATCCAAACGGCATAACCATGAATTCATAGTGGCCATAACGAGTTCGAAAAGCAGTCTTAGGGACGTCTTCTTCATGAACTCTAAGCTGATGATAGCCAGATCGAAGATCGATTTTCGAAAAGCAGCTGGCACCTTGTAGTTGGTCAAGGAGATCATCAATGCGAGGTAAAGGATAACGATTTTTGATGGTTAACTTGTTGAGCTCTCTGTAGTCGATGCACATACGAAAAGATCCATCTTTCTTCTTTACAAAAAGGACAGGTGCACCCCAAGGCGATGAGCTAGGACGTATGAATCCCTTGTCAGTCAACTCTTGTAATTGACTGGCTAGCTCTTGCATTTCAGAGGGGGCTAACCTATATGGAGACTTTGCAACTGGTGTAGCACCAGGTATAAGATCAATACGGAATTCGACGTCTCTAACTGGAGGAAGTCCTGAAATGTCGTCAGGAAAAACTTGTGGAAAGTCTTTTACTACAGGAATATCTTCAAGTTTCTTCTCTGTGGTCCCCTTCTTGATGATATGGGCTAAAAACGCGACATAATTCTTGCGAAGATATTTTTGAGCTTGAAGACAAGACATTAAGCTGAGCCCTTTCGACGAGGTTTCTCCAATGATTCGAAGAGTCTGACCGTTTGAAAGAGGAATACGAATAAATTTTTCACGACACACAACTTCCGCCTGATGTTGACTGAGCCAATCCATACCGATTATGATGTCGAAACTTCCCAGCTTCATAGGAATAAGGTCGACTGAGAAATCGTGGTCGTTTAAGGTGAGTGTACAGTTGCGTAATATAGAGTCTAATGAAACTGGTTTCCCGTCCGCAACTTCTACCGTTATGGATTCCGCGAGCTTATCCCGATTTTTGCTTAAGATAGGTTCAAAATCTAATGACACAAAACTTCTATCCGCACCAGTATCAAATAACATAGAGGCATATCTACCATTTATAAGGAACGTACCGTTGACCACATTGCCGTCAGCTCTGGCCTGGTTCGCGTTAATATTGAAAGCTCTTCCTCTTGCAGGTGGAGGAGCTTGGTTCGCTTGATTCACTGGGTTGGCTTGGGCCTGAGCATGAATAATATTAACCAGCCTTGGACATGTGTTTCTGAAATGACTTGGGTCGCCGCAATTGAAGCAAGCCCGCATAGGTTGGCCCATAGGATAATTGGGTTGGTAGTATGTTTGGGCTAAATGTTGGGTGGGTGGAAATAGTAGGGATTGTTGTGCTTGACCCATTAACTGTTGGTGGGTTTGGGTTAAAGGTTGGTGGCGGTTTGTTCGTTGAGGCATGCGGCAGTTTTGAACAGTATGTCCTGCGCGACCGCAGCCGGTGCAGTATTGGCAAGGATGATCAGGGGAATGGTGATACTGACAACGGTTACATTTTGGTAATGGGCCTGTGTAGGGTCTTCTGTATGGTGCGGGTGAAGGAGTGACTTGAGTGATGGGTGCAGCAGGAATAGGGGTGTTGGTTTGGGTAACTGCAAAATTCCTGGTGTTACGCTTCCTCTTGTTAGCAAACTTACAGGAAGGAATGGGGTGGTTTGAAGTTTGTCCCTCAACAGGGGCTTTCTTCTTCTCTTCTTTGAACTTCCCGTTGCGAATTCGGTTTTCGGTCAGTTCAGTTGCCAACTCCATGGCAGCTTCAAGTGTTACCGGTGAAACGCTGAGAACTGAATCTTGGATTTTCGAGGGAAGTCCTCGAATATAATGCTCGATCAAACGATAGGTTGGAGTGAATAAATTTGGAACCATTTGGTTCAACTCCAAGAACCTCTTGTTGTAAGTAGAGTGATCACCCTCCTTTTGCTTTAGAGCATGAAATTCATCCTCCAACTTCTTAATTTCACTTCTAGGACAGAAACGCCTAGTCATGATTTCCCTTAACTCCTCCCAAGTTAAGGCCATCGCATCTTCAGTTCCCCTCTTCCCTTTTTCAGTGTTCCACCAAGTGAGGGCTACTCCAAGTAGTCTCCCGGTGGCGTATTGAACCTTGCGATCCTCAGGACAATCGCAGTTTATGAAGGTGTTTTCCATCTCCTCGAACCAATGTAGGAGAGCAGTGACACCCTCTGTCCCTTCAAATTTAGGAGGATCACAGGACTTAAAATGTTTGTAAGTGCACTTGTTGGTAGGAGGGTTGTCAATGTTCTGGTCCTGTTGTTGAGGAGGGTTAGTAGGATTTGTAGCAAGGGCTTGTTGTACTTGTACCACAATGTCAGGCAATATCGTGGCCATTTGTTTCGCGATCTGAGTGGCCAAACGTTCCTGAGACCTTCCCGATCTTTTACCCCTTCGTTGCTGTCTAGACGACATCTACAGGATCATAAAATGAGAAGATTGTGAGTTTATGGTGTCTTTTTAGGTGTCATGTGTCTTTAAGAAAATGAAAATAACATAAATATCAATAATGCAACTACATCCATAGGATGTCTTGGGTTCGCTCATGTTGGGCCTCAAATGTCCGCCATACCTTCACCTACATAGTCATGTGGGCCCCCATGGCTATTGGCTTGGTAGGATTCACATTAGTATTGGCAATTTAACACTCGCATCCCCCGAATGCAAACCACAAAATATGTTCATGAGATGTTTGGTCGGAACGTGTCCAGGTGTAGACACAATGACAACTCAAAGTGGGATTAGCTCACACGACGTTTGGTATAGCATGCTTTGGCCTAATAGGTACTTCGTACTCTCATCGTTAGTCCCCAGGTAGGCAAACTGGTCCTTTATTTTGGATTTATACGAATGCCAGCCTAGACAGGACGTTCCGACTACTGGTACTGGTACCCTTCCAGTTGCTACATGCCCGTCATGAGAACTCACTTTGATGAGATTTGAAAACACGAAAATCATTGTAAAAACAATCATGATGTGGTGTGTGCTTTCATGGATGTGATATGTTATGAGCATACGATTTCATGATAGGCATTATATGATAATACATACTTATGAACATGCTTGCACAATATTAAATGTAACATTTAACATAAAACATATAAACATCATGAAATTTGGCATATAACACACAAAATTCTTATAAGTTTCTAATCGACTATAGTATAGGCTCTAAGGGTCTAATAACCTATCCTATATCCCTATAGTCAAGGCTCTGATACCAATCTGTCACACCCCGACCCGCAGCGGAAATAAGAGTCGGGGCATAATTGGGTTATCACCAAAGCACATGACATTTACTATTATGTTTCATATTAAATAAAGTCAAAATTACATTTTCAAATATCCAAACATGTTCATTCAATACAAAGGAAATAAACCAAACATAACAATCCCAATACTAAATTGTTTTATTCTTCTAATCCAGGTCCTATGTGTTCCTAGCTGCTGCTGGTTCACTTGTATCATGTGTAAAATGGGAGTTTTTGGGTCAACATAAGTTGGCGAGTGAACCTTATTAGATAAACATTTATTAATGAATTAATGGTTAGTTTATCAATGAAAAATTGTGCATAATCATAAATGAGCAAATGTAAGTAATCAAGCAATGGCAAAAAGCAGTTACAATTATAACATACAATAACACTTGATAGTATATATGAACATACCAATATCATACGATAAATAACATAAATGAACTGTGCGATCAAGGCTCAATCAAACGGAGCCGATCGTATTGCATGTACTGAAAATGTAAAATGAACTGTGCGATCAAGGCTCAATCAAACGGAGCCGATCGTATTGCATGTACTGAAAATGTAAAATGAACTATGCGATCAAGGCTCAATCAAACGGAGCCGATCGTATGTGGGCACGCCAGGTTCAACCGCATAATAAAATCGGGAACATGCTCAACGCTCATAAATGGGGAGCGGCGGCCTATGAAATTGCATGTACTGAATAATAAATTGCATCCAATAATAACTACTTAACAGCAACAAACAGAATACACATGTTCATGATATGATGTATGCACAATGGTTTAGTTACAATATGTATATAAACAAAGACACATGATACACCCCAAAACGTGATTAAAACGGGGAATTTGTAAGATTCACTCACATTGGGTGCGTTGGATTGGAGATGGTGAGATGCGCACGATTTAGATGAGCGGATCAACGAGGAATACTAACCTAAATAATAATGGAAAAATATAATAAATGGATGGATTTTATTAAGGATTTTAATGAAATTTTTAGATATATTTTTGTGAGTTTATAGCTATTTTCTATCTTTAAAAATGTTATTTTTAAGTATTTTTAATTGATTTTTAAATTAAATTAAATAAATAAAAATATAAAAAAAATATTATTTTTTTAGCGTTGACCGTTGACCGTTGACCGGTTCGGTCAGCGAATTGATCTGCGCCGGGTGAGATTCGAACCGGCGACTCCCGTTCGCGTGCACGCAGCTCTACCAACTGAGCTACGTGTCTAACCCGAGATAATCTCGTTTTTAATTATATTTATACACTTATTCGATTTAACCGAATTTCCTTTATTTGCAAAAACATTTTAATTCAATCGGACCGGTGCTCGTGACGAGTTTCGAACGCGAGACGTGTAGTTCATGTTGCACACAGTCCACCGCTGGACTGTGTGTCTAACCTGGTTAATATCTCGGTTTTTATTATACTTAACAACTAACTGGGTTATCCCGGTTTAGTTTTTAAACAAAAAGGCGCGTTATAATATAAGGTGTGCGTATAGCAGGAATCGAACTCGGGACGTGTGTGTGAAATTTGCACACAGTCTAACCCGTTTAAAATACCGTTTTTAATTAATCTTATGCTATGTTGTGTCTTCATCTTCTTCGTCGATTTACACAGACAGCATATTCCGACTTGTTACGATTGATTTATGACTTATACAATTTTCAGACATTAACAGTAATTTAAAAGTAGAGAATGGAGAGAGTTTAAGGAAAAAAATATACTGATTGATGTTGTTCACAGAAATCCGGCGGAGGTTCGTCGGTACTGAAAGTGAACTCCGGCTGTTGAAACCAATTAACAGCGTTGATCGATTATTTATGAAGTTGAGTCACTTAAACAAGGTTTAACAGAAGTTTAGGAGATCATACCCGTTCACAGTGTGATTCCGGCAGTTTCAGAAGTTTTCCGGCGAAGATAAGATTTTCGATAAACGTTGACTAGGATCGATTCTGATGGTGGGGTTGTGTTAGAGACTGATTAATCACATGATTTAAACAGAAAGAGTCGGAGGAAATACCGTGTGGATGTGAGTCCCGGTTTTTCGGTGACTTGCAGAGTTTTTCCGACGAGCTGATTCAGATAATCTGATGGTCCGAAAATGCGACGAAATTGAAATGGAGTATTGATATGATAGCTCTGAATCGCGAGAATGGTCTGAAGCTTGAGCTATTCAGAGCTTTGATGAACTTTCGGTTTCAAAAACCGAAAATGATGAAACTTTAAGTTCAATCAATTCCAACTTGATTAGAAACCGTCATACATCGGTTATAAGCTGAACATGTGAATTAAACAACGATTTGACGATTGGTTTGCCGATTACCGTTTCTCATATGGCGCCATCGGTTTAACTGAATTGTGTATAAATTTCATTTGCGTTCCTAGAGTTAACAGAAAACACATTGTGGCGGAGTGGTCTTGGAAGTGAGTGTTAAGTTGTTTGAAGTATTTCTTGGCTGACCCGGGTTCGAGTCCCGGCAGCTTCAAATATTTTTTATTTATTTTATTTTAACTTTTTATCAAATATAATTTTTATAGTTTAGTTTGTTTATTAATTATGTATCGTTTTAACTCAAAATTAATCATAAATATTTAATGCAACTTTTATAACTTGGTACTTGATTACAAAACGGAGCGGGTTTTGGAGACCCGATTTTTACAAATGTTACACTTGTCAATCTTGACAAGCATATTCTCAACAAATCCACATGGATACTTAATGGAACGGTCCACTAGTCGAATTCTCATCCTAGTAGGTGACGGCTCACCTAGATCCAACTTAGCAAAAACCTTATACGGCATAAGGTTAATGCTTGCTCCTAAATCCGCCAACGCGTGACTAACCGGCATATTGCTAATAAGGCACGGAAGAGTAAAGCTGCCCGGATCTCCCATCTTCATAGGCAAACGGTTCTGAAGTATAACTGAGCAACTCTCATTCATCACAACACAAGACATGTCCTCCAGTTTCTGCTTGTTCGAGAGGATGTCCTTCAAGAACTTCGCGTACTTAGGCATTTGAGCTAAAGCCTCGACAAATGGTATGTTTATATGCAACTGCTTGAATAACTCTAAAAACTTACCATATTGTTCCTTGTTCTTTTGCTTCTTTAGCCTGCTTGGGTACAGAACTGGAGGAGTATAATCTTTGACTGGCTCCCGGAGCTGTGTTGTACTTGTTGGGCCTCGCCTAGCGTGCACCTCATTCGGAGCATCAGTCTGGACCGTCTCAGTGATCGGTGGTGAGTCCGATATGTCAGGTCCCGTGGTCTTGCCACTCCTCGTCATCACGGCATTCACATACCCTCGTGGATTCGGCTCGGTATTACCTGGGAGACCACCCGGGGTCTCTCCGACATCATCTTCGCCAACTGCCCTACCTGATTCTCAATGTTCTGAATCGAGGCCTTCTGACTCCGCATCTCTCCCTCGTGAGCTAAGAAACGTTCTTCGTTTTGCTGGTAACATTCCGCGGCTAGCTGATTCGCACTAGTAGAGCTACTCAGAAGCTGGGCCATCATCTCTTCCAGCTTAAATTATCCGAAGGGCATTGTTGCTGAGAACTACTCCTAGAGCCCTGATTTTGGTATGAATAAGGTCGAGGCTGGTAGGATTAATTGTATGGCTGAAATGAATGGCCTTGAGCCTGCTACGGTGCTGGAGCTCGCTGACTGAATCCGAGCGGGTTCTGATTACCCCTGTTTGCCTTCCACCCAAAGTTCGGGTGATTTCTCCATCCCGGATTATACGTGTTGCTGTAAGGGTTATTTTGCAGCCTCACTTGGTTACTCACGAAGTCTACCTCTTCTTGACCCGCAAACATAACACCTTGGTCACACGCACCTGGCTCGTGCAATACTCCACACTGATCACATCCCGCACTCGCCTGTGCCACCATCTGGGATTGTGATTTATCGAACTTCGATGCTAGCGTCGCAATCTGTGAAGAAATTGCTGTGTAATCGTCAACAGCATGAACTACTGGGCGTGAATATGTACGGCTCCTCTCTCCACCATGTCGTGAACTCGACTTCAACGCAGCTCTCTCGATAATCGCGTAAGCTTCATTAGGTGTCTTTGTCCCTAGATCGCCATCTGCATAAACATCCAAACGCTCCTACGAATCGTAGTTGAGTCCTTGGTAGAAAGTCAGAACTAATTGCCTCTTGGTGAGACCGTGGTGCGGAACATCAAGTAGTAGATCTTTGAATCTCTCCCAGGCTGCGTGTTAAGACTCCCTGTTATCTTGCCGAAATGTCATGATACGATTCCTAAGTTTCGTCGTTTTCTCTGGCGGGAAATATTTATGCGTAAACAACTCCGCCATCTCGTCCCATGTTCGAATGGACCCTGCAGGAAGTGACATAAGCCACGATCAGTCGCAAACGAACCGCATCATCTGAAACATCCCGTATCTTGAAAGTTGAACATACCTGAAGAAATGTTGCAATATGTCGACCGGGATCCTCATGCTCTCGTCCGTCAAACTGTACCGAATTCTGCACCATATTGATTATGCTTGATTTGATTTTAAAATTAGGCGCCGCTATCGTCGGTTGGGCAATGCTTGACTCCAAACCACCACCTCTTGGCTGGTTCGTCTCATTCAGCGGTCGGTCGTCGTCCGCCATGGTTGTACCTCCTTCGTCCTTCGAGCTCTCGGTCTCAGAGGGTACCACCGGTTCGTCCCTAGCTGCCTCTAACTGCCGTGCAACCGCGTGAGATCTTTCTCGAAGTCGCCTCATCAGATCACGTTCGGGTTCGTCAGATGGTTCAACAGCGGCGGGCGCGGGGGTTGAGGACATCAACCTGTAAGCGAATGATAAGCACGCTCCGAATACAATATAATAATATCTCAACCATCAACCTATAAGCGAATGATAAGGACGCTCCGAACACAATATAATAATATAACAATTTTTTTGCTGCTGATATAAAAACGAATTTTCTGTTTAGGGCTGTAAAAATTTTCAAAATTCATAAATAGGCTCGAAAATTATCTAAAAACTCAATTTTGATTAGAATACAATGACCGGGAGGTATTAGAATTATATTTCGGTCCCGAAAGTTTAAGAAATAAATGAATAATTAGTCTGAATTCGAACAAATAAATTAAATAAAAATTCTATAAGTATGATAAATATATTTACTAATTAACAAATTAAATAACTAACTATATTTACAAACAAAAATATGGACAAGTAAATATTTACACCTATTCACAAGCATGTACACCGGTAAAATATTGACTCGGGTTGTTCCTAAAGCTCGCCACATCCCCGGCAACGGCGCCATGAACTTGACGTGTGCATGTATATACATATTTTTACAATGAATTTTACACACGGTTCGGTTTTTAAATTTATAAAAATAATTTATACTTTCAACATCAAAACACACACGAAAGGGCAAATGTACCCCGTCATATATGTAGTAAAGTATCGGTAAGAACCAAGTATCGATCCATGGATGCGGGCGGAAGCAAAAGTACTAAACCTTTATCATTAAAGTACTGGTAAAATGAGATGTGAGTAATTTGTTTGGAAAAAATATATTTTTGAAAAAAAATACTAAATCATGAACATAATGAGTAAAAGATATAACCTCGCTTTACGAACAACCGAAACATGTTAACTAAGTTGGTTTTGGCATTATAACACTCGGTTAATTTTCTAATTTTTTAAAAGACAATTAGTTTCCCTTTCAGGAATCCTAACATGACAACCCTTTGGAAAGTTAAAACGAAAAACACACTTTAACCACCTAAAATTGTTCTTCGACGCCATTATTGATAAATGTTTATGAAAATCCCTTATAAATTAATGTTATTCATCCGTTAAGAGTTTTCTAACCGCACTTTATCGACGAAAGTAACACCGATAAACACAATGTGACCACCAAGAAAAGCATAACCTAGATTAAATCACAACCGAGCCCATTTTACAAACCTTGAACACAACTTTATTTAGAAAAGCAATTTTGGCCGAAACTACTAACTAAACTTGAATTATGACAAGAGTTCATAACGACACCATCCGACCCGTTAAGGTTTTTCCATGAAGAAAAACATTCTTGATTAACATTAATTACCTCATATGAAACCAATTCTCATTTCTAAGCTCATGGTGTAAACATTTTAACAAGTTAAAAGTTTGCTAATAAGTGATTAATTAAGCTTCTCTTTGCAAATATCTTAACTAACCAAATACTAATCTTCCAAGACAATTAACTATAATCAAGAATCCAATATCAACAAACAAGGTTGCAAACTAATCATCAAGGATTAACATAAAAAGTGCTAAGTGTCATTACAACATAATTTACATACTAATGGTTGTTCATGAAGCAAGTAAACAATGTGTTTTTGCCCTTAGGCTACAATAATCATAATAACATCATCTCAATGCTTGCATCTAAGATCAAAATACATGTTAAGAATAAGAAATCAAACCATAAACAAGCAAGGATTTGATGGATTGGATGCTAGATAGGCTTCTTGCAACTTTGAGGCTTCAAACCGTCCTCTTCAGACTGCTTTCGGACCCCAGAAATCGCCCAGAAGTTAGGAAAATTGCCCAATGTTTCGATCAGTAGCTTCTGCCTTGTTTTATAGCGTTTTTTAATTTGGCACGGTCATGCAAGATCTGCACGGCCGTGCACTATTCCCGCAATCTGGTGACGTCAGCTTATCCATAACAGTGAATTTGAATTGGCACGCTCGTGCCACAAGTGGCACGGTCGTGCATCTCCGGCGATCAGGCAGTGGTTATCGGTGAAATGGCTTGCCATGGTCGTGCATCTCCGGCGAATTGGGTGGCACGGTTGGCTGCACTGCTCGTGCGGTCTTCTGTCTCGCATACGCACGGTCGTGCCATGTGTGGCACGGCTATGCCAACTGATCTGCAGCTTAACAGAATCTTTGTAACTTCGTCGTTTCGCTCGGAAAATCCATTTGTCTTCATCCTTCGTTCCAATACTTTGTTTAGGGCCTGTAAACCAAAACACACCTGATTAAGTACCAAAACCAAGGTTTTATGACCGAAAATGCGTAAACCGAGGGTAAAACGGGGGACTAAAACGTGTATATTTTAACATCTATCACCTCTAAACTTTCTGGTTTTGTAAGGGTTTTAACCCACAAGTGTTGAAACCATCTAAGCTTGACAAGGCTTGTGTTTTGGTGAAGGTGTGATTACTTGGAAGTCTTGGCTATCCTACTTTCAATCCACCACATCACTTGATGTTTTTCCCTATTACTATCCCAAGTAGTTTGCTAGCCTAAAAGTGACACAACCTCGTCTAGCCCTCAACACTTAGTTAATTCTTTCTATGTTGATGTCGGCTCACCTGGGTTGAAGATTACTTGGCTATTTGGTATAGTGATTACTTATACATTTTCATTTTAATTCATGACCATCTGAATCGTCCTTGTGACGGTTTGTGTATTGGTGAATCATATAACGAGGTTTAATGGATGCTCATCATCCTACCTCCATTCATGACTTCTATGATAACATATAACATATATGATGGACTTATTATATAATAAATATTATATATACGTAAATAGACTTCTACATAACCGAACTTTTGACAATGATCATATGGTTACTTGTCACAACATTATGTTATATTATCTAAGACTTTACCTTCTCGTTACGATTCTGATGAGCATAACCCATGAAACCACAATCACCTTTATGGGATTTATAGTGTTAAAACGAGAGTTGACGTCTAGATAATTACTTTCTTGAATACATACTTTAAGCCCCTAATCCGAATCCTCCGCTATCATTCCAATACTCACACACCTGCGATTCCTCGTGTAGGATAACTCGGTGTTCCGTTCGCCAAACAACCAAACTCTTCACGGGATTTAACAAAGGAAGCTTTGCAAAACCGTGAGTACACTCGAACACCCTTTTTACGTGTTACACTTTTGGGTGCAACATGTTTACCTATTAAATTACACAACTCACACTTAAACTTTATGCAAACACAAACAATCCATCATACATGATAAGATACATAATATGTGATTTGTATACTTGGAACATTCTCATGTGATGCAATTTGTCATTAACTTCGTACGAGACTCCCCTTAACATGTATAGCGCTATGGAGTAACGCACCGCCCGTATTCTTGTGGTCATGTTAATTATTCTATTATTGCAGTGACATTAGAGGATTGACTTGTATAATCGCATGCCATGTTTACATTAATCTAGTATTCTATTTTGCCATGTGGAATTGTTTAAACGCTTTTACATACTTATGCTATTATAAACTTGTGTACTCGTCGATGCTTTTGTGTTGAACTATACTTTTAAACATGTTGCAGGTTGATGATGTTGAATATGATGAAATCTAGTAGGGACGACACTAGAAACGCATTTAGAACTTCTAGATTTTGTTATTCGTTATGTCAAACTTTGTTGTATTTGAATTTACCCATGTTGTATTTTGTTTCCTTGTAATGTTTTGACTATGATTATCAATGAAATGAAATCGGTTTTGAATTTAAATATTGTCACAATAGTGTTATGATGTCTCGAGCAATCTATTTCGTTTCACTCTGATAATTCCGCCATCGGTTGGGGTGTGACACCTCGGCTTCAAAGAGTCCATTTTCAATTGACGACTCTCGTAGTTGTCAAAGTATTGCAATACTAAACTTGTTGCCATTAATTTAGCCAATAAAACCTATGCACTCGCCAACATTCTTTGTTGATGTCTTTTTCACATACGTTTCAGGTTATTGATTATTCAAGCATGCTACACATAGGAACGTATCCGGGCTTTAGACTTCTTTAAAAAAGACAATCTCATGTATTCTTTGTATTTAAAACAATGTTAACAATAGTGAAACAATTTAGTAGCAGTTGTTGTGAGCAAATTGTAACGTGACTCCCTGAAATTTCCGCCGCGTGTTGTAATATTACACGATTAGAGTGTTACACAACATATAAATTGAACTCATAGGATTGTTAGAAAACAAGTTTCAACCAGATCTGTGCAAAAATTGTCTTGAAATTCGAAGAAACGAAGATTCTGGATCGAAAAACGTAACCAGACACGCTCGTACGAGTGACCTCCTCGTACAAGTCACACCTCGTATGAGTGACATCCTCGTACACCCCGACATCCTCGTACGAGTGACACCTCGTACGAATCACACCTCTTACGAAACATGAGGTAAAAAAGGCATTTTTGATCGTATTGACGAAGCGAGTCTCCTGAAAAAATTTGGTGATTGCTAATTTTTCGCCAAATTCGGCACGTTCGGGGACATAATCTAGAGCTTCAAAGCACAAATTTGGTGTAACACCTTGTAAAATCCTGTCCAATTAAATCCCGACACATGTCCTGCTGATCCTCGTATGCCACGTGTTGGCCGAGAGGGACTAACGCGTCGTTATGTTATTCTATAACATCTGAACGACAATTGTATAAGTTGAGGGACTAAAAGTGTCAACATGCTTAAACTATGCCTTTGAGTGACCTTTTTGCAAATCGGGAACTTAAAAATGTTCGGTCATACCCCCGGGTGTGCCAAACTGTGGCCATACTGAATAAAATACGCATTCGTGCCAAAATATAGAAGTTTGGGAAGTCCAGGGACTGAAATTGAAAAAAAGGAAAATGTTGCCTGCGTGTGTCGCGCCAGCGCCCTAGTACTCTGGCGAGTGGCGCGACGGAAGCCAGTTCGCAGAAACCGCATGCTAGCTGCTGAACTGCATGCTTGGCCATCACTCAAACCACTTCTGCTCTTCTAATTAGAAACCATGGCCTCATTGCTGGTTTCTAACACCTCATGGGACACCTGGAGTGATCTCTAGTGCTCTCTAAACACTTGGCTTGATCCAAGATCACCTCATCTCACTATAAATAGAGGTGTTCATCAACTCGTTCCTTGCACCTCACATTTCTTCTCTCTATCACTCTAAGTTGGAAGTTCTCGACTATATGGAGCATCCCATTGAGTTCTAATATTCTTTTGGATCACATGTAAGTGTTCCATCTCTGCTCTTTTCTTTTTATAAGCTTTTAATAGCAAAAAGTCAAGCGTTTTCGATAAATGATTTGACTTTCGGTTAAGACCATTATGGTCCAGCCATTGTTCGGTACGAACATGGCTACATGATCGTAATTAGGTAGATGTTAATCCCTCAAAAGGGAACCTGCTAATAACCACGTTTGCTTGGTTAATTGACGAGTCAAAGTTATTAAATTAAAAAGTCAAACGGGTCAGTTTTTAAAAAAATCATATCAGATAATGTAGGTGTTATAAAATATGTTTTATCACTTTAATAACTTGGTAATAATTATTAGAACATGTGTAAACATGTTTGGCTCGTCAATTCCAGGTTTAAGGTCGGTTCGCAACCGAAAGTCGTGAAGTTTGACTTATGCTTTAACTTTCGATTCTGACCCGAATTAGATTAGTTAGCTGCTGATTCTAAGTTGCATTATGACCATATTATATTGTAGTATAACCCTCTGAGGTTATATTACATGGTCATATAGTAATCTGAGTATATTTCACAAGTTCCGTTATTATGCCTTATGTTGACTAAAATGCCATTTTGTTTAAAATGAGGTTTTAAATACAAATGAGCATGCAAATGAATTATATACTGATGTGTTAACTTGATTGACATATTTTGATGTTATAAATCTGGTCATAAACTAAGTTTTGATTAAATAGCGTAAATTATGTTTTAAAGTGATCAAATCGCCCTTTGGTTTCTAAAATGGTTTTAAACATAATTCCTTCACCAAAACTCATTACATACTGATGTAATATCATAAGTAAGATTATTTGGGATGTCAAGTCAGTTTATAAACTGAGTTTACATGCAAGTTCTTGTAATAAGTCCTTAAATGACGATAATGCCCTTACAGCACCTAAATGGGTTTTTAATCATGAGTTTTATATAAAACATTTTTACCTACTGATATGTTATATTAAATAACATATTATCATCATACAAACCTGATCATAACATCAATTTTCGTTAAGCATCGCTTAAATCGTCATTTAGCGACTTTTGCGCCTTTTCGGCTCATAGTATGGTTTAAAACCATATTCAACCATCAAGACTTGTTACCTACTGATTACTTAAGACTAGGGTCCGAGTCTATGACTTAATAAGGACCCGTTAGCATTCTAATTGGTTATTAATACCTTCATTCCAGACTAGAAGCCTTCCAGTAGATTGTCACCTTTACTTATCTGTTTGATTAACGGGTGAGTTATTATTCTTTTGAAGAACTAGCCCAGGTAAATGTAACATCCGTCAAAAAATGGATTTACCAAACCCGCTCCGTTTATCAACCGAACAGTCAGTCAAAATTTTCGTTGCGAATTAAATGCCCAAAATAATTTTAAACGATACATAATCAATTATTATACGGGAGTATATAATTAGTTTTTGACAAACTGTTAAAAATCGCAAAATAAAAATAAATTGTTCCTGCCGGGTTTCGAACCCGGGTCAGTACCGAACCAGCCAACAGACTTAACTCACACACACAAACCACTGCGCCACTTGTTTTGTTTGTTAAATAATAGACCAACAATCCTACTAAAATAGATTAATAAAATCCGTTTACTTACCAAACCATAATGCGATTTATCTAGGTTAAACTCACTCGTGGTTAAAACCACTTCGCGTGCATTCAACATCATCAACCGAACGCACCCACTGTGAGTGAATCTTACAACTCCCCCTTTTAAATTACACGTTTTGGGGTGTGTCATGTGTTATGAAAATAATTAACTTATTTATTTAAACTTGTGCCATACCACATCATGACCTAAACTTAGATTGTTTATATTGTTACTTATTTCCTTTTGTTAAATTATATGAAATTCATTCATTAAGCCCATCAGTTCCTCGTGGGAGACGAGATGAACAACGCGTGCCACAAATCAAATTCATTATTGTTTATGTGTGTATCATTGAGTTTACATTGTTTGTAGTTGTGTCATTTATATTATCATGTTTATGCAATTCATTCATTAGGCCCCTCAGTTCCTCGTGAGAGACGAGTTGAGCATCGCGTGCCTCTAAATGTTCCATCATTGTTCATGTGTGTTTCATTTAATATCTTATGATTGTTGATTAAGTTTACATCTATTTTTACTCATGTATGGTTGTGCACATATTTCATAATCAATTTAAATGAATTTGTTCAAATGTTTTCCATAGGATTCACTCGCCAACATTATGTTGATCCAAAAACCCTTTTACACATGATACAGGTGAACAGGTTGAAGCAAGGAAAACATAGGATATGCCTTAGAAGAGAACAAAGAAGTTTAGATTGTTAGTTAGAACATGTTGTAACATTTATTGTAAATTTCAAATTTAATTTGTATTAAAGAATATGAAACGCATAATAAATGTCATGAGCTTTGATGATAACCCAATCATGCCCCGATCACCTTTTCCGCTGCGGGTCGGGGTGTGACAGTAAATACTTTTAACCTATTTTCCCTATACGGGCTTGGGATACGATAAATTATTACCGCTTAGTCGGGTATGGGATCATGTTGTCGGATTGTGATATAACTAAATCTCATAACCCATTTTAATCTGTATTGTCTAATAACTTAAACATTTGGGGTTAACTCGACCGTGTCCTGGATATCCTCGGCTCATTTAAGTTACTAATGGCCACGACCTATGCACGAGGTGTAGGCATCCACCCGTCAGATGCTAATGCTAAATTATTTTATATACTCCTTTGAGTTATTTAAGTGGCGTGTCGGTTAATCAGGTTATTCGGTTTTTGCACCGGACCCCATATGTATTGACATGCCTGTAAAACTGTATACAAGATCATTTTGAATTGTCCCAAGTTATTTATGAAAATGTGCCATGTGCACTTAAATCAATTTTGAAAGATTTTCAAAAGGTGTCAGTTATTTATATTTAGTGTAAACTGACGTATTTTCAAAAGACTGAGCTACAGGTACAACACGTAATAGGCTAGAAGTTGCTTGGTAGTGACGTAGAGGATCTTGCAAGTCCTTAGTTATGCCTAAAGTCTGTTGATCATTTTGTATATTTTATGATCCGCCTGTGGATCTTATTACAAGTCGTCTGTATTAATATTTTGAAACTTTTGAACATTTACGGTTTGTAATATTATTTTAAATCCCAGACTTCTGTTGTGCTACTCTGTGTTGTTTGGTTATGATGATATCAATCTTACGTCCAATACTCCCCACCGGGCCCAACGGGATCTACGTGAAAATCGGGGTGTGACATTTGGGAGCTAATCTGGAAAGAAGAGATGTTCTTAAACGTTAAAAAGTTCATTAATTTGAAACTTAGAATTCACAAAAAGCATCAATTTTGGTCAAAAGTGGTAAACCAAGGTCATAAACTTGGACTTAATAGGCAAATCGGTTTTACCGGGGTCATTAATGTAACAACTCGAAAATTCGATTGTTATCTTTTCTTTTATTCTCTGTTTATCTATCCTTTTGTAAATCCGAGATTCGGTTGATAATAAAGTTTATGTTAATTAATTTTAGTATTGTTGTTATGACGCATTTAATCGCTTATTAAATCTCATCGCCTATCTCATCGCATCGCAAATCGCAATTATTTACGTGGTTTTATGTTACTTATGTGTTATATGTGTTTGTGGTTATGTTTACGCTCGCTATCACATCGCTCTCGCACGCTCGAATCGCTAAATCGCACTAGTATATCAACTATAACGTTTAACGCTTCAATTTAATGCTTAATATAACTATCTAATGTGAACCGAATAACCAAACGAACATTTAACGCGAAATCGGCAGACGAAACTTGGTCATCAGGCCAAGTTCGGCCGAACTTGACTACCACAAGTTCGCCCGAACTTACCTAAGACACAAGGATCCTTTGCTTTCCCATCAAGTTCGCTCGAACTTGTACATACATGTACAAGTTCGGCCGAACTCAGCTATCCATTCTCAAAATCCTTACAAGTTCACGCGAACTTGCATGAATTTCATGCAAGTTCGGCCGAACTTGGTCTCATCAGCCCTCAACTTTGCCTTCTCCTATAAATACTAAGCTCTGTTCACTCATTTGAACTTGCTGCAAGTTCGCTCAGAGCTCCCTCATCCCAAATCTCTCGTGTTCTAAGTAAGAAACGACCCGATTTCATTGCAACAATGTTTATCAACGATCTACAAAGGTTTACAACGACTTTGGCACAAGGCATAGCCTTTGTTTTCATCAAAACTCATTCTTTTACGAAAATCTTCATCTTTTTCTTCAAAAACTTATGTTTTAAGCTTAGATCTACATAATACGAGTTCGTTTGGCGATAGTAGAGGCTTCCCAAACACGAGATCTGCAAGATCTCGGCTTGTAAGTTCTAGATCTGAGAAAACCTTTGACAAATATCGATTTTGACACAAAACACGGACTTTTGAGGATGTTTTGTTCATTTTCTGATATGAAACGAAGCATCTATCATTCAACATCCCAGATCTGGAAGCACAAGGACGTTTATGTTGGTTTACACAAGCCGGACTAACCCGAACGAACCCCGAGTTCACCGGATTAGCCCACGCTTTTGTAAAATGACTAAAACTGCTCTAAAAGACCTCTCCGACCTGAGTTTGCTCAGTAGCACAGGGTTGGAGGGATGAACACTCGATTTACCCAGCAAAAGACGCGAAAACGCAAGATTTTGGACCTGAAAACATCAATTTCGCTCGAGATTGCACTGATTTTGACAGCATGGGAAGTCAAGTTCGCTCGAACTTGCCCTCTAAGGGTCAAGTTCGGCCAAACTTGAGTGGAAATGCCCAAGATTTACTTCAGAAGCCCTCAAGTTTGCTCGAACTTGCAAAGTTTCTCAGGAAACTTCACAAGTTCGGCCGAACTTGTCTCCTCTCTTATCAAACCCCACAAGTTCGACCGAACTTGTCAAGTTTCCATAAGAAACTTACAAGTTCACCCGAACTTAACTCTCAACTCAATAAACTTCATACAAGTTCGCTCGAACTTGTGTGTTTACACACAAGTTCGCCCGAACTTGGCTACTGCCCTACCAAGACTTAACCGTTTCAGCTTTTCGGAGACTGATGCACTTCCGTTCGCGTATGCAGGCTGATCCGGCGCTCTTCTCAACTCTCCTCAGAATCCCTAAGCTGACTAAAACGCACCCACAGTGAGTATACTTGACCCATTTTCACTTTAACGCACTTTTTGGGTGTTACATACGTTCATATATCAAAATCACTTCACAAATCAAACTGTTTATCACATGCGAATAATCTGATTATATATGCTCAATACGTGATACTAGAAACATGTGACTAGGACTTGTTTTCGTTAACTTGCCTCCTTAGCTAGTATGGTACTATAGTGTGGCTTACACCCGACGGGGTCTAGTTAGGATGGACGCGCAAGCCTTCTCACGGTAGTTAGCATGAGAAATAAGCCTATGTTAATCTATGTGAATTTTTTCGGTGTATCATGATGTGTAGTTAGATTATTTCGTGAACGCTTTCTCGATTATGCTAGTAGTACTTCAACTCGTATGCTCACATTTACTTAATTGTATTGACTTGTATTTTAACGTATGTAACACGTTGAGGATTTTAGCTATGGATGCTTGGATGTTGCATGCTTAGCGTAGTTTTGTTTTGACTTTATTTTGTTTAGTTTCCAAGTGTAATAAATCTAGGGGATATCGAACCTTGTTGTTTTTGTGGGAGAACTTAGATTCTGTAATGATTGTTTAAAATGTTATGTTAATGGTATGGGACGTTAATGTTTGAATGATATTGTTAAATGATTGTTATGGAATTCGCACGAGACAATCTGGTCGCGTAGTGCCACTACCCTGATGATTCCGCCATCGGTTGGGGTGTGACAGATTGGTATCAGAGCGCCATTACTTTAGGATAATAGGTAGAATTGCCATGATTCGACCTAGTAGCATGTTTAAGTACCTGATTGACATATCTTTGACTTAAATGTTAAACTACTTGACATAAATGCTTAAATGTGCCTTTCCTAAAGCTAATACAATAATACACGCTTGGAAACGCTCGCATCACACAAAACGAGTGATCAAGTCGAGAATAGGTGTGAAAACCGAGAACTCTCGACGAGATCATTCACTCCGCGCATTCTCTCGCACGAGATACCTTCGTTGAGTTAGGAGTGACATCCAAACCTCGACGAAAAATCTCCATTTCTAACTAGGAATGACGTTGCTAAGTTAGGGGTGAAACCCGCATCTTAGTAACAAATTCCGCTCTTCGATTTTCAATCTCACCAAAGTCTCGGTTACGCCAATGGTTTGGAACACGTATTAACTGGAAGGGTAAACGTTGTTAGCCGCTTGCGGTGAGAAAGTTTATCTATTAGGCCAAAGCGTGGGTCCAAATGCAAGGGTAGTCGGATCACTTTGGCATGTCGAATGTCTCAAAACCCCGGACACTCCTAATTGATTTAAGCCTATATCGTCGATTTACGCATCATCAAGTTTATTATTATTTATGTATTTAAAATTTTTGAGAATTTTCGCACTCGATTTCTCGCTTTGATGATTTATCATATCATTGTTTTCTCGATTTATCGCATTTATGCTCCATCGGATGTATGCACAACTCGCACAGCTCTCGTAATCTAAAACGCTAAATTAATACATCAACCAAACTAATCTCTTAACTCGCTTACGCCTATGAGGATGTGTGCCTCATACGCGGTATTATCTCGCTTATCTCGCTATTATATATCGCTTATAACTCGATTACATCCCGCTATTATATCGCATCTCATATCGCGCTATGCATAATGTTTAATTAGAAGGTGAATACGTGCAAAGTGTGTGCTTACGTAGATTATGTGCTTACGTGCTTATGTGCTTACGTGCTTATGTGTCTACGTGTTTACGTGCTTACGTGTTTATGTGATTTTTGTGCCTTGTATGAATAATAATAATAATAATAATAATAATAATAATAATAATAATAATAATAATAAATATTTAAACATAACTCCATTATAATCGAATCTCATCTAATCTAAATCCTTCGTGTAGATGTCTTCTATGGGATCGCACACCCGAAGAAATCTCTAGCGCAGCAATGCCGACAAGCGTATTGCCACCATGGTAGCCAAGGATATGGCTAAAGTCATTCCGCAAATCATCTCAGAAATCCATGCTGTGAGCAGTAACTCATCTGTTGACTCGAAAACTGAGAATCCCAAGCCGCGATTCAGCTTCAAGAACTTTATGGCTTGTGCACCTCTCGCCTTCACAGGCAATGACGGACCGACTTCTATGTTTCACTGGTTCGATGCTATCGAGGTCACTTTTAGGCAGAGTGGATGCCCCGATGACCTCCGCACAGTGAACGCTACCGGTGTCTTCCAGTCCCGTGCTCTCGACTGGTGGACCGCCGAAAGAAATAGGCGCGGCAATGATGGAGCCAACAGTCTATCTTGGGAGGAACTCAAGGAAGTGTTGCTGAAAGAGTTTTGTCCTCCGCATGAAATGCAAAAGCTCGAGAATGAGTTTTGGGGAATCAAGCAGGATGGTCCCGACAATGCTGGATTCACTGCTCGGTTTAAGATTTTTAGCATCATCTGTCCCAGCCAGGTTGATACAACTGAGAAAGCTATCAACAAGTACATCCGTGGTTTGCCTGAATGTGTTGCAAATTTTGTGAAAGTTGCTCGTACTACAACCATCGAGGAGACCTTCATGCTCGTCGCTGAGATCAACGATCAGCGAGTTCAGGATGGTTATTTCAAGGATCATGCTAAAGTCGCCAATCAAGCCGTCGTCGAACCAACTGCTGCTACCGAACCACCAAGTGACCCAAAGGGAAAGCGTCAGGGACGCAAAAGAGGAAACCCGAGTAAGAACTTCGCCCTCGCAGCTCCAGCGAACCTGCAGCCGCTCCAATCCGCAGCACCCAACGCACCTCCTGCCAAGCGTGCGTATACTGGTCCTTACCCGATGTGCCCTAAGTGCACATATCATCATGTAGTGGGTGGCAACTGCTATTTTTGCACAAATTGCAATATCTATGGCCATTTCACAGTGAGCTGCCGTACCGGCCCTCGTCGGTCAGCTCCTCAGGCTCTAGCAGCTCCAGCTTTACCTGCTCCTCCTCCAGCCAATCAGGAAGCTCCAAAAGCACGTGTGTGTTATGTTTGTGGTGATCCTAACCATTTCGCCAATGCCTGCCCGAATCGTCCAGTTAAGCAAGAGCAGCAGCAGACAGCACAGCCACCGCAGCTTAGCAGCAGCAGCAGCAGCAACCACAAGCTGCGTGGGGTAGGGCTTTCAACCTCAACCATTGCCAGGCTCAGAATGACAACAATGTTGTCAATGGTACGTTTCTTGTTAATGGTATTTATGCTTTGTGTTTATTTGATACTAATGCCGATAATTGTTTTGTATCGTTAGAATTCGAAAAGGTTTTAAAATGTAAGCGCGCTAAACTTCCAAAGACTTTCGATGTGGAAGTCGCCACCGGAAGAACCGTTACCGTTAATTTCGTCTTACGTGGTTGTAATCTCTATCTCAACAACCATGTCTTCTCGGTCAATCTCATACCTATGCAGTTAGGTAGTTTTGATATCATAGTAGGCATGGATTTTCTTCGTGAAAATCATGCTGAAGTTGTATGCTTCGATAAAATGATCCGTTTCCCTCTTCCTAATGGTGATCAACTCCATGTCTATGGTGAAACTCCCTCAAAGAAGTTGATGCTTTTGTCATGTACTCGAGCACACAAATGCCTGCAAAAGCGATGTGTTGCTTTCCTCGCCCATATTGTGAACCCAGAGAAAGAAAAGAAGACTTATAAAGATGTTCCCGTTGTTTGTGAATTTCCTAAGGTCTTTCCCGACGATCTACCCAGTTTACCCCCTGCTCGAGATGTTGAATTCCGTATCGATTTAGTTCCCGGAGCTACTCCCGTTGCTAAAGCTCCTTATCGCCTCGCACCATCCGAAATGTGCGAGCTATCAAGCCAACTTCAAGAGCGTCTTGATAAAGGTTTCATACGCCCGAGCACTTCGCCATGGGGCGCTCCTATCCTTTTTGTGAAAAAGAAGGATGGATCGTTCCGTATGTGCATCGATTATCGTGAACTTAACAAACTCACGATAAAGAACCGCTACCCTCTTCCTCGTAGTGATGACTTATTTGATCAGCTTCAAGGTGCTACTTGTTTTTCCAAGATAGATCTTCGTTCCTGTTATCATCAGTTACGTGTGTTGGAAGAAGACATTCCGAAAACCGCCTTTCGTACTCGTTATGGCCATTTCGAATTCGTGGTCATGCCTTTTGGTCTTACCAATGCACCCGCGGTCTTCATGGATTTGATGAACCGTGTGTGTAAACCTTTCTTAGATCATTTCGTCATTGTTTTCATCGATGATATCCTTATCTATTCAAAGTCGAGAGACGAACACGCGCGTCATCTCCGTTTAGTCCTCGAACTTCTTCAAGGAAATCGCCTTTATGCTAAATTCTCCAAATGTGAATTCTGGCTCGAAGAAGTCCAATTTCTCGGCCACATCGTTAATAGCCAAGGAATTCACGTCGACCCTGTGAAGATTGAAGCTGTCAAGAGTTGGATTACACCGAAGAATGCTTCCGAAATCCGTTCATTTCTTGGATTGGCGGGTTACTACCATCGATTCATCGCCGACTTTCCGAAAATCATCGTTCCGCATTACCGCTTTAACTCATAAAGATAAACCTTTTGTTTGGGATTCCAAGCAAGAGGAAGCTTTTCAAACTCTCAAGCGTATGCTATGCAACACTCCCGTTCTCGCTTTACCTGACGGAAACGATGATTTCGTTGTTTACTGCGATGCCTCTAGTCTTGGTCTTGGTTGTGTGCTCATGCAACGAGACAAGGTTATCGCGTTGCGTCTCGTTAACTCAAGATCCACGAGAAGAACTACACAACCCATGATCTCGAACTCGGTGCAGTTGTTTTTGCATTGAAGATATGGCGACCCAACCTTTACAGTACAAAGTGTACGGTCTTCACCGACCATAAGAGCTTACAACATATCTTTAATCAAAAAGAACTAAACATGAGACAACGACGATGGGTTGAACTTCTCAACGACTACGATTGTGAGATACGCTACCATCCCGGCAAAGCAAACGTTGTCGCCGATGCTCTCAGTCGATGAAGCTATGTATATAGTATTCGTGACTCTCAAGCTTGTGCTAGACTTGAAACCCTCATCCGTGCCGCTCAATTCACCTGCTTTAACGAGAATACTTTGGAAGAAGAAATGAAATGTGGTGCCGAAACTCAGCTTGTATCTAAATCTGATGGTATTCATTACTATCTCAATCGCATTTGGATTCCTACTCGTGATAATCTCCGTAATTTGCTAATGACCGAAGCTCATAAATCTCGATATTCCATTCACCCCGGTGCCGCCAAGATGTACCAGGACCTTCGTCCTAAGTACAGGTGGCCGGGCATGAAATATCGCCTTGTACGTCTCAAAGTGCTTAACTTGTTCAAAAGTTAAAGCCGAACATCAAAGGCCCTCTGGTTTACTCGAACAACCCGAAATCCCGATGTGGAAGTGGGAGAGTATAGCTATGGACTTCGTTACTAAACTCTCGCGTACTTCATCTGGTCACGATAGCATTTGGGTTATCATTGATCGTCTCACCAAATCTGCGCACTTTATTGCTATACGAGAAGACTTTAAGGTCGAACGGTTAGCCCGAATCTATACCGACGAAGTTATATGTCGACACAGGATGCCTCGTGACATCATTTCTGACCGCGACGGTCGTTTTACCTCGCGTCTCTGGGAGACTTTTCAATCCGCTCTCGGTACTACTCTCAATCTCAGTACCGCTTTTCACCCTCAAACCGACGGTCAGACTGAGCGAACTATCCGCACCCTCGAAGACATGCTTCGTGCGTGCATCATAGATTTCGGTGGTAACTGGGATACGCATTTACCTTTGATTGAATTCTCGTACAATAATAGTTATCATACCAGCATTCAAATGGCTCCTTTTGGGGCACTGTATGGAACAAAATGCTTATCGCCTATTGCATGGCACGAGATCGGAGAAGCACAAATCACCGGTCCCGAGCTAATTCAAGAAATGACGGACAAGATCCTCCAAATCAAAGACAATCTCTTGAAAGCTTGGAGTCGTCAAAAGATTTACGCCGATAAACCCCGCAAGCCCCTGCAGTTCGAAGTGGGAGACCACGTTCTCCTAAAGGTTGCACCTTGGAAGGGAGTGGTCTGCTTCGACAAGAAAGGAAAGCTAGCGCCCCGATACGTTGGTCCCTTTAAGATTCTGGAAAGAATCGGTAAAGTAGCCTATCGTCTCGAATTACCGGAGGAACTCAACAATGTACATCCGACTTTCCACGTGTCTAACCTCAAGAAATGCTTAGCCGAAGAGAATCTGCATGTCCCTCTCAAAGATCTGCAAATCAACGAGACTCTCCATTTCATGGAAAAGCCTGTGGAAATCATGGAGCGAGAGACTAAGAAACTATGACGCTCTCGCATCCCTATCGTGAAAGTCCGATGGGAGGGCAAACGCGGCGCCGAGTTTACTTGGGAATTGGAAAGCGATATGAAGGCCAAGTACCCGCATCTATTTGTTATAGCTACTGCCTAATTTCGGGACGACCCTAAAGTAGGGGAGACTGTAACAACTCGAAAATTCGATTGTTATCTTTTCTTTTGTTCTCTGTTTATCTATCCTTTAGTAAATCCGAGATTCGGTTGATAATAAAGTTTATGTTAATTAATTATGGTATTGTATATTATGACGCATCTAATCGCTTATTATCGCATCATCGATTTCATCGCATCGCAAATCGCAATTATTTACGTGGTTTTATGTTACTTATGTGTTATGTGTCTTTGTGGTTATGTTTATGATCGCTATCGCATCGCTCTCGCACTCTCGAATCGCTAAATCGCACTATTATATCAACTATAACGCTTAACGCTTCAATTTAATGCTTAATATAACTAGCTAATGTGAACAGAATAACCAAACGAACATTTAACGTGAAATCGGCAGACGAAACTTGGTCATCAGGCCAAGTTCGGCCGAACTTGACTACCACAAGTTCGCCCGAACTTGCCTGAGACACAAGGATCCTTTGCTTTCCCCTCAAGTTCGGCCGAACTCAGCTATCCATTCTCAAAATCCTTACAAATTCGCACAGACTTGCATAAATTTCATGCAAGTTCGGCCGAACTTGGTCTCATCAGCCCTCAACTTTGCCTTCTCCTATAAATACCAAGCTCTGTTCACTCATTTGAACTTGCTGTAAGTTCGCTCAGAGCTCCCTCATCCCAAATCTCTCGTGTTCTAAGTAAGAAACGACCCGATTTCATTGCAACAACGTTTATCAACGATCTACAAAGGTTACAACGATTTTGGCACATGGCATAGCCTTCGTTTTCATCAAAACTCATTCTTTTACGAAAATCTTCATCTTTTTCTTCAAAAACTTCTGTTTTAAGCTTAGATCTACACAATACGAGTTCGTTTGCCGATAGTAGAGGCTACCCAAACACGAGATCTGCAAGATCTCGGCTTGTAAGTTCTAGATCTGAGAAAACCTTTTATAAATATCGATTTTGACACAAAACACGGACTTTTGAGGATGTTTTGTTCATTTTCTGATATGAAACGAAGCATCTATCATTCAAGATCCCAGATCTGGAAGCATAAGGACGTTTATGTTGGTTTACACAACCCGGACTAACCCGAACGAACCCCGAGTTCGCCTGGATTAGCCCACGCTTTTGTAAAACGGCTAAAACTGCTCTAAAAGACCTCTCCGACCTGAGTTTGCTCAGTAGCACAGGGTTGGAGGGATGAACACTCGATTTACCAGCAAAAAACGTGAAAACGCAAGATTTTGGACCCGAAAACATCAAGTTCGCTCGAGATTGCACTGATTTTAACAGCATTGGAAGTCAAGTTCGCTCGAACTTGCCCTCTAAAGGTCAAGTTCGGCCGAACTTGAGTGGAAATGCCCAAGATTTACTTCAGAAGCCCTCAAGTTCGCTCGAACTTGCAAAGTTTCTCAGGAAACTTCACAAGTTCGGCCGAACTTGTCTCCTCTCTTATCAAACCCCACAAGTTCGACCGAACTTGTCAAGTTTCCATAAGAAACTTACAATTTCGCCCGAACTTAACTCTCAACTCAATAAACTTCATAAGAAACTTACAAGTTCGCCCGAACTTGGCTACTGCCTTACCAAGACTTATCCGTTTCAGCTTTTCGGAGACTGATACACTTTCATCGCATATGCAGGCTGATCCGGCGCTCTCTCTCCTCAGAATCCCTAAGCTAACTAAAACGCACCCACAGTGAGTATACCTGACCCATTTTCGCTTTAACGTACTTTTTGGGTGTTACATACGTTCATATATCAAAATCACTTCACAAATCAAATTGTTTATCACATGCGAATAATCTGATTATATATGCTCAATACGTGATACTGGAAACATGTGACTAGGACTTATTTTCGTTAACTTGCCTCCTTAGCTAGTATGGTACTATAGTGTGGCTTACACCCGACGGGGTCTAGTTAGGATGGACGCGCAAGCCTTCTCATGGTAGTTAGCATGAGAAATAAGCCTATGTTAATCTGTGTGAATTTTTTTGGTGTATCATGATGTGTAGTTAGATTATTTCGCGAACGCTTTATGGATTATGCTAGTAGTACTTAAACTCGTATGCTCACCTTTACTTAATTGTATTGACTTGTATTTTAACGTATGTAACAGGTTGAGGATTTTAGCTATGGATGCTTGGATGTTGCATGCTTAGCGTAGTTTTGTTTTGACTTTATTTTGTTTAGTTTCCAAGTGTAATAAATCTAGGGGATATCGAACATTGTTGTTTTTGTGGGAGAACTTAGATTCTGTAATGATTGTTTAAAATGTTATGTTAATGGTATGGGACGTTAATGTTTGAATGATATTGTTAAATGATTGTTATGGAATTCTCACGAGACAATCCGGTCGCCTAGTGCCACTACCCTGATGATTCGGCCATCGGTTGGGGTGTGACAATTAACTTGGACTCGGACAACTGATGGGTCGTTAAAACTGATAATTACACAAAAGAAATTGAAAAGAAACATAGTGTCAAGACTTACTCGTACGAGCGACACATTGGATGACTCTTACAAATGATGACTCGTACGAGTGACATCCCCTCTATAGAAATGCCTCTTACTCGTACGAGTCACATATGTGATTTCTGTGTGACTGAAGAACGCTCTGTGCGAACCGACACTTTGAGACCATTTTTTGATCATTTGACGAACCTTAGACAACTTGGGGAGCTTGATTTACAAACCTCTTGCAATGGTAAAGGTAATAATCCAAGATTGAGTCGTTGTAATGACGAAATTAGACCATTTGGACTTAAAATGTAGATTTAGGCTAAATGAACCGAAAAATGTAAAATTGAAGCCCTATTCATATAAAATGGCACTTTCAGGTCTTAGATAACCATTCAATTTGATAAAATCAACACCTTTTAAGTTCGAATTCAAAAGATAGAAGATCTGTGCGACTGATGACTCGTACGAATGATCATTCGTACGAGTGAGATTTTTCATTAATTAATTAAAAGATGACTCGTACGAGTAGTCACTCGTACGAGTGAAGCCTATTTAAATTTGAAATCTTTTTAAGTGTTGAAGAGACTCGTACGAGGGACCTATTCCTCACTCGTACGAGTGACAAAGTTTGAAAAGGTTTGAAAAAAAAATTCTAAGCTTTGAAAATTTCTGGTGTGTGCAGGAAAAGAAGTCGTCGTTTTCTCTGTTCCACAATGTTTGATGTCTACTCAAGAAGGATATTCCGGAGATTGCAGCATATAGAGACGTTCTTGACTTTTTGGGATGTATACCAATTACGAAGGCCTTGACAGATAAGCACACGGAATAAGCTCGCACGTAGAATATTTTTGGGATTCTGCTAAATATCGTGAAGATGAAAATGCCATTTTTTCTGCAGTCCATTAACAATGAAGATATTGAAGTAAAGATTACTGAAGATTTGATTCGGAGAGTGTTGGAGTTCAAAGACAGTGAGAGAACATGGTCAAGGGTTGTTTTTACAGGATGGGATATGTTGGTCAAGTCAACCCAGCACCGTTCAAAAAGGGAAATTTGAGTGCACCCTTCAGATATATTGCACACTGCGTCATTCATGCCCTAAGTCACCGGAAAGGAGGATTTGACGATATTGTCGACTATCAGATGAGCATGATAACAACACGATCCTAAATCTGCCATATAACTTCTCCAAGTTAATCTTCATGCAGATGGTATAGAACATAGGTAAAGAAAAATTCTTACAATACCCGAGGTTCGTGCAAATGCTGCTACATCACCTTCACAAGAATTTGAAGAAAGATGAGGTTGATATTCTGAAGCTCGAACACATGGATGTTTCTACGCTAAAGAAGATGAATATACATTTGAAAGAATTTCCAAATGCTAAGCTAGTGTTTGGAGCGATAGTTAATAAAAACTATGTGTCACCTCCAGATGGAAAGTGGAGAAAAGTGGTGATGAGAATGATGAGATTAAAGCATTAGAAAGGTTTGTAGCTAAGCGTAGTGCCTGGTTTACAAAGGAAGACACAAAGAAACGTAAGCGCCCGTCCAAAAGACAAGCTGTCGGATCTCATCTTCTGCCCCTCGCCAAAGGAAGCTTGCTACAGTTAGCAAAGGTTTAGTTGATGAGCCAGATATTGAAGAAACTCCTGTAAACAAGCCTACTCATGTTGAAGAACAAGTTGAGACAACAGAAAATGTTTAGAATATTGAAAGTGTAACGGCTGATATTGTGCAACAAGCTTTTGGAAGAGCTGAAGGGGCAGATGGAGATGATGAAGGTTCTTCATCCTCGAGCACAGATACTGAAGATGAGATAGCTGCTAGAAAAGAAAGAGATAAAGAAAAAGAAAGGAAAAGATTGGAAGAAGAACGTAAACGTGCAGAGGAACGAAAGAGAAAAGAGGTAAAGCCTGCTAAGAGGCCAGTAAAGCGAGCTAAGAAAACAGTGATTAAGGTTGTAGCAAAACCTACAGGTTCTCCGGCTGCACGTCCTAAGTACAAGTTGAGAGTGAAACCACCTACGGCTCTAGTGATAACGCCAACGGTTGATACTTCTACTCCCACACCTCCATCACGACCACCTCAACCATCTCCACAACAATCACTAATCACTACACCACCTCAATCTCCTCGACATCCATCACCTGCAAAATAACCAACTCCTCAATCACATCTAACTCAACTTCATCCACAGTCTTCAAGAGGAACAAGGTTAGAAGATCAGTTTGACTTTGACTTTGAAAATATTCCAGGAGGAGAAGAGTTTTCTGCTGACATGTTCAACGAAGGAGTGCTTAAAGAATTGGAAAGACAGATAAAAGAACATGAAGCTCGAATCCAAATTTTGGAAGAGGATAAGCAGATATTGCAAGAATTGTTAAAGTATCTAGTGAATGATAATGAGAAGTTTTGGGAGATGCATGTGAAGGTGTTAGAGAATGAAAAGATGATCAAACGTTATGAAGCAGAAAATTTGAGCTTGAATCTGACAATAGCAACTATATCTGCAGAGAATGAAAGGTTACACCTTGTTGTGAAAGAGTTGGAAACAGAGAAGACTGAGAACGCTAAGAAGTTTGATATGCTCTTCAAGGTATTGGGAAAACGACAAGGCATCAACTTCGAGGCAGAATTTGCTCAGATTGAAATAGAAGAAACTCGGGCAAGGGCAGCAGAACACCAACGTATTACTAGAGAATAATCTGCCAGACAAGGGAAAGGAAAGGTTCCTATGATTGAGACTCCTCTGAGTGGGTCATCTGATCCTGTTGTTGATTCTAGTTCTCCTGTCTCTGAAGCTCAACACGTTGAAACCAGCTCTTTTGTTATCGTTCCTTATGTTCAAGTTGCTAATGAAGAGCCAAAGACAAGGTTTGTGGTTGTTGATGAAGGAGTTATCATTCCTCAGACTCTTACAAAGGAGAAGATCCTAGAAAAGCGAAAGTTGGCAGCTGAGGTAGATGATATGGTAGATGAAGTGTATGATATCATTGTGGATCAAGGATTTGATGGTGTAAAGACGTACTTTTTAATGAAAATATTAACGTTGTTGTGTGATTCACAGGTACAGGGGGAGTCAAAGTCTGAAGATTCTTCTGTGCCAAAGCCGAAAGTGATTTACTTGGAACATGATGTTGAAGAAGGGGAGTTCACGCACAACTACTCAAAGGAAGAAATTGCAAAGATGTTGGGTGTTAACGAAGATTCCTTTGATTTTGATTTTGAAGAAGATCTGAACAACATCAGTGTTGTACATCCGAATGATGACATATACGAGCACGTTCCTGAAGCAGATAATTATGATAAGGTTATCGTGGAGGATGATTCCGATGAAGATACTAATGCCGGTTATTCTAGAGAAGGAACGGATGACTTCCCAACCTTCAACAAGATGTTTTCTGAAGCGACTGAAGATTTGCTCAAAAGAAAAGTTGAAGAACCTGTCAAAGAGGGCAATGTTCCAAAACGTCCATCACGTGAGGAGATTACTGAAATGAAGAAGAAATGGTTTAAAGAAATGCCTGCTGAATGAAAGCATAAATGCCCTTTAGCTTTCTTTACCAGAGATCCTGATATTTATCTCGTGGATATCATCAGCTGGGGTTGGATCGAGTAGTTGAATGTGTACGCAATCAAGAGAGAATATGGCGTGCAGTACTTCAGATACTTGAAAGATATTCGGACACTGCCAGTTTGGGATGTTAAAGAGTTGGCTCAAACTAAAGTTTTCAATCTGAAGATCCTGTTTCATGATTTGAGTCTGTGGAAACTGATCAAGTATGAAGCGTTGCATGATTTTCCTCGCTGGAAGCCACACATTCCTAAAAATATAACAAAGATTGATCCAGTCACAAAGGAAAATGATGTTACTCTGCATATAAAGAAGCCACGATTTATGAAGAACATGCCTTTAATGAAGATGGAACAAGACTAGGGATGGCAAAAATACCCAAGCCCGACGGGTATACCCGACACAAACGGTACAGGTATACCCGATACCCGACGGGTATTGGTCCGGGTATGGGTTTAGTTTTAAAAAATTTCACGGGTATGGGTCGGGTATGTGATTAGGTGATACCCGACCCGATTACCCGAAACCACATACACGTTTACCCGAACTATATACCCGACCACATACTCGGATTTTTAATTTATATTTTTATTTTCCATTAACCCTTGTCTATTAGTGATTTATTTTAATATGTTCATAATGTGAAAAAAATAATTTTTTAGTATATGTATTTGATAATGATATTTATATTTTGTATGTTGTGAAGTATATACATATAAGTGTATAAGTAATCTTATTATTAATTTATGATAAAACTTATATTATGTAATGAATGTTTTTAATATATAGTAGTTGTTGTATAAATAAAATATATAATAATTATAATAGTAAAAAAAATGTAGTTGGAAACCCCAACGTATATCTTTTAACAAATTAATGGGTATACCCGGTACCCGGGGGTATACCCGATATCCGCAGGTATACCCGATACCTGATGGGTAGTTACCCGACAAATACCCAACGGGTATTGGGTCGGGAATGAGACAAGGTTTTACAAACGGGTATGGGTATGGGATTACCAATACCCGACCCGAACCCGACCCATTGTCATCCCTAAACAAGACTTCTACAAGATTTTCAAATGGTGGCACTATGATTCTGGAACGGGAGAAGCGGTAATTTGTGTATAACCTGATGAAGATTCATGGAAGATCTCTGAGGAGCTGTCAGAATCTGTGATCGCACACAAAAGAATATATGGCTTATGGAGAGGAATCCGTGTACTAGACCCGATGTGGCTAGTCAACTGCTCTAAGAAAGATATTGAACGCTTATTCTATGTGAAGATCAGCTATGAGGATAGAGAAAAAGATCAGGCGTTTTAGTTCCAAAGAGCGGTAAATGTTTGTTATGCAAATGATATTAATTTAGGAAAGGCATGGAACACTGACTGGAGGAAGATAGAAGATAAAGAGCAATGAAAGAAAGATCGAAAAGAAGCAAGGATTACTGAGACTATTAAGAAGTCCGCAATTAGAAGATTCCAATTTGGGAATACGTATAACAGACCTCCTCCGACAGATCAAACGCCTAGCTATCTTGAGGAGCGTCGAAAGCAAAGAAAGCATTTCTTCGGTTGATAATGTCAAATGTTTTGAATATTTTGAAGGCTATCCAAGATTGCTGCAACATCCAAGGGGGAGTTTGTTGGTGCACAATGTCTATTGCCTACGTCTAGGATATGTCGATCAGGTAGATAGGGCTTTGCATTATAAAAGTTAATTTTGGTATGTTTATTAGATGCCTCGTACGAGTGACCATGCGTGACTCGTACGAGTAAAACTTTGTCACTCGTACGGAGCACAGCTCATACAAAGCAACACATCCACTGCAAATTTGCATATCTGGGATAGTATAGCAAGTACAATGGCCACGGGACCGTGCCGTTGACACACTAAGCCGTATAGCAGACGGATCTGACATACTGATTAAATGAAGAAAGATAAGAAGGAAGACACGGGGTCATGCCCTACAGGCACGGGGCCGTATGAGGCCAATGTTTACAACTATAAATAGGAGTGCTTGGTTTTATTTCAAGTCATTCATTGGCAAACCACTTCTCTCACACCTGCCACCACTCCACCACCACAATACCACCATCATCCACCATATTCATCCATCATCTATCCTAGAGTGTGTAGTAGTCTCGGGATCCAAGATTGATCGTAAGACTTTTTGTCAAACAAAGGCCATGATTGGCTAATCTCTTACACCACTTGATGAATACAAGTTATTTATGTATTACTTTTGATTTCCTAGCTTTGCTTAACTTTTTAATTGGGTATGTATTAATGACTTTAATAACTAGTTTTTTATATTGAAAGTAAACTTTATTCTATCATCTCTTCTTGTTTCGTTGATTCACTCATTCGTGTCTTCACGGTCTATATAAAGCGTGTTAACTGCCTCGAAGGTGGTATGGGTAAAGTTCTTACCTCGTTCAGTGTATATATCATGCAAGGACTTGATTCAAGCTTATTAGTACTTCCTATGAGGCAGATAGCATTAAATTGGGGGAAGTAAAAACGGCTTGAATCCTTTATAAATAAATACTATTAAAACTTTAAACCGGTATTGCGGACTGTATCCCTGCTGACTCAAACCAATATGGCCGAGGGTAGCGTTGCCTCCAAAAGAGGGACATGCCACATTTTGCATTAATAACCTACTTAATTATCTTTCAATATTCCGGCCTTTCGGGATTGTATCCCTGCTGACTCAGACCAATATGGCTGAGGGTAGTGTTGCCTCCAAAAGAGGGACATGCCACTTTATCTATGATAATATCTTAAAAACCCAAAGTATGGAAATCATTAAAGGATACGTAAATAATGAGTCGGAACCAAGTGATTCTATCTTGTCTATTTGTTTTTTTTATTATTTTAGTTATTTCTTTATTTTTACTTATAAAAAAACTTTCCTAAAAATTTGATCAGATTAGACGTCGATAATATTCCGGTATTAAAAGCTCTTGTGTCCTTGGACGACCTCGGTATCTTACCATCATTATACTACGCCAACGATTGGTGCACTTGCCCTAGCGTGTTGTAGAGAGTGATAGTTGCATATCGTGTTTTTATAAATTTAAAACATGAATAAACGAGTGAAAAGTACTTAAAATATATCTAAAAATCACCCACGCTCGCATCACGTCATCTCCCAAAGATCAAAGTATTAAAGAAAGTAATACACTACGATTCCTTCTAAATATATATCTAAGTTTCTAATAACGTCTTGACAACTAAGGAAATCAAGTCTAACATATATGACAGGTTCTCACAGCACGTATATCATTGAAACTTATCTTGTAGCACTCTAAGAGATCAAAAAGGTTGTTGGGATCATTAAGTGTATTAATCTTAACTTGCGAGAGTTATAGGAGGTAGGGGAGTGAAAACTTGTTATTACCTCAATTTACACCTCTTGTACAAGACACTGTTCCTTCGCAACTTTTATCTCTAAGAACATAATGCTGCTCTTACAAAAGTTTCGTTGTTGCTTAAACATGGGCACACTCAGATTTCTTGTCAAAACTATAATACTCAAACAAGTAAAACTACAATGAGTAACATCATTAACTTGTTTCTCTATTAGAATCTATTGGTCTTCTAACGTTGACCATAAGCATGTGAAATTCCTAAGGATTTCTAAGATCATTGGGAGCAGTAAAAGTCCTTATCTTGACTTTTCAGAAGTGCAAGAGGGGGGGACTCATTAAATTTTACTTCGGTACACCTCTTGCACACCATATTGCACCGACTCTTACACACTTAGAATTCTGAAAATTACAGCAACTTAAGCAAGATCTAATCCGTAAAACTAAAACTCTAAAACGACCAAATAATCGATTCAAGAGGTCATCTAGGTCTAAAAACCTACTAACTTTTATGATTATGTATCCTCCCTAATTGAAGTTAAAATGGATGTTGGAAAGTAAAACTGATCCTACCTCTTCTAATCAATCCATTAGCATCAATGAATCTTCTAAATGGATTAAAACTATTTCAGCAAAAAAAAATGGATTTGGTTGAGTTACCTAAGGGTGTTCATAAATAAACAAAATTTGATTGAAAATGTTAAGTCAATAAGAAGTACGATTTGCTAAAGGTTTTACTGAAAAGTGAATAAATTATCTAAGAATCTTCTTATTTTCCATACAAAAGATATCTTTGAGGATCATGGTTGTTGTAGTATCTCATAATCATTTAGAGCTACATTAAATAAACATTAAAACAACTTTCCTTAATAAAGACTTACATGTTCATGAAACGACCTGAAAGTCCTAAACTGCAGGTCATGGACACTTACTTTGTAAGTCAACGAAATCCATGTATGGGTTGAAGCAAGAATCAAAATGTGACGAAATCTTAATGCAATTCTTTTCATCACAAATCAAGTGCATACCTACCTCAAGATGAGTTGGAACAGGTAATGTAAACTTGTACTAATATAGATGGCATTCCTTTGACAAGTATGTGTTACATAAGTCAAAGCAGTGTTCACACATACTTTGATATGTATGAATCTCGGGGATACCTCTTACGTGAAAAGTATCAAAATATACCGAGATGAACACACTGGGAAATTAGTCGTCGTTCCATGAACTTTACTCTAAAGTGGGTCCTTACACATGTAACAAACATTATTGCTCTCATTTAGAGGATAAAAGGATAAATGAGATTAGTTCCTTATGCTTCATTAATTAGAAGCCTTATGCAGGTTCAAGTCTATACTCATTTAGATATTGCTCACATTGTTGAACAATAGACCAATCTAGATTATTGTGAAGCATCTGATAATATCTTTAAGAAGTGAGAGACTATAATATAAAGAAAAAGTGAGAACTTAACTCATTTAACTACTCTAACCTTGTTATATTCAAAGGAAACGGAATGTCAATTTGGAGTATATCCTTATGTTAGCATAAATAATTTGGAGGAGTCATAAGAAACCGATAGAAACAACCTAAGTTATAGTGACATAATATGTTGTTAATTAACAACGCAATTGTCACTAAATGTTGTAGGAAAATTTACCGGTAGAATCACAAACTTATTAACTCCATATAAATACTATATTGAAGACTTATTGTGAAAAGTCAGCCACCATGTTTCCCCGAACAGTAACAATTCGAGAGGTGATGCATTAAATCTCGATACGAAATTATTGTTCATAAAAACAAGTAGAGGAAAGTAAACATCTGTATCGAATACATTCATGATATGCTTGCGTATCCAATAACTAAGGTCTACCACCCAAAGTCTTTTAACAGCTCATAATAAAGACGAGCATTTTCCTAAAGGCCTTGCATTATAGCATATCTTACTTACTTATGAATGATTAGTTATTTTATATCCTCAATTATATAAATTTGTTTTGTCTATAAATACGTATGTGCACCTAATGACGTATAATTATACAAATTAATTTTAAGGGAATGACCTCGGTTATTTTGGTCATAAATTTACGTATGTTTTTATTTAGGGTTGTAACATGATTAGTGGGGGTCTTGAGTTGACAATAACACAATGACTTTATTTTTCAGTTATAGTTTCAATTTGAAACATTGATTAATGTTTTAACTTGGTCAAACTTACTTATGCTTATCATAAATGATCACTTGGCCAGGTGGGAGAATCTTAGAAATAACTTGTTGATGTGGCCTTATGGATCATTTGAGTAACGTTACCAATATAACATAATTAGTCTCCGACAATAACTTAATGGTAGTAATTGTATATATTGAATAGTTTTAGGTGCAATTAAAATTTCTGTTTAGGTACCTTTTAACAAGAGAATGTATAAAGTTTTTCATAACCTACCACGACTCATGATCATTATATATCGATCATTGGTATTGATAAAAAGGTAAAAGAAAATCCTTAAGAACACCGTAGACATTTCTCTCTTATGTGATCCATCAATACAAGGTACCTTAACAGGAATCAATGCTTAATCTTCATCTTTAAAGATAACCACTCCCATAAATAATCTCTAGTTTGATATCCATGTTTTATTGTTTGAATAAACACGATTAGGGTTGTAGTTTTGACGCATGGTTAAAGATATAGTCAACAATTGTTAGTCGCTACCATCATATTCTTGAACTGAAGTATTGGGTATCGATGTACATGTTAGCATATTCCAATTAGCAATACCATCAACCATGCAAGATCGTATTTTATTGAATAATAATAATAAATCATGAACACCACAGTTCAATTATCAATTATCTTTAGGTCAATCATATGCTTATGTTTGAATGCATTTATATAAAGATTACCATCGCAAAACCTCTTTTACATGCTAGGAATGAAAGATTCCAAATTCTCCTTCATGAAAGATTCTATATCCTCCTTCCTAGTGCCCAAGATTAGGTTCTTCCCCTATGTTTTCTATATTTCAGTCGGTTGTAATTGATCATAACAAAGAAAATACCGAACAGAAGGGAATAATATATGCTAATGAATGTTTTGTGTGTTTGAAAAGGAAACAAGGACACCTCTATACATAGACAATAGAGGTGTCAACAATACAATTAGAACCTAACATAATATGAAACAACACCACTAATACAATAATATAATCTAACCATTGTGCACACACCCCCTCTAATATGCCCCTTACATTAGAAGGTCACAACAATGCGTACAAACACCATGTCTCGTATGATATATATATATATATATATATATATATATATATATATATATATATATATATATATCAAGATTTTTCATGTGCTAACACCTGATTACCACCTAAAAATGTAGCGTCTTTGTTGTCACAACATAATGTATGTGGACTAGTAAGAGATATATATAACTCACGAACCACAAAAGAAATCTAGCGAAGCTTATAAATATTGTGAACAAGAGCAATATAATAGGTCTCTATGCTATAGCAAACAACAATATGTTGTTTTTTGGAAATTTATCTAATAAGGTTAGGTCCAAGAAACACATAATAACTTATAGCATTCGCACATGCATGGATTGTGAAGCTATAATACCTGCGAATCTTCAGACTATGAGTGATAGTACCTTTAAGGTGATGAAGAATATAATTGACTGTGATTTAGTGGTGATAATAGGTTTTTGAAAAAAGCTATAAAACCTTGCTGATCGTATAAGCATTCTTTGCGTGAGTCAAGTCGAGATACGATAAGACACCAATTCAGAGTATCATCTATTGGCACACCAATATACAATGAGAGTTGTCATTCTGGAGACATATGAGTAGACAATAGCTCACACTAACTAAGACTCGTATGTTGCTAAAAAGCATGTAAATAGCGTTGTTGAGAGAGATGGAGAATATTATCAGAGAATGCGGCTCCTATCCAAATAAAATAACTTAGCACGTCTAAATCCCTGAAAGCAAATTGAGAGCGTCATCATCCAATCAAGTCACTCACTAGAGATGGTAATCAAACCCGAACTTGGGGGCAAACCTGAAGTTAGGATATGTATGGGGTGGGGTAATCGAGCATCGGATTATTTTTATTTTTTAAGTATGTTTGGGACGGGTATAGGATTTGGTGATATACCCATTTACCCGACCTAATTACCCGATAACGAGTCAATGAGTTGTTGGTGGAGTGGTAAGGGGGAGACCTAGTGTTCTAAGTGACCTAGGTTCGATTCCTACCCTCCCCACTAGTTTCTGTCGCACTTGGTGATGATGGGAAACTAGGCGAAGATCGTTGGTTCGATCGTTGAATTGAGCAGGTTTTACCTCATCGCAATGTCGTGCCTTCGGACGAGTGTTCATAGACTTCGGCCCTAGGTGAGGGTTTTCCCCCAATTCGGAGGCGAGTGTATCCCGATGCGATGATATTCGCCAGTAACCCATTTCAAGAATTGGTTGGTCGTTCAAAAAAATTACCAATAACGTATACCCTTTCACCTGATTATACACCGGAAATAACTTTTTATTTATTTATTTATGTCAAACATGATACATATGATACATCCTTACATTACATAATTTTCTTTTTCCTTTTTTATTGGCACCGAATCGTCATCTGGTAACCTTATGTCCCTGCTTTTCTTCTGAAAATATATCCTTAATACCTTTCAAAATTCTTATGATCGATCTTCAGGATTTGCCCAAAACTACATATTGGTCTTCGAGATTGGCATACACTTTATTTATAATGTTTTGGCAACATGTAGATTGTAATTGATTAATGGTTAACAAAAAATATCTAACTCATTTGGGTTGAGTATACCAAACGGGTTTTTTAATAAACTCACAGGTATCCACGAAACCCGCGGGTATACCTGATGTGCCATAAGTTATACATATTTATATGTATATTTATCCATGTTTTGTGGTACTTTTTGAACTTTATCATTAGAAACACTACCTAAATTGTTCTTATTTGATAATTACATGTTTTTAAGGGCTCTGGGTAAAAAAGAAATGAAATAAGATCAAAATTGAGGCAAAAATCTGGAATTCTAAAGAAACCAACAAAGACATAGATATGCATGCTCGTGCCAGGTTATGGGCACGGTTGTGCATATCCAACCCATAGGCAGAAGTCAACAAGTCAACCCAAATGGTCAATAAAAAGTCAAACAATGTGTGGAGGCACGCTTGAGCTTAACTAAACACGGTCGTGGGAGAACAAGACATACCTTAGAAGCTTCGAGATCCGACAAAGCTGACAGCAACTGAAGCCTATACTTGGACACCTGTTCACGCATAGTCGTGCACCAGCACATGCACGATCGTGTCTATAATGAACTAGAGACAATTTGGTACCAAAGTACAAGGTGTAAAGGTTATGTAGGGATGCACACACGTGCCCATACAAAAAGGACAAGGTTCTGTCAGGGCAAAGTACTATGCACGACCGTGCCACCTTAGGCATGGTCGTGTAGACCTAGTCCAGATCAGCCTTTAAATAGCAGCCTTTGCAACCATTTTCACCATCTCATTCCACTGACTCTTTCCCCCTTTCACATATACATACTCTCTGATCCTAAGAGTTCACCATATCCACCTTGGAGTTTAGGATCACACCACCAAATCACTTGTAATAGCTTAGTTTGAGAGAGAGGAAAACTTGTAATCATCAATCTTCAAGACGTTATTTGTTCTTATACTGTTCACCATGATCCTTCCCATGGTCATTTTTTGTGAACAAATTTGTATGGCCATTATTGGCTAAACTTCTTATATTGCTTGGGTTAAAGATGAAGCTTTGCATGAATAAAATGTATAAATTTTGGCAAATTGGTGTGTTAAGTTATTCTTCTTCTTTGTTAATGGAAATTGTTCTTTAGTTTTGGTTTTTGATCTTGTGAGTGTTCTTGGTAACTTAGTGGTGTGAAGCCTATTAGTACACTTATGGCGTGTGACAACTCATATACTAGTAGGGGATCTCATTTTGGTAATGGTTAACTCATTTGTGACTGAAAGATCACATCTTTAGATTAACCCTCACTTATCATGAACTTCATTGGATATGTACAATCTATATACTAGGCAATGTTAAGACTAAACTTGGTTGGCCAACATCGTATGCAAGATCTTTATGCTACGCTTTGGCGTGAACCGAGAGTTGATGAACTCATGTTAAAATTTATACGTCTACACACACACACACACACATATATATATATATAATGTCACTCTTAAATAAAGATCAATCACCTCTACTATGAACAAGTCACATTAGCAACATTATTACCAAGTGTCAATGCCTTTGTTGGACCCAAAAAGGGATCACGATTATAAAGGTCTTGAGGTGGTAATGTTGTAGAAAAAGAATAAGAAGAAGAAGAAGAGTTAGATGTCTTTAATCTAGACCTTGTGGTGGCTTTATAAACTAGCTTTCCATTAGGCTAAGGGGATGAGGTAACTTGACTAGGAGCCCTTCCATTTTAACTACAAAAAAAAAATTTTGTAAGTTTAATGAAAACCCACCGGTAACCTTAGGTAGGAGCCGTGTCTTTTTAAGTAAGTTCACCACACTACAACGCCAATAACTTAATTATAATACATCCCAAGTGGATTCCAAACATATAGCAATACTTCTTGTGATCTCGATATTCTCCACTCATTATTGTTACTCTCATTTATTTTTTGTTTTTATATTTGGTCTATTAAATAAAACAAGCCTCTTCTTGCTTAAGCCCCCATTCAAATGGTATGCCTTTGTGAATCAAGGCAGTGAGTCGTAAAGAAATCCTCAAAAAGTTGGCGATAAAACGCCGATAGTAACCGGCTAAACCAAGGAAAGATCAAATTTCGGTAGGTGTACGTAGAGTATGCCAATCTTTGATAGCTTAAATCTCCGCAAGGTCAACGTGATTACCCTTGTCATTTACAACATGGCCAAGAAATTGCACTTCTTTCAACCAGAACTCCCACTTAGAGAACTTTGTGTATAGTTTTTCCGTTCACAATACCTCTAGTATGAGGCGAATATGTTGTTCATGATGAGTTTTGGTTTTGGAATAAATCAAGATATCTTCGATAAAGACAATGACGAAATGATCCATGCAAACGTTGTTCATCAAGTCCATAAATATTGTTGGTGCATTAGTCAGCCTAAAAGGCATTACCATGAACTCATAATGACCATAGCGAGTGCAAAAGGCAGTTTTAAAAACATCCTCTTCTCGAACCCTAAGCTGATGATAAACAGATCGTGAATCAATATTCGAAAAGTAAGTAGCACCTTGAAAAATAGGTCATCGATTCGCGGCAGAGGATAACGATTCTTGATGGTAAACTTATTAAGTTCACGATAATCGATGCACACAGATAACAAACCATCCTTCTTGTTTACGAACAACACTGGTGCACCCCATGGAAACGAGCTAGGACGAATAAAGCCTTTGCCAGTCAATTCTTGCAACTGACTAGCTAACTCTTGCATCTCGGATGGAGCCTGTCTATACGGTGATTTTGCAACGAGAGTTGTTCTAGGGACCAGTTCAATGCGAAATTCGACTTCTTACACCGGGGAAAGTCCTGATATGTCTTCTAGGAATACTTGAGGAAAATCACGGACAATCGAAGTATCCTTAACTTATGTTCCTTGCCCTTCTTCTCCACAATATGGGCCAAGAAAGCCACATATTCCTTTTGTAAGTACTTTTGGGCTTGGATACATGACATCAACTTAAGCCCTTTTAGAGAAGTCTCACCAAAATTTGAAGAACTTGACCGTCGACGAGAGGAATTCGAATATATTTTCCGTAGCACACAATTTTGGCATGGTGTTTGGTTAACCAATCCATACCAATAATCATATCAAAAACCTCCAACTTTATCGGAATAAGATCAATAGAAAATTCATGCTCGCTTAAGCTAAGAGTACATCCACGAATTACATAATCAATTATAACAGGCTTCATGTCAGCTACTTTGACAGTGAAAGAATCGACCAGGTTTTTACGAGGGACCAAGAATAGACTCAAAATCCAAAGACACAAAACTTTTATCTGCCCCTGAGTCGAAAAGTATAGATGTATAAATACCAATAAGCAAGAACGTACCATTAACCACGTTATTATTGGCCCATGCTTTGTTTGCATTAATGTTGAACACTCTGTCCCGTGCAGCTTGCGTAGCTTGGTTTGCCTGATTAACGGGGTTGGCCTGAGCTTAAGCATTTATTATGTTGACCAATAGTGGGTTGGTGTTGCGAAGTGAGTAGGGTCGCCACAGTTGAAACATGCTCTAGCCGGTGGCATCATAGGGGGATTGGGTTGGTGCACTTTATTCAAACGACAACAACCTGCTATGCTTCCTCCTTAAGTATCGCGAACTGTCAATTTTATTTCAAGCTTTCCAACTATTTTTATGTAAAGATTTGTACCCCCAATTACTCTAAATAAGTTTTAGACACTAACATATATCCTATAAATGTCCTAATACATCCTATAATTTCCTAATTTTGTTTAAAATAAAATCTCCATTAAAACTTACAAAATTGTATTAACTTTGTAACCAAAATTTGTCCACCATATCAACCCTAGCCACTTTCAAATGACCTCTCCACATTTCAAACAAAATTCTCCACCTCCGATTCACACAAACATCCTCTGCAAAACTCGAATTCAAACAAGAACACATTCTAGGGCTTGGAACTTTCTCTTACATTTTCTATTTCAACTCTTAACCAAAGCAGGTAGATCCAAAGCCTAACTTGGTTTATTTTTGTGCTCAACAAAACCCTTTATTATTTTATGTGATAAAGGGCAAAAAATCTGAATTAAATTTCTTGTATTTTTAGTGTTCCTGAATATATAATTTTGAGGCTTTTGATTATAGATTTATGTTTTGTTGAAATTGAAAGTTGTTTACTATTCCAAACCAGGTTATATTGGACCATGTAATTTTTGAGAATTTTTAGTCATCATTTGAATTTATTACAACTTTAATCATGTTATATTGTTACTTCACAAGCATTATTCTATATTTTTCAGAAAATATAAGTTATGGAGCTTTTATAATAAAATTTCATGTGTCTTGATTCATTATTATTTTGTAATAAATAGATAAAAACAATTAATAATTATCTCACTTTAGTTATTTTTAATAAATTAAGTCTTTTATAAACAAATGGATTTCTATAAATATTTGCAAAGGTATATGGTCGGGGAAAGCTCAAACCTTCCAAGAGGTGATGATCTTTAATCCTATCCGGATCTTTTAAGATCTAGGAAACCATGGTGAAACAAGACACACCTTGCAAATAATAAAATTTACTAATTAATTATTGGTGTCGAAATTGGATATATATTTGAGTTAACAAGAGTTCCCAGAATCATAGGATTCAATTTGGCTATGTTCTTGTTAGTTGTTTAGTGTTTGTGTTATTTTACAATTTAGGGTAACTCGTATCTCTTGACATTTCTCACTCTCGCGCGATATTTTATTCACGGATCGCGTAATGCAAACTGTGAGTAAATCTCTACCTCCCTGTTTTGTGTATCACGTGTCACTTAGTTTATCTTATTTCTCTAATTGATTCAAATATCAGCACGCAGAGTAAATGTGTGGTTATGCGTTACATGGTGTATTTTTTTATTTTATTTATGTACAATGGTTTCTCAAGTCGTAAGTCCCTCAATTATTCATAGGCCCCCTTACAACCGGTTGACCTTTCCTCATGAGTATGAGATGTAGGCACCGACATCATTTTTGTCGCTCAAGTATTATGTATTATTATTTTGGGTGCTTAGTTGCTACATGTTACTCGTTTTGTGTCACATTTTCTCCCGTGGATCCACTGGCTATCGATTCCCCACGACCATGGGTTGAATACAGTACGCCACCATTGTTCACTTGTGTCGCTAATGGTTTCTATTTATTCATGAATTGTTGATGTTGTTGGTTGTTTTGCATTGTATCGCTTGTGTTGCTATTGTTTCATATTAACACACAATTTGCATTTTAAACTTTTAAAATAATAAAATAAATTATTTTATTTAAACTTAGATTTGCTCACCAACATTATTGTTGACTTAAAAATCTCTTTTTACCTATGATACAGGAAATCAGGTGTGACAAGTTGAGAATGAAGACACTTAGGACTTGCCTTAGTGAAATGAACTGGATATTTGTTTTATGTTTTACATCTTGAATACTATTTGTGTTATTTGGATATGTGACATATTTAATTTGGTTATGAAGAATATTTACACATTTAATAGTTGCCATAAGCTATGGACAATCATCATGCTCCGATCACCAAATCTTCTGTGGATCAGGGTTTGACATGTTAACCCTCATAGGCTACATTTTTCATTCCATTGTTTTGCGGTTTCATTAATAAAGCATTGATTTTCCAAAAAAAAAAAACAGTTTAAATAAAGAAATATTATATTATTTCCTTTCAAGGTTGTGACATAAGATGTCACGCTTATGACAATGTGTTTTGTCACGACTTAGTTATGGTTACATTAAATCATTACAAAAGTGTTTCAAAATTCTTTAAGCTTTTGTCACACCCTTACCATGCCCCTTTTAACAGTCATCAAAAGAATCACACCCATAGAAGGTATGGTAAAGCCCATAAACATTCAAATCCCATTATCTTTTATCAATGGCATGGCCGAGATGTTCACGGTCATCATCCAACTTTTATAAAATTTTATTTGGTGATTTTCATCTCTAAACCTTTTAAAACTATTTTTTGGTAAATCTTGGTGAAAACCAAGGTTCTTCCGGTGATAACCTGAAAATATTTAATGTGTTATCTAGACATGATTAAGGCATCAGTCCGTCTTCGTCTTCAAATCTGATCAAATAAATTCAAGGACTGTATATACCATAGAAAACTCTTTTAACATTTGGAATTCGTACATCAGTGATGCCTTGAGGGTCTCCAAATTTTTGTTGACAATGGTATACCATAACTAGAATTGATATAATTAACCTCTTATTGAATTGTTAAAAGTCGTCACATTCACTTTTTTTAGTAAAAAAATGTAGGAGTAAAGGGGATTAAGGTCTTCTTTTAGGGATGACAATACATTCATCATGTGACATAATTTTAGTCTTATACCCATTTGTAAAACCATATCTTTCCCCAGTATTCATTACTTGTCGAGCTTTATGAGTTTTCTCATGGGTATCATATAAACTCAATTATAATCATATATGATTAAAATTTACTAACTGAGATTCCATTATTTGAAAGTCAATCTTAAATTCACCCTAAAAACTTACCTTGTAATATCAAACTAGTGGACTTCTCCCGTGCATTATGACGGGAAGTTAGTTGGTAGCGGTTCGATTCAAAAAGTATCGATCGGTACTATAATCGACACTTTGTATAGCGACCGAAAGATGACCCCAAACAATAAAGTCATGCTATGCCCAAAAAACTTATACACACATGTTTTACATAGATAAAAAATATAAAAATAAATATCAATAAAGGTTTCAATAGTATAATTATTGGTACTGATGTTCATTTAAAATTGACATGGTACCAATGTTGTTCTGGTGGTATTAATTTTGTTCGTCACCAACACTCGCTATAGCTTATGTCGTAAAAGGTACTCTATACGACACCAAAGGTGTTGAGATATTTTCGACCTGGTTTGTCATGGTGATAAACAAAAAAATCAATTATTACTTATTACTCACTCAATCAATTTTGAACAAAACTTTTATCAAAACACAAATAAAATAAGCATGTCGCAATGGTATATTCAGGGAATTATAAAGCATTATACTACACTATCAGAATAACGAAAGAAGGTAAACGGAATTAGTTTATAAAATATCGTATCTTAATTGTTATAAAATAAAAACAAAATATGTCTAACATTAGAATAAAAAATAAACAAATACTTAATAAAATTATATTAAATAAACGTAGTCGCGGAGTTAGATTTTTAAAACAAGCTAACGAACACAACTTATTTAAAAAATCAAATTAAATAATGAATAAAATTTCATTAAAAGGGATTGTTAAAATTATAGATGCTCAAAAAATAAAAATAAAAATATATGCTCAAGTCTAGAATAAAAAATAAACAAATACTTAAAAAATCTATATTTGATGACTTTCTATTAATATATATAATAAAAACACAGTCGCGGAGTTAGATTTTTAAAATAAGTTAACGAACACAGCTTATTTAAAAAATCAAATTAAATAATGAATAAAATTTCACTAAAAGGAATTATTAAAAATATAAATGTTAAAAAAATAAAAATAAATATATGCTCAAAGTTTAGAATAAACTATTCATATGACTTTCTATTAATATATATAATAATATTAAATAATATTTATAAAAAAATATTTTTAGTAATTTCATACTTTTAACAATTATAAAATACATTTTATTATAATTTTTAATGATTACAAAATGCATTGATATATTTAGTTTTGAGGCTGGTAAACATACATAAGATCGGTTTAGGGTAATCAGATATATATATTATCTAATATTACACACATTTCAACTTGCAAAGTTTTAAAAATTAACTGAATACCCGAATCTCAAATGTTTCAAATTATGAGTTTTTTTCATCAAAATCAAGCTTCTCTATAATCCGACCATATTTCTTCTGCTACATCTATATTATATTACAATATATATAAGGAGAATAAAAAAGATACTTTTATAGTTTTAAGAGTTGAAGTAATATAACTTTTAAAACATATGGTACAATCTTTGATATATTTTACTTTTAAACTAACTACCCTATAGTATTTTTAAATAATCATAATTTTTCATACGTTAATATTTATATAAAAATGCACAATAAACACATGCATTATATTTCCTTTAATTTGAGTATGAATTTGCTACATATTTTACATTTCAAATAAATTTAACATATTTCATGATTACCGATGTTTATGTATCTCGTCAAACACCCTAATTTTACGGTAATATAAATAACGAATAAAAATTGAGATGTTACTCTTGGACCTATTTCCTAACCTCCTTCTTCGTGTTGTTGTTACAACTGAAATTTTATTATCCTAACTATTAAAAAGGAATTTAAATTCTTATTCTAATTGTTATATACCTTAAACCGCAAAGTAGGTGGTATTTACCACCATCACCTTACATTTTAAAAACTTTCAACTTTAACCCTTTAACTCTTACTTTGTTTTTACACCCTTAAACTTTTAAAAAACTACAATTTTAACCTATAGACTATTACTTTATTTTACACCCGTCAACATTTGAACTTTGCCTTTTAACCCTCAAGTTTGAATTCCGCCATCACCCCCTCAACTTTTAAACTTTGTGTTTCTACTCCTTGCACTTTGACTTCATTTTAACCTCACCCCTTCAAGCTTTAAACTTTGCGTTTTTACTCCTTACATATTACCCCCATCAAGTTTTAAACTTTTCATTTTACCCCTTGAGCTATTATTCCATTTTTAACGCATCCCCCTCAAGTTTTAAACCTAGCTTGCGTTTTTACTCCTTGCACGATTACTCCATTTTTACTACACCACCCTTCAAGTTTTAAACTTTACGTTTCTACTCCTTGTACTGTTACTTCATTTTTACACCTCCTTAACTTTGAAAAATTCATATGGTTAATGCATTACATAACAGTTGGACTAATCCATTATGTTTGCAATGTACTCCGCCGTAACACGCGCAAATCTAAATGCTAGTATAACTTAATGATGAAAGTCGGTGCCTTCTCAATTCTGGCTCCCTCCATTTCCTTAACAATTTTTTTTCTTTCTAAAATTTATACAATGCTAGTGTAACTCTAAGTTTCTATATTTTTCACCTTTACCCCTTGGTTATAATTTTTCTTTTTTTTCCCTTTGTGTTTATAAATTATATAACATTTATGTGTTGCTATAAATTCGAAACTGGTCGCGGACCCCTTATTTCATTATTTAACTTAAAAAACTATTTTCTCACGTGCTTATTTTTATTGACATGTCAACATAAATTCACATTTCGACAGAAACAATATATATTCACGTTTCGACATTGGACGTAAACAATATAAATTCACGTTTCGACCTAGATTTTTCTAGAAGTGAGTCGGGTCTAATATAATATGTTTTCATGCTTATTTTTATGTACTATTTCAGTTCGTTTACATAGTGACGTGGATAAAAAAATTATTTTCTCACATGCTCATTTTTATATGTATGTGTCGGTTTTATTCACGTCTCGACACTATTTTTTTCGTAAACGAGTCGGGTCAAATATAATACGTTTTCATGCTTATTTTTATGTTCGTTTTCAGTTGGTTTACATTTTGACATACTAGTTAGTGTCCGTTTTGACACCACTAAGTCTTGATGCAAATGTAAGGGTGGTGTGGTAGTTAGGTGGAACCCTACCAAATGAACCAACCCGGTTTCGATTTTGTGTCTTTTATACGATTTAAATTTGATTTAAATGCTTATATAGGTTACAGAGATTTACATCGAATAGTTAAAACACGCGTTTTCATATTGTTGACACATTATGAAGGTCCGTGATCAGGCGGTTCTAGAGGGAAGTTAGTTGATAAACGTAAACCTATTCGGTAGAATGTTATTAAGAATGGAGTAGAAGTAGAATGCAGCGGAAGACTTCATTCATACCGAAAGAGTATACATCTTTATAAGTCCAGCTGCCGGAGTTCCTGGAGAGAATCCGGCAGCACCTCCCCGTAGGGATGCCAAAAACTTAAATAACAAATGAACACACACACATATATATAGGGAGACAAGTTCGCCCGGATGTGCTATGGTCAAGTTCGGGCTAACTTGACTAAAGGCACATCAAGTTCGAGCGAACTTGATCCCTTTTACACTGAAATCTCCGTATTTCGGTCGTGTGTTCGATTATAACCTATACAATATTTAACACACACTCTATCTAGCCTATTCGACAAGTGACGAACACCAGGTGCACCAACAGATTCCCCCTTGTTCGTTACTGTCGAATCTTGGTCTTCAAATTTGAGCCGTGTTTGAATATTCTGCAACTTCAATCAAGGTATCTGTCGATGTCGTCGAAACGCGTCAACAAATTCCCCCTTAATTAATGATCCGGGTTTGCATTATCAACGTTAGATTCCCTCTGAAATCTCCAGTTCAGATATTTGTTTGCATAGTTTCCAACCTCCTCTGACTTACTTGACCGACATATTATCTTGAATAGACACCAACTTGAAATTCATCAATACTGCTTCTCCATTTCAACTTTAACCACATCCGCGTTCAGTTTTAGCGCATATCTCCCATGCTCGATCTTCCGATCTTCAAAAACTCAACCGGTAATTAATAGAAACTTCGAATCACCACACTAGTAAACTTCAAATCAATGTTTACCCGCAATAATCTGAAATCCCGATTTCCGTAATCACTCCAGATCAACAAATTGGTAATCTTTTTCAATCAGCAAATCTTCATCGGAACCAAATAATCTGGTAACACTTCAAATCTGAGAAACATGCATCCGCGATCAAAATCACATTCTTCTTCTTCAGTCATAATGTCAGATATATAGCTATCTCCGGTAGACCAGCGCCACTTAATCACCAAACATCATCATCCAATGGCGGTTAGTCCAAAGAGAAGAATGATTCATCTGCTTGAAGATTAAAAATAATGGCCACCAAAGGTTATCATCAGATTTCCTTGGTAATTTTGAAACCATCCGTCTTCGGAGCTAGTCATTAATTCCTAAGATCATCACCGAACGTTTTGAACGTCTTCGGTTCCTCACTGGTATTAATGACTGCTAATCCAGCTAACTGTTCCTTCACCGGAGATCAGGACTCTAACCCTTAAGCATCACTCTGTATCATGAACTGAAAACTCGGAACTTCTTGTGATCACAGAATCCCAACGAATCTCAAGTCTCTGCATTTCCCGGTTAATCTGTAGTCGGAAACCACCCGAATACTGTTGCAGTGTCACGAATTTCAAAAATGTCGGAATCTTCATAAGATGAAATTTTTTTATTCCCCCTCATTTTTGCAAATTCTGACCATACCAATTTTTTCATTGAAATTCCCCCTCAAATCCGGAATTTTCAGTATTTAACAAATGCGGAATTTACTTTAAGGCCCATCGGTACTCTTCAAATCTAATGATCACCAAATTGCTTTGGTACCAATGACTACCCTTTCATCTTCAACCATCTCTAACTTCATCATCTCAGCCTCTCTCTAAGGCCTCCGACGGTGTCCTCGAATAGTTAGTATCGGACGTTAAAGTTTCGAAAAAAAATTCTATCACCAAATTTTTTCTGGACACCCGTCTCATCAAACCGAGCAATAATTTTTTTTAGGCATCCTGACAAGTTCGGGCGAACTTAGTCAGTTTGTGACAAGTTCGGGCGAACTTGGTTGGCCACCACCAAGTTCGGGCGAACTTGTGCTTAATTTCAAAGAAAATCAGTCAAGTTCGGGCGAACTTGAGAGAAATCTTGAAAAACCTTGTCAAGTTCGGCCGAACTTGGTCTCCCAAATCAGTCTTTTTTCATATTTTTCGATCCAAAATTCTTACTTCTTCAAATTTCGAGATGATTCCACCATAGATCTGGTCGAAAATGGTTTTCTAACAATCCTATCCGTTCGATTTTAGATTTTGTCCGTGGATTGTATGTTTATTTGATTATTTACGTCTAAAACCACTCCTAATGTCCATAAATGTCCAAATTCATGAGTGTAGGTGATAACCGTAGCGCTAATACCAATGGAAGGTCCGTGATCAGGCGATTCTAGACGGAAGTTAGTGGATAAACGTAAACCTATTCGGTAGAATGTTATTGAGAATGGAGTAGAAGTAGAATGCAGCGGAAGACTTCATTCATACCGAAAGAGTATACATCTTTATAAGTCCAGCTGCCGAAGTTCCTGGAGAGAATCCAACAGCACCTCCCCGTAGGGATGCCAAAAACTTAAATCACAAATGAACACACACACATACACACACACACACATATATATAGGGAGACAAGTTCGCCCGGATATGCTATGGTCAAGTTCAGGGTTGTCCTTCACAGGACAAGTTCGGGCGAACTTGACTAAAGGCACATCAAGTTCGAGCGAACTTGACCAATACATGTCAAATTCGGGCGAACTTGATCCCTTTTACACTGAAATCTCCGTATTTCGGTCGTGTGTTCGATTCTAACCTATACAATATTCAACATACGCTCTATCTAGCCTATTCGACAAGTGACGAACACAAGGTGCACCAACAAATTACATAACGTTTAGACTAATACATTCAATGTTTGCGATGTACCCGCAACGCAATGCGCGCGGGCCTTGTTACTAGTTAACTATTAGAAAAGAAGTTTGTTATGTCAGTGCAAAGCACTACTATAGCTGATAGTATAAGCTTATTGAGCATGATATACAAGTTTTCTATGCATTTTTCTTTTTGCTACGTGATTAAGGCCTTTTAACACCATGTTTTAAACCTTAATAATTTTTTGAACTTCTAATGTAGTTTTCAAGTATAATTTGAGGGATGACAAAAGAACATGACTCAACAACTAAACCTGAAATATATGAGACAAATAGGCGGATATGAGATTAGTTTTAAATACTTTTACAGGTATGGGAGATGTATGACATTAGGAGGGAACCATCTAATTGAACTCATTTACCTACATTAATACATTATTTGTAAATAGTTTTTATACTTTTAGAAAATAAAATAAGAAGTATGTTAAAGTTATTAGAAAACTTGAAATTACTAAAATTATAGAATTGTAAGAAGTGTGTTGAGCGTATGATATTTTAAATCCATTTTGTGGTGAGTTTTAAATCAAATTTCAGGTAATAAGAATATCAATAGGTCAATTTAAACCATATAAAACAATAAAACGACATGCCCGACATCTACAAATACACCTGCAAACTTAATGGATAATTAAAACAGATAATTGTTTGGTAGACACAATAATAAGTGAGATACATTTAAATATTGTTGAATTATTTGGTAATCTAAGTTTGATTCCAATCCCCAAACCAATATTATACATCTTCTTACCAAAACTTTTACATCCAAACAAACACTAAAACACTAGAAATAAATAAATAAAATAATAAATCCGGATAAAGAAAAGCATATTTTAAAGGGTCTGACAGGCTACTAGCAAGAAAATAGAAACCCAAAAGCCTCTTTTATCTTTCTCTTGTGTAGCATCAAAAACCCCTTCTTCCCTCTCGTCGCTATCTTTCAATGAAACTGGTGGAGAGAGAAACCCGACACCCTAAACGATAAATCTAATCGGATCATCCATCAACCGTCGTGAAATGCTCACAATCTCTTCTCAATTCTCTCCGATTTTCGTCACGGTCAGTCTTCTTCACACTCATTATTGTACGGATGACCTAATTTGTTCTTGATCCGTCTTGATTACCTTGTTTCGATTTAGTTTCAGTGAATTGTGTGTGGATCTGAGTTGTACTATTTTTTGGCTTGTGCGTTATCGATTTGTGATTAATTATGTGTGTGTGTATGTGATTTTATGAAATTTTAAAGTGTGATGAGAAGATTGATTGTGGATTGTTTTTATGATAAGAGTGGTGGCATTAATGTGATTATTGCAGCTTTAGTAGGAGTAAATCTCATAGATTATCTTCAGTTGATTAATATTTTTATTGTTAGATTGAATTACTTTAGAACTGTAGCATCCTGAAACTAGTTAATAATCTGTGGAATAAGGAATATCTGGTTGTTATTACTGTTTTATGGATTTTTGAAGGAATTTAATTGGGGGCTCAAGGTGTGTTTTTGTTTGTTTATATATTTTGTTTGCTAATTTAGTGTATAAATTAGAGTCAGTTTAACACTGAATGAGGTTTCGGAAATAGTTGTTGCGATTGTGCGATAGAAGAATGTTTTCTTCAGTGGTTGAGTCAACCCTGCCTCTTACACTCGAAATGCCTGTTGTTTATTTTTCGGGTAAGGACGCAAATAAGTTATTGTACTATAGTGGAAGTAAGGCCGATGGCCTTCTGGCACATTGACATCCCCGTGGCTTTCAAAAGTGGAGGTCATGACTCATGGGTTCGAGTCTCGCCTTAGTTTGAGCCAAGGGTTTTACCACAATGGGCCTTCGGGCGGTGGGTTGTCTTTGGAATGGTGGCGGGCCGGGTCACCAGCTATGCAATTAATATCGATGATATATCGGTCTCCTAGCAAAATATCGGTATCAAATATCGGTCAGAATATCGATACTGATATCATCAGCGATATTGACCGATATTTGACCGATATAATCGATATATCACCGATATATCACTGATTATTAGTGTTGAATTGCTATATATATAAATTATGCATTATATTAAAATTACCGATATCTCACCGAGATAACCTATATCTCAAATATCGGTCCTTGACCGATATCCGATATTTTACCGCCTTAACTGCATAGGTCACCAACGCTGTCTGTGTTCGCGGGCATGGGTGACTCTTTGCTATTGGGTTTACGCTGGTGGCTGGGCTTTTGTTGGTCGTTTAAAAAAATAATAAAGTAAGTTATACATCATTATTATGTTCATGGAAATTGTACTCTGTCTGGGGACTTAATTACTGCATTTTTAATGCTTAACTTTTGCTTAAAGAAGAAGAGTAATAAAAACGTGTTTTGGTTTGCGACTATGGTAACTTTATATACTCATTTGCGCAACATGTGAGATATAAATGGCATGATACATCATGGTATGGCAACGTGTTGGAGATGAATTCACCATTGTATGTATACGAATAATCATTGGTTTTTAACACGCAATGCACCAATTGGTTTCCTTTGGGTTTGTGGGTGATGATGACATCTTTTTTTGTCTCTAATACACATGCTTTAAGCTACAATACTAATATTCTGTTGATGTTGCATATTTATAATTGTTACACAGGTAGGCGTTATGTGAGACCTCATTGATTATTATTTTTACAGGAACACATGTTCGTTGGTGGAATAATCTTGAGGGTCACAAAAAAGCTTGTGGAGGGTGACAATTATTAAAATATTTGGTACTCATCTGGCATAAATGGCTTCTTCCAGCCTAGGACATGGAGGAGTCGGAACTTCAAGAACCGTTGGCGGATTTAACGAATCCTCTACCGCAATTGATCGGTTGGGAAGGGGAATGCTAGAGATGAGACTCAGGGACAAAGTGGAACGTGATGATGACAAAGTGAGTGTAAGTACAATCGTTTTAATAAATGCTTAATGAGTTAATATATATTTCCAAAAGACTAAAACCGGTTTTATTATTCCAGGATAGTGAACCAGAGATTGTACATGGGGCGAGTACTGAAGCTGGACATGTAATAAGGACAACAATTGGGGGGCGTAACGGCCAATCTGAACAGGTAGGAAGTTATGACTCTAGAATTAAATGCTCTATTAAAGAACTACGATGTAGGCCTGTAAACGAAGCGATTGAACACGAGCGCGGGCATGTTCGTGTTTGTTCATTTACTTTAATCAAACATGAACACGGACATATAACTGAACACATTTTTTTGTTCATGTTCGTTCGTTAAGAAATGAGCGTGTTCGTTTATATTCATTCGTTTAAAACCTAAAAACCTAAGCGCACATAGACAAACAAACTTATACGAACATAATTTAGTAAACATAACGAACACAAATGAACATAATTGACCAAACATAAACGAAACTAAAGTAGTGTTTTATATAAATTAGTGATTAATTACGATAATTTCCATTCGAAAACCCATTTTTATTACTAGAAAGCCCAATTACAAATTAGTTATTTTTATATGAGTAGTTATAAATCCCTTTTTAATGTTTATATTTATAAAAATATATTTAATTATGTGATAATAAAACTTAAACGTAAATAAACGAACATAAATGAACGAACAAAGTGTGTGATCATGTTCCTTTGTTTATTTAAATAAACGAACTTCCCGCGGAACAGTTCATGAACGTTTGGTTCGTTTACAGGCCTACTACGTTGCATGCCAACTTGTTATCTCGTATATAATATTCTTTTTATTTTGATTTCATGGCAGACTGTGAGTTACATAGCAGAACATGTGATCGGGACTGGTTCCTTTGGTGTTGTTTTTCAAGTGAGTGCTGTTAACTTGTTAGATTAATCATTTATTTTTATTAGTTTTTTGAGTTTTATGCACTTTTGCATTATTGGTGCAGGCTAAATGCAGAGAGACGGGAGAGATTGTGGCTATTAAGAAAGTTCTTCAAGACAAACGTTACAAGAACAGGGAATTGCAGATTATGCAAATGCTGGACCATCCTAACGTTGTGGCGCTTAAACATTCTTTTTTCTCAACTACTGATAAAGACGAGCTTTACCTCAATCTTGTTCTTGATTTTGTTCCTGAAACTGTTAGCCGAACTGCAAGGCATTACACTAGGATGAATCAACGAATGCCCTTGATATACGTCAAGTTGTATACCTATCAGGCACGTTTCTACGTCTCTTTTTAGCTTTAAGTTTACATAATTTGTATAGGTGACAAAATGGATTGAAAAAGATATAATTAAAAAAATGATATACCTCCATATTGATAATGTTTTCGTATTCATATTTCTGCAGATATGCAGAGCACTTGCGTATATCCACGTTTGTGTTGGGATATGTCACCGTGACATCAAACCACAAAATTTACTTGTAAGATTATTTTTTCGAAACTTGATTAAGCCTGTAAATGAACCGAACAAACACGAACAGAGACATGTTTGTGTTTGTTCATTTAACTTTAACCGAACGCGAACATGATTTAATTGAACACTTTTTTTTGTTCATGTTCGTGTTCATTTATGTTTGTTCTTTTAAAACCTAAACGAACATTTCACGAACGTAAACAAACATAAACAAACAAACAAACTTAAATGAGCATAACTTAACAAACAATAAACAACACAAATGAACATGGACTAAACATAAAGTAGCTTTTTTATATACATTAGTGATTAACTACGATAAATTTCATTGCAATTATTACCAAGTATCAATTAGTTATATTTATATAAGTAGTTAGAAAGTTCTTTTATGTTCAATATTCATATAAATATAACAACTTAAGTATTTAAATTGAAACGAAAATAAACGGACGTTCACGAACATCAATGAACAAACAAACCGTGCGTTCATGTTCGTTCGTTTGATTAAATGAACAAAAAATGTGTTCATGTTCGTTCGTTTATTAAATAAACGAACTTTCCGCAGAACAAGTTTACGAACAGTTCATGAATGTTCGGTTCATTTACATGCCTACACTTGATGAGTTACTTTCTTCTTTCTTATTTTTTGGTTTTCACACATTTAATTACTTTCAGGTGAATCCACACACACATCAGCTGAAACTATGCGACTTTGGAAGTGCTAAAGTTCTAGTAAGTCTTTTAAACTGTGCGTAATGGTTTAACTTTTCATATGTCATATACTTTTTTATTTAGTATCATCAATTACTTTTTAGGTGAAAGGAGAGCCGAATGTTTCATACATCTGTTCAAGATACTATCGTGCACCAGAGCTCATATTTGGCGCCACAGAATATACAACAGCTATAGATATATGGTCAACAGGATGTGTGATGGCTGAACTATTACTTGGCCAGGTACTTTCAGTTCTAAACTGTTTATCTATCAACTTCTGTTATTTCTAACTGAATTTACTTGCAGCCTCTGTTTCCCGGAGAAAGTGGCGTCGATCAGTTGGTTGAGATTATTAAGGTAAGTTGATTCTGTTTCTGCAGATATGAAGTATACGATGTAAGGTTTACCTGTTTCATGTAGTACAATTGTTTGTATAGGTTTTGGGAACACCTACAAGAGAGGAGATAAAGTGTATGAATCCAAACTACACTGAGTTTAGGTTTCCTCAAATTAAGCCTCATCCATGGCACAAGGTATGCTTGAAGCTGAGTATATGTTATGCATCTATAGGTCATTTAGGGCTTAAAACGTTTGACCACATGGGCCTTATATGGCGTCATGTAGGTCACAATGTCGTTGATATGATGTCTCAAATTCTCATGTTATAGGGTGAATCGTTATTAACTTTGGATAGTGTTAGCAATTATCTTGCAGCAAAGTAGTTGTAACCTTCTTTATATTGCATTGAAATGTGTAAACCTATTTTAATCTTAACTCTTAAGGTAAATTACCAAAAAAAAAACTAATATGGTATGGATAATGGGTTCAGCAATTTGATAATCCTGTTCTTTTAGCCAATTTGATAAGCATTCGAAATTTGGTTCACCAAACTAAACCTACTAGTCAGTTTAGTGACCAGAAATCTGATCTGGCATGACAAGTGGGCAAGTGGTTTATAAATTATATCATAGGAGATTCGAAAAACAAGTGGAGGGAATTCATTTAAAAATAATTAAAAGAAAAAATATGTTTGTTTTGGGAAGACTAGATGACACCACATTGTTGTTGCCAGTAGGGCTGCCAATGAATTGAGCGTTCAGCGAACAGTTCGTGAACCGTTCGGTGGGAAGTTTGTTTGTGTTCGTTCATTTAATAAATGAACGAACACGAACAAGAAATTTCGTTCGTTTAGTTAAATGAACAAACATGAACAGAGGTCGCTTTCGTTCGTGAACGTTCGTTAACGTGTTTGTTTACGTTCGTTTGGGTTCGATAGTTTATTGGGGTTTTAATTTTTTGTATTTTGTATTTAAATACTTCAAAATTCCCACTAAGAAAATATTTAATAAATATTAGTGTATTGTATTTTATTTAAATTATTTAATAAATATTAGGCAAGTATACTATGGGTGGATCTACGTAAGATATGTGATGAAAGATTCCAATTTTATTCAAAATTTATTACATGTTCCTTTGTATTGTGTTCGTTTGTGTTCATTTGTATTTATGAACATTCGATTGTTTATTTGCGTTTGTTACCTGAACTTCACGAACTAACACGAACTAACCCAAACACGTTTATTTCTTTAACGAAGGCCGAAGGAATACAAATAGAGAATCTCATTCGGTAAGTGTTCATGAACAGTTCGTGAACACGTAATTTCTTTAACGAACGAACATGAACATGGCCTTGTTTGTGTTCGTTCTCTTCGTTTGCAGCACTAGTCGTTGGTATGCTAATAGAGTATTAAATGGGATGAGATTTTTTATTAACGAAAAAATAAAATTTTAATTTACGGACAGCCACATTTGATTATGAGAAACATAGGATATTTACCTGAAAGCCACATTTGATTCAGGAAAAATATATAAATGTTCATAAAATAAAAAAACAAATTTATGATATTACTATGGATCCACATAAAGAATTACAGGCCATACAAATTAGTTTATGAAAATATAGGATGATTGCTGGAAAGCCGCATTTGATATTTAAATAAATAAACTGATGATATTGATATAGATCAACTTAATTTATAATATGCTCAACTTTTCAGGTTTTCCAGAAGCGTTTGCCTCCTGAAGCAGTGGATCTAGTTTGTCGGTTTTTCCAGTATTCACCCAATTTACGATGCACTGCTGTAAGTTAGATGATCTTTTCTATAATTTTGGCAGTAATGATGAAGCAGTGATTGTTTTTCCTAAATATTTATACGTCGCAGTTGGAAGCTTGTGTTCATCCCTTCTTTGATGAATTGAGGGACCCAAATACCCGTCTTCCCAATGGCCGCCCCCTTCCTCCACTCTTCAACTATAAACCGCAAGGTAACCTATATGTTAATTCTAACAGTTGTTTCTCTATATATAAATTTGAAAGCTTGGCTTGGGTTAAGTAAGATTTTGACTGATTTTGACTTGTTTTTTTGTGTTGTAGAACTTGCTGGGATACCTAGAGAGACGATCCAGAAGCTTATTCCGGAGGATGCTCGAAAACAAAACTTATTTATGGCTTTAAACATCCAATGAGTTTGGTGTCAATATGCTGCTGGTGGATTTAATAGTTTGCTGCTTGTTTCTTCTGTGCTTGCTGTTACATATGAGCTTGTTATGAAATGAGGGTACCAATTTTATTATCTTAAGTAATCTATCTATGTACGTGTTTTCTGTAGTTGGTTACTTTTTTTCTCGTGTTTTCATTTTTTCCTCGTTGAGGTCTTCGTCGAGTTTGTGTTCTTTGAATACACTGCATCCTTCATAAATCACTAGTCGGTCCGCCATTACTTGCACACTTGGTAGAAGTGGCAAAATAGGTGGGTAAATTGGGCAAGGTGTCTAAACAGGTCCAAAAGGTTAGCTTTTAGTATGACTTGGTATAGTCGTGTGGGACTCGACTGGCGTTTTGTCTAAATTTTATGGTTTTTTTAATGAACAAAATATCTTTACATTTTTTCGATGATGATCCATCTTTTGAGTAAATAAGTTATAGAGTTTTAGGGGCGAATCTTGGAGCAACAAGATTGATGTCATGTGACATTGAAGTCACGGGTTTGAGTCGTGGTAGTAATCTCTTGCAGGAAAGCAGGGTAAGGATTAGGAATAAGGATGTTTCCATTAGGCCCAAATTGGCTCTACACCCTTTGAACCGTGGAGGCTTAAGTGGATGTTAACTATTTCACTATGCGGCATTTTCCTAGTTTTTCAACCAAGAGTTGTTTTACTATGTGTTTTTCATTACACACGTTTCACTAATCAATGTAGTGATCGCCTAAAAACATTTCACTAATCTAGAATAGTTGTCATCTCCTTCGTTTCACTAATCTAAAGTAGTGATCACCTCCTACATTTCACTAATTTCAAGAGATACTGATTATCTATGTTACAACTTCAACTCTAGTATATCCCTTTACAAACTTGTCACTTACAATAGTAGTGATAGTCCTCACAATTATAATCACAAGAATATAAATAAGTTGAAATGCAACTTTTCTTTTGCTCCTGATCTTTAAGATCAAGATGAAGATGTATGAATATCAAGGGAACTAGTGATATGATAATTAGATGTGTATGCTAAAAAAATATGAACAAAATGGGCAATTGAAAAAAAAAAACGGGGGAGACTTGTTTTTATAGGCAAAACATACAAGGGAGCAAGGAAAAGCTCCTTAATCAAATCACGCTCGATCTTCGATCCCACAGTCGATGTATCGATCGTGGGTCGCTTGGTTTTGCCCTTTTGTTGCTTTTAACCTCTTGAGCGTTGTCTAACGCTTGTAACATGCCTCCAACATCTTTTTCACACCCATCTCTTTGATTTTTCATTTTCATTTTCATTTGACCTGATGAATAGTGAAATTGCTTTGTAAGATGGTGATGTTTTGGTATGGTGTGGGGGAATTCCTTGTTTTTATGGCAAGATCTTGTCTTCAAAACATAATTGCTTACCACTTATGAAAAGATCACAACTAGAACCATTTCAGAGTCGCTCAAGTTACTTTCCAACTAAATCATTATTGTTGGGGTCTGGACTTTACTAAATGTGATTAGAGAAAATACTTTTGGTTTTAAGAAAACTCATTGATTATGTTGTTACTAAACATTGTTCAAGTATATCTCTAGTCTCCAAAGCACTCATTTGTTGAATGGGCTTTAATTCATGCATGTCGTTTTTTTCCATACTTGAACTCCGTAGACTTGAATATTCACATTGCATTATTGGATTCTTAATTTTTTTAACGACTACAATCATAAAACATGTCATTTGCAGGATTTAAACGCATAACCATTTGATTAGGGAATATACCAATTTACTATCAGGCTATTCCCTTGTGAACATTAAATACTAAATCAACAACTAATAACACAAATTATTAATTTTAAACACTATTAGTATAGTAGATCATTAGAAATGATAAATTCACAACCAATTTTCATTTAATGCTTGTTTTCCAACAACATTCATTTAATTCGTGTAGATTATAGTTATTCTGAACTACTAACATGCATACAACTAGGGACACGAACAAGACAATGTTCGTATTCGTTTGTTAAGAAATATATGTGTTCACAAGCTGTTTATGAATGCTTACCGAACTGGATTTTATGTTCGTGTTCGTTTGCTAAGGAAATGATCTTGTTCGTGTTCGTTTGTTAATTTTGGGCAACGAATGAAAACGAACGTTGGTGAACACAAACTAATGTTCATGAACATAAATGGAAACAACAAGCGAACACAATCAAGCGTTCATGAACATAATATATAATATACTGACACTTATTAAATATTTTACTTGTCTGAATTTTGAAGCATTTAAATAAAATATTAAAACTAAAAACCCTAATGAACTATTGAACACAATCGAACACGTTACCCGAACGCTCACAAACATAAATGAATTAACGCAGCCTCTATTCATGTTCGTTCACTAAACAAACGAAATTTCTTGTTCGTATTCATTTGTTAAATAAATGAACAAACACAAATGAAATTCGTTTGCAGCCCTACATACAGCATGTTGCAAAACATCAAATGTAATTGGTCAGTAAAAAACTAACAAATACATATGTTTCGTATGTCTTTTAAAATAGATTGCAATATACAACAATTATTCGTATATAGATTTTGGGTTTTAGACTCTAAATTACACCGTTATTCATTTATCTATAAAAAAATAAATACTTTGATTATAATCCCAAATAAATCTTAACTTTTATGTTAAAACTACTAAAGCTCCTATTCAAAAGAACAGTAAACAAAAACTATGGTCGGTCAAAAATCTTAATCATGAAACTAAATTAATGAACAATGCATGTCAAATGTCTACACATGATGTTTCAATAACGTATGTTGATGGTTATAATTATAAAGAAATAAAATATTTTACCAATATTATAACTAAGTATAGTTATCAAAATAATTAATTAAATTAAAATAAAATACAATTTCGATGAAAATGCCATAATTATTACAAAAAAGCACTAAACATAACATGTGAAACTTATGACATAAAAACAAAAAACTATTTCAATTAGCAACATTTTAATTTAATTTAATTTATTTAATGAGATAATCACAATTTATTATTCTAACTTCCTTTTTATAGTTTCACACATTTTATAAAACTCACACCGTCCATCCCTTATATTATCTGCTTCTTTCCTCCAAACTCAACACTCACTATCATCTTCCCCAAATTTCTAGGGTTTAAGCCGCCTGCAACTCCAACTACGGATGGCCGCTTCAACCGTCCACATCAATCCTCTTCTATCCACCTCAACTAACAAATCATCAAAATCAGTCTTATTCGGCAAAGGTCTACGAACCTCCGTTTCATTCTCTCAACAAATAAAGCTCAAAAAAAGCCGCAACAATGGTGGCCTCAGAGTTGTTGCAGAGAAGGTCGTCGGAATCGACCTCGGAACTACTAATTCCGCCGTCGGAGCGATGGAAGGCGGTAAGCCAGTTATTGTGACGAACGCTGAAGGACAGCGGACGACGCCGTCCGTGGTGGCGTACACGAAGACCGGAGACCGGTTGGTTGGACAGATTGCGAAGAGGCAGGCGGTTGTGAATCCGGAGAATACGTTCTTTTCGGTGAAGCGGTTTATTGGGAGGAAGATGTCGGAGGTTGATGAGGAGTCGAAGCAGGTTTCATATACGGTTGTGAGAGATGAGAATGGGAATGTGAAGCTTGATTGTCCTGCTATTGGGAAACAGTTTGCTGCTGAAGAAATTTCAGCTCAGGTATATGTTATTATGGACGTAAATGAACGAACACGGCCTCTGTTCATGTTTGTTGATTCGCGTTCATTCATTTATTAATAAAACGAACACAATTGGACCTACCGTCGAACGGTTCGTTGAACGTTTGGTTTATTTGCAGAGCAGTACTTGATAATATTAACCAGGTTGAATTGTTGAATTGTGGAATTGAGTATTGGCTTATGGTGGATTGGTGTGATAGGTTTTGAGGAAGCTTGTGGATGATGCTTCAAAGTTTCTGAATGATAAGGTTACTAAGGCTGTTGTGACTGTGCCTGCTTATTTTAATGATTCTCAAAGGACGGCTACGAAGGATGCGGGTCGGATTGCTGGTCTTGAAGTTCTTAGGATTATTAATGAGCCTACTGCAGCTTCTTTGGCTTATGGTTTTGAGAGGAAGAATAATGAGACTATATTGGTGTTTGATTTAGGAGGTGGTACATTTGATGTTTCAGGTGAGGGGATTTGGGATAACCATCTTTCCTTTGTTTTTATGTTATTTATCTATATTGATTATTATTATATGGCATATGATGATCAGAGTAGGCTTAGTGGAAAATATAATTTTGTTAACATGAACTTATGTAAATTAGGGTTTAGGATTATGCATCTTGAATTTATGTTACACTTTTATATGGGCAAGGGTTTAAGGTTGTGTATCTTGAATTCATATTGGTTATGAATTTTGAAATTAGTGTTGTGCAGGTCTAATCGCGTAAATATCCATTTATGTTAACTTACATGTTATTAAACTTGTTTTTTGATGTTTGTTTCTCATGTTGTCGTTATAGTTCTTGAGGTTGGTGATGGAGTATTTGAGGTGCTTTCTACTTCTGGAGATACACATCTTGGTGGGGACGATTTTGATAAGGTTAGTATTGTTTTTGAGCCAATATGATGTTTATTTACTATTACCCTTATTCTAATTATTATAAATCCATTTATATAATGTATATTCTTGTAGAGAATAGTAGATTGGCTTGCTGCAAGTTTCAAGAAAGACGAAGGCATAGATCTACTTAAGGACAAACAAGCTTTACAACGTTTGACTGAGACAGCCGAAAAGGCTAAAATGGAACTTTCAACTTTGACACAAGCAAATATTAGGTAACTACATCACTAGAAACATGTTTGTTTATTCTATTTTTTTTTGTTTTTATGGCAAATGAATTTATGGATTTTTGTTTTCTTTTTCTTGCTAGCTTGCCTTTCATCACTGCCACAAATGACGGTCCCAAACACATTGACACCACTCTTACAAGGGCAAAGTTTGAAGAATTGTGCTCAGATCTACTGGATAGGTACATTTATATTTTTTCAAGTTTCAATGTTCTGTTTGGAGTATATCATGTCAGTATATGATCGTAAAAATGATAAATTTGGGGTTTTTTCAGGCTTAAAAAACCAGTTGAAAATTCTCTAAGAGATGCAAAGCTTTCGTTCAGTGATCTAGATGAAGTGATACTTGTTGGTGGTTCAACACGTATTCCAGCTGTTCAGGAAGTTGTTAAGAGTCTGACCGGAAAGGAACCAAATGTTACTGTTAATCCTGATGAAGTTGTTGCCTTGGGAGCTGCAGTTCAGGTACAATATCTTAATTCTTGTTTTCATCGATCGTATTTGTGTTTTCTTTATATTGTTAGGTGTTTGGATACTCGTTTTGAAAGTGGCTATTTGTTGATCTTCAGGCTGGTGTTTTGGCTGGAGATGTGAGTGATATTGTTCTACTTGACGTGACACCACTATCCATTGGTCTAGAAACCCTTGGTGGTGTGATGACAAAGATTATCCCAAGAAACACAACCCTTCCCACTTCAAAGTCAGAGGTTTTCTCGACAGCTGCTGATGGTCAAACAAGTGTCGAAATTAACGTTCTTCAAGGCGAAAGAGAATTTGTAAGAGACAACAAGTCTCTGGGTAGCTTCAAACTTGATGGAATCCCCCCTGCCCCACGTGGTGTCCCGCAAATCGAGGTCAAGTTCGACATCGATGCAAACGGTATCTTGTCTGTCACCGCCATTGATAAAGGCACAGGAAAGAAGCAAGATATCACCATTACCGGCGCCAGCACACTTCCCAATGATGAGGTATCTAATTTTTTCTGTTTTTTTTAGCTGTCAAAATCGTGGGTTGGGTAACGGGTCACACTGAGTTTGGGTTGACCCATATGACAAATTTGATACATGATCTTGTGTGGGGGGGTGCCTGATTCGGTTTGGTTTTATGGTAAAACAGAAACCTTAACCAAAATGTTTGGTTTTCGGTTATTGAAAACCGCTCGGTTTCAGTTTTTTTTTTTTTTTTGAGTAAAAGTTAGGTTTGGTTTTTCGGTTTTTGGGACAAAATTAAGTCAAAAATAAAAAATATAATCCAAGATCTAAGAATCTTTCTTAGATGTTTAAATTTAAGTTATTATGTTTAACCTTTTTAATTGATAGTTCACATAAACCTAATCTTCTAATCTACTTTTATATTTCACCAAAGTTTTTAATTTTATTAAGACATTTCTTTTAATAATACTTTGAAAATGATTTAATTTGTATGTTAAATTTTGTTAATTCTTGTAGGCAATGGTTAATAAATCATTTCCAAGATAACTAAACATTCTAATGTTTTTATTGTAACTACTTAACATTGAAGAATAAAACTAATATTCATAAATCAAAATATAATAAACACTAAAAGTGACATTAGGTTATTCGGTTCATTTTTTTGTCGGTTTTCATAAAATGCAAAACCGCAACCGAACTGTAAATTTTGGTTCGGTTAAATTGGTTCTGGTTGGTTTTTTCAGTTTTCTGTTCACGCTTAATCTTATGACTATTGTGATGAACAGGTACAAAGAATGGTTAACGAAGCAGAGAAGTTTGCAAAAGAAGACAAGGAAAAACGAGACGCGATAGACACAAAGAATCAAGGGGATTCAGTCGTTTACCAGACGGAAAAACAGTTGAAAGAATTGGGAGATAAGGTTCCAGCCGCTGTTAAAGAAAAAGTCGAGGAGAAACTTGGATCGCTCAAGGAGGCTATATCTGGTGGGTCGACACAGACCATAAAAGACGCGATGGCTGCTCTTAACCAAGAAGTTATGCAGCTTGGACAGTCGCTGTACAACCAGCCTGGTGCACCGGGTGCGGATCCTACTTCTGGTGATGCACCGGGGGCTCAGTCCTCTGAGTCTTCTAGTAAGGGACCTGAAGGAGATGTTATTGATGCGGATTTCACCGACAGCAAATGAGTAATTTTACGTTTATCATTATTGAGGTAATAATAGTTGAAGCCTGATTTTTCAAGTTTGATAATTTTCATTTAACTTGTCTATAAGGGTTTTCCTTTCTATTTATTTTTTGTTTTTATTATTTGTTTTCAGTTTCACGTTAATGCTTTAAAAGGGTAGTACTATATAGTAAAATATATGATTTTTGTTGCCTTTAGGTAGTTATGCATCTGAAACATAATTACATCATAAGAATCTATGTGCAATAGATTGCTAATAAAATGTTATTTTTGGGTAAAGGAACAACCCCTACTGAAGTGGTACACTTGAATGGAGGGTTAATTTTCTATATGTTAAATATCATAGTTTTACTAATGTTTATAATAAAATACGTGAATATCAATATAAATAGAAAAGATGCATGCTCTAATACTAAAGTATTTTAAAGTTTGATATTCATTCATTAATATTATAGACATAAAAATTATGTTTTATTTTTCTTAAAGTCAAACTTGTTCTAAGTTGATCGACTAAATCCAATTCTGCCCGAGATTGACTCTCTTTGATCGATTCCTAGTAATTTGGCGGAGTTGAAGAATATCGTGTTGGCACTGTACCTTGTAGCAATTATTCGAGTACTCAGCCTTCTAGACCTAGTTTTATAACATTGATTAGGATATATATATCTTCTAGAAAGGATTGGCTATCTAACTAATAACGACTGGCCATCATCAGAATCACCATTCACCTGCTACTGTTCAGAATACAAAAGTCATTTTTTACTTTAATAGATATTTTTTTTACAACACATCTTAATTGTAAATTTTCTTCATATTTCAGAAGTTATCAGATCAATAATACTTCTATTTTGAAAGAATGGTATGGTTTTAGATTATTGCATGTATTTTTATCCGTTACCAGGTACTGGATATTACACTTTGCATCCTAAAGACTTTTACACTCGAATGATTCTTATACTCAAATCATATGATTTACTAGTGTTTCTATGGATTCTAACATGTCCTAAATTCTACTAAATATTTAAACATTGAGCTCTAATTTAAATAGGGTATAAAATGCAAAAATAAAAAACTAAAGTGAATATATCCTTTTGTGAAGGAAGATTGAAAACACTTGACAGAAGTCTATAGCTCATATAAAAAAGCCCACCCAATATAAACCAGTTGTCTCCTTTTTTTAAACTTTTAACAAATAATCTCTTCATTTCTATAATATATAAATTAAAAGGACAACAAGGCCATCAGTTTTTTTTGTAGTCATTTTAAAACCTGCATAAAAATGGGGCAGAACAAATAAGGTGCATGTTCATGCCTTTTCGCTGCCCCATGAACCTAGAAGAGTAGTTGTCTTGTATGATCTTGGGTCAAAAACAATGTTCAAAAATATTACTGTGAATGCTCTTAATCCAGTTTGTAATCATACATTCATTTTATTGCCTGTATTTATTCAAAATTGGATGCGTTATTTCTTTATGTTTTTTTTTTTGAACGAAAACTTTCGTTGAAACATCAGCAAGGCATTATTTCATTATGTTCATGCCTTTTTGCTGCCGCATGAACCTAGAAGAGCCGTCTTGTATAATCTTGGGACCTTTTTGATCATACTAGTGGGGTGTCCGCGGATGCGTTGGGGGACACATCATTTAGGTTGATGATTTTAGGGATGTGTAGTGTGCGATTCGGTTCAGTTTTATGCCATAACGTAAACTAACTCGGGTTGGGTCGAGTGACAGGCGGCAAAAATAACTTCAAAAAACATGGAAAAAACCTTCAAGATGCCAACCAAGGAACGTATTGAAAACTTTAAACTTTCTAGTTTTTCTATAACTAAGCAATGTGTTAAAAATGTTTAGAAGTATTAATAAATCTTGTAAATATTACCTTTGACTTTGAACTCGTTAAGAAAGAAAATGAATGGATTTTATTATCAAATGAAGTCTTAATTAGGCGAAGTGGGAACAAATTAGGAACTATTGGATAAATCACTTGTACCTTACGCACCAAAATGAATACTATACGTCTTAAGATCCTCCTCGAATCTTTTATATAGTAGTATAGATATAAATATAAACTTGTATTGAACAATATGTTGCAATGATTTAGCCTCTTTCCTAATTAGTTTATGTTTAAATATGAAAAGTTTAAAAGGTAAATCAATAAATCCCTTTTATCATACATTCATAGATTAGGGTTAGATTGTGCTCTTTAAAAGATCAATCGTTCAACCCAATAGTGCTCATAAAGAAGAAGAGAGGGAGGTTAAGTGTATATTATCTCATCAAATTAAAAGTTCTGTTTAGCTAAGTTAATTGTAAAAATAGTTTCAAAAAATTATCAATTAGACTATATTATCTTATATAGTAATGATTAAAAAATAAGTACAAAATTATTTTAGGACCCGCCAAATAAGTTTACAAACGCGACTCATAAATAAAACAGGTCGTTAAGAAACGTTACGCTTACACAAATTAAAAAGCTAACAAACAAACAATAGGATTTTCAACTTCTTTGACCTAATATGAACATATATTATGCTCGAAAAAGAACTTATAGAGGCACACAGAATATGTAAGTCAATACGGAAGTTTCAATGCGCACACAAAATTTCCAGCTAATTAATAATGTACGTTAACACTTAACATTCAATAAGACCTAATCTATACCACCTACTTACTCTAACAATACGTCTTTTTTTCTAACAAAATATAAGAACCCCAACCGAGTTTTTATGCACCACCGCTATATCCCCACTGGGTTTTGTGTAATACCAACAAAGGCTAGTTTGTGGTACACAAAACTTCGGTTGGGATTCTTAAATTCGGTTAGCTTACTTGGTAGACCTCTTTGCCATGAAAAGTTGAACTCTTCATCATAAGACTTTACCGATAAGCTAGATATGTTGTTTGTGTAATAACTGAAAATTTTAAGTAGGTTAGTGCTAAAAGACGTATAGTGTAATGTTTTTTACAAATAAAACAATGCGACTGTAATTATTAAAGTTAAAGTGCATCTATTGCAATCAGATATAAACATAAAGGACGAAAGGTGTAATTTACCCTTTTATTAATTTAATACTCATGTTAAACGACAATTTTGTCCTTTTGCTAAGCTAATTAAGATTGTACCATAAACATTATAGATTGTATTGTAATTATTTAATTTTTCCAAATCCTTATGAAACACGTTATAATATATCATAAACATTATAGATTGTACTAATTGTAGTTACATAATTTTTCCAGGATGCTTATGAAACATATTATAATATAGTGTAGATATAGATAAATAGAGTAAGTGAATACGATGCCGTTAGACGTGTAACCTTACACGTGAAATCAATCAAAATTAAACAAAATCAGGTTGTTTGATAAGTTTCATAAGTTTCACGTGTAAGGTTACACACCTAACAGCACCGTATTCACTCTTCCCTAGATAGATACATTAAGATTTATTTGTTTTATACGAAATTGTTCATATATATTAATTCACATCATCACGAGAAATAGTGAAATTTTGTTTCTTAACTTGGATCATTAAATTTTTCAAAGTTTTTGGCCACTCTTTGATTTGTTTTACATAGACATATAGGAGTCTACTCAATCGGTGTATATAATGTATGAATATTTATATAAGATATTATCAATACATTAAAACAGAATTATTTGAACAGTGACTTTAACATAAAAAAAGGAATAGTGTCAGGCAGTTGGTCTGGCACTCTTCCATTTGACCAGCCGTTTATTATTTGTTAACGCTGTAAAATTACGGGTTGCCCCTGGAATAGTGTCAGACAGTTGGCCTGGTACTCCTCCATTGGACCAACCGTTTATTATTTGTTTACGCTGTAAAATTACGGGTTTGCCCCACTTTAAAATTACGATTTTGTCCCCTACTAAAAATAAAACTACGCTTTTCACCCCACTCAAAATTACAATATCGCCCTCAGCTCAAAATTACGTTTCCACCCCTACTCAAATGAAAAAAATTGTTCTCGCCCCCACCTTAAATTTACGATTTTTCCCCGTTCAAAAAATTATGATTTTACCCTCAATTAAAAAATACGTTTTTGCCCCTGTTCAAAATAAAATTACGCTTTTCACTCCAACTCAAAATTACGATTATGCCCTTAGTTCAAATAAATTATACTTTTGCCTCCGGCCTAAAATTACGATTGTGCCTTTAGTTTAAATTTATATTACTGTGTTGCCCTAGGTTCAAAAGTACGAATTCGCCCTTGCGCATATTTACACTTTTGCCCCTTGTTTGAATTTCCAGTACTGCCATCACTTTACAAATGGTATCAAAGCTAGGGGCCGAGCTGATGTGCCAGCGAGGACATTGGCTCCCTAAGAGAGGGTGGAGATGTAAATTCCAAATCGGTTTAGAGTGACAATCAAACCATTCTTATAAGATGATGGAAATCTTTTCTACCTAAATACATTTTGCTTTCTACACCAGTGAAAAAAAATATAACTTTCCATTAGTTAAAAATAACAGTATTGCCATTGTTTTAGTTTCTTTAGCAAAACTATAAAGGTGTTATGTTTTTATTGGTTGACTCGATTTAGTTGTTTTCCGTGTCAATGAGCTGCCTAACACTCGCTCATTATTCGGCCATCGCCCCGCAACGCGGGCAGGGAATCTAACTAGTTTATTTTAATAACAATTTGGTTATGGACTATTTTAAGTTTGTTATATTTTAAATTTTAATTGATAGCTATATCTAAATTGTATACAATTTTTTATACTTAATTAAATGGCTTTTTTATTTAACTAAATGTTTTTTTAATAATGAGTAAACTGTCATTTGGTCCCTAAGGTTTGGTCAGTTTTACCATTTTAGTCCAAATCTCAAACATTTTGTATCTAAATCTTTGTGGTTTCATTTTTGTTGTCATTTTAGTTCAAAAGTAAAATTAGGCCAGATTCCCTATAATTAAACCCTCAAGTTTTGTCTTTTGTATAGGGGTAATTTTATCATTTACAACCACCCTATAAAAGCCCATCTCCTTTCCCAAATCTTCCCAAACCCTAATCGTCTCCGAACACTCCATAGAGATCTTCTGCAGGTCCATCTGCAAAACCAAAACAGACGACCAGTAAATCCCACCGCAAATTGGCTCCCCTCCACCACCGTACACCCACCACCACTGTCTCCCCTCCACCACTGTACACCCTTCACCTTTTGCATACCTGCAATACTCCAAATTTTCAAGTTCTTTCTCTGGGGCATTTCGTCGTACACATGGTGGGCGGATCTGTTCGACCGGGTCGGTCGCCGGAAGTGCGCCGGCCGAGGGGTCTGAGCTTGATTTCGTTGAATTCGGCTTCTAGATCTCAGTCTCATGTGGAGTCTGAGCTTGATTTGATTCTTGAATTGGTGCCATTGAGGATGAGGAATAAGTTGTTTGAGCATAATGAAATTGGGAGTATGTTGGGTAGACAGCCTCTTGCTAGATTTCCTTCTGGTGATTGGGTTATTTATGATGAGGTTGATTTTTGCTCAGGTGGTGTTTGCTGGAGAGGAGAGAGAGATGGGTGTTTATAGGGAGAGAGTGTGTGGGTTTATATATATATATATTATTGTTTAAAATGATATTTTACACATGAAGAAAAGAAGACAATAGCATGATTTTAGAAGACAAATATTACTTTTGGACTAAAATGGTAACAAAAATAAACCATAGGGACACAGATAAAAAAAATTTGAGATTAGGACTAAAGTGACAAAACTAGCCAAACTTCAGGGACCAAAATGACAGTTTACTCTTTAACAATTCTTTAAATGTTTTCACATCAGTATCCTTTTGGTACTGCGCAACATGATATTGGACGCTAGTGCGTCCAAAATTTTCTATTTTTACATACGTCTTAGTATACAATTTGTACTGACCATTATTTCGCTTTCTAATTTAGGATGAACGTTTTAAATCATGTTAAAATAAACCAGCCTCTTCATCGTAGGGGGGTCAACTCGGGCCCGGCCCGTATGGTGTACCGGATGGGCCATCGAACAGGGCCCAAAGTTTTTAGGGGCCCAAAAACTTCTTATTTTATGTATTAATTATATACAAATCAAAGTTGTTAATTTAGGATGAACGTTTTAAATCGTGTTAAATAAACCAGCCTCTCCATCGTAGGGGGATCAACTCAGGCTTGGCTTGTAGGGTGTGCCGGATGGACCACCGAATAGGGCCCAAAGTTTTTAGGGGCCCAAAAAGTTCTTATTTTATGTATTAATTATATACAAATCAAAGTTGTTAATATATGTTGATATAGCTCATTGGCTGAGCACTCTTGTTGTTTCCCACAAGATGCAGGTTCGAATCATGCATCTATACATATTTTTTTAATCGTTTCTTATTATTTAGGGCCTTATTCATATATATATATGATAATATATTCAAGGGCATGTTTCTTATTACTAATATTTCTCCCGCATAATTAAATAAAAGGGAAGTCATTTCTACTTTGTTGTAATGTATAAACTTTTGTGTGTGGAATTATGATTTAGTTAGGGCTATGTATTTTTAATGGCAAAGGTTACATTAATCATACTTCTAAACTACACTAATAAATACTAAAAACAATTTTATATGTTTTTTTTAAATCTTAAATGGCCTATATTTATGAAACAAAAACGTTTTTAGGCATTTTAAGAATTTTGGATTTGTGATTTTGTGGCCTAATTTGCCAATTTTCATAGATTTGAATGTGTGAAGATTTGCGAATAGGGCCCAAATTTTCATCTAACACAGGGCCAAAAAAAACTTATATAATTTTCGAAGACAGCCCTGGATCAACTCTAGTTGAAAAATGTAACTTTGTTGTTGAGAAATAACATTAATTCCAACGCAGGGATCAACTCTAGTTGAAAATAAAAATGTAACTTTGTTGTTGAGAAATAACATTAAGAGTAAATTAGGATTTTGACCTCTATGGTTAAGTCACTTTTACCCTATAAGCCCAAAAAGGAAGTTTTCAACATATGTGTCTTCAACGTTATTTTTCCTAACCATTTTGACCCTCATCACTAACACCATCCAATTATATGATTAAATGTTGGTCATGTGCCCCTCACATGAGATATCATTTCACCTACATAAAAATATCTACCCCTATTAAAGCCCTAACCCTTTATCAGACTGGTTGTCCCAACCCAAACCCTTCCACCTCTTCTGATGGCCTACACAGCTACACCACATCACACCATTCTTGCTTCACTCTTGAACCCACCCTGATTTCTGTCAGCTACTCTACTGTCCATTTTTGTTGACGGCTCCATTTAATTACCTTAGAACGAAGAGGGTTGCCGTTAGGGAATTAAAGAACAATGACGATGACGGCAGTGGCGGTTTGGGTCGAGGCGTTGCGATTTTCAGCTAGCAAACAGTAGACACGATGGAGGCAAAGAGAAGCGGTGGAGCAGCGGCAGTGACTGTTGATGGTAGCGACGGCACAGAGGTGGTTACGGAGGTGGCGGTGGCCGTGGCGTAGAGAGAGAATGAGGGGAGTCAAATGCAGAACAACATGCATTTTTGTGAAAATTTAATTTTAATCTGCTAGGAATCTTGAATAGAGAACATTGTTACACTTTTGTCCACAAATTCCACCCAAAACTTCAAAGATGTATCCAGTTTGTTTATGCTATTTGTTTCCAAATGTTGCAAGCGTGAGGATGAAGTTCTTGGATTTTCAAGTAATTGAGCAAGAAAAGACATCACTCACTCTCTTCTCTGTAGCTTTGATCTTATCGTTCTAAGGAAAAAAAATAATTGAAACTATCTTCTTTGTATAATTTTTTGTCTGTAGATAAATAATTATGTTAAAAGATTTTTTTGGGCTTGTGGAGTAAAAGTGACTTAACAGGGGCCAAAATCCTGTGACATTAAAGAAAAACCCTTCCTCTCCAAGCAACTTGACACAGAAATTCACCGAAATTCATGGTCTCCTCCCTGCTCCGCATCACATCCTCCGTTCTCCGGTTCCCTACGGCGGTACCCTTTTCTGTCTCTGCATACCGTCAACACTCGAAGAGGTCGTTTTGTTCTCCGGCGGATGATACGCCACCCAAAAGTACCAATTTCTTCTCTGTTAATGTTTTCCTTTCCGATTTCAGTCACATTCGACCTATCATTTCTCAAATACCAAATGGATAATCTGGCGGGAGTTCCATCAATGCTAATCACCGTGGCCAACGATGAAGAGCTGACAGTAAACATACCCGGGATGTCAAAAACAGAGACCGAAAACGGCCCCTGCGTATCCATACAAATGCCCGGATTACGAATGCCAAAGGGGGAATATCAAGCAGTTGCTTATAGTGAGCGTGTTGTGGACAGCATCTATCTCAAAACAAGTATCACTAAACAAATATACCTTGCAGGCATTAGGTAGGTTACCGCGTAACCTTGACGTAAACGGTAAATTGAATGTGTTGATTTCAAAAGGAGTGTTTAATATAACTCTTCCGGTACTCAAAAACATTGATAGTTACGTCATGCCTGATTTCGTTGACGCCATGGTTAAGCTCCCTCGTCCTACGACTTACTGTGGTACTATTAATAAGCCCGTCATCTGTTGCGATTGAAATTAGTTCTAGAAACAATCTTATACTTATTATTGTTATGATTTTGTGTATGGTTTCAGATGTGTTTGATCGATCGGATCTAGGAAAGGAGCTTTGCGAAGTGATAGGCCACCCGGGGTGAAGAGTATAAGAAGGATAGTGGTGAAGGGATTTATATGAAGGGGAATTTGCCTGGGGTGGAGAAGATAGTGGTGACTGGAGAGGGGTTGTGTGTGTCGTTGAACATGCCCGGGTTCGAGATACAGGACGTGGATTTGGGGTTTGAGTACGATACGTTGATTATTGAAGGGAAACGCAACTATATTGCTGGGGTTCGTGTGCCTGAGGGATTCTATATGGAGGATTGTATGATCAAGAGAGAGATGCGGGATGGAGTGTTTAAGGCAACTCTTCCCCATGTTGAAGACGGTGAAAAGAAGACTAAAAGACGTGTGTTTAGTCTATATCGCTAGCTAGATAATCAACGGATATGGTCAATGTTAGCTTCAAGTCTCTTAACTAATAGGTAGAAATTAAATCAACTCAATCATCTAGTGATTTGTAAGGTTTATTTGGGGCTTGGTCTTTTGTGTAGTGTACTAACCAATGGATAGTTATGTAAGCAGTGGCTTATTATTCTGATCTTAAGTGTATATTAAACATTACAAAACATAGTTCACATGTATCTAAATCACACTACCTGAAACAAAAAACCACCAGGGAATTGATATTTTAAGATCACTTGAAGCACTTTGCATCCAAAAGGGCTTCACCCTCAAAAGGCTCATGATCCTCGATCATCTGATTCACTCGCTCCTTTTGTGCCTCGTCTGAAAGGTCAACTTTAGTCCACTCATACAGTTCCATGTCGTAACACTCGTCCATTATAAATTTGGGGATTTCTGGTCCACGGAATAGCCACAGACCCTTCACCTTGAATGGTGGCTCGTTTCCAATAATCAACATCTTTCCAAATGCGTATTCGCGTGCAAGATCCATACGCTGCAGAAATCCACCAACCTTGTTCATCGTCACAAACGAAACAGTGTTCTCATCATTGTACTTGTAATTGCAAAACCGAAGTGAGTAACCCTCTGGATCAAACATGTCCCAAAACCCTGCAAGTATCCAAAAATACACGAGCTTGATATTCGAATGTAATATATATTACAAGGAAAACAAGAAAAGAAAATGTATATATATGTGTATATATATATATATATATATACCTTTGATTGCAACCTCGCGGAAGTTAGTCTTGGTGTTGGAGTAAAGCCTCTTCCAGTCATCCAAAACCATCTTACTCGGAGGCAATAAATCAAGCGGGTTCTTCGGCTTAGGCTTTGGTGCCTCTTCTTCCACTGTGGCTTGAACTTCAGGCTTGGGTGCCTCCTCTTTCTTGACTTCTTTTTTGGGCTCAGATTTTGGTTTCGCCTCTGGTTTCTTTGCGGAAGAAAGAGGAATAACAGCTTCTGTTTGCTTAAATTCACCAACTATCTTGCGGAAATTAGGTTGATTAATCATGGTCCAAAAGTACCTCTCGACGTGAGGATACTCAGACGTGAAGCTCTTTGGTGTTAATAATTTAAATGCCATAAACATGTTACATGTCGTGATAATGTCGGCCAAGGTGATGTCATCACCGACCAAGAAAGTGTGTGAAGCAAGATACTTGTTCAAAGCATCAAGGCCTCTCTTCAAGCCAGAAATACAGTTTTCTTCAACCTTCAAAACAGAGTCAACACCATAGAAAAATATATCAAGCATACAAAAAGAATTAGGGGTCCAAAAAAAGGGAGCAACTAACAGGTTTAATGTAGTTTCCGTATCCCAATCTTGGTATGTACCAGCCTCTAATATTCAGATCAAACTCAAATGCAGAGAAGTCAATCCATTGCTCGATTTGGCCCTGTACATATATTTTACGAAATACATAAGTTTAGTATATATGTAATAATTATCCATGTATCGCATAAAATTAGCATATAAGAAATATAACTAACATATTCTATCGGGGATGACCCGAACACGAGCAACTGCAGCAACCAACATGAACATACAAGGATCACCAAACAAAATTAACCAACAAAACTACAAAAATAAACTTATCTCTCACCATAGCGAGCGATTGCATTACTTTCGAATATAGGCCCCTCGGGAGTCTCAAGAACAGGAACCTGTAAACGATTTAATAAAACATTTTACATTTATCAACAATTGTTGATCGAATAGCCAAACAAACAAACGTTCCCGGTATAATCCGACTCATATCATTAGATCTAACCAAAAAAAAAACAATACCTTTCCAATAGGGTTCATGTTAAGAAACTCTGGAGTCTTATTTGAAACACCAATCTCAAAATTATCAACCACCTTGATTTCGACACCGACATATTCTGCAGCAATAAGTGCCTTGTACACATTCTTACTTTGTTTTACAGAATGTATGATCTGCAACCATGTCACATAACACATCAAACAAACAGCAAACTATTGACACAAATAATATATAGACTATAGTTATCCTATGAATCATAAAAACTTGGTTTTAATAAATCAAACTTGAGGTTGCTTAAAACATCAGTACAAAAATACCCTAAAAAGTGAGTTTGCTTATATATTTAGATAAAAATGTAAATGTCCATAACTTTTAAGTAGCCAACTTATAAAAATATATATATCATCATCATCATATCCCACCAATAGCAAAGCCAAAATAGGGTCTGAGGAGGAGGGTAAGATGTAGACAGCCATACCTCTACTGCGTAGGAACAGAGAGGCTGCTTCCAGTGAGACCCAGCTCGATAGTAGTTTTGTATCAAGCCTTCGACACAAGGCACATAACACTCAGCAATTACGACAAAGTCCGATCAGTGCATGTACCCCTTGTCTTTCGGCTATCAACGCCACCACATAATGCATGATTAACCATCTCCTCTTTTATCGTTATATTCACGAAATTAGTAAAATAACATTAAAATTAGTGCACTTTCACTTTTGCGCCTCGAGCGCCCACCCGTATATACATTATAGGCGCATAACGCAAAAATATATACGGAATTTTATGAGATGATCGGATGCAAAGGTAAAAAACAGTACAAAAAAACCTCAAAAAACACGATCGATTACACGAAACAAGTAAAAGATTGGTGACCGACTGACATCATAAACAAGAGTAAACAGCTGGATTGGTTAGAAGAAAAATAAACATCGGAACCCAAAATCCATTTAATTTAAATAAGAACCGAAAGATTCATCTCATCACAGAACCAAAAAAACAGCAATGAAACAAAATAAACAGAAATTGAAAGGAAAGTGTTACCAGCGTCATAGCTCAAGGAACAATCGATCTCCACAACTGAAGTCAGTGTTTGAAGCAAAACCAATGACAGAAAAACTTTTAGGCGTCTTCTTGGATGTTTATGTTTGAAAAAAACTATCTGAAGAATACACGCGTCACATGCAGACCATCCCACCAATTAGATCATTCCAAAAAGCCATTCTTAGATGATGTGGTGGATCGTCACCATTGTTCTTGCTGACTTCGAAAACTCAAGCGGGAAAAGATGACCAATTCTTACATATATGTCGAGGTTGCCATGCAATAATTTTTAGTTTGTTGGGTTTGAGTTTCATTGTTACCCAAACCAAAATTATAATTAAGGGAATTTTAAAACCGAATTCCGTTATTGGTGTTCTGATTTTTCAATTATCCATCAAACCAAAATCTTTTGGTATGGGCTAACTTTTGCACTTTTTGTTAAGAAATTGAAATCAAACCTGTTACAACTCAATAAGAAAAATATCATACCTATTTAATAAAAATAATATGATTTAACCTCAAATAAGAGTTTTAAGTCTTTGTAATAATATATATATATATATGGATAAATATTATACTCATTTATTGAAAAATCGGAATTATTATAATATGATTTAACCTTAAATAAGGGCGACTCCTCATCTGAATCACCACCTTATTTCCAGCCTCAACAACCACCGTCATCTTTTTAATATGATTGATGTTGCATAATCGCCGGATCTACAGCATAGCTTTTGTGTGGTCTCAGCAATTGAACAGGATTCATGGTGGGGTTCTTGGGTGTTGCACCTTTGCATGCACGCGCGCAGACACACACACAAACAGAATGTTATTTCTAGTTTTCTTTTACTTTTTTGGTTTTACTTTAATGTGGTAAAAGATCATATTGCCCTCACCCAGTAGTTAGTTGCTCACAAATGAATATATATCACCTGGTTAAAATATAAAACATTCGGTGAAGGAGAAGAGTAAGGTCGTACAGCAAAAACACGTCCCTAAATAACCGATTAAAATCAGAAAATGAGACCGATTGAACATATAAATGACCAATTTCAGTTGGCTAAATCCACATTTAACAAACCGATTTCAGTCCGTAAAAGTTGATTAAAACCTATTAACATATGCTTGTATCGATATGCCTTTAATAGATGGTAGTGTACTTTATAAATAAATATATATATATATACTATTAACGAAACAAACGCGTCTTTTTAGGCTTGTTAATAAAGTAAACTATCTTTGAAACTAAATTTGACGACAGTCAAAATATATTTGGATTATTTCATAAACTAACATACCCGACAGACAACATTCAACAATCAAAACTGGAATTCTTATAGTATGTTAAACATCACAAAACAAAGTTCACATGTATCTAAATCACACCCGAAACAAAAACCTCCAACAAAATATAATAATTTAGATCACTTGAAGCACTTTGCATCCAAAAGGGCTTCACCCTCAAAAGGCTCATGATCCTCGATCATCTGATTCACTCGCTCCTTTTGTGCCTCGTCTGAAAGGTCAACTTTAGTCCACTCATACAGTTCCATGTCGTAACACTCGTCCATTATAAATTTGGGGATTTCTGGACCACGGAATAGCCACAGACCCTTCACCTTGAATGGTGGCTCGTTTCCAATGATCAACATCTTTCCAAAAGCGTATTTGCGTGCAAGATCCATACGCTGCAGAAATCCACCAACCTTGTTCATGGTTACAAAGGAGACAGTGTTCTCATCGTTGTACTTGTAATCACAAAACCAAAGAGAATAACCCTCTGGATCAAACATATCCCAAAAGCCTGAAAAGTGTCAAAAAAATACATTAGTTTCATATTCAAGATTAAATATAAATAAATTAACGAGTAAATGTCATTTTCATCCAAGAGATTTGGCCAGTTTTGCGACTTTTGACCAAAGGTTTGTTTTTCCGCATCTGGATCCAAAAGGTTTAGATTTGGCCAGTTTTGCAACTTTCGACCAAAACTGGCCAAATCTCAAGAAACAAAAATGGCATTTTACTCTAAATTAAAAGAAAAGTATAAACATATACCTTTGATCGCAACCTCACGGAAGTTAGACTTAGTGTTGGAGTAAAGCCGCTTCCAGTCATCCAAAACCATCTTACTCGGAGGTAACAAATCGAGAGGGTTCTTCGGCTTCGGTTTTGGGGCCTCTTCTTCCTCGGCGGCTTTGACCTCAGGCTTGGGTGCCTCCTCTTTCTTAACTTCTTTCTTGGGCTCGGGTTTTTTCGCCTCAGGTTTCTTTGCTGAAGAGATAGGAACAACGGCATCTGCTTGCTTGACCTCACCAAACACCTTGCTGAAATTTGGTTGGTTAATCATTGTCCAAAAGTACCTCTCCACATGAGGATACTCGGATGTGAAGCTCTTTGGCGTTAAATGTTGGAAAGCCAACACCAAGTTACATGTTGTGATGATGTCAGCTAAAGTGACGCAGTCACCGACCAAGAAAGTGTGTGAAGCTAGATATTTGTTCAAAGCATCGAACCCTCTCTTCAAGCCAGCAATAGAGCTCTCTTCAGCCTTCACAACATAGACTCAAATAAATCATTTAACCCGTATCAGCAATACAAAAAGAATAAAGGATATGAAAAAGAAAAAGTGCAACTAACGGGTTTAATGTAGGTGCCATATCCCAATCTTGGATATAACCACCCTCTAATATGTGCGTCAAGCTCAAATGAAGAGAAGTCGATCCATTGCTCGATTTGACCCTGTGCATAAATTTGAATATATGTAAGCTTCCGATATATGTAACAAATATCTATGTATCACAAAAAGTAAAATAAAAAGGGAAAATAACTAACATATTCTATCTTGGAAGACCCGAAGAGAGAACTTCCATGAGCAACTGCAGCAAAAAAATATAAAACATGAGAGCCACTATACAAAACCATCAAAACTAGTTCAAATATAATTATCGCTTACCATAGCGAGCAATAGCGTTACTCTCAAACAAAGGCCCTCAGGAGTCTCGAGAACAGGAATCTACATCAATAAAAAATCATAAGACAGTAATAATCTTAATGAAGTTGTGTAAAACTAAAAAATACCTTTCCAATAGGGTTCATCTTAAGAAACTCAGGAGTCTTGTTTGAAACACCCATCTGAAAATTTTCAGCCATTTTGATTTCAACACCAACATATTCTGCAGCAATTAGGGCCTTGTTCACGTTCTTATTTTTTGAGGGAGTGTGAAAAATCTGCAACCAAATCACATAGACCATCAAACTAACTGACAAAAGGTTTAGCAACCAAATGATCTCAAGCATCACATTTTGGTCTCTATAAATCAAAAGCTAAGAAATAATGTGAAACAATATACGTGTGTGTATATTGTGATACAAAATAAAGTCAAAGCGTTAAGAGGCAGCACATATTATCTTTGGGGCACTAGATATACCAGAAAGATAATACTAGGCTCATTGAAATACAAGAACTACACAACATGCAAAAGTATATAATCACTCAAACCTAGCCCGGTCTCACCACTAAAATTAAGACCGAGAACCGATCTGAACATATTTTATCGCTCCGGACTCGGGTATTTAGGTTACTCCATCAACCCGAATCTTGCTCGGCCCTGATCGTTATTATGTTTTGCATTTCCCTAGAACTGACTTTTTTCATATTAATTACAATTATAGCCAACTTAGAACATATCACCTCGAGTGAAACTTTTTTAAGACACACAAATGACTTGAGTTAGCAGCTAGAAGCTATAAGAAATTGAACTGCCACTATTAGCAATAAACTAGTTTAAAAAAGTCTTTGCCTTTAAAAATCATTACAAACCCAGAACTGAATAATACTAAGAATGAAACAGATTTAATAAAATGATTAGACGTAAATGTCATAAAAAATTTCTTTAAAAAACATAAGATTCATATAGAAATATCAAACTTAGTAAATCCCAAAATATTACAATAATACACACACATAGCCATGCTAAGAAGTGACAGGTTGCTTAAGCTTACATCAATTTTAAACGTTCATTACTTAAAAGTAGCTAATTTAAAAAATAATAATGACTTTTATCAAATTTTGAGATACAAGGGTAAAAAAATCATTACAAAAATATTTTAAAAAAAAACAGTCAATTACGCAAAACAATTCAAATATTAGTCACAAACATACTATAAATCTCAACTGAAATCTTCACATCATAAACAAAACTATATATATCTATATTAAAACATAATCAATACAGTATAGATGCGCATCCGAACCATAAATCAATTAAATTTCAATAACAACAGAAACATCCATCACAGAATCAACAAAAACAGCAACACGAATTACAAATTAAACAAGATTAAAAAGAAGAACTTACCAGCGCCATTGCTTAAGGAACAAACGATCGCCTTTTGATATGGATCTAGAGTGAGATAACAATTGAAATCAGTGATTGAAGATTAATCAGTGGCAGAAAAAGCATACAGGAAGATAATTGAATAGAAGGAAATATACCTTAATTACCTGTATACGAAGCGTTTACTCCCGCAGCAATAATGCAGATCTAGGGTTTTGGTAGAGTAGGGAGATACTTGTACACTTGTGTGCCGCTAGTAGACAATGGGCCGAATCGATATCTTGGGCCGGCCTTTTATAGGCCCAACCTCATTTCTTGTGTTTTTCATGTTGGATACTTTCAAGTTTTATCTGAGGTCGAGGTGCACAAACCGCTTAATTTCACTGATTTGGTTAACCTAATCGTTGGTTATTTTTTTATTTTTGCTTTAGTTAGTTCGGTTATTGATTTTAACCGGTTTGGTTAGATATCGATTAATTTCGTTAAGTAAACGGTTATTCTTTAAAAAAAAATTTTCCGTACATCTGTTAAAAATAACCGTTTATTTCTAAAAAAATACCTAACTAGTTACTAGCCAATGGTTAAAAATAACCAATGATTAATAACTCTTAAAAACGTTTATTAACCGGTTATAGTTTCAGTTATACCCAGTTACGGTTATTTAACTGTTATTTTGTGCACCTCCAATCTGAAAGTAGTGGAATTGTTCTTGCCGCAATGTTGCATGGAATAGAGTTACCAATACAAACACATGTAAAAGTTGTTTACGATTAGGTTCTTATAGTGTTAAAAAAATCTACTTATATCAAGACCAAAGCACATGAAAATAAATACGATATCGGTACTTAGAAAAAAGTTAACTTGTACTTTGCGATTAAAAAAAATAATTTGAATAAGAGTTGTTTGATTGTTGTTAAAAAAAAACAAAAAGTGTTTGATTAAATTTATACTGGAATCTTTGAAAACATATAAAATAATTTTGTTTAGATCTTTTTAAGGTTAACAAACAGATACAAATCCTCACCCACCCCAACCCCCAATAATATATTTCGGAGCATTACATTTTAGTTTTTTTTAACAAACACAAGAAAACTATATTAAACCTCTAAGAGCCGAGCTCAGCAAGCGCTTGCTGGAACATGGGCTAAAGTCAGTGCGACATCCTAAAAAGAGAGAAGCAGTTTATGTCATTCTATTACATTTTAGTCAATCGTTAATTTACTATATGCACATTTAAGTGGGAAAGATGTAAATGCGCACCTAAAACGTTATATTGGGACCAAATTTTCTAGAAAGGTTCTAAATGATTTTGAAACAATTGGTATTGGAGTGGTCCAAACTTGTTTATAGAAAGGAACAGCGGCATAAATCAAAAGTTGTTTGTAGAAAGGCATAGTCACCTAAATGAAAAGTACTAAAACTTAAGTTACCTAGAAATTTCACTTATTTGGCATTACCCTTATTATTTACTTTACTGTCAAGACATTTTAGTCTCTATGATAGGAGCCTAGTAAATAATTTTGTTCCGCTATGTGTTATATCATGTGTAGTAGGTTGGCGCTCATGGCTACATGGGAAAAGTTAATTGGCTGAAAAATTAATTTCACATCAATACCCACACATATAAGACTAACGCCCATTACAACACTAACGCCTTCTCCTTTTACGACCCTTTAACGCCCTAAAAGGGTTGACTATGCAAGGGGGGCGCCAGCCCACTACACTTAGTCTTATGTAGAGTGAAAGGTGAAAAAAAAATGTTGTCACACCATTGTCACATAGATGTGACAACACATGATACAAAATACTTGTATTTGATTTTAATTTGTAACTGAATACTAAAATAACTTTAAAATATGACCCAAAAAAATTGTGATATTTTTTAATTAATACAAAGAAACAAAACAATACATGATACAAAATACCTTTATTCCTAATTTCATGTTTCGTCTTATTGACAAGTTCAAGGTCGACCCCTGTCGAACACCTGATAAGGAGTGGAGGTATTATATGAACATTGTTTTGTCAGATTGGTTAAAGATATACGGGACAAGAGGGGAGAAAATTCAATGCCACTGGTGTCCTTTCTTTCTTCAACTCAATGAGGTTTGTCATCTCCTACGATAGTTTATCAAAACGATTTTGTATTTGGTTTCGACTTTCGACTGAGGATGTTGTTGGGGCAGGAGAATCAGTTCATCTTGGGTTTCAATCTCGTCATCGGTAACATTGAAATAAACATGACAACGGACATCTAAATTGCCTTTGGACATTCTACAATTGTTTGAAGATGATGTTTTTGTTCGTTTTTTTATCATTGTCCCGTCAACAGGACGACCACCCACTTTGCTAAATTTTCCAAAACCGGTCTTTGAGAAAAGTGTTACTTCTTTTGAATTGATGTTCATTGGGTCACTTGTAACAACCCGACATTTCTAATGTCTCCGTTTAACCGTTATTTTGTTTGTAACTGTTTGTATTCTGAGATTCCAATGTAAAAAGGGTTAACGATATGCTAAATACATTTTCATCACACTCGGTTACGCAACTAAAACGCTTAATACCCGAACGCTTGTCACAACGCAAACTAAACGCGGTTATTAATGATGGTTATGTTATGTTGTGTGTTTATGTGTATACATGTTTTTATGTGTTTTATACTCGCTCGCTCGCTAAACGCAACATAACGCTTAACGTCTCGCTAAAACGCTTAACGTACTTAAACTAACTAATACAAGCGAAAACACCAAACAAAACAGCCCGACACGCGAACTAGGCTCCCTCACACGAGGCACTCCCTCGTACGAGGCATGCTTGGCTCGCACGAGGCTCATCTGGCTCGCACCAAAGTACCCTCACTCGCACGAGTGTCCACTCGTACGAGGACTCCCTCGTACGGGCCACCTCCTTCTCCTTTTCATCTCTCCTATAAAAATCACACTTATGCACACACATGCTCTCTTGCTGTCACTCGCATAGAACACTCTCAACCCGCATTTCTCTGTTTTCCAAGTAAGTAACAATGATTTTCACGAATGCCACACCAATTTCCACAACGATTTTCACAAGATTATCTTCGATTTCATCCAAGCTTCTTCTGTTTTAAAGTTGATTTTTACATAAACTTTCTATTTTTGCCTTGGATTCACACTTAAACGAGTATATTGGGATTAGCTTTGGCTCCCCAAGTTAGAAATCTTGTTATTTCAAACTCACGAGGTATTAAATCCTAAGGAAATTGTTTTAAAGTTGATTTTTACACAAAAATGGACAAATCCGATATATGTTTCGTTCACTAAACAGTGGAACAAAGCGGTGTCAACATTGTCATGTAAAGGACTCGAAGTCACATCTGATTCAGACGAAAACTCAGTCCCGGACGCACGAAGACGCAAGAACAATCACTTGTGCGAACCGGACTAGCTCGCACGAAGCACGCTTCGTACGACCCAGTCCAAGTTCCCACAAGAAGACTACCTTGATCCAAAGACCTCTCCGGCTCTTGGTTTGATCAGTAGCTTAAGGTTGGAGGACGAATACTCGATTTTCCGAAAAAAGACGTGAAAAACACTTGATTTTGGACATGAACAGGACAGCTCGCACAAGGGTCACTCCCACGAAGCACCCCTCATACGAAGCACAACTCGTACGAGGCACCCCTCGTGCGAAGCTTCACTCATACGAACAATCTGTTCCTCGCACCAAACTCCGTTTCTACCATTTCAGCACTATGGAAGATTGATGCACTTCTGTTCCCGCTTGCAGGCTAATCTGGCGCTCTCCTCACTCCATCCAGCTCGTGTTTAACTGTTTAAGCACGCAATTTGAGTATACTTGACCCCTTTTCGCTTTATCGCACTTTTGGGTGTTACACATGTTCTCTATAACAAAACACAGCACACGACACTTAAAACGCTTTAAACGCAAACCGCTCTCGCATGTTATACGTGAAACTCTGAATTGTTGTGTGCTACGCTTACGCTTGATGACTCGCTCTACCACCCTTAACACGATAGTACTATAGGTTGACCCGCCACACGTAGGTTCGGGGGTTGTTAAGGCAAGCTTTACTTTACTTGTTTACGTATGTGGGCACTTCGGTGAACACGTGACGCGCATACTCACACGTGGTTTGTTGGTTAGCTTGTATCTATGCTAAATTAGCTTACATAATTCACATGCTACGTTTATACGTGCTGGTTTTGCGAAACGCTTTCATTACTATACTTATGTTAAACTTGTATACTCACATTTACATGTTTGTATTGACATTTATTTTAACGTATGTGACAGGTTGATGAATTGTATGCTGGAAATGGATTAGGATACTAGATACCCGCCAAAGTCATCAATGTTTTTGTTTAAATTGTTTGAGACGGTTGTATTCCATTTTTGACTATTTTGTATGGAAATTTTGTTTGGTATTTGTGAAATCGAAATTTAGTTAATTGTTGTCACGAAATAGTCGTTATGGAATCTCTCGAGCAATCTCGTCGCTTAGTGCCACATCCTGATGTCTCCGCCATCGGTTGGGGTGTGACATCACTTGCACCACTTCCCCATTATTCCATTTTTTGTTGTAGATATTAACAAACTTCCCAACGTTTGGACGAATCTTCGTTTTCCTGATATCATGTCGTCGATAAGATATTATCCTTGGCTCAGTTTGGTATGAAACTTGTCGAGAATGTGTTTTCAAAATAGCTTATGATGTTTGACTCTCCCTGTAAGGAATAAAAAAACAAAAACGTAAAATTGCCAAAACGGGTAATTTAATAACAAATATAAAATAAACAAATGAAAATAAATTATCGATCTTTAATCTTCGGACGCGTGTACCCAAGCTTGAGTCAAGGATACTTTTCCATTGTTGACTTTTGTGTCCAGTGCCTTTGGGTGTGGATGTTGTAGCTTGTTTCTTTTTGTGTAATAGTTTATTAGGTGCACGTTGTGTTTCGGGTATATTTTCAAGTGTGGGTTGTGTTTCGGGAATGGTTTCGGGTGTGGGTGGTGGTTCATTCATTTGGGGTAGGTTACAATTGCCAAAATTGTAGAGTTATTCGTTTGGTCGTTTCAAATTGACGAGGATAACCAAAGTTATTGTTGAAAAATTTTGGTTCAATGCATTTATGTTTATTGAAGATGATTGATAAAGATGAAGAGTGTATGAATATTGTATAAAGATTTGACAAAGATGCGTTGAGAATTAAATTGACAAAGAACCAATTTATAGAGTTTTTTTTCCTTTAAAACAATAACTTAAATTGAGCCGACCACTCTACCGAATGACCCCAACCACATTTTGATCCTTCACGAGCCGATCGTGTCAAGGTAGGGTGTGTAGGGGGTCGCTCCCTTGTCTATGTGACAAGGTGTCGCACCCCAACCGATGGTGGAAACATCGGGATGAGACGAACAAATTGCTCAAAACGTCAAAACACTACTTTGCGACAATATTTAATAACTCAAAATTTCATTCATACTAAAATGATTATACATTGGTTCGAAGTGGAAATACAACAAGTTTCAATGACAATACATTATGAAAGAAAATACATAAATTAAATCTAGGAGTGTATCTAAACCACCCTAAATAGATTTCTTCAACGACATCAACTAGTTTTCCTACAACATGTATTAAAATAATATATATCAACAAAAGGTTGGCGAGCATACAAGTTTGTTACATAGCATAATAGTAATAAAGTTTGACTCATATCCAACATGGTAATCATGGCATATAATTGTTATAACATACTAAATATGTGATTTTATATCTCAATCCAACGTCTAACGCAATCATGTTTACCCAAATCATCGAAACGAAAATGGTGTAATATAGTTTACTTAACAATACCACAAGTTTACGGGCGATGCGTTACTCCTATAGCGTTATATTTGTTAAGGTAGGCTAGCAAAGTTAATAAGCATATAACACAAGTCTAACGTAGCATGCGATAATCAAGAATATGTATAAGTATCATGTTAATAATGGATAGAGTAAATTGTGTAAACAAGTTTTATAGTGATTTGTGATTTATACATGTTGCACCCAAAGTGTTTAAAATGGAAAATAGGATTCGAGTATACTCACGGTTTTGCAAAGCTTTTCCTTTGTTATCCCGTGAAGGTTGAAGAGTTTGGAGATGGAACACCGAGATTACCCTACATGGGGTAAACGAAGGTGTGTGAGCATTGGGATGATAATGGAGAACTTGGAAGTTGGAATGTAAAGTATGACAAAGTATACATATAAGAAAGTAGTCACCTAGGTCTAGCACTCGTTTTTGACACTCTGGGAACCCATAAGGGTTAGCATGATTTCATAGGTGTAACACCTATTAGAGTCATAATGAGGAACTAAACACTTCGGTGATTGAACTTAATAACTTGACGAATAGCTATTTGGTTAACATCAAGGGTTCGGTTTTAGGTACTTTATATAAATTATAATATAAATATAAGTCAAGTAGGAGGTAGGAGGAATAAACCATCCATTTAAGACCTCTATAAATTCATGTAAGTCAAGCATGAGGTAGGAGGATCAAACCATCCATTTAAGGGACCTCTTTAGGTTTCACCACCACACATGTTGCCATAGGCGACAAGAAAGGTCATGAACATACATTAAGGAAAGAAATGGTTACAACTAATCTAGGAAAACATCAAGTGATGCGTGGATTTGTAGTTAGGATAGCCCAAGCTATCCAATAATCACACAACTTCAAGTACAAGACTTGTTCATCACTTGTGAGTTAGAAACTCTATCAAAACAGAAAGTTTGTGAGGTTTAAACCTCTAGATTTAGATGTCACACCCTTTTTTTAAGCCCAACTAACTATACATTTGATTATGAGCATTAGGACATAGGAATGTGTATGAGTTACCTCAAGTTCAAGTAGTTTAACAAAGTTTACATTAAAAACAGAAAGTTTATGGCACTTTGGAGCCTTTTATGGTGATGTTCCAGCTTTGGTTTTCCATGGAAAACCTATGAAAACATACCCAAGGTTGTTCCAAGTGTTAAGAAAGAAGAACTAATGCAAAAAAAGAGGTAGAAGTGAACTTATGCTCACTTTAGCAACTAATGATGAATCTGCCAAGTTACTAATTTCCAGCTAAATATGGAGTTGTTTGAGAGTGTTTGAGGGAGTAGGAAAGTGGAAGAAGTGTGGAGGAGGCTTGGTTTTTATCGGGTATGATTAGGGTTGAGTGTAGTTGAGTATTAAATGCAAGAAGCACAAAACAAACTTAACAAAACACACAAAACTGCCCAATCCCGCAGCTGAAACAAACATTCTGCGGATCGGGGGCCTTGGTGTAGCGCGTAGCCCCAAGGGGGTTAGGCTACGCGTGCGGCGACGCCCCTGTTTTCCGTTTTCCGTTTGATTTCTTTCATTTTGGCCCCCAAACTTCCTATAATTCATCATTTTATGCATAATCTTTGATATTTAATATGTTTTCGATTATAATAAATGTGTGTAAGTATAAATTGAATATCGCGAATGCATGTACGAATGTATGCACGTATAATAAGTATCAATTGCGTATAAAAGTTGATTAAATTGCAAATAAAACAAGTGTGTATAAAATATGAATTTCATTATGATCAAGGTCTCGGATTACAAAGTTGATATTGAAAGATGATACAAGTACAAGGTTTCCGAAAATAGAAAGTTTCCCAAATTGGAAAGTACAACAACACTTGCTAAATATAGAAAGTGTGAAAAGCAGGGCGTTACAGTCTCTCATCCTTTAGGAAATTTCGTCCCGAAATTTAGGAAGATGCAACGAACAGGTGCGGATACTTAGTCTTCATATCACTTTCGAGTTCCCAAGTAAACTCAGTGCCACGTTTTCCTTCCCATCGAACCTTAACGATAGGAATTCGACTGTGCCTTGCTTGACTCCTCGGTCCATGATTTCGACATGTTTCTCCACGAAGTGCAAAGTTTCATTGATTTGAAGATCTTCAAGTAGAACTTGAAGTCCTTCTTCAGCTAGACACTTCTTGAGATTTGAAACATGAAAGACAGGATAAACGTTGTTGAGTTCTTCAGGTAGGTCGAGTCGATACGCAACCTTGCCAATCCTTTCGAGAATTTTGAAAGGACCTACGTAGCAAGGTTCGAGTTTACCTTTCTTACCAAAACGAACTACACCCTTCCAAGGGGATACCTTGAGAAGTACTTGATCACCAACGTTGAATTCCAAAGGTTCGCGTCTTTTGTCAGTGTAACTCTTTTGACGACTTCGAGCTTTGAGTAGATTATCACGTATTTGTAGGACCTTGTCGGTTGTTTCTTGTATGAGTTCGGGACTAGTGATTTGAGCTTCACCAATCTCATGCCAACATATATGTGATCGACATTTTCGGCCATATAATGCTTCAAACGGTGCCATTTGGATACTAGCGTGATAACTGTTATTGTATGAGAACTCTACCAATGGTAAATGTGAATCCCATCAAAATCGATTACGCAAGAACGAAGCATAACTTCCAGAGTTTGAATTGTACGCTCGGTTTGACCATCGGATTGAGGATGAAAAGCAGTACTAAGATTGAGATGAGTACCGAGAGCTTTTTGGAAGGTTTGCCAAAGACGCGAAGTGAAACGACCATCACGGTCCGAGATGATGTCAATGGGGATACCATGACGACAGATGACTTCATCCGCGCAAATACGAGCCAATTTCTCGACTTTATAATCTTCACGAATGGGGAGAAAGTGCGCGGTTTCGTCAAACGGTCAATGATGACCCAGATACTGTCGTGACCAAAGTTACGAGGGAGTTTAGTAATGAAGTCCATATCGATACTCTCCCATTTCCAGACAGGAATTTCTAGTTGTTCGAGTAGACCAGAGGGACGTTGATGCTCAACTTTCACTTTGGAGCACGTGAGACATTTCGAGACGTAAAGAACGATATCTTTCTTCATGCCAGGCCACCAATAATATGTACGTAAGTCTTAGTACATCTTGTCAGCAACGGGATGAATGGAATATCGAGATTTGTGAGCTTCCTTCATCAAGAAGTCACGAAGGTTGTCACGATTCGGGATCCAGACTCGATTGAGATAGTATAACATACCATCGGCTTTGGACAAAAGTTGCTCTTCGGCACCACACTTCATTGGAGTTTTTTGCCAAAAGAGTGTTGGTGGAAAAGTTATTTACCAAAATAGGTTATTTGAAAAATAATTACTAAAATAGGTGTTTTGCAATGATTTTTTTCTCAAATTGGTGAGGGTGAAAAAAATATTTACCAAAATGGGTGATTTTAAAAATATTTATTAAAATGAGTGTTTTTTTTTCTTATTTCTTTATTATTAACTAAACTGTTATATTTTTTTTTTCAGTTAACCTAATATGTTTTTAATTTATTTTTCTCCAAAACAAATTACTCGTTATATTTTATTTACTTTTTTAACTAACCAAAATATGATTTTTTTTCTTAACGCTTTTTCTTTTATTTCTTTTTACATTTAATATAAACTAAATAATTCTAATATAAAGTTTACTCCTAGAGTTTTAGAGATGTAAACAATCACTAAAGTAGCACCTTCATGTTTATTTATTTAACTTTAACCGAACAAATAATCGAACACAAATATGGTTTTCTTTTTCGTAAACAAGACATGTATTCATGTTTAGATTAACTGAATGAAATATATGTTGTTTGTGACCATTAAAAAATAAGTTGATGATAAAAAATAATAATACAGTATCAAGTTGGCCAATAAAATTACGAACCAATCAATCTATCTAAATATTTTGCCCACTGATTGTTAATAAAATTTATGTAATTATAGGAAACACTATATTATGGTTTTCATTTGAATCCGTAATAAACGACACAGACAATAGTAAATATGAAAATTACCCTTAAAAATATTATATTAGAACAGTAAATGAGAGGTATTAGCATTTAAAAATTAAATGAATTCAACGATTTCAATTTATTTTAACGTGGATTTCATTATATTAAAAAATATAATAAATAATAAGTTAGTTAAAGATCTATATAGGGTATGTTTGGCAAAAGTAGCTGTTGTTGGTAGCTGGAAGCTGGCGGCTGGAGGCTAGCTGGTGGCTGGAGGCTGAAAGCTGGTAGCTGTAGTTGTAGCTTTTTAGATATATTTAGGTGTTTGGCAGAGTGGCTGGAGCTTTTAATAAAATGTATAAATGACCAAGATGGACATTAAAAAGTTGGTACATTAGAAAGTTCATTATTTTTAGAGGTTAAAATAGTCATTTTTTTCCTAAAAGCTTGTAGCTCATTCTAAACGCTACTAGTATGAGCGTTTAACCAAAAGCTTCAAGCTCCTAACCTAAAAGCTTCTAGCTCCTTCAACCAAACAAGGCTTTTTATTAAGTTGTAGCTTTTTCTTAAAAGCTTAAAGCTTGAAGCTCCTAAAAGCTTCTAAAAGCTCCATACCAAACATACTCATAATGAGATCGAAGAAATGAATATAAATGTGATAGGTTGATTAAATAAAAATTGAAGAATTAAAATCGATTAGTTAAAAATAAAGAAACATAGAAAAACACCCATTTTGGCAATTATTTTTCAAATCACCCATTTTGGTAAATATTTTTTCCACCAACACCCTTTTAGGAAAAAACTCATTTAAGGCCCTGATACTCCACAATTCACTTCCATATCGATCTGTCAGTTTAGCCCATAATTAAATGTCTAAAGTCAAATTATTTTGATTTAGCCCACTAACAGTACTTTGCAATCCAATTGTCACGTGAATTTGTCTCCTATTACTTCCGATCAACAATTTAGATTTAACTACAGAATTAATTCAACTCTTTAATACTAATTTAATTGCATTTATGAATTTATTAACATTAGTATATGAACCTATGACAAATCTCCTCATTTTCTTTGATTCATTCTAACACCCAACAAAAACACTTATTAAATATGTATTAGAGTTAATTACGTTTTTTCTCCATGTTGTTTGTCAAAAATAAAAATATATTTAAATCTAAAACAGAACCTCAACAAACCTTTACCCTTTCCCACGGCACTCTTATCCCTTCTCCAACCTTCTCACTGTTCTTTCTTATTAAAATTCAAGAAATGCCCATTAAATTTTCAGTCAAATTCAATAATCTAAAAACCCATCATATCTTTGAAGCTCCCTTTGGCTCTAGGTATGTGTTTCATTTTGATGTAGTGCGTTTTTGTGTAGTGTTTCACGTCATTCAGTGGGGAAATTGTAAATAAAAAATGTTCAATCGTAGTTTTTCATCATCTCTAAATTTGATGATTGAATCGATGTTTAACTTATATTCACAATCTGAATCAAGCTCGTAAATCAAGGCAAAATTCAGAAGCAAATCTGAAATTTAGAGAGAGAATCGGAGCTGTTTGTAGAGAGAGAAAGTTCCGGCGATCACTCCACCTTTGTAGAGAGAGAATCAGAGTTGTTTCTGGAGAGACTACCAGATCTTCAAACGACCACTCAGTAGATAAATGGGGAGTAGGTGGAATTCAGAGCTGTGATGTTGTGGATGTCGTTTACTTTGCCGAAGATAAATGGAGCGGAAGTGGAATTCAGAGGTGTGATGTTGTGGTGGCCGTTTATTGGTAATATTGAAATTGTGTGATGCTTTTGAAATCCGTGTAAAGGTATTAGGGTGTTGTTGCAGGTTTAACTCATTGAAGAAGAAGGGAAAATGTAAAGGTTTGTTGAGGTTTTACTTTAAATTTAGATATATTTTTGTTCTTTTTAACAAGGGCATTATGGGCATTTCACATATACTTGATGACATTAATAGATGAGGTCAATGGAGGTGGACTGTAATAGTTACATAAATGAAACCACAAGGTCTGTTGTGACACTTTTTAAACTAATGGACTGAAATAGTGATTTTTGACAAACCACAAGGACGAAAAACGTAATTAACTATATATATTATCATTTTAGCACCCGTTAAACCAGAAAATCCCAACACAACATAAGTATAATAAACCAGTACAAAGTGACACATTAAACTACTAAAACGTGTACAAAACTAAAACAAATGCAACGTGTCAAGTTGCATTAAAAGTAGGGTATTTTGTTGGTATTGTAAGTTATAGCTAGTGCCGGTATCGTGTTGGTACATGGTACCTTGACAATCGAACCGATCTGATACCGACGTTAGTACCAACTGTTCGACTTCAAATCTTTTTGCCAGTGCGATGTGTATATTTTTTTAACAACATTTCGACGTTAAATGTTTTTTTGCGGAGTGAATGCTAATGAACAAGTAGATGGAAACGAGATTTTTTTATTTAGGTTAATATTAATGTACAAATCGTCGAAATCGAGCCTTACAAATTTTAAGAATTCCATTGCAATGTGTGGATTTCATCCACCTGGTTCTCCCTTATTTTTTTTACCAACGCATCACATTTTTAAATTGTACTCTTAGATACACATGTTCTTAGGCCCGTCTTTAAAAATGTTAAAAAAAGTTGGATCCTCAGCAATATAAAAAAATTGGGTCTTACCCCCTAAATGATTGAGAATTAATATATGTTTGATTGTTTGAAATTTGAGCCTTTTATGACTGAGTTCGCCAATTTAACATTAGTTATTTAATTTTGAGTTTATATTTTTGGTCTATTAAAATAGTTGCAACTATAAGTATTATAACAGAATTAGGGAAAGCAAAACCCAATACCAACGGGTATACCCGAAACCCGAAATATATGGACCAGATATACCTAAAGCCCGACAGGTATGGGCCGGGTATAGGATTAAAAAAATTTTAAATTCGGGTAAGGGCATGGGATTTAGTGATACCCACCCGATACCGGCCAGTTTACCCGAAAAGTATGTTAATTTAAATATAATTTTCTAATTGTATAAACTTTAGTACATACACTTATTCATTATTCATAGATTTTGCTCTGTTGTTTGTTTTCAAAACTTGAACATACACACACAAGATTTTAAGTTTAGTTATATTGTTTCTATGAAGATTAAAAATGTGTGTTAGCTTTGTGATTTTTCTAAATACATTTCAAGTTGCCAGAGAGATTATTTGGGTCCTGATTAATGCTACTATTTTTCATGTCTGATGTTCGATTAAATGCAAAATATATAATCAAGTTCTTAATGGTCTATGTGGTGATTATAGAATGTTTGTCACTAATATAGAGAATTGTGATCAGAAACCCTCATTCTCTCAACTACGTGCCAAATTATTGACTCATGAGAGTAGATTAAAACAAACTGAGTCGAATTTCAATACCTCTGCTCCAATTTCTGCAATGGCAGCCATGAATCTTCATACGTTACCACATGAATCTTCAAATAAAACTGCTGTTGTTTGCCAAATATGCGAAAAACCAGGGCATAAAGCATCTTTTTGTTATTATCGCTTTTTTGGTAACTCCGGTGGTATTTTTGGGCATTCCGGCGGTCGTTCTGTTTGTGGACGGTGGAGAGGTCGCGGTTCAGGAAGAACTGGTGGCCGTCACACTAATCAAGCCGGAGTTGGTCGAGGTTATCATTTACAGTGGCAGAACGATGGCGGTCAACGGGGGTTTTCGGCGAATTATGCAGGATATGTTGGTGGTCAACTTGATTCTAGGGTTTCTGATGTTAGTGGTGCAGGTCAAGTGAGAGGTTATGATCAGAGGATATTTGGTTCTGATGTTGGTCAAGTGAATTCTCTTGGACCTAATGTTATGCACCAACCAGGTATTTTGGGGCCAAGCCCAAACATGTTCCTGCCCAGTAGTGGTTTTACTCAGGCTTCTGTTCAGAACAGTAGTGGGCTGAATAATTTTGGTCAGCCAAATGGGTCAGCAGATTCTCCTAATTTTAGGCCAACACATTTTGCTAATTGGGCTGATATTGCTCAAACGTCACATGATGGGCCGCATTTTGGATTGATGGCAGATTTGTCTACTATTTGTGATAAAGTTGATTCGTGGATACCTGATTCTGGAGCGACTGCTCACATGACAGCGGATTCTTCTCTAGTTTTTGGAGCCGTTCCTTATACTGGCTCTGAACGTGTTGTTGCTGGCAATGGTACGTCACTAGCTATTACTCATATTGGCTATGCTTCACTTCATTTGTCTAGTCGTACTATTTTGCTTAAACATGTTCTAGTAGTTCCTTGTATTGGCAAGAACTTACTTTCTATTACACAGCTTGTTATTGATCACCCTATTGCTATCATTTTCTCACATTTTGGGTTGTCTATTCAGACGCTCGATGGACAGCTCCTCCACCACACGCGTGGTAGTCCACATCAGCTGTATTCTTTGACTGCTGTTGCTTCAGTTCCTCGAGAGACGTGGCACTCTCGACTTGGACATCCATCCGATGTTGTGTTAGCTAGAATTCCATTTTTACATTCTGGGAATAAATCCATGATTTCACATTGTACTGCTTGTAGTATCTCGAAATCAAAACGTTTACTGTTTGAGACTATTGTGACACATTCTATTGTACCTTTACATGTGATTCATTGTGATATTTGGGTCCATCTCCTGTTATGTCTCGTGATGGTTTCAGATACTTTATTACGTTTATTGATGATTTTAGCAGATTTACATGGATTTATCCGCTGACACATCGCTCACAAGCGGTTGAATCGTTTTATCATTTTACACCGCTTGTTAAGAATCTCTTTTCATGCACTATTAAACACCTTCAGTGTGATGGTGCTCCCGAGCTTATCCATGGACAGATGGCCCGATATCTTTCTAAATCGGGAATTGCCTATCGAATTTCATATCCATACACACCCCAACAAAACGAGGTTGCTGAGCGGAAAAACTGCCATCTATCTGAGATTGCTCGAGCTCTTTTATTTCATGCGCACTTACCAAAGAAATTTTGGTATGATGCTTATGCTACTGCAGCTTATCTCATTAACCGGTTACCTACACCTGTTCTTCACTATTCCTCTCCTTTTGAGACATTGTTCGGTTCTCGACCAGATTATTCTATTCTTCGTACCTTTAGGTGTTTATGTTATCCATTTCTTGGCGACATTCGAGTGGATAAACTTTCACCCAAGTCCACACCTTGTATTTTTGTTGGATATGCACCTTCTCATCTTGGATATCTTTGTTATGATCCTCATACGTCTCGCACTTATACCTCTCGCCATGCTCGATTTCATGAGACGATTTTTGATATTCCAGGGAGTTCTACTTCTCCTACGTCTTCCTCTGACTCACCCGATGGTTACTCGATCTCGTGATCATACACGACAGCCGCGCCAGTTTCCTGATCATGTTCTTCTTCATGTCTCTACTACTCCCACTACTGAGCCTTCCACATTTCGACAGGCTCAGCAGTAGGGATGAGATTGGTATCATACCGGTACCGATACCGAAAATACCGTTACCGAAATTAAGGAAAAGAGGATACCGAATACCGTACCGAATTTTTCCAGTTCGGCAATGGTACGGTACCGGTATTTCGGTATTTTACTGCATTGGTACCGCTTTTGTGTTTTCCATTGTTTTACCTAAAAAATATCATGTAAAAATTATAGATTAATTCAACCATAATATCATTACAACATGTGGTGAACTTGTGGATTAATTTAATCCAACCAAATTTGGATTAAATCAATAAAATCGATGTATATAGTGACCATTAACAAGATACAACAGTTTTATTTGTTCAACCAAATATGTTAGAATACCTTAAAGAAAATATCGATTTGGATTATGGATAGTGATAAAGGATTTTAGGTTTAGGTTTTATTATGTATTAGTATATATTGCAAATGTCGACTCTTTGTAACCCAACCTAAAAACCTATTGGAATTCATTATTAAATACGGTATCAATACCGGTATTTACCAAAAAATACCGGCATCGATACCGTTAAATACCGATACCGGAATTCAAAAAATCTATTACCGATATCGGTACCGTTTATGATCGATATGGTACGGTATCGGTACGGTACCGGTAAGGTACCAGTACGGTACCGGTATTTCGGTAAAAAATCTCATCCCTACTCAGCAGTATTCTGTTTGGTGGGATGCGATGCGTACTGAGATTGATGCGCTTCATGCCAACCAAACTTGGCGTTTGTTTCAGGCTCCCAATGATGCCAATATTGTTGGTTGTAAGTGGGTTTACAAGATTAAGCATAATCCTGATGGATCGGTGAGTTGCTATAAACCTCGGCTTGTTGCCAAGGGCTTTCATCAGACTGAGGGTATTGACTATACAAAGACTTTTAGTCCTGTGGTCAAACCTACTACTATTCGTCTTGTTCTTTAAGTCGCTTTTTCTCGAGGATGGTCTATTCGTCATGTTGATGTCAACAATGCATTTTTACACGGGGATCTTTCTGAGACAGTGTATCTGACACAGCCCCCGGGCTTTGTTGACACATCCAGACCACATTATGTTTGTCGTCTGTAGAAGGCTCTTTATGGCCTGAAGCAGGCTCCTAGAGCTTGGTTTTCCAAGCTATCCATGTCTCTTATTACTCGTGGTTTTACTCAGTGTATTTCAGATGTCTCTCTCTTTGTTTACAGTCAGGATTCGATATTGTGATATGTCTTGATCTATGCTGATGACATCATTATTAATGGGAGTACTCCTAATTTTGTTACTGGTTTGATTGAGCGCTTACACTCTCAGTTTGCACTCAAGGATTTGGGTCAGTTGTCGTATTTTCTGGGAGTTCAGGCTACGTTCTCTGAGGATGTATTACATTTATCACAACAGCGCTACTTACTTGATTTGTTACAGCTTACTGGTCTTGCTGATTGTCGACCATTATCTACACCTGTCTCTTCTGGTAGACAGCTTTCTCGACATACTGGTGACCCTTTATCTGATCCCACTACTTACCGGAGTATAGTTGGTGCATTACAGTATCCTGTGCTGACATGACAGAGATTGCATATGCGGTTAGTAATGTGTCGCAGTTTCTTCAGACACCTACTGATCGACACTGGGTCGCTGTTAAGCGTATTTTACGGTACCTTAAGGGTACTGTCTCTCATGGGTTATGCATACGCCGGTCTACCTGTTTTGATTTACATGCTTATAGTGATGCTGACTGGGCAGGGTGTCCTGATGATCGACGTTCTACCACAGGTTATTGTGTTTTTCTTGGGCCTAACCTCATCAGTTGGAGCTCAAAGAAACAGCATACAGTTGCCAGATCGAGTACTGAGGCTGAGTACCGTGCTCTTGCTCATACCGCTGCAGAGTTGCGATGGATTACATCTATGTTACATGAGTTACGTATTACGTTGTCTTGTCCACCTTCTCTTTGGTGCGACAATATTGGAGCTACATATCTTGCAGTCAACCCGGTGTTTCATCAGCGCACCAAACACCTAGAGATTGACTTGCATTTCATTCGAGACATGGTTTTGACGGGTATTTTACATGTTCGATATGTTTCTACTACCTCACAGATTGCAGATATTCTGACCAAAGGATTGTCTAGTATTTGGTTTGATAGTCTGAGGTCCAAGCTTCACGTGGATGCTCCCCGTTTAGCTTGAGGGGGCATATTAGAGTGTATGTATGAGTGGAGTTTATATGCAGAGTAGTACAGCTGTATAGTTGTTAGAGTTTGTTGAGTTAGTTTAGATGGTCTATAAATACCTGTTGTATTGTTCATATTTTAGAAAGTGAAAACCGTTTTCATTCTACACAAGTTACTTACTTATCTCAGGTGTATAAGTATTATAAAGTTATTATAAATTTATGATAAAACTTATATGTATGTAATGTACATTTTAAATTTATAATAGTTGTTGCATAAATAAAATTATATAGTTGTTGTATAAATAAAATATATAGTAATTATAATAGTAAAATATGTATCTGGAAATCCCAACATATATCTTTTTACAAACTAATAAAAGGTATACCCGACACCCGCGGGTATACCTGGTACCCGATGGGTAATTACTAGACAAATACCCGACGGGTATTGGGTCGGGTATGGGACACGATTTTACATCTGGGTATGGGTATGGGATTACCAATACCCGACCCATTGCTATCCCTATGTGTTCCAAAGTAGTAGTACGCTAATTAGTTAATTATGTAGATATATGTTTCAAATATGCATTTGAATATGACATGTATGTATGTTATTTATCATATTTCCTTTATTGTAGTTATTCAAATAGTAAATTATATAAACTTTAGAGTAAAAAATGTATATTTTCCTCGTGAGCAGGGCGGACCCACCCTATCCCGTGGGTGGGCGGCCGCACCCCTTGAAAAAAAAATTATGGTTAATTTCCGCGAAAAATCCCGACCGCACTCCTTGAAAAATTCCGACCGCACCCCTTGGAAATTTTCGTCCGCACCCCTTAGAAAAAAATGTTACGAATTTTTATAAATTTCTTTTTTATGAACACGGATTGAAACCCGACCTAATATTGTGTAGAGATGGGCATAAAAACCGGTTCCGAACCCGAACCGGTGGAACCGAACTGGAACCGGTTCCAGTTCCTACCCGACAGTAAGTAGAACCGGTTCCGGGTTCAAAATACCCGTTGGTTCCAACCCGGTTCCACAATTTTACCATTTGAATCGGGTAGGAACCGGTTCCTAACCGTACCCGGTTCCTACCCGTACCCGGTTCCTACGTGGAACCGGTTCCTGACCGTTGTAATATTACCGTTGGAACCGGTTATAGCCGTTAAAAAAGTTACCGTTGGAACCGGTTCCTGACCGTTAGAACCGATTCTATATATATTTTTTTGAAATCTATTGTTTAACACACAATTTCTCATATCTATCCTTCTTGTTACATTTCCTTCTTGTTCTTTTTCACATTCTAATCAACAAATGGCCTCAAAGAGTTCCAAAAACGCAAATTCCCAATCCGTTAACAATGTTCCTCAAGAACATTCGGTTCCATATGTGGTTGGAACATTGTCTCATAATCGCAGTAAGGAAGTTTGGAGCAATTGGGAGTTGGTCGAGATGAGTGACGGCTTACAAAAAGCTCAATGTAAACATTGTGGATCGTTATTAGCTAAGGAATCAAACTCAACGTTAACGAAGCATATTAATAAGTATTGCAAAGTTTTAAAGGAAATGACATCCGGTCAAGTTCCACTTTCCAAAGATGGTACCATTTTTCGTTATGAGCAAAAATTAGCTCGCGATCGGATGGCGAAGTTGGTGATACAAAAAGTGTTGCCGTTTGGACACTTCGACGACCCCGATCTTACAAATCTTATTCGGGAGACGCTACAACCTCGCTATAAACATGTAAGTCATCGCACTTTAAAACGTCTTTGTTTAAGTTTATGGGAAAATGCAAAAAAAGATTTAATTGTTTTTTTTAAGAATTTAAAAACTAGTGTAAACCTAACTAGTGATGTGTGGTCGGCTCCACATGGTTTACCGAAATCGTACATATGTGTCACCGCTCATTGGGTTGATCCCGATACATGGCAAATGATGAAGCGTACGATTGCGTTTGACGAGTTTCCTTCTCCTCATACGGGAGAAAATATTTATAAAATTATAAATGGCACAATAATTAAATATGGTTTAGAAGATAAAATTTTTTCAATATCCTTTGATAACGCTTCAAACAACACAACGGCGATTGAAAAATTAAAGTTGAAGTACAAACCAATACTTGATGGTGTTTTTTTTCACACACGATGTGTTGCACATATTATTAACTTAGTAGTGCAAACCGGTTTAAAAGATCAATTTGTATCGGATTTTATTATAGCATTTAGAGCTATGCTCCAAGATGTTTTCAAAAGTGGAAAAGAAAGATATCAAGAATATAAAAAACTTTGTAAAGATGTCAACCAAAAAATTATTGGACCGAATTGGGATATACCGACTCGTTGGAATTCAACTTGTCATATGTTAGAAATGGCTATAAAGCAAATGGGCACTTTAAAATCTTTTCATACAACTTTAAGTGATGAGTACCTTGTCGTCCCCTTTCCCGACACGGCTTGGGAAAATATTAATAACCTAAGTACTTTTTTACAAGTTTTTAAAACTACAACGACTTTGATTTCCGGTGTTTATTATCCTACTAGTTCTAAAGTTGTGGACCAATTGTATTTGATAACAACTAATTTTAAAAAGTTTGAAAATTCTAGTGACATGTTAAGGAATATGACGAGACCAATGATTCAAAAATTTTAAAAATATTTTTTAGAACTACCACCCGTTTTTCTATGTGCCGCTGCTTTAAATCCAGCTTTAAACGTACCGGGTGTTGAAGCTTTAATTGATGAAATTTATGACAAGTTGGATATGCATGAGGAGGATCCAACTTTAAAAGAAAAAACAAAAAAAATATTCAATGAGTGTATGGCAAAACTTTATGATCATTATTTAAAAAAATATGGTGAAAAAAATCATACAAATTTGTTTGAGTCTCGGTCCACGGCCTCTAACGATGAAACAAGCGGGGATCCACTTATAACCATGTTGAATGTCGTTAGAGACGAGACCGCTAGACAACAAAGGGGTAGTGAACCAACAAGTGAACTTAGGAGATATAAAAAAAATCAGTATTCGCTTACTATGACCACCGAGGAGTATAGGAAATTTGATGTTTTGGCATGGTGGAAATCGAAAGAATCCGAATACCCGATTCTAGCCACCATGGCTCGTGATATACTAACGGTCCAAGCTTCCACGGTAGCTTCGGAAAGTGTGTTTTCTCTTAGTGGCAGGGTTTTGTCAATTAGAAGAACAAGACTAACTCCGGAATCGCTAGAGATGGCAATATGCTTAAAGGACCATTTGGATGCCGTTGATCGTGTTCAACATAAAACTAGTCTAGAAGATGAAGTTGATTTAGAGCATAAAATTGTTGACGAAGAGGAGGACGAAGAAGTGGAGACTAACGATTCGGACGACGATTGTACCGAGGTACCCGTACCTAAGAGAAACTCGTCGGAAAGTGTTGCACCTGCCGCTAGTAAACGATCAAAGAAATAAAATCTTACTAGAACCGGTTCTGAGTAATTTTTTATTTTTTTTTTGTAACCGGTTAATTTTTTTTATATATTGTAACCGATTAATTTGTTTTTTAATTTTAATCGATTATTGTTAATATTTTTATTTATCAGTGTAACTAATAATAAAATTCAAACATAAAAAACACAATAGTAGCGTTCCAAAAATAGATGTAAAAAAACACAATAGAAGGGGTTTTTAATTTTAATCGATTATTGTTACACAAACTTTATTAAAACACCAACAATAACATTTATCAGGAACCGGTAAGTAGGAAGGGGTTTATATAAAAAAAAAACGATTTTTTAATCAGGAACCGGTTCCACCGGTAACATTTTATCAGGAACCGGTTCTAAACAGTAAAGTCAGATTTTACTGTCAGGAACCGGTTCTGCACAGTAAAGTCAGGTTTTTTACTGTTAAGAACCGGTTCTGAACAGTAAAAGTCAGATTTTTACTGTCAGGAACCGGTTCTGAACACTATCAGGAACCGGTTCCACACCATACCCGGTTCCACACTATACCCGGTTCCATAATACCCGTACCCGGTTCTACACGGTTCCATATTCTTGGCTGTGAACCCGGGTAGGAACCGGACCCGGTTCCACACCATACCCGGTTCCAATGACATCCAAGTAGAACCGGTTCCGGGTTGGAACCGGTTCCGGGTAATAATAATACCCGATTTTGCCCATCTCTAATATTGTGAACAAGTTAGCCCACTATTCATTAAACAAACTTGTATTCAATTTAGCCCATTAAGCCCAAGTTATTATCAATTAAAGCCCAACCCAATACAACTTTAACTAACCCACAATATCAGTCCACTACACAAAATTCCCAACTCCCGCCCTCATCTGTCGCTCCCATGACTGCAGAACGTCGACTGTTCGACTGCCAGCCCCACCCTCATTCGAAATTCCGACATCAGCAGCAAAATTCCGGCCACCTTCTTCTTCTAATAGCAAATGTAAGACATGTACATGGTTTGTTTTTGGTTATTTTAATGTTTAGTTTATGTAATTTTGTTCAAGACTCAAGAGATAACAGGAAGAAGGGTTAAAAAAGTTTGAACTTTTATGTGTTTTGAGGTATTTTTGGGGTTGTTCTAGTCTTTATAGGATGGGTATTTTGTTTCTTAATTTCTTTTTATTATATGATTCTAGTTTAGGGTTTGAAAAATTGAAATTCATAACTTGTTGATGTGAAGAAGTAGTTCCGATCGTAAAAATTCTCGCCGGAATCGCAAAAATTCCGGCCATAACAGTACCGAATCGCAAGATACCTTGATTTGTTTTTAGTTATTTTGATGTTTATGTGGTTTTTTCAAGAGATGATAGATATATATATATATTTGTTAAAAAGGTTTACATTTTATGTGTTTTGATGTATTTTTGGGTTGTTCTAGTCTTTAGTAGGGTGGTTTTGTTGATTATATGATTGTTGATTGGTAAACAACAATTACTAGGGCTTGAAATTCAATTTTTTAAATTGAAAATTAGGGAATATGGGTTATGGTTAAACACTTGAAGATCCTTGTTTATTTTGTATGTGATAGGATTAGGAAGAAACCATGAGTACGGAAGTTATGGCGCGATTTCTCAAGAGGAAAGGGGTTGGACCACTTTTTGCCGGATTCTTATAATTAAAGACCAAGGTATGTTTTTTGAACTTTGATGCCTTTTGTTGTTAGGTTACTTACTTATGATGGTTTTTTATGATGTTTACTTGTTTTACTTGAAACTTTGTTGTTAATATGATAGGAAGTTAGGAACTAAGGTTTGAGTGTTTGAAAATTGAAATTGAACCGACCTGACCTGCTATGAAACTTTGTTTGTTTATGTTTACTTGTTTTACATGACCCGACCCGATCCGAACCTGAAACTTTGTTTGTTTATGTTTACTTGTTTTACATGACCTGACCCGATCCGACCCGCTATGAACCAATTTTTTTTATATAGCTATGGGTCTAAAATCTTTAAAAATTTTCCGCACCCCTCAGAAAAAAAATCCTTAGTCCGCCACTGCTCGTGAGTTTTCCTTTTTGTTGATATATGAATATGATTTTGTGATAATTCTGAAAAGTATATCCATTATACATACACACCTTTACAATTGATTAAAACAAATCAGTGTCCTAGTCATGGTTTTTTATTTTTATTTTTTTATAATTGATTAAAACAAACAAGTGTCTTAGTCATGGTTTTTTTACCCTTGTCACGGTTTTTTTTTCTTTTTATAATTTTTATAATTGATTAAAACAAATCAGTGTCTTGGTCATGGATTTTTTACCCTTAAAATAAACTAATCACTGATTTAATTTCACCCGTAGCGAACAACTTAGTCTACATTTTATATCTAGAGCCGTCATATAAAACTGGATATGGCTGGGCCGGACTGGCCCGTGTGCTATTTAACTTTTTTTTATATCTAGTATTGTATATGTATATATAACTAGAGAAAGTGTATTCTATAATTGACCTTAACGTATGATGCGTACGCGATGTGAGTTTCACATGTTATAATCTGCGAAAACAAAAACCCGCATGTTATAAAACCTATAAATCCGCATGTAATTATAACCATCATGACCGCATGTTTATAAAACATAAGGTGGCCATAAAATCGCATGTTGTATGAACCTAAAACCGCATGTTGCATGAACCTAAAAGCACATGTACAAATATCAACCATGATTGCATCCGCATGTTGTAATCTAAAACCGCATGTTATATTTCATCTCGTATGCAACGTCTGTTAAGGCCAATTGTATAAAATTATTTATATATTATATATTAGATTAATATAAAATAAAAGTCGTCTAAGAGTAACACCGTAAGGTCCAAGAGATTTCTTATGACTTATTGGGCTTAACTGAAGAGTGATGTGGGCTAACTCCTATGGATCGCATGTACCCCAACCCCGATTGAGTGATGATGGAATGAAAATGAACATTATCACTAACCAAGCAACCACGAGATTGCGATCACGGAAAGAAAAAAGCTCACTCAAACCCTTTCCTATGATCCTTAAATAGTGCAACACCCAATATTTTTTTTATGAGTTCACTTTTTCCGATGACCAAATTTATCACAAGCAAATATTTAATTTTCGGGCTGGGATGGTAAATTTCTCACAACCACATGTTAAGCCAATGAAGCAATATCAACTAAATAAATAAATATATGAGAATGTTAGTCGGAGAAAAATTGGCGTTCCATGGCATCATCTTATCACGTGTTGAAGTATTTGGAGGGCTAGGAATGAGCTAAGGTTAGCCGGTAAGTAGGCTAAGATTGAAGATATTTTTGGCAAAATTAAAGCGTTGTGGTTTTTGTGGTTTAAAAGTAGGTTTAAAAAGTCCATTGCTTCGTCTGATTGGTGTAAATATATAATTATGTAAATTGTTTGTGTGTTTTTGTTGCCTTGGTTTTCAAAGTTGGCGTGCTTCTAATAAAGTTTGCCTTAAAAAAATCTAGCCTAACTAAACACAACTCGTACAATACGAAAAAAAATTTATTTACAATGGTTTAATTAAACAAAAGTTGTTTGATGTAATCCAAAAGATAAATTTGTGTTATATCAATCAGAAAACATAAAAATAATTACCGATGCCGGTTTTGATTATATAAAAAACGGCCATTATCGGTTTCGTTCGTCACGGTTTTGATATCGCACCAACACTCGATTTAGACTACGATAGAAAAAACAGACTAAACATAGCCATATATCATTAGAGAAAAAAATAACTGGTTGAGATAAAAATTGAAATTGAAATTAAAATATTATATTATAATTATAATAACATTGCAATTTGTTTTATAGTAAATAAATTGTAGTTGCGTACTATAATATTTAAATACAATGAATATAATAATAAGTAATAACCTAACTCATATAGACGTTGACTTTTATGAATCTAGTCCAGTTACAAATATCTAAAACTGTATGTCACTCAAATCCAGTAACATCAACAACCTTAAAATGTCCAGGTACATCCCCCTTTCCACTTTGTCTTCCTCAATCCCCAACATTCCATCTCATCCTCCATTATCATTCTCCTAACCTCTTTCAACATACACTCATCACAGCTAAACAACCCATATTCATTTCTAGAAACTATTTCATATATTGCCTCATCATATCTGCTCCAAATTTCAATAATATGTCACGCACTCCCCGTTCAAACATCACATTTTCCTTCCAAACTGACTCAAATTTCCATACCAATTCCCGCCATATCCTTTCATCCGTTCCAAACCACACCCGAAACCGACACCAACAACCTCGGTTTCATCGAACAACACACGAATATTGTAACCCATGAAGAACAAGAAGAAGATGATGATGAAGAAGAAAACTTTCTTTTTTTTGGGACATCAAATGCATCTCAAAAGACACAGAGACGAAAACAACAGTAACGGTAACAGCAACGGAGGTGCAATTGAATCATCCTGTTCGTCGACATCATCAAAACGACGTCACATAGACCAAGTAACCACTCTCCAATCGCGACAACAAGCGGTTCGAGCTTGGGGAAACCAGCCGATCCACTCGGCTGATCCGGATATCTTCGAAATGCTAGAGAAAGAGAAACAAAGGCAGTACAAAGGTATCGAACTCATCGCTTCAGAGAATTATGTATCCAAAGCAGTTATGGAGGCTTTAGGTAGTCATTTAACTAACAAGTATTCTGAAGGCATGCCTGGTGGAAGATATTACACTGGGAACAAACACATCGATGAGATCGAATGGCTCTGCTGCCAACGCGCGTTATGAGCGTTCGAGCTTGATAGTAACAGTTGGGGGGTGAATGTGCAGCCGTATTCTTGTACGTCTGCGAATTTTGCGGTTTACACTGGGTTGTTATCACCTGGTGATAGGATAATGGGGTTGGATACGCCTTCGGGTGGGCATACTAGTCATGGGTATTATACGCCGAATGGGAAGAAAGTGTCGGGGGCTTCGATTTTCTTTGAGAGTTTTTCGTATAAGGTTGATCCGAAGACGGGTGTTGTGGATTTTGAAAAGGTTGAGGAGAGAGTGATGGATTTTCATCCAAAGATACTTGTTTGCGGTGGGAGTGCGTATCCTAGAGAGTGGGATTATGCTAAGTTTAGACAGATTGCTGATAAATGTGGCGCGGTTTTGATGTGTGATATGGCTCAGATTAGTGGTCTCATTGCTGCTAAGGTGAATTGAATTGTCTTGATAAATTGTTTTGATTACTCTGATTGTTTTAATTTATTGTTAGTATAATTCTGTTTATTGCATTTTGAAGTTGTATTCTGTTTATTTAGGGGTCAAATAGATAGTTTTAGCAGTATCTGCATGCATATTGGGTTCATTATTTAGGTGTTAAGTCCTTAAATAACCAGAATTGGTCAAACACTCACCTGATTATCTGAATTTGATTGTTAATGGCGAATAGTGACAAACCGCGATTAGGTACCTATATGCTACATAGCGAATAGCGATAAATAGTGGGCGGCTATTTTATAAATAGCGATACACTGGAATTTTTTTTAAATTTTATATGTATATTATATCAAAATACCCTAGTATATATGCTATTTTACATATATATTTAACAAAAACCTAAAACCAGCTATTTTATAGCTATATTTAATTGCTATTTATATTTAAGAAAACAAAAAAAATAATAATAAAAAGAAAGTGTCGCTACTCTCGTTATCCATCGCTACAACCCTAATAGCGACACTAGACCTATACGCTATGTAGCGCACTATGGCGATCGCTATTGACAACGATGCATGGAATCACTTTCGAAACGCGGTGCTAAACACCCCTTAAATGATTTTGTGTTGATTTGTTGTTATGTAATATTGTTTTGTTTTGTTAGGGTCTGTTTATTGCATCTTCAAGTTGCATATTGATTTTAAGGGATCAAATAGTTAGTTTAGCAGTAGCTGCATGCAGATTGACCGATAATTTCGGTGTTAAGTCCTTAAATAAACAGAATTAGAATTAGTCAAACACTCATTTGATTATCTAATTTTGATTACTTCATACCATGGAATTACTTACAAAATGCGATGCAAAACATCCTGTTAATAATTTAGTGACTGTTCTTTTGCAGGAATGTGCAAGCCCATTTGAATTCTGTGACATTGTAACTTCGACTACACATAAAAGTCTACGTGGTCCTCGAGGAGGTATTATTTTCTACAGGAAGGGGTATAAGCCGACAAAACGAGGCATGCCTTTGAATCAAGGTGATGGTAGTGACAAGTATGACTTTGAAGAAAAGATAAATTTTGCTGTATGTTCTGCGCTTCAGGGCGGACCACATAACAATCATATTGCAGCCCTTGCAATTGCCTTAAAACAATTGGCTACACCTGAGTACAAGGCGTATATGCAACAAGTTAAGAAAAATGCTCAAGCTTTGGCCTCGGCTTTACTCAGAAGAAACTGCAAGTTGGTCACAGGAGGGACCGACAATCATTTGTTACTTTGGGATCTTAGAAACTTTGGATTGTCCGGTAAAAACTTTGAGAAAGTATGCGAGATGTGTCACATTACTGTCAACAAGATTCCCATATTTGATGATCATGGGACTATGGTCCCTGGAGGTGTGAGGATCGGTAAGTAAAAGATTTTGCTTTCTTTGTCGTTTTTTCATAATTTGTTTATTAGTTGATGTCTTGACAAGATCTATACGTGCTGATAGGTACACCGGCAATGACCTCACGCGGCTGCTTGGAGTCGGATTTTGATACGATGGGCGGGTTTCTCTTTAGAGCTGCTCTAATCGCGAGGTCGATCCAGAGTGAGCATGGTAAGATGGCAAAGGGGATCCTGAAAGATGGTCTGGAGAACAACAAAGACATTGTTGATCTACGCACACAAGTCGAAAACTTTGCTACTCAATTCGCAATGCCTGGGCAAGATGTGTAGTTAGTGAACCATTTTCGTGGACGTAAATTGTGTTTCGACAACCCTTAGTCTAGTCTAATGGTAACAAAACAAATTAGTAACACGGGTGTGTGTTTCTTTGCTATGCTGGAAAATATAAATATACAATACAATGCATACAAATAGTTTGTATCATGTGCAGTTTGGTTTCTGATCAACATAAGGAAACATGACTTATTTTTCTCACATATACACTTTTAACTTTATGCTTTATCTTAGTTGTGAGATATGCTTACAACAATAACCGCATCTAGTAAATCTCGCAAACAACAAAGCTATTGATAGGGTCTCGGGAGGATGTGATTTAAGCAAAACTTACAACTATCCCCGGGGACAAAGAGGCTTCTTCCAGATGGATGGTACAAATTTACTAGGTTGTATATGTAAGAACCTAGATGGGTTAATAGGATATTTTTAAATTTTATTCCAGTTTTTTTTTTTTCTGATTTAGGTAGATGTCATTGTTCAACTTGTCTAAAACAAAACTTGTGTGATGTTGCTAGAGTTGAGAATCATTGTGAGTGTTTTGTAGTCTTGTCACTGTCTGATTTTGCTACCATATTTTCTGAGAATCAAAAGAAGAGAAAAAACAAAATGAAAAAAAGTAAAAATAAAAAGAAATTTGAATGTTGATCTGTCAATGGTAGAAGTGTTTGCTTTGATACCATGATGATATTCGTGAACAAAGTATCTTTAAGAGAATAAATGCTTTATATTTTCTTTTTCATATCCAATCTTAACATAACAAGTATATGAATATGATCACAAAGTGAACAAGATAACGTACAAGAGATGCTCAAAATACTACCATTACATGCTCAAGTAACATGATAAATGTAACTACTCTTTAATGTCCTGTTTAAAAGTAGTACTAGTTCTGTGTTATTTAATGTCACTGTAAATAATAAATAAAAAATTAAATCAATAAAATGTACTGTAAAATAATAATTAAATGTCAACATACATTTAATATATTAAAATGTCAATAATAAATTACAATGTAATATTATAAATAAAATTAAAAGTGATAGTATTTTATGATTGTTTCAAAATGAAATAATTATTTCCTTTATACTTTCATAAAAAATGTATTCCTTTTCAAGTATCAATATTATAATCTTTCCTTTCTTAAAGTTACTTTTTAGGTTGTATTAATAATATTAGAATTCTCATTCTAAGCAGAAATTGTTTTATGGGTCATATTAATAGGTCATATATTTTTCATTTATGTTGTTTAAATATTACTGTAAATGTTATATATTTTTCATTTATGTTGTTTAGGATTTTATGTCCTGGGATGAGTTGGAAGTTTGGGTAAAACAAAGGGGTTTAGATAACTGTTAGTTGTTGTTACTAGACGGTCTAAGAAACACAGGACATGGCCGCAATGTTGCCATAGCGACGAGCATGAGAGTAAGGCCATGGTTAGGAAAACTGGCAGTAAAAAATGTGGATGCCTTTTTTTGGTGATAGAGTTTCTCGAAGAAAGGCATGGTACTTGGCGGATAGATAAGCTGAACAAGAATCATAACACAAAACATAACCATGACCCTGCTTAACATCTGGATGGTTACGCGTATGCAAGGAGACTCACTCGTAATGACTTTAGATTGGTGCAAGAGCTGACGGATCAAGACATAGAGTCCTCGTAAAATCTGGAAAGCCATAATCGAATAGAACCCTGAAAACAAGTATGTTCCGAAGGACATACACAACTCTCGCCAAAAGAATAGGGCCCTAAAGTTCGATAAAAAAACGTCTCCCATGCAGAGACTAGAACAAATCCTCCAGGAGAAACAGATGAGCTATTACATGCAGGAGGATCCCTCCACCAACGCCGTTGAGAATATTTTTTTGTCATAAGTTGTCCTTAGAAATGTGGTAGGAATTCTCGCTTGTGCTAATGATCGATGCGACCTACAAAACTAACATGTACAATCTTTTTTTTTTGCAAGTTGTGGGTATGACGTCGACAAACCAGACCTTTTGTGTTGCGCATGCATTTCTTTCAAATGAGCAGGAAGTAACGTACATCTGGGTCCTAGAAAGGATTAGGTCTATGTTGCACAAGTGTATGGAGCGGCATGTAATTCTTACGGACAAATACAAAGCCCTAATAACTCCATGTGACAAAATATCCCTAAACACACACACATATACCTTTGAAGGTTCCACATTTTACAGAATATTGTAAAACACTGCAAGAATTCCTTTACTCAACCGGAATGGCAGCAATTTACTCGTTCATGATCGACATCGTGTGATTCTCTGACCGAGGCAATATACGACTATATCCTCTCCAACCTTCATAGACACCTTGTCAGAGACCAACGTGAACATAAGTTTTGTTTTAATTTTATACATTCATTTGAATAGATACATAATTTGATTATGTTTTATATTATCAGATGATTTTGATTACCTGTATGAAAACTGGTTAAAGACATCCCGAGAGAAATTTGTATCCGCATGGACCAATTGAAGAATCAACTTTCACCAAACTACGACAAATAGAGCTGAGAGCGCGCATGCTGAATTAAAAAGACAACTTAATTTAAATAAATGCATTGTGGAAAGTCTGGTCAATAAGGCCGACATTATGTTATTAAAACAACATACACAAACAAAGAAATGTTTGGAAGAAAGTAATGCCAAGCGAATAAACCACCTGGCGATTCCTTTGTTTCGCAATCTAATTCGTAAAGTTTCTATCCACGCCTTTGAGCTATTAGACAACGAACTTCATCGGAAACTATCCATGTTGCAGACATTTGGTTTAACATGTGGCTGCCAACTGTATATGGGTTGTGGGTCGCACCTGCTTTATTTGGAAGGCCCAACTGAGCTATGTATAATAGCATGTTCTCTCCTTTGTTGTTGGACCTTGAATGTTGGACGCTCGCGAGTGTTTTCTTGTACACCACAACTCTTACGAACCGTCACAAGACTCTTTAATACCGAATACTATTGCAAAGTCTCCATAGTTAGGAATGGGACGAGTCTAAAAAAGAGCCACGTGAGGACCATTGGTTTCTGTTAATCCGGGGGGATGAATCAGTTGAAGATGTTCTTCATTTTAAAAATCAAATTCCACAACAGTTTCACCCTTGCAATTCAAAAATAAAAGATGTCTAGTCGGATGGTCATTGTGGGTTTCGGGCAGCGGCTGAGGGTTTAGGGTTTAGTCAACATGACTTTGGTTATATAAAATGTATCAATTACAAAAGTTTTAAATTTATAAAAATGAAAATCACCTAAACCAAACTACACACATAATGTAACTCCCTGCTTTTTCAATCTTTCCATTTTCGGAAACCTTGTACTGGCATCATTTCAACTTGTAATCCGAGAAACCGATCATAATGAAACCCATGTTTTATACCAATTATGTTCAATTTATACATATTATGTCCAAACTATACTTGTAATTACACATGTGGAACCCTAATTCGAAACTATGCGATAGTACGTGGACCTAACCGATTTTAACGCACCTACATGTCGTGCTTATTTTTAATCAACAAATTTCATATCCAACACTTATTATACAACATTTTATACTTATAAAAACCTTCAACACATTATTTATACTTACATTACTTGTACGTAAGAATCTATGCTTGAAAACATGCCTATACACACCCTAAAATGGTCCAAAATCACTTAACATCTTAAATGTATCGAATAGACGGGCAAACCACCTAACTTCAAGGATTAAAAATGAAAATTTGGCTTTTGAGAAGCCTTACGGACCGCAAGGCTCCTCCTTACGGTCCATAAGGGGGTCTGGCTGGCAGAATGTTCAAACATCCGCGATTTTGCACGAAATCCCACTTCCAACTCCCACCCAATGGCCTCTAATCACCATTAAATCACCCACCAACCTAACCTAACTCATCCCCTTATAAAACCCAAGTGATTTCCAAGCATCCACACTTTTCTACACCTCCATATCACTCATAAATCATCCATGATCAGCTGCAAATCTTGAGCTCGAGCAGAATCACCCTTCTTCACTAAAGTGAGCATAACTCACTCAATTCTTAATGAAATCACTCCATTCTTACTTGTTTGGAATAACCTTAGGATCATTTCCATTGGTTTTCCATAGAAAACCAAGTACTGGAATGTCCAGAAAAAGGCTCCAAAGTGGACTGTTTTACTTGATATTCATTTAAACTTTGTTAAACTTGTTCAAACTTGAGTTATCTCATCTCAAACCTATGTCCTAATGCTCATAATCCATCGAATGGTTAGTTAGGCTTAAAAACAAGGCCGAGACATGTTAATCTAGGGGTTAAAACCTCACAAACTTTCTGTTTTTGATTAGGGTTTACACCCACAAGTAGTTTCCAATTGATGAATGTGTGATATTTGGACTAGCTTGGGCTATCCTTAACAAGAATCCACACACTACTTGATGATTTTCACCAGATTAGTTGTTTATTTCTTGTAAGTTCATGACCCTCCTTCTGTTTATAACATAAGTGTAGTGGTGAACATTTGAGGTACCTAAACGGAAGCTTGTTCTTCCTACCTCATGTATGAAATCCATGATACGAGAGGTGCCTAAATGGAGATTTCAATCTCCTACCTCATACTTGACCTATATTTTATGTATTCTATATATACTTATGTATACCTAAGTAACAAACCTTAATGATGACTTAATAGTTACTTGTTAAGAAACTTGTTACATCATCCATGACCATGCACTTGTTACGATTCTAATGGATCTTTGAATCCATGAAAACACACTTAAACCTTTGAGGTTTCAATAGTGTCAAGAGCAAGTGTATAAGATGATTACTTTTATAAGTCTATTTTTATGTTGTTTAAATTCCGAATCCTTAAACCCGAAAATAAGCCTTCCTTTAAACTCCAAATCAAACACATTCGTCCATCTAGTCTCGAAAACTTCGTCACATTGGATAATCGGAAAACATATGCAATATTGTGAGTATACTCGATCCCGTTTTACTTTTAAACACTTTGGCTGCAACATGTATCATATACAAAACATATCACTTGAAACTATTTTAATCACACTATATCCACGCTTAAACATGAAACTATATGATGCTTGTTAATCTCGTATGCTATGTAAACTTTTCGTGTCAATAAACTCATTAACTTCGTACAAGCCTACCTTAACAATTATAGCGCTATAGGAGTAACGCCTGCCCGTATGCTTGAGGTATCGTTAAGTAAACTATTTATGCCCATTTATAACAATGTTTGGTAATCACGATTGCGTTAGACTTTGGTTTGAACATATAGTACACCGTTTCAGCGTATTAGTAACTTGCATATTGCTATACATGTTGGATATGAGCCGTTAAACATTTTATTCAATATTATGCTATATACAAAACTTGTATGCTCGCCAACTTTTTGTTGATATATATCATTTTAATACATGTTGCAGGAAACTAAGTTGATGCCGTTGAAGAAACATGTTAGGGTGGATTAGATACATACCTAGTTTTTAACTTAATGTATTTCGTTCTATGTTGTATTGTCATTTGGAACTTGTTGTACTTTCCCTTTTGAACCCTTGTAACCTCAATTTAGTATCAATGAAATTTTGAATTCTTAAATATTGTCGCAAAGTAGTATTATGACGTTTTGAGCAATTTGTTCGTCTCATCCCGATGTTTCCGCCATTGGTTGGGGTGTGACAGATTGGTATCAGAGCCATAACTATAGGGAATTAGGAAAATTGCCATGCTTTTGACCTAGTCTATAGTTAATCACCATACTTTACCTTACTTAATTCACATGCTAATTTCTTGAAACGTCTATTATGTGTTAAATTCATGAAATGCTTTACGTGTTCATACTTGTTATATTATTTCCAAACTTACGCCTTCCTAATGCATTTTACTTGATTATACTAAACTCGGAAACACTCGCATTACACAAACAAGACGACTTCACCAAAATAGGCGTGATACCCACAATTGGTAAACGACTCTCATTCCACTTACTCTTTATTTTGCACAAAATTACGCCGTTAAGTTAGGAGTGAAATCCACATCTTAATGGTAAAATTTCCAACTCAAACTCTAGTCGATCCTCGTCAAAGTGTTGAAATTAATTTTGACTCGACGAGTACCAATCACCCTTAGGGTACGAAATCGCCAAGTTAGGGTGAAACCCGCACCATGTCGATTAAGACCCATTCTTGGATTTTCGATCTCGCCAAAGTCTCGATTTTCTAATTGATTAGGGACATGTAGTAACTGGAAGGGTAAAATACCGTAAATCGCTTCTCGACGAGAGTATTTTACCTATTAGGCCAAAGCATGTCTTCCTAACTCGAAAGGATCATCGATTCACTTTGGAATAGTCAAACGTTTCTCTACCCGAAACATTCCAATGTTTTATGAGCCTCTCTTTTATACTATTTCAATTTATATGTGATTTTTTTAGATACTTGTTACCTCTTCTTTTTGAATTTCAAATTATTTTTAGATTTTCCACACAAGTCATATTGAACTTTTTCATACACCTATACGTATTTACATGCATGATTTCAAAACGTCACCTACTAGACTTATATTTCTCGAAACCTCAAAATGGAGACCCGTTGTCAAGATAGAAGCGTCTCTTTACCTTGACGATTAACTCTGCTTCTTTCCTTCCTTAAAACGACCTCGCCAACGGGTTAGGGGTGATTCTCATATTTAGGTGATCGTTACCAACCCTTCTTCTTGGAAACTTTACAAACCACACGTTCAATTAGCATGCCTAAATCTTTTATCATGTTGTCAAAATCCCTACTTAAGCGAATTTCAAAAAAAAAAAAAATACTATTTTTACAAATGTATTTCTTATCCCGTAATCTGTTTCATATAAATCATATACGCGAAATACTTAGTCACCACATAAAATGTTTTGTCCCAATTTTCAAAAGCTTGATGGAATGCTACTCATCAACTTAGTCGGTCTAATAAATCCATTGCCCACAAAAATTTTCGTATTCAACGTAATTATTAAAACACGCTCGTCTCTATACTAAAGATTTTTACTTTCAACTGGGAACCAAACCAACTTTCCGTACACACTTACAAAATATTACAATTATTGTTCGATCGTTCACTAAAACCCTATACAAAATTAATAAAATATTTTATTAAAAACACTTTTCAACAATCACTAAGTTCATATACCAAGATTCTTTTCCAAGGATCGATATTTTCACAAGAACCACTAAACCTCGAAATTCTCCTTTAATACAAGGGCATTTAAAATGATGCAAACTTACTAACTTCTGGAACCTTCTCAAACATCACTCAATACGCCAATTGAACTAAAAAACACGTGGGCAAGGAAACTTTATAGGAACCGACAATTTTCAACTTATGTAAATTCTTTTAAAACAAGAGTAGCGAATCCATTCTTTCACAAAGTACAACACACCAAACCAATAGATGTTTATACTCTCTTTACATTCACAAACTAAATTCTACATTCCATGACAACTCAACCTATTTTGATTCAATAAAGTCCATGTTTTGCTCAAAAAACTACACATGCAAATCATCTTACATATTTTAGTCAAAATAACGCGACAATCACACGCACATCTCACGTTTTCCTTTCTTTCATACTCAAAACTCCCTGACCTTTTATGTGCTTAAATTCGTACATTTCGATTAATACCATATACAAAATCATTATTTCTTACACTCATATTCATATCCGTACTTATACATCTTATGTCTACACTTAAATTCATACTTACACATTTATGTTCATATTCATATTCATATTCATACATTTTACATTAAACTGATATTCACAATTATACATTTACGTTATACTTGTATTCAAATTTATATTCATATTCATAAATTACATGTTTATAATTATATTCACACTTATACATTACGTTTATACTTATATTCATATTCATATCCATATTCATACATTACACGTTTATACTTACATTTAGCGTTGTACATATATGTTTACACTTATATTCATGTTGATATTCATGCATTATACTTGTATTCATATTTATAGAGATTATGCTTTCACTTATTTTCATACTCATACATTTTATTCATACTTATACATTTATGTTTACACTTATGTTCATACTCACGCATCTTATCCATACTTATACACTTATGTTCATGTTCATATTTATACTCATGCGATTTACGTTTACACTTATATTTACGCTCATACCGTTATTAATATACTCCTATTCATATTCACACTCATGCTCATGCATTTCACGTTTATACTTATATGCATATTTACACATTTAAGTTTATACTTGTATTTATACTCGTACTCATGCTTACACATTTTACGTTTATACTTATACTCATACTCACACCTTTTATAATACTCGTATATATACTCAGGATTACAACGATAGGTTTGATGTTTATACTTATACTTATACTCATACACATACTCACGCAATACGCTTTATGCTTACCCTTGTACTTATATTTATACTCACATTCATACATTTTTTGACTATATTCATATTTATGCTCATACTCATGTGGTTTATGCTCATATTAATACTCGTACTCTTATTCATACGTTTTATGTTTATATTCACATGCGTGTTCATATTACACTTATACTATGCTCATGCTCTTATTCATACTCAAAATCTATACACTCGCACCTGTACGCGAGAGAAACCCGAGGGATTCGCTTACGTGGGTCTCATGCTTATTTGAACGAAAATATGCTTATATACTACATTCTTACAAGCACGCAAACCTATTTTCAGAATTTACGTATACCTTAATTCATACGCCGGTAATACAAGCTATGCAGATAATGCGACGATCGGTATAATCACGGGTGCACACGAAATTATAGTGATAAGCGCATGAGAACCATAGAGTGTACTACCGCGTATGGTGAGACACGTAACGTAACATTGCATCGAATAACGAAACGGTCGCAACATGGTCAAAACATGGTGGATACGCTGTTGGTACTTCCTATATATAAGTGTTTTCACCATATTTCCAAACTTTCGTAAAACGTGCCATGAGAAATTCGGTGTTTTACAGACCATAGTAAGACCTAATTTGCAAACCTTAACAACTCACAAACACATTGCTAAGCGCGATACCCAATTATCCACGACGAGACTTCATCTCCAACGCAACGTTTTCATTTGTTCAAATACACGTGCTATTCTTATACTCGTATTCTCTTATTAGAGCAAACGTTCACTTTTATTCCTCCATTATTCCATGTTATCCTCGTCTTTTATACAACCTCGTTTGCAAACAACCGATTTAAAACATATGAGGCCTAAAATACTTTCTTGCTTTAAAACTATTTCCCATCCTTGTTTAGACGTGAACACACTTAGTTGGTCGCTACCTCGTAAACTGTTTTATTTAAAAATACCTAACATTCTCGTTTTCCGCCGTAAACTATTCTACAAAAACCAAGGATCATCAATGCCCTTCAACACCAATAAAACTTTCTTAGCAACCACACTTTTCATCAAATGAATACTGTTTCTTACAAAAGCTTTTCTGCTTAGATAACATATTTTAAAATACCTTTTCCTTGGAACTATTCACACTTGTTTAAACCACTCGTCTATGCACATACATGCACATTTTACTTATATTTAAAGCCTCAAATCATGTTAGTCAAACAACCTCTTTTTACAAACCCATCTTTTCGTTTCTCGAAACTTCATACTTTTCAACACATTTCAAACTTCCCAGTCTCGATTTTAGACAATCATTCTTCTAGCAAAAATGCTTTTCTCCAAGGTCTTCCTCTTGAATAAATTTCAGGACGAAATTTCCTAAAGGAGGGGAGACTGTAACGCCCTGCTTTTTCAATCTTTCCATTTTCGGAAACCTTGTACTTGCATCATTTCAACTTGTAATCCGAGACACCGATCATAATGAAACTCATGTTTTATACAAATTATGTTAAATTTATACATGCTATGTCCAAACTATACTTGTAATTGCACATGTGGAACCCTAATTCGAAACTATGCGATAGTACGTGGACCTAACCGATTTTAACACACCTACATGTCGTGCTTATTTTTAATCGACAAATTTCATATCCAACACTTATTACACAACATTTTATACTTATAAACACCTTCAACACATTATTTATACTTACATTACTTGTACGTAAGAATCTATGCTTGAAAACATGCCTATACACACCCTAAAATGGTCCAAAATGTAACAACTCCGAATTTCGTTGTTATCTTTTTCTTTTAATATTGTTGTATCTATCCTTTGTAAATCTCGAGATCCGGTTTATAAGAAACTTATGTTAAATTAAATATGTTTTATTTCAATTATATCACATCTAATCGCTTATTAAACGCATCGCTAACCTAATCGCAATTACAACTAACTATGCTATCATACGAGCCAAGTGTGTCATTGTTTAAATGAACACTTGTGCCATCGCATCGCTTATCGCATCGCATCGCAAATTAAGTTAATTATATGGTTTTATGTTATTTATGTGTTATGTTTGTTTATGATTATGATTACACTCGCTATCACATCACTTTCGTTTATTCGAATCGCTAAATTGCACTATTACATCACTTATAACGCTTAATATAACTATCTAATATGAACCGAATCGCCAAACGAACTCTTAACGCGAAATAAACAAAGAAAACCCAATATTTGGGTCAAGTTCGGCCGAACTTGGGGTAACCTCCATATCCTACAAGTTCGCTCGAACTTGCCTGGATCCCTCACAGGATCCGCAAGTTCGGCTGAACTTGACATGAATATCTTCAACATCTAGCAGGTTCGATCGAACTTGACTCCACCAGCTCACCTTTTGTCTTCACCTATAAATACTCAGCCCCATTCTCTCATTTGAACTTGCTGCAACTTCGCCCAGAGCTCTCAAAACCCGAAACCCTTTGTTTTCTAAGTAAGATTCAACCCGATTTCAACAACAATGATGTTCAACAAGGTTTTACAACGATTTTGCACAAGGCTTTTTCTTTGTTTTCATCAAATCTCTTCTGTTTACGAAAATCTTCATCTTTTTATGCAAAACTTCTGTTTTACACTCAGATATATACTAGATCTGAGTAATGTCACACCCTGACCCGCAGCGGAATAAAAGTCGGGGCATGATTGGGTTATCACCAAAGCTCATGATATTTACTAATAAGTTTCATATTTATTAATTCCAAATTAACCTTGAATATCCAACACAAAATTTAAGCAAATACAAACAACAAACCAACAATTGGGCTTGGAGGCAGGACATCAATTTGAGCCCTTTCGAAGGAGTTTCCCCAAAGATACGTAGTGTCTGACCGTCGGCGAGAGGAATACGAATGAACTTTTCATGGCACACCACTTCAGCGTGATGCTGGCTGAGCCAGTCCATACCGATGATAACATCGAAACTTCCCAATTTCATAGGAATGAAATCAATCGAAAAATCGTGAGCATTTAGGGTGAGAGTACAATCGCGTATAATAGAATTTAATGAAATGGGTTTTCCATTAGCAACTTCCACCGTCAGAGATTCAACGAGATTATCACGAGGTAGGTCGAGAATAGATTCGAATTCTAAAGAAACAAAGCTCTTATCCGCACCAGTATCGAATAATAGGGATGTATAACTACCATTTACGAGAAACGTACCGTTGACCACATTGTTGTCAGCCCTGGCTTGGTTAGCGTTGATATTGAAAGCTCTTCCTCTAGCAGGTGGAAGAGCTTGGTTAGCTTGGTTTACTGGGTTTGATTGAGCTTGGGCATGGATGATGTTCACCAAGCGTGGGCAAGTATTCCTGAAGTGGTTTGGGTCCCCACAATTAAAAAAGGCTCGTATGGATTGCATCATGGGGTAAATGGTTGGTAGTAAGGTTGGGCTGTGAGTTGTGCTGGTGGTAGAAGTAGGGGTTGTTGGGCTTGGCCCACCATTTGATTTTAGGTTTGGGTTGGAGGTTGACTGCGGTTTGATCGCTGAAGGGTACGGCAGGTTTGGATAGTGTGACCCGCACGGCCACAACTTGTGCAATGTTGGCAAGGGTTTTCAGGAGGGTGATGCTATTGGAAACAGTTACACTTTGGGTGTGGGCCAGTGTACGGCCTTTTGAATGGTGCGGCTGGAGGGGCAACTTGGGTGATTGGAGGAGCAGTGATGGGAGGGTTGGTTTGGGTGACAACAAAGTTCTTGCCATTTCGCTTCCTCTTACCAGCAAACTTCGAGGATGAACCTGAGTGGTTTGGAATTGGGGTCTCAATGGGTGTTTTTTTCTTCTCATCTTTAAAATTGCCATTTTGATTGCGATTTTCCGTGAGTTTCGTAGCTAACTCCATTGCGGCTTCGAGTGTGCAGGCGAAGTGCTTAAAACCGAATCTTGGATTTTCGAGGGGAGGCCTCGAATGTAGTGTTCAATTAAGCGGTATAATGGGGTGAATAGATTGGGAACCATTTGGTTCAACTTAAGAAAGCTCTTGTTGTAGGAGGTGTGATCCCCTTCTTTTTGCTTTAGAGCATAGAATTCATCTTCAAGCTTCTTGATCTCGCTTCTAGTGCAGAAACGTCTTGTCATGATCTCTCTTAATTCTTCCCATGATAAAGCCATGGCATCATCTACACCTCGCTTACCTTTTTCCGTGTTCCACCAGGTAAGGGCTACCCCAAACAATCTTCGAGTCGCATAACGTACCTTACGGTCCTCAGGACAGTCGCAATTGAGAAAGGTGTTTTCCATCTCCTCAAACCAATGGAGGAGAGCAGTGACACCTTCAGTCCCTTTGTATTTTGGGGGATCGCAGGACTTGAAGTGTTTGTAGGTGCATTTAGTGGTTTTTGGAGGAGGGTTGGCGACGCTTTGGTCTTCTTGGTTGGGAGGGTTAATGGGATTAGCGGCGAGAGCTTGTTGCACTTGTAGCACGATGTCAGGAAGTACTGCGGCCATTTGTTGAGCAATTTGCGTGGCCAAACGTTCGCTCGATTTTCCTGACCTTCTACCTCCTCGTAATTGTCTAGCAGACATCTACAGGAATATATGCAGGGAGATGGTGAGTTCGAGAATCTTCTAGGTGTCATGTGTCGTAAAAAGAATGAAAACAACATAACTGAAAAGAACTTAACTACATCCATAGGATGTCTTGGGTTTGCTCATGTTTGGGCCTCCAAATGTCCTGTATAGTCATGTGGGCCCCCATAACTATTGGGCTTGGTAGGGTTCACATTGGGGTCGGCTGGTTAACACTCGCATCACCCGAATGAAAATCGTAAAACATAAGTGCGAGATGTATGGTTAGAGGGTGTCCAGGTGTAGGCACAATGACAACTCAAAGTGGGGTTAGATCACACGACGTTTGGTATAGCATGCTTTGGCCTAATAGGTCCTTCGTACTCTCATCGTTAGTCCCCAGGTAGGCAAACTGGTACTTTATTTTGGATTTATACGAATGCCAAGCCTAGACAGGACGTTCCGACTACCGCTACTCGTACCCTTTCAGTTACTACATGCCCTTCGTGAAAACTCACTTTGATGTGATTTGAAAAATATGAAAACATTGCAAAAATCTTTGAAAAGAAATAACGGAAATTGTGAAATCGTGAGGTGTGTGCTTTCATAGATATAATATGATATGAGGGTATGATCTATGATGAGCATTGCATATTAACATGTACTTGTGAGAGTGCTTGCATAATATTGTGTGTGAATATAAACATGAAACATATCAACATCATGAATTTTGCATGAAACACATAGACAATTAAAATCTAATCAACTATAGTATAGGCTCTAAGGGTCTAATAACCTATCCTATATCCCTATAGTCACAAGCTCTGATACCAATCTGTCACACCCTGACCCGTAGGGGAATAAAAGTCGGGGCATGATTGGGTTATCACCAAAGTTCATGATATTTACTAATAAGTTTCATATTTATTAATTCCAAATTAACCTTGAATATCCAACACAAAATTTAAGCAAATACAAACAATAAACCAACAGATTGTTCCAACTAAATAACTCGATTATTCTTCTAAGGCCATCCTAGGTGTTTCTTTCTCAACTTGATCACCTGTATCATGCGTAAAATAGAGAAAATTTGGGTCAACAAAAGTTGGCGAGTGAACCTTGATAAAACAATTAAGTATATAAATATTACTGTTGTTTATATAAAATTGTGCATAAATCACATGCGAGCAAATGTATAAATGTAACAAATCACAAACCACATTGTATGAGCATATGACATAAGGGATGATGTATGAGAGATCAAGGCTTAATCAAACGGAGCCGATCTAATGAGGCACCTGATGCTCAATCCATATCCCACGAGGAGCTGATGGGCCTAATGAAATGATTGCACTAAAAAAAACGTATCCACATAATAATCACATAACAAACAATACACACTTGATCACGAAATGATATTAGCACAAGTGTTAAATAAAATTAAGAAATGGTACGACACATGTTACACCACAAAACGTGATTAAAACGGGAAATTTGTAGAGATTCACTCACCGTGGATGCGTATTCTTGATTGAGGATGAGTGCGCACGAGGTAACGATTGGATCCAACAACGAATACTAACCTAAGATAATAAATACGTTACAATATAGACAAATTAATATTTGGACTTAATACTTTTTATTAGGTTATTTATAACTTTATATTTTTGTATATTAAACTCTTAAAATATAAGAATATAAGAAATGTAACTAATGGATTAAAAAGTATTTTTTTAAATGAATGAATAAAATAAAGAGAGAAAAAAATAAAAAAAATAAAAATAAAAATAATTAAATAAAAAAATAAAAAAATATAAAAACTGTCAGATCTGACAGGTTGATCTGACCGGTTTTTGTGGGATTGGATTGCGTGTGACCGGGTTCGAACTCGAGACCTCGCGGTTGCGTGCACGCAGGTCTTCCAACTGAGCTACGTGTCTAACCTGTTAGGATTTAGTTTTTAATTATTCTTATACACAATTTACGTTCATTCAGAAAATGGTAAATTTTTAAAAAAAAGTTTTTAAATGATCAGGCCGGTGAGTGAGAGCGGACTCGAACCTGGGTCCTTGATGTTATTTTGCACCCAGCCCAACCAATTAGGCTGGGTGTCTAACCCGTTAAGCTCTTGCTTTCTATTGTATTTATATACGGTTTAAATCATTTCTGGTTTAAGTAAATTAAAAAGGTTTTAAGAATCGATTAAACCGCGTACCAATAGGATCTCGAACCCGTGACCTTAAGTGTGATTTGCACCCAGCCCAACCAACTGGGCTGGGTGTTTAACCCAATGAAACTTGATTTTATATTATATTTATTTACATACTGCCAAATGATAAGATTTTTCAAAATAAAAACCGTTGCATGGTCATGAACCAGACTCGAACCGGAGACAGGAGTGTCGTGTTTGCACACAGTCCACCACTGGACTGTGTGTCTAACCCGATTAAGACTTGGGGTTTAAATACATAAAACACTTAAGCCACTTCCTCTTCTTCATCTAATATTGAAATCCAGAACACGTTCTTGATTTCTAAAAACTCGATTTAAACTTGCTTGCTATACTTTTGAAGCTACTGAAACATACGAACTGAAATAGAAAGTAAAGAACGGTTACCGGTCGGCGGTGAGTTCTCCGGCGAGTCAATTCCGGCGGCAGGCTGCGGTTTCCGGTGGGACAGAGGGGTTTGAGCAGAGGAAAACTCGAGTGTAAATGAATTGAGATGAGCGATTTAGAATGAGGGAGTGTATTCGGTATATATAGAGGTAGGTTGGGTTTTGATTTAGGAAGTTAGATCCGGTGATTGGCAATTTGCCGTATAGATGACAGCTGGTCGAGTTCCAATTTTCCTAAAATATCTCAAGTTCAAACGTCGATGGATTTGAATCGAAAAGGAAGGCGCGTGCAGAGATCTGGGTAGATTGCAGGTTTTCCCGCCTGGTTTGTGGGTGTAAACTTATATTTTGTTATGCGGGTTTAACCACAAGAAGTGCGTGTGTCCCAGTGGTGCTTGCAGCGTGTGTGTGTGTGCCCGGGGGAACCCGGGTTCGACTCCCGGTTCCACCTTTTACTTTATTATTATTATTTTTTAACTTATTAATTTTATTAATCATTTATTCATTATAGTTATTTTATTATTTGATTTATTATTTATTTTATTAGCTTAAACATTTATATATGCCTATAACTTAAAAAAAGTAAAAAAAGAATTCAACTACCATAAATAAATACTCTTAGATTAATAACTTGGGGCGGGTTTTCGAAACCCGATATACACGGATGTTACAGTATCCCCTGCTTTTAGAAACTTCGTCCCGAAATTTAAGTAGTGGTTGCAACTGGAAAGAGATGCGGATATTTTTCGCGCATCGAGTCTTCACGTTCCCATGTAAACTCGGGTCCCCGTTTTGACTCCCAACGCACCCTGACAATTGGAATACGACTTCGCCTGAAACGCTTCTCACCAAAGTCCATGATTTCCACTGGTCTTTCGACAAAGTGCATTGATTCATCGATATGAATATCTTCTAGAGGGATATGGAGACTTTCGTCGGCAAGGCACTTTTTCAAGTTTGATATGTGGAACGTGGGGTGAATTCTGTTAAGTTCTTCTGGTAGGTCAAGCTTGTATGCTACAGGACCTACTCTTTCGAGTATCTTGAAAGGTCCTACGTAGCGTGGTGCTAGCTTACCCTTTGGCCAAAACGAACCACTCCCTTCCATGGTGATACTTTCAAAAGTACATGATCACCCACGCCAAACTCCAAGGGCTTTCATCATTTGTCAGCATAACTCTTTTGACGGCTCTGAGCCGCTAGAAGATTGTTTCGAATTTGAATGATTTTGTCAGTTGTTTCTTGAATCAATTCAGGTCCGGTGATTTGCGCTTCACCAATTTCGTGCCAACAAATTGGAGATCGGCATTTACGACCATATAAAGCTTCGAATGGGGCCATGCTGATACTCGAATGATAGCTATTGTTGTATGAAAACTCGACTAATGGTAAATGAGAGTCCCAATTCCCTTTGAAGTCTATGACACATGCTCGAAGCATGTCTTCGAGGGTTTGGATGGTGCACTCAGATTGACCATCAGTCTGCGGGTGAAAGGCGGTACTGAGGTCCAAACGTGTGCCCAAAGCAGTTTGTACGGCTCGCCATGTGCGTGAAGTGAAACGACCATCACGGTCTGAGATGATGCTTAATGGTACACCATGACGACTTACGAGTTCGCTGATGTAGATACGAGCTAACTTCTCGTTCTTGAAGTCTTTGCGAATCGGGATAAAGTGAGCTGATTTCATGAGACAATCGATGATCACCCATATAGTGTTATACCCACTGGAGGTGCGGGGTAACCCGATAATGAAATCCATGGTTATGTTTTCCCACTTCCATACAGGTATTTCAGGTTGGACCAGGAGTCCTGAAGGTCTTTGATGTTCAGCTTTTACTTTGGAGCATGTAAGGCACTTGGAAACAAAAACAGCGATATCCTTCTTCATGCCAGGCCACCAGTAGGTGTATCATAAGTCTTGATACATCTTGTCGGCTCCTGGATGTACAGAGTATCGTGTTTTGTGTGCCTCATTCATGAGGAAACCACGAAGATTGTCATGATCGGGAATCCAAATATGGTTTAAACAGTATAGAATACCATTAGATTTGGTTTCGATTTTGAGTTCAGCTCCACATGACAGCTCATTGCGTACGTCATTTTCCGTTTCGGAAACATGTTGAGATGCCCGTATTCGATCTTTGATGTCGGTTACAATTTGCGAACATAGAAGATGAATGGAGTTCGCATAACCCTTTTGACTGAGTGCATCTGCTACAACGTTTGCCTTGCCAGGATGATATCGAATCTCACAGTCGTAATCATTGAGAAGTTCAACCCATCTTCGTTGTCTCATATTCAACTCTTTTTGATTGAAGATATGCTGGAGGCTCTTGTGGTTAGTGTATTTTTAACACTTGGTACCGTAGAGATAATATCTCCATATCTTGAGAGCGAACACGACGGCTCCTAATTCCAGGTCGTGGGTGGTGTAATTCTTCTCATGTACCTTGAGTTGCCTAGAGGCATAGGCTATCACTTTTCCTCTTTGCATCAGTACACAGCCTAAACCTTGCCCTGATGCGTCGCAATAAACCACAAAGTCATCACAACCCTCAGGGAGTGTAAGGATAGGTGCGCCACAAATTTAAGGTTCGGAAGGCCTCCTCTTGCTTGGGTCCCCAAATGAAAGGTTTCCCTTTGTGAGTCAAGGCTGTGAGTGGAACAGCGATACGAGAGAAATTGGCAATGAAGCGTTGATAATAACCAGACAAGCCAAGAAATGACATGTCTTCAGTAGGGGTGTGTGGCGCTTGCCATTCCTGTACTGCCTTGATTTTCGAAGGATCGACGTGAATCCCTTTGTCATTGATGACATGACCAAGGAATTGTACCTCTCTTAACCAGAATTCGCATTTTGAGAACTTAGCGTAAAGCTTCTCAGTCCTTAGGAGCGTAAGAATGAGTCGAAGATGCCGCTCATGATCGGATTTTGACTTGGAGTAGATAAGAATGTCATCGATGAAGACTATGACGAAACGATCAAGATAGGGTTTGCATACCCTATTCATCAAATCCATGAAGACAGCGGGGGCGTTGGTTAATCCGAAAGGCATAACCATGAACTCGTAATGACCATAACGAGTTCGAAAAGCAGTTTTTGGAATATCTTCGTCGCGCACCCTAAGCTGATGCTAACCAGAACGAAGATCGATTTTGGAAACAGGTGGCACCTTGAAGTTGATCTAGAAGGTCATCGATACGAGGCAGTGGGTAGCGATTCTTAACCGTCAACTTGTTGAGTTCCCTATAATCAATGCACATGCGAAACGTTCCATCTTTCTTTTTCACAAAAAGAACAGGCGCACCTCAAGGCGAGGAGCTAGGACGTATGAATCCTTTGTCAGTCAGCTCTTGCAGTTGACTGGCCAAGTCTTGCATCTCGGATGGGGCTAACCTATAGGGAGATTTTGCGACCGGTGTAGCGCCAGGCACAAGGTCGATACGAAATTCGACTTCTCGCACAGGAGGAAGTCCTGTAATATCGCCGGGAAAAACTTGCGGGAATTCTTTCACAATTGGAATATCTTCGAGCTTCCTCTCCTTGCCTTCCTTCTTGACGACGTGAGCTAGAAATGCGACGTAATTCTTGCGAAGATAACTTCAGGCTTGGAGGCAGGACATCAATTTGAGCCCTTTCGAAGGAGTTTCCCCAAAGATACGTAGTGTCTGACCATCAGCAAGAGGAATACGAATGAACTTTCATGGCACACCACTTCAGCATGATGCTGGCTGAGCCAGTCCATACCGATGATAACATCGAAACTTCCCAATTTCATAGGAATGAGATCGATTGAAAAATCGTGATCATTTAGGGTGAGAGTACAATCGCGTATAATAGAATTTAATGAAATGGGTTTTCCGTTAGCAACTTCCACCGTCAGAGATTCAACGAGATTATCACGAGGTAGGTCGAGAATAGATTCGAATTCTAAAGAAACAAAGCTCTTATCCGCGCCAGTATCGAACAATATGGATGCTTAACTACCATTCACGAGAAACGTACCGTTGACCACATTGTTGTCAGCCCTGGTTTGGTTGGCGTTGATATTGAAAGCTCTTTGTAACATTTGTAAAAATCGGGTTTTCAAAACCCGCTCCGTTTTGTAATCGAATATCAAGTTATAAAAGTTATGTCGAATATTTATGATTATTTTGATTTAAAACAATACATAATTATTAAATAAACTAAACTATAAAAATTATATTTGACGAAAAGTTAAAATAAAATAAATAAAAAAAATATAACGCTGCCGGGACTCGAACCCGGGTCAGCCAAGACACCCTTCAACAACTTAACACACAATCACCAGACCACTCCGCCACTTGTTTGTTTTCTGTCATGTTTAGGAAACAAATAGTTTTTATGGACTAAGGTAAATCAATCGATTTTACACATTGTAACTGAAACCGGTTATCAATCACCCAAATCGATTTGGATACTCGCGATTCAGCGAGTATAACCGATAAACGGACAATTTCAATCAATGTTGCCATGAGTGTAACTTGAATTCGGAAGTGGATCGGTTTAATAACCGAAAGTCTTCAATTCTCGGATTACTTCAATCCTAGACCTTTCCTGCGACTCAAAACACTCTGCAAAGCTTCCAATTGCATTTCCGCAACCTTACAGTCCACCGGAGAAGCTTGAATCAGACCGCCGGAAAAATTCTGCAAGTCACCGGAAAACCGGGACTCACATCCACACGGTATTTCCTCCGACTCTTTCTGTTTCAATCATGTGATTAATCAGTCTCTAACACAACTCCACCATCAGAATCGATCCTAGTCAACGTTTGTCGAAAATCTTACCTTCGCCGGAAAACTCCTGAAACTGCCGGAAACACTCCGTGAACGGGTATGATCTCCCAAACTTCTGTTAAACCTTGTTTAAGTGACTCAACTTCTTAAATAATCGAACAAAGTTGTTAATTGGTTTCAACAGCCGGAGTTCACCTTCAGTACCGACAAACCTCTGCCGGAATTCTGTGAACAACATCAATCGGTATATCTTTTTCCTCAAACTCTCTCCATTCTCTACTTTTAAATTACTGATAATGTCTGAAAAGCGTATATGTCATGAATCGGTCATAACAGTCGGAATAAGTTTGTCTGTGTAAAATCAACGAAGAAGATGAAGACGCAACATAACATAAGATTAATTAAAATCGGTATTTTAAACGGGTTAGACACACAGTCCAGCGGTGGACTGTGTGCAAAATACACACGCACGTCCCGAGTTCGATCCCTGCTACACGCACACCTTATATAATAACGCGCCTTTTTGTTTAAAAACTAAACCGGGATAACCCAGTTAGTTGTTAAGTATAATAAAAACCGAGATAATAACCAGGTTAGACACACAGTCCAGCGGTGGACTGTGTGCAACATGAACCACACGTCGCGCGTTCGAAACCCGTCACGAGCACCGGTCCGATTGAATTAAAATGTTTTTGCAAATAAAGGAAATTCGGTTAAATTGAATAAGTGTATAAATATAATTAAAAACAAGATTATTTCGGGTTAGACACGTAGCTCAGTTGGTAGAGCTGCGTGCACGCGAACGGGAGGTCTCGGGTTCGAGCCTCACCCGACGCAGATTAATTCGCTGACCGAACCGGTCAACGGTCAACGGTCAACGCTAAATAAATAATTTTTTTATATATATTTTATTTATTTAATTTAATTTAAAAACCAATTAAAAATACTCAAAAATAACATTTTTAAAGATAGAAAATAGCCATAAACTCACAAAAATATATCTAAAAATTTCATTAAATAATAAAATCCACCCATTTAATATATTTTTCTGTTATTATTTAGGTTAGTAATCCTCGCTATTCCGCTCATCTAATTCGTGCGCATATCACCATCTCAAATCCAACGCACCCAAGGTGAGTGAATCTTACAAATTCCCCGTTTTTAATCACGTTTTGGGGTGTATCATGTGTCTTTGTATATATATATTATCACTAAACCATTGTGCATACATCATATCATGAACTTGTGTATTCAGTTTGTTGCTGTTAAGTAGTTATTATTGGATGCAATTTATTATTCGGTACATGCAATTTCATAGGCCGCCGCTCCCCATTACATTATGAGCGTTGAGCATGTTCCCCATTTTATTATGCGGTTGAACCTGGCGTGCCCACATACGATCGGCTCCGTTTGATTGAGCCTTGATCGCACAGACATTTTCATTTTCAGTACATGCAATACGATCGGGTCCGTTTGATTGAGCCTTGATCGCACAGTTTCATTTATGTTATTTACAGTATGATGTTGGTATGTTCATGTATGCTGCCATGTGTTATTGTATGTTATAGTTGTGACTGCTATTTGCCATTACTTGATTATTTACATTTGCTCATCTATGATTATGCACAATTTTTCATTGATAAACTAACCATAAAATCATTAACAAATGTTTATCTAATAAGGTTCACTCGCCAACTTATGTTGACCCAAAAACCCCCATTTTACACATGATACAGGTGAAGCAGCTGCAGCTAGGAACACATAGGACTTGGACTAGAAGAATAAAACGATTTAGTGTTGGGATTGTTATGCTTGGCTTATTTTCCTTGTATTGAATGAACATGTTTGGATTTTTGAAATGTAACTTTGACTTTATTAAATATGAAACATATTAGTAAATGTCATGAGCTTTGGTGATAACCCAATTATGCCCCGACTCTTATTCCGCTGCGGGTCGGGGTGTGACAAATTGGTATCAGAGCCATGACTATAGGGATATAGGATAGGTTATTAGACCCTTAGAGCCTATATTATAGTCGATTAGAAACTTATAAGAATTTTGTGTGTTATATGCCAAATTTCATGATGTTTATATGTCTTATGTTAAATGTTACATTTGATATTGTGCAAGCATGTTCATAAGTATGTATTATCATATTATGCCTATCATGAAATCGTATGCTCATAACATATCACATCCATGAAAGCACACACCACATCATGATCGTTTTTACAATGATTTTCGTGTTTTCAAATCTCATCAAAGTGAGTTCTCATGACGGGCATGTAGTAACTGGAAGGGTACCAGTACCGGTAGTCGGAACGTCCTGTCTAGGCTGGCATTCGTATAAATCCAAAATAAAGGACCAGTTTGCCTACCTGGGGACTAACGATGAGAGTACGAAGTACCTATTAGGCCAAAACATGCTATACCAAACGTCGTGTGAGCTAATCCCACTTTGAGTTGTCATTGTGTCTACACCTGGACACGTTCCGACCAAACATCTCATGAACATATTTTGTGGTTTGCATTCGGGGGATGCGAGTGTTAAATTGCCAATACTAATGTGAATCCTACCAAGCCAATACCCATGGGGGCCCACATGACTATGTAGGTGAAGGTATGGGGGACATTTGAGGCCCAACATGAGCGAACCCAAGACATCCTATGGATGTAGTTGCATTATTGATATTTATGTTATTTTCATTTTCTTAAAGACACATGACACCTAAAAAGACACCATAAACTCACAATTTTCTCATTTTATGATCCTGTAGATGTCGTCTAGACAGCAACGAAGGGGTAAAAGATCGGGAAGGTCTCAGGAACGTTTGGCCACTCAGATCGCGAAACAAATGGCCACGATATTGCCTGACATTGTGGTACAAGTACAACAAGCCCTTGCTACAAATCCTACAAACCCTCCCCAACAACAGGACCAGAACATCGACAACCCTCATACCAACAAGTGCTCTTACAAACATTTTAAGTCCTGTGATCCTCCTAAATTTGAAGGGACCGAGGGTGTCACTGCGCTCCTACATTGGTTCGAGGAGATGGAAAACACCTTCCTAAACTGCGATTGCCCTGAGGATCGCAAGGTTCGATACGCCACCGGGAGACTACTTGGAGTAGCTCTCACTTGGTGGAATACTGAGAAAGGGAAGAAGGGAACTGAAGATGCGATGGCCTTAACTTGGGAGGAGTTAAGGGAAATCATGACTAGGCGTTTCTGTCCTAGAAGTGAAATTAAGAAGTTGGAGGATGAATTTCATGCTCTAAAGCAAAAGGAGGGTGATCACTCTACCTACAACAAGAGGTTCTTGGAGTTGAACCAAATGGTTCCAAATTTATTCACTCCAACCTATCGTCTGATCGAGCATTATATTCGAGGACTTCCCTCGAAAATCCAAGATTCAGTTCTCAGCGTTTCACCAGTAACACTTGAAGCTGCTATGGAGTTAGCAACTGAACTGACCGAAAACCGAATTCGCAACGGGAAGTTCAAAGAAGAGAAGAAGAAAGCCCCTGTTGAGGGACAAACTTCAAACCACCCCATTCCTTCCTCTAAGTTTGCTAACAAGAGGAAGCGTAACACCAGAAATTTTGCAGTTACCCAAACCAACACCCCTATTCCTGCTGCACCCATTACTCAAGTCACTCCTTCACCCGCACCATACAGAAGACCCTACACTGGCCCGTTACCAAAATGTAACCGTTGCCAATATCACCATTCCCCTGATCATCCTTGCCAATACTGCACCGGCTGCGGTCGCGCAGGACATACTGTTCAAACCTGCCGCATGCCTCAACGAGCAAACCGCCATCAACCTTTAACCCAAACCCACCAACAGTTAATGGGTCAAGCCCAACAACCCCTACCATTTCCACCCACCCAACATTTAGCCCAAACATACTACCAACCCAATTATCCTATGGGCCAACCTATGCGGGCTTCTTCAATTGCGGCGACCCAAATCATTTCAGAAACACATGTCCAAGGCTGGTTAATATTATTCATGCTCAGGCCCAAGCCAACCCAGTGAATCAAGCAAACCAAGCTCCTCCACCTGCAAGAGGAAGAGCTTTCAATATCAACGCTAACCAGGCCAGAGCTGACGACAATGTGGTCAACGGTACGTTCCTTATAAATGGTAGATATGCCTCTATGTTATTTGATACTGGTGCGGATAGAAGTTTTGTGTCATTAGAATTTGAACCTATCTTAAGCAAAAATCGGGATAAGCTCACGGAATCCATAACGGTAGAAGTTGCGGACGGGAAACCAGTTTCATTAGACTCTATTTTACGCAACTGTACACTCACCTTGAACGACCACGATTTCTCAGTCGACCTTATTCCTATGAAGCTGGGAAGTTTTGACATCATAATCGGTATGGATTGGCTCAGCCAACATCAGGCGGAAGTTGTTTGTCGTGAAAAATTTATTCGTATTCCTCTCTCAAACGGTCAGACTCTTCGAATCATTGGAGAAACCTCGTCGAAAGGGCTCAGCTTAATGTCTTGTCTTCAAGCTCAAAAATATCTTCGCAAGAATTATGTCGCATTTTTAGCCCATATCATCAAAAAGGGAACCACAGAGAAGAAACTTGAAGACATTCCTGTAGTTAGAGACTTCCCACAAGTTTTTCCTGACGACATTTCAGGACTTCCTCCAGTTAGAGACGTCGAATTCCGTATTGATCTTATACCTGGTGCTACACCAGTTGCAAAGTCTCCATATAGGTTAGCCCCCTCTGAAATGCAAGAGCTAGCCAGTCAATTGCAAGAGTTGACTGACAAGGGATTTATACGTCCTAGCTCATCGCCTTGGGGTGCACCTGTCCTCTTTGTAAAGAAGAAAGATGGATCTTTCCGTATGTGCATCGACTACAGAGAACTCAACAAGTTAACCATCAAAAATCGCTATCCTTTACCTCGCATTGATGATCTTCTTGACCAACTACAAGGTGCCAGCTGCTTTTCAAAAATCGATCTTCGATCTGGCTATCATCAACTTAGAGTGCATGAAGAAGACGTCCCTAAGACTGCTTTTCGAACTCGTTATGGCCACTATGAATTCATGGTTATGCCGTTTGGATTAACCAACGCACCAGCTGTCTTCATGGACCTAATGAACAGAGTCTGCAAACCTTATCTTGATCGATTTGTTATAGTCTTCATCGACGATATTCTTATTTATTCAAAATCTAAAGCTGATCAGGAGCGTCATCTTCGACTCGTTCTTGCACTTCTAGAAAAGGAAAAGCTTTATGCCAAGTTCTCCAAATGTGAATTCTGGTTAAAAGAGGTGCAATTCCTCGGGCATGTAGTCAATGACAAAGGAATACATGTTGACCCTTCAAAGATCAAAGCAGTTCAAGAATGGCAAGCTCCACGTACACCAACTGAAGTAAGATCTTTTCTTGGACTAGCTGGCTATTATCGTCGGTTCATTTCAAACTTCTCTCGCATTGCTGTGCCACTCACGGCTTTAACTCATAAGGGAAAACCTTTCGTATGGGGACCCAAGCAAGAAGAAGCTTTTCAAACTCTTAAACAACAACTTTGTGATTCACCAATCCTCACTCTTCCTGAAGGTTGTGATGATTTTGTAGTCTATTGCGACGCGTCAGGGCAAGGATTAGGCTGCGTTCTCATGCAAAGAGGAAAAGTCATAGCTTATGCCTCGAGACAACTCAAGACACATGAAAAGAACTACACCACTCATGACCTAGAACTTGGAGCCGTTGTATTCGCTCTTAAGATATGGAGACATTATCTCTATGAAGTGTGAAATATACACTGACCACAAGAGTCTTCAACATATCTTCAATCAAAAAGAGTTAAATATGAGGCAACGAAGATGGGTCGAACTTCTGAATGATTACGACTGTGAAATTAGATACCACCCTGGTAAAGCAAATGTGGTGGCTGATGCACTTAGTCGAAAGGGTTATGCGAACTCCATTCATCTTCTATGTTCGCAAATTATAACCGACATTAAAGATCAAATTCGAGAAGCCCAACACGTTTCAATAACAGAAGAAGATGTACGAAAGGAGATGTCCTGTGGAGCCGAGCTAAAACTTGAAACTAAATCAGATGGTATTCTGTATTACCTAGATCGTATCTGGATCCCTAACCACAACAATCTTCGTGAAACTCTTATGAATGAAGCTCATAAAACGCGATATTCTATACACCCAGGAGCCGATAAGATGTATCAAGACCTACGATACACCTATTGGTGGCCTGGAATGAAGAAGGATATTGCCGTTTTTGTTCCAAGTGTCTCACATGTTCCAAGGTGAAGGCTGAACACCAAAGACCCTCAGGACTTCTAGTCCAACCAGAAATACCTGTATAGAAGTGGGAAAATATAACCATGGATTTCATTACCGGGTTACCTCGCACTTCTGGTGGGTATGACACAATATGGGTAATTATAGACCGACTTACAAAATCAGCTCACTTTATTCCTATCCGCGAAGATTTCAAAAACGAAAAGCTTGCACGTATTTATATCAACGAAATCGTAAGCCGACATGGGGTACCGTTAAGTATTATTTCTGATCGTGATGGTCGTTTCACCTCACGAACATGGCAAGCAGTACAATCCGCTATGGGCATACGATTAGATCTCAGTACCGCCTATCATCCTCAAACTGATGGACAGTCTGAGCGCACCATTCAAACTCTTGAAGATATGCTTAGAGCATGTGTCATAGACTTCAAGGGAAATTGGGACGCCCACCTACCATTAGTTGAATTTTCGTACAACAACAGCTATCATTCGAGCATCGGCATGGCACCTTTTGAAGCCTTATATGGTCGAAAGTGCCGATCTCCTGTATGTTGGCACGAAATTGGGGAAGCACAAATTACTGATACAGAATTGATCCAAGAAACCACAGATAAGATTCATCAAATTCGAAACAATCTTCTAGCAGCTCAAAGTCGTCAAAAGAGTTATGCAGATAAACGACGGAAGCCCTTAGAGTTTAACATTGGTGATCATGTGCTTTTAAAAGTATCACCGTGGAAGGGAGTAGTTCGTTTTGGTCAAAAGGGGAAGCTAGCACCTCGTTACGTAGGACCTTTCAAGATACTCGAAAGAGTAGGTCCTGTAGCATACAAGCTTGACCTACCAGAAGAACTCAACAGGATTCATCTCACATTCCACGTGTCGAACTTGAAGAAGTGCCTCGCTGATGGGAATCTCTATATTCCGCTGGAAGATATTCAGATTGATGAATCTATGCTTTTTATTGAAAGACCAGTGGAGATCATGGACTACGGGGAGAAACGTCTTCGACGAAGTCGCATTCCAATTGTTAGGGTACGTTGGGAGTCGAAACGGGGACCTGAGTTTACTTGGGAACGTGAAGACTCAATGCGTGAAAAATACCCGCATCTTTTTCCTACTACTTCAACTACTTAAATTTCGGGACGAAATTCCTAAAAGTAGGGGATACTGTAACATTTGTAAAAATCGGGTTTTCAAAACCCGCTCCGTTTTGTAATCGAATATCAAGTTATAAAAGTTATGTCGAATATTTATGATTATTTTGATTTAAAACAATACATAATTATTAAATAAACTAAACTATAAAAATTATATTTGATGAAAAGTTAAAATAAAAAAAAAAAATATAACGCTGCCGGGACTCGAACCCGGGTCAGCCAAGACACCCTTCAACAACTTAACACACAATCCCCAGACCACTCCGCCACTTGTTTGTTTTCTGTCATGTTTAGGAAATAAATAGTTTTTATGGACTAAGGTAAATCAATCGATTTTACACATTGTAACTGAAACCGGTTATCAATCACCCAAATCGATTTGGATACTCGCGATTCAGCGAGTATAACCGATAAACGGACAATTTCAATCAATGTTGCCATGAGTGTAACTTGAATTCGAAAGTGGATCGGTTTAATAACCGAAAGTCTTCAATTCTCGGATTACTTCAATCCTAGACCTTTCCTGCGACTCAAAACACTCCGCAAAGCTTCCAATTGCATTTCCGCAACCTTACAGTCCACCGAAGAAGCTTGAATCAGACCGTCGGAAAAATTCTGCAAGTCACCGGAAAACCGGGACTCACATCCACACGGTATTTCCTCCGACTCTTTCTGTTTCAATCATGTGATTAATCAGTCTCTAACACAACTCCACCATCAGAATCGATCCTAGTCAACGTTTGTCGAAAATCTTACCTTCGCCGGAAAACTCCTGAAACTGCCGGAAACACTCCGTGAACGGGTATGATCTCCCAAACTTCTGTTAAACCTTGTTTAAGTGACTCAACTTCTTAAATAATCGAACAAAGTTGTTAATTGGTTTCAACAGCCGGAGTTCACCTTCAGTACCGACAAACCTCTGCCGGAATTCTGTGAACAACATCAATCGGTATATCTTTTTCCTCAAACTCTCTCCATTCTCTACTTTTAAATTACTGATAATGTCTGAAAAGCGTATATGTCATGAATCGGTCATAACAGTCGGAATAAGTTTGTCTGTGTAAAATCAACGAAGAAGATGAAGACGCAACATAACATAAGATTAATTAAAATCGGTATTTTAAACGGGTTAGACACACAGTCCAGCGGTGGACTGTGTGCAAAATACACACGCACGTCCCGAGTTCGATCCCTGCTACACGCACACCTTATATAATAACGCGCCTTTTTGTTTAAAAACTAAACCGGGATAACCCAGTTAGTTGTTAAGTATAATAAAAACCGAGATAATAACCAGGTTAGACACACAGTCCAGCGGTGGACTGTGTGCAACATGAACCACACGTCGCGCGTTCGAAACCCGTCACGAGCACCGGTCCGATTGAATTAAAATGTTTTTGCAAATAAAGGAAATTCGGTTAAATTGAATAAGTGTATAAATATAATTAAAAACAAGATTATTTCGGGTTAGACACGTAGCTCAGTTGGTAGAGCTGCGTGCACGCGAACGGGAGGTCTCGGGTTCGAGCCTCACCCGACGCAGATTAATTCGCTGACCGAACCGGTCAACGGTCAACGGTCAACGCTAAATAAATAATTTTTTTATATATATTTTATTTATTTAATTTAATTTAAAAACCAATTAAAAATACTCAAAAATAACATTTTTAAAGATAGAAAATAGCCATAAACTCACAAAAATATATCTAAAAATTTCATTAAATAATAAAATCCACCCATTTAATATATTTTTCTGTTATTATTTAGGTTAGTAATCCTCGCTATTCCGCTCATCTAATTCGTGCGCATATCACCATCTCAAATCCAACGCACCCAAGGTGAGTGAATCTTACAAATTCCCCGTTTTTAATCACGTTTTGGGGTGTATCATGTGTCTTTGTATATATATATTATCACTAAACCATTGTGCATACATCATATCATGAACTTGTGTATTCAGTTTGTTGCTGTTAAGTAGTTATTATTGGATGCAATTTATTATTCGGTACATGCAATTTCATAGGCCGCCGCTCCCCATTACATTATGAGCGTTGAGCATGTTCCCCATTTTATTATGCGGTTGAACCTGGCGTGCCCACATACGATCGGCTCCGTTTGATTGAGCCTTGATCGCACAGACATTTTCATTTTCAGTACATGCAATACGATCGGCTCCGTTTGATTGAGCCTTGATCGCACAGTTTCATTTATGTTATTTACAGTATGATGTTGGTATGTTCATGTATGCTGCCATGTGTTATTGTATGTTATAGTTGTGACTGCTATTTGCCATTACTTGATTATTTACATTTGCTCATCTATGATTATGCACAATTTTTCATTGATAAACTAACCATAAAATCATTAACAAATGTTTATCTAATAAGGTTCACTCGCCAACTTATGTTGACCCAAAAACCCCCATTTTACACATGATACAGGTGAAGCAGCTGCAGCTAGGAACACATAGGACTTGGACTAGAAGAATAAACGATTTAGTGTTGGGATTGTTATGCTTGGCTTATTTTCCTTGTATTGAATGAACATGTTTGGATTTTTGAAATGTAACTTTGACTTTATTAAATATGAAACATATTAGTAAATGTCATGAGCTTTGGTGATAACCCAATTATGCCCCGACTCTTATTCCGCTGCGGGTCGGGGTGTGACACTCTTCTTCTAGCAGGTGGAGGAGCTTGGTTAGCTTGGTTTACTGGGTTTGCTTGAGCTTGGGCATGGATGATGTTCACCAAGCGTGGGCAAGTATTCCTGAAGTGGTTTGGGTCCCCACAATTAAAACAGGCTCGTATGGATTGCATCATGGGGTAGTTGGGTTGGTAGTAAGGTTGGGCTGTGAGTTATGCAGGTGGTAGAAGTAGGGGTTGTTGGGCTTGGCCCACCATTTGATTTTGGGTTTGGGTTGGAGGTTGACTGCGATTTGATCACTAAAGGGTACGGCAGGTTTGGATAATGTGACCCGCACGGCGACAACTTGTGCAATGTTGGCAAGGGTTTTCAGGAGGGTGATGATATTGGCAACGGTTACACTTTGGGTGTGGGCCAGTGTACGGCCTTTTGAATGGTGCGGCTGGTGGGGCAACTTGGGTGATTGGAGCAGCAGTGATGGGAGGGTTGGTTTGGTGACAGCAAAATTCTTGCCATTTCGCTTCCTCTTACCAGTAAACTTCGAGGATGAACCTGAGTGGTTTGGAATTGGGGTCTCAATGGGTGTTTTCTTCTTCTCATCTTTAAAATTGCCATTTTGATTGCGATTTTCCGTGAGTTCCGTAGCTAACTCCATTGCGGCTTCGAGTGTGCAGGCGAAGTGCTTAAAACCGAATCTTGGATTTTCGAGGGGAGGCCTCGAATGTTGTTTTCAATTAAGCGGTATAATGGGGTGAACAGATTGGGAACCATTTGGTTCAACTCAAGAAACCTCTTGTTGTAGGAGGTGTGATATCCTTATTTTTGCTTTAGAGCATAGAATTCATCTTCAAGATTCTTGATCTCGCTTCTAGGGCAGAAACGTCTTGTCATGATCTCTCTTAATTCTTCCCATGATAAAGCCATGGCATCATCTACACCTCGCTTACCTTTTTCCATGTTCCACCAGGTAAGGGCTATCCCAAACAATCTTCCAGTCGCATAACATACCTTACGTTCCTCAGGAAAGTCGCAATTGAGAAAGGTGTTTTCCATCTCCTCAAACCAATGGAGGAGAGCAGTGACACCTTCAGTCCCTTTGTATTTTGGGGGATCGCAGGACTTGAAGTGTTTGTAGGTGCATTTAGTGGTTTTTGAGGGAGGGTTGGCGACGCTTTGGTCTTCTTGGTTGGGAGTGTAACATCCGTCGAAAAACGGGTTTCCAAAACCCGCTTCGTTTATTAATCGAATTTCCAGTTAAAAATTTTCGTTGCGTATTTATTGCTCAAACTAATTTTAAACGATACATAATTAATAACTATATTAAATTTAAAAACCATAATTTATAAATAATCTTAATTAATGAGAAAAAAATAAAATGGGGACGCCGGGTTTCGAACCCGGGTCTCCCACAAACTCAATCACACAACACACCGCTCCGCCACATGAATCCTTTGTGTAATTACTGAAACAAATAATATTAAGTTAAAACTCGAAATCAAAATCCGGAAATCAGCGCGCCCAATCTGCAGTCGCCGGAAAGACCGACGATTTCGCAAATCACGACCGTTTTTCTTTGACTGAAATGCGTGAACTAACTTCGACATCGGTTATAACCGATGTCTAACCCCCAATTCCAGTCGTAACCGCCGGAAAAGTTTTGACCGCGAATCAAGACCAAATCCGGACTCAATACATGCTGTTTCTTCCCTATAAATACCCACCCAAACCTCTGGTAACCTTTTCGCTCAAAATCGCACAAACTCTCGAAGCTTTAGCACTCGCCGGAGATATTCTGCATTCGCCGGACTTTCACCAGAAAACCGAGACTTACACCAAATCGGTAAAATTCTCGAATCTTTTGTTTGCAATCCATTATTAGACAAGTATTATCATAAATCGTTCAACAAGAATCCGTCTCAGACAACGTTGCCGGGAATTCCTACACTCGCCGGAAAATCACTGAAAATTCTGAAGTCTCGCTGTGAATCGGTACAATCATCTAAACCCCCTGATATCCCTTGTTTAGTAACTTAATTGCACAACTCGTTGATCAAAACTGTTAATTGATTCACTCAGACGGAAGTCGCCAATCAGCGCCGACGACTCTTGCCGGAAATCTGAGAAAAACATTCTGTTCGGTACATTTTACTCCGTAACCCTCTTTATCCAATTCATTCCAATCAATTATATGTTCGATGATCGATTTAAACCAGAACAGCCGGACATCATTGTTCTACGTCTTTGTAAACGAAGAAGACGAAGTCGAACATGTGTATAAGTTTAATTAAAACTGAATATTTAACCGGGTTAGACACACAGTCCAGCTGTGGACTGTGTGCACAAACAATGCACACGTCCCGGGTTCGAATCGCATACGTTACCGAACTTCATAATTAAAACCAACATTTTTACAACTGAATCGGATCAGGTCACCGAATGTTAATAAGTATAATTTAATCCATAAGTTAAACAAGGTTTGACACACAACCCAACTGGTTGGGCTGTGCGTACTTCGACTCCGGGTCACTGAAGTCGGTTCGGCCACTTTAAATCATTTTTCGAAATAAACTAAATAAGTTAAAAGTTAATTAGTGTATAAATATAATTAAATCAGAGAATATTTCGGGTTAGACACGTAGCTCAGTTGGTAGAGCTGCGTGCACGCATACGAGAGGTCCCGAGTTCGAACCTCACTCAGCGCATATAATTAACACAATCCGACCGGTCAACGGTCAACGGTCAATGGTCAGAGTCAAAAAGTCAACATTTTTTATTTATTTTTTTATTTATTTAATCAGAAAATTATTTAAAAGTACTTAAAAATAATATTTTTAAAGTTAGAAAACGCCCTTAAACTCACAAAAATAAATCTAAAAATCCTATTAAGATTATGAATTAAAAGTATTAATCTCAAATAAAATCCATTTATTTACCGAACCATTTCGTCATTATTTTAGGTTAGTTTTCCTCGTCGATCAAATCCTAAAACTCGTGCGCATCCAACGTCATCAAAGAACGCACCCAATGTGAGTGAATCTCTACAAATTCCCCGTTTTAATCACATTTTGGGGTGTATCATGTGTCGTTTAATTCCTTATTATATTTAAACACTTGTGCATCTATCATATCCGTGATCAAATGTGTATGTATCAATTGTTGTGTGAATTATGTTAGATTGAAGTTATCATTTTCAGTACATGCATTTCATTAGGCCCATCAGCTCCCCGTGGGATACGGGTTGAGTATCAGGTGTCTCATTCGATCGGCTTCGTTTGATTGAGCCTTGATCTCACATACATCATCATTCATGTCATTCGATCGGCTCCGTTTGATTGAGCCTTGATCTCAAATACATCATCATTTATGTCATTTACTCATCCAATGTGGTTTGTGTTTTGTTATATACATATGTTTGCTCACATCTGATTATTGCACAACTTTTCAATATTAAACACACAAGAAAATTAATAACAATGTTTCTCAAGGTTCACTCGCCAACTTTTGTTGACCCAAAATATCCCCCGTTTTACACATGATACAGGTGATCCAGTTGAGGCAAGAAACACATAGGAAGGCTTAGAAGAATAAATCAGTTTAAGCTTTGGATTGTTTTACTTAGTTTCATTTTCCTTGTAATTGTATGGATTTGATTTGAATATTTAAGTTGTAATTTGAATTTAATAAATATGAAACATTTTAGTAAACATCATGAGGTTTGGTGATAACCCAATTATGCCCCGACTCTTATTCCGCTGCGGGTCGGGGTGTGACAGGGAGGGTTAATGGGATTAGCGGCGAGAGCTTGTTGCACTTGTAGCACGATGTCAGGAAGTACTGCGGCCATTTGTTGAGCAATTTGCGTGGCCAAACGTTCGCTCGATTTTCCTGACCTTCTACCTCCTCGTAATTGTCACACCCCAACCCGCAGCGAAAAAGGTGATCGGGGCATGGTTGGGTTATCATCAAAGCTCATGACATTTATTATAACGTTTCATATTCATTAATACAATTTTAAAGGGAATTATACAATCATTATTACATCATGTCCTAAACATCAATCTAGGCTTCATTGTTTTCTTCTAAGGCATTTCCTATGTTTTCCTTGCTTCATCCTGTTCACCTGTATCATGTGTAAAAATGGTTTTTGGATCAACAAATAGTTGGCGAGTGAATCCTATGAAAAACATTTGAACAAGTTTATTTAATTGATTGTAAAATAAAGTGCACAACCACACATGAGTAAAAATAGATGTAAACTTATTCACCAATCATTTAATATTAAATACTGCACACATGAACAATAATGGATCGTTTTGAGGCACGCGTTGCTCAACTCGTCTCTCACGAGGAACTGATGGGCCTAATGAATGATTTGCATATACTTGACAATATGAAATACATGACCACAACAATATAAACTAAATAATACACACACGGACAATAATGGATTTGTTTTGAGGCACGCGTTGCTCAACTCGTCTCCCACGAGGAACTGATGGGCCTAATGAATGAATTGTATACAAATTAACAATATGAAATACATAACTACAAACTATGTATACAATCTAAGTTTAGATCACAATATGGCATGGCACAAGTTTAAATAAACGAGTTAATTTTGGTGACACATGACACACCCCAAAACGTGTAATTAAAAAGGGGAGTTGTAAGATTCACTCACATTGGGTGCGTTCGGTTGATAATGTTGAATGCACGCGAAGTTGGTTTTAACCACGAGTGAAACTAACCTAGATAAATAGCATTATGGTTCGGTAAGTAAACGGATTTTATTAATCAATTTTAGTAGAATTGTTGGATGTATTTTTGCGAGTTTAAGGCTATTTTCTAACCTTAAAAATGTTATTTTTAAGTATTTTTAATTGATTTTTAAATAAAATAAATAAATAAAAATAATAAAAAAATGTTGACTTTTTGACCGTTGACCGTTGACTTGTTGACCATTGACTTTGACTGTTGACCGGTTCGTATGTGTGTATGTATGCGCTGGGTGAGGCTCGAACCCGAGACCTCCCGTACGCGTGCACGCAACTCTACCAACTGAGCTACGTGTCTAACCCGAAATAATTCTGTTTTTAATTAAATTTATATACTAATTAGATTAATCCGAAAATCATTTATTTTTAAAAAGATTTTAATCATAACGACTCGGTGCGCTCCACAGGTCTCGAACCCGGGACCTGTGGGTTGAGTTAACACACAGTCCACCGCTGGACTGTGTGTCTAACTTGTTAAATAGTCTGATTTTTATTATACTTATATACAAACTAAATGGTTTCGTTTCTGTTTTAAAAAGTTTGATAATTGTCCGGACCGGTGCGGTAGTCCGGACTCGAACTCGTGACGTGTGATTAAACGTTCACACAGTCCACCACTGGACTGTGTGTCTATCTTGGTTATTATTCCGATTTTTATTAAACTTAACATCTATATGAAATAAATCTGGTTCAGTAATAAAAATGAACATTTTTATAAGGCGATCATGCGTGGGACAAGTATCGAACTCGAGACGTTTGCGTTTTATGTGCACACAGTCCACCGCTGGACTGTGTGTCTAACCCGAGTTATATCTTGATTTTAATTATACATATAGACAACTGAAACTTCGTCTTCTTCGTTAATCTTAACCAGAATCGGAAGTCCGACTGGTTCGAAGTTTTAATCAAGTTTATTAGTGTCTGGTGGTTAATTACAGGTGAGATAAATAAAGAATGAAAGATTAAGTGTTAGATATACCGAACTGGACTCCTCTGTCTCGCCGGCGAAACTCCGGTGACAGCAACTTATTCCGGCGACGTGTGTCTTGCGGCAGAGAGTCTTCAGCGAGCTTGAGATGGATGTGAGTGGCTTCGGTATAAGTTCTGGGTGTTCAGTAAGGCTCAGAAGTGAAGGGCTCGGTTTTCCGGCGAGGTGCAGAACCTTTCCGGCGAGTGGAATTACGTCGGGTAAAGGTGTGATTGTGAGCGAAAAAGCTAGCAGAGGTTTGAGGAGGTATTTATAGGGCGGGACATCGATGAATTTGGTCCGATTTCCGTCTTGATTCGTCGGACATTACGTTTTCCGGCGGTTATAACTTGTGTCGCGGACTCAGGCGTCGGTTATAACCGATGTAGTGATTAAAGTTTACGTTAAAACTGAAGTAACTGTCCAATCTTGGCGAGATAGTCGGAATTTCCGACGACTGCAATTGGGCGCGTCGATTTTGAATTCGATATTCATGTTATGAATTAAATGTTTCCATTAATGAACAAGAAACATAAGTGGCGCAGTGGTTGAACGCGTGTGTGTTAATGCTTTGTTGACCAGATTGACTCGGCTGACCCGGGTTCGAAACCCAGCAGCCTTCTTTTATTTTTAAACCACTATTTTAATACTTTTCCAAAAATAAATTATATATTCCAATATACTTATTAATTATGTATCGTTTAAAATTATTTTGGGCATTAAATACGCCACGAAATTTTTAACTGATTGTTCGGTTATTAAACGGAGCGGGTTTGGTAAATCCGGTTTTTGACGGATGTTACAGTAATTGTCTAGCAGACATCTACATGAATATATGCAGGGAGATGGTGAGTTCGAGAATCTTCTAGGTGTCATGTGTCGTAAAAAGAATGAAAACAACATAACTGAAAAGAACTTAACTACATCCATAGGATGTCTTGGGTTTGCTCATGTTTGGGCCTCCAAATGTCCCCCATACCATTTCCTGTATAGTCATGTGGGCCCCCATGACTATTGGGCTTGGTAGGGTTCACATTGGGGTCGGCTGGTTAACACTCGCATCATGCGAATGAAAATCGTAAAACATAATTGCGAGATGTATGGTCAGAGGGTGTCCAGGTGTGGGCACAATGACAACTCAAAGTGGGGTTAGATCACACGACGTTTGGTATAGCATGATTTGGCCTAATAGGTCCTTCGTACTCTCATCGTTAGTCCCCAGGAAGGCAAATTGGTCCTTTAATTTTGATTTATACGAATGCCAAGCCTAGACAGGACGTTCCGACTACCGCTACTCGTACCCTTTCAGTTACTACATGCCCGTCGTGAAAACTCACTTTGATGTGATTTGAAAAATATGAAAACATTTCAAAAATCTTTGAAAAGAAATAACAGAAATTGTGAAATCGTGAGGTGTGTGCTTTCATAGATATAATATGATATGAGGGTATGATCTATGATGAGCATTGCATATTAACATGTACTTGTGAGAGTGCTTGCATAATATTGTGTGTGAATATAAACATGAAACATATCAACATCATGAATTTTGCATGAAACACATAGACAATTAAAATCTAATCAACTATAGTATAGGCTCTAAGGGTCTAATAACCTATCCTCTATCCATATAGTCACAAGCTCTGATACCAATCTCTCACACCCTGACCCGCAGCGGAATAAAAGTCGGGGCATGATTGGGTTATCACCAAAGCTCATGATATTTACTAATAAGTTTCATATTTATTAATTTCAAATTAACCTTGAATATCCAACACAAAATTTAAGCAAATACAAACAATAAACCAACAGATTGTTCCAACTAAATAACTCGATTAGTCTTCTAAGGCCATCCTAGGTGTTTCTTTCCTCAACTTGATCACCTGTATCATGCGTAAAATAGAGAAAATTTGGGTCAACAAAAGTTGGCGAGTGAACCTTGATAAAACAATTAAGTATATAAATATTACTGTTGTTTATATAAAATTGTGCATAAATCACATGTGAGCAAAAAATGTAACAAATCACAAACCACATTGTATGAGCATATGACATAATGGATGATGTATGTGAGATCAAGGCTTAACCAAACGGAGCCGATCTAATGAGGCACCTGATGCTCAATCCATATCCCACGAGGAGCTGATGGGCCTAGTGAAATGATTGCACTAAAAAAAACGTATCCACATAATAATCACATAACAAACAATACACACTTGATCACGAAATGATATTAGCACAAGTGTTAAATAAAATTAAGAAATGGTACGACACATGATACACCCCAAAACGTGATTAAAAAGGGAAATTTGTAGAGATTCACTCACCGTGGATGCGTGTTCTTGATTGAGGATGAGTGCGCACGAGGTAACGATTGGATCCAGCAACGAATACTAACCTAAGATAATAAATACGTTACAATATAGACAAATTAATATTTGGACTTAATACTTTTTATTAGGTTATTTATAACTTTATATTTTTGTATATTAAACTCTTAAAATATAAGAATATAAGAAATGTAAACTAATGGATTAAAAGTATTTTTTTTAAATGAATGAATAAAATAAAGAGAGAAAAAAAATAAAAAAAAATAAAAATAAAAATAATTAAATAAATAAATAAAAAAAATATAAAAACTGTCAGATCTGACAGGTTGATATGACCAGTTTTTGTGGGATTGGATTGCGTGTGACCGGGTTCGAACTCGAGACCTCGCGGTTGCGTGCACGCAGGTCTTCCAACTAAGCTACGTGTCTAACCTGTTAGGATTTAGTTTTTAATTATTCTTATACACAATTTACGTTCATTCAGAAAATGGTAAATTTTTAAAAAAAAGTTTTTAAATGATCAGGCCGGTGAGTAAGAGCGGACTCGAACCTGGGTCCTTGATGTTATGTTGCACCCAGCCCAACCAATTGGGCTGGGTGTCTAACCCGTTAAGCTCTTGCTTTCTATTGTATTTATATACGGTTTAAATCATTTCTGGTTTAAGTAAATTAAAAAGGTTTTAAGAATCGATTAAACCGCGTACCAATAGGGTCTCGAACCCGTGACTTTAACTGTCATTTGCACCCAGCCCCACCAACTGGGCTGGGTGTCTAACCCAATGAAACTTGATTTTATATTATATTTATTTACATACTGCCAAATGATAAGATTCTTCAAAATAAAAACCGTTGCATGGTCATGAACCAAACTCGAACCGGAGACAGGAGTGTCGTGTTTGCACACAGTCCACCACTGGACTGTGTGTCTAACCCGATTAAGACTTGGGGTTTAAATACATAAAAACACTTAAGCCACTTCGTCTTCTTCATCTAATATTGAAATCCAGAACACGTTCTTGATTTCCAAAAACTCGATTTAAACTTGCTTGCTATACTTTTGAAGCTACTGAAACATATGAACTGAAATAGAAAGTAAAGAACGGTTACCGGTCGGCGGTGAGTTCTCCGGCGGCAGGCTGCGGGTTCCGGTGGGACAGAGGGGTTTGAGCAGAGGAAAACTCGAGTGTAAATGAATTGAGATGAGCGATTTAGAATGAGGGAGTGTATTCGGTATATATAGAGGTAGGTTGGGTTTTGATTTAGGAAGTAAGATCCGGTGATTGGCAATTTGCCGTATAGATGACAGCTGGTCGAGTTCCAATTTTCCTAAAATATCTCAAGGTCAAACGTCGATGGATTTGAATCGAAAAGGAAGGCGCGTGCAGAGATCTGGGTAGATTGCAGGTTTTCCTGCCTGGTTTGTGGGTGTAAACTTATATTTTGTTATGCGGGTTTAACCACAAGAAGTGCGTGTGTCCCAGTGGTGCTTGCAGCGTGTGTGTGTGTGCTTGAGGGAACCCGGGTTCGACTCCCGGTTCCACCTTTTACTTTATTATTATTATTTTTTTTAACTTATTAATTTTATTAATCATTTATTCATTATAGTTATTTTATTATTTTATTTATTATTTATTTTATTAGCTTAAACATTTATATATGCCTATAACTTAAAAAAAGTAAAAAAAGAAATCAACAACCAGAAATAAATATTCTTAGATTAATAACTTGGGGCGGGTTTTCGAAACCCGATATACACGGATGTTACAAGTAAAACCTTTCAAAAACATTGATTTCTACACAATATTCGGACTAATGACGTATGTTTCATTCACTTTTGAGTGGAACGAGTTGTTGTCAAGCAAGATCTCAGACCCGGAAGCACAAGGACGAAATCGTCACTTTACACAAGCTGGACTAACCCGTACGAACCACCAAGTTCGCCCGGATTAGCCCGAGTTTCTGTAAAATGGCTAAGTTCGCTCCAAAAGACCTCTCCAACCTAAGTTTTACTCAGTGGCTTAAGGTTGGAGGGATGGACACTCGATTTCCTCTGCAAACGACGCGAAAACGCAAGATTTTGGACCCGAAAACATCAAGTTCGCTCGAGATTTACTGATTTTATGCAGCTCAACAGTCAAGTTCGCTCGAACTTGGACCCTCTAGGTCAAGTTCGGCCGAACTTGAGTCAAGAATCTTCAACAGGACACCGCAAGTTCGCTCGAACTTGTCAAGTTTCTCAGGAAACTTCATTCTATACAAGTCCAACCGAACTTGTCAAGTTTCTTGAGAAACTTAACAAGTTCGCCAGAGCTTGTCTCAAAACACAGCAGTTCAAAACAAGTTCACTCGAACTTGTATGTTTACATACAAGTTCGGCCGAACTTGCCTACTGCCCAAACCAAACTTCACCGTTTCAGCTTTTCAGAGACTGATGCACTTCCCTTCGCGTATGCAGGCTGATCCGGCGCTCTCCTTCGTCTACTAACAATCGTCTTTTTCATTCTAAACGCACCGACTGTGAGTATACTTGACCCGTGTTTGCTTTAATGCCCTTTTGGGTGTTACATATGTTCCTCTATCAAAATCACCTCACAAATCAAACTGTTTATCACACGCAAATAATCTGATTATATATGCTCAATACGTGATACTAGAAACATGTGATTAGGACTTATTTTCGTTAACTTGCCTCCTTAGCTAGTATGGTACTATAGTGTGGCTAACACCCGACGGGGTCTAGTTAGGATGGACGCGCTAGCCTTCTCACGGAAGTTAGCATGAGAAATATGCCTAGTTTTGTGTGATGTGTTTTGGTGTATCATGATATGTAATTAGACTATTTCGCGAACGTTTTCTCTATTATGCTAGTATTACTTAAACTTGTACGCTCACCTTTACTTAATTGTATTGACTTGTATTTTAACATATGTAACAGGTTGAGGAATTTAGCTTGGATGCTTTGGACGTAGTTTTGCTTAAGTTTAGACTCATGCTTTAGAAACATTTTGTAATAAATCTAGAGATTATTAAACTGGAATTTGTGTTATGAGAATTATGATATTCTGTCTTGTTATTTGAGGATTGTATGTCGAAAGTATGGGCTTTTGATGTTTAAATATAGTCGTTGAAATAATGTTGTGGAATTTCTCGTGATACAATCTGGTTCGCTTAGTGCCGCGCCCCGATGATTCCGCCATCAGCTGGGGTGTGACAGATTGGTATCAGAGCCATAACTGTAGGGAATTAGGTAGAATTGCCATGTTCGACCTAGTCTACAGTCTAAGTACCCAATTTGACCAATCTTTGACTTAAATGCTTAAACTACTTGCCATGAATACTTATGTGCCTTTCCTAAGGCTAACACAATATACACGCTTGGAAACGCTCGTATCACACAAAACGAGTGATCAAGTCGAGATTAGGTGTGAAAACCGAGAACTCTCGATCAGATCATTCACTCCGCGCATACTTTCTCTCGCACGAGATACCTTTGTTGAGTTAGGAGTGATATCCAAACCTCGATGAAAATCTACATATCTATCTAGTGGAACTCCTGACTTGATCGGTGAGCATAACCATAACTAGGAATGATGTTGTCAAGCTAGGGGTGAAACCCACATCTTAATAACTAGTTCCGCTCTTCAATTTTCAATCTCACCAAAGTCTCGATTATTTCGATAACTCAGAACATGACAACTGGAAGGACAAATGTCGTTAACTGTTGTACGGTGAGAGAATTTGTCTATTAGGCCAAATCGTGTGTCCGAACTCAGAGAGTTTTCGAATCACTTTGGGTAGTCAACGTCTCAAAACCCAGGACGCTCCCAATTGATTTAAGCCTATTATCGTTGATTTCACGCATCATCGAGTTTATTATTATTATGTGTTTGAATTTTGAGATTTTTCGCTTTATTCGATTTCTTGCTTATTTGATTTCTCGTATTATCAATTTCTTGCTTATTTGATTTCTCGTATTATCAATTTCTCGCTTTATCGCTCTTCGCTTTATAAAATATGCACAAGTCGCACAGCTCTCGAAATCTAAAACGCTAATTAATACACCAACCAAACTAAAACGCTCATCTCTCTTACGCGTATGTTCTCCTACGCGGTATTACTCGCCTATCTCGTTATTATATCGCTTATATATATCGTATCTCATACGCGCTACGCATGATTTTAGTTAAAGGTGAATACGTGCAAAATATGTGCTTACGTGCTTATGTGATTATGTGCTATGTGCTTGTGTGCCTACGTGTTTGCCTGCCTACTTGTTTACTTGCCTATGTGATTGTGTGCCTCATATGAATAATAATCATAATAAATACTTTAAAACATAAACTTATTATAATCGAATTCATCTAATCGAATCCTTCAATTGTAGATGTCTTCAATGGGATCGCACGCCAGAAGGAATCTTCAGCGCGGCCAAGCTGAAAAGCGCATCGCCTCTCTGGTAGCTAAGGAAATGGCTAAGGTGATCCCGCAAATTGTTAGTGAAATTCAAGCGGTTAGCAGCAACTCTTCAGTTGACTCCAAGGGAGACGCTCCGAAATCCCGTTTCAGCTTCAAGCAGTTTAAAGCCTGCGGTCCTGCAGCATTCACCGGTGAAGACGGACCAACCAAGCTGTTTCATTGGTTTGATTCGATCGAAGTCACCTTCAGACAAAGCGGATGCCCTGAAAATCTCCGCACTGTTAACGCCACTGGAGTCTTTCAGTCGAGGGCACTTGACTGGTGGACCGCCGAGCGCAACAGGCGCGGCAACGACGAAGCTTACTCTCTGGCGTGGGAAGAACTCAGGGAGATAATGATCAAAGAGTTATGCCCACCACAAAATTCAGAAGTTGGAAAACGAGTTTTGGGGTATTAAGCAGAATGGTGGTGACAATGCTGGTCTTACCGCCCGCTTCAAGCAACTCAGCCTTATCTGCCCAGGTCAGGTGGATACAACCGAAAAGGCAATCAAGAAGTATCTCAACGCTCTGCCAGACTACGTCGCTGACTTTGTGCAAGCAGCACGCCCGGTTACAATTGAGGAGACCTACCAGCTAGCCCAAGAGATCAATGACAAACGAGTTCAAGCTGGTTATTTCAAGAACTCGACCAAGAACCTCAGCCAAGTTACCACCGAGCCAAGCATCGATACCGCTCCACCTCAAGTCCCCAAAGCAAGCAACCAGAACCGCAAGCGCAAGGGAAACAACAAGAACTGCGCAATGGTCCCCGCTCCAAGCTCTCAGCATCGCCAAGCCGCCACTCCAAACGCACCAGCTGCTAAACGTACGTACACAGGACCTCACCCACTGTGCTCTAAGTGCACCTATCATCACGCGGTTGGAGGAAACTGCCGCTTTTGCGCTAACTGCAACATTTATGGTCACTTCACAGCGCATTGCCGTACTGGCCCCTGTCAGCAAGCTTCTCCCGCTCTCGCAGCACCGCCAGCTCCTATCAATGCTGCTCCTGTCAACCAAGCACCACCAGCACCAGCAATTCAGGCCCGCGCTTGTTACACCTGCGGTGACCCGAATCACTTGAGCAACGTTTACCCAAACCGCATCGTCAAAGAAGAGCCGCAACAACAGCCTCAGCCTCAGCAGCAACCACCACACACAGCCTCAGCAGCAACAACAGGCTGCTTGTGGTCGAGCCTTCAACATGAACCATCGCCAGGCTCAGAATGACAACAATGTTGTCAATCGTACGTTCCTCGTTAATGGTATTTATGCTTCATGTTTATTTGATACTGGTGCCAATAATTGTTTTGTATCCTTAGAATTCGAAAAGGTAATGTAAGCACACTAAACTCCCAAAGACTTTCATTGTGGAAGTCGCCATCTGAAAAGCCATCACCGTCACCTCCGTCCTACGTGGTTGTTCTCTCGACCTCAACAACCATGTCTTCTCGATCAATCTCATACCTATGCAGTTAGGCAGTTTCGATATCATAGTAGGTATGGACTTTCTTCGTGAAAACCATGCTGAATTTGTATGCTTCGATAAAATGATTCGCTTCCCTCTCCCTAACGGTGATCAACTTCATGTCTATGGTGAAACTCCCTCAAAGAAGTTGATGCTTTTGTCATGTACTCGAGCACACAAATGCTTGCGGAGCAATGTGTTGCTTTTCTAGCCCATATCATGAACCCGGAGAAAGAAAAGAAGACTTTGAAAGATGTACCTGTTCTTCGTGAATTTCCCAAAGTCTTTCCCGATGATTTACCCGGTTTACCCCCTACTCGCGATGTTGAATTCCGTATCGATTTAGTTCCCGGCGCTACTCCCGTTGCAAAAGCCCCTTATCGTCTCGCACCATCAGAAATGCGCGAGCTATCAAGCCAACTTCAAGAGCTTCTTGATAAAGGCTTTATACGCCCGACCACTTCGCCTTGGGGCGCACCCGTTCTTTTCGTGAAAAAGAAAGATGGGACGTTCCGAATGTGCATCGATTATCGTGAACTTAACAAACTCACGATAAAGAACCGTTACCCTCTTCCCCGAATCGACGACCTATTCGATCAGCTTCAAGGTGCGACTTGTTTTTCTAAGATCGATCTTCGTTTCGGTTATCATCAGTTACGCATATTGGAAGAAGAATTCCGAAAACCGCCTTTCGTACCCGTTATGGCCATTTCGAATTCGTGGTTATGCCTTTTGGTCTTATCAATGCACCCGCGGTCTTCATGGATTTGAAGAACCGTGTGTGTAGAGCTTTCTTAGATCGATTCGTCATTGTGTTCATCGATGACATCCTCATATATTCGAAGTCGAGAGACGAACACGCGCACCATCTCTGTTTAGTCCTCAAATTTCTCCAAAGTAATCGCCTTTATGCTAAGTTCTCTAAATGTGAATTCTGGCTTGAAGAAGTCCAATTTCTCGGCCACATCGTTAATAGTCAAGGAATTCACCTCGACCCTACAAAGATTGAAGCTGTCAAGAGTTGGATCACGCCGAAGAATGCTTCCGAAATCCGTTCATTTCTTGGATTGGCGGGTTACTACCGTCGATTCATCGCCGACTTTTTAAAAATCATCGTTTCGCTTACCGTTTTAACTCATAAGGACAAACCTTTTGTTTGGGAGTCTAAACAAGAGGAAGCTTTTCAAACGCTCAAGCGTATGCTATGCAACGCTCCTGTACTCGCTTTACCCGACGGAAATGACGATTTCGTTGTTTACTGTGATGCATCAAACCTTGGTCTTGGTTGTGTCCTCATGCAACGAGACAAGGTTATCGCGTATGCATCTCGACAACTCAAGATCCACGAGAAGAACTACACGACTCACGATCTCGAACTCGGTGTAGTTGTTTTTGCATTGAAGATATGGCGACAATACCTTTACGGTACTAAGTGTACGGTCTTCACCGACCATAAGAGTTTACAACATATCTTCAATCAAAAGGAACTGAATATGCGCCAACGCCGATGGGTTGAACTTCTCAACGATACGACTGTGAGATACGCTACCATCCCGGCAAAGAAACGTCATCGCCGATGCTCTATGTCGACGAAGCTATGTATATAGTGTTCGTGACTCTCAAGTTGTGAATGATCTCGAAATCATGATTCGCTCCACCCAATTTGCTTGTTTCAACGAGAATACCCTGGAGAAAGAAATGAAATGTGGTGCCGAAACTCAACTCGTTGTCAAACCTAACGGTATCTATTATTATCTCGATCACATTTGGATTCCCGGCCGTGATATTCTTCGCGAATTGCTAATGACCGAAGCTTATAAATCTCGATATTCCATTCACCCCGGTACCGACAAGATGTACAAAGACCTTCGTCCTAAGTATTGGTGGCCGGGCATGAAAAGGATATCGCCGTATACGTTTCAAAGTGCTTAACTTGCTCGAAGGTTAAAGCCGAGCATCAAAGGCCCTCTGGCTTACTCGAACAAACCGAAATCCCGATGTGGAAATGGGAGAGTATAGCGATGGACTTTATTACGAAACTTCCCCGCACTTTATCTGGTCACGATAGCATTTGGGTTATCGTTGATCGTCTTACCAAATCCGCGCACTTTATTGTTATACGAGAAGACTTTAAGGTCGAACGATTAGCCCGAATCTACACCGACGAAGTTACATGTCGACACGGTACGCCTCGCGACATCATTTCTGACCCCGACGGTCGCTTTACCTCGCGTCTCTGGGAGACTTTTCAGGCCGCTCTCGGTACTACTCTCAATCTCAGTACCGCTTTCCACCCTTAAACCGACGGTCAGACTGAACGAACGATCCATACCCTCGAAGACATGCTTCGTGCGTGTATCATAGATTTTAGTGGTAATTGGGATACACATTTACCTTTAATTGAATTCTCGTACAATAATAGTTATCATACCAGCATTCAAATGGCTCCTTTTGAGGCACTGTATGGAAGAAAATGTCGATCGCCTATTGCATACGGTCGCTTTACCTCGCGTCTCTGGGAGACTTTTCAGGCCGCTCTCGGTACTACTCTCAATCTCAGTACCGCTTTCCACCCTTAAACCGACGGTCAGACTGAATGAACGATCCATACCCTCGAAGACATGCTTCGTGCGTGTATCATAGATTTTAGTGGTAATTGGGATACACATTTACCTTTAATTGAATTCTCGTACAATAATAGTTATCATACCAGCATTCAAATGGCTCCTTTTGAGGCACTGTATGGAAGAAAATGTCGATCGCCTATTGCATGGCACGAGATCGGAGAAGCACAAATCACCTGTCCAGAGTTAATTCAAGAAACGACAGACAAAATCCTCCAGATCAGAGACAATCTCTTGAAAGCTCGGAGTCGACAAAAGAGTTACGCCAATAAACGCCGCAAGCCCCTGCAGTTCAAAGTGGGAGATCACGTACTCCTAAAGGTTGCACCTTGGAAGGGAGTGATCCGCTTTGGAAAGAAAATAAAGCTAGCGCCACGATACGTTGGTCCCTTTAAGATTCTGGAAGGAATCGGCAAAGAGGCCTATCACCTCGAATTACCGGAGGAACTAAAAAACGTCCATCCGACTTTCCATGTGTCTAACTCAAGAAATGCCTAGCCGAAGAGAATCTCCATGTACCTCTCGAAGATCTGCAAATCAACGAGACTCTCCATTTCGTGGAAAAGCCTATCAAGATCATGGACCGAGAAACCAAGAAATTACGACGCTCTCGCATCCCTATCGTGAAGGTCTGATGGGAAGGCAAACGCGGCACAGAGTTCACTTGGGAATTGGAAAGTGACATGAAGGCCAAGTACCCGCACCTCTTTGTTACGACCACTACTTAAATTTCGGGACGAAATTTCCTAAAGTAGGGGAGACTGTAACAACTCCGAATTTCGTTGTTATCTTTTTCTTTTAATATCGTTGTATCTATCCTTTGTAAATCTCGAGATCCGGTTTATAAGAAAGTTATGTTAAATTAAATATGTTTTATTTCAATTATATCGTATCTAATCGCTTATTAAACGCATCGCTAACCTAATCGCAATTACAACCAACTATGCTATCATACGAGCCAAGTGTGTCATTGTTTAAATGAACACTTGTGCCATCGCATCGCTTATCGCATCGCATCACAAATTACAGTGAATTATATGGTTTTATGTTATTTATGTGTTATGTGTGTTTATGATTATGATTACACTCGCTATCACATCGCTCTCGCTTATTCGAATCGCTAAATCGCACTATTACATAACTTATAACACTTAATATAACTATCTAATATGAACCGAATCACCAAACGAACGCTTAACGCGAAATAAACGAAGAAAACCCAACATTTGGGTCAAGTTCGCTCGAACTTGGGTGACCCCAAGTTCGGCCGAACTTGACTGGCCAACACAAGAAACCTCCATATCCTACAAGGCTGAGACATGTTAATCTAGGGGTTAAAACCTCACAAACTTTCTGTTTTTGATTAGTGTTTACACCCACGAGTAGTGTCCAAGTTAAACTTGATGAATGTGTGATATTTGGACTAGCTTAGGCTATCCTAAACAATAATCCACACACTACTTGATATTTTCACTAGATTAGTTGTTTATTTCTTGTAAGTTCATGATCCTCCTTGTGTTTATAACACAAGTGTAGTGGTGAACATTTGATGTACCTAAACGGAAGCTTGTTCTTCCTACCTCATGTATGAAATCCATGATACGAGAGGTGCCTAAATGGAGATTTCAATATCCTACCTCATACTTGACCTATATTTTATGTATTCTATATATACTTATGTATACCTAAGTAACAAACCTTAATGATGACTTAATAGTTACTTGTTAAGAAACTTGTTACATCATCCATGACCATGCACTTGTTACGATTCTAATGGATCTTTGAATCCATGAAAACACACCAAACCTTTGAGGTTTTAATAGTGTCAAGAACAAGTGTTATGAGTATAAGATGATTACTTTTATAAGTCTATTTTTATGTTGTTTAAATTCTGAATCCTTAAACCCGAAAATAAGCCTTCCTTTAAACTCCAAATCAAACACATTCGTCCATCTAGTCTCGACAACTTCGTCACATTGGATAATCGGAAAACATATGCAATATTGTGAGTATACTCGATGCCGTTTTAATTTTAAACACTTTGGGTGCAACATGTATCATATACAAAACACATCACTTGAAACTATTTTAATCACACTATATCCACGCTTAAACATGAAACTATATGATAATCTCGTATGCTATGTAAACTTTTCGTGTCAATATACTCATTAACTTCGTACAAGCCCACCTTAACAGTTATAGCGCTATAGGAGTAACGCCTGCCCGTATGCTTGTGGTATTGTTAAGTAAACTATTTATACCCATTTATAACAATGTTTGGTAATCACGATTGCGTTAGACTTTGGTTTGAACATATCGTACACCGTTTCAGCATATTAGTAACTTGCATATTGCTATACATGTTGGATATGAGCCGTTAAACATTTTATTCAATATTATGCTATATACAAAACTTGTATGCTCACCAACTTTTTGTTGATATATATCATTTTAATACATGTTGCCGGAAACTAAGTTGATGCCGTTGAAGAAACATGTTAGGGTGGATTAGATACACACCTAGTTTTTAACTTAATGTATTTTGTTATATGTTTTATTGTCATTTGGAACTTTTTGTACTTTCCCTTTTGAACCCTTGTAACCTCAATTTAGTATCAATGAAATTTTGAATTCTTAAATATTGTCGCAAAGTAGTATTATGACGTTTTGAGCAATTTCATCTCATCCCGATGTTTCCGCCATTGGTTGGGGTGTGACACATAAGAGGCGAGTGTACCTATCGTATACGCAATATAGTAGTGGCAAGAACCAAGTATGGATCCTAAAGACACGGTAGTACCTAATACTTAATCATCTGTCAATATCTAACCTATGTAAGAGGGATAGTTTGTACGGAAACTAACGAGAAACTAAAGAACTGCTAGGAACAACTAGAAAGTCTTAAAGAAGTCAAATGGAGAAAACTACCATCTAGGTGTCGAATCCTCTTGACTGGAATGACAGCTCAGAATGACTTTATGCAACTGTGTGAAGTGCTAAAATGGATTAGGGCCAACTAAAGTTAATCTCATAAAACGATAGAGTCAATATTATAGACACACACCAAAACTAATCTTGTGAAACAAGTTATGGTTCCTTGTAACTTGGGGTTTCTATTACTGTTCTAGCAACAACAGATTAACGAACAAAGCGAATTACTATCTGTGTTACATAATTTAAAGCAAACTATAACTAGTTTCCAGATCCTTTTATTTAGACCTTTCCAGTAGGTAGCTCATACGTTTTACCAATTAAGTTACCAAGTTGTCAATTACCGGTTAATGTTTCAAGCCCTAGATTAATGAGCGCTAATATAGCATAAAAATAGAAGAAATCAAATCTAACTAGCATAACTTCATTAAAAGATCAATTCAACCACATAACTCAATAACAAAGTCAATACTAACATGCAATCATACACATCATAAGTTCAGAATAACAAAACTTTACTAAAATCACACAATAAAGTCAAACCAACACGTTAAACACAATCAAGATTCATTTAAACCTAGATGATTAACATAATAAGAAAAAACACAAACTCAGTAGTAAACATCTCAGAAATCAAAAGAAAACTAAAGATAAAGGACAAACCGAGCCAATTAACGCAAATACACGTTAATCGGGGTGACAGGTCTTGATCTAGGCTTCAATATGTCATCGTTTATCCTCCAAGATCTTTCAAAATTACTTCTAGAATGTTAGAAATTGTTTCTCTGGTCGTATTCTGGTCGAATCTGCCGTTTTCAGTCGTCATGGGGCTTTAAATACTGAAATCTGGGGTTTTTGCGCATCTGGGCCCACTTGGGTCGGTTACGACCCGTAAGCCTTTAAGTGTACAATCCGTAAGCCTTTTAGTAGGTTACGGTTCGTAATTTCAGAATTATGGCCCATAAAGCCCAAATTTAGACCCGGCTCGTCAAAACAGTCAAGATTCATATATTATGGGTTACGTTCACGTTTTCATCCAAACTCTTCACAAACACCATGTAACCCTGCAAATTCACAATATGAACGAATATGTACCATCTTATATAATTTTGCAATATAAACCTGTTAAATGCACATAGAAATAATGTTTACCTACGAGCATATCAGCCTGCTTTTGGCAAGACCAAGGCCAAGGTCACCACAATTACAGACCCCTTGTACCGATACCTACACAGGCCTATCGCTACATCTATTGCACCACGCGAGTAGTGTATTCAAGGTAACCTTTTTTATTCGTACTATTTATTGTACTATGTGCCGTGCGCCCTACATTTTTGCCACGCCAAGTGGTTTGCGACAGTGCACTACCGGCAGGAGTGGTTGTTGTTATACTAGGGCATACATCACTTCCATTGCCCGCTCCTTGGGCCTCGTTCCGCATGAGGACCCCCAGTTCACGATAGGGGGCACGGTCGAACCGACCAGATTAACATGCATATTACAGACAACTTTCTGGGGGTTGGCCTTCGCTTTCACGACTGCAACGACCACTGTTTTGTCCCCTGCCAGCTGCCAGAGGTTTTACCTGATGCAGATGAGCATGCCGAGGCAGCTCTTGATGCTGATGACAACGATGGTGCTCACGTTGAGCCTCCGGTCGATCGAGAACTCACACCACCGCCACCACATGCTCAACCATAGAGGGTGCCTCAGTACCCCCAACACGTCATGTATGATCAGTTGCCTCCGGTTGTCGCGAATGCATCAAATCGAATGAAGGAGCGGTTACAGTCTCAGATAGACGCCTACTAAGGATGAGAGCGGTACCATACCGGTACGGATATAGAAAATACCGATACCAAAATTAAAGAAAAGTGGATACCGAATATATCGGTTGAGTACCAGTATTAGTACCTTTTTTTGGTATTTTACCGCATTGGTATCGCTTTGGTGTTTTCCATTGTTTTACTTAATCTCCATAACCAATGGATACGAACCATTGTATTATAATTAAGTTTAAATTATCATACTAATTTAAAAACAATGAGCAATCAAGATCTAAAAATTATCATACTAATTTAAAAACGATGATCATAAGCTTAATTTGATAACATGTTATTTGAGAATTTGATTGACTGATAGAATGGTAAACACATAAATAAAAAATAACATGCACACAACGTTTATGCTTTTTTCAGTTGGCTTTTATTTTAACTAATTACATGATTTTTTATTTTTATTAATAATGTTAGTTGATAAGACGGGAGTAACTCAGTAACATACGAAAACAAAGTCTTTAAAATTTTGGAAGCAAACAATCTAAAATTTGCAATATGCATGAAGAATGCCAATGCAAAGATAAGCGAACAATCTCGTTTTGGTTATTTGAAATTACGAATCTCAGAGCATAAACAATCTAAAATTCTGAAGTTTTGCTAACCGACTCGCCTAACTAAAATTTCTCTTATTATAAACAATCTACTACAATCTACATCCACTAAAAGTAATTTACTACAGCCGTAATTCAGTACTACACCCCTATACCATTATTTACCGATATCGAAATTCAAAAAATCAAATACCGGTACTGGTACCGTTTATGATCGGATGGTACGATACTGGTATTTCGGTAAAAAACTCTCATCCCTAATGCCCACCACGCTCGTACTAAGGCGCTTTTGCTACGGGTGATCCAGGGGGGATATCCAGGCGGCTCTCAAGTGTGGTTCTCATCCCTTACCGATTCTGACGCCGCTGGCCGCTCGTCAGGATCCGAAGCCGTCAGGCGTCGCCAGCCAGGATCCACCGGTTTAGGATAGTTTGTTGTACTTTTTTTTTGTATTTTCACTTTTTGATGTATATATTTGGATTATGTTAAGTATAAACAAACTTATTATCTAGTTAAATTTGCAGTTTTAGATTATTCATATCTGTGATATTTATTTATGATGTTCGGATTGGTTGGTTGGTTACGTATAATGTATAATAAGACACGATATGTCACGATACGATACGACACATCACGATAAAATATAATAAAAAATACAAATAGGATACGATACGATACACCATGATAATATATAATACAAATACTACACGACATGTCACGATACGATATGATATGATACGTCACGATAACATATAATACCAAATACAAAACACATAAAAATAATATTAAAAAATAACAATACACAACAATAAACACCAACAACCACGACCAAAACACCCAACTTTAAACTCACAAAAATCACCTAATTGTTATACGACTCGTATAGGTCTATACGCTCGTATAATACCAACCGCCAGATACAAACTATCATTGTCAGTCTGCCATGTTTAAAGTTAACTCTATATAACTCGTATATAGAGCTATACAAGTTGTATAGAAAAGGTAAAGTGTTCAAATAGATTTTTTGGTGTGCTAGTAAACGCAATCTTGTTTGATTTCATCATGCATTGAATTTTTTTTACATATTATTAGATATTTTTATTTTAAAGCTTGTTTTTCTAAATTTGATTTATAATTTAAGAATTATTCCAATTTGAAACCAATCAAATTCGTTTTGAATGCATGTTGAATCAAATAAACCAAACTATAATAAATAAATAATAAACAATATATATATATATATATATATATATATATATATATATTGATTTCCAACCAAATTATAATAAATTATATAATAAATAAACAGTGTATATATTTATATATATAATATATATATTTTGAATTCCAATATTTCGGTAGATTAATACTTGAATCGAAAATCAAATTGGGAATTCGGTTCAAATGCTAATCCTTTTTGAAATACTCAAAACCTAATTTGGATTCATAAGTCTTTTTGAGTTCGATACAAATTTCGGATTTTCGAGTTCGTAATGAACACACATAATGTTCGAGTTATAGTGTAATTACCCAATCCTATAATTTTAAATATTTTTAAGCATAAGGTGTTGTACCTTAAGTTTTGGAAGTTCTAAAAAAAATTGTTTTTTTTTGTTTTTACCCCCAAACTATTTTATTCTTTACTTTTAAGCCAAAACTTTTGATTTTTTTTACTTGTAACCCCAAAACTTTTCATTTTTCGCATTTTAATCTCACAACTTTTTTACTTTCAACTTTGGTCCTCTATACTTTTCACTTTTCGCAAAATTTGTGTTTTATGTTTCATTCTAAATTTTGCGAGTTAACACGGTGCAATGTGGGTGTGTGATTAAACATTTTTACGTCGTCGTAACATGCGGGTCTAGATCGACTTAGTTATTCTTGTATATATGTTGGTGGTCGCTGACAGTAGTGTGACATTAGTATTCGCCCCCGCGTTGCCCCCGCTGCAACATGGGGATGCTTACTACTAGTTTCATAAGATTTGTAAATGATATATTTAAATGCCTAAAATAATAAAATTTATAGTAATATTGAGACCATATGCATTATTGCCTAGTGGAGATGGATATGATCTGGTCGTTTCGCTGTTGGCACGATAATACTCCAATTGTATGTTAGTGATCCAAATTTACCGTTAAAATATATAAATTCGGATTGCAACACGAGCCGAGCCGAACCGAGCGGACCTTTGCTCGTGCTTGGCTCGTTTACAAAACGAACCGAGCGGAGCGGCTCATTTAAAACTGAGCCTCAAATCAAGCGAGCATTTTCCGAGCAATAAATATTTCGAGCCAGCGTCGAGCGATGTTCGAGCAATTTGGACAACCGTGTCGCCCGATTTAAATTTGCTGACAAAGATAGTGACAATGTTAGGTCTCAAGTTTTAGTGTTTTTAAAAAAGACACATTCTATGGCATAAATTTTTCTTATGAATAACAATGTTGTGGCCGACGAGGTGATGGTCATATTGCACGAACAATGACATTGAGAGCAGTTACGACCGACTTTGGGTAACGACATGAAACATTGAGGCGATGAGCAGACTGTCGTTTGTTGGTTTAGGGTTTAACTTTTAGATCTGATATTAATTTTTTATTGGCGTGCTTGGGCTATGGTACGTATAGATATAGTTGTAAATTTGTATATAGTGGATCAAAATTTCATAGAGTGATATATATAAAACTATAAATTTAATTTATATTTAAGTATATATGTATGTGGGATTCAGATCAAAAGAGAACCACCACAAGTTTTTGATCCGGGCGAGTTAGGCCAATTTTTTTTGCGCAAACGCTAGATGAAAAACATTATAAAGACATTTGTAAAAAAAGTAAAAAAAAATTGTCGAGACGGTAGTTTTGACTGATGCAAGTTTTTTTTACGCATGAGCGTAAATTCTAAAATTTAATTTTACGCCCAGGCGTAAAAACAACTTGCATCAGTCAAAACTACACATCGACAATTTTTTTTTACTTTTTTTTACAGATAAGTTTATAATTTTTTCATGCGTTTGTGCAAAAAAAGTTAGCCCAACTCGCCCCGAATAAAAAAGTTCTCGTGGTTCTCGCAACTCGTGGTGGTTCTCATTTTAACCCATCCCTATGTATGTGTATATATATATATGTATAATTTATATTTGTGTATATACATGTTTATATGTGTATATGTAAATGTATATATATACTAATTAAAAATAATAATTCGAACCGAGCCGAGCGAACCTTTGCTCATGCTTGACTCATTTACAAACCGAACCAAGCAGAACACCTCGTTTCCAACCGAGATTCAAATCGAACGAACATTTTCTGAGCAAATTCCAAACGAGCGTCAAGCAACGAACGGTTTTAAAATCCTATAAATAAATGGCATCAAACAAAGTTTCCTATTAAAGTGCCACATTCTTTATGACTGGAAATGCATTTGTGTAAAGTAGAGATTAAAGGATTTTTTAAACCAGTAATATGTTATCTAGGAAATAAAACAACTTTATTGAGTAAATCAAATATAAAATTAGATTGGAATCAAATAGAAACTTTTAAAAATCTAAAATAAAATATAGAAGAGTGTTTAAACAAAATTAACTAAAATAAAGTTATAGTGCGTAAAAATAAAAATAAAAAAGATTGTTTTCTCTCAAAAAAATGATTAAAGTTTTAGAATTTGCATAATATATAATTAGGGGAGGGTTCATTGGGAACACTAAAAACGTGTGGAATCGGGAAATCGTCCATTTAACATGTTAAAATTCAACTCTTTAAAAAAAGTTTGGTGCTTTTGCATATAAATACTTGTAGAAACCCTTTTAATAAAAAAATTAAAAATTTTAAAAAGTAAAAAACAGTAAAAAGGTATTTTTTTTTACAAAAATGATCTTTTTATTGGAATAGCTTCTAGACATCTTTATATGCAAAAACTATGAAAAAAAAATAACTTTTAGCATTTTAAATTGAATCTTTATGATTTATTTAACATGTTAAATCTACCGTTTTACAGTTCCCTACTTTTTTAGCATTCCTCAATAAACTTAACACTATATAATTATAGTGTATAAGGTAATTATATAGGAGAAACAAGTTATTTATTAGATAAAATGATCGAAAGGTATACTAAATACCAAACTAGACTAGTGTCAAAGAGTTGGATCACAACGGCTATTGCATATATACATCATATAACTTATAAATAACAGTAGCGACTTTAAAAGAAAACTTAACTGGTAGTGCAGGCTAAAAATATTTGTTTAGGACTAGGCAATATATAAAACAAAAAAGAAAAAAAAACTTTTGCACCAAAAAAGTTGATAGGTAGCGCGGGCTACCCCTCTTACTTTGCTAGTCCACCCTAGATAGATATGTAGAGTTGACTTCGTTTTCGTTCCATGTGGTTTGGCCATTTTAACGCTTTTGCGCCAATAGTTTAAAAAAGTATCATTTTCCTCCCTGATTTTTCTAACTTATCACCATTTTGCTTCCCGCCTTTAACGCTATCCAAAATATTCGTTAACTAGAAGGGTATTTCAGTGTAACAGATCTGACGATGATGGAGGTGGTGTGGCGTCGTGGCTGTGGTTTGGATGGTTCCAGTGTTTCTGTTGTGGTGACAGGTGACGGTGGCATGTGGTGAGTGTGGGTGTTTGTATTTGTGTGAGAGAGTGATAGTGTAAAACAAATAAGATTGATATTTATATTTATGTAAAATAAACAAGTTTAATTTTTATTTAGGTGAAAAAGACTCAAATGCTCATATTGTTATCTATTAAATTATCAAAATATCCTTCTGGTTAACGAATATTTTGGATGGCGTTAGAGACGGAGAGCAAAATGGTGATAAGTTTGAAAGATCAAGTAGGAAAATGATACTTTTTAAACTATTTGGGCAAAAGTATTAAAATGAACAAAACCACACAGAGAAAAACAAAGTTAACTCAATAATGTATATGCCTAAAAAAGTTTACAAATTTTAATACATATTTTATGTTTTTAAACCATATTGTGAGTATGTATATAATTTCGTAAGTTTGAAGGGGTATAAGCAATTGTCACTGTAATTAAGTTTTAGATCATTTCACAAAATATGGCAAAGAAAGTCCCTGTAATTAAGTATTATATCATTTCACAAAATATGGCAAAGAAAGTCCCTGTAGTTAAGTATTATATCATTTCACAAAATATGGCAAAGTAAAAGAGTACTTTATTTCAAGGGCTTAGTTTGGATAACACGTAATATTACCTTTCTACCAAATTTTTTTATAGTTTTATTATCTTTTGATATTCGTCCATACATCTTAAGTGAGTAAGGTTGATAGTATTAAATATTATCACGGGCGGATGCCGCGGACCGACGTGGATCAGGCAGGGGTCCACAGACCTCAATGTTTTTTAAAAGATTAGTAGGTCTGGTATGTAAAATTTTTTCAAGGACCCCCATAAAACAAATTAGTTGGACCCTCTAGTATTAAAAGCAAATATAATGTGATGGTAAATCCTCTTGTGTTCCAACAAATAGATCCCAAGTTCAAGTCTTACATGTCCTCTTCCATCAAAATTAAACCAGTGTTTTATAACACCACAACCACCCATTGACCCTCTAATTTGCTTCTTTAAAATGATAAATTGAGTGTTGATTTTATTTCACATATGATTACTATATAAGACTTCCAACATATAGTGGCGTTCATAAAAAAAGTTCAACAAAATTTTGAAGTTATGTGAAGCAATTGTGTTGTTTAGATTCTTTAGATAGCTATTGGTTTCAACCAACTTATTAATCACCACTATTTGATAACTTGATGCTTAAAAATGGTTCTTAATAATGTAGTGATTTCATGTCCACTAAATGCTTGTACATTAACCACGGGGTGTCAGCCCAGTGGCCAGCCTCACCCATTCCAAACGGGAGGACGCGGGTTCGAGTCCAGCTCGGCCCGAATAATCCTGCTGGGTAGTAACCGCCAGGCAGCTATGGGGCTAAGCTAGCTTGGGGAGGGAGAACCCTCCCGCGGTCAGGGGTACCGTGCATTTACCTTTTTTTAAATGCTTGTACATTATTTCCCAGGCCTGACCCGACTACGATCGATGACCGACCCGAAAATTTTAACGTTTGATTGTGAAAAATTCTTACACAAATATAATGGACCCCAATAGAAAGAAAATCACGGGTCTGTCACTGAATATTATGTAATTTATTTATTCGTTTTTCATAGGTTTGCCTTATGCATTAGCTAATCTTTCACATTTTATGCTTATACTTTGTCGTCTCGAGAGTAAGGCTTTTCAAAGTGATCATGGCAATGAATTTAGTAACTCACCAGTTAATCACCTTATTGCTCAATTTGACATACAAATTCACTTCTTAATACTCGTATCTCTCAACCGTATATTTTCTTAATAAGTACATTTTAAATTATTTTTATTTATTCATAGATAATATGTTACAAGTATTTCAATTTCACTTTATGCAACTCTACCTTTATAGGAAAACATTAATTATTGATTAGTTACCGTAAAGCAACTTCAACTCTAGCTTTAGCTCTTATGAACCCTTTACTATCATAATTATTAGTTCTCATGAACCCTAACAAAGAGACTCAATGAATGCCTTTTGTTAAATTCAGTATATGCATGGAGCTTTGGATCATGTGTCAGTAATCACCAACATATAGCATAAAATAAAAAAAAGGTAAACGTAAGACTATCCATCTCAAATCATGGACGGCTAGCATTAATAATAACAATAATAATAATAATAATATATGACTATTAATCATCGGTTTGTCTTTAATCCCTAACAGATTACTAACAGACACGACGATAAGGATCTGGAATAAGATTTTGTCGTATATGTCACAACCGCAAAATTAGAGGTGTGCATGATTTCTGGTATTAGTACATATGCAGCAGAAGATAGAACTAAGGTTTGTGGGATGTTGAACGCAAAGTCATATATTCGCCTTCTAGGTAGTTGTTCAATATAAAAGCCTATCGTGAACATCTTAGTGTCTCGGGATTCTAGGGTTCCGAATATTTCACTTATTCCCAACCGTGCCATAGTTAAAATGTTAACTGAAAAACATGCTTAAAACACGTCAACTAAAACGTTGGCGAGTTTGTAGGTTTATAGATTTAAAAATAGTTTTTTATAAAGTATAGTTACCATGAGCACATAACCAAACCTGACTTCCTTGTACGCCCCAACCAATGCCTTATCACAAAAGACTGAAAAACATGGATAATATGCAATCATTTGACACGTTGGTCGCGTGTATCGATAAACTAATGGTTATGTTGTCCGGGGACTTTAAATATGATAATAACTCATGTAACATATAATGTAGTCATGTATAAACGTATTCATATAATATGTTTTTCCATCCAAATATGAAAAAAAATTGAAAGGGGCTGCGAAACTCACAATCCAGTTTGTGCTTCTACTTGAAGACTTAAGTACGACGTAGACACATGACTAAGACTTCTATAAAATAAGACCTCGTATCTAATCTGAATGACACATAACTAAGATTTCCACCCTAAATCAAGTGTATATAGTGTTGATGAGGCTAATAGTTGGTGTATTTTTTTTAAAACGAAATTAGTTAACGTTTGTAACCAGGGTTTTAAGTTATGTTTTAGACTTATAGATTTCCAAATACTTGTGACACTAAATACTTTGTACCAAATTAGACTTGTAGTTTAGAGTAATGTTTTAAAATATGATAAGCTTCAGGGATTGTCGGTTCTACTGTTTATTACCGTTTTTAGCCAAAATGGCCCTAAACCTTTCGAATATTTTCAAAACAGCTTTGAAACATCATAGTAGACTAATTTGGACTTAAAAACATGTAGAGTTTTATTTCTACATTTTATACGTGTCGGTGTGATAGTAAAAGTCAATTTAAAAATCCGTTTATCCCTTGAATTCCTTATAATTCATTCCAATGATTAAATAATTTCACAAAATTTTAAAAAATAATTTGGACCCCTATACTTCTGGAAAAATATTATTTATTGTATTTTAGTGTATTTATTAGAATAATCCAAATAAAGTCATTAAAATGTATTTTAAATCCATTATTCAAAACCATAGGTCTTCAACATGGAATCATTTGATATTCTGTATCTGAGCTTCATATGATCAATAATTATTTCTAAAAAAATTTAGAAAATTTTTGGGTTGTCTAAGTATTTTATTTATTTTTGCTGGTTATTTATGCCAACAAATTACTAAAAATAGCTAGAAACTATTTTGACAACCTTATTTTGACATCTTAAAGTTACTGTAAAGGTTTTATAATTTTTCAAGATTCATAGCTAGGGTTTCTACTCTTAGGGTTTTCTTTTCGGTTTTTTGTATTGATTTTCTCTTTGTTATTTCCAGCATGTTTGTGACCAGTTTTTCCTCATCAAACCATTATTCTAGCCTAGTTTAAGTATAAACTTAGTGGATTCATCAAAACTTTGCGAATCTAAACCCTATTGAACACATCTTGTAGTCTTGTGCTTTTTTCAAGCTTATTTGTACACCTTTTGTTTTCATAGTTTCTATACCAACTTTTTAAAGGCCATTTCCAGAAAAAAGTTACGTTTTTTATTATAAAAACTTATTAGTAATATTAGTTCAAGAATCTTTCAAAACTGTTTACCTAAACACAAGATGTGTTACATAGATCTTGTTAGTTTTGGTGTGTTGAATGTATTTTCATGCTTTGGGTGAATCATTGAGCAACATCCTTGCACATACAGATATATGATGGATGATTCCTCTATTACCATATAACATCCTATATTTGATCACCAAAAAACTAATATTATCAAACAACATACTTTCTTGGATTTATACACAACAGAGTGTCTTTCAAGATCTTTCGTTGTTTGAAAGCCTAAAATGCTTTGAGTTTTTAAAAGAACAACCTTACTTACAGTCAGGGAGAGTTTGGAAGACTTAATAGAGTTTTAGGTGTTTGTTTAAAGTGTGATATGGTGTAATGGGGTTGTGTTTCGGCTTTAAGGTGGTAGAACCGTGAGGATGGGATGGGGGTAGGTAGGGTGAGTATGGGGTGGTGTAGGAGGTGATGGGTTGAGCCTTGAGTTGATACATTATGTATCTAGGCCATAAGGCCTTAGATTCCCCTAAATAACATATGTTAAAGGTTGTTCTTAGGTTGATTGTAATGCCTCGAATTTTCGTGTTTCTATTTTAGACACTTTATATTCGTATTCTAATTTCGAGGCGTTAGTCATAACAAAAGTTCATATTTTAGTACATATTCATTATTCGTGCGATCTGTCACACCCCAACCGATGGCGGAATCATCAGGGCGTGGCACTAGACGAATCAGATTGATCAAGAGATTCCATAACAATTACTTAAAGATAATAATCAACATTCAACATCCCATACTATCGAACTCATATAATAATCAAACAATCATTACATACTTCGAAACAATATCATAAACGTAATATCCGATCCGATCTTCCCTAGATTTTATTACAAGATTTTCTAAACGAAATCTTAAACTAAGCATCCATAGCTAAAGTCCTCAACCTGCCACATATGTTAAAAGAAAACGTCAATACAATAAGTAAAGGTGAGCATACGGGTTTGCATACATAATAGATATAAAAGAGTTTAGCATACACCGCATGATATACGTAAGAGATGTGAACTATGAAACTTCTTAGATTCATGCAAACCAACAAATCGCAATTGATCGAGGCATGCGAACAAGCGTTCACATCCTAAAAAAGAAAATGAATGTGAAATAAAAAAGCGAGCCTTAACAACCCTCGGCCTCAGGGTGGCGGGTCAACCTCTAGTATACTATCATGTCAAGGGTGGCATACAAGAAATCAAACAATACATACAATTCAACAGATTTCACGTATAGTCATGTAATTCAGCGGGTTACGAATAAGCGTTTGAGAGTTGTGTGATGTGTTTTGATATACGAACATATGTGACACCCAAAAATGCGTTTAAGCATAAAAGAGTTCAAGTATACTCACCGTGGGTGCGTTTTTGGGAGAGATTCGGGATCTGCGAGGAGTTGCGGAGAGTGCCGAATCATCCTGTAAGCGAACAGAAGTGCATCAGTCTTCCGAATTGCTAAAACGGTTAACGGGTGAGAGAATAGTAGACAAGTTCGGGCGAACTTGTACCCTGGAGTACAAGTTCGGGCGACCTTGTGCCATTACTCTTGAAGGGAGCACAAGTTCGGGCGAACTTGTGTGTAGGTGAAGGAGGGTGTACAAGTTCGGGCGAACTTGTATGATTGTTGTGAATTTGATCAAGTTCGGGCGAACTTGGTCACCAATTTGGTGACAAGTTCGAGCGAACTTGATGTCTTCTGAGCGAACTTGACTGTTTTGGCATCCAAATCGTGCGTTTTCGCGTCGTTTGCTGAGAAAATCCAGTGTCCATCCTCCAACCTTAATCCACTGAGTAAAACTTAGGTTGGAGAGGTCTTTTGGAGCGAGTTTAGCCATTTTACAGAATCTCGGGCTAATCCGGGCGAACTTGAAGGTTCGTACGGGTTAGTCCAGCTTGTGTAAAGTGACGATTTCGTCCTTGTGCTTCCGGATCTGATCTTGCTTGACAACGCCTCGTTCCACTTCAAAGTGAACGAAACATACGTCATTAGTCCGAATATTGTGTAAAAATCGATGATTTAAAGGTTTTACTCAGATCTAAGAGTAGATCTGAGTGAATAACAGAAGTTTTATAGAAAAAGATGAAGATTTTCGTAAATAGAAGAGATTTGATGAAAACGAAAGCTATGCCTTGTGCCAAAATCATTGTAAAACGTTGTTGAACGTTGTTGTAGTTGAAAACGGGTCGAATCTTACTTAGAAAACAAAGGGTTTCGGTTTTGGGGAGCTCCGGGCGAACTTGTACCAAGTTCGGGCGAACTTGTACCAAGTTCGGGCGAACTTGTTGTTTCTCTTGAGTTTCCACAAGTCCGGGCGGACTTGTTGGTTCTAAATGGTTTGATGGCCCAGACAAGTTCGGGCGAACTTGTTATATACAAGTTCAGCCGAACTTGACCTAATGACCAAGTTTTGTTCGTTGATTTCGCGTTATGAGTTCGTTTGGAGATTCGGTTCGTATTATATAGTTATATTAAGCGTTATAATTGATATAATAGTGGGATTTAGCAATTTGTACGGGTGAGAGCGTTGCAATAGCGATTATAACCATAACATAAACAAATATAACACACATAAAACATATAATTAACTGCGATTTGCGATGCGATGAGATAAGCGATGCGATGGCACAAGTGTTTATTAAACAAGAACCCACTCGGATTGTATAGTAGCATAACTACTTGTGATTGCGATGAATTAGCGATGTGTTTAATAAGCGATTAGATGCGATATAAATGTAAATCAACATACTTTAATTAACATAACTTTCTTACAAACGAATCTCGGGATTACAAATGATAGATACAACGGAAATAAAAAGAAAATGATCACAACGAAAATTGGAGTTGTTACAGTCTCCCCTACTTTAGGAAATTTCGTCCAGAAATTTAAGTAGCGGCCGTAACAAAGAGATGCTGATACTTAGCCTTCATGTCACTTTCCAATTCCCAAGTGAACTCTGCACCGCGTTTGCCTTCCCATCGGACCTTCACAATAGGGATGCGAGAGCGCCGTAATTTCTTGGTTTCTCGGTCCATGATTTCGATAGGAATTTCCACGAAATGGAGAGTCGTTGATTTGCAAATCTTCGAGAGGTACAATGGAGATTTTCTTCAGCTAGGCAATTCTTGAGGTTAGACACGTGGAAAGTCGGATGTACGTTGTTAAGTTCCTCCGGTAATTCGAGGCGATAGGCCACTTTGCTGATTCTTTCCAAAATCTTAAAGGGACCAACGTATCGCGACGCTAGCTTTCCTTTCTTCCCGAAGCGGATCACTCCCTTCCAAGATGCAACCTTTAGGAGGACGTGATCTCCCACTTTGAATTGTAGGGGCTTGCGGCGTTTATCGGTGTAACTCTTTTGACGACTCCGAGCTTTCAAGAGATTGTCTCTGATCTGGAGGATCTTGTTTGTCGTTTCTTGAATTAGCCCGGGACCGGCGATTTGTGCTTCTCCGATCTCGTGCCATGCAATAGGCGATCGACATTTTCTTCCATACAGTGCCTCAAAAGGAGCTATTTGAATGCTGGTATGATAACTATTATTATACGAGAATTTAACTAAAGGTAAATGCGTATCCCAATTACCACCGAAATCTATGATGCACGCACGAAGCATGTCTTCGAGGGTGCGGATCGTGCACTCAGTCTGACCGTCGGTTTGAGGGTGAAAGGAAGTACTGAGATTGAGAGTAGTACCGAGAGCGGATTGAAAAGTATCCCAGAGACATGAGGTAAAGCGACCGTCGCGGTCAGAGATGATGTCACGAGGCGTCCCGTGTCGACAAATGACTTCGTCGGTATAGATTCGGGCTAATCGTTCGACCTTAAAGTTTTCTCGTATAGCAATAAAGTGCGCGGATTTAGTAAGACGATCAACGATAACCCAAATGCGATCGTGACCTGAGGAAGTGCGGGGAAGTTTCGTAATGAAGTCCATTGCTATACTCTCCCACTTTCACATCGGGATTTTGGGTTGTTCGAGTAAGCCAGAGGGCCTTTAATGCTCGGTTTTCACCTTCGAGCAGGTTAAGCACTTTGAGACGTAAACGGCGATATCCTTTTTCATGCCCGACCACCAGTACATAGGAAGAAGGTCCTGATACATCTTGTCGGCTCCGGGGTGAATGAAATATCGAGATTTATGAGCTTCGGTCATTAGCAAAACACGAAGATTATCACGGCTGGGAATCCAAATGCGATTGAGATAGTAATAAATACCATTAGGTTTAACAACGAGCTGAGTTTCGGCACCACATTTCATTTCATCTTGCAGGGCATTCTCGTTAAAATAGGCATATTGAGCGGAGCGAATCAAATTTTCGAGATTATACAAAACTTGAGAGTCATGAACACTACACACATAGCTTCGTCGACTTAGAGCATCGTCTACAACGTTTGCTTTGCCGGGATGGTAGCGTATCTCACAATCATAATTGTTGAGAAGTTCAACCCATCTACGTTGGCGCATATTCAGTTCCTTTTGATTAAAGATATATTGTAAGCTCTTATGGTCGGTGAAGACCGTACACTTAGTACCGTAAAGGTAGTGTCGCCATATTTTCAATGCAAAAACAACTGCACCGAGTTCGAGATCATGGGTTGTGTAGTTTTTCTCGTGGATCTTGAGTTGTCGAGACGCGTACGCGATAACCTTGTCTCGTTGCATGAGAACAGATCCGAGACCAAGATTAGAGGCATCGCAGTAAACAACGAAATCATCGTTTTCGTCGGGAAGAGCGAGTATGGGAGCGTTGCATAACATACGCTTGAGGTTTGAAAGGTTTCCTCTTGTTTGGAATCCCAAACGTAGGGTTTGTCCTTATGACTTAAAGCGGTAAGCGGAACAACGATTTTCAAAAAGTCGGCGATGAATCGACGATAGTAACCTGCCAATCCAAGAAATGAACGGATTTCGGAAGCATTCTTCGGTGTAATCCAACTCTTGATGGCTTCGATCTTTGAAGTGTCGACGTGAATTCCTTGACTATTAACGATGTGGCCGAGAAATTAGACTTCTTCGAGCCAGAATTCACATTTTGAGAACTTAGCATAAAGGCGATTTCCCTGGAGAAGTTCGAGGACTAAACGGAGATGGCAGGCGTGTTCGTCTCTTGACTTCGAATAGATAAGGATATCATCGATGAAAACAATGACGAAACAATCTAAGAAGGCTTTACACACACGGTTCATCAAATCCATGAAGACCACGGGTGCAATGGTAAGACCAAAAGGCATGACCACGAACTCGAAATGGCCATAACGAGTACGAATGGGGGTTTCGGAATATCTTCTTCCAATACGCGTAACTGATGATAACCGAAACGTAAATCGATCATAGAAAAACAAGTAGCACCTTGAAGCTGATCGAACAAGTCGTCGATTCGAGGAAGAGGGTAGCGGTTCTTTATCGTGAGTTTGTTAAGTTCACGATAATCGATGCACATTCGGAACGTCCCATCTTTCTTTTTCATGAAAAGAACGGGTGCGCCCCATGGTGAAGTGCTCGGGCGTATAAAACCTTTATCAAGAAGCTCTTGAAGTTGGCTCGATAGCTCGCGCATTTCTGATTGTGCGAGACGATAGGGAGCTTTAGCAACAGGAGTAGCACCGGGAACTAAATCGATACGGAATTCAGCATCACGAGTAGGGGGTAAACCGGGTAAATCGTCGGGAAAGACCTTAGGAAATTCACGAACAAGAGGAACGTCTTTAAAAGTCTTCTTTTCTTTCTCCGGGTTCACGATATGGGCTAGAAAAGCAACACATTGCTTTTGCAAACATTTGTGTGCTCGAGTACATGACAAAAGCATCAACTTCTTTGAGGGAGCTTCACCATAGACATGGAGTTGATCACCGTTTGGAAGAGGGAATCGAATCATTTTATCGAAGCGTACAACTTCAGCATGGTTTTCACGAAGAAAATCCATACCTACTATGATATCGAAGCTACCTAACTGCATAGGTATGAGATTGATCGAGAAGGTGTGGTTGTTGAGATCGAGAGAACAACCACGTAGGACGGAGTTAACGGTAACGGTTTTTTCCGGTGGCGACTTCCACATCGAAAGTCTTTGGGAGTTTAGCACGTTTACATTTTAAAACCTTTTCAAATTCTAACGATACAAAACAATTATCGGCACCAGTATCAAATAAACATGAATCATAAATACTATTGACAAGGAATGTACCATTGACAACATTATTGTCGTTCTGAGCCTGGCGATGGTTGAGATTAAAGGCTCGTCCACGTGCAGCCTGTTGTTGCTGCTGGTGCTGGAGGAGCTGACTGACGAGCGCTTGAACGGAAACTGACAGTAAAGTGGCCGTAGATGTTGTAGTTGGTACAGAAACGGCAATTGCCTCCAACCGCATGATGATAGGTGCATTTTGAGCACGAAGGATGTGGGCCAGTATACGCACGCTTTGCCGGCGGTCCGTTTGGTGCTGCAGACTGGAGTGGCTGAGGGTTTTGGCAGAGTAGTAAGAGCAAAGTTCTTGCTCGAGTTTTCCCTTTTGCGACCACGACGACTGTTCTTTGAATCTCGAGGCTGACCGGTAGGAGCTGCTGATTCGGCGACGGCCTGGCGTTTGTCATTGATCACTGCGGCAAGCTGGAAGGTCTCCTCGATAGTAGCAGGGCGTGCTGCCTGAATAAAGTCAGCGACGCAGTCGGGCAAAGCGTTGAAGTACTTCTTGATTGCTTTCTCGGTCATGTCCACTTGACCGGGACAAATAATGCTCAACTGTTTGAATCGAGCCGTTAAACCAGCATTGTCGGGTCCGTCTTGCTTAATTCCCCAAAACTTGTTTTCCAACTTCTGGATTTCATAGGGAGGACATAATTCCTTGATCATGATTGCTTTAAGTTCCTCCCAGGTGAGTCCATAGGCTTCATCGTTTCCCCTCTTGTTACACTCGGCGGTCCACCAGTCGAGAGCCCTAGACTGGAAAGCGCTAGTAGCGTTAATAGTGCGAAGGGGTTCGGGACACCCACTCTGACAAAATGTGACATCACTGGCATCAAACCAGTGAAACATGGCACTTGGTCCTTTGGTGCCTGAGAAAGTAAGGGGTCCACAAGCTTTGAACTGCTTAAAGCTAAAGGAAGTCTTGGGCGTGTCGGCTTCGGAATCGACCGATGAATTGCTGCTAGCGGCATGGATCTCGCTGACGATTTGCGAGATCACCTTAGCCATTTCCTTGGCTACAAGAGAGGCGATGCGTTTGTCAGCGTTGTTGCGCTGAGCAGTGCGACGTGTGTGAGATCCCATTGATGCCATCTACATAAAGGATTTGATTAGATGAGATTCGATTATACTAGGTTTATGTTTGAAATATTTATTATTATTATTATTCATACTAAGCACAAACCACGTAAGCACGTATCCACGTAAGCATATAACACGTAAGCACATAAGCACGTAAGCACATAAGCACGTAAGCATATAATCACATAAGCACATAAGCACATATTTTGCACGTATTCACCACTAATTAAAATCATGTGTATCGCGCATGAGATGCGAGATATAAGCGAGATATAAGCGATATATATAAGCGAGATTAGCGAGTAATACCGCGTATGAGTCCACAGGCGTAAGAGAGATGAGCGTTTTAGTTTGGCTGTGTATTAATTAGCGTTTTAGATTTCGAGAGCTGTGCGAGTTGTGCATACATTATAAAGCGAAGAGCGATAAAGCGAGAAATCGATAATACGAGAAATCAGTAAAGCGAGAAATCGAATAAGCAAAAATTCTCAAAATTTAAACACATAAGTAATAATAAACTCGATGATGCGTAAAATCAACGATTATAGGCTTAAATCAATTGGGAGCGTCCTGGGTTTTGAGACGACGACTACCCAAAGTAATTCGAGAATTCTCTGAGTTCGAACACACGATATGGCCTAATAGACAAATGCTCTCGCCTTACAACGGTTAACGGCATTTATCCTTCCAGTTACGTCGTCTTCCGAGTCATCAAAATAATCGAGACTTTGGTGAGATTGAAAATCGAGGAGCGGAACTAGTTATTAAGATGCGGGTTTCACCCCTAACTTAACAACTCCATTCCTAGTTGTGGTTATGCTCACCGATCGCGTCGGGAGTTCCACTAGATAGAAAGGGAGATTTTCGTCGAGGTTTGGATATCACTCCTAACTCAACGAAGGTATCTCGTGCGAGAGAATGCGCAGAGTGGGTGATCTTATCGGGAGTTCTTGGTTTTCACACCTAATCCCGACACAATCACTCGTTTGTGTTATACGAGCGTTCTTCGGCGTGTGTTGTGGTTGCTTTAGGAAAAGCAATGTTTAGAAGTTCGTGTCGAAGGATTCTGGCCAAGTTCGGGCGAACTTGGTCAATCCCAAACTAACTTGTTTGTGGTTGAGGGGACAGGCAAGTTTGTGCGAACTTGGTCAAGTCCGGGCGAACTTGTCACCCCAAGTTCGGCGGACTTGTCTGTTCGTATGAGTTTTCAGCTTTAATCGATGCGTATCGGTCTGATTTGGTATCCTAACTATAGTCTAAGGCAAAATATGGCAATTCTACCTAATTTCCCTATAGTTATGGCTCTGCTACCAATCTGTCACACCCCAACGATGGCGGAATCATCGGGGCGCGGCCCTAGGCGAATGAGATTGATCAAGAGATTCCATAACAATTATTTAAAGATAATAATCAACATTCAACATCCCAAATTATCGAACTCATATAATAATCAAACAATCATTAAATACTTCGAAACAATTTCTTAAACGTAATATCCGATCCGATCTTCCCTAGATTATATTACAAGCTTTTCTAAACGAAATCTTAAACTAAGCATCCATAGCTAAAGTCCTCAACCTGCCACATATGTTAAAATAAAACGTCAATACAATAAGTAAAGGTGAGCATACGGGTTTGCATACAAAATAGATATAAAAGCGTTTAGCATACACCGCATGACATACGTAAGAGATGTGAACTATGTAACTACTAAGATTCATGCAAACCAACAAACAACGATTGATCGAGGCATGCGAACAAGCGTTCACATCCTAAAAGAGAAAATGAATGCGAAATAAAAATGCGAGCCTTAACAACCACAGGCCTCCGGGTGGCGGGTCAACCTCTAGTATACTATCATGTTAAGGGTGGGGTACAAGCAATCAAGCAATACATACAATTCAGCAGATTTCACGTATAATCATGTAATTCAACGGGTTGCGAATAAGCGTTTGAGATTTGTGTGATGTGTTTTGATATACGAACATATGGGACACCCAAAAGTGCGTTTAAGCGTAAAAGGGTTCAAGTATACTCACTGTGGGTGCGTTTTTGGGAGAGATTCGGGATCTGCGAGGAGTTGTGGAGAGTGCCGGATCAGTCTGTAAGCGAACAGAAGTGCATCAGTCTTCCGAATTGCTGAAACGGTTAACGGGTGAGAGAACAGTAGACAAGTTCGGGCGAACTTGTGCCATTACTCTTGAAGGGAGCAGAAGTTCGGGCGAACTTGTCCTGATTCCTTGGAATCAGTACAAGTTCGGGCGAACTTGTGTGTAGGTGAAGGAGGGTGTACAAGTTCGGGCGAACTTGTCCTGATTCCTTGGAATCAGTACAAGTTCGGGCGAACTTGTATGATTGTTGTCAATTTGATCAAGTTCGGGCAAACTTGGTCACCAATTTGGTGACAAGTTCGAACGAACTTGATGTCTTCTGAGCGAACTTGACTGTTTTGGCATCCAAATCGTGCGTTTTCGCGTCGTTTGCTGAGGAAATCAAGTGTCCATCCCTCCAACCTTAAGCCATTGAGTAAAACTTAGGCTGGAGAGGTCTTTTGGAGCGAGTTTTGCCATTTTACAGAAACTCGGGCTAATACGGGCGAACTTGAAGGTTCATACGGGTTAGTCCAGCTTGTGTAAAGTGACGATTTCGTCCTTGTGCTTCCGGATCTGAGATCTTGCTTGATAACGCCTCGTTCCACTTCAAAGTGAACGAAACATACGTCATTAGTCCGAATATTGTGTAAAATCGATGATTTAAAGGTTTTACTCAGATCTAAGAGTAGATCTGAGTGAATAACAGAAGTTTTATAGAAAAAGATGAAGATTTTCGTAAATAGAAGAGATTTGATGAAAACGAAGGCTATGCCTTGTGCCAAAATCGTTGTAAAACATTGTTGAATGTTGTTGTAGTTGAAAACGGGTCGAATCTTACTTAGAAAACAATGGGTTTCGTTTTTGGGGAGCTGGCGAACTTGCAGCAAGTTCAAATGAGGAATGGAGTTGAGTATTTTTAGGTGGAGGTGAGAACGGGTGACCAGACAGCAAGTTCGGGCGAACTTGTACCAAGTTCAGGCGAACTTGTTACAAGTTCGAGCGAACTTGTAGTTTCTTTGAGTTTCGAGACAAGTCCGGGCGGACTTGTTGGTTCTGAATGGTTTGATGGCCCAGACAAGTTTGGGCGAACTTGTTATATACAAGTTCGGCCGAACTTGACCTAATGACAAAGTTTTGTTCGTTGATTTCGCGTTACGAGTTCGTTTGGCGATTCGGTTCGTATTAGATAGTTATATTAAGCGTTATAATTGATATAATAGTGCGATTTAGCGATTTGGGCGGGTGAGAGCGTTGCGATAGCGATTATAACCATAACATAAACAAATATAACACACATAAAACATAATTCCACATAATTAACTGCCATTTGCGATGCGATGAGATAAGCGATGCGATGGCACAAGTGTTTGTTAAACAATAACCCACTCGGCTCGTATAGTAGCATAACTACTTGTGATTGCGATGAATTAGCGATGTGTTTAATAAGCGATTAGATGCGATATAACTGTAAATCAACATACTTTAATTAACATAACTTTCTTATAAATAAATCTCAGGATTACAAATGATAGATACAACGGAAATAAAAAGAGAAAGATAACAACGGAAATTGGAGTTGTTACACGATCGACCATTAAAATACGTACTAATAAAACTGTAATTTGTCAAGACTAATGAACAAGTGTTAGGCAGCTCCTTGACACCAATAAAAAGTTAAATTGAGGCAACCAATTAAAACAAACAGTTCTATAGTTTTGCTAAAAAACTAAAACGATAGCAATACTGTAATTTTGAGCCAAGGGCAAAATTGTAATTTTTGACTCGGGTAAAATCGTAATTTGCCAAAAGCTAAAGCAATGACAATACTGTAATTTTGAACTAGGGGCAAAATTTTATTTTTGAATAGGGGCAAATTTATAATTTTGAACTAGGGGTAAAATCGTAACATATCAAGGCCAATGGGGGAGTGCCATGCAGTAGCCTGACATTATTCTCACACACACCTTTAAAAAAAACTAAAACGATGACAATACTGTTTAACTGGGTTCAAAATTGTAATTTTGGGCTGAGGTAAAATTGTAATTTGACAAAACCTAAAGCGATGACGATACTACAATTTTTAACCAAGGGCAAAATCGTAAATTTGAACAAGAGGCAAATTCGTAATTTTAAACTGACTGTAAAATCATAATATACTCGAACCAATAGGGGAGTGACAGACAGCAGCCTGGCACTATTTCCCCACATTGGTTTTGTACTGTACTAGTTTTTGCCTCGCCCGCGTTGTGAGGTATTAAGCCGAATATTTCTCTTCATAATATGTACGTCTATATTTCAGTTATTTGTGCATACTACTCATAACACGATCTCAAAAAAATTACATTGAGTCAACCAATTAAAACAAAATATTACCATACTTTTGCTAAAAAAACCAAAACAATGGAAAGACTGTAATTTTAAACTGTGGGCAAATTGTAATTTTTCAGGAAAAATGAGCGTCTGTCAGGTAGCCGTCTGGCATAAATAAAAATTACACCTAGTCAACCAATTAAAACAAAACACTAACATACTTTTGTCAAATAAAAAAAACGATGGCATAAGTGCAATTTTACACTGGGGTAAAATCGTAATTTGGCTAAGAGTGCAAAATTGTAATTTGGCTGGACCAATGGAGAACTGTCAGGCAGTTAGTTGTCTGGAACTGTTCCCCCCTATGTAGTTTAAACATAAATATAAACAAAGTTAACCAACAAAAAGAATTTTTCTTAGAACAAAGAGGCTAAACACCTGTATTAACGAAGTTGAAGGTTTAAAAAGAAAATACAAAAAGCGACAATCGGTTACAAAAAATAATAAAAGTAGAGGGACTAAACATGCACACTATTAAAGTTAAAGTAAAGGCACTAAACACATATATAAACAAAGCTAACCAATAAAAAAAATTAAAATCAGAAAGGCTAAACACATATATTAGCGAATCTAAAGGTTAAAAGTTAAATTACAAAAGGGTTATTCCCTCATAGTGTTTGTAGTTGCAGGTAATATAAATTATATTTAGAATCTTTTACATTTTATTTTTTATTTGATAGATGATAGAAAGAAAATAAGTTAAAAATAAAAATGCATGAAACCTCTTTCATTATAAAGCAAAACTAGGTTTATTAACTTTGTCGCGTTACGACGAACTTCTTTTGTTATTTAGTATGTGTTTACACGTGTTTTGAAATCACTACGAGTATGTTGCACACGGAAAAGCTGAAAAGAATAAAAAGAAAATATAGAAAAAAAACTAAAAGATAACTGAAAGAAAAATCAACAAAAAAAGTTGTATGGTAATGATGTTACTCGTATGAAACCCATGATCAGAGATGGTATTGGGTACCGGTACCGAATAATTCGGTACCAACTTTTGGCGTAGCACACATAAAGAAAAAAAATAAAAAAAAGTTATCACGTGGCAATTGAGACCCTTGGTCAGAGATGAGCAAATGGTACTGGGTACCGGTACCGTATTTCCCGAACAGAAAGATCTTAAGTAGCAATTTGATACCAACTTTTAGCGTAGCACACATAAAAGAAAATAATAATAAAAAAGTTGTCACGTGGCAATTTCTGAATTGACCACATGACAACTTCTTAATGATCTAATACTATTAATCACTATTTATAAGCTTGTATTTTTAATATATCGGAGATTTACAATTGTAAAATATTCTTCCACTTTATTTATTATTTGATTGAAATTTTGTTTTGGACTATGAAGAATATATTTTTCAAAATTAATGAAAAATATCAGATTTATGTAGAAGCTACTTCTGTCATTTCTAATATTCTTCTTGTTTTCTTATCTTCTTTTAGTAATATTTCAATGCGGGAATCATATTCCCTTTCCATTTTCTACTTTAAATGTTTTTTAGTTTCATAATTTTCAAAATTCATCATTACATAGACATGACCAACATCATTTCAGTTACTTGTAATAAGTTAAAAAGATAATATCAAATCATAGTTATAACATAAACTTTCATTGTGGTTGGCTTCGGCCTGTCTTAACCTAGTGATACCAGATATTTATCTCTAACAAAATGATACGAACTTGAATACCAAAAATGAACAATAAATGAATTTTTGTACTAGATTTAAGAAGTGTGTGTTCGTCGTAAAAAAATCACTAACATATTCATATGCATCCTCATATATTTTATAATATATAATAAATACTATATAAAATTTCCTATATTTGAGTTCATAAGTCCGAGAGCATCTTTCTACTTGCAACCATCTCATCAAAGAAGTCATCAAGCTGGCCAATCACATTCTCAACTCCACATTTCAATACCCCAAAACTGTTATTTAACATTTCAACCCTCTCATTTCGATCATATTCCATTTCCACCCTTTCAACTTCTGTTTTGAGTTCATCTACAATGTTTACCGAATGGCGAAACTCGTGAAGCAAAATTCCCAACTGCGCGCCTTCACTCTCCATCATTATTTCGTGTAATCGGGTAGCCGAGACCATGAAACCCGACTTGGAAGCGGATTCCCCTTCGTTGCACGCGTGTGTATTATTGCCTTGGCTTGTTGATAAGCTTGTTTGAGAGGAGCAATAAACTAGACCACTCAATAAGATACCCAAAAGCAATGAATTTGTGTTCTTTAGTGCATGAAGAAGTCCTCTAAACCCATTGAATCCTCTAAGCTTCGATTCGCTCAACACATTCATATTGAACCTCATTAGTGACGGTTGAATTCTTGTTTCGATCAAGCTTCGGTTTGCTTCTTCTAATCCCACTCTCTCCCTTCGGCAAACTGTGATCGCTCTAAGAACCTGAAATAAAAAAAAAGTTTTAAATTTAATTTGTTAGTGCATAATCATCAAAATATGTAATTTTTAGAACGATGGTAATTTTATAAGAATAAGTATGTGTTGCGCTGTACTGTATTGTATTATTTCATTCATTTTAATAAAATTTATCAGGCTAAGTCCCATTACTAGATATGAAAAAAGGACTTACTTGGTGCGACGATTGGTTGTTTTGGAGGGAATAAGAGATATTGGTGCCCGCGATGTAGTAGTTTTCCATGTTGGAAACACCCGTCCTCAGGACGTGACACACGTCCCAAAGACGCGTGCTTTCGTCCATATACTCATCCAACCATTTTCGCCACCAGGCAAGTGTAGTTTTTGTACAAGATGTGTCAATTGGTAATGGAAAGATTGGAGTAATGAGAGGACATGTTGAAGGAATTGGATAGACATATAGTTATGCGAGTCGAAACGACAACGAAGATCGTCGAGGCTTTGGGTGAGGTAGTCGTAGAAGCTGTTGACGGACGTCACCGTGAAGGAAGAGTGGTGCATGATGGTGGTGGTGGTGGCGGTGGTGGTTGGTGGAGGAAGAGGGGGAGGAGGAGAATATTGGGATATTAGAAATGGAAGTTGTCAAAGTGAGAAGTGAAGAAGGGGAAGAATAAAGAGTTGAGAGCTCAGATTTCAGTATTATGAAAAGGATTGGTAGTTGGGTGTAATTATGGGTGTTTCCAATAGAGTGGAGGGTATGATTGTGAATATGCTACTTTTAATGTTTTAATGAGTATAAATGTACTTAACTGAAATTATTATTATGAAAACAAATATACCGATTTATTTTTGTGATACGAATAATATATTGTAGTTTAATTTAGATAGGGTTCGGATTTGTGATTAGCTATAAAAGATAATACGTAATATTGTTCGGATATGTGATTAGCTATGAAAGATAATACGTAATAATATATATTAATTTGATTGTTTGTATAAAAATTCATGTCGTTTAATATAATAGTTAAACCTATTGGTTTACATGTAAAGCAACTTTAATGCATCGTTCAGTTTTAAATAAAAGAAAACAAAGCTAAAACAATAATAAACAAAAGGAAGAAGAAGCTGAAAAAGACTTGTGTCTTAAGAGTTACCAAGATGAGTTAGTGTCCTAAAAATCAATGCGATTTAAAACGTAAAAAATAATCTAAACTCTTTTAAGCTAAATGAGCTAAGCTCAAACTTAAACAAGAGTCGTCCTTTACTCAGTTCATTTACACATCTAAAAAAAATATAAAAGATGATAATATTACAACTAAATTCTCTATTTAGAGATGATGGATGAGTATTATTAGTTATTACAGAACACTAATATTGCGATAACAAAAAGAAAAACTCGGAATCACTAAATTTTCTTGATTTAAGATTTATATTTTTAGGATTAATGTTTCTTACATTTATATGCGTATTATATATACGTAAAAAACTATATATTTTTACCTACACATAGCCTACATACATGTAGGTAATTTAACCTACATATGTGGAGGTTATATAAAAACTGAAAATTTTCCATATGTTGTTTTGAATTCTAGTGTGAGAAACACTTTACATTTCTACCATTTTCATTTACCTTTTAGGATTAAAAAACGAGTGATTCATTTTGTTCTGTATGTTCTCGCAATATCTAGTGTTCTGCATAGAACCTTCCCGTAAAGATGACAATACTTACATTGTAATAAATAGAGCAATGGGTAGACATAAGATTTTTTTCATTGGGGTCGGTTATTTTCGGTGCTCGAATATCTATTAACTCAATGTCTGAATTTTTGGTTAAGGTCGAGTCACATAAATACTAATATATTTCATTAAAACCAGTAAAAATTAGGTGCTACAACGAGGTTTCTAAGATAGGATAACCACGAAAATGTAACACACAGTTCAATAACCATTTAAAAATAATTAAACTTGTGAGACACAATTTTCATAACCCTCATGGTCGATCCACGATCGTACTGGTACACCAAAAGTCGTTCATCCGTTGCATGGGTCTTCCAATTTGATTCCCATTCTGGTATGGTCGAACCATAAAACAACCATGTCGTCTTTCTTCAAATATTTCTTTATTCTTGTGATATTGTTGCGTGGGTTTTTGCTTATAACATCATAAGAATAAATTATGAAGATATTATTTATAGGTAATATTTGTATCCCACGTTCTTATTTTTATCCTTATAAAAAAATAATGCGTTTACAATAATGAAATGTTTATACGCTAATGCATATCATACACTTCGAAATTTAGCTCAATAGCAGAGCATGTATTCCATTTTCTTAAAGTTTCCAATCTATTTCAGACATTTCCCTCATCCTATAGTGTGAGTGCATTTTATTTTATGCTTATAGCTACCAATAACTAAGTCTTAAGTCAATAATATAATCTAATATTTATGCAAGATAATGTTTTGTATATTACCTCAAAGTTGCAAACATGCAAAGCACCAATGTTGCTATGAAGCTTGATAAAACTCAATCAACAATAATATAATCTAAAATGTATGTCAGTGTCACATGAGTATGTCCCAAAATTAGGCGTAATCTTGCACCACTCTTCACATATATTAAAATATTTTTCTTTCTAATCTTAAAACTTGTGTGCTCATTTAGCGGTTTTTTTAATGTGTTGTGGTGTATGCATATAGGTCAAGCATTCAAGCGGGTTAAGATTACTGAACCACAAGCTTAATCGAACAAGACTTGTAATTGTATAATTTGGATAAATGGTTATTTAATCTTTTGGACTAGATTAATAACAAATTGTAATCCTTCTTGAAAAACAGGGTAAATTACACTTTTCGTCCTTTATGTTTGTATCGAATTGCAATGGATAGCCTTTAACTTTAATAATTATAATCACAGTCCTTTATTTGTAAAACCCATTACACCCTAGGTCCTTTAGCACTAACTTGGTTAAAATTTTCAGTTAAGTTGGATTATATGAGGGCAAGTTAGTCCTTTTACCTATCAATATTTCAAGTATTTAATTAAAAAAGACAATAACATTTTAAAACTTAAAAAGTGTTAAAGCAAACCCTCAAATTTCGATCTGCATATCATAACCTCCACTTCTCTGATTCTCACCTCACTCACCAGAACCACCAAAGACCACCACCATTAGCATTACGGCGCCTGAAACCGCCTTGTCCCTACGAATTGAAAGCAAACCTCAAATTTCTTAACCATTAGCATTTCGGCGCCTGAACCACTAGATCCCGCGTTTGACACGATTCGGTTTGGTGATGATTAGGGTTGGGATTCATAAACAGCGGCGGCGGTGGTGTTTAGGTCAGACGACAGTAATAGACAAGATCTGAAATCCTCAACACCCCCTCTAAACACCACTGAAACCCTCAGAACTGAAGCAGACGATGATAGTGTAGAGGGTTTCAGATGTGGTCCAAGCTGAAAAACACAGTCGACAGTGGTGTTAGGGGCGGTGATGATTGGTAAAGAAAGATTAGGGTAGTGGTGGTCGTAATCGGTTTTGATTGTTGCGAGATTATTGGCCGTTTGTAAGGGTTGGATTGTTAATTGTTTATGTTTGATTTGTTTAGTTAGTAGGTTTTAAAAATGGTTGATTGCAAATTGAATTTCATTGTAGTGTGCTGGAAATTTGTTTATGTATATGATGTAGAAAGATGTTTGAATGAAGATTGAAATTTCATTGAATTAAGTTTTCTGTTAATGCAGATTGAATGTCATGATGAAGATGATAGTAAAGTTTTGTTTTTTTACAGATTGAATGTCATGATGAAGATGATGGCAAAGTTTTGTTTTTGTAATATTTATTAAACAAGTTTTAAATACTTTGGTGAACACGACTAAACTACCCTTATCTAACCAGACTTAACTGAAAATTTTTAACCAAGTTAGTGCCAAAAGACGTAGAGTGTAATGAGTTTTACAAACAAAGGACTGTGACTGTAATTATCAAAGTTAAAGGCTATCCATTGCAATTCGATACAAACATAAAGGACGAAAAGTGTAATTTACCCTTAAAAATAATTAGCAATAAGACCCGCACGCACGCGTTGCGGCGCGAGAACATCGCAAACATCGAATGGATTAGTCCAAACGTCGTGTGATACATTAACCGTATGAGAACACGCGTTTTGACGTATTCGATTGAACTCGAAATAACCTATTAAGAATTTCGATTTGATCAAAACGTAAAATAATCGAATTTATATGTGATCCGACTCATACATAGAAAAGAAACTACAATTTGACTCCACACGATTCGAAATAAAATGTACAAAACATACGTAAAATATGCACGGATACATATTATATTTGTCCTGACTCATCTCCCAGATCAAAACGTAGACCAACTCAAATTTATAGACTTATAGTACATAAAGATATGCACGTAAAATGGTTTTTTTAATGAAAACCTATTATATTTGACCTGACTCGTGTTCCAGAAAAGGTTTATGTGGAAACGTAGAGAAAGTCATATTTATACCGACACGTAAATAAAAATATGCACGTAAAAAATAGGTTTTTTAAGTAAAGGGAAGTATAGGGGTAAACTCGAAATAAATTATTAGTAAAAAAAACTTAATAGGTTAAAAATGTTCACATAACCATGACAAGTAGCACCAACGCCACACCATTGTCAGCAATCCAAACATTGGAAAAGTTTGTAAAAATGAAATAAATAAAAAAGAAAAAAATAACACCTAACGGAAAGCAGACGTAAAATCGTTGAACCACGCACGCCCGTTGCGATGCGTTAATGCAAAAAATTAGACCGAAACATAAAACGTAGAAAAGAATAACTAAGTTGAACGATGAAAAATAAACGTGTTGCGACGGGCCTGCCAAATGAAAAAATATACCAAAAAACGGTGAACCCCACATGCACGTTGCGGCGTGTCTTGCACAACTTAGAACGAAATGTAAAACGAATAACTCGTGAAAGATGAAAATTATGAGGGGCCAAAGATGAAAATAAAAAAAGTGTTATGGTTAAATTGCAAAAGATAAAAAGCATTAGGTTACAATTAAAAAATCAACTCTTCTTTAAAAAAAAAAAACTCCTCATACATGGGCTACAACTCCATAAAGCTAATTTATAGTTTATAATATTGTAAACTCTATTGATAGTTTTAACATTATAAAAAAGGTTTGCAAAAGATAGGTGACCCCAATAAGTATTGTAATTCTACTTGATTTGAACAACGGCTTTACCATGGTACTTCCTATGTGGTTACTTTATAATTCTTGGATTAAACATACGATTGCTGGATTTGAACCGTTTGGTAATGATGAGTTGGTGAAATGCTTGGTAATAATTATGACGTTATTAGGTTGATCACCAAATTGTTGGTTTTCGTTTGGTAAAAGCATGCTAATAATTTAGAGGTCGATAACTTATGGGGTGTCGCAGTGGGGCTAGCACTCTACATTGTTAATTGCTTGCATTTACGGAGAAACCTTCATCACTTTAAACATATTAGATAACATCATCATAACAGAGAGTGTACGTAATAGATTCAACAATGCTTTAAGTGAAATCCGAAGAAAAAAAAAAACACAAATTTCTTCATCCTCAACTATTTCTACAATATCATTGTTAAATATGTAAGATACTCTTAACTCAATATTAGTATGTAGCCTAAATGTTACACCGCACGGATCATCAACACCTTCATATGTTACATCTAGTTTGTTTGTTAGATAGTACATTTGAATGTATCATTCATGACTAAATCATTTTAAATCACAAATATATCGTTCTAATAAAGATTTTAAATCACAAATATATCGTTCTAATAAAGAGCAAAGTATTCATACACCATCTTTGAAGAGAGCAACATATGAGAAAAAAAAAAAAAACTAAAAAAATCATAAAAGCATAAACTTTTGATTTTATTTATTTTGATTGTTCCACTGAAATTGCAATCCCATAAAATCATATCCCGTACACATTTATTATACGGATCTTCAAAGTTTTTTGCACAATATCAGTGAAAATGAAGGGTCTTTTGTCGTGTGCCTTTTTTTTAAATAATATGTTTCACTAAAACTAAGAGATATGAGGTGACATTTTATCAATAATGAATGCAAACATAACATTATATAACTCAGTTTTAGTTATATTTTCCTTAAAACTTGGTCAATATCTATAAATTTTAAGAGTTGAAAGTCGATTTCTCCGGTTTTGTGCATGGTGGCAAAAAGTAATGTGTGGCCCACTTTGCTTTTAAAGCATCTGAACAAGAACGCTAAATTCTCATGATGTGCACTTTCCTATCGTAACAGGTGTATAAATATGTAATTATGTTAATAAATGTAAGTTTCTACAACTTTAAAGATGTTTAGAATATATAGGAGTCGGGTTAAATAAGTGGATTTTGCATCAAAATTGTGTGAAATAGATTTTAACTCTTGATGAAAAATTAATGGTTAAGATTAGGTTGTGCTAATTTGATAAATACACAAGCATTAGTTATGATTAAAATGGTAAAAAAAAAACCATTGTTGTTGACCTTTTATTTAAGTCTTTTACTTTTAAACGCAAGATAACTTATAAACAGTTTATTGCTTTTTTTTTTTAAATTATACCACAAAATCTTTGTATGTATATAAAAAAGAAAAACAATCACGTGCAACAGTTGAATTCGTAGATAGACAAAATGTTGTGGGTTTACAGGTTTACTGATTTGGTTTATGAGTAAAAGGTAAAATCGAATTCCCCAATTTGATAACCTCCAACCTTTCAAGAAAACCTTCTAAATCAATCACAATCTCTCTTACATCACACATATTTACATTTTCATCTTTTATGTTGAATCATTGAAGTGATTGAATTTATATATATATTTTCTTTTCAATTATCCTCGTATTTTAAACAAGTTATATCTTGAAATTGTTGAAAATAATTTAATCAAACAATAAATTAATTAATAAATTACCGAGTTATTGACCAAACTGATTAAAGAAAGGTAGAAGAAGACTGTCCCGTTATCGGACGAATTAAAGAACACGCAAAATTAAAACCAACCTGGCGATTAAGAAAGATGGTTCTTGAACTGCACGGATGATTCCTGTCCTTAAAGGATTTTACGCGCTCGTATTGCTGTGAGTTGCAGCGTAAACCACCAGGATTTAATGTAGAACTTAACCGGTATTCCAACAGCAATGGAGACCAGAAAAACGCAGAAGCTGAACACAGAAACAATAGGCTGCGAAAATTGCAAGTGTAGAATGGGTAGCAGGAAGCCTTTATTTATAGGTTCAGATCACAACAGAGAATGAGAAAAATGGGGAATGGGATAACCATTATCAACCAGATTCGAATTCGAATCGCTGGATCTATCCCACACGATTTCGATTCATAGAGATAACCCCCACTGTTTCGAATTCATCTCTATCCCAATCTTATCTCATTCTATCTCGAACCACAGATCTGACGCACTTGAACCGAACCCTAGCTAAAAATAAAAGCTCCCCAGTTCTTAGCGACGATGTGTACGTGCGAAGTGTAAAGTGCGCCTCAAACACGCCCATTCGCGCCTCAAACACGCCCATTTGCGAGCTCGCGACTCGGCTCGGCTCGGCGCGTGTGGGCTTTAGCCACTTCTCAACCCATTTAACACTTTGATGGCCCATGAAGGGAAATCCTTATAAACCACTCAACTTTCACTACCCCACCAATGTGGGATGGAAGAAACATACAAACTTGTATATTTCCTTTAATATTTCCAAAAATCCCCCACCAAGTTGGAATGTTTCCTTTCACTTAGACAGATGATGTCACTAGGTGTCACGGAGATTAAACCCAGTTGATGTTGATAAACAAGAAGAGACGGATTTGAAGGTGTCCTATGGAATTAAACCATTAACCTGATAGCCCCCTTCGGTTTACCCCACACATCACCTGCCGACTTTGCGTTCTCACTGAGCGCGAATATAGCGCTATAATTCCTTTTCATGACCCTTTAGAAGACAAACCACTTATCTTCACTCAAGGCGGCACCACCCCTATATCATATAGGCAAAGTTTTACATCATCCACGTTGCTTTGATGCCTCCAAAACTTTGTTAAGAGCATTAGCCCACCCTTGTTCTCGGCAACGATATACTATCATACCTCACATGGATCTATCAAAACTTGATAGTACCTTCTATCATTAAGTGACTTCGTTTTTACCCATTAAACTTGAGAAATAGAAGCACTAAGTTCAAGTTGGGTTTCCATCACTAACGATTCTATTGTGGTTTTTGACCCATGTCTCTCCCGGTATTTACAACCAAATCTCTCGTCAGAGGTTTAGTAAACGGATCAGCCAAGTTCCTACTCGTCTTGACATAGACAACCTTGACGGTACCACATTCAAGCAGTTGTCTCACATAATTATGCCAAAGACCTATGTGTCTTGACCTCCCATTATACACTAAGTTGTATACTTTAGATAGTGTGGCCTCACTATCACAATACATGGGAATGGACGGCATTTGAACATCCCACAGACGGATGTCAGTAAGAAGATCTCTAATCCACTCTGCTTCCTTACCAACCGCAGCTAGTGCTATGAACTCAGCTTCCATAGTTGAGTGGGCAATACACGTCTGTTTCTTACTCGCCCAAGAAATTGCTCCTCCTGCTATAGTGTAAATCCACCCACTTGTAGATTTTGAATCACTGGTGTGATCAATCCAGCTTGCATCAGAGTAACCTTCGAGTATTCTGGAAGAATGCGTGTATGTCAGTTCTAAGTTACTGGTCCTTTTCAGGTATCCAAGTACTCTACCCACTGCCTTCTAGTGTTCTGTCTGTAACATCCGTCAAAAACGGATTTTACCAAACCCGCTCCGTTTATTAACCGAACAATCAGTTTAAAATTTCGTGGCGTATTTAATGCCCAAATTAATTTTAAAAGATACATAATTAATTATTATATTGGAATATATAGTTTGTTTTTGAAAAACTGTCAAAAATAAGAAAATAAAAATAATTTGGCACTGCCGGGTTTCGAACCCGGGTCAGTCAGCCGGGTCAAACTTAACGCACACACACTCAACCACTGCGCCACTTGTATTCTTTGTTAATTATTAGAATCATTTAATTCATAACATGTTTTCCGAATTCAAAACCGGCGCCCAAATTTCAGTCGTCGGAAATCCCGGCAAACTCGCCAAGAAATTACGATATCTTCAGTTATAACGTAAAAATTTACTAGGACATCTGTTATAACCGACGCCTGAGTCCGCGACACAAGTTATAACCGCCGGAGATTTTCTAACCGACGAATCAAGTCGGAAATTGGACCAAATTCATCGATAACCTGCTTTATAAATACCTCTTCGAACCTCTGCAAGCTTTTTCGCTCAAAACCCCACCTTTACCCGACGTAAATCCATTCGCCGGAAAACTTCTGTATCTCGCCGGAAAACCGAGCCCTTCACTTCTGAGCCTTACTGAACCCCCTGAGCTTATACCGAAGTCACCCACATCCTTTTCAAGCTTTCTGAAGACTCGCTGCTGCAAGACACACGACGCCGGAACCTGTTGCTGTCGCCGGAGTTCTGCCGGAAAAACAGAGGAGTCCAGTCGGTATACCTTACGCCTAATTTCTCTTTCTTTTTATTTATATCTCACCTGTAATTAACTGAAAAACGCTAACGAACATGATTTAATCATCGAACCAGTCGGACTTCCGATTATGGTTAAAACTGACGAAGAAGACGAAGTTTATGTAACATAAGTATAATTAAAATCAAGTTATAACTCGGGTTAGACACACAGTCCAGCGGTGGACTGTGTGCACAATAAACACGTAAACGTCTCGAGTTCGAATCTTGTCCCACGCATGCTGCCTTAATAAAAATGTTTTTTTTGTTAACCGAACCGGAGTCACGCTGTACATGTTAAGTTTAATAATAACCGGAATAATAACCAAGTTAGACACACAGTCCAGTGGTGGACTGTGTGTATGTTTAAATCACAGGACACGAGTTTGAGTCCGGGCTACCGCACCGGCCCGGATAATTATTAAACTTTTTATTTAAGTCAGAAATGAAAATACTTAGTTTGTATTTAAGTATAATAAAAATCAGTTTAGTTAACAAGTTGGACACACAGTCCAGCGGTGGATTGTGTGTTAGCATAAACCACGGGTCCCGGGTTCGAGACCTGTGGAGCGCACCGAGTCTTGGATTAAAATCGTTTTTAAAAAATAAAGGATTTTCTGATTAATCTAATTAATATATAAATATAATTAAAAACAGAAATATTACGGGTTAGACACGTAGCTCAGTTGGTAGAGCTGCGTGCACGCGTACGGGAGGTCTCGGGTTCGAGCCTCACTCAGCGCACACTTACACGCATACGAACCGGTCAAACAGTCAAGGTCAACGGTCAACGGTCAACGGTCAAAAAAAGTCAACTTTTTTTAATTATTTTTATTTATTTATTTTAATTAAAAATCAATTAAAAATACTTAAAAATAACATTTTAAGGTTAGAAAATAGCCTTAAACTCACAAAAATACACCCAACAATCCTACTAAAATGGATTAATAAAATCCGTTTACTTAACGAACCATAATGCTATTTATCTAGGTTAATTTCACTCGTGGTTAAAACCACTTCGCGTGCATTCAACATCATCAACCGAACGCACCCACTGTGAGTGAATCTTACAACTCCCCCTTTTTAATTACACGTTTTGGGGTGTGTCATGTGTCACAAAATAATTAACTCGTTTATTTAAACTTGTGCCATACCATATCGTGATCTAAACTTAGATTGTTTATATTGTTGTGATTATGTATTTCATTTTGTCAACTTGTATGAAATTCATTCATTAAGCCCATCAGTTCCTCGTGGGAGACGAGTGAGCAACGCGTGCCTCAAAACCAATCCATTATTGTTCATGTGTGTATTGTTGAGTTTATATTGTTGGTAGTTATGTCTTTCATATTATCATGGTTATGCAATTCATTCATTAGGCCCATCAGTTCCTCGTGAGAGACGAGTTGAGCAACGCGTGCCTCTAAACGATCCTTTATTGTTCATGTGTGTATTGTTTAATATTAAATTGATTTATGAATAAGTTTACATCTATTTTTACTCATGTGTGGTTGTGCACTTTATTTCATCATCAATTAAATAAACTTGTTCAAATGTTTTCCATAGGATTCACTCGCCAACTTTTTGTTGATCCAAAAACCCTTTTACACATGATACAGGTGAACAGGATGAAGCAAGGAAAACATAGGAAATGCCTTAGAAGAAAACAAAGAAGCTTAGATTGATGTTTAGGTCATTGATGTAATTATGATTGTAAATTTCCATTAAATTGTATAAATGAATATGAAACGTTAAAATAAATGTCATGAGCTTTGATGATAACCCAATCATGCCCCGATCACCTTTTCCGCTGCGGGTCGGGGTGTGACACTGTCCCTGGATTGACAGTATACTGACTCAGTTTGCTTACAGCAAAAGCAATGACAGGACGAGTGCAATGTGTTGCATACATCATACTTGTAACATTTGTCAAAAACGGGTTTTCCAAACCCGCTCCGTTTGTAATCGAATATCAAGTTATAAATGTTTCGTTGCGTAATTATGTCAATTTTAATTTTTAATGATGCATAATTAATAAACAAACTAAATATAAAAGTTATAATAGATAAAAAGTAAAAATAAAATAATTAAAATAAAAATCAGGCTGCCGGGACTCGAACCCGGGTCAGCCGGGTTAAGCATAAGACTTATCACACACACATATAACCACTCCGCCACTTGATGTTTTCTGTGAATTCTAGGAAACAATTAAATTTTATGAACAATCAAGAATCGATCTGTTTACGTTAACTGTAACCGGAATCGGTCACCAAACGTCCAAAACGGTTGATTGCTCGCGGTTTACCGATTATAACCGATATACCGACACCTTCAATCAATTTGATCTTGAATGGACTTGAATTCATAAGTTGATCGGTTTTAATAACCGAAAAATCTGCACTTCCTGATTTACTCCAACTTTAGTCCCTTCTCCCGACTCAAACTCATCTGTAAACCTTCAATTTCATTTTCGCACAACTTTCAGTTCGTCGGAGCAGCTTTTTGAACTCGCCGGACTTTCGCCGGAAAACCGTGTCTTCCATCAAATCAGTAAGTCTCTTAATTCTTTCATCGTCTATCAGTTGTTAAGCTATTGCTAACTCAAAACCTTCAATCGGAAACAGTTGCAGACGTCGATATCGAATAATTCACTCTCGCCGGAAAACTTCTGAAAATTTCTATTGTCCGCTGTAAAACGGTATAGTCATTCAAACCTTCTGATAACTCTTGTTTAATACTTCAATTCCACAATTAGCTAATCAAAACTGTTAATTTGTTCGCTCAGTCGAAGTTCATAAAAACAGAGCCGACGACTTGCCGGAACTCTGAGATAAATCGTTTCTCCGGTATGTTTACTTCCAAAATCGTCTCTGCCATTTCATTTTAGTCTTTTGAATGTTTGTCAATCGAATTAAACAAGAAAACAATAGAGTAGCCGTAGGCTGTGATTCTGTAACGAAGAAGACGAAGTTAGATTGATTATAAGTTTAATATAATTTGGATATTATCTCGGGTTAGACACACAGTCCAGCGGTGGACTGTGTGCACACATATATCACACGCCGCGAGTTCGATCCTTGATACACACACACTCTTTGTCATTTAAATGTTCTTTTTTTTTGACTGAACCGGATCCTTTCGCAATTAGATGTTAAGTATAATAAAAATCTGTATATTAACTAAGTTAGACACACAGTCCAGCGGTGGACTGTGTGTAACATTAAATCACAGGTCCCGGGTTCGAGACCTGTTGACGGCACCGGTTTGATAATTAAAATTCTTTTTAAAAATAAATGAATTTTGAATAAATTAAAACAGTATATAAATATAATTAAAAACATAAATATTTCGGGTTAGACACATAGCTCAGTTGGTAGAGCTGCGTGCACGCGTACGGGAGGTCTCGGGTTCGAGCCTCACCCAGCGCATACATTCACACAATAGAACTGGTCAAACAGTCAATGGTCAATGGTCAACGCAAAAGTCAACATTTTTTTTTATATATTTTTTTATATTTTTATTTATTTTATTTAATTTAAAAATCAATTAAGAATACTTAAAAATAATGTTTTTAAAGATAGGAAATAGCCTTAAACTCACAAAAATATATCTAAAAATCCTATTAGAATTATTAATAAAATCCACTCATTTTCTATACCTTCCGTTATTATTTAGGTTAGTTAATCCTCGTAGATCAATCCTTCAAACTCGTGCGCATCTCATCATCTCCAACCGAACGCACCCAAGGTGAGTGAATCTCTACAAATTCCCCGTTTTAATCACGTTTTTGGGGTGTATCATGTGTCTTACCATTTATTATATTTAAATCATTGTGCATACATCATATCATGAACAAATGTGTATTCAGCTTGTATCAACTGTTGTGGTTATTGTTTAGATTTAATTTATTATTTTCAGTACATGCAATTTCATAGGCCGCCGCTCCCCATTACATTATGAGCGTTGAGCAGTTCCCCATTACATTATGAGCGTGAACCTGGCGTTGCCAACATACAATCGGCTCTGTTTGATTGAGCCTTGATCGCACAGACATTCATCATAGGCCGTCCGTTCCCCATTACATTATGAGCGTGAACGTGACGTTGCCAACATATACAGTTTCATTCATGTTATATATTCATGCAAGTTCATATGTTATTGTATGTTATTGTTTGTGGATTGTTATTGTTATTGTTGGATTATTTACATTTGCTCGCTTATGACTATTGCACAATTTTACCTTGATAAAAATAACAAGAAATCAATAATAAATGTTTAACTAACAAGGTTCACTTGCCAACTTATGTTGACCCAAAAACCCCCATTTTTACACATGATACAGGTGAACCAGCTGCAGCAAGAAACACATAGGATTGGCTTAGAAGAATAAACCGGTTTAGAGCTTGGATTGTTTAATTGGTTATTTTCTTTGTATTTGTATGGACATGTTTGGATTATTGAGAATGTAATTTTGACTTTAATAAATATGAAACATATTAGTAAATATCATGAGCTTTGATGATAACCCAATTATGCCCCGACTCCTATTCCGCTGTGGGTCACAGTGGTATCAAATCTCTCATGCCACTGTTTAGGAGCTTGCTTCAAACCATATAGAGATTTGATAAGTCTACACACTTTGTTCTCTTGTCCGGGCATCACAAACCCTTCTGGTTGCTCCAAATAAATCTCCTCATTAAGATACCCATTTAGAAATACAGTCTTTACATCCATTTGATGGATGTACAGCCCTTTCAACGCATACACCACTATTAGAGTTCTAATAGAACTATTTCTAGCCACAGGTGCATAGGTATCAAAATAGTCGATCCCTTCTCTCTGGCTATACCCTTTAGCAACTAATCTCGCTTTATAGGCAGGGATGGATCCATCTGGATGATACTTCCTTTTGAAAATCCATTTGGATCCAATAGGTTTCTTTCCCTTGGGTAGATCAGCTAACTCCCAAGTTCCATTTCCCATAATGGAATCCATTTCATCATTGACTGCCTCCTTCCACAAAGGAGCATCTCTAGATGACATTGCTTCGCTGAAAGTTTTAGGATCATCATCCAAATTAACAACGAAATGACCTCTCTCGTCACTTTCTTTTGAGTTCCCTCAATCAGGTAAGAAAAGAAATCATCTCCATAACTTTTCTCTTTTCTAACTCTAGTACTTTTCCTCGGTTCTTCAACTAACGATGAAGGTTGGACTCATTTTTCAGAAGGACTAGGAGCTGTTGTGTAATTTTAGTTTTCATCATCTCTAGGAAACTTGTTCTAAAAGAATTCCACATCTCTGGATTCTACGACTATACCTGATTCGTCATCCAACAATCGGTAAGACTTACTATGCGGAGCATATCCAATGAATACACTCTTGTAAGCTCGTTCTCCTAGTTTGAGTGTCTTTGGATCAGGTACGCGATAATAGGCAAGACACCCCAAACCCTTAAATGCTCTAGGTTTGGTTTTCTTCCTTTCCACAACTCATATGGACTCGTAGGTATCACACGACTAGTGATCCTATTGTGAACATAACATGCGGTTAACACAACTTCCCCCCACATATTACGAGGTAGACCCGATTGATTTAACATACAGTTAGCCATCTCTACCAAGGTTCGGTTCTTTTTCTCAGCTAAACCATTTTGTTGGGGAGTATACGGTGCAGTTTTCTCATGTATGATGCCTTCCTCTTCGCAGAATGCATCAAACTTTCGGTTAAAGTATTTTCCGCCCCTGTCCAAGCGAAGAATTTTAATGCGTTTCTCCTTTTGTTTTTCAACCTCAGCCTTATATATTTTAAATGCCTTAAAAGCTTCGTCTTTTGAATGCAATAGATACACATATAAGTATCGGCTCGAGTCGTCGCAAAAAATAATAAAGTATCTCTTACCCCCACGAGTAAGGACTCCATTCAGTTCACAAATATCTGAATGAATTAGTTCTAGTAGTGATGTATTACGTTTATGGACACTTGGAAAAGGTTTCTTTGTGAATTTTGATTTCACACAAGTTTCGCAATTTTCAAAATCTTTATCTTTTAATTTTAATAAACCTTTAGTTTGCATTTTTTCAATGTTTTTAATATTTGTATGAGCTAAACGTTTATGCCATAAAGAAATTGAACAAGCGATATAATCAGAAGACATAATTTCATTCAATTCAAAACCAATTGCATTACATTGACCAAAACTAGTACTATCACTACCACTATCACTTTCATTCCCAAAACCATCAATCATAGAAACGCCCCCTTCATCCGAGTCTTCTTCTTCGTCAATTCCATCTTCAGCTAGGTCAAGGCGATACATTCCACCTGTGTTCTTAGCTTGACCCACATAGATATCATTTAGAGAAAACTTCACACGAAGATTCTTGAGAACCAGCTTGTAACCATTTCGATTAAACTTATCAGTAGAAACAAGACCCTTGGTGATACAAGGAACATGCAACACGTGCTGAAGGGTAACCGTTTGACCATCTTTAAAGTTTAGTCACACTGTGTCTTTACCACGAACTTCTACACGATATCCATCAGCACATACCACCACTGTTCCTTGAGGAATAGGACCATAAGTAAGAAACGAGCCACGATTCCCACAAACATGAACGGTGGCTCCAGAATCCAAAACCATCCTCTACATGCCACAACGCGTGTATATTGAGAAAGCATGTTAACATCTCCAAGACCCACATTGGCCACTAGATTGGTGACTTTCTCAATATCAACAGCACTTGTAGAACCAACCGTAGATCCATATTTCCTTTGAGAGCACTCTCGTGCATAATGCCCAGTTTCTCCACAAACATGACATTTACCAGACCTCTTTGGTTGATGGTTGTTAGTGTGTTGTGACTTCTTGAATTCCTTTTTTTTGGTGCTATAAACTTTTTATTCTTTGATGGCCCTTTTCCCTTTTGCCCAGATGCTCCAGCAACATAATTCACACTCGATCCGACTTTACTTCTTTTGTCCCTGTTGCGCGTTTCCTCCTCAATTCTGAGGTGCTTCAACTGTTCGTCCAAAGAGTAGTCCCCAGACTTGTGCATCATTCTCTTTGAGAAATCTTTCCAAGTAGGAGGAAGTTTTGCAATAATGACCCCTACTTGAAATATTTTTGGCAGCGGAATAGAAAGTGCGGTCAATTTGTTAACAAGAACTTGATGCACTTGCTCCAGGATTGACTTGTCATCAACCATTTGAAAGTCTAAGTACTTGGCAATAAGGTATTTGTTAGTACCTTCTTCATGAGCCTTGTACTTATCTTCGAAAGCTTCCACAATTCTCTAGCACTTTTTACCGGCGCGTCTAAGTCATAGAGACGATCCAAAAGAGAATTTTTGATGTGGCCAAGGCAAAGATCTTCAGCTTCCTTACGAACAAGTCTTTGCTTTGCCAAATCTTGATTCAGGACCTCTCTAGTCTCAAGAGGAGGGTCTTCAGGGATTGCATGCAAGTTTGGATCAAGGATATAATAGAGTTTCAGTACAACTAGCATGAACTTAACTTTGTCCACCCAACGAGTATAGTTCTAGCCATCGAATCTGTCCAACTTGACAAATTCTTAATTCATGAATCTCAGATTAGCTGTTGGTAGTTCATGTCCATTAGTTCTGTTGATTAAACACAAAATAAAATCCTTTAATATTGTTGAAAATAATTTAATCAAACAGTAAATTAATAATAAATTACCGAGTTATTGGCCAAACCAGTTTGTTCTAACTCGACCAAACTGATTAAAGAAAGCTAGAAGAAGACTGTCCCGTTATCGGACGAATTAAAGAACACGCAAAATTAAAACCAACCTGGTGATTAAGAAAGGTGGTTCTTGAACTGCACGGATGATTCCTGTCCTTAAAGGATTTTACGCGCTCGTATTGCTGTGAGCTGCAGCCTAAACCCGCAGGATTTTATGCAGAACTTAACCGGTATTCCAACATCAATGGAGACCAGAAAAACGCAGAAGCTGGAACACAAAAACAATAGGCTGCGAAAATTGCAAGTGTAGAATGGGTAGCAGGAAGCCTTTATTTATAGGTTCAGATCACAACAAAGAATGAGAAAAACGGGGAATGGGATAACCATTATCAACCAGATTCTAATTCGAATTGCTGGATCTATCCCACACGATTTCGAATTCATAGAGATAACCCCCACTGTTTCGAATTCATCTCTATCCCAATCTTATCTCATTCTATCTCGAACCACAGATTTGACGCACCTGAACCGGACCCTATCTAAAAATAAAAGTGCAAAGTGCGCCTCAAACGCGCCCATTCACAAGCCTGCGGCTCGGCTCGGCGCGCGTGTGGGCTTTAGCCACTTCTCAACTCATTTAACACTTTGATGGCCCATAAAGGGTAATCCCTTATAAACCACTCAACTTTCACTACCCCCACCAATGTGGGATGGAGGAAACATACCAACTTGTATATTTCCTTTAATATTTCCAACATAAATTGATTATTTTGGATGCCTAATTGGTTTAATTGTGAATTGCAAGTAAAATCGAAAGTTGGAAGCGAATAATGGAAGAAATGAGGATGCGAGCGCGAGGGGAAAAGAAGTTGAAAATAGTTAATTTTTGGTCATAGTTTGATCCTTATGAGCATAGAGAGAATCCCAATGTGGTTTGTAAGGCCAACCTCGTACAAAGTATTCCAGAATAAATGCAACGCCTTTGACTAGCCTATGACCACACGTTATGGCCATATTACATCACTTATATGGTCCGTTAGAGCCTGAGCGAGGAAACCTAATTCTACTTATTTAATGATCGCAACAACTGTGTTTTTGAGGATCGATTCTAGGGTACTAAAGAGGTATTGAAGGAAAAAATAGCAGAAAGTATTGAAAGCTATTTGTTGGACCTACAAAAGAATAGATGATTGCAAAAATAAAACATGTTTTTCTAATCAAGAAATAAGCAAGCTTTGATCTTCATCTCCTTCCAAAGATAGTGAATTTTGAACACTAACAGAACATCTGTTGAAGAACTCAAAGATCTATTGAAGACATGAAAGCACTGTTGGAGAAAAACAAAAGTTTGTTCAAGGCCAAAGGCTATTGAAGGTTAAAACACTATTGAAGAATACCAAACAAAGGTTTAAAGAACAAGGGTCAACTAATAGAATAATTGTTTGTATAACAGTGTTTGTGTGTCTTAGAGCAGATATTAGGTTCTATCAGATGTTTTTAACATTTGTAGGAAACATCAGTGGAATCTTTTCTGTTAGGAATGTTAGATGTTGCTATCAGGGTGATGTCTGTCCTGATTGCTAATAGATGTTTGTACCTTATATATATATATATATATTATATACATATATATATATAGATCTCACATGTTAGAGATCTAGTTATCACTATCACATGCATTCCTTTGGTACGGAAGGAAAACTAAATGATCAGGCTGAGAGGGAGTGAAAATCATAATTGTAATATCCAATATTTTGATTATTGAATGGAAAACATTATGATTACCTTCCATGCTTGTGTTTATGTTTAATTCCGCTGCATTCATTTTATTATCATTCATAATTCATCGCTAAACCAACACTTCATCATTTCACACACCAAAACACACACAAGTTAAAACTCATATCCTAACAATGCGTATCAAAGCTTGGTCACATTAAATCTGATTTCACAATCTGTTTAATACAAAATGACCGGCTCACATAATTGATAACCAGTTGTTCGTTTTATCGAATTATTGAGTCAAAGTATCACAAAGCCTTTGAACGATACAGTGTTTTTCACAAAAATATCAAAAGGATGTCTTAAAACAATCACAATCCCTACAACACTGGTTTTAGTAACAAGCCTCCAATGCTGTCAGATCAGAATACTATATCTGGCAAAATCGAATGACTCATGTACTAGCTCAACAGAACACTGGATGTTGGAAGTCCGTTATGTTCGAACCACATGTTCCAATGGCACCAAGTACTGAAAAATCTAATTGTTCAAAAGAACAAATAAACAAGAAAACTATTATTAGCAAGATTATTAAAAGTTTGAGTTAGATGCGAAAGCATTCAGTATTGTTGTAATGGCTCTACCTAACGAAATCTATCTGGCCAATTACACTGTAATAGTGTAAAAGAGTTGTGGGATGCTTTAAAAGAACAATTCGGTGGAATAAAGGATGTGATCGAAAACACCCACGAAATTCTTAACCAACAGTATGAGACCTTCAGTCAAGTTAGGGAAAGACCATAACACAACAGTTTGAAAGATTTACTTGTTTGATAAGTGAATTAAAGTTCGTTAACAAAGAGTTTTCCAATTCCACTTTGAGTAATAGGTTTCTTAGGTCATTTCTTGAAAAATGGGACACAATTACTATTGTTATGAGAACCACACCAGGGTTCAAGGACATAACGTTGAATCAGCTTTATTAGTTGCTCTTAATCTTTCAAAGAGAGCTTATCCAAAAGAAGAAGCTTCAGGATTCTGGAAAAGTTTCTGAAAGAGAGCTTATCCAAAATATTTTAAGTGTAAAAGATTGGGTCATTTTGCTAGGGAGTATAGGATTCATACAAGTAACACTACCAATGATAACCTATCCAAATCAAAGACCTCAATCTAGCAATCGACAACACTTGTATCAAATTACCGAAATACCCCTAGAACAAATGTTCAAAACACTACTCATGTTGCTCAATCTTTAAACCAAGTCCCTGTGCAATATGTTCAAGCAATTGTTCCTCAAGTCCAATATGTTTAAGTGCCAGTTTCACAAATTCAAGCAACTCAAGTTACTCTAGCCCCTACACCTGCAGAGGCCAAACAACAAAGTTTTTTCACACAAGGCTTTGTTGATTAGAGTAGCTTGCGTGAGGATCTCTTAGATAAAATTTTTGCCCTTATGGCAAAACCTATTGATGAATTTATGAATTCTTGTTTTATGGCACTTAAATCTAGTGTAGGGAAAAGTGATCCCAAAGAAGAAATCACTGATGGTGAAGATCAAAATCTTGATGTGGTGAATGCAAACAATCTAGTATAAACACTTGTTTATGAAAAGGTTGATGAAGAAAGTGTAAAAAGTCATGATCCCTGGAATTCCACTGAATGTGATTGTGATTGTGCATTAATGGTTTCCATTAAAGGAGCTCCTACATGCCTTGATAACCTATGGTATGTGGATAGTGGAGGCTCCAGGCACATGACTGGATGCAAAGCCCTACTCACAATTTATATGCACATCGAAGAAGTGATATATCTTTTGGAAATGACTCAAAAGGTAAAGTGTTGGGTTCGGGAACTGTCCAAGCTAGTAAGATAAAAATTGAAAATGTCTATCTTATGATAATCTAAAGTTCAACTTGTTCAGTGTTTCCCAAATGATTGACAAAGGTTATGGCTCATTTTTCACCAAGAAAACTTGTAAAATTTTGCGTGTTTATTTTTGTGTTTTTCGCTTTGCGTTTTTTGTTTCGCATTTGTTTTGCAGGGATTCGCAGGTTTCTAGATGTAATATCTTGAAAAAAACAGAGCTACAGGTGATTGGGAACATGCCTGTGAATTTTCGGTAGTTTTCGAGGCGTTTAGATGAAGATAATGTGAGAAAATGGGATTTTTGGTGAAATTCGGAAAAATATACAACATAATAAACTTTATGTGGAAAATGCCTCCTCGCATATCGCTAGCATTTTGGTCAAAATATCCAGTCAATGTGTCCCCTCGCATATCACGAGGGGAGATGGTTTAGTCTTCACGATGTGCTTGGTGGTCAGGTCAACGTCAAAAGTTAACAACAGCTTTAGCATATCGCAAGGGCTTGTGTGGGTTTTGTTCGTGATATGCGAGCCTATACCTGATAGCCTAAAGTGACTTTTCGCCTGTTTATTCAATTCCATATGCCAAAAATCGTTCTAGTACGCATTTCCTTGTATATTCATGTGGTTTTATGTATTTTGAGTCATGTCAAGTCCATGTTAATCCGTGTCAGTTGGTTTTGAGTCGGTACTATTTTATTTTAGTAGATATTATACTTGGGTTTGTTTGTTTTTTACTTGTGCAAATTTGTTTTACTCGTCCGTACTAAATCTCCATTCGGCGAGGATGCAAAGTTGTTTATCATTATGCAAAGGCAACCTCAACTATTCAAGCAATCGCGAATGAAATGCTATACGATCGTGTATGGTTTGGAATGAAGACATGCGCAGCTGGCACTAATTTTTATCCTAAGTAGTTAAGTCCTTACAAATTGTTGTCTTTTTATTTTAATTTGCATATTATTTTTAGGTTTTTATTTTAATTAGTAGTTTTTCCATCCACATTAAGGGCAATGTGAGATTTAAGTGTGGGGATGCGAAACTATGTTTTAGGTAGTTTGAGTTGAAAATTTTATAAAAATCCATAAAGAAATAAGAATTTTAAAAGTCCAAAAAATTAGAAAAATAAAAAATGTTCCAGAATTTTTTGTAATTAAATAGAAAATATTAGTACAGTTGGGTTTTTTTGTTTTCAAAATTTTTTAGCTCTGAGATAAAAATGGATAAAAAAACGTATTTTTCTGGAATCACTAGTACGCTCAACCAATTTAGAGGTACTAATACAAGTTTAAAAACATATAAGTCTTTCGAATTAAGTGGCACACCTTTTCCTTTCTATGAAAATAAATCTGGATCTGATGGCGCCCGAGAAAAATTCCATCATATATCATCATTATAATTAAGTGCTTAAAAATGTAATAGAATTAAAAACCCTATGTATCACACACTGAACTGCAACTTAGTTGAAACACCACTAGGAGAAAGTTATTAAACATATTATATTTGCTAAGTGTCACATGTTGGGTTGCAGCGTGATTGAAACATCACTGAGTGAAAGCTATATACGAGAATATAAATAAACCATCATCCATTAATTCCATAGAATGTTTAATTCAAAATACATGTAGGTTTTTATTTGCAGTGGTTGGTAAATCTATACGCTTTAAACTTATTCCTTAAAGCTTGATACGATATTAGGTGGATCTATGGATTCTTAGTGTGAGACCTTTAGATTGATTGTAAACTTGAACATAAAGCTAAGAATGAATAGGGCTTGATAGGTTCGTGGTCGGGTTTAAGTGTATAATAATACTGACAATCGTGGTTAATATGTGTTTACATCATTAATTAAGTAACTTAAAGTTTTTGAAACCATCTTTCCTAGTTATGATTCTATTGTAGTTTTTTCGAGGACAATAAAAGTTCAAGTGTGGGGATGTTTGATGTGTTGTAGAACATATGCATTTATTCCATGAAATTTGTACAATTTTTGATAGTTTAAGGTCATTTTTGCATGTTTGGTTTCTATTTTATTAATTTGTGCAATTGCAGGTCCTGGTATGAAAAAGGAGCAAAAAAAAGAAGAATTTTGACGACCAAGGAACGAAGAACCTGGAACATCTAATGAAGTAGAGGGAGTTAAATTGCAAATTATGGAAAGTTATACAGTGTTTGCGAGTCACGAGAGATGGAGAAGTAGGCCTCGCATATTGTGAGGCGGTGTCCGCGTTGCAAGGCTGGAAAAGTTGGACCGACTGTTTTGTCTTGACTTGACCAGCTCGCGTATACGGTGGAAGGAGGAACGGGGATTGTGTATCGCTAAGGAGGTGTTCGACTCGGAATTGTTAGGATCGCTCCATCCACTTGTCACGGAACCTAAGTTTGTATCTATGTCATCGTAAGCTGAAATTATGTGATTAGTGACAAATACACAAGAATTACTGTTTAAACGTCAGTTTATTAGTCCAAATGTGTTTACAATCCAAGACACCAAACTGACAGAGCTTCGCCTCAAAAGTTGCAAACTTACAAATGAGAGATCCTGAGGCTACTATATATAGAGATACAAGTTCCCCTGGATTGTGACTTGGCCAAGTTCGGTCGAACTTGTCCAATCCACTTACAAGTTCGGGCGAACTTGTCTCAAAACATCATAAATACATTGAAATCTAACAAATCAAACCCTATACGATACAGACTCGATCCAAGACTTAGACGATAGACATTATGCACCAACAGACCCCCCTTGGATATTGTTGTAGTCTTGATCAGTCTTCAAACTCTTCAACCTCTTCCGAAGATATCTTGTAGGGCTTTTTCCTTCTTTTTTGTTTCGGAATCGGCGTTTGGTCAGTAGGGGTGCCTATTTTATAAATTGAAATCTACGTAGTCTAGCCTCTCTACCCCTTTCATGAATCTTCTCGAGTCGCCGTTCCTCCTTCAGAAACTCTTCTCTTTCAAGCTCTCTCCAGCTTGATTCCCACATCCTTCCTGAATTGATTCCCCCAACACTTTGGAATTGTAGCGCTTGAACTTCTCTTTCTTTCAAAGTAGATTTTGTTGAAGAATAAACATCGAATGTCTTCTTTCAAGCAATTCACTAGCCACATAGGGTCTAATAATCTGATCGTTCGCCATAAACCCCATATCCTTCGTCTCTCTATCATTTCTGTTATCTCTTTTGTAATATCTCAGTTATCATCATCACGTAGCACTATGACAACTTCACATATTTCTGGGTCTATTTGCCACCATTTAAACATCGGATAGAAATCTTGTTCGATTGGCATCAAAGGCATATTTTTCATCGTTCTAGGCCTTTTCATCACAAGTGTCACATCTTTTTCACCTGTCTGTTTATCGATCTTGATTTGACGCTTTGGAATGAACGGCTTCCAGTATCTAAAACCATGTAATTCTTCAGACTTGATCACCTTCCACTGCCTTTGATCATTAAACTTCATTTGGTAGCTTATATTGCGCGCCTGTACCAATTCTTCTATATCCCAAAATGGTAAAGTCTTCAGATCTACTATATGTCGGAAGTATTGAACTCTGAATTCTCGTATAATAGCATAAACATTCAACTCTTTCAACCATCCCCAACTTAATATATCTCCCAACGACTTGTCTTTGTCTCTGGTAAAGAATGCAAGCGGACGTCTAAACTTTTGTTATTTCGGCACCTCTTTAAAACATGACTTTTTCGCTTCAGCAATTTCTTCTTTTGTTATTCTTCGTGGCACATTTCCTGCTCTAACATTTTCTTCAACTTTACTTCTCAACAGATCTTCATTTAATTCTTCATACATCTCTTCGAAGGTAGGAAAACTATCAGTGTTCATTCCAGAATACTTTTCAGCATCATCTTCTTTCATCAGACGCATCTTTAGTATTAACTCTATTATGATCATCAGCTTCAAGAGTATGCTTGTAGAAGTATTCTTTCGGCTCGAATGTGTTGATATTCACTAACTCCTCCTTGAAATCAAATTCAAACTCTTCAGGCTCTATCTCAAACATCTTTGCCAATTCTTCATTAGTATAATCGTGAACAAACTCTCCCTCTTCAACATTATGCTCTAGCATCAGAATTAGGAGTTGTTGATCAGAAACAGCTGCAAATGGCTTAGCAGTAACCGCATCTGAGTCATCGACATCTTTAGGGCCTTCTTGCGCCCCTTATTTTGTACATCTTCAGCATTCGATTCATCGTTCATCAATGTATCAAAATCAAAGTCTGTAAAAACTTTACAGAATCCACTTTTACACCTCTTTTGTATTGGCCATGAGTGCTTTGTTAGCAATGTCAGTTAAGCTCTCCAGTGTTACAGGATTGGTTACATCAATTACTTCCACAAATTCTGCTTTTGTTACATCATTGCTTTCACCTTGGTGGCTTGAATCAAAACTCCCTGCAAAAGTTCTAAGAATTGTGTCAAACAAATAAGGTTTAGGAGTACCTCTTAGACATTCTTCTTCTTTTGCTGATGATCAGAAGTAGTCTGCAAGAACTTCTTCCATCTCTTCTTCTGAGACTTCTTCTGATGATATCAGAAGTAGTATGCAAGAACTTCTTCCATCTCTTCTTCTGAGACTTCTTCTGATGATTCAGGCTCTTCCATAATTTTGGCTACGAGAGCAAGACTTTCTTTCTTGGTAATGAAGTTGTTCCAGTTGAACCCTTCATCTTCTTGTGTGACCACTAGAGCTTTATCTTTTGTGTTCGAAGGTCCGTCTTCGATTTGCACCATTCTTTTCTCTGGCTGTGGTCGATGGTAAATTGCCTTCTTGTAGTAATCATCCCCAAAGGATTATGATTTCCTTTTACTTCGCACTTTGGACATTCACGCTTGAAGTGTCCTTTGTCCCTGCATTTAAAGCATGTAACTTTGGATTTATCAAACCCAAGTTTTCCATCAAGACCTCTCAAATCGTCTCTCCCCGTAATTTCCATGAAGCGTTGAGCTCTACGAACCACTGACGCCATGAACCATATAATATCAATCAATTCCATCTCTTCCGGATCGATTTGGTCATAATCTTCTTTTGTTATTTCCGGATTACCGATTCTTCCAGCTACTAGACTTTCATAAGATTCCAGAACTGTTGCAAGTAGCACCATGTGTTGTTTCGCGGTTTGTTTGCTGAAGTCTTGAGCATTCTGAAGATTTACTGCAATATTACATTGTAGTATTCGCTGGTTGGAATTGGATTGATTTTATTGATTGTTTTGTGGTTGGTTGGAGCTTTGAGACGATTGTTGCCCTTGTGGAATATTTGGATTGAACAAAGTAAATGATTGAAATCCACTTGACTGGTTTGAACGTGGACTTGCGTTAGAACTGGCACTGAAAGCCGTTTGAATCTTTGGGCTCTGAATAGGTGTATCAGGATTTCCTTTGTAGTATAGACCTACATCCTGTTGCAAGTTCGTCCTTTTGCTTTTTGCCATTTTCTGCATCTCCAATTCATGCCCTTCCAATTTCTCGATAAATCTTGGCAAACTAAGACTATCATACTCGGCTCCATTCTTCAGGATTGTTAGATATGTGGCCCATTCTTCTTCAGGTAGCGAATCTGCCAATTTATCGACTAATTCTTCATTGGTTTTAACAATTCCCATTCGCTTCATTTGAACTACCAGGTGGCAGTATCTTTCTATGAGCTGTTTCATTGTTTCGCCTTGAATGAGATTGAAATTTCAAATTCTTTGTTCAAAAGCGCTTTCTTTCCCTTTATGAGCTGAGTACTTCCTTGTGCCCTTAAACGCAAAACAAGCCACAATGACTGAGCATCGTCTTCATGTTGCAAGAGAACCAAGATATCTTCCTTTATGGCTTGTTGTAGAAGATTCATCATCTTCTTCTCATTAATGTATTTATCTCGTTCGTCATCAGACAAACGTGCCAAAGTCTTTTCGAGACCAACTTCGTTAAGTGGTGCTTGGTACTTGTTCTCGATTGCAAACCAGCAATTAAAATTTGTTGCCTGAACCCAGTTCTTAAACCTCTCACTCCAACTTTCGTAGTCTTCTATGTTCATGAGTTTCAGAGGCTTTGTAGTGGTTCCCATTTCGTTTTCGAGGTTCATATTCTGAGCTGCTATAGAGGTTGTGACAGCTTGTGTGGCAAATGCGTTATGAAAATCGTCCTCACTTGACATCTTAAAAATACTTTTAACAGGAAAACAGATTAGAACTGGTTAGCCTAACGTAAACTGAAAATCAAGATTGACAAGAACTTTTCGTACGAAAATGCGAGACTGATTTTCGTGCGTAACTTTGGATTTCGTACGAAATGTTTCGTGCGAAAATTTCAAATACTGACACTTTAAACTTTTAAAGATTTTAACCATTTTATTTTCGTACGAGATGTAGAATTTCGTGCGAAAATACTTATCTGCTTCAGGCACTTGTTCATAATTTCACGTTTTCAGCAATTTCAAGCATGATTTTGATGAATTTTAAGTTTGTATGTTTCAGTAATTTGTTTAGAATCGATTTTAACACATCATACTAGAAACCTAGTCCAATTTGTCCATGAAATCCCTTAGATCTAGATGAAGTTCCAAGAAAAGGTACAAGAAGAGTTCTTTAATTGATGAATCTTGAAATTTGAAGGTTGAATCCAACTGAAACTTGGTTCTTTGTTCTCAAATCAGACCTCAAGGCTCTAATACCACTTGTGAGTGTAGGATCGGACCTAATTCGTGAGCTTCCAGTGACATTTGCTCAGCTAACAGAGGCGGAATTCATTGTTAACCGAGTGAACAAACAATCTACAATGTGATGATTACTGTTAAACACGTCTGAATCTTGTATTAATCAACTTTGGAAAGATTACAGACTCGAGCAGGGCTTCGCCTCTGATCAACAAAACAGCATACAGACTAACATCCCAAGTCACCTATTTATAGACAACATAGCACAAAGGGACTGGGACAAGAGGAATTTTCGCACTAAATTTTCGTACGAAAATTCTATAACTAAAACAAAACTTTCAAAGTTTAACTTTTGACACTGCGAAACCCTATATATACATCAGACTCGTCCTAGACGTAGGCAATAGACATATGTGCACCAGCAGCATTCATGCTTGAAATGCCCCTTTTATCTACATTTGAAGTATGTCACTTTTGACTTGTCAAATCCCAGCTTGTTGCTTGAGTTTCCAATATCTCGTCCGTTAAGTGCTACAAACTTTGTAACTCTTCGGATTATCGATGCCATACACCACTTAATATCCATCAGCGCTAATTGTTCTTCATCAACTTGATCATAATCTTCAACAGTCATTTCCGGGTTTCCAATCTTTCCCGCAACCAAGCTCTCATATGATTCAAGTACAGTCGCAAGTAGCGCCATGTGTTGTTTGGCTGCATGCTCAGAGAATACATTCTTTAAATTGACTACAATGTTGCAATGAATCACATTGCGATTGAAACTGGAATGATTCGGCTGATTGGCTTGATTCTAAAATGGAGAATTTGAATTTGAACTGGAATGTGATGTGTTTGGTGTCTGGTCATAGCTTGGATATGATGTTTGAGATGAATGATTCGAAGAATTTGCATTCGCACTAAAAGCGGTTTGTATCTTCGGACTTGAAGTATCAGAAAACCCACTTTTATAATACAATCCAACATCTTGCACAACATGTGCATTCTTTGATTTAGCGATCTTTTAATGTTCCATTTCATGTCCCTCCAACTTGTCTATGAAATCAGCTAAACGATAATTAGCATAACCGGGACCATTCTTCAGTACTATCAAGTATGTAGACCACTCCCCCTCAGGTAGTGCGTCTGCCAACTTGTCTACCAACTCTTCATCTGTCTTTTGAAGCTCGTGCCTTCTTAGTTGAACGACTAAATGACAATAACTCTCTATCATTTGCTTCATTGTTTCACCTTTCATCATCTTAAAAATATCGAACTCCTTCTTGATGAGAGCTTTCTTGCTTTTTCGCATATCCGTACTACCATGATATTTCGCACGTAATGCATTCCACAATTCATGTGCCTTGTCGCATTTTGGTAGCAAGATCAAGATATCTTCTTTAACCGATTGCTGTAACAAGCTCATCATCTTTTTGTCATACACGTACAAATCTTTATCTCCAGGTGTAAACTTTGATAAAGCAATATCGATACCACGCTCATCAACTGGCCATCTGTATCCAGTTTGTATTGCAACCCAGCTATAAAAGAAATTCGCTTGAACCTAGTTCTCGAACTTCTCACGCCAACTTTCATAATCGTCAATACTCATCAACTTGGGTGGCTTCACGGAAGTCCCCTCGAACTTCTCACGCCAACTTTCATAATCGTCAATACTCATCAACTTGGTGGCTTCACGGAAGTCCCCATTTCGTTGTCCAAGTTGATCTGGTTTACTTCATTTGCATTCGATGTCTGAGCTGCTGCTATAGCGAAGGCGCTATGAAAATACATATCCATTTCGTCAAATTGAAACTATATCTAAAAACACACTCACAAACACTTGAAATTTGATTAATAACCAGACAAGTTCGGGTGAACTTGTATAACCAAAACAATTCCAAATTCACTTTCAACAAGTTCGGGCGAACTTGTAACAAATTTCAGAAAAACTCACTTTTAACAAGTTCGGGCGAACTTGTATTGGCTTGACAACTCCGTCCCAAGTTCCTTGAAAAACCTTTGTAAAACTCTTCACAAGTTCGCGCGAAGTTGTTAAAACACTCAAAAATATGATTTTTGGACAACTTCGGGCGAACTTATGTATCAAGTTTGGACATAATGTGTTTGTCAAACATGGTTTTTTGTGAATTTTGACATGAAATCGGTTGAATTTTGATCTGAAACTTCAAGGGTTTGTTATTAGGTGATTATGTATGACATATTCAAAAATTAGCCATTTTTAACCGTAGATTCATCAATTTTGTGAAATAATGAGAAAATGAAGAAGAAATGGGTAGATATGGAGAGTGTCTTATGTAGAAGTCAGCAAACTAGGTATCCATGGCTCTGATACCACTTGTTAGGATCGCTCCGTCCACTTGTCACGGAACCTAAGTTTGTATCTATGTCATCGTAAGCGAAAATTACGTGATTAGTGACAAATACACAAGAATTACTGTTTAAACGTCAGTTTATTAGTCCAAATATGTTTACAATCCAAGAAGCCAAACTGACAGAGCTTCGCCTCAAAAGTTGATAAGTTACAAATGAGAGATCCTAAGGCTACTATATATAGAGATACAAGTTCGCCTGGATTGTGACTTGGCCAAGTTCGGTCGAACGTGTCCAATCCACTTACAAGTTTGGGCGAACTTGTCTCAAAACATCATGAATACATTGAAATCTAACAATCAAACCCTATACGATACATACTCGATCCAAGACTTAGATGATAAACATTATGCACCAATGGGAATATTATTGTTTCAATATTTAAAGACGTTTTCTGACCATTCTTCAAATACCAACACCTATTACGAACCATAAGAGTATTGTGGAGCATTCAAGAGCTGGAGAAGAGGCTGGAATTGTTGATAAAGGATAAAGCTTGGATTTTTTAAGACTTTGCAACCCATAAGTTTTTGATTTCTAGTTTTTCTTTGTTTATTGATTATAAGCACTATGTTTATTACTTTTGAACTATGTTTTGAATATGTAACTATGTTTACAGGCTAAGTTTTTATAGCCACCTAGGTTTAATGAACTAATATGTGTTTGACTTTTTTCAGTTTTCACTTTGACTTTTATCTTGTTTATGTGTTTGAAGTAAAATAGTTTTGATCGTTGCTGAATTTGATCATGTATGCTACTATTTATTGATATTATTTGATTGGTTTTCATTATTAGTGTGTTTGTAAAGAAGAAATTCATCATAATCACATGAAAATCACTACTTAATTCGTTAATCCGGCTGGTTATCATCTTACCCCTATTATTAGAAATAATATAGGTAATTAGTCAAACTAAAATCAGTAGACGTAACTATGCATTCAATTCCCATTGGATAGAGATATGATTTGGAATTGCTAGGGTTTGTCTAGTCGGCGGTCTTTCTAGGTGATTCTAGGTTTTGAGTTTATCAATTTAAAACCAGGTTTAAACCTAAAACTTGTTAAAGTGTTACTTTTTCATGTCTCTAGTTGTGTAATTTTGTATCGATAGGTCAAGTTGTTTCTATCTAGCACTTCATTCACATTCTAATTCTTCTTAAAAGTTCCATTTCTAGGAACTGGAGAGTGGGGGTCTCGCTCTAATTGGAATAGTTACTATAGGACTGAATCATCCTTAACAGGAGGTTGATCGGGTTAGTTATCAGAAAACTTGGTAATTTGTCGAACCGTAGAAGTCTTGCATGTGGTTAGGGATTCTTTCCTATGTGTTTTGTTCATCATCGTGTTCACACGCTTGCTTGCTATTGGCTCTCGCATTCCTCTTAGTTCTCGTTAGATAATTCAGTTTCGGTTGAGTTTTGGAGTTTGCCAAATAAGGTTATTAGTTAGTTTAAAATCAACAAAAATCCAATTAATTTTAGCTAGTAATTTGGTTTAGGTCGAGTTTTAGAGTTTGCCAAATAAAGTCCCTAGGTTCGATACTCGGTCTTACTTCCTTCACTATTTTACGACTGGTACACCTTTCGTTGTGTGTAGTTAGGTAATTCCGTTTTTTAAAACTTGGTCTGAAATAACATACACATTTACAAACATCAGTATGGTAAGGAGTTTTGGTGTGGTTTTCTTGGTGGGGTTTAAGAGTATTTAAAGTGAACGAAGTGGATATGTAAACACGATCGGCAAAGCGGGTTACCGATCGGTAACACCACCGCCGTTCGTGTTTACCGTTCGATTTCAAAAGCGATCGGTGTAGGTTTGCCGATCGGTACATGGGTTGGTTTTTTACTATTGTGTCTTCAACGGCTATAAAGCCATTTAAACAAGAAAAGTTAATTTTTTTGAAATTTATACACTATAAATCAATTTCAAACCCATTTAAATTCAGGCCCAAACCAAACCAAAAATACCATACCTTTACCCAATCATTCCAAAATAAAATGGCGGATGAAATCCCGTTGTTTTTTCCACCTGATAGTAGTGAGGATTCATCTGGTAATAACATTCTTTTGTTCCAAAATCTCATCGAAGAAGCCGAACTTCAAGACACGGACATATCTAACCGAATGAGATATATTGAACTTCAACGTGAGCTTGGGCACGAGACACTCATGGCGGATTATTTTGTCGAAGACCTTTCGGCATAGGTTCCGTATGTCAAAACGTTTGTTTCTAAAAATTGTGAGCGACGTGGAAGCGAAAGACTCGTGGTTTCAAGAGGGCTTTGATGCACGAGGTAGGAAGGGCTTTACGCCATTGAAAAATGTTACATCGGCTATTAAACAGCTCGCAACCGGCAGCACTCTAGACGAGTACTTGCATATGGCCGGAAAAACTTCCTGCGAGTGCCTAGATTATTTTTGCGACACGGTTTTCAAAACATACGCTTCGGAGTTCTTACGTAGACCGACAAGCCACGATATGGCACTTTTATGCGACGCTCATGGGTATGTTCGAAAGCCTTAGTTGCACCCATTTCGTTTGGCGAATGTGTCCCACCGAGCTTCGAGGATAGTATATGAGAGGAGATCACCGATACCCGAATGTTATGCTCGAAGCGGTGACATCTCAAGATTTATGGATTTGGCCTACTTTTTGTAGTCCACCGGGTTCACAAAACGATATTAATGTGCTACAACAATCGCCAATATTTTTAACGAAACAAAATGGAACCGCGCCTAAATGTCCATTTTACGTTAACAACCATTTATACAAACGTGGTTATTTGCTCATGGATAGAATCTACCCTAAATGGTCTGTGTTTGTGAAATCGATCCCATACCCTCACTAAGTAGACGAAAAGAAGTTCAAGAGGCAACACGAGGCAACAAGAAAAGACGTCGAACGGGCTTTTGGTGTTATGAAGTCGAAATGGGGTGTATTGAATCGGCTGATGTAAGCAAGGAGCGTAAAAAATTAGGAATGTTGTGTACACATGTATTACTTTACACAACATGATTTTACAAGATGACGGAAACGCGATAGCACCGGTACACATTCGGGATCCTCCGGTCGAGCCCGCTCTAGACGATAGGGTGTTGGACGAGCTTTTGTATGAAGACACGCATTGGAGACTAAACACGATCTCATGGAACATCTCGGAAGTCAAGATTTACCCCATCTGTTGGTCGATTCTGTCGAAGACTGGTTTAATTTATTTTAATTTAATGTAATTTTAATTGTTTTAATCTAGTGTAATTTTAGTAGTTTTTAATTTAATGTAATGTTATTTTTAATTATTCTACATTTATTTTATTAAAATACATGTTTAATTAATAACTATACTAGTTTAAATTATAAAAAATAAAAAAAATAATTTACGTAATCCAAGATAGGTAAACCACCACCAACGTTTTTGAGCATTAGGTAAGCAAATTAGGTGAATTGACGTGACACTATTTGTGTATCAACCCAACTTTTCCGGTTGTTCTGTTACTACCGACATTTCCCTTGTAACCGTATTTGTAATCCGGGATTTGAAAATTAATGGATTTATGTTATATTAAATACATTTCATCACACTGCATAACATCACACTTAAAACGCCTTATAATGGCAACGCTAGCGCTACACGAATAACAGAGAACTATTTTAAATTATAAGCCGATTGTGTTTGTTTGTTCGGTAACCACTCGTGCCTACGACCTCGCTTATCACACTAATCGCAATCGCAGTTATCTACGTTACTTTATGTTGCTTATGTGTTATGTGTGTTTTATATTTATGGATTGTACTCGCTCTCGCAACGCCCCCTCTCACGCAAATCGCTATATCGCCCTATTACGTTTAAACAATGCTTAACGCTTCGCTAAAACACTAAACCTAACTAACTAATACGAACGGAAAAACTAAACGAACAGCCAACGCGTGAATTGGAAACGATTCGAACGAAGCAGGCCAGTTCGTACGAACTGACTAATTCATACGAATTTGCCACTTCGTACGAATTGATCCCTTTCCATCATCTTCTATAAATACTCAGCACACCCATGCTCCCACTCTTGCTGCCACTTCGCACCGAAACCCTCTCTACCCTTTTCTCTGTTGTTCTAAGTAAGAAATAACTATTTTCCTACAAAGCACCACGATTTTCACAATATTTTCACATGAGATTATCTCCGATTTCATCTAAACTTCTCTATTTACGAAAACCGTCATCTTTTTCATAAAACCTTCTGATTTTGCTTTGGATTCACACTTAAACAGTGTATTTGAGTTGGCTTTGGCTTCTGAAGATAAACAGTGTATCCAAGTAAAACTGTTTTAAAACTTGATTTTACACTAAAACGGATCAAAATCGACATATGTTTCGTTCACTAAACAGGGGAATGAAGCAGTGTCTAAACCGTCATGAAAATGACTAGAAATCACATCCGATTCATACGAAAACTCAGTTCCGGACACGCGAAGATGCAAATAGTCGACTTGTGCGAACTGGACTAGCTCGTACGAACTGGCTCAGTTCGTATGAACCAGCCCAAGTTCTTACTATTGACTAAATTGCTCTAAAGACCTCCCTAGCTTTTAGTTTGCTCAGTAACTTGAGGTTGGAAGGATGGACACTCGATTTCCCGAAGAAACGACGCAAAAGCACTCGATTTTGGGCACGAAACAGCCCAATTCACACGAAACTCAATTCGTACGAAGTGACCAATTCATGCGAATTGGTAGAGTTCGTGCGCATTGACAATTCGTACGAATTTGTACTGTTCGTGTGAATTGACCTGTTTCTAGCACAAACACTCTATTTTCGACTGATTCAGCGCTGTGGAAGACTGCTGCACTTATGTTCCAGCTTACAGGGTGACCCGGCACTCTCCTCCACTCTTACTCAACCGTTTACGCACCCATTGTGAGTATACTTGACCCATTTTCTCTTTAAACGCACTTTTGGGTGTTACACACGTTCTCTATATCAAAACACTACACACAACGCTCAAACGCTTCAAAACGCAACTTACACATATATATGACTATACGTGAATCGCTGAATTGTATGTTATTTGCTTGATGACTTGTATGCCACCCTTAACATGATAGCTAGCTAGAGGTTGACCCGCCACCCGGAGGCCCGGGGTTGTTAAGGCTCACACTCTTACATTTCGTATATTTTCTCTTTAGTACGTGTACGTTTGTTCGCGTGACTCGCACTCGCGGTTTGTTGGTTACTTGTATCAATGCCGTTAACATAGTTCACATCTCGAAAATATTCCGCCATAGTTAGGGCAGTCAAACCAACTGTCAACATAGTTCACATCTCTTACGTATGTTCATGCGGTTCATGCGAAACGCTTATTTACTATTACTATGCAAACCTGTATGCTCTTCTTTACATTTTGTATTGACTTTATTTTAACATATGTAACAGGTTGATGGATTTTATGCTGCAAATGGATTTAGGCCTCTAGAAACTCACTAAAATCTAGTTGTCGAATTGTATTGATCAAGAAACTTGTATTTCCGTTTGACTATTGTATGGATATTTTGTTAAATTGTATGGGAAATTGAACGTTATTAAATATTGCCACGTTAATAGTTGTTATGGATCTTCTTGAGCAATTTGTTCGCTTAGTGCCACATCCCGATGATTCCACCATTGGTTGGGGGGGGGGGGGAATGGTGACAGATTGGTATCAAAGTCATAACGATAGGGAATTAGGTAGAATTGCATGATTCGACCTAAACTATAGTCTAGGAACCCAAAACATACCCCGACTTGCCAAAGTACCTAAAATCTGTACGAATTGACTAGTTCGTGCGAACTGGCCACTTCGTACGAAGTGTGTTTCCTCGGATCAGAGAAGGTGCATTTCGTATGAACTAGACAATTCGCACGAAGTGGGCACTTCGTACGAAGTAAACAAACTCACGATTAAAAATGAACAAATTTACTCCTGTTCTGTTTTTGATCTAGCCCTATTAACTAAACTACATATGCTTTTCCTAAAGCTACCACTATACACGCTCGAAGATACTCGTATAACACAAACGAGTGATTGTGTCGAGATTAGGTGTGAAAACCGAGAACTCTCGATAAGATCACTCATCCCACGTATTACTCTCTGCACGAGATTCTTTCGTTGGAGTTAGGAGTGATATCCACATCTCGACGGAAATCTCCATTTTATCAGTGGTTGTTCATACCACAGATACGGTACGAAGTTGTTAAGTTAGGGGTGAAACCCGCATCCTAATAACTATTCCACTCCTCCATTTTCAATCCACCAAAGTCTCGATTGTTTCACTAGTTTGGAACGCGTAGTAACTGGAAAGGTGATGCCGTTAGCCGCAGGACAGTGAGAGCATCTACCTATTAGGCCAAAGCGTGTGTCCAAGACTCAGAGGAATGGCTGAATCACTTTGGGTAGTCAACGTCTCAAAACCCAGGACACTCCAAATTGCTTTAAGCCTGTAATCACTGATTTTACGCATCATCGGATTTTATTATGTTTATGTACTTTACATTTATGAGTTTAAACTTTTACGCTTTATCGATTTCTCGATTTACCGCTTTTCGCTCCACAAACGTATGCACAACTCGCACAGCTCTCGCAATCCAAAACGATAATTATACTCGCAATTAAACTAAATCGCACAACTATTCCACGCGCGTGACCTCATGCGTTGTGGTACTCGCTATACTACTCGCTCATATACGCTATACTACGCTCATCTCATACGCACTACGCAAGATTTATTGAAGGTGAATACGTGCAAAATATGTGCTTTCATGACCTATGTGACTATGTGCTTAAGTTTTTACGGGTTTATGTGGATACATGCTTATGTGATTCTGTGCTTTATGTGAATAATAATAATAATAATAATAATAATAATAATAATAATAATAATAATAATAATAAGATGTAATGTGTAAAACGCAAAACTTTAAACAAAACCCATTATAATTGAATCTCATCTATCCTTTTCCATGTAGAATGGCTTCCATGGGATCTCACACTCGCCGCACCGCCCAAAGGAACAACGCTGATAATTGCATCGCTTCTCTCGTGGCCAAGGTGATCCTTCAAAGCGTTAGTGAAATCCATGCTGCTGGAAGCAACTCTTCGGTTGATTCCAAGGTCGACACACCAAAAGCCCCGTTCAACTTCAAACAGTTAAAGGCATGTGGTCCAATGACCTTCATGGGTGAAGAAGGTCCAAGCAACATGTATTAATGGTTTGATGCAATCGAGGTCATTTTCCGCCAAAGTGGATGCCCAGAGAACCTCCGCACCATTAACGCTACTTGTGTTTTCCAGTCGAGGGCACTCGACTGGTGGACCGCTAAATGCAATAGGCGTGGAAACGACTCAGCCTATGGGCTCGCATGGGAGAAACTAAGGGAATTAATGATTAAAGATTTTTTCCCTCCCCACGAAGTTCAGAAGCTGGAAAATGAGTTCTAGGATATCAAGCAGGTGGGAGGTGATAACACAGGTCTTACTGCCTGATTCAAACAGTTGAGTATTATCTGCCCAGATCAAGTGGATACCACCGAGAAAGCCATCAAGAAGTATCTTTGCGCTCTCCTCGATTGTGTTGCTGACTTTGTTCAAGCAGCGAGACCAACTACTATTGAGGAAACCTACCAACTCGCAGCTGAGATCAACGACAAACGAGTCTTGGCTGGAGCTTTCAAGGTCACAACCAAGAACCTCAGTCAGGCTATTGTTGAGCCAAGCGCCGACACCACATCGACTCAAACCTCTAAGTCAAATCGTAAAAGTGGCAAGCGAAGAAACACCAGCAACAATAATGCAGCAGTTGCGCAACTGACTCACCAGTCTCACCAGCTTACTACTACCAACGCACCTCCTACTAAGCGTGCGTATACTGGTCCTCATCCCGTGTGCCCTAAGTGCACTTATCATCACGCAGTTGGAAGCAACTGTCGTTTTTGTGTGAACTGAAACATCTATGGTCACTACAACCGTCAGCTGTCGTTTAGGCCCTCGCCGGCAAGCTCCCCAGCCTCTCACAACACTGACCGCTCCTTCTCACGCCCCTCAAGTCAACCCAGCTCCATAGGCACCCGTTTCTAATGCACGTGCTTGCTACACTTGTGGCGATCCTAGCCACTTCAGCAATGTCTGCCCGCATCGCGTTGTGAAAGAAGAGCAGCAGTAGCCTCAGCCACAGCCACAACAGCAGTAACAACCACAGGCTGTGCGTGGAAGAGCTTTCAACATCAACCACCACCAGGCTCAGAACGACAACAAAGTTGTCAATGGTACGTTCCTTGTTAATGGTATATATGCTTCTTGCTTATTTGATACTGGAGCCGATAATTGTTTTGTATCATTTGAATTTGAAAAACTTTTAAAATGTAAATGCACTAACCTCCCAACGACCTTCGATGTTGAAATCGCCACCGGAAGAACCATTACCTTCAACTCCGTCCTACGGGATTGTACTATCGAACTCAACAACCACAACTTCCCGATCGACCTCATACCTATGCAATTAGGTAGTTTTGATGTCATATTAGGCATGGATTTTCTTCGTGAAAATCATGCCGAAGTCGTTTGTTTTGATAAATGATTCGCTTTCCACTTCCAAACGGTAAGCAACTACATGTCTATGGCGAAAAACCCTCAAAGAAGTTGATGCTTATGTCGTGTGTTCAAGCAAACAAGTACTTAAGCAAGCAATACGTCGCTTTCCTAGCCCATATCATGCAATCGGAGAAGGAAAAGAAAAACTTGAAAGACGTACCCGTTGTTTGTGATTTTCCTAAAGTTTTTCCCGATGACTTACTTGGTTTACCCCCTACTCGTGATGTCGAGTTTCGTATTGATCTAGTCCACGGTGCTATGCCTGTTGCTGAAGCTCCCTATCGCCTTGCACCATCCGAAATGCGCGAGCTATCTAGCCAAATAGGATGCATATCAAATGTTAGTTAAAATGCCTAATTGAGTTCGTTGAACTTAATTATGCGTTTGCAAATGTTAATAGGCAGTTGACTTTTATAAGTCAAACTGGCCTATAATATGATCAAATGGTAATTTTGATATAAAGTCCGTAAGGTGGGATAGTCTTGATAAATAATGACTAATCTAACCATCTTGCAAATGATAAAAGGTAGTTTGACGCTTGACAAGCTAGGTGGAGCTTGGGAGGAAACTGGTCAAACGGGTCGAATACGCATGGAAAAGCATAATCGGACTCTAAGGTAAGTAAAGCTTACACCTTCGAAATAGTACATCTACTTATGTATTTGACTAAGAATAAGCGATTTGATATTCGTAATGAGATTTCAAAATACGATGTTTCGACACGAATCGATACGGGTAGGAACAAGTAAGAATGGCAATAAACCATAATTGATGATAAAAAGTGGAAAACAGTAATTTAGTCATTAAAACTCGCCTTATGGTGTAAACCATAACGGGTAAAAATGGTAAAATGGTAATTCGGTCATGAGTTGACAAATAAATATTGAATATTCGAAAGACACCCTATGGCGTAAGCCATAACGGGTCGAACTAATTAAGAAAAGACTTTATGTAATATGATCGTATGGTGTAAACCGAAACGGATTAAATGGTGAGATGGTAAATAAAGACCATCTCATAATGACAAAATGGTAATATAGGCCAAATGAATCAAATGGTGATGTCATCACCATTTGAAAATAATGATTAATGATTACTTGTCGAGTTTTGCGCTCACATGAAGGATAGCGTACGGCTTTGCATAGCTTTTACTTAGCAACTAATAATGCAATGTATTAAAACGGGTCAGTGCTATGATCCGAGCCTGGTATGTGTAATGGGTCAAACTCTCAATGAGGACTTAGAGTCCGGCGAGAGTAAATGAGTCATGGGTGGACATTGAATTACCTAAGTGAGGCATATCTAATAATATAAATGGGGAATATTATGTTCTTAGGAACACAATGATTTTAAATATAACATGGTTTTAAAAGTGCTCATTTGGTCAAATTACACTTTTAAAAGAACTTTACGGAAAAATGGCTAAATTTGACTAAAACACCCTCGGATGATAAACCGGAAAAACCCTTTAAGGGTAGTTTAAATATGAGTTTTAATAATTTGAACAATCCTTCCTGTAGTATAAAGTGGAAGGTTTAAACCATTTTGGCATAATGCCATATTATTTGTCATTTTCGTAAAAGTGTCAAACTTGAGGGTAAATTGGGAATATAATGATTTTCTTATCATAATCCATCACATTTGAAGTTGTGATGATATATAAATTAAGGACCATAAAGTGGCAATAAGAGATATGAAGGGATGCAGATAAATTGAGCTTAAGTACTTAATTTCATAACGGGTCAAAATAAAATATAAGCATAAACCGAGTAACGGTTGCGTAATTTATAAAAATCATGAATCCGGGTTAAGGGTTTTGAGTCAATAATGTAGGGAAATGTTTTACGAACATTTAGAAACAAGTTTGAAGCGAAACGGATATGTACGGAGAAGTTACGAAAATTTTCGCATGCATATCTGATGTCAGGCGCAAGGTTGCGCTCCTAACTGATGTCAACTGTATTGCGTCAGAACTGACACAAGGTTGCGCCAGACTGGTTTCTTCTTGCGCCAATAATTGGTTCTTTATTTTTTTCACATTTTTCAACCTAAACTTGTGCGAAGGCTATCTAATACATTTTATGCAGTATATAACTAATGTATGAGATGCTATTGGATATTTAGGTAATTGCTATGATGTTACGGATGAAGATCAAGCTTAACGAAGAACCGAACACAACTAAAGATCAAGCTTCTGCATTTTGTTCTTTCGTTTATCAAATCAGACTTTGTTAACATGTTTAAATATTTTGAAATACTTATGAAATTTTGTGAAGTTTGAACTTTGTATGGACATATATTTGCATTATATTATATATAGATGCAAAATTTTATAAATTTTCATTCAAGTAAGTTCGGGTCTTACAGAATTACCGACGAAACTCAGCAACGTACATCCGACTTTCCACGTCTCAAACCTCCAAAAGTGTCTGGCTGAAAAAATCTTCATGTACCTGTCGAAGATTTGCAAATAAACGGAACTCTACACTTCGTGGAAAAGCCAGTAGAAATCACGGATCCAGAGACCAAGAAACTTCGACGCAGTCGCATTCCTATTGTGAAAATCTGACGGGAAGACAAATGTGGCGCCGAGTTCACATGGGAACTCGAAAGTGATATGAAAGCTAAATATCCACATCTTTTTGTTACTTCTAGTACTTAAATTTCCGGTTGTTCTGTTACTACCGACATTTCCCTTGTAACCGTATTTGTAATCCGGGATTTGAATATTAATGGATTTATGTTATATTAAATACATTTTCATCACGCTGCATAACATCACACTTAAAACGCCTTATAATCGCAACGCTAACCCTACACGAATAACAGAGAACTATTTTAAATTATAAGCCGAGTGTGTTTGTTTGTTTGGTAAACACTCGTGCCTAGGAGCTCGCTTATCATACTAATCAAAATCGCGGTTATCTACGTTACTTTATGTTGTGTTATGTGTGTTTTATATTTATGGATTGTACTCGCTCTCGCAACGCCCTCGCTCACGCAACTCGCTATATCGCACTATTACGTTTAAACGCTTAACGCTTCGTTAAAACACTAAACCTAACAAACTAATACGAACAGAAAAACCAAACGAACTGCCAACGCGTGAATTGGAAATGATTCGCACGAAGTAGGCCAGTTCGTACGAATTGCCGGCACAATTCGTGCGAACTGACCAATTTGTGCGAACTGACCACTTCATGCGAACTGACCTATTCGTGCGAACTGACCATTTCGTGCGAACTGACCAATTTGTGCGAACTGACCAATTCGTCGAACTGACCAAGTGGCATAATTCGTACGAATTGATCCCTTTTCCCTCATCTCCTATAAATACTCAGCACACCCATGCTCCCACTTCGCACCGAAACGCTCTCTACCCTTTTCTCTGTTGTTCCAAGTAAGAGATAACTATTTTCCAACAAAGCACCACGATTTCCACAATGTTTTCACACGAGATTATCTCCGATTTCATCTAAAGTTCTCTATTTATGAAAACCGTCATCTTTTTCATAAAACCTTCTGATTTGGATTCACACTTAAACGAGTGTATTTGAGTTGGCTTTGGCTTCTGAAGATAGAAACCTTGTTGTTTCAAGCCCTCTAAGTGTTTTATCCAAGTAAAACTGTTTTAAAACTTGATTTTACACTAAAATGGATCAAAACCGACATATGTTTTCATTCACTAAACATTGGAACGAAGCGGCGTCTAAACCGTCATGAAAAGGACTCGAAATCACATCTGATTCAGACGAAAACTCAGTTTCGGACGCGCGAAAACGCAAATAGTCGACTTGTGCGAACTGGACTGGCTCGTACGAATTGGCTCAGTTCGTACGAATCAGCCCAAGTTCGTATGAGTGAATAAACTGCTCTAAAGACCTCCCCAGCTTTTGGTGTGCTCAGTAACTTGAGGTTGGAAGGATGGACACTCGATTTTCCTAAGAAACGACGCGAAAACACTCGATTTTGGACACGAAACAGCCCAATTCGCATCAAACTCAATTCGTACGAATTGGTACAGTTCGTGCGAATTGACTTGTTTCTAGCACCGACACTCTATTTTCGACTGATTCAGGGCTATGAAAGACTGATGTACTTCTGTTCTGTCACACCCCGACCCGAAGCGGAATAAGAGTCGGGGCATAATTGGGTTATCACCAAAGCTCATGATGTTTACTAAAATGTTTCATATTTATTAAATTCAAATTACAACTTAAATATTCAAATCAAATCCATACAATTACAGGGAAACGAAACTAAGTAAAGCAATCTCAAGCTTAAACTGATTCATTCTTCTAGGCCTTCCTATGTGTTTCTTGCCTCAACTGGATCGCCTGTATCATGTGTAAAACGGGGGATATTTTGGGTCAACAAAAGTTGGCGAGTGAACCTTGAGAAAACATTGTTGTTAATTTCTTGTTGTATTTAATGTTGAAAATTTGTGCAATAATCACATATGAGCAAACATATATATATAACATAAACACAAACCACATTGGATGAGTAAATGACATTAATGATGATGTATATGAGATCAAGGCTCAATCAAACGGAGCCGATCGAATGACATGAATGATGATGTATGTGAGATCAAGGCTCAATCAAACGGAGCCGATCGAATGAGGCACCTGATACTCAACCCGTATCCCACGGGGAGCTGATGGGCCTAATGAAATGCATGCACTGAAAATGATAACTTCAATCTAAACATAATTCACACAACAATTGATACATATTGGATACACATTTGATCACGGATATGATGGATGCACAAGTGTTTAAATATAATAAGGAATTAAACGACACATGATACACCCCAAAATGTGATTAAAACGGGGAATTGGTATAGATTCACTCACATTGGGTGCATTCTTTGATGACGTTGGATGCGCACGAGTTTTGGGATTTGATCGACGAGGAAAACTAACCTAAAATAATAACGAAATGGTTCGGTAAATAAATGGATTTTATTTGAGATTAACACTTTTAATTCATAATCTTAATAGGATTTTTAGATTTATTTTTGTGAGTTTAAGGACATTTCCTAACTTTAAAAATATTACTTTTAAGTATTTTTAAATAATTTTCTGATTAAAAAAATAAATAAAAATAATAAAAAAATGTTGACTTTTTGACTCTGACCGTTGACCGGTCGGATTGTGTTAATTATATGCGCTGAGTGAGGTTCGAACTCGTGACCTCTCGTATACGTGCACGCAGCTCTACCAACTGAGCTACGTGTCTAACCCGAAATATTCTCTGTTTTAATTATATTTATACACTAATTAACTTTTAACTTATTTGGGTTTTTATTAAAAACGATTTATATGGCCGAACCGGTTGCAGGGACCCGGAGTCGAACTCGGGTCCTTCGGTTCGAGTGCGCACAGCCCAACAAGTTGGGCTGTGTGTTATATCTGTTTAACTTATGTATTAAATTATACTTATTAACATTCGGTGACCTGATCCGATTCAGTTGTAAAAATGTTGGTTTTAATTCTGAAATTCGGTAACATATGCGATTCGAACCCGGGACGTGTGCATTGTTTGTGCACACAGTCCACCGCTGGACTGTGTGTCTAACCCGTTCAAATATCCATTTTTAATTATACTTATACACATATTCACTTCGTCTTCTTCGTTTACAAAGACACAGAACACTGATATCCGACTGTTCTTGTTTAAATCGGTCATCGAACATATAATTGATTGGAATGAAATGGATAATGAGTGTTACGGAGTAAAATGTACCGAACATAATGTTTTTCTTAGATTTCCGGCGAGAGTCGTCAGCTCTGATTGGTGACTTCCGTCTGAGTGAATCAATTAACGGTTTTGATCAATGAGTTGTGCAATTAAGTTACTAAACAAGGGATATCAGGGGGTTTAGATGATTGTACCGATTCACAGCGAGACTTCGGAATTTCCAGCGATTTTCCGGTGAGTGCAGGAATTCCCGGCAACGTTGTCTGAGACAGATTCTGGTTGAACGATTTATGATAATACTTGTCTAATAATGGATTGCAAACAAAAGAGTCGAGAATTTTACCGATTTGAAGTAAATCTCGGTTTTCCGGTGAAAGTCCGACGAATGCAGAATATCTCCGGCGACGTGTTAAAGCTTCGAGAGACTGTGCGATTTTGAGCGAAAAGGTTACCAGAGGTTTGGGTGGGTATTTATAGGGAAGAACAGAATGTATTGAGTCCGAATTTGGTCTTGATTCGCGGTCAAAGTTTCTCCGTCGGTTACAACCGCAATTGACTGTTAGACGTCGGTTATAACCGATGTCGAAGTCGGTTATAGCGTTTTAGTCAAAAGGAAAATGGCTAAACTCGCGGATTGCTGGATTTTCCGGTGATTGCGAGTTCTGCCGCGCTGAGGTCCGGTTTTGAGTTCGAGTTTTATTTTAAGTATTATTTGTTTCAGTAATTTCACAAAGGAAGCATGTGGCGGAGCGGTGTGTTGTGTGTTTGAGTTTGTGGGCGACCCGGGTTCGAAACCCGGCGTCCCCATTTAATTTTTTCTCACAATTTACGATTATTTATCAAATATGGTTTTTAAATTCTAATATAGTTATTAATTATGTATCGTTTAAAATTAATTTGAGCAATAAGTGTGCAACGAAAAATTATAACTGGATATTAGATTAATAAACGAAGCGGGTTTTGGAAACCCGTTTTTCGACGGATGTTACAGTATCCCCTACTTTTAGAAATTTCGTCCCGAAATTTAAGTAGTAGTGGTAACAGGAAAAAGATGCGGGTATTTCTCGCGCATTGAGTCTTCACGTTCCCAAGTAAACTCAGGTCCTCGTTTTGACTCCCAACGTACCCTGACAATTGAAATACGACTCCGTCTTAAACGCTTCTCTCCGAAGTCCATGATTTCTACTGGTCTTTCAATGAAGTGCATAGATTCATCGATCTGAATGTCTTCTAGCAGAATATGGAGGTTTTCATCGGCGAGGCACTTCTTCAAGTTTGATACGTGGAATGTGGGATGAATTCTGTTGAGCTCTTCTGGTAGGTCAAGCTTGTATGCTACAGGACCTACTCTTTCGAGTATCTTGAAAGGTCCTACGTAGCGTGGTGCTAGCTTGCCCTTCTGGCCAAAACGAACCACTCCCTTCCACGGTGATACTTTTAGAAGTACTTGATCCCCAATGTCAAACTCCAAGGACTTTTGTCGTTTGTCTGCATAACTCTTTTGACGACTTTGAGCCGCTAGAAGATTGTTTCAAATTTGAATGACCTTGCCGGTTGTTTCTTGAATTAACTATGGACCGGTGATTTGTGCTTCTCAAATTTCGTGCCAACATACTGGAGATTGGCAGTTACGACCATATAAGGCTTCGAAAGGAGCCATGCCGATACTTGAATTGTAGCTATTGTTGTACGAAAATTCAACTAATGGTAGATGAGCGTCCCAATTTCCCTTGAAGTCTATGACACATGCTCGAAGCATGTCTTCAAGAGTTTGGATGGTGCGTTCAGTTTGTCCATCAGTTTGAGGATGAAAAGCGGTACTGAGGTCTAATCGTGTACCCAAGGCGGTTTGTACGGCTCGCCATGTTCGTGAAGTGAAACGACCATCACGGTCTGAAATGATGCTCAAAGGTACACCATGACGGCTTACGATCTCGCTGATGTAGATACGAGCTAACTTTTCGTTTTTGAAGTCCTCGCGAATCAGAATGAAGTGAGCTGATTTTGTAAGACGATCAATGATTACCCATATGGTGTCATACCCACTGGAGGTGCGAGGTAACCTGGTAATTAAGTTCATGGTTATGTTTCCCACTTCCATACAGGTATTTCAGGTTGGATTAGGAGTCCTGAAGGTCTTTGATGTTCAGCTTTTACTTTGGAACAGGTAAGGCACTTGGAGACAAAAACAGCGATATCCTTTTTCATGCCCAGCCACCAGTAGGTGTATCGTAGGTCTTGATACATCTTGTCGGATCCTGGGTGTACAGAGTACCGTGTTTTGTGTGCCTCATTCATGAGGAAATCACGAAGGTTATCGCGATCGGGAATCCATATGCGATTTAAATAGTATAGAATACCGTCGGATTTGGTTTCGATTTTGAGTTCAGCTCCACATGACAGCTCATCGCGTACGTCATTTTCGGTTACAGAAATGTGTTGAGCTGCTCGGATTCGATCTTTGATGTCGGTTATGATTTGCGAACATAGAAGACGAATGGAGTTCGCATTACCTTTTCGACTGAGTGCATCAGCCACTACGTTTGCCTTGCCAGGATGATACCGAATTTCACAGTCGTAGTCGTTAAGAAGTTCAACCCATCTTCGTTGCCTCATATTCAACTCTTTTTGGTTGAAGATATGTTGGAGACTTTTGTGGTCAGTGTATATTTCACAATTGGTTCCGTAGAGGTAATGTCTCCATATCTTGAGAGCGAACACAACGGCTCCGAGTTCCAGGTCGTGGGTGGTGTAATTCTTCTCATGAACTTTGAGTTGCCTAGAAGCATAGGCTATCACTTTTCCTCTTTGCATTAATACACAGCCTAGCCCTTGCCCTGATGCGTCGCAATATACTACAAAGTCATCGCAACCTTCAGGAAGTGTGAGGATAGGTGCGTCACAAAGTTTTTACTTTAGAGTTTGGAAGGCCTCTTCTTGTTTAGGTCCCCATATGATGGGTTTTCCTTTATGAGTCAAGGCCGTGAGTGGTACAGCAATACGGGAGAAATTGGCAATGAAGCGGCGATAGTAACCAGCCAAACCAAGAAATGACCTTACTTCAGTAGGGGTACGTGGCACTTGCCATTCCTGTACTGCCTTGATTTTCGAAGGATCGACATGTATTCCCTTGTCATTAACGACATGTCCAAGGAATTGTACTTCTCTTAACCAGAATTCGCATTTTGAGAACTTAGCGTAGAGCTTTTCAGTCCTTAAGAGTGTAAGGATGAGTCGAAGGTGTCGTTCATGATCGGATTTAGACTTGGAGTAGATGAGGATGTCGTCGATGAAGACTATGACAAAGCGGTCGAGGTAGGGTCTGCATACCCTATTCATTAAATCCATGAAGACAGCTGGGGCGTTGGTTAAACCGAATGGCATGACCATGAATTCGTAATGACCATAACGAGTCCGGAAGGCGGTCTTTGGGACGTCTTCTTCATGTACTCTGAGTTGATGATAATCAGAACGAAGGTCGATTTTTGAAAAGCAGGTGGCGCCTTGAAGTTGGTCTAGGAGGTCATCGATGCGAGGTAGTGGGTAGCGATTCTTAACCGTTAACTTGTTGAGTTCTCTGTAGTCGATACACATGCGAAACGTTCCATCTTTCTTCTTCACAAAAAGAACAGGCGCACCCCAAGGCGAGGAGCTAGGACGTTTGAATCCTTTGTCGATCAGTTCTTGCAGTTGACTGGCCAGCTCTTGCATTTCGGATGGGGCTAGCCTATAAGGAGATTTTGCGACTGGTGTAGCGCCAGGTACGAGATCGATGCGGAATTCGACTTCTCTCACAGGAGGGAGTCCTGAGATGTCATCGGGAAAGACTTGTGGGAATTCCTTCACCACTGGTATATCTTCGAGTTTCTTCTCCTTGTTTCCCTTTTTGACGACGTGAATTAGGAATGCGACATAGTTCTTGCGGAGGTATTTTCGGGCTTGAAGGCAGGACATTAATTTGAGTCCTTTCGAAGGGGTTTCTCCAAAGATACGTAGGGTCTGACCGTCTGCAAGAGGAATGCGAATGAACTTTTCGCGGCATACTACTTCAGCGTGATGCTGGCTGACCAGTCCATACCGATTATAATATCGAAGCTTCCCAACTTCATAGGAATGAGGTCAACTGGAAAATCGTGATCGTTTAGAGTGAGTGTACAATTTCGTATAATAGAATTTAATGAAACGGGCTTTCCGTCAGCAACTTCCACCGTTAGAGATTCCATGAGATTATCACGAGTTTGGTTGAGGATAGGTTCGAATTCTAAGGACACAAAACTCTTATCCGCGCCAGTATCGAAAAACATGGATGCATAACTACCATTGATGAGAAACGTACCGTTAACCATGTTGTTGTCAGCCCTAGGTTGGTTGGCATTGATGTTGAAAGCTCTTCCTCTAGCAGGTGGAGGAGCTTGGTTAGCTTGGTTTACCGGATTTGCTTGAGCTTGGGCATGGATGATGTTCACCAAGCGTGGACATGTGTTCCTGAAGTGGTTTGGGTCTCCACAGTTGTAACATGCTCGCATGGGTTGCATCATGGGGTAGTTGGGTTGGTAGTAGGATTGGGCTATATGTTGTGCAGGTGGTAGAAGTAAAGGTTGTTGGGCTTGACCCACTATCTGATGGTGGGTTTGGGTTGAGGGTTGATTGCGGTTCATGCGTTGTAGCGTGCGACAAGTTTGAATAGTGTGACCCGCACGGCCACAGCTGGTGCAATGTTGGCAAGGAGTTTCGGGGAGGTGATGGTATTGACAACGGTTGCATTTTGGGTATGGGCCGGTGTATGGCTTTTTAAATGGTGCAGTTGAGGGAGCAATTTGGGTAATTGGTACGGCAGTGATAGGAGGGTTTGTTTGTGTGACGGCAAAATTTCTGCTGTTTCGTTTCCTCTTACCAGCAAATTTCAAAGAGGAGACGGAATGGTTTGGAGTTTGGGCCTCAATGGGGGCTTTCTTTTTCTCATCCTTAAATTTGCCGTTTCGGATGCGATTCTCGGTAAGTTCGGTAGCTAATTCCATTGCGGCTTCAAGTGTTGTAGGCGAAGTGCTTAGAACCGAGTCTTGAATTTCGAGGGGAGGCCTCGAATGTAGTGTTCAACCAAGCGGTACACGGGGGTGAACAGATTAGGGATCATTTGGTTCAGTTCGAGAAATCTTTTATTGTAGGAAGTGTGATCTCCTTCATTTTGATTCAACGAGTGAAATTCATCTTCCAACTTTTTGATCTCGCTTCTTGGACAGAAGCGCCTTGTCATGAGTTCCCTTAACTCTTCCCATGTTAAGGCCATGGCATCTTCGACTCCTCGTTTACCCTTTTCTGTGTTCCACCAGGTAAGGGCTACTCCAAACAGTCTCCCTGTTGCATAACGTACCTTGCGATCCTCGGGACAATCGCAATTGAAGAAGGTGTTCTCCATTTCTTCAAACCAGTGGAGGAGGGCAGTAACACATTCGGTCCCTTCATACTTTGGGGGATCGCAAGATTTGAAGTGTTTGTAGGAGCACTTTTTGGAGTGAGGGTTGGCGACGCTCTGGTCTTCTTGATTGGGAGGGTTGATAGGATTTGCGGTGAGAGCTTGTTGAACTTGAATCACGATGTTAGGAAGTACCACGGCCATTTGTTTAGCAATTTGAGTGGCCAAGCGTTCATTGGATCTTCCTGGCTTTCTACCTCCACGTAGTTGCCTAGCCAACATCTATAGGAACATACATAGGAAGATTGTGAGTTTAAGAAGTTTTTAGGTGTCATGTGTCGTTAAAAAAATAAAAAATAACATAACTATCAATAATGCAACTACATCCATAGGATGTCTTGGGTTTGCTCATGTTTGGGCATCCAATGTCCCCCATACCATCGCCTGTATAGTCATGTGGGCCCCCATGACTATTGGCTTAGTAGGATTCACATTGGTGTTGGCGGTTTAACACTCGCATCACCCGAATGAAAACCATGAAATTTGATTGCGAGATGTATGGTAGGAGGGTGTCCAGGTGTAGACACAATGACAACTCAAAGTGGGGTTAGCTCACACGACGTTTGGTATAGCATGCTTTAGCCTAATAGGTCCTTCGTACTCTCATCGTTAGTCCCCAGGTAAGCAAACTGGTCCTTTTATTTTGGATTTATACGAATGCCAAGCCTAGACAGGACGTTCCGACTACCGGTACTCGTACCCTTCCAGTTACTACATGCCCGTCATGAGAACTCACTTTGATGTGATTTGAAAAAAATACAAAAATCGTTGCAAAAATCATGGGAATTGTGAGGTGTGTGCTCTCATGGATTTGATATGTTATGAGGATATGATTTATGATGAGCATTGTATAATAATATATACTTATGAACATGCTTGCATAACATTGAATGTAACAATAAACATAAAGCATATAAACATCATGAATTTTGTATGTAACGCATAAACAATTAAAATTCTAATCAACTATAGTATAGGCTCTAAGGGTCTAATAACCTATCCTATATCCCTATAGTCATGACTCTGATACCAATCTGTCACACCCCGACCCGCAGCGAAATAAGAGTCGTGGCATAATTGGGTTATCACCAAAGCTCATGATGTTTACTAAAATGTTTCATATTTATTAAATTCAAATTACAACTTAAATATTCAAATCAAATCCATACAATTACAAGGAAATGAAACTAAGTAAAGCAATCTCAAGCTTAAACTGATTCATTCTTCTAGGCCTTCCTATGTGTTTCTTGCCTCACCTGTATCATGTGTAAAACGGGGGATATTTTGGGTCAAGAAAAGTTGGCGAGTGAACCTTGAGAAAACATTGTTATTAATTTCTTGTTGTATTTAATGTTGAAAATTTGTGCAATAATCACATGTGAGCAAACAATATATATAACATAAACACAAACCACATTGGATGAGTAAATGACATTAATGATGATGTATATGAGATCAAGGCTCAATCAAACGGAGCCGGTCGAATGACATGAATGATGATGTATGTGAGATCAAGGCTCAATCAAACGGAGCCGATCGAATGAGGCACCTGATACTCAACCCGTATCCCACGGGGAGCTGATGGGCCTAATGAAATGCATGCACTGAAAATGATAACTTCAATCTAAACATAATTCACACAACAATTGATACATATTGGATACACATTTGATCACGGATATGATGGATGCACAAGTGTTTAAATATAATAAGGAATTAAACGACACATGATACACCCCAAAATGTGATTAAAACGGGGAATTGGTATAGATTCACTCACATTGGGTGCGTTCTTTTGATGGCGTTGGATGGGCACGAGTTTTGGGATTTGATCGACGAGGAAAACTAACCTAAAATAATAACGAAATGGTTCGGTATATAAATAGATTTTATTTGAGATTAATACTTTTAATTCATAATCTTAATAGGATTTTTAGATTTATTTTTGTGAGTTTAAGGACATTTCCTAACTTTAAAAATATTATTTTAAGTATTTTTAAATAATTTTCTGATTAAAAAATAAATAAAAATAATAAAAAAAATGTTGACTTTTTGACTCTGACCGTTGACCGTTGACCGGTCGGATTGTGTTAATTATATGCGCTGAGTGAGGTTCAAACTCGTGACCTCTCGTATACGTGCACGCAGCTCTACCAACTGAGCTACGTGTCTAACCCGAAATATTCTCTGTTTTAATTATATTTATACACTAATTAACTTTTAACTTATTTGGGTTTTTATTAAAAACGATTTATATGGCCGAACGGTTGCAGGGACCCGGAGTCGAACTCGGGTCCTTCGGTTCGAGTGCGCACAGCCCAACCAGTTGGGCTGTGTGTCATATCTGTTTAACTTATGGATTAAATTATACTTATTAACATTCGGTGACCTGATCCGATTCAGTTGTAAAAATGTTGGTTTTAATTCTGAAATTCGATAACGTATGCGATTCGAACCCGGGACGTGTGCATTGTTTGTGCACACAGTCAACCGCTGGACTGTGTGTCTAACCCGTTCAAATATCCGTTTTTAATTATACTTGTACACATATTCACTTCGTCTTCTTCGTTTACAAAGACACAGAACAATGACGTCCGACTGTTCTTGTTTAAATCGGTCATCGAACATATAATTGATTGGAATGAAATGGATAATGAGGGTTACGGAGTAAAATGTACCGAACAGAATGTTTTTCTCAGATTTCCGGCGAGAGTCGTCGGCTCTGATTGGTGACTTCCGTCTGAGTGAATCAATTAACGGTTTTGATCAATGAGTTGTGCAATTAAGTTACTAAACAAGGGATATCAGGGGGTTTAGATGATTGTACCGATTCACAGCGGGACTTCGGAATTTCCAGCGATTTTCCGGTGAGTGCAGGAATTCCCGGCAACGTTGTCTGAGACAGATTCTGGTTGAACGATTTATGTTAATACTTGCCTAATAATGGATTGCAAACAAAAGAGTCGAGAATTTTACCGATTTGAAGTAAGTCTCGGTTTTCCGGTGAAAGTCCGGCGAATGCAGAATATCTCTGGCGACGTGTTAAAGCTTCGAGAGATTGTGCGATTTTGAGCGAAAAGGTTACCAGAGGTTTGGGTGGGTATTTATAGGGAAGAACAGAATGTATTGAGTCCGAATTTGGTCTTGATTCGCGGTCAAAGTTTCTCCGGCGGTTACGACCGCAATTGACTAACCGATGTCGAAGTCGGTTATAGCGTTTTAGTCAAAAGGAAAATGGCTAAACTCGCGGATTGCCGGATTTTCCGGTGATTGCGAGTTCTGCCGCGCTGGGTCCGGTTTTGAATTCGAGTTTTATTTTAAGTATTATTTGTTTCAGTAATTTCACAAAGGAAGCATGTGGCGGAGCGGTGTGTTGTGTGTTTGAATTTGTGGGCGACCCGGGTTCGAAACCCGGCGTCCCCATTTAATTTTTTCTCACAATTTACGATTATTTATCAAATATGGTTTTTAAATTCTAATATAGTTATTAATTATGTATCGTTTAAAATTAATTTGAGCAATAAATGTGCAACGAAAAATTATAACTGGATATTCGATTAATAAACGAAGCGGGTTTTGGAAACCCGTTTTTCGACGGATGTTACATGTTCCTGCTTACATGCTGACCCGGCACTCTCCTCCGCTCATACTCAACTGTTTACGCACCAATAATGAGTATACTTGACCCATTTTCGCTTTAAACTCACTTTTGGGTGTTACATACGTTCTCTATATCAAAACACAACACACAACGGTCAAACGCTTTAAAAACACAACCCGCTCATATATGACTACACATGAATCGCTGAATTATATGTTATTTGCTTGATGACTTGTATGCCACCCTTAACATGATAGCTAGCTAGAGGTTGACCAGCCACCCGGAGGCCCGGGGTTGTTAAGGCTCACACTCTTACATTTCACTTTATTTTCTCTTTAGTACGTGGACATTTGTTCGCGTGACTCGCACTCGCAGTTTGTTGGTTACTTGTGTCAATGTCGTTAACATAGTTCACATCTCTTATGTATGTTCATGCGGTTCATGCGAAACCCTTATTTACTATTACCATGCAAACCTGTATGCTCACCTTTACATTTTGTATTGACTTTATTTTAACGTATGTAACAGGTTGATGGATTTTATGCTGCAAATGGCCTTTAGAAACTCACTAAAATCTAGTTGTCGAATTGTATTGATCAAGAAACCTATATATCCGTTTGACTATTGTATGGATATTTTGTTAAATTGTATGGGAAATTGAACGTTATTAAATATTGCCACGTTAATAGTCGTTATTGATTTTCTTGAGCAATCTGTTCGCTTAGTGCCACATCCCGATGATTCCCCCATCGGTTGGAGTGTGACATTTTGATTGGGTGAATTGGGAGTTTACATAATGACATTAGTCCCTTCACCCTTATAGGTTGGTGGGGGTCTTGTCTATAACTAATATCCAACTAAATAGTTTAAAAAGGATTGTTTGACACTTGGTTAAGCATTCGGTTTGGGCGGATGTGGAGGCGGAGTGACATGCTCCTTAGGAGGTGGTGAGGCAACCCCTAAGATTTATATTTATAGTAGAAAATTTTAGATTTTTTTATGCACACATCTTGACAAATACTTTGGAGGCACCCATGAATTCAAAAAAAGAAAGAAACAAAATTAGAAGTTTATTTCAAGATAAAATGTGATAAATCTTTAATGAAGTTGAAGAAGATGAACTTTGAAAATATGAAATAGAGATGGAATGACTTTGATATTTGATAAGGGGTTGGAAATTTCTAAACATTATTCTACAATTAATCTCTTTAATTGAACTAAAATTACAAACAAAACCTAAAAGTTTTGTTTGAATTTTAAAAAACCCTAGACTTAACATCCCATATAATTAGGTATTAATTATAACTAATCAATTTGATTAATAATTAATGAGTTTTGTTGGATGATTATTCGATAAAAATTTGTATTTTTTTACTATGCATGTCAAATTCATTATATCATTAAGTAAATAGGTACGAACAATTTTACAATATTGTTTAATAAATAAGTGGTTAATTGTTTTTCTTCGACTTAGTTTGACCCACCTTGATTTGTGACGATCCATTTTGTGCACCGTCACAAAAAAACTCTGGATCCACCACTGGGCGGAAGGGTTTAAACTTAAATGGATGGAGATAGTTTAGATGCATAACCATTAAGTAGGCATGGCTTTTGATTTTGTATTATATATCCTTTTCATTGAGCAATCTATTGTGTATTTTCCGGAGGGAAGAGGAAGGGTTGGAAGGAGTAAGGAAGTGTTGGAAATCATGAACTAAGTTTAGCAAATTAAGAGTTAATAGCACGTTTAGTCCTTGTACTTTGCTGATATTGCACCTTTACTCCTCATGGTTTAATAACATCATAGATCGTGGTAAACATTTTATAACTATGGTGGTCCTTACCTCTAACATCCATCTATTATCTCCCTTTAGTAGGTATGAAAGTAATATTGTACCACCCTATTGAAAACAAACCAATTAAAAAATAAATCTAAAATTTACTAGGATTAATTTTATATATATCCTTATAAGCTTAAAAATTATTACATATACCTTACCAAAATAAAAAAATATCATATATACCTTAACAAAATAATTAAAATATCAAATATACCCAATTTATTAAAAACAATATAATAAATTAAGCTATAAATAAGTAAATATGATATTTTAAGTTAAAGATCATATATTAAATAGTTTTTTATGAATTGGGTATATATGATATTTCAACTAGTTTGTAAGATTACATATGATATTTAAAATTTTGCAAGGGTATATATGATATTTTTGCAAGCTTGTAAGGGTATATATGAAATTACCCAAATTAACTAAACGATTTAACTAGATTCAACTGGGCCCCATGTATTATTTATGTATATTCATAATAGTTAAACCCAACCCCCTCCATCCATCCTACAAACACCTCCGCGGTGGACACCTACAAGCCCCCCTCTCTCTCCCCTTTCTTCTCTGACTACTTGACCCATTGCCACCTCTTTTCTACGACCACACATCCGCACTAGTACATAATTGATCAAAAGATGTTATGGGTGTTTTCAAAAGATGCAATTCCCCCCTCTAACCGCATCTTATGGGTGTTTTAAAAAAAGATTTGTTTGTTTTAAAACAAAACATGGGCCAAAAGATGTGGTTCTTATGTAACCGCATCTTATGGATGTTTTAAAAAAAGATCAAGAGCCAAAAGATGCGGTTCTAGAACCGCATTTCTTGGTATGACAGTAATAAATATAAACTAATAATAAAAGCCAATGTTAAGTAAATACTATGATTAGTAAATAAAAATTAAAAATAAAGATAAGTACATACTAATATGATTGATTTTTTTATTCATGATACCAGATAACAAAATATAAAAATAAGATTTCAGATATAGTATTCTATATCTATATTAATTTATAACATTATTGAGAAACATGACATTAATGGTGACGACGTTTATACTTGACTTTTCTTCTAGAAAAAAGGTTTTTACCTTCTTCACATTGTAGGATGAATACTTTATTTATTTTCTATTAGATATTAAAAAAAACAATAAAAAAGAGGTTTTCGCCTATAGTATTAATGATTATAAAAAACTAACTTTTTTTAATATATATCTCATTTTTATTTATTGGTTTATTAGTTTTAATTAAAAATTAAAAACTAATAATCATAAGTAAGTATATACAAACCATATATGTATCAGTTATTTTTTTATTAGTGATACAAAATTAAAAAAATATATAAAAAAGATGTTCATATATAGTATTATTAATAACGAATAAATAACTTTCTTATTATAAACAAAATATTTTTCTTATGATTACAAATAATTATTTTTTATTATTGATATATCGTGTATACAGGTACGTGTTTAATTATATATATGTATATATATATATATATATTATGCATGTACATGTGTAAGTGTTAGTGGATGTTTATGAGTATGTATCGACGTATCATTCGATTAGTAATAAAAAAATGTTTAAACATGTATGTGCATGTTGTTTAAAACCCTCATTAACCATCATTGTCCCTTATTATCAACGAAGGGCGTTTAGGATGATCAATGGTCCATTAGGATGGTTAATGGGCCAATTAGGAATAGTGATGGTCAACTAGGGTTGTTCATGCTTCATATTTGGCAATGAAGAGCACTAAGGACGATCAATTGTCTGTTAGGATGATTGATGGACCAATTAAGGTTAGTAATGATCAACTAGGGTTGTTCGTGTTACATTGTGTCAATGAAGGTTGTCGAGGATGATTAATGGTCCATTAGGATGACTGGTAGATCAGTTAGGGACATTAGTTGTAAATTAGGGTTGTTCATGCTACATTTTTGTTAATAAAGGACGTTTAGGATGATTGATAGGTAAGTTAGGGGAGGTGGTGGTCAACTAGGGTTGTTCATGTTCTGCTATTGTCAATAAAGGGTGTGCAAGATGATCAATTGTCCATTAGGATGACTGATTGGCCAAATAGGGCTAGTGATGGTCAAGTAGGGTTGTTCATGTTCCATTATTATCAATGAAGGGCGTTTAAGAATATTTATGGTTATTATGTTGATTGGTGGACCAACTAGGGCGTGTAATGGTCAAATAGGGTTGTTCATGCTACATTAGTGTTATTGAAGGTTGTTTAGGATGATTAATTGACCATTAGATTATTGATATATCAATTAGGGACAATGGTGGTCAACTAAGGTTGTTCATGCTACATTTTTGTTAACGAAGGATGTTTAGGAAGGTTAGTGGTCCACTAGGATGATTAATAGGTCGATTAAGGTCAGTTCTGGTCAACTAGTGTTATTTACATTCCATTATTCTCAAGAGAAGGCGTTTAGAATGATCAATGGTCCATTAGGATGGTTGATGGACCAATTAGGGCAAGTAATGGTCAACTAGGGTTGTTCATACTCCATCTTTGTCAATGAAAGGTGTTAAGGATGATCAATGGTCCACTAGGAAGATCGATGAGTCAATTAGGACCATTGAGTATAGAAGATGGTGTGTGATAATAGTGAATGAAAAACAATCATAGATCTAAGAAGATAAACAAGAAGACATGAATGAAAAGCAATTTCATCATCACAGCTTCATCAAACCTCCGTGGATTTTGTATCCATAGGGTTCTTACATCATAGCCCCTAACGATCTGAACCGATCGATAGCATTCCAAACCTAATCAATACCCATCAAATGGGCATGTGGTAATGTACCATCGCAACGCACAAACAAGTACACTGATTATGCATATTATTTAAAAAAAACTACCAATTAAAACTAAGTACTTTTTTTAATTATATGTATTATTATCAGTTTTATAAATATTATACAAAAACGAACATTAAAACAATATTTAAATAACTTTTTTTATCATTGTTGGTTTTATAAACATCATAAATAAATACAAGCCCCCCCCCCTGATATTTCCCAAAATTTCCCTCTAAAACATTCATACTCTTATAAGATCTAATCGACTTCTTGATAAACTCTGGTGACTTAGCAATACTTGCTGCGACACCATCTGAGACTGCCATTTTCGGTCACCGGACAACCAGACACAACGTGAATCGTCACTGCCACGCACCATTTGACACGACTATCATTTCCGTTGTCATCTTCCCCTCTTCCCATTGCTGAGCAGAGCGAGCCAAAACACTTTCCCGATTTTTCTCCAACGTTTCTCATTAGTTTGTTTTATTTCAATATCTAGGGTTTATTATGTGATATGTGATGCGTATTTTAGGGTTTTGAGTACCAAACAATTAATCCAATACGGAAAGGGGAAGAGAGGCACTGGCGGAGGATAGTTGGTGCCCAGGGGTGCACCCGCCCACCCCGTTAGAAGTGTATAGGTTCTGATTTTTCGTCCGAAAATTTTAACACTTATATAGGATCGCCCCCAATTATTCTCCTTAAATAGTTATACAATATATAATTTAAAGTTTGTTACCACTTTGTACATCCTAAATATTTATACAATATATAAATTAAAGTAAAGTTTGTTACCACTTTACATATAAGTGATTGGTAGTTTGGTAAATATATTTTAACTCGTATTTGTTTAACCCTAGATTACCCATCACACAATAAACTTAATCGCAAGTTTTTATATGTAAGAACGGGTCATTTGAATGAATAAATTTTTTTAGTTTATTTGGAACTATTATTATTTGACCTGACCTTAATCGATAGCCGACCCGACCCGAAACATAACTATAGGAAATAAAATTTTGGTCTCATTACTTTACGCCCCCCTCGAAACTTTTGGTCAAGCTCAGTCACTAAAGAGAGGCCTAGTGTAGTTTCTGCGGAGGGAATAAATAATTATATGGTTCTATTAATTTCGATTTTTGGCTTATTATCTTTTTTATTCAACCCTAGTATCTCTAGTCAATAAGAGTTATTAGTGGTCAATAAGGTGGTATATGATTAATTTGGGTCATCGATATCTAGAATTCCACTAGTTCCACACGTAAGGAAACTGAACTAGAATTCCATTCCCAAATGCACTTCATCGGTTGGAATCCCTTGCAACAACAAAGGAACACGTTTTATCGCCATTCGTCTCCCGGGTCATGGGTATTCGGGCCAATACCTCAAAGCATTATTAGAATCATTGATGCTCTTAGAATCTTAAGCCTAAGATCTAGTTTTCTTTAACGAGACACGTTCTTCTGATGTATCATCCCTTCCTTCTCTCTAGGTTATTTACCTTTAAAACAACTACTTTTCCGGTAATATTTCTACCCCTCTTTCTCCTCAATTAAGCATTTTAGATCTCTCCTATTGGTTTCTTGAAACGTACCTCAAAGACTATGATGATTGTAAGAACACTTACTATTTAGATCTCTCCTTTAAGTTTCTACCACATATTTCACCATATTCACCTACTTTTTGTCACCTTAAACATGATTATGATAACTGTAAGAACACTTTAGTATTGTAAGTTTACAAACACATCGGTCAAGTGCAAGAGTTCACACACTATACACAATGTCTGAACTCGGGCTTTTCGTATGGGCCGACTTGAAAAAATTAGTTAAGATTGGGCTAATTGTGTTCGTCGATTTATCTACTCCGCAAATAAGTAAATGTGGATTAATCTTCATGGATTTGTATTGGACTTAATGAAGTTACATATATCCATGACATGTTCCAGTATAGGCATGTTACAAATTTGGCAAACAATAGGCAAAAATATTGACAAGTTTGGGCCTGATTTATAGACACAAGAAATAATTTATCATATAGTAACAGAAAGCAATTGACATGTTTGGGCCTGATTCATAGACACAAGAAATAATAATTATCATATAGTAACAGTAAGCAAAAGCAAATAAGCAATTTAATCTTTAGGTAAACCAAAACAATATACTAATAAAGCTTGAGTAATAATTTCTTACATCAGCATATCAACCAAAACAAAATCCTAAACTAATTTCAATCACCTAATGTTGTCAAAAAAATATCTTTGTTGTGTTAGAAATACAAAAACTTTGATTAATTACAATACCGATATCTTAAGAAAAAAGATTGAAAAATACCTTTTGCAAGTTCGTCAAGTTTCTCTAAATCCTCGCAGTTGATTTCCTTTCTTATCTTTTGAAGTTTGGACGCAATATAGAATGGGATAATGAATTTTTATACGAGCCTACTATCTGTAAGGTCGTACTAAAAACCACTATGAAGCTACAATGGAAACCATAATAACCAAAATATCTAAAAAAGAAAAATAACATCAAGTACGCATATAAAAATAATAAAGAATGATTTTTGCTATCTTTAAGAGAGTTGTATTCATAGACGCACTTAGCTTTCTCTGTGTCAAAATATTATCATTGTCGTTGCTTGTTCAACGCCATCCTTAAGATAGTTTTCTAAATTCTTCTTATTATCAAACGGACGAACACCACGCCTTGAAATTGTTCAAAAATATCAAGAAACAAATTATCACCACACCAAAATTGTACAACCACCAAAATAATTTGATCTGAGAGTGAATACACGCCTCTCTGATCATCCGGTAATTGAAAATTCCCCAACAAATTAAAGAGGTTCAAGTGTGCACTCCCGCACCTCCTAACTTGCTTGATGTGTATTGTAATTTGCTTTGGTCACCAATCAATCCTGATTACACTAAAATATCTAGCATCTTTGATACAAAACCTCATACTCTTTAACCAATTATTGCATATCATATTTTACATCAACAACTATGTTACATACTATGTCTTTAAATTGTTCATGTGCCATATATCTTACTCCCTGATCAACATAACCAAACTGTATAGTTTAAAGTTATCCAATATAACCGCAAAATCCAACAACATATTTTTCTATCTGCATCTTCAAAAGATTTATCAAACCTTATAGTCCATCAATGATGCCAGTTTCAAAAACATGGATGAAGATGAAGTGTTTGCATCTATATTATTCATTAGATGAAATGCCATAAATCTAGACAAAATGCAAACATTTTTTTATTAAATTAAGGAAGATCTCCAATAAAGAGCTTGTCATTGTCTCTAATCACTTCAATGTCATCAATCTCTGCCCCATCTTCATTTGTCACCACTGCATTTGTAGCATCAAATCCAAACTTTTCACCTTAAAAAATCCAAAAAAAAAAAACATATAAGCAACACTGTTAATAAAATATACAACAAATAATAATCCAAAATGTACAAACATGCACCTGCAATGATCTTGAGCTCCATCACTGAATTTGGCATTTTTATAAGTTTACCAGCATCTGTACAACCAATCTTCCTCCTTACCATTGGAAGCCCTTTATAAATACTAACCCTGCCAGCAAATTGCACTTGTGTTTTTCCCAAAATACCCTTCTCCGCCTCCTCTCTCCGGCCGCCTTTCTCCATGACTGGCTCCTGCACCTGCTCCGGCATCACAATGCGGTGTCCCACCTCTCTTTTTTCCAAGAAATCTATCAAGTTTTCTTCAGGGATCTGGTTCCTAATTGTGTGATCATTCACATCCGCGCCATTCAACACTAGCAGCTTTACGATTTCGATGTTGTTTTCCAAAACAGCAATCTGCATGGCTGTTGATCCATGGTGGTCTTTTGAGTCTACCACTAGACCGTGTTTCAACAGGCCCTTCATCACCGTTAGATCGTTTCGCTTTGCTGCTGTACACAGAAGTTCACCGGCTGTAAACGGGTCGGCTATGGAAGCCGCGTGGGATAGAAGCCGAAATATGGAATGGTGGTTTGATTCTATGGCGTCCCATAGTGCAGTATTACCGTCCACATCTGCACAAAATTTTTTAGATAGATATATTAGTTAGGGTTTATTGTAACTATCTTTTTGTTAGATAAAATATGTTAATTAGAGTTTTATTTTTTTATTATTATTTTTGTTTGAAAGCATATAATAATCTTCTTCGTTACAAATAATTACATCGAGATATAAGGTAAACAAGCAACAATCTTTTTTATTATTTTATTGATGATTAATAAACAATACCTCTAAGATGTATGTTGCATGCATGCTTTAGAAGAACCAACACACATTCTTCATGCCCTTTTGATGCTGCAATGTGCTGGTTCAAACAAAACAAAATTCATTACATGTGTGATGAGAAAGAAAGAAAAACAAACATACCCAGTAATATCCCACTCCAGAGGTAGGATCTGGGGACGGTTGGGGGCAAACTTTACCTCCATCCTCATAGATCACGATCGGAAAGATGTAAGAATAAAAAGATAAGTAGATTACCAAAGGGGTTCTTCCTTTTGAGTCACTAATGTCGGGATCAAGCCTCGCCTTAAGGAGTTCATCAAGAAACGCAGCATTGCCCGTGCCAGCAACAGTGAGCAAGTTCATTGACATGTTTGGATCTCCGTCTAAACTCTCTTCACCACCATCCAATAATAAATCTCCCAAGTTCAGATCTTTTAGCTTCTTGTGATGCTGTGGAGTTATAGTCGATGATTTAAAACTCTCTCATAATGTGCATAAAGGGTGATTATGTGATATTAAATAAGCGGTTGCAGTAGTTTTGACCGAACCTGAAGAAAGTTCTTGAGAATAGACACGTTGTCGGGTTGTTTGGTCTGCATTGCTTCAATGAGAGCTGTGGTTTTGAGCCGTAATAGCTGGCTCAGGGTCTTGGTTCGGTAGATGTACGACTGTGGTCTGCAGCAAAGTGCACCGACTTCTCCAAATATGTCACATGTGCGTAACACACCCACCACTTGTTCTTTCTCCATTGAATCACATTCTATGATTTCTACTTCACCAGAAACAATTATGTATACGTCATCAGGTGCCTCATTTTGGATTATAACATCTTCTCTTGGTGGTATGTATTCAGCCTTCATATCTGCAACCTATTGTTCAAATAGCAAAACAAGAACACATCAATGGCACGGTTTGACTTTTGAGGTTAATGAGTTTCATCTATACTATAATTCTTTTAGCACCCATAACGATCGAAAACTACATGTATCATGAAAATGATGAGCTTGAACTTAAGTTTGTCCCAAAATCTATGCATGTTTTGATTTTTTATAGGACATGTTTAACGTGAAAAAAAGTCAAAGCACGACTTGACTTTTAAAGATCAAAGGGATCATATTCTATATTCAAAACTGTTACACTCATTAAAGCATCTAACTAAAATCTGGATTCCAAATGTAACATGTTTGACTTGAAAAAAAAAGACAGTTTTGGATAATAATTCTTACCAGAAGCAAGAGAATTTCTCTAGAGACATCTTTGAACAAATATACATTTTTGACTGTTGGCAAAAACAAATGTTGTCTAATGCTTTTGCATAATGTTTTCGGTAGTTGTTCGATTAACTGTTGTTGATTCAAGCTCTCTGCCTTGAACCGCAAGCACATGTATGCTAGTATCTGTTCTTTAAGCCTAGTGGGCAACCGGTTCCGCCCCACAAAACTTGATGCCGCTTCAATGCTATTTCTCTACAATGCAATAAACATAAAACGCGTCAGTTATACAAACCAACATAGACTCCATCTTTAAAAGTTGTATAAACTTCTAATACTATGACACTAAAGTTTCAAACCAACACATATATGATTTTTGGAACATACTAGTTTGACTTTGAAAGTCTTCTAAAGTTTCAAGACTTAGAACTTACGAATTCCATGGTGCGACGAGTGCCTTCAACTACTAAGTTGGTCATGTTTCCGATAATGTAGGCGGTGAGGCCAAGATTGAAGAGCATGTAAAAGATAATAAACACCATCTCCGCAGCGTTCTCCGCATGGAGATCACCATAGCCGACGGTGGTCATGGTGGTTATAGACCAATATATTGCGGATATGTATAGAATGTAAAGATCATCTTTCCTAAAACCCGGGTTTATAGACCCAATCCATGTCCTTCCTTCATGTGGATACAACACTGCTAGCAAATAGTAGATACAACCAGCACAATGTACCAAAAATAGAGTCACCTATCACACCACCATAATAAATTTTAATCTAAACATACAATTATTGATCCAAAAGCTAATTATAATGTAGGGATTTTTTTTTTAATTTATTGACTCACACAAAGAAGCCTTGCACATCTGACCCAGAAGTAGTTGAATCTAATATCCTTTTCAAGCCTGCGAAGACAACCTTCAAGTTAAATTTACAGAATAATCTATGGGGTTTGCTAAACGTATCTCTCTTCAACTTTACTTGTGCCCCTTGAAGTTATCGAATCATTTCATCTTTTCACACTAGAAGACAAAAAAGAGCCTTTTGATGTGGTGTTTTTAGGGGTTATGAATGAAAATTTAAGGGTACGTTTAGCCAAACCCTAATCATGTAACGTATGCTACTCGATTGATATTCGATCTAACCTAGTGAAAAACTGCTTCACGCGGCGGAGACGCCAGAATCGAAGCAAACCCAAGACGGTATATGGCAAACCCATACGATGATGTCCGGTAAACAAGTATGAAATCAATTCGAAAGGCAATGTTGATGCCAAATCCATTACAAACCATGTTGATAGGTACCTTAATTTCCCATCAAAAGAAAAGCAACATTTGGAATCAATAAGCAATTGTAAAAGCACAATGACGGAATCAAAACATTTTAGTTGGGGTCATCATAAACTTTTATACGGGTCAAACTCATGTTTTAACGGGTCAAACTCAAGTTTTAATATAAAAGAAACTCATGACTTTATATATACAAGATTTAATAAAAAATTGATGACCGGAAGGTCGATAGACTCTCTTGACCTCCTTGGTCCGCCCATGTAAACGAAATATACCTGGTGGCGATGCTTTTGGGATCGCGAACAAGGAGATGGGTAGTGGGGTCAACGTAAGCGACAAAGAAAGTCAAAACAATGTCAATGGCGAAGAAGAGATCGACAATGGAGTCAGCAATGTAGAGTTGTGTATGTGTATGTGAAGAGGATTTGAGGAAGGCAACTTCAAAGGGGTATGTCCATGCAGAATAGGCTACCATTACCACCATTAGTGCCTGCCAATACCTATAATTCACATAGTATCATATTAATTTGCAATTTTTCTATGCATAATGGTGTTTTAACTCATGCTTTGGGTGTTTTAAAAAAAAATAATTTTTTTTTACTTTTAACCTAAACTTTTCATCTTTTGCAATTTAAACTCACAAATTTTGATTTTTTTACTTAAAATCCCAAACTTTTTATCTTTTGCAATTTACCTCAAAAAAATTTTGCTTTCAACTTTGGCCCCTCCATACTTTTCATTTTTCGCCAATTTCATTTTACGTTTCGTTCTAATTTTTGCGAGTTAACACGACGCAACGTGCGTGATTCAGCTTTTTTAAGTTCCGTTTCCATTTCTCCTTTTCAAAGCCTTAAAACCTCCTTTTTCAACCCGTTACCCAAACATTATTTTCTGAAAAAACGCCTTTTCCTAAAGGTTATAAGTCAATAAGATGTTTTATAAACAATCCCAAACACCTCCTTAGTTATTATTTTCTTTGTTTTACATTCCAGTCTGATTTTTTTTTTTTTTTTTTTTTGCATTAACACGCCGCAACTTTAGTATTGATGGTCGCTAGTGCTGATGCGGTATTGATGCTTCTTGGTATGGTTTCATGCCTCAAGGGCTTAATTCTAGTTGTTTTCAAATAATATTTCTATACAGTTATAAACAGTTAAGACCATCTAGTTGTGGATGGGGGACGGTTTTCTATGGTCGGGTCCATCCACACCGACCGTTTGTGGAGAGTGGTGGGTCAATTCAAGCCCACTTTAGTCACAAACAAATCTGTAATAGATGTTCTGGTTTTTTAAGCATTTTATAACTAATCAAATCTGGGCTTTTTATAACTAATCAAATCTGGTCATAGATGGTCTGATTATTTCATAACGGATCGTGTGGGTCAGTTCTAGCTCATTTTAGTTGATAAATCCGATTAACTTTTGGGAAAATACAAAAAACATGGATAAAACATGTTATTTATAAAAAAATTATAACATGTTATTTATAAAAAATGAGATAAAACATGTTATTTATAAAAAAATTATAACATGTTATTTATAAAAAAAAAGAGATAAAACATGTTATCTATATTTATTTAAATTACAAGGTCATACTCATAGTAAACAAAATTACATAGGAATGCAGGTAAATGTGTGTCGCAACCCCAAAAGGTTTTAAGATTGGTTCATATAATACTTATAAAAAGTATTAAGATTGGTTTTAATGACAGTTTAATTGGGTTATTTATATTCATATAATCATTAAAATTCAATTTTAATAATACTTATAAAAAGTATTAAGATTGGTTTTAATGACAGTTTAATTGGGTTATTTATATTCATATAATCATTAAAATTCAATTTTAATAATACTTATAAAAAGTATTAAGATTGGTTTTAATGACAGTTTAATTGGGTTATTTATATTCATATAATCATTAAAATTCAATTTTAGAAAAATCATACTTGAATCATCATACTTAGTCTAATTATGGTTACATTATTGGGTCTTTTTTTATTGAACCCTACTTGATGGATAAGAGCTAATCTTGAAAATCTTAAATATGCATATAAATATACATAATTTAAAGAAAATATATGATTTCTTGCTTTTAAAATCAGCATTTTGAGTTCATATATTAAGGATTATTAATATTAATTAATTATTTACGTTCAACTATATTGTAATTGCCTACATAAATTGTTAAAAAAAGTCAAATAAAAAAAATTTGAAGATAATATGATGTTGGAAGTGTGGACCCTAATGTATTACAAACTGAAATGTGGACCATAAAATGTTAGAAGATAAGTGTAGGTCCTGCAATGTTTGTTTTAAAGTATGTAAAATATTAAAGGGGTGTTTGGAGGTGATATATATCATTATATATGTTTATATGTAATATATGCATCACATGCATGTGATGTTGTACGTACATGATGGTACCCCATATTCCCATTTTAAGTTAATGTACAATAGACATGCAATTTTAAATTTAGTTATTATTTAAACTAGTTATTTCATAATTGATCATTTGTAAAATTAATTAAAAAATTATTCAAAAGATGATTTAGAAACAGATTTAATAATCAGTCCAAAACATTATAAGTTTAAAGAAAATTTTCCTAGAACAAATGGTTAATAATTTGTGCACCTATCATTATGACACTTTCTTTAGTAATTTAAGCTTGAATCTTTCAAGAAAATGATAGCTCATAATTTCAAGAAGTTTTTAAGAGAATTGATAAGGTTTAGCAAGAGAACTAGTTACTAAATTCTCTAATTTATAAGGAAATAAGTTAAATAAGATCTAATAGTACGCGATACTACTTTGTAACCCAAGACGGTCTATGAATAGATGAAACATCAAAATGTGTTGTTACCTATATTTGGAGTCCATGGGTGAGATGATTTTGGAGGATCTTGAGTTGATATGGTTTTGTGTATCATTTGATGAAGCACCCAATGGAGGGATTATAACCTTTGACAAGCTTCTTAAGTTCAAGTGTTCTTCTTCCTCTCCCTTTTCTTGTTTCTCTTTCCTTAAATCTTTGTACCTTTCTTTCCTATTACCATACAAGTTATTGTATGGTGTCGGAAAAATTGGTTGCTTTACTTCCATCTTGAAATCCAAGAACCCGAGAAATCCTAACCACGTGGGTAGAACACTCTATGCAATGTTATGGACTCGATTCCCTGCATGAAAAGGAAGAAAGAATGGATCTTGGTGGTTAAGAACAACTAGAGAAGTTAGAGAGATGTTATACGGTTAAGACTCATAGTCAAAACACGCGAATTTTTCATTCATAATGCAATGTGTTAGACACAAGAGTATATATAAAGAGAAAATAATTAAATGACGGTCTTGTGGTAAGATTGCCGCCTCTTTCTTGTGTAGTATTACATAGTCGGGCTAAAAAGGAATAGAGGGTTGATGACAATCTCGTGACAATTTATGTGGTTCGGGTCTTACCATCCTTTTCTCTTAGAAATAAGTGGTGATCATGACGATGACTGTGATGGTGATGACCGTAGTGGTAGCGGTGGTGATAATGGAGGAGGTGGTGGTGGCCCTTTTGAGGTTTCCCAAGCAAAGATGTAGAGGAATTGTGTTATCAAAGCACCAAAAATGGTATTGATGTTTTTGTATTTACATGTGACAAGGAGCAAAACGAGTGGAGTTGGAAGGTGGCCATTATGAACTTATTTGACTATGACATTGACCTTTTCTTATCTTATAGCGAGGCCTCATCACACATGATCACACCACTTAAAACTATTGGTCCACCAGCACTATTATGCCTTGATAGGATTTTGACAACCAAAACAATTTGATTCTGTTTGAATTTTTGCTTTAAACCTTTAGTTTTGTACTTATTTTAGTTTGGATCCTCCATCTTTAATATTAGTTCATATTGGTTAATTTTTTAAAAATTCATGTCAAATGTTTGAATATCGTATCTACTAACGGTGTGTTTAACCATTTGTTTATAGGCGAATCCTGCATATCGTTAGGGAATTCATAACAATTAGTCAAGTGTACCCAATAAGCGTTTGCACATCTGTATTTAACTGGTTGAGAGTTGATGTCACTCCCCTAATAAATCCATAATGTGACCAAATCAGTGAGCCAACGTAAACACGGCGGAAAGCTGGCTGGTCCTCGTGTCCGAAAAAACCCCATGTGGGGCCTTGCAAGACGGCTATGTGACATCCCAGATATTGAATGCAATGTATAATTTTTAGATATGAGAAAGGTAGTAAATTGTTTCCTTCAATAAATATATTAAGTTTTATTTTATAATTTTATTTATCAAATCAATTATTATGAATATCTATTGTGGGCCACTGTTGCTTCGTACGTCGGTTGTTCATGAGTCGATTTCTGAGTGGGGTTTATATACCGCCACAAACATGTGGTCGTGTTATAATGGAAAATAGTTTGGACCGTTGGGAAGGACTAAAGTGTAATTTATTATCAACTATTATTGTATATTTTATATCGATTTGCTATGTCCAAATTTCACGTGATCATAATATCATATCTTATAAGGCTTCTATACAATTCTGTAAACTCCATTTTAAATATAAGGTACACAAGATTTCTTTATGATCAAAGTGACATCCTTGTTAGTTTTTAATATAACAAAAAGAATAAAAAAATGCAAAGAAAAACTGAAAACAACCTTGTATTCGGATCTTTGTCTCCTTCCTCTTTCCTATTTGTTGTTAAAGACAACTACTTAGCCAAAGCTTCTCATATGTCATATGAGGTTCTTTAGTAAAATTAAGGTCATGTTTAGGATTCTATTTAAAACCTCCTTATTAACTTATTAATTTTTCCAAAATTCATTTATAAGAGAAAAAGTCATCTTAAAAAGTTAATAAGTTAATAAGAAGGTTCTAAATGGAATCCCAAACATGGCCTAAATAGTGAAAGGAAGAGTAGCTCATGAAGCTTGCTTCGAGATTTTTCGTTTTGCCGATGTGTAATTGGGTTTTCATCCAAAAACCCTCTCATAAAAACTAAGCATGTGATGTGGTGGGTCTCTCCTTGAATAATTAATAGTACGTATGATTCAATGTAATGTTTCAACATTTTCTATTATCATGAGACATTTTCTGAGCGTGACACATTTGGAAAGACGTTGGTACAAGACGTCATGATTGTTTTGCTCTAACTCAATCACACAGTGCGCGTACTACTTAGCCATGTATCCATTTGGTCACCACTAAATTAAGGTCAATTAGGTAACTAAGGCTACTCGGTGTGGTTGTGAAGGTGGAGGGACGTTTTCCGCCACGTAGGCAGAGGGGGCTTTCCTCTCCAAACCTCAAAAACCATCATCCACCTCCCATTATCCAATCATCATCGTCGACCTCTCAACCCAAGTGCCCCGCACTACATGTGAAGATCCTCAAGCCCCTTGCCCTCCAAGGCATTAAATGCCATTCGTGGGGCGACATAGGGACCGTGGAGAGGTTTCCCCTCCACCTCTCCACTCTCCACACTGTGTAGTCAGCTAAGGTCACACCATATGCTAACACCATCCATGTCGCAACTAGACTAAAATCGCTAAATGGCAACTCTAGTACCATTTGTTAAGAGCCTACAACCAGTACTAAAAATATAAGGGGTATGGTCCCAAACCCTGCACCGACTACACGATACAGCTTAGGTCGCGCGCAAGGAACGATACCCAAATTAGATGAACTGTGATACTTAGTCCATTTTGCAATAAAATGGCGCCAGCAAGACGGCTCGAAATAGTACAGCTGGTACGAATGTCAGAGCAGGTGGCCAGTAGGTGCACGATAGACTATGTCCAGCGATACCTCACGATGAACAATCGTACAGGGGACAAGAAGTATTCAATGACACTGGCGTGTCACAAATCACCGTGCGCCGATCACTGCTCCATGATCTCCATTTAGCTACTAATGACAGACCTGACAACAAGGACAACTACCAGGCCACATGGATCCATTCAATGGGCGCCAACTCCCCTTTCGACTGCAAACACTAACGGTCGAGTTCAAGGAGGCAAACAAGATATTCCTTGTTGTCGACGTCAGGGCCCAAAGCCCATCAGCCCGCCTCCTTCACAACTCTCTTCGGCTAAAATAGAGAACTTCATCTCCAGGTTTAAGGATCGCTCTCTTGCTCTCTCACTTATTACACACACTTATTATCCTCAAAGAAAGTTCTTATTCTCACGCCGGAGGATGGTTACAAGGAGAACCCCACATTCCCCCCCTTGTAGCGAGCTTCACGGTGTTGTCTTGTTTTGCAGGACTTCGTAGCAAGAAATCGAGGAAGAAAGAAGATTACCCTTATTTTGACGAGACTAAACCCACAAGTTAACCTTTAGATTAACTTGGTGTTTCTTCATTGGCATCCATCATGGGGCTCGAACCCACGACCACAAGATAACCACGCACGGTGGTTGCAAAAGTGATGAACGCATGGTATTATAGACCTGGCATGGACTTGGACGCTATTAAAGAGTTACGCAAGTGTGACTCTTGCTAATGCCATGCGCCAAAAAACCTTTCGCCCGAAGAACGCCCAGATCCTAGTTTCAACAGCTTGGCCTTTCCAACAATAGGGCATTGACATGGTTGGCTCATTCCCCGACGCTGCAGGCATGATAAAGTTCATTATCGTCGCGGTGGATTATTTTACAAAACTGGTGGATGTTAAGGCCTTTGCTTCAAAGACCGCGATGGTGGTCCGAAAGTTCATTTGGGAGCATATTATCTGTCGATTTGGGTTGCGTATACGCATCATCACCGATAATGGCCCCAATTTTTCCCTGAAAGACCTTCAAGAGTGGATGAAGGAGCTAATATTGAACACATTTTTTCTTCTGTTGCTCACCCTCAAGAAAACAGTCAAGTAGAGAGCATCAATAAAAGTATAGTTGAAGGGATCAAAACAAGATTAGGCACAAAGCGAAGAGGGTGGGTCAATGAGCTCCCTAGCATATTGTGGACTGATCACACCATGCCAAGACAAGCAATGGCGAAACCCCTTTTAGCCTAGTCTATGGCTCAGAGGCAGTTATCCCAGCAGAGATTGGTCTCCCCTCACTACGCATGTTGGCTATCAATTCAATTGATAATGAGGCGGGGCGTACCTTGATTTAGACTTGCTCGAATAAAGGCGCAAAAATGCAGCCCTCGAAGCAAAATACAAGTCTAAATTAGAAAAAAGTATTACAACGTGCGGGTGCGCATATGTACTTTTAATCCGAACGCCCGCGAAAACTCGCGCCTAAATGGGAAGGCCCTTACATTGTCCACGAAGTCCTTGGAAAAGGCGCGTATGAATTGCGTACTTTAGATGGCCACATTGTTCCTCGCGCATGGAACACACAAAAATTGAGAAAATGCTGCATGTAAAACACAACCTTTGTACGCAATGGCCCTACGCCTGACAAGTTTATCAATAAAAGTGTTGTTTACATTATTTTCTTTGTTATTTCCTATATATTTCTAAGTAACAGATGCATTTATCACTTTGGGTATGCGCAAAAACATTCCGGCTAAATTACGAACTAATGAACCACTTAATCTCCAGGGCTCCCATCATGTCAAGCGCAAAGCCGGGTCATGTGCCGTTCACACATGAGTCACACCTACCTTTATTCGTGATACCTACACAAAGTTATTAAACATGAAAATATTGTAACAAGTTAAAAACCAATACATTTCATTAACATAAACGCACCACACGCCAAGTAGAGTTGGCAAATTGTTCATCCCACAAAGGGGTCAAATCCATGGCGCGCATGCCAAGTAAATTTAAGTTGTTATAAAACATAATCAAAAAATTAAAAGGCACAGAAGCCTTTTCACGACATGGAAGTTGGATGACTCCTTAGTTTTGCCACCATCATCACCTTCATCTCCAACAACTTCATGCACTTCAGCACTAGGTTGTGTATTGTGGTTACCAGGAGCAATGGGCTCTACAACAGATGTTATAACATCTGTTGTTGGATTTTCTAAAACATTTTCCTCATTCACATTTTCTTGACTTTTGGTCATCATGTGAGTAAAAGTTTTGTTAGAAGGACTTTTAATTTGAAGACCCTCTCCTCTTGCAAAAATGTTTTCTACAAAGACCCTTTCAAAAGCCAACTGATAAGTCTTGGGTACAGGAGAAAAACTTTTGGCTTTTTATCTTTCTTGGATTTTACATTGGCAACCATATCCAAAAACAGAGCTTGTGAAAGCTTAAAATTTGATTTTGTTAAAATGGCATATCCCAAATACTGTGTTTTCGATGGAATTTCATTATAAGCGGTAGTTTTGGGTAAAAGACATATAAGTAGGGTATGAAAGAAAAATGTCATGGCAGGTGGAAAATTAGGTTTAAAAATTGTTGAACCTGCCAACTGATCATCATACCCCCTTTCTACAAATCAAGATGAAGATCAGTTTTTGGAAAAGATTCACTACCTGTCTCATCTCGGGCGAATGTAGTGGAGATCAGTTCCGGTGTAATTTGAACGGCAGTACCGTTCACAGTTGAAATGATAGTGTACGACTTTTCATCATGAAGCAAAACATCTGACTTTGCCAAAAAAATCTTCATATTTTCTAAGTGAATGTGTGCATCAGCAACAGGAGCGTTGTAATATTTAGAAGAGGTGATAGTATCAATGATCAAGTGAAATTCTCTATTTGCAAAGGTTTTCACAAGGTATGGAAACTAGTTGTAGGGTGGTTTCAACGAAAGAGCCATTGTGAAAGTAACTTCACTCTTTGGAAAATCTTTTAAGCAGATGATATTTTGAGTGGGCAGATATGAATCGAAAATCATTTTGATTTTGGAATGAAGATTTTGTTTTTTGTCTTTTTTTTTTAAACAGCGTTTGTCGCACAAGTAAGGATAACCTTTATTTGGTTAGGGTTTCTATAGGGGTTTTCAACAGAGGTGTGACGTGGCCAAACGGTTACCTTTTTTATGATGTGCGGGTTTTTATTAATTAGACCAAAACTCAGTTTGATCAAAGCTCTGTTTAACATAACCCGTTGATAAAGAAAGATAGGGTCTGTTTTTTTAAAATATCTTATTGAAACCTCTGTTGTGCTCAACAGCCGTTTGAGTGACCAAATTAGTGGTTTTGTAACGTTTGTTTGACTTTTCGTCAACAGGGTTCTAAGAAGCTCTGTTTTTGAAACCTTTGAAGGGTTTAACAGATTTTTGGATGGAAATAGTGGCTCTGTTTGACTTTTAAAGTCAAACGGTGGTTTTAAAAAACAATGGTTCTTTTGCCTTAAACAGTGGTTCTCACATTTGAATAGACTTTTGAACCATGGAAACAGTTGTTTTTACTCTTTTAAACTGAATTTTTGTTTTTGGTGATCTTATCAATCTTTTTCTCTTTTAAAAGAACCAATTTGAATTTCCTAAACAACATTTTAATGTTTTTATTTAGAGCTCTGAAGAAATATTTTTCAAACTTTATTTAGCATCCCAATTATTGTGATCAATCTTTCAAAGGTAGATGTGTCCAAGGCTTTCATGAACACATCTGCTAATTGATTTTCAGTGGGAACATGATAGAGTGAAATCAATCCCTTTTCGTAACAATCTCTTACAAAGTGATGACGGATGTCAATGTTCTTTGTTTTTTTAATGTGACATTGGGTTCTTGATAACGTTTTCAATTACTTGACTATCTAAAAATAATGGTGTCTTTAGAGCAGTTATACCAAAATCAAGTAATTGATTCAGATGCCATAGGAGTTGTGCAGTGCAACTTGCAGCAGCTATATACTCTGACATAGCTATATTGTAACATCCTAACATGTTTTAACCAAAAAGACGCAGCGGAAATACGAACCTAGAATTTCTTTCATTCCAAACGTTCTAGCATACTTGAAAACCATTTGAAATGACTCTTTTACAAGAATTACATCTTTCATTCTTGTTCAAGAGATAAATTATTACCTACTTTTATAAAACTACTTGACCACACTCCCGTACAATCCATGTTCTGACTCGATCTTCAACCGCTTGCATTGCATGATGAAGTCGATCTGTGTAACCTGCAGTCACCATATACATCCACATCATTAGTAATTATTTGGTGATACCTTACATAAATTTAAACATATACACAATTAACATTCGCGTCACGTTCTTTCTACATATACTGATTTATCAAGTTATCCTTCCGAACTCAATCATGCTACTCCGGTTCGATTCTTCGAGATCCCATCATCAATTACCTATACTTGCAAATCATTCTCAAGTAGCTTGGTTAGTATAGTTTAATCTCATTCATATTAATACCCATGTATACATATACAATTTCCATACGTTCGCATATACTAAATTCTAACATGTGCATATATTCCTTTCTATCCATACACAAACTAACGCTTTACATCCTAACACATTTAAACATCCAAGTCTTAAGGTGTAAGCCATGTTATCATGTTGATTATCTACCCTCAGGGGTTTAACATAATCGATACAAACAAGTGATAACCATTACATGTGCATAAACTCTCAACCTTTCTCATATATAGAAATTTGGGACAGAACACTGACCCGGATGGGTCAGACCTCAACACGGCCGGGTAACTGAGCTGGGAATTTTTATTGAACACTGATCCGGCCGGGTCAGAACTCAACACGAACGGGTAACTGATCTGGTCATCTTTTTTTTTATTAATTTACACCTTTTTTTGTGGCATCCGACCCTCTTTTTCTGACATTTAATACTTAATCTTCTAATAAGTTAACCCATACATAAAAAAGGCATTATATTATCATTTCTAATCATTTCCAAGAAGTATTTCATAACTTAATCCTTGTGACAAACATATCCCAAGTTTGACCCGTTTGCTCCCAATAATGTGTCATAGTTAAGCCACAAATAACTCGTTATGACATTACTTCATTGGTACTACCATTATTTATCCATCCTTTCATAATTCCATTTCCTCTTGCATACAAAACTTCATTGAATAATAATAAATTGAGTTCCAGAATCACTTACCGATTTAGTTAACTACTTTTGTCCCGTTACAACGGGGTACTACTAATAATCATCCAGTCTTACATAATCACTCATTCTTACATTACTTCCAAAAATTTAACATACACAATTTCCATTGGTTACTAGTAAGTGAGTTTGGAATCACTTACCTTGATTGTTCGCGTTTGTGATCGCTTCCTCGCCTCTGTTTGACCCGTTAGCCTTCCATGCTTTCATCCATCCTGACATGATCCCTATACTTTCATATCATTATGGTTACCAAATTATTAGCGCACACACACATTCTCAATTACATTCATTTTACATTCATATCTTACATCAACCTTTACTAGTCAAATTCTAACAACATAATACATTAGCTAACAATCCCATTATTTCGAGTCCACGCCTTTCAACTTATTATAGAGTATAACAATTAATGATTTATCGCGCACCACATGACTTTCCAAATCTTAGAATCAAGTTAAAAAGTCTACCAATATCATTTCCACATTCGTTGACTTTTCAGAAGTCAACCATTAAGCATACTAACCTATAGTGTACAAACATATTTTCCTTTTGTCATGCTATAACTTAACCCCACACTATATGCATTTCACATTCATGTGGTTGAACTCATACAACATGTGATCACTTGGTTACATATACAATATATACGCATAACCAATTTTATACATACTAGTGCTTTCATAATTCTACATTTAACAATCACCTATAGAGGTAGTCACTTTAATATAATCATAACATTCAACCTTACTAGTAATTCTATACGTTATACATGTAATACTCATCCATTTTTGAATTACCATTAAGCAACTTGTCCGACAGAGGATGTGCACCATCATTCAAGCTTAGAGTACAAGCCCCTAAAGCATACGTCTTACTAAAATCATTTTACCAAATTAAATACCCACATGTAATCCATAAAATAACATTTCTCATGCTAATCTATCATTCATTACTTCATTGTTAGCTTCTATACCTATCGTAAGCATACAATTTCATCTCAAATTGTCACTTAGGCATTTAACTAAACACTTGGTTTGCGTAACACAAATAAAGCACAATGTACAAGTATTTTATGCTCATCTCCTTCCTCTTGCTTTCATTTATCAAGAACAACTAAATTTCACATTACTTCCATACCATATACTAGCTTACTAACACGAACAAATCACATATAACATCATATAGTAAATTGCACAAGAATTGGACATGGGTGATTCACCCATATCATCATCCTTATTCCTACAAGTGGGTTTCATCCCAAAACATCGATTTACTCAAAGTCTTGCATATTCATATTCCACATGGTGATTTCAACACATATTTATGCTTAATTTCATACAATTTCATGGATTGATCATAAACCCACTTCATACAAAATCACCAAATTAAATTCTACAACTTACCACATGATTATTAGCCTTCGATGGTAAGGATTCTTCATTCATGCTTTGATTTCACATCAAATTTGATCTTGATTTGGGTTGGAATTGTATACTTATTCTTGAAAGAGGATTACTCCTCTTTTTCTTCTCCATACACGACACACACACACATATGCACATTCTAGTATTTTTTTTTATATAAACTTAATTTCAGTCCACCAAGTTTAGTACCTCAAGTTTGCCATTTTTCTTATTTGTCACAAACTTCCTTCCCACTATTTAACTCATACTTTAAATAAGTTATTTAAAACTGGTTAAACCACTCAATGCCAAAAATAAGGAAACATATTCGTGAGTTAAAACATTTGGGTTTTGGGCCGTTACAAATCTACCCTCCTTAAAGGAGGTTTCGTCCCCGAAACCTTTCTCATTTCTATTGGACTATAACTACCTTTACCTTCCTGTTATTTATCTCCTCCATTTCATTCCCGAGGCATACCATGTCACGAACTCATTCGTTTCTCATTCCAAAAGGGCTTTATTCACGAACATACGTAATTATGTGTTTTGTCTCTACCTTTTAATTTAAGCAAAATACTTTCATACATTTGTTATCATGACGAACCAATTACTTCTCTTTTTACTCATAAATCATGCTTGATATTTTATTCTTGACATTCTTTCTATTTACTTTCATATTCACAAAAAAAAAGTCAGAATATGATAATTTCTATATCATAAACATTTAGTTATATTGCCGTTATCACAACAAAACTGCTATTTCATACACACTTATTCTTACTGAACTTGAGTGTTACATATCATTCTACGTTTTCTACCGTTACATGGTACTACATATACTCATAGATTAAATTCCAAATCACTTCATTATTGCCACTCGAGTTGTCCGTCTGTTTGTTTTACGCATTGCTTATTGTACACACATATGTGCGTTACTAAATAACATTAAATCCGAACTAAAATTTCTTTCCTTTGTTGACCTCTAAAAATCAAACCTTTTATATCGTGTCATACTTGTGCTACCATTAGTTCGCGTGGAAGTACTATTCAATCTATAAATTTCTATTTAACATCAACAAGTTAAACAATTTACTAACCTCTCTAATTTGGCACAATCCAACGAACCACAACCCGGATTTACCCGCTCTTTCACGAGTCCATACGATAACGGGGTTGATCTCATCCATCCATGTGATGAGCTTCTGCTCGTGCACATCCTTTCCCAACTCTACTAGCTTTATCACACCAAGAGTTCTACCACTCTCATCTATAAAATTAAGGATTAGCACATTTCGTTCAAATTTCCTTCAAGTATGGCGTTATCAAATCATCTTGTTTACATACTATCCCTATCTAGATTCTTTTAAAACATTAGTTCGTTTGACCCATTCGTAACAGGTCAATACACGACCGTTCCTTAACATATCATTTTCATTAGTTTGACCCGTTCATAACGAGTCAATACATAACCATTCTTTAACATACCATTTTCATTCGGTTATCCATTGTATTCTGCATTTAATTCACATGTATTCCTTCACAAATCCTTAACTTACTTGGTATACTACATTACACATTTCTTACATAGTACTCTCACAATTTGTAAATAATTATTTGCCAACTTCTGCAGTTTAACATTTTCTAGGTCAAACTGCCACTTATTATTTATTTTTACGTATTTGGAGTATGTGTTGTATTTACCTCCGGAGCAAACATGTTTACAAAAATATCATTTCATTGTTTTAGCATTTCTTGCAAAAACCTTCTTTCTCGTCAATACTTAAGCCATTCATTTGGCCCGTAACTTGTTATTCACCCCAACTCTCATGACTTGATTTCTAATATTCTTTCTTTCAATAAAAGTTTATGTTTGCTTGCCAATTACAATCATCCTCTTGTTATCCTATCGCCATTTACTTTATACTTATTCATATAAACCGTTTGACTCCAACATGGTCAAACTGTCAACACATTCTTATGTAGGTTAATTCCGTTCTTTTTATGTTTTGAATCCGTCTCACGGGTTCAAACCTTTCTTTCATATTTTGCATTATTTTTATATTTTGAATCCGTCTCACATATTCAAACCTTTCTTTCATACTTTTCATTCTTTTTTTATGTTTTGAATCTGCCTCACGGATTCAAACCTTTCTTTCATACTTTTCATTCTTTTTATGTTTTGAATCCATCTTCAGTTACAGATTCAAGCATGTCATTCATACTTGGTTGGTCCATTCTTTCTTACGGACTCATACCTTTACTTCCTATTTTTCATTCAAAATATAATGCTCCCAAGTTACTTGGGAGTCTTATTGTTCCTTTCTCACACGCGACCAATTACTTTCCAATTCTACCGGGCATACCCATGATGATTATCATGGTCTCACGAGCGTCATATGCTTCTTGCACACTGGCAAGGCGCACAATCCACATACTAGTTCTGTGCCTTCATGTAATCATCACCTTATGCCCGGAGAAGTGGGTTTCAGTTCGTACAACATCTTTAAACCCTTATCAAGACAATATCATTGTCTTTTGTTTGAAACCAAATCCTGTGTTTCAATCCGGATCCCGCCATAAGCTACGACGGTTAATGTTTGTTCATATATTGCTTCGTCGTAACCTACGGCCCTCAGCCGTACGTTAGGGTGCTCACTTGCTGTTGATCTTCCTTGTAAACAGACCTCGCCGTAAGTTAAGGCCAACCTATCGTAGCTTACGGCGGGTTTCTCAAATTGCTCCTTTCTTCCTTTTTGTCTTTCAAAAAAATGACCAGTAGGCCCCTGAACTTCATTCTTCCATATTATTCAGGCTTCCAAGCTATCCTCTAAGCATAAACTCATCCCGAACAATGTCTTTTGCCTTGCTTATCGTCTTCTGGTATTCAAATCACCTCCAGGTACTTTAACTCACCGATTTAGGCAATTAAACTCGGGAGAATCTCCCAATACCGGTACCTATACTTATTAAAATTGGGTGCCTAGGATCCGATAATTCAATCTCATGTTTTGGCGCTTGCTCTAGATCACATCCTTGGATCGTCCTTCTTATTTATCCAAGCTTATCTTACATATACCACACAGTTAGTTCCTTTATATAAGTGTACATATACATGTTTTCATTCGGTTTTACCTTCGGGTCTTGATGGAGTCTCGGATTGTACGGGTCACAAATCACAAGAGTACACAGGTTTGAGTTCAAGTACTTACCTTCTTGTACTTTGTTTCGCTCAAACCAAGGCTCTGATACCAACTTGTAACATCCTAACATGTTTTAACCGAAAAGACGCGGCGGAAATACGAACCTAAAAGTTCTTTCATTCCAAACGTTCTAGCATACTTGAAAACCATTTGAAATGACTCTTTTACAAGAATTACATCTTTCATTCTTGTTCAAGAGATAAATTATTACCTACTTTTATAAAACTACTTGACCACACTCCCGTACAATCCATGTTCAGACTCGATCTTCAACCGCTTGCATTGCATGATGAAGTCGATCTGTGTAACCTGCAGTCACCATATACATCCACATCATTAGTAATTATTTGGTGACACCTTACATAAATTTAAACATATACACAATTAACATCCGCGTCACGTTCTTTCTACATATACTGATTTATCAAGTTATCCTTCCGAACTCAATCATGCTACTCCAGTTCGATTCTTCGATAGCCCATCATCAATTACATGTACTTTCATTTCATTCTCAAGTAGCTTGGTTAATATAGTTTAATCTCATTCGTATTAAAACCCATGTATACATATATACAATTTCCATACGTTCACATATACTAAATTCTAACATGTGCATATATTCCTTTCTATCCATACACAAACTAACGCTTTACATCCTAACACATTTAAACATCCAAGTCTTAGGGTGTAATCCACATTATCATGTTGATTATCTACCCTCAAGGGTTTAACATACATACAAATAAGTGATAACCATTACATGTGCATAAACTCTCAACCTTGCTCATATATAAAAATTTGGGACAGAACACTGACCCGGCTGGGTCAGACCTCAACACGGCCGGGTAACTGAGTTGGGCATTTTTATTGAACACTGATCCGACCGGGTCAGAACTCAACATGACCGGGTAATTGATCTGGGCATTTTTTTATTACTTTACACCTTTTTGTGGTATCCGGCCCTCTTTTTCTGACATTTAATACTTAATCTTCTAATAAGTTAACCCATACATAAAAAGGCATTATATTATCATATCTAATCCTTTCTAAGAAGTATTTCATAACTTAATCCTTGCGATAAACATATCCCAAGTTTGACCCGTTTGCTCCCAATAAATGTGTTCATTCATAGTTAAGCCACCAATAACTCGTTATGACATTACTTACATTGGTACCACCATTATTTATCCATCCTTTCATAATTCAGTTTCCTCTTGCATACAAAACTCCATTGAATAATAATAAATTGAGTTCCAGAATCACTTACCAATTTAGTTAACTACTTTTGTCCCGTTACAACGGGATACTACTAATAATCATTCAGGTCTTACATAATCACTCATTCTTACATTACTTCCAACAATTTAACATACACAATTTCCATTGGTTACTAGTAAGTGAGTTTGGAATCACTTACCTTGAGTGTCCGCGTTTGTGATCGCTTCCTCGCCTCTGTTTGACCCGTTAGCCTTCCATGCTTTCATCCATCCTGACATGATCCCTATACTTTTATGTCATTATAGTTACCACATTATTAGCGTACACGCACATTCTCAATTACATTCATATCTTACATCAACCTTTACAAGTCAAATTATAACAACATAATACATAAGCTAACAATCCCATTATTTCGAGTCCACGCCTTTCAACTTATTATAAAGTATAACAATATCATTTCCACATTCGTTGACTTTTCAGAAGTCAACCATTAAGCATACTAACCTATATTTTACAAACACTATTTTCCTTTTGTCATGCAATAACTTAACCACCACACTATATGTATTTCACATTCATGTTGTTGAACTCATACAACATGTGATCACTTGGTTACATATACAATATATACGCATAACCAATTTTATACATACTAGTGCTTTCATAATTCTACATTTAACAATCACCTATAGAGGTAGTCACTTTAATATAATCATAACATCGACCCTTACTAGTAATTCTATACGTTATACATGTAATACTCATCCATTTTTGAATTACCATTAAGCAACTTGTCCGACAGAGGATGTGCACCATCATTCAAGCTTAGAGTACAAGCCCCTAAAGCATACGTCTTACTAAAATCATTTTACCAAATTAAATACCCACATGTAATCCATAAAATAACATTTCTCATGCTAATATATCATTCATTACTTCATTGTTAGCTTCTATACATATTCACCTATCATAAGCATACAATTTCATCTCAAATTGTCACTTAGGCATTTAATTAAACACTTGGTTTGCGTAACACAAATAAAGCACAATGTACAAGTATTTTATGCTCATCTCCTTCCTCTTGCTTTCATTTATCAAGAACAACTAAATTTCACATTGCTTCCATACCATATACTAGCTTACTAACACGAACAAATCACATATAACATCATATAGTAAATTGCACAAGAATTGGACATGGGTGATTCACCCATATCATCATCCTTATTCCTACAAGTGGGTTTCATCCCAAAACATCGATTTACTCAAAGTCTTGCATATTCATATTCCACATGGTGATTTCAACACATATTTATGCTTAATTTCATACAATTTCATGGATTGATCATAAACCCACTTCACACAAAATCACCAAATTAAATTCTACAACTTACCACATGATTATTAGCCTTCGATGGTAAGGATTCTTCATTCATGCATTGATTTCACATCAAATTTGATCTTGATTTGGGTTGGAATTGTATATTTGTTCTTGAAAGAGGATTACTCCTCTTTTTCTTCTCCATACACGACACACACACATATATGCACATTCTGGTATTTTTTTATATAAACTTAATTTCATTCCACCAAGTTTAGTCCCTCAAGTTTGCCATTTTTCTTTTTTGTCACAAACTTCCTTCCCACTATTTAACTCATACTTTAAATAAGTTATTTAAAACCGGTTAAACCATTTCATGCCAAAAATAAGGAAACATATTCGTGAGTTAAAACATTTGGGTTTTGGGGCGTTACATATATACTTTGCTTCTTCTATAGAATTAGAGACTGGTGTTTGCTTTTTTCTTTGCCATGAGACCAAGGCATTACCTAGGAATTGGCAACCTCCCGATGTTGACTTCATTGTTTTGTAACAAGTGATAACCAGCAGAGTCACTATCTGAGAAACCTGAAAGGTTAATGTATCCATTAGTGGGATGATACTAGATACCAAGTGTGGGGGCGCCTTTTAGGTATCTAAATATCCTTTTTACAGTTATTAGGTTTGACTTTCTAGGTGATGCTTGATATCTTGAACAAACACAAGTTGCAAACAGAATATCAGGCCTTGATACAGTTAAGTACATCAATGACCCAATTAAACATCTGTAAAGTGTTTGGTCTATCAAGTCATCTTTCTCATCAAATATGAATGGTTTAGATGTACTCATGGGGGTACTACAAGGTTTACAATCATGCATGTCAAACTTTTTCAAAAGAGTTTTGACATATTTGTTTTGGTGAATGAAAGCTCCACTTTCTAGTTGTTGAACTTGGAGACCAAGAAGACATTGTAACTCCCCCATGGCACTCATTTCAAATTGAGTTGTCATCAATTTTCTGAGGTCATCACAAAGTTTGTCACATGTGGATCAAAAAACGATAGCATCCACATAGATCTGTACAATTAACAGATCTTTCCCTTCCCATTTTAGAAAAAAGAGTTTTAACAGTTTACCTCTTTTAAATTTGTTGGATAAGAGAAAAGTGGATAAGGTATCATACCAGGCTCTAGGTGCTTGCTTCAGTTCATACAGAGCTTTGTTTAGATTGTAAATATAATCAGGATGGAATGAGTCTTCAAATCTAGGTGGTTGACACACATAGACCTCTTCTTAGATTTTACATAGACAAAAGCACTTTTTATATCCATCGGATACACCTTCATGTATTGGTTGATAGCAAAGGCCAAGAAAAGTCTTATGGCTTCCAACCTTGCTACAGGAGCAAAGGTTTCATCATAGTCAATTCCTTCTTCCTTTTTATACCCTTGAACCACAAGTCTGGCTTTGTTTTTTATAACAATGCCTCTTTCATCAGTTTTATTTTTGAAGACCTATTTTGTACCAGTTGGACATGTGTCCTCTGGTAATGGTACAAGTTCCCAAACTTGTTATCTTTTAAACTGGAGAAGCTCTCCTTGCATGGCTTCTACACAACTGTTGTCTTTTAATGCATTTTGGTATTTGACAGGTTGGATGAGTGATAGAAAGCCTACAAATAGGAGGCATTTGAGGTTTGGCTTCTTGTGAGCACTCCTGCATTGATGTCTCCTATAACTTATTCTAGTGGATGAGATCTGTGAAAGATAGTGTTTCCAGTATATGGAATGATGGAATTTTGTGGTGAGGGGCATAATTGGGAATATTCTGGTGAAACCTCTGTTGTCATTGTAGTATGGTCAACAGTGGTTTGTAATGATGGTGGAAGTACTGGCCCTAGTGGTGAGTTATTTAAAGATGAGGATAAATCAATGGTTTGGCCACAAGCAGCATCAAAGGTTTGGGGCTGACTTTAGTCAACAATGGTTCTAGTTATCGTGGACTGAATGTTGTTTTGTGTATAAGAACTTTGTAGATCAAATGGGACTTTATATTAAGATGGCATCTCAATGTCAACCCTATAATCCTGTTATGTTGCACTTTGTTTACCTGTATCAACACCAACCTTCGCAATTACTTCTTCAAAATTGAATTTATCCAGATCAAGTAGTTCTACAAGGATTTTAGGGATTTTCAAGGATGATAATTCATTGAATTTTTCATTCAATGTTTCTTCAATGGTTATGGTCCTTGTGTTAAACACTTTATAGGCCTTGGCTATAGAAGAATATCCCAAGAAATATACACAGTTCACTTTTGCTACAAACTTTAAAATTGAATCTTTGAGATTCAAGATAAAACATGGACAACGAAAGATTTTGAAATATGATATTAATGGTATTATTTTGAACAAAATCTCATAGGCAGTCTTTTGATGCCTATGTTTTATTAAGACCATGTTTTGAACATAGCATGCAGTATCCACAGCTTATGCCCAAAAGGACAATGGAAGACCAGAACCTGCAAGCATAGTTCTTGCAGTCTCAATAAGGTTTCAACAACCTCATTTTATTCCGGTGTTCTGGGAATACTGAATTGTCTCAGTATTCCTTTGGATATGCAGAATTCATCAACCTCTTGGGTTTCTGAATTCTGTCTCATTGTCACTTCTGATGGACTTTACAGGAAGATCATATGGTTTTTCTAATTTTATGACAAATTCTTTTAAAAGTACTGTAGTCTCATCTTTTGAGTGAAGAAAGAATGTCCATGTAAACCTAGAAAAATAATCAACTATCACTGAGTAGTATCGCTTTTTTCTCAAGCTCATTATTTTACTAGGCCAAACAAATCCATATGCAACAGTTGTAAGCATTTGGTTGTTTTGGACTCCTGAATAGGTTTATGTGAAACTTTGTATTGTTTTCCTTTTAAACAGGAGACACAATGTTCCTCACATTTAAATTGTTTGGTTGGTAAACCTCTAACAAGCTTTTCCTTTGTTAGAGTGTTAATTGTTTTTAAATTAACATGTCTCAACCTTCTATGCCATAACTTTGTCTCTTTTGTAGAGGCAACAGAGAATAGCCAAACATTGGTTTTTGTGTTTTCTTTGGACATGTCTACCACATAAACATTGTCACTTCTATGAGCACAAGTTGTGTAGTACTTTCAGCTATAGTTTTATCTATCTTTTTGACAACCTCATATCCAACAATTTTACAAGTTGTCTTTGTAAAAAATGAGCAATAACCTTTGTCACTCATTTGTGAAACATTGAGTAAATTAAATTTTAAATTGTCTATTAGATTGACATTTTCAAATTTTAGCTTTCTAGCTTGGATAGTTCCTAACCCCATCACCTTTCCTTTAGAATTATTTCCAAAGGAAATATCACCACCTCCATGAGTATGGAAGTTTGTCAGTAGAGCTTTGCATCCAGTTATATGTCTGGATCCTCCACTATTTACATACCATAGGCTATCTAGACATGTAGATATTCCCAATTTGGTGGCTATAAATGCACATTCACAATTATTCTCATCTTCCGTTGTATTCTAAGGATCAATGAGTTTTTACAACTTTATCACTACCCTTTTCACAAACTGTTGTTTGTACCGGGTTAGATATACCTTCAACATTTTGAAAGTTAGAAATTTTCTGGTTGTTTTTAACAATTTGTTTGGTTACACTGAATTTCTCTTTCAACTTATTCCTTTTGAAAGTTAGAAATTTTCTGGTTGTTTTTAACAATTTGTTTGGTTACACTGAATTTCTCTTTCAACTCATTCCATATCTCTTTTGTACTATTACAGTGTAATAGCTCTGCATAGATCTCGTTTGGTAGAGCCTAGGCAGTTATAATGAGTGCTTTGGCATATATCTCATACTTTTTGAAATCAAGCATAGAGTAATCTTCCGGTTTCTTTGGCTCATTTACACAAGGATTTTCGACACACAGTGTCAGTGGAATATGTGGTCCGTACATTATTGACCTCCAATATCCTATGTTTTGTTGAGCAAGATAGTGTACCATTTGACGTTGCCAGATATTGTAATTTAATCTTTCAAGCATCGGTGGTTTTCTATCACAACAGGAGATAAGGGAATCATGGTTTTTAGTGATATTCTCTTTTGATCTTTTTAAAAGAAGAACAAAGTATTGTGTAAGATACTTTTGAGTTCTTACACGTTTCTACTCTAAGCTACGAATAGTCAATGGATCTTTGTGAGCTGATCTTTGTATGTTAAACTGATTATGAAATCAAGTATAACATGACCAAACTCTGATACCAATTGTTATGATCTGAGTTTGAGAGTTGAGATCATGTACAAACAGTGCTAAGTGTAAGAACCGTAAGAACAGATCTGAGCCATTGATAGTTTAAATCAATGGTTGGTTTTGATTACAAATAAAACCTCTATAATTAATAATAAATACTATCAAGTTAGGGGTATTTTAGTCATTTAGCCATTCCCATTAAATACTAATTCCACCAAGTTTTTTTAAACTAAAATAACTTTTATATACTTCATTATTATTGAAAAAGAATTATACCATAAAATTAAGTATATTTTATCTTTAATATGAATACCATATTACTATATTTTTCTATTTATAAAAGTGACTTTTAAAAAAGTTATAAAAATGTGTTTTATAATTGTGTTAGTTATGTAGATGGAATGTGCTAGTATGAAAAATGTATTGCGTTGATTTTAAATCTATACGTAAGTTCTTATTTTGTTGTGTAATTTTTATGTATTGCTATTTTTTTTCCTTTTGTGTTGTTATTGGGAGCCTATTTGGAAATAAACTTGTTAAAAAATTAAAACAACAACATGAAATAGTATGTGCTATTTACAAAATTAAAACAAAAACATGAAATTATGCTAGTATGTGTTGTTTATAAAATAAAAAATGAAATTGTGGTAGTCATGTAATAGTACCTGTTGATTACAAAAATAATTAAAAAAACATGGAATTATGTTGATTACGGTGCTGATTAATAAGTTGATTACAGTGTTATGCTGATTACGGGGTGTTGATGGTGGTGGTGTGGGATTTTACTGTCGGATGTGCTGAAGATGGCGCTACTGTTCTGATTAAGATGCTGATGTTGACAATGTGTTGATTACGGTATTGACGATGATGTTGATGATGATACTGATTGTGGTGCTGATTCGATGATGAAGAACATATTAGGATATTACGATTTGAATAAATCTTGCATGAATTTAGGGATAATTTAATTATTGATTTGATTGTGCTAATGTTGTTTATGTTGGTGTTACCGTCTGATGCCCTATCAGTAGTGTTACGAGAGTGCTAATGTTACTATTTGATTGTGTTAATATCGCTTATGTTGGTGAAACGAGAGTGCTAATAATGGAAGTTCTTTTTTTGATTGTGCTAATGTCGTTTATGTGATGTATTGCAGATTGGTTAGATCTGGATATGTTAAAAATCAAATTTTGGTTTGAAATTAACCTCCATGACTTTATGGATATTTTAATAATTTATTTTAATTCGTTATAAATAAATATGGTTAAAAGGTCTAAATTATCCCAAACTAATTTTTAATTGAAGGACACAAACTTGTCAATTATGTATTGGTTCTATGGTTTTTACAAACATAAGAGTTTGTATTTGATCCCATACCTTGAGTTTGATATTTGCAAACTAATATTGATTATCACAATACAATTCACAAATAGAGAGACATTATCATAAGTTGTTTTTCTATTGATTCAAAGAGTTAAAAGTTTTACAACAATGATTTTACAATCTCCCCCTCCGCCAATCACTCACTAGAACTATTCATACAAAAGAGAATGTGTGTGAAGTGATAAATAGACACTAACAGGTGTGATGTATTTATACTAAGTACTAAAGCTCTGTTTGTGATGTGATGATGTCACCATGATAATGAAATGTAACATTCCTAACAAAAAGATTCCTCAGATGTTTGCAAACAATTCCAACCATCTGATCTAGGTTATTCTAAACACTGATGAGATAAATAATGTTACATTAAGAAACCACTGTCTAAGCTACCCTCTGTTGTAGTTGTCCAAACATCTATTTAGCCTAAGAGATGTTTGGTCTTCTTCATCAGACCTTTGGCTTGATCAGGGCTTTGGTTTTCTACATATGTTAGCCTTCAACAGATGTTGGTACCCTTGAATAACGATTCAAGTCTTCAACAAATATTAGCCATGCTCTTGAACATATGTTCTGTTTAGGTCTTCAAGATTCACTATCTTTGGAGAAAGAATTATTTCATCGATTGTTTATTTCTTGATCTAAGAATCATGTCTTGCCTTTTGGATATCATCTTTTCTTTTATAGGTTCAACAATCAAGTTCCCGGCTGCGGAACCCGTTGGGTTAGTTGCTAGTTATATAACAATTTAGGTAGAATCTAACAATCGTTTTTTACTTTTAGTGTTTTTTAAGTTGGTTTACATGTTTAGTCCCTTAAGCATGTATGGTTCATTTTTGTCCCTTGAAGCTTTATGGTTTTTTGGATCCTTAAGTTAAAAGCTTTCTCAGTATAAATTCGAGTTTATCTACGTATTACATCAAATCGCTGTATAAGTTCGCTTTGGTCTTTGCCTACATTTTACGTCACGTGTGGTATAAATTCGCTTTTTCGTTATGCTATTATTTCCGGTTTTTAATCATCATTTGCTTACTACTTAGCATGGTTTTACGAACCTCACGCCCTCAACACGAGGGTTAAATACTAATTAAAAGGTAGATTAAAAATCAAATCGGATTCTTGACCAGCCCGGTCCAAATTGAACCAAAATCCTACCCACATTAACCTATCTATTTTGTCAATCTTTAATTCATACCGATACATCTTAAAGTTAATAGGAAAAATATTGGGCGTGAAAAAGTTAATGAATTTTTATTTTTATAATAAAGTAAATTATTTACCAAAAATTAAATTAAAAGTTTTATCACTTTTTAAAGATGCCTAACCGCACAAACTATGATTCGAGAAGTTACCAGTGATTATCAAGCCAGATCATGATGAACGTAGCATTTAAAAAAATGATGTTTATGACGAAATGTTTATTGCTTATTCATAAGTGTAATGAATATCAATTTATGTAAGCATTTTATGCATATATGTTTATTAAAAAAATAAGAGGAAACTATTAAAATGGTTCCTGAGGTTTGTTCATTTTTACCACTTTAGTTCAAAACTTAAACCTTTTGAATCTGGGCCCTGTGGTTTCAATTTTATTGACATTTTAATCCAAAATCAGATTTTTGCTTTCGGATAAAAATGATTAGACTTGTATATTCTATCAAAGTATTCACATCTCTTTTTCTAATTCTATTTTTGTAATTATACAAAAATCATTATATTTTCTTTCTTTTTATCAATTAAACAGTAACTTTTAGAACTTTTTTATAATCTTTTTTCTCTCACCACTTTCAAACACTATTAAAAATTAATTGGGTGAATAACGTCATCCAAATATACAGATGAACAGTAACATTTTTTTTCTCTCCTCCAGTCATAACTACTCAAAACCATTTTTTATAATATGCACAACCTACTCACATAAAAATATAGAATAAGTTGTGAATGCTCTAAGTAGTAACATTTTTTTAAGTTATACTTGTGTTTCTGGACGATAGAGTCATATAATATAATTGTATTTTCTAGCGATAGACCTGTACACGTACTATCGTGTAACGAACGTTGCTTTCTTCACTTAGCTGGTTTAAATCTTAGTGCTACACAATCTTTCACATATTCGAAACTATGTTTGCTACGAAACCACTACCACCAAGTGTTTTACATGCGGACACCCTTCAAGTACAAATAGTACAAACTAATTAAAAATGCACTTCCTAAAATAAAAAAGCATTCACATGATATCATACACATTTTATTCTAAGTCTCGGTTCTTAAATAATTAATTGAATCTGGTTCTTTGTCTATTTCAAGAGAATATGTCAACATGATATTATGAATGAAACCAAAAGGTGACCTTTTTTATCGGTTGATTGAATCAAGAATATAATTTGGGCAAGCAATGCCACGTGGAGGAAATAACTAAAATTTATTGTATGGTCCAATTTCAAACACACAGGAGGAATCTATTGATATTCTTATCATATCAAATCCATATCTACCAATTTACAACTTTAGAGGCATCCGGTATTACTACTTTATTAACAAATAGCTTTATGGGTTCATTTATTTTATTTTTATTTTGCAATTATGTGTAGTCAAAATGCCATTTATCGAAAATAATTATGAAAGAAAGTGTAATCGATCTTTCAAGATTCATTGATTAACTTGTTAGATTCATATGTTAAAAAACAAAGAAGAGAATTTCAACTTTTATAAGAAAAAATAGTAAAAAAAAATTTAACATTTGGAATAAAAATTTACCAAAGCTGTTAATATATCGTTTCAATTATTAAAGAGTTTAAATGAAAGAAGTTAGTCAATTTGAAACGTACAAGGTTAAGTTCTAGTTTAATTCCCGCAACTTCTTTGCTAAGGTTTCGCTTTATATTTTGAAATTTAAAACTGATCGTGTAAACCATACTAACTGATTAATATTTATTATTTTTCTGAATATGCACTAATGTATATGTATCATAGACCATCCTTATAGTTAAAAAACCAATTCAAAATTAAACTTATAATAAAGTAAAATTTGGTCCAAAACCGCTAAAGTAGCAACCTAACTTGACCAGTTTGTTATATTGTTTTTCGAAAAAAATAATTAGTTGTTCACCTTATAATTTTCGCCAAAGCAAACACAAGCCAATGACCATAGTTAGACGTGGTGGAAACAAAAAAACAAGTGCAAGTTCCAATTGGTGGGGCCACACAAAAAATGGATAAACGCATGGACGCTAGAGGTGAGACACACTAAGCATAATCACGAACAGGCGCAACATCTTGAGGGTCATCCAACCCTAGACAAAGAAAGGACGATGTGGTAGCTTACACATCAGAACATTAACCCACAAGACATATTGTCAACCGACAGGGAGCAGAACCCCAACAACGTGTCGAGCTGAAATACATTATACAATGCATGAGCAAAATTGGGTCAATTACCATTTTACGAGATGTGTTCAACCTCTTGCGATCACACGATTATATTTACTACCGCTAGGCAAATGAAACTGACGAGATGGTATAAGATGTTTTCTTTATCCAACGGATATCGCACAAGTTGTGGCGTGCCATCCCGCATTTGTTGTTGATGGACGCCACGTACAAGTCGAACCAGTACAAATTTTTGCTCGTTCAGAGTATTGGTGTTACATTGACATACCTCTCGGTTTGTATTGTCCATGCGTTACTAACCAATGAACACGAGGACACATTCGCCCTGACGATCGTGTAACCAATAGAGACATCGTCTTTGATAAAATGCAATCACCGATAGAGACATCAATGATAGAAGAGTTTAAATCAAAGAAATTAATTCAATTTGAAATGTACACGGTTAAGTTCTAGTGTAATTCCCACAACTTCTTCACTGACGTTTCGCTTTACGTTTTGAAATTTAAAACTGATCGTGTAAAATCGTACTCACTGATTAATATTTATTATTTTGTGAATATGCAGTAATGTATATGTATTATATGCATAAACCATCCTTATTGTTAAAAAAACAATTCAGAATTAACTTATAGTAAAGTAAAATTGGTCCAAAACCGCTAAAGTAGCCAACCTAACCCAACTTGTTTGTTATATTGTTTTTTGAAAAAAATAATTAGTTGTTCTAACTTACAACTTTCGTCAAACCAACAAAATCAGACTATAAACACCTCTATACTTATGACTCAAAGACTAAATCTTTAAACGCTTTTGAATGTTAGGGTCTGTAATTCAGAAAAGTGTGACGGCACAACTTGTTGCCCGTCTACCTTCTGTTTTGATATAACTTGACAAGTTTTTTTTTTTTGAAATTTATGTAAGCATTTAACTTTTAAAATAATAATAATAATAATTTAGTCAATAATGAATATACTTATCGTATTTTGTATTTTTTGAGTCGTGTTAAACTTACCATATTAAAGCACTGATTTTCAACTTATCACATCACTATTAGGCTGTGGGGTATAGGGCGGGGGTTGGGGCGTGGGTCGGAGGGCAACGTCGGTGTTACCACCCCGGGTGGGCATGGCTTATGGCGTGGCCCCTTGGGCGGGGCTTTGGCACCCGGCGTTGGGCGAGGCTACCCAACTGAGGTGGCGGGTTTTAATTGGCCAACATTATAGGCGGGTTGACCAAGCGGTTGACCGGTTGAATTTAAAAAAAAGAAAAATATACACGTGGCCTAGCCACGCGGCCTAGCCACGCCCCACCATACCCACCAAATTGTGGTGTGACCGGCGATGCCCCTCTATTGACACGTGTCGACCCACGCCTCCCACCCCCGCCCCACCATACCCCACGGTCTTATTATGTCGTTTTCATACTTAATCGCACTAATTTGATGTTTTCATTCTAATGAAAATTTAGGGGTGGGGCTACGTGAAAATTTAGTCAACCCTACTTCTTTTCATGAATCGTCTTCAAAATAAGATTCATGTAAAACGTCTCCTCTCTGTATGATACGGCCAAATTTCTTTTATGTCCTTTCCAAAATGTAGGTGTGCCCCAAAGGATTAATCTCTAAATACTTTTCTTGGTGATTTTTTCACTTTGACTTTTTTTAGTAAATTTGTAATTTCTAAAAAACTTACATTTAAATAATTTTAAGACAAAATCAAAGAAAATGAAACTTGCTATACTGGTTAATGCTGGTAAAAGCAAAATGGTTTTAAAAACTAATTAGTTTAATCTCTTAATTTCTTAACGACTTTAGGTATTTAGTTTAATCTCTTAATTTCTTAACGACTTTAGGTATTTAGCACTTAAACCTTTTCCCTCTCTTATTTAAACATATATATTTAAGGGGATAATAATGGTACATCCAAAATCTTATTTTTCATGTGATTTGATTGTATACGGGTCGTATAAAGGTGTACGACTCGTATATAATGTGGCAAAATAAGATTCGAGTGCATTGTATAGATGTTGACCATGGGTTATATCACCCGTATACTCTTATATGAGTCGTATATTTGCAATTTTTTAATTTTGTTAGATTTGACGTAAGATTCCTCGGTTCACTCCGAGTTATTTGATTTGACATAATATTTCTCGTTATGTGCGTCAATTATTTGACTAGGCATAATTTTCCTTGTTATTTGCACTAATTATTTAACTAGATATAATATTCTTCGATATGCATGTCAATTATTTTATAAGACATAATATACTGTCAAAACCTACAATATAAATGACTATAAGCTTCTTCGTATTCATTTTCATTTAATTTTTCTTCATATCTATCCAAATTTCTCTATATTCAAGTTATCTTAGCTACGAATGTCTTTTTTGGATAACAACTATTTGTTTGGTGGTGAGTCTACTAACAAGTCATCTCAGGGGACCTATGATTTACATCAAGATACCAATTCGGGGTTCGGGATGTTTGATTTAAATCAGGGGTCGTATTATACCAATCAAGGGATTGAAACGTTTGATTAAATAAGCATCAGTGGAGGTGTCATATGATACCCATTAGTGGACTTATGGTGTTGAACATCCTAACGAGTGTGGGTTTCTTGAACCTAAGAAAGAGATAGTGTCTGCTAGTGAAAACCTTCTCGAGGGGACTAGTGATGAGGAGCCTAGTGTGTTTCAAACAAATATGTATAACATTTCTATACTTATTTGTCTTAATTTTAATAGAATTGTAGTCTAACCACAAAGCTGTTTTCAGAGATTCGTCACCTTAGGAAATTTGGTGAATTGGTGTGTTTTGGAAGGACGTTACAATACTCAACGAACGAAGTCAAATGAGGACGACCCTTACAGAATATAGCTTAAATGTGATTGTGGCGGCAAACACAAGCCAACACCCATAGTTAGACGTGATGGAACCAAAAAAACAAGTGCACGTTCCAATAGGTAGGGGTACACAAAAAGTGGATAAATGCATGGACGCTAAAGGTGAGACACGTTAAGCAACCATGAACATGCCCAATATCTAAAGGTGAGACAACGAAAGGACCATGTGGTAGCTTACACATCAGAAGATTAACCCACGAGACATATTGTCAACCGAAAGGGAGCAGACCCCCAACAACATGTCTAGCTGAAATATAATATACAATATACAAGGCACGAGCAAAATTGGGTCAATTACATAGTACAAGTTCTTTTCAACCTCTTGCGCTCAAACTATTATATTTACTACCGCCAGGCAGATGAAACAAACGACATGGTACAAGATGTTTTCTTTATCCATCAGATATCGCACAAGTTGTGGTGTGCCATCCTGCATGTGTTGGTGATGGACGCCACGTACAAGAAGAACTAATACAAATTGTTGCTCGTTCAGGTTATTAGTGTTACGTCAACATATCGCTCGGTTTGTATTGTCCATGCGTTACTAACCAATGAACAAGAGACACATTCGAGTGGGTACTAGAGAAGTTGAAATGTACACTGAACACATGTTTGGAGCCTCGCGTTATAGTAACTGGTAGAGACAACGCCCTAAAGAACTGATGTGTCGTATGTATAGAAATATTAACTATTTTAGGCCGTTTTTTAACACAAAATCAAGCTTTAAATTCATAGATTAGGTGCATTATAATCACTTCTGCAACACGATAGGGCAAGTGCGCCCACCTTTAGCATAGTATAGCGAAGGTAAGATACCCAGATCGTCCAAGGACACAAGAGCTTTCAATACCAAAAATACTATCAATGTCTAGTCATACAAAAAATTGAGTTTTGTAAAAAGCTTTTAAATATAAAAACAAAGCAAATGAATTTAAACGAAAACAATAACAAGAAGAATCACTTGGATATGATTCCCCAATATATTTTCTAAATTAACTTCTTTATTAAGGACTTTTCAAGAGATCATTATATGAAAAAAAAAAACATATGTTCTCTCGGGTACACTATGAAAGAACCCACCTAAAGTTGTTCTATGAAGAAAAAGAATTTGTATGCTATTAGTGCCATAAAGTAGTAGGTTTCCTTTTTGGTCAAACATTACCCTCGGCTATATTGGTCAGACGTAGTAAGGCGACCATCCTGCAAAGCCAGAAAAAATATTAAATAAGTTTTAATTATAAGAGATTAGACCCATTATCTACTATGACTTCCTTGATTTGGTGTTATCTTCTCAAGGGTAGTAGGAATGTAAAAACCAAGTCATTGCACATTGAATATACCACCTCTCCGTGCAAGACAATAGTTTAACCCAAACCACACTTATAACCCTTTTCCAAGTAGTTAACGAGTATTTATAAAGACATAAAGACACACATGCTTGAATCGAAAACACAAAGTAATGGATGGACTAAAACTCACTTTCAATATAACAAAATCATATTCAAAGTTATAACACGCACCAAATGAAAAGTCGAAAACAAAGAAATTAAAAAGACATTAAAGGTTCATCTTCAACAAGTGATTCAAGAACTTTAGCCAAGAATGACCATAATGGTGAACATCATCAAGCTTGCATGTATGAAAAAGTTAATCAACAAGATTGAATTGTTATAAATATAAGTTCTTACAATCTTGGATCCTAAGAAAATCCAAACTCTATATAAGATGGAAATGTGGTGGAAAGTGGTAGTGAGTGAGAGAGAGTTGGTGCCAAAGGATGGCTCAAATGGAGGCCTTAAAGCTTTATTTATTGGCTTATCAAGAGGTGAGACCCGGCCATGTGTGTCACACCCCAACCGATGGCGGAAACATCAGAGCGCGGCACTAGGCGAATCAGATTGCTCAAGAGACATCATAACAACTATTAAGCGACAATATCTAAACATTTAACATCCCATACTATTAAACAATACAATCCAAAATAATTATTACGATATTAAGCAAATCTCTTAAACATAACATCCGTTTCGATCTCCCCTAGATTTTTATTACATGATTTTCTAAGCAAAACCTAAATCTAAGCATCCAAATAAATATCCTCAACCTGCCACATATGTTAAAATAAATGTCAATACAATTAAGTAAAGGTGAGCATACATGTTTGCGTACATAATAGATATAACAAGCGTTTAGCATACACCGCATGACATACGTAACAGTTGTGAACTATGTAACTACTCAGATTCAAGTAAACCAACAAACCGCGATTGATCGAGGCATGCAAACAAGTGTTCACATCCTAAAAGAGAAAATAAACGAGAAATGAAAATGCGAGCCTTAACAACCCCGGGCCTCTGGGTGGCGGGTCAACCTCTAGTATACTATCATGTTAAGAGTGACGTACAAGCAATCAAGTAATACATACAATTCAGCAGATTCACGTATAGTCATGTAATAGCGGGATTGTGAATAAGAGTTGAGTTGTGTGATGTGTTTGATATACGAACATATGTGACACCAAAAGTGCGTTAAGCGTAAAAGGGGTTCAAGTATACTCATTGTTGGTGCGTTTCGGGAGAGATGAGGGATATGAGAAGAGTTGCGAAGAGTGCCGGATCAGCCTGTAAGCGAACAGAAGTGCATCAGTCTTCCGAGTTGCTGAAACGGTTACGATTTGAGAGATGAGCAGACAAGTTCGGGTGAACTTGTACCTTTGGGTACAAGATCGGGTGAACTTGTGTGCCTGGACCTACTGTGAGACAAGTTCGGGCGAACTTGTCAAATTTCCTGAGAAACTAGACAAGTTCGGACGAACTTGTCTTATTTGGTGATTGGTGATAGAAGTTCGGGCGAATTTGTTCTGATTCTTTGGAATCAGTACAACTTCGGGCGAACTTGTGTATGTTTGATGAAGATTTGGTCAAGTTCGGTCGAACTTGGTCACCACACTGGTGACAAGTTCGGGCGAACTTGCTGCTTTCCGAGCGAACTTAACTCTTTTGGCATCCAAATCGTGCGTTTTCACGTCGTTTGCTGAGGAAATCGAGTGTCCATCCCTCCAACCTTAGGCTACTGAGCAAAAAAAAGGCTGAAGAGGTCTTTTGGAGTGAGTTTTAGCCATTTTACAGAAACTCGGACTAATCCGGGCGAACTTGAAGGTTCGAACAGTTTAGTCCAGTTTGTGCAAAGTGACGACTTCGTCCTTGTGCTTCTGGATCTGAGATCTAGCTTGACAACGCCTCGTTCCACTTCAAAGTGAACGAAACATACGTCGTTTAGTGCGAATATTGTGTAAAATCAATGTTTTAAAGGTTTTACTCAGATCTAAGCATTAGATCTGAGTGAAAAACTAAAGTTTTGCATAAAAAGATGAAGATTTTCTTTAGCAGAAGAGATTTGATGAAAAAGAAGGCAAGGCCTTGTGCAAAATCGTTGTTGAACATTGTCGTAGTTGAAAACAGGTGGAATATTACTTAGAACACAAAAGGTTTCAGTTTTGGGGAGCTCCGGGCGAACTTGCAGCAAGTTCAAATGAGAAGAGGAGCTGGGTATTCATAGGTGAAGATGAAAGGTGAGCTGGAACATCAAGTTCGGGCGAACTTGTAACAAGTTCGGGCGAACTTGTTACAAGTTCGGGCGAACTTGTGTGTTTCTTGCGTTTAGGAGACAAGTCCTGGCGGACTTCTAGTTTTTGAAGAATGACTGGGCTCAGACAAGTTCGGGCGAACTTGTGATATAAAAGTTTGGCCGAGTTTTGTTCGATTACTTCGTGTTACGAGTTCGTTTGGCGATTCGGTTCGTACTAGATAGTTATATTAAGCGTTTTAGCGAAGCGATAAGCGTTATATTAACATTGATTTGAGAGAGAGCGAGTTATGAGAGTGTGCGAGCGTTTTAGCGATATTAAACCATAACATAAACAAGTATAACACATATAAAACATAATCCCACATAATTAACTGCGTTTTGCGATGCGATGAGGTAATCGATGCGATGGCACCAGTGTTTATTAAACAACAACACACTCGGCTCGTATAGTAGCATAGTTAGTTGTGATTGCATTGAATTAGCGATTAATAAGCGATTAAATGCGATATAGATGTGACAAAAATGTAATTCCATTAATCATAACCTTTTCATAATCCAAATCTCAGAATACAAATGATAAGTATAAACAAAATACACGAAAAGGAATAAGTAAATAACAACGAAAAATTGGAGTTGTTACAATCTCCCCTACTTTAGTAAATTTCGTCCCGAAATTTAAGTAGTGTCCGTAACAAAGAGGTGCGGATATTTGGCCTTCATGTCACTTTCCAGTTCCCAAGTGAACTCGGCACCGCGTTTGCCTTCCCATCGGACCTTTACGATAGGCATGCAAGAGCGCCGTAATTTCTTGGTTTCTCGGTCCATGATTTCAACAGGCTTTTCCACGAAATGCAGAGTCTCATTTATTTGCAAGTCCTCGAGGGGGACGTGGATATTTTCTTCAGCTAGGCATTTCTTGAGGTTCGACACGTGGAAAGTCGGATGAACGTTGTTAAGTTCCGCCGGTAGTTCGAGTCGATAGGCCACTTTGCCGATCCTTTCCAGAATCTTAAAGAGACCTACGTATCGTGGTGCTAGCTTTCCTTTCTTCCCGAAGCGGATCACTCCTTTCCAAGGAGCAACGTTTAAGAGCACGTGATCTCCCACTTCGAACTGTAGGGGCTTGCGGCGTTTATCGGCATAACTCTTTTGACGACTCCGAGCTTTCAAGAGATTGTCTCTGATCTGGAGGATCTTGTCTATCGTTTCTTGAATCAGCTCGAGACCGGTGATTTGTGCTTCGCGATCTCGTGCCATGCAATAGGCGATCGACATTTTCTTCCATACAGCGCCTCAAAAGGAGCCATTTGAATACTGGTGTGATAACTATTATTGTACGAGAATTCAATTAAAGGTAAATGTGTATCCCAATTACCACCGAAATCTGTGATGCACGCATGAAGCATGTCTTCGAGGGTGCGAATCGTGCGCTCGGTCTGACCGTCGGTTTGAGGATGAAAAGCGGTACTGAGATTGAGAGTAGTACCGAGAGCGGATTGAAAAGTCTCCCAGAGACGTGAGGTAAAGCGACCGTCGCAGTCAGTGATGATTTCACGAGGCATCCCATGTCGACACATGACTTCGTCGGTATAGATTTGTGCTAAACGTTCTACCTTAAAGTCTTCTCGTATAGCAATACAGTGGGCAGATTTGGTAAGACGATCAACGATAACCCAAATGCTATCGTGACCAGAGGAAGTGCAAGGAAGTTTCGTAATAAAGTCCATAGCTATGCTCTCCCACTTACACATCGGAATTTCGGGTTGTTCGAGCAAGCCAGAGGGCCTTTGATGTTCGGCTTTAACCTTCGAATAAGTTAAGCACTTTGAGACGTAAACGGCGATATCCTTTTTCATGCCCGGCCACCAATACTTAGGATGAAGGTCCTGGTACATTTTGTCGGCTCCGGGGTGAATGGAGTATCGAGATTTATGGGCTTCGGTCATTAGCAGTTCACGAAGATTGTCACGATTAGGAATCCAAAGACGATCGAGATAGTAATAAATACCATTAGGTTTGACAACGAGCTGAGTTTCGGCACCACATTTCATTTCCTCTTGCAGGGTATTCTCGTTAAAACAAGAAAACTGGGCGGAGCGAATCATGATTTCGAGATCATTCAAAGCTTGAGAGTCGCGAACACTATACACATAGCTTCGTCGACTTAGAGCATCGGCTACGACGTTTGCTTTGCCAGGATGGTAGCATATCTCGCAATCGTAGTCGTTGAGAAGTTCAACCCATCGGCGTTGGCGCATGTTCAGTTCCTTTTGATTGAAGATATGTTGTAAGCTCTTATGGTCGGTGAAGACCGTACACTTAGTACCGTAAAGGTAGTGTCGCCATATCTTCAATGCAAAAACAACTGCACCGAGTTCGAGATCATGGGTTGTGTAGTTTTTCTCGTGGATCTTGAGTTGTCGAGATGCATACGCGATAACCTTGTCTCGTTGCTAAGAACACAACCAAGGCCAAAATTAGAGGCATCATAATAAACAACAAATTCGTCGTTTCAGTTGGGAAGAGCGAGTACAGGAGCATTGCATAGCATATGCTTGAGAGTCTGAAAGGCTGCCTCTTATTTGGAATCCCAAACAAAAGGCTTGTCTTTATGAGTCAAAGCGGTAAGCGAAACGACGATTTTCGAGAAGTCGGTGATGAATCGACGGTAGTTACCCGCAAATCCAAGAAATGAACGGTTTTCAGAAGCATTCTTTGGTGTAAACCAACTCTTGACAGCTTCAATCTTTGCAGGGTCGACGTGAATTCCTTGACTATTAACGATGTGGCCGAGAAATTGGACTTCTTCGAGCCAGAATTCACATTTAGAGAACTTAGCATAAAGACGATTACCTTGAAGAAGTTTGAGGACTAAACGGAGATGGGGTGCGTGTTCGTCTCTCGACTTCGAGTAGATAAGGATGTCATCGATAAACACAATGACGAAACGATCTAAGAAAGCTTTACACACACGGTTCATCAAATCCATGAAGACCGCGGGTGCATTGGTAAGATCAAAGGGCATGGCCACGAATTCGAAATGGCCATAACGAGTACGAAAGGCGGTTTTTAGAATATCTTCTTCCAATACGCGTAACTGATGATAACCGGAACGTAAATCGATCTTGGAAAAACAAGTAGCACCTTGAAGCTGATCAAATAAGTCATCGATTCGAGGAAGAGGGTAGCGGTTCTTTATCGTGAGTTTGTTAAGTTCACGATAATCGATGCACATTCGGAACGTCCCATCTTTCTTTTTCACAAAAAGAACGGGTGCGCCCCAAGGTGAAGTGCTCGGGCGTATGAAACCTTTATCAAGAAGCTCTTGAAGTTGGCTTGATAGCTCGCGCATCTCTGATGGTGCGAGATGATAGGGAGCTTTTGCAACGGGAGTAGCACCGGGAATCAAATCGATACGGAATTCAACATCACGAGTAGGGGTAAACCAGGTAAATCGTCGGGAAAAACTTTGGGAAATTCACAAACAACGGGTACATCTTTCCAGGTTTTTTTCTTTCTCCAGGTTCACGATATGGGCTAGGAAGGCAACGCATTGCTTTTGCAGATGCTTGCTCGCTTGAGTACATGACATAAGCATCAACTCCTTTGAGGGAGTTTCACCATAAACATGGAGTTGATCACCGTTAGGGAGAGGAAAGTGAATCATTTTATCGAAGCAAACAACTTCAGCATGGTTTTCATGAAGAAAATCCATACCTACTATGATATCGAAGCTACCTAACTGCATAGGTATGAGATTGATCGAGAAGACATGGTTGTTGAGATCGAGAGTACAACCACGTAGGACAGAGGTGACGGTAACAGTTTTTCCGGTTGCGACTTCGACATCGAAAGTCTTTGGGAGTTTAGCGCGTTTACATTTTAAAACCTTTTCGAATTTTAACGATACAAAACAATTATCGGCACCAGTATCAAATAAACATGAAGCATAAATACCATTGACAAGGAACATACCGTTGACAACAGTGTTGTCGTTCTGAGCCTGGCGATGATTGAGGTTAAAGGCTCGTCCACGCGCAGCCTGTTGTTGCTGCTGAGGCAGTGGTGGTGGCTGCTGCTGAGGCTGAGGCTGAGGCTGCTGTTGCTGCGGCTCTTGTTTGATAGCTCGATTAGGGCAGACATTACTGAAGTGGTTTGGGTCCCCACATGTGTAGCAAGCACGGGCCTTTGGGGCTGGCGCTTGCTGCTGGTACTGCTGCTGATTACCCTGAGGAGTGCGAAGGGGGAGCTGGTACAGCTGGTGCTGTAGGGCCTGAGGAGCTGATTGACGCGGGCCGGAACGGCAACTAACAGTAAAATGGCCGTAGATGTTGCAGTTGGTACAGAAACGACAATTGCCTCCAACCACATGGTAATAGGTGCATTTTGGGCACAAAGGATGAAGGCCAGTATACGCATGCTTTGCCGGCGGTGCGTTTGGTGCTGCAGACTGTAGCGGCTGAGGGTTCTGGGGTGCGGTGAGGGCAAAGTTCTTGCTCGGGTTTTCCCTTTTGCGACCTCGGTGGCTAGACTTTGACTCTCGAGACTGATCGGTAGGAGTTGCTGATTCGGTGATAGCTTGGTTTGCGACTTTGCTGTGGTTCTTGGAATAACCAGATTGAACCCGTTTGTCATTGATATCTGCAGCTAGCTGGTAGGTCTCCTCAATAGTAGCAGGGCGTGCTGCTTGAACAAAGTCAGCGACGCAGTCGGGCAGAGCGTTGAGGTACTTCTTGATTGCTTTCTCGGTCGTGTCCACTTGACTGGGACAAATAATGCTCAGCTGTTTGAAACGAGCTGTTAGACCAGCATTGTCGGGTCCGTCTTCCTTAATTCCCCAAAACTCGTTCTATAATTTCTGGATTTCATAGGGAGGACAAAATTCTTTGATCATGATTGCCTTAAGTTCCTCCCAGGTGAGTCCGTATGCTTCATCGTTTACCCTCTTGTTACACTCCGCGGTCCACCAGTCGAGAGCCCTGGACTCGAAAACGCCGGTAGCGTTAATAGTGGGAAGGGGTTCGGGTCACCCACTCTGACGAAATGTGACCTCGAGGGCATCAAACCAGTGAAACCTGGCACTTGGTCCTTCAGTGCCTGAGAAAGTAAGGGGTCCACAAGCTTTGAACTGCTTAAAGCTGAAGGAAGTCTTGGGTGTGTCGGCTTTGGAATCGACCGATGAATTGCTGCTGGCGGCATGGATCTCGTTGACATCTCGGGATAACTTTAGCCATTTGCTTGGCTACCAGAGAAGCGATGCGCTTATCGGCGTTGTTGCGCTGGATGTTCCTCCGTGTGTGAGATCCCATAGAAGACATCTACACAAAGGATTTGATTGGATGAGATTTGATTATGACAGGTTTATGTTCAAAAAAGTTTATTATTATTATTATACAGTTAAGGCATATAACACATAGACAAGTATCCACATAAGCACGTAAGCACATAAGCACATAATCACATAAGCACATAAGCACATATTTTGCACGTATTCATCTTCAAACTAAAACATGCGTAGCGCGTATGAGATGCGATATAATAGCGTAAATAGCGAGTAGAGCTGCGTATGAGACACGAATGTCCTCATGGACGTAGGCGAGTTGAGCGATTAGTTTGGTTGGTGAATTAATTAGCGTTTTAGATTGAGTTGTGCGAGTAGTGCATATATCGATGGAGCGTAAGAGCGATAAATTGAGAAATCGAATAAGCGTAAAAATCCATAAATTTAAACACATAAATAATAAATAAACTCGATGATGCATAAAATCGATGATTATAGGTTTAAATCAATTGGGAGCGTCCTGGGTTTTGAGACAGCGACTACCCAAAGTGATTCGAAGATTTTCTGAGTTCGGACACACGATTTGGCCTAATAGGAAAATGCTCTCACCATACAACGGTTAACGGCATTTACCCTTCTAGTTACGTCGTGCTCCGAGTCATCGAAGTAATCGAGACTTTGGTGAGATTGAAAATCGAGGAGTAGAACTAGTTATTAAGATGCGGGTTTCACCCCTAACTTAACAATATCATTCCTAGTTGTGGTTATGCTCACAGATCATATCGGGAGCTCCACTAGATAGAGACGGAGATTTTCGTCGAGGTTTGGATATCACTCCTAACTCAACGAAGGTATCTCGTGCGAGAGAGAATGCGCGGAGTGAATGATCTCATCGAGAGTTCTTGGTTTTCACACCTAATCTCGACTTGATCACTCGTTTTGTGTGATACGAGCATTCTTCAGCGTGTATTGTGGTTGCTTTAGGAAAAGCAATGTTTAAAAGTTCGTGTCGAAGGATTCTGGTCAAGTTCGGGCGATCTTGGCATCGACCTGATGTCAAGTTCGAGCGAACTTGTCTAATCCCAAGCGGACTTGTTGTTGTTGAGAGGACAGACAAGTTCGAGCGAACTTGATCAAGTCCGGGAGAACTTGATCATTTTCGAGCGAACTTGTCCCCCAAGTTCGGGCGACTTGTCTGTTCGTATGATTTTTCAGCGTTAATCGATGCGTAACAGTATGATTTGGTATCCTAATTATAGTCCAAGGCAAACATGGCAATTCTACCTAAATTCCCTATAGTTATGGCTCCGATACCAATCTGTCACACCCCAAACGACGGCGGAAACATCGGGCACGGCACTAGGCGAATCAGATTGCTCAAGAGACATCATAACAACTATTAAGCGACAATATCTAAACGTTTAACATCCCATACTATTAAACAATACAATCCAAAATAATTATTACGATATTAAGCAAATCTCTTAAACATAACATCTGATTCGATCTCCCCTAGATTTTTATTACATGATTTTCTAAGCAAAACCTAAATCTAAGCATCCAAAGCAATATCCTCAACCTGCCACATATGTTAAAATAAATGTCAATACAATTAAGTAAAGGTAAGCATACAGGTTTGTGTACATAATAGATATAACAAGCGTTTAGCATACACCGCATGACATACGTAACAATTGTGAACTATGTAACTACTCAGATTCAAGTAAACCAACAAACCGCGATTGATCGAGGCATGCAAACAAGTGTTCACATCCTAAAAGAGAAAATAAATGAGAAATGAAAATGCGAGCCTTAACAACCCCGGGCCTCCGGGTGGCGGGTCAACCTCTAGTATACTATCATGTTAAGGGTGGGGTACAAGCAATCAAGTAATACATACATTTCAGCAGATTTCACGTATAGTCATGTAATAGTGGGATTACGAATAAAAGTTGAGTTGTGTGATGTGTTTTGATATACGAACATATGTGACACCCAAAAGTGTGTTAAGCGTAAAAGGGGTTCAAGTATACTGACTGTTGGTGCATTTCGGGAGAGATGAGGGATCTGAGAAGAGTTGCGGAGAGTGCTGGATCATCCTGTAAGCGAACAAAAGTGGATCAGTCTTCCGAGTTGCTGAAACGATTACGGTTTGAGAGATCAGCAGACAAGTTCGGGCGAACTTGTACCTTTGGGTACAAGTTCGGGCGAACTTGTGTGCCTGGACTTACTGTGAGTACAAGTTCGGGCGAACTTGTCAAGTTTCCTGAGAAACTAGACAAGTTCGGACGAACTTGTCTTATTTGGTGATTGGTGATACAAGTTCGAACGAACTTGTTCTGATTCTTTGGAATTAGTACAACTTCAGGCGAACTTGTGTATGTTTGATGAAGATTTGGTCAAGTTCGGACGAACTTGGTCACCACTCTGGTGACAAGTTCGGGCGAACTTGCTGCTTTCCGAGCGAACTTGACTGTTTTGGCATCCAAATCGTGTGTTTTCACGTCGTTTGCTGAGGAAATCGAGTGTCCATCCCTCCAACCTTAGGCTACTGTGCAAAACAAAGGCTGAAGAGGTCTTTTGGAGCGAGTTTTAGCCATTTTATAGAAACTCGGAGTAATCCGGGCGAACTTGAAGGTTCGAACGGTTTAGTCCAGTTTGTGCAAAGTGACGACTTCGTCCTTGTGCTTCCGGATCTGAGATCTAGCTTGACAACGCCTCTTTCCACTTCAAAGTAAACGAAACATACGTCGTTTAGTCCTAATATTGTGTAAAATCAATGTTTTAAAGGTTTTACTCAGATCTAAGCATAGATCTGAGTGAAAAACAGAAGTTTTGCATAAAAAGATAAAGATTTTCGTAAGCAGAAGAGATTTGATGAAAACGAAGGCAAGGCCTTGTGCAAAATCGTTGTTGAACGTTGTCGTAGTTGAAAATGGGTGGAATATTACTTAGAACACAAAAGGTTTCGGTTTTGGGGAGCTCCGGACGAACTTGCAGCAAGTTCAAATGAGAAGAGGACCTGGGTATTTATAGGTGAAGATGAAAAGGTGAGCTGGAACATCAAGTTCGGGCGAACTTGTATCAAGTTCGAGCAAACTTGTTACAAGTTCGAGCGAACTTGTGTGTTTCTTGCGTTTAGGAAACAAGTCCGGGCGGACTTGTAGTTTTTGAAGAATGATTGGGGCTCAGACAAGTTCGGGCGAACTTGTGATATACAAGTTCGGCCGAACTTGACCTAGTGGCCAAGTTTTGTTCGATTATTTCACGTTACGAGTTCGTTTGGCGATTTGGTTCGTACTAGATAGTTATATTAAGCGTTTTAGCGAAGCGATAAGCGTTATATTACCATTGATTTGAGAGAGAGCGAGTTATGATAGTGTGCGAGCGTTTTAGCGATATTAAACCATAACATAAACAAGTATAACACATATAAAACGTAATCCCACATAATTAACTGCGTTTTGCGAGCGATGAGGTAATCGATGCGATGGCACAAGTGTTTATTAAACAACAACACACTCGGCTCGTATAGTAGCATAGTTAGTTGTGATTGTGTTGAATTAGCGATTAAATGCGATATAGATGTGACGAAAATGTAATTCCATTAATCATAACCTTTTCATAATCTAAATCTCGGAATACAAATGATAAGTATAAACAAAATACACGAAAAGGAATAAGTAAATAACAACGAAAAGTTGGAGTTGTTACAGTGTGCCTAGTGAGGCACGATTTGCCATTGACTTTTGCATTTGTCTATTTGTGACAACTGTAACAGTTGGCTTTTGAGTGAGACACACCCACGTGCATGGCAGTCTATTTTGTCTTCTTGTGAAAGTTGTAAGAGTTGACTTTTTGAGTGAGACACGCCCCCCTGTGCTTAGTGAGGCACATCCCCATACCTCACTTTTAACCACGTTTTCAAATTCGTCTTTGCGAGTTACCCAAGATTCATATATTATGGTCCCCGTAACTCATTTCCTAGCTCGAGAGATGCTTATGTGAAGTTTTTAGGATTTTTCGTCATCTTTTAGCTTTCGTCTTGACTTGAGGAAGGCACGTGGAATGTCTAGGCAAGGCATGACCTAGGGGCATACTTAATCGGGCACAACTCTTGATTTTGGCACAAACTTGCTTCTTTTATTGTTTTTTGGATTTTTGCACTCGAAAATCAAAAGTAAACAAATAAAGGACTTATTTCTAAAATTCATTCAAGAAAACAATCAAAACGCGCTCTGATTGATATATATCAGAGAATATTTGTCATTCACTATGAAGGTGACACATATCGGAAAATATTAGTATAAGTTGCAAGCCAAGCTTTAAGACAACCATAGAGTGGGAGAAGTTTGTATATAGGTGGCCCGTATTGACTAATTCTAACACAACTGAGTCATACATTTATAACTATGACCAATTTTGTTGAATATTGCAGGACCAAAAGCGTGAAAGTAATTTTCCTAACTAATTCTCATATTAATCTGATTAACAACTATAATTATATCTATTTTTAGCAATTACTGGTTATTTGTAAAAAAAGGAATATTAGATTTTAATAATCCCAACTATTCACCGTTGGCCGCCAACAATCCCAACTTCAAAAATAACCACTGGCAGTCCCAAAGATTGACATATTGGCCACCAATGGACCCTGACTAACAGAACCCTAACGCCGTTAGTCTCCGGTCGCCGGAAAACCATTTTTAGCTAGAAAAAGGTTTCTAAAGGTCCGATCTAAGGTTACAAAGAGGTTTGGGACGAAGATGTTAAGTTTCCTGGCCACAAACTTGAGTTTTCAGGCCAAAAAGAAGTTTTCCGGCAAAAAAATGAGTTTTTCCGGCAACTTCAATAATTTGGGCTTTTACTAGAAAAGGTTTCTAAAGGTCCGTAATAAGGTTACAAAAAGGTTTGGGACGAAACTGTTGAGTTTTCGGGCCAAAAACGTTTTTCTGGAGACTAACGGCGTTAGAGTTCTGTTAGTCAGAGTCCATTGGATGCCAATATGTTAATAGTTGGGACCGCCGATGGTTATTTTTGAAGTTGAGACTATTGGCGGCCAACAACGAATAGTTGGGATTATTAAAATCTAATATTCCAAAAAAAAACTTGCTAGAATCACATAATCAAAGGCTTGTGTCATTATAGAGCGATCAACATCTCAACTTTAGTCAACGTACAACCAATAGGGTGGAGAGCCAACACTCACATTTGAAGAAACACCTTAACACAACAAACAACACACTAGACAGGGTTGCATCGTATGTCGGGCAAGTCCTAAAGGGACGAGAAAGAAAGATAAAACAAAGCTTTCAGAGAGGTAGGATTCGTGTCATAGATGATCACAACATACCTTTTTGATTGCTTACGAGGGAAGGTTTCTCATGCATGTATGGCTTTGTTAGTTGGTGAGATGAAAAAGGATAAATGTCCCCCAAGGTGCTAACACTATCTGCGACTGTCTTGTGTTCACCAACTATGGCTTCCCTTGTGCCCACCAGTTGTCAGCATATCCAAGGACAATGTTAACGTTAATGAAGAAATGGAACTCATTAAACAACAGTTACTTACCCAACTGATTATGGTGAAGAAGAGTCTCGCCAGCCATATAAGTGACGTTGGTGAGACCACTTTTTACGGTTCTAGCAGGTAGGTTATGAGGGGAGGTTGGGATTGGTGGAGGCGAATGTGGAACAGTTACGAGCTCAAATGAAGTGGGTGGTGGGCGGGATTGTTGCATAGTTGATTGTTGTTGGCTTGCCCATCCTTCCACGACCGGGCGCTCACGCACTAGCTGTGACACCGCCACCTCCAGATTCACCCCGTCGCAGAGTATTGTATATTTTCCCTTTTTTCAATATTTTGATGTAAAACATCGTAAATATTAATGTAAATTTTTATATTATTTTTCTGGATGTATACTCGTATTTTGGAATATGTATTTGATAATATTATTTAAATTTTGTATGCTGTGAAGTGTATACATAAAATTATATGAAAATTATGGTAATACTATTTATGACAAAACTTAAATGTATGTAATGTCATATTTTAATTCGTATGAGTAGATATATAAATAAAAATTATGCAATAATATAGTAAAAAAGAAATGTACTTAGATATCCCAACATGTGTTTTTTAACAAACTAACTGGCATACACGATACCCGACAGATAGTTACTCGAACTATACTCCACGGGTATTCGGTCAGGCATGAGATACGATTTTATCAGCGGGTATGGGACTTTTATGATCAATACTAGACCAAACCCATCCCATTGCTACCTCTTATTGTAGGTTCATGATGTTACAAAAATTGTGCATCATTGTTGATTGGAAATTTCTTGGAATACAAGACTTTTTGTATCGTGGCTTCATTGTTTTTTGCGACCGACGGAGGTGGTACAAGATGGTCAACAACTTAAGATAACATTTATGGCTCTCAATTGTTGTCCACATGGTCATGTTGTAACCAACAAATGAAACGAACGGTATAAAGACTTCGAATGTGAGAGACAATCAAGAAAATAGACACATATGAAGGAGCTAATGGAGAAACGTGTGGCTTTTTATGCAAGCTTAATTAAGCTAATAGACTAGTCATTTTTTTTTTCAATTTTATTATGTGGTTGTTATATACTAGCTAAAGTCTAGTTATACATGTTAATTGAAATTGACAATCATGATTTCATGTACTGAGCATTGAGAACCGTGATTCTCATTAACTTGGTATTGAAAACTATGATTCTCATTAATGTGTTCTTGATCATTTAATTATCAATCATAAATCAATATATAAACACAAATAAATTCTATGTATTTGGCCCAATATTTTCCGTTTAACCTTATGGCTAAAGTCTAATTATTTGAAATTGACAATCACGATTTTTGTGTACTTAGCATTGAGAAAGATGGTTCTCATTAATTTGGTATTGGAAATATGATTCTCATTAATTTCCTCCCGATCATTAAATGATCGATAATAAATAATTATGTAAAAATATAATTTCTATGTATTTTACTCAATATTCTCCTCTTAACCTTATAGTTAAAGTCTGATTATGTAATAATTATTTGAAATTGAAAATCCCGATTTTTATGTACTTAGCATTGAGAACGATGGTTCTCATTAATTTGGTATTGGAAGTATGCTTCTCATTAATTTGCTCTCGATTATTAAATGGTCGACAATAAATAAGTATATGTAAACAGTACAATTTCTATGTAGTTTGCTAAATATTTTCCTCTTAACCTTATAGTTAAAGTCTGATTATGTAAATTATTTGAAACTGACAATCATGATTTTTGTGGACTTAGCATTTAGAATCATGATTCTCATTAATTTGGTATTGAAAATTGTGATTCTATCTACGCTTATAATTTGTAAGTAATTTGTCCAATATTTTCTCTCTAACTTTATAGCTAAAGTCTAACCATGCAAATTATTTGAAATTGGCTACCATAATTTTTGTGCACTTACACCAAAAGGCGTAGGAGTGTGGAGGTCGAAGTGGTCTGATGTGGCTAAAACCCATGTTGTGGAACACTACGCCAGAGGAGCTTGGACCACGAGGGTGGTGGATTGGCATGGAGCTCTTCATGGTGAAGTCCCCATCCTATTATTAAGAACATAGTTTTTCAAAAACTAACCGTTGTAAATCGTCTACGTTTGTAATTTAAAAAAAATACTCATTTCTTACCTACTTTTCTACATGTATTCACATTACCGACTCGTTTCTTTCTCGATTCTCGCACACCTATACCCACTTTCCCGCCGTTTATTCACAGCTAGGCTACTTGTAGAACTCCAAGTGCGATTCTCGAGGCTAGTACATTGCAAAAGTATTGTCCAACGATCATTGAGGTGTGAAGTTCTAATCTTTCACCAAGCATAATTTTATCAAGGTGAATTTGTTTAGCTATTTAAAAACTTGAAAATGATTTATATCTTTAAAAATAGCATGAAGATGTACTAAATACGTTTAATGTGTAAGGCAATCTAAGAATAAGCGTTTAGGCCATAAGTATACACATTGCTTGATCATTTGATACACGTGTTACAGATGAAATTGTTGTAATAGAGCTGGCATGGTCACCATAGGAGAAAAAGCATAAAACTTGGCAGATGCCCAGTAGTAATCCCATTGGAGCAATGATGTGAGTATATAACGTGGGTGTACACTTAGGTGAAATGGTCCTGCTGAATGTCCTTGTAACATCCGTCAAAAACGGATTTACCAAACCCGCTCCGTTTATCAACCGAACAGTCAGTTAAAATTTTCGTTGCGAATTAAATGTTCAAAATAATTTTAAACGATACATAATCAATTATTATACGGGAATATATAGTTAGTTTTTGAAAAACTGTTAAAAATCACAAAATAAAAATATTTTGGTTCTGCCGGGTTTCGAATCCGGGTCAGTAACCGGTCCGACAACAACTTAACACACAACACACAAACCACTGCGCCACTGATGTCTTTTGTTAACCATTAAGATCATTTAATTGATATCATGACTTTACAAATTCAAAACCGGCGCCCAAAAGTTCAGTCGTCGGAAATCCCGGTAATCTCGCGAAACTTAACGTTTCTTTCAGTTATAACGTAAAACATAAACGCTACATCGGTTATAACCGACGTCTGAGTCCGCGACCAAAGTTATAACCGCGGGAGAAATTTAAACCAATGAATCCAGTTGGAAATCGGGCCAAATACATCGACGATTTGCCCTATAAAAACCACCTCGAACTTCTGCAAACCTTTTCGCTCAAAACCACACCCTTTCTCGGCGAAAACCCACTCGCCGGAATTCTTCTGTTTGTCGCCGGAAAACCGGGTTCTCCATTTCCGAGCCTTATTGAACCCCCTAAGCTTATACCGAAATCACCCATACCTTTTTCAAGCTTTCTGGAGACTCGCTGCTGCAAGACATTCGTCGCCGGAGCCTATTGCTGTCGCCGGAGTTCTGCCGGAAAACAGAGGAAGACAGTCGGTATACCTCTTCGCCTAATTTCTTTTTCTTTTCACTTATATCTCACCGTAATGAACTGAAACACGCTAAGAAACCGATTAAAACATTGAACCAGTCAGTTATCGATTCTGGTTAAAACTCAACGAAGAAGATGAAGTTCGGTAGTATATAAGTATAATTTAAATCAAGAAATAACTCGGATTAGACACACAGTCCAGCGGTGGACTGTGTGCACAATAAACACACAAAGGTCTTGAGTTCGAATCCTGTTCCACACACGCTGCGTAAATAAAAATGTTCTTTTTGTTAACTGAACCGGATTCATTTTATATATATGTTAAGTATATTAATAATCGGAAAAATAACCAAATTAGACACACAGTCCAGTGGTGGACTGTGTGTATGTTTAATCAAAGTGCACGAGTTCGAGTCCGGTCTTCTGCATCGACCCGGACAATTATTAAGCTTTTTAAATAAGTCAGAAATAAAAATAATTAATTTGTGTTTAAGTATAATAAAAATCATTTAAGTTAACAAGTTGTACACACAGTCCAGCGGTGGACTGTGTGTTATCATAACCCACAGGTCCCGGGTTCGAGACCTGTGGAGCGCACCGTCCGAATCAATTAAAACGTTTTTAAAATAAAAAGAATTTTCTGTTTAACTTAATTAATATATAAATATAATTAAAAACAGATATATGACGGGTTAGACACGTAGCTCAGTTGGTAGAGCTGCGTGCACGCGTACGGGAGGTCTCGGGTTCGAGCCTCACCCAGCGCACTTATATACACGACTCGAACCGGTCAACGGTCAGTCAACGGTCAAAGTCAAAGTCAACGGTCAGAAAAAGTCAAATTTTTTTATTATTTTTATTTAATTATTTTAATTAAAAATCAATTAAAAATACTTAAAAATAACATTTTTAAGGTTAGAAAATAGCCTTAAACTCACAAAAATACACCCAACAATCCTACTAAAATAGATTAATAAAATCCGTTTACTTACCGAACCATAATGATATTTATCTAGGTTAATCTCACTCGTGGTTAAAACCACTTTGCGTGCATTCAACATCATCAACCGAACGCACCCGCTGTGAGTGAATCGTACAACTCCCCCTTTTAAATTACACGTTTTGGGGTGTGTCATGTGTCTTAAAAATAATTAACTTGTTTATTTAAACTTGTGCCATACCATATCGTGATCTAAATTTAGATTGTTTATATTGTTGTGATTACTTATTTCATTTGTCAAATTATATGGAATTCATTCATTAAGCCCATCAGTTCCTCGTGGGAGACGAGTTGAACAACGCGTGCCTCAAAACCAATTCATTATTGTTCATGTGTGTATCATTGAGTTTATATTGTTTGTGGTTGTGTCATTCATATTATCATGTTTATACAATTCATTCATTAGGCCCATCAGTTCCTCGTGAGAGACGAGTTGAGCAACGCGTGCCTCTAAATGTTCCATTATTGTTCATGTGTGCTTTATTTAATATCTTATGATTGTTGAATAAGTTTACATCTATTTTTACTCATGTTTGGTTGTGCACATATTTCATAATCAATTTAAATAAACTTGTTCAAATGTTTTCCTTAGGATTCACTCGCCAACATTATGTTGATCCAAAAACCCTTTTACACATGATACAGGTGAACAGGTTGAAGCAAGGAAAACATAGGAAATGCCTTAGAAGAGAACAAAGAAGCTTAGATTGATAGTTAGAACATGTTGTAATTCTTATTGTAAATTTCCATTAAATTGTATTAATGAATATGAAACGCATATTAAATGTCATGAGCTTTGATGATAACCCAATCATGCCCCGATCACCTTTTCCGCTGCGGGTCGGGGTGTGACAGATTGGTATCAGAACCATGACTATAGGGATATAGGATAGGTTATTAGACACTTAGAGCCTATACTATAGTCTGCCTAAATTTTAATTGATTAGGTGGTTACATACAAACTTGTGATATTTATTTGTTTCATATTTGTTTACATTTACAGTCAACCATACATGCTTATATACATATTCATTATACATATATCGATGTTCATGTATTCAATTTATTTTCATACTCTCATTATCCAAAGATTTTGTGCAATTTTCAAATCTCATCAAAGTAAGTTCTGCGACGGGCATGTAGTAACTGGAAGGGTACAAGTACCGGTAGTCGGAACGTCCTGTCTAGGTTGGCATTCGTATAAATCCAATATAACGGACCAGTTTGCCTACCTGGGGACCAACGATGAGAGTACGAAGGACCTATTAGGCCAAAGCATGCTACACCAAACGTCGTTCGAACTAACCCACTTTGAGGTGTCACCGTATCTACACCTGGACACATTCCGAATATCACACGTTGTATACATATTTCTCGATTTTCTCCGGGTTTTTGTGTACGCAACCTGGCAAACCCGTGCGAACCATATGAAAAACCGGTATTCATGGGGGCCCACATGATTACACAGGTAAAGTATGGCGGCATGTAGGGCCTAATGGCGAGCAAAGCCCAAGACATCCTATGGATGTAGTAGATTTATTTTTCTATAATTATTTTATGAATGTTTATTCCTAATGCGACCCATGAACCCAAAAACATCCAACTCATATTCTTGTCATGTATCCCTTGTAGATGTCTTCTAACCTCGCCCGTAGGAAGACGAGAGCAAGAAAAGCCCGCGAACGCATGGCTGCCTTAATCGCTCAACAAATGGCTGCCGTAATACCCAACATTGTAATCCAAGTACAACAAGCACTCACCGATAATCCTGTCAATCAAGCAAATCAAAACATTATCAACTCTCCATCAAATACCACTAAATGCACCTACAAGCATTTCAAATCATGCGACCCTCCGAAATACAAAGGGACTGAAGGCGTCACCGCCCTCCTCCATTGGTTTGAAGAAATGGAGAACACTTTTCTAAATTGCGATTGCCCTGACGATCGCAAAGTGCGTTATGCTACCGGTCGATTATATGGGATAGCACTTATTTGGTGGAATACAGAGAAGGCCAAACGAGGTGTTGAAGATGCTATGTCCTTAACTTGGAACGAATTGAAGGAAATCATGACCAGACGATTTTGCCCAAGCAGCGAAATCAAGAAATTAGAAGATGAATTTTATTCGTTGAAGCAAAAGGAAGGAGACCACACCACCTACAACAAAAGATTCCTCGAGTTACATCAAATGGTTCCCAACATGTTCACTCCCCTCTACCGTTTGATCGAGCACTACATTCGTGGTCTTCCGTCAAAGATTCAAGACCCTGTAATAAGTACCAAGCCTACAACCTTGGAAGCAGCAATGGAGCTAGCAACAGAGCTCACCGAGAACCGAATCCGAAACAAAGACTTCAAGGAGGAGAAGAAGAAGGATAAAGAATCGACTGAAACCTCCGACTCCACCCAAACCGAATTCCCTTCTCAACCCAGTCCTAAGAGAAAAAGAGACGGGCAACTTTTTGCTGCTATCCAACGTAACCAACCTATTTCACACGCCATACCCATCCAAGCTATCCCAATCACCCAAGTGGCACCCAACTCAACTTACCCAAATAAGAAGCCATATCTTGGACCTCACCCTCGATGCAACAACTGTTTTTATCACCATCCCCTTACCTTACCTTGTCGACTATGTACAACTTTGGACGCTATGGTCATTTGAGCAAGGTTTGTCGCACATTCCAAAACCAAACCTTTTCCCCTACTCAAAACATGGCCCAAACTTATCATCAACCCCAATACCCCGTGTTCCCATATGCTCGAGCTTGTTTCAATTGTGGCGACCCTACCCACTTTAGAAACACATGCCCTCAATTGGTTAACGTCATCAACACTCAAGCCCAATCAAACCCAGTTAACCAAGTAAACCAAGAAAACCCAACCACTATGCCACCAGCAAGAGGAAGAGTCTTCAATATCAATGCCAATCCTGTCGAAGATAATGACGGCCCAAACGAAGATACCCAACTAGTCCTCTTCGCCGAAGATCCAGATTCAACTCCTATCGTTTAGTTTTATGTTTTTCTTTATCACATCAAACCAATCATAACTTAAGGATAAAGCCAATGAAACTTTGACAAGAGTACGGTGGATACGCCGCTGGTACTTCCTATATATAAGTATTCTTGTCAAAGGATCAGAAGCATTATCTGGCGGTTATGAGAGGTTCCATGTGTAGACTGTTAGAGTAATTATTGTTTATTGTTTTCAGTATATGCATTTGCCGAGGCCGCAGCTCCCCATCCATGAGGTTGAGCTTGTTCCCCATTTTATTATGCGGTTGAACTGTGGCGTGCCCGCACGATCGGCTCCGTTTGATTGAGCCTTGATCAGTCATTTCATTTTACATTTCAATACATGCAATACGATCGGCTCCGTTTGATTGAGCCTTGATCGCACAGTTCAATTTACATTTCCAGTTCATGCAATACGTTCGGCTCCGTTTGATTGAGCCTTGAGCGCACAGACATTTTCATTATCAGTATCTTGTGGTTGTGGTGTTTGTATAAAGTCAATGAAAATTTGACAAGAATATGGTGGATACGCCGCTGGTACTTCCTATATATAAGTATTATTGTCAAATGATCGGAGGCATTATCAGGCGGTTATGAGAGGTTCCATGCATAGGCTGTTTGTGTGATTGTTGTTTAGATTAAGTTGTTCATTTTCAGTACATGCAATACGTTCGGCTCCGTTTGATTGAGCCTTGAGCGCACATACAATTTCATTTTCAGTACATGCAATACGTTCGGCTCCGTTTGATTGAGCCTTGAGCGCACAGACAATTTCATTATCAGTATCTTGTGGTTGTTGTGTTTATTGTAGAGTCGCATAGAACTAATCATAACTTGCGGATAAAGTCAATGTGAATTTGACAAGGATATGGTGGATACGCCGCTGGTACTTCCTATATATAAGTATTCTTGTCAAATGATCGGAGGCATTATCAGGCGGTTATGAGAGGTTCCATGCATAGGCTGTTTGTGTGATTAAGTTATTCATTTTCAGTACATGCAATACGCTCGGCTCCGTTTGATTGAGCCTTGAGCACACAGACAATTTCATTTTCAGTACATACAATACGATCGGCTCCGTTTGGTTGAGCCTTGATCGCACAGATATATTTCATTTCAGTATTTTATGTTTGTTGTATACTACTGTAGAGTTATATAGGACTAATCATAATTCACTGATAAAACCAATGAAAATTTGACAAGAATATGGTGGATACGCCGCTGGTACTTCCTATATATAAGTATTCTTGTCAAAGGATCAGAGGCATTGTCGGACGGTTATGAGAAGTTCTATGTAGGATTTATTAGTTTCTTGGTAACTAATCATAACTTGTGGATAAAAACCAATGAAAAATTGGCAAGAATATGGTGGATACGCCGCTGGTACTTCCTATATATAAGTATTCTTGCCAAAGGATCAGAGGCATTATCAAGCGGTTATGAGGAGTTCCATGTAAGGTATTGCCTTGGTTGAAATTTGTGTTACATTTATATCATCTTGCTATTTAAAGAGATTGGATTGTGTTCCGTTTCTACATAAACTAACCTCTCCATCATAACAAACGAGAGAGGAACTTCCACCATTCAAACATATATGTTATCAGAATGTGGATTCAAATATTAGCTGTTGTGATTATTTATGTTCAAATATTAGCTGTTGTGTTTATTTATGTTTAAATATTAGCTGTTGTGTTTATTTATGTTCCATGTAGGTTGTAGTATTAGAAGTTTTGCCTTAGGATATAACATTACCTTTCCAAACATATCCAACCTCTTATGCATGATATCATAGTTAGTGAATCAAATTTGACTATCAATACTTTTACAGTAGGCAACAAAAAGCGATTCCTATAATAGGATACTTAACCCTTACAAGGAACGTTACCGCCTCAAACAAAAAAAAAACTCAAACCCTTACTTTTTCTAAGCAAGTAACTGACAAACTAAACACCATTATTCTTTTAGTCAAATATATCACTATTTAAATTTCGGGACGAAATTTCTAAAAAGCAGGGGATACTGTAACATCCGTCAAAAACGGATTTACCAAACCCGCTCCGTTTATCAACCGAACAGTCAGTTAAAATTTTCGTTGCGAATTAAATGCTCAAAATAATTTTAAACAATACATAATCAATTATTATACGGGAATATATAGTTAGTTTTTGAAAAACTGTTAAAAATCGCAAAATAAAAATATTTTGGTTCTACCGGGTTTCGAACCCGGGTCAGTAACCGGTCCGACAACAACTTAACACACAACACACAAACCACTGCGCCACTGATGTCTTTTGTTAACCATTAAGATCATTTAATTGATATCATGACTTTACAAATTCAAAACCGGCGCCCAAAAGTTCAGTCGTCGGAAATCCCGGTAATCTCGCGAAACTTAACGTTTCTTTCAGTTATAACGTAAAACATAAACGCTACATCGGTTATAACCGACGTCTGAGTCCGCGACCAAAGTTATAACCGCGGGAGAAATTTAAACCAATGAATCCAGTTGGAAATCGGGCCAAATACATCGACGATTTGCCCTATAAAAACCACCTCGAACTTCTGCAAACCTTTTCGCTCAAAACCACACCATTTCTCGGCGAAAACCCACTCGCCGGAATTCTTCTGTTTGTCGCCGGAAAACCGGGTTCTCCATTTCCGAGCCTTATTGAACCCCCTAAGCTTATACCGAAGTCACCCATACCTTTTTCAAGCTTTCTGGAGACTCGCTGCTGCAAGACATTCGTCGCCGGAGCCTATTGCTGTCGCCGGAGTTCTGCCGGAAAACAGAGGAAGACAGTCGGTATACCTCTTCGCCTAATTTCTTTTTCTTTTCACTTATATCTCACCGTAATGAACTGAAACACGCCTAAGAAACCGATTAAAACATTGAACCAGTCAGTTATCGATTCTGGTTAAAACTCAACGAAGAAGATGAAGTTCGGTAGTATATAAGTATAATTTAAATCAAGAAATAACTCGGGTTAGACACACAGTCCAGCGGTGGACTGTGTGCACAATAAACACACAAAGGTCTCGAGTTCGAATCCTGTTCCACACACGCTGTGTAAATAAAAATGTTCTTTTTGTTAACTGAACCGGATTCATTTTATATATGTTAAGTATATTAATAATCGGAAAAATAACCAAATTAGACACACAGTCCAGTGGTGGACTGTGTGTATGTTTAATCAAAGTGCACGAGTTCGAGTCCGGTCTTCTGCATCGACCCGGACAATTATTAAGCTTTTTAAATAAGTCAGAAATGAAAATAATTAATTTGTGTTTAAGTATAATAAAAATCATTTAAGTTAACAAGTTGTACACACAGTCCAGCGGTGGACTGTGTGTTATCATAACCCACAGGTCCCGGGTTCGAGACCTGTGGAGCGCACCGTCCGAATCAATTAAAACGTTTTTAAAATAAAAAGAATTTTCTGTTTAACTTAATTAATATATAAATATAATTAAAAACAGATATATGACGGGTTAGACACGTAGCTCAGTTGGTAGAGCTGCGTGCACGCGTACGGGAGGTCCCGGGTTCGAGCCTCACCCAGCGCACTTATATACACGACTCGAACCGGTCAACGGTCAGTCAACGGTCAAAGTCAAAGTCAACGGTCAGAAAAAGTCAAATTTTTTATTATTTTTATTTAATTATTTTAATTAAAAATCAATTAAAAATACTTAAAAATAACATTTTTAAGGTTAGAAAATAGCCTTAAACTCACAAAAATACACCCAACAATTCTACTAAAATAGATTAATAAAATCCGTTTACTTACCGAATCATAATGATATTTATCTAGGTTAATCTCACTCGTGGTTAAAACCACTTCGCGTGCATTCAACATCATCAACCGAACGCACCCGCTGTGAGTGAATCTTACAACTCCCCCTTTTAAATTACACGTTTTGGGGTGTGTCATGTGTCTTAAAAATAATTAACTTGTTTATTTAAACTTGTGCCATACCATATCGTGATCTAAATTTAGATTGTTTATATTGTTGTGATTACTTATTTCATTTGTCAAATTATATGGAATTCATTCATTAAGCCCATCAGTTCCTCGTGGGAGACGAGTTGAACAACGCGTGCCTCAAAACCAATTCATTATTGTTCATGTGTGTATCATTGAGTTTATATTGTTTGTGGTTGTGTCATTCATATTATCATGTTTATACAATTCATTCATTAGGCCCATCAGTTCCTCGTGAGAGACGAGTTGAGCAACGCGTGCCTCTAAATGTTCCATTATTGTTCATGTGTGCTTTATTTAATATCTTATGATTGTTGAATAAGTTTACATCTATTTTTACTCATGTTTGGTTGTGCACATATTTCATAATCAATTTAAATAAACTTGTTCAAATGTTTTCCTTAGGATTCACTCGCCAACATTATGTTGATCCAAAAACCCTTTTACACATGATACAGGTGAACAGGTTGAAGCAAGGAAAACATAGGAAATGCCTTAGAAGAGAACAAAGAAGCTTAGATTGATAGTTAGAACATGTTGTAATTCTTATTGTAAATTTCCATTAAATTGTATTAATGAATATGAAACGCATAATAAATTTCATGAGCTTTGATGATAACCCAATCATGCCCCGATCACCTTTTCCGCTGCGGGTCGGGGTGTGACAGTCCTGATGAATGTGTAGATTGTTGTTAGAATTATTATTTAATGACTCTAATACTATTCATGGTTAACACATTTTGTGTCTATTAACGATATTCACAATTTTTTTGCCAATATATTATTTTCAAAACATTTTCAGGTAATGATGAATTCAATATTTGTGATTAGCAATGTTAGGTGCCAAAGGATTATGACTCGTTGGGCACATGAAAACCTTGTGGCTGAAATATTGTAAATTGTTATTAGATAGACTATGATTACCTTTTTGTAATGAAATGTTTTGTACGAATAAGGGATGTTTAAATCCTCATGTCTAAAAGTATATTTTATTCAACATACGAGTTGTTCAATACAAAATAAAGAAATGTGTTTTCCGTTGTGTTTTACACAAAACATGGTACCAATTGATGGTGATGTGCACAAAATGCAACATACAAATTACATCAAATAAGGCATAAAACTAACCCTTTTTAGTACTAATGTTGGAAAAAGCACGTTTCTTTGTTCCTTTTGTATTTTCAGGATAAAATAAGCTTAAAAGAACAAAATAAGCAAATAAGCAGCCAAAACCAACACAAATACAAAAAGAAGGAATAACGTCGCCTGCTCAACCCCTCAGCAACACCCCAAAAGACAAAACAAGAGACAGAAGACTGGCAACGGGGCCGTGCCCAACCAGGCATGGGCGTGACCAGCCAAATCACTTAAAGACAAAACCTGCAAAAGCTTCCACGCCCACCACGGGTCGTGAATAGTACAGTGAAGAGTTGACCACAAGGTCGTGCCCAGGAGGCACGGGGTCGTGTGGGGCCCTCTGCTGACAGCTGCAATTAATGAAGGAAGAGAAGGAGATGGCCACAGGCCGTGCCCACTACGCACGGGGCCGTGGTCGGGCTACTGTTTGGGCCATCACTCCACCACCACTAAAACACCAACACCCACCACCATCATCCATCCATCATCTCTAGAGTGTGTAGTAGTCTCGGCAAAGGCCATGCTTGGCTAATTCCTTAAATCACTTGGTGAAGACAAGTCTTTAATGTATTACTTTTGATTTTTAATCTTTCGTCACTTTTTAATTGAATATGTATTAATGATTTTAATAACTAGTTTCTTATGTTGAAAGAGAATTTTCCTACCATTTTTTTCATGATGTTATTGATTTGCTCATTCGTGTCTTTACGGTCTATATAAAGCGCGTTAACTAACCTGGTAGGGGTTAGAAGGGTGGTTTGGTAAAGTTCTTGTCTCGTTCAGTGTATAGATGTAACAACTCTCCAAAACACCCCGAAGTTAGCCGAAACATAAAACCAGACACGTAAATCGAGACGCGGCATGCAAAACGAGATAGGTCCACCTGGACAGTCCAGGCACCACGCGCCAGAGACACCAGTCTCTGTCGTGACGCGCGGGAGTTGTCAAGGTGACGTGTCACCGTTTTGCGCCATCTGGCAACCCTACACTTGTGACCAGGCTGACCTAGCCTAGCTAGGCACCTCAGGCGCTACGCGAGAGGGAACCCAGATCCCCGCGCGACGCGCGGGGGAGGTCAAATTCGGGTATAAAAGGATCAGCGTGGGATTGAGTTCTGTGCTCAAAATCGAACGAAAAATTCGATCGTATACTCTCTCTATCCCCGTTTCTCTGAACAACACCCCCCTAAAACCCTAAACCCCTAAACCTGTGAAGCGCTGCCCGCTGTAAGTAACTTAACCCCCATTCACTAATTCACTATCCTACCCAATCGATCTAGAATTGCCAACGCATGTCTAGGCTCTGCCCGACTACGTTCGTTGGAGTTCTGTCTAGTGTTGTATGGACACCCTACCCAATCGATCTAGAATCGCCAACGCATGTCTAGGCTCTGCCCGACTACGTTCGTTGGAGTTCTGTCGAGTGTTGTATGGTTAAAGTGACTTGGGTTAACTTACTAACACATGTGCGTTGTATGTTTTAATAGAAATCCTAGGAAGTAATCCAGAACCATCACCAGGAACTCCGTAGGAATACTTAAAGTGTTCAAGGCGAGTACATTCTCTTTTTGTAAATCTTTTTGTGAGTCAAAATGTGTTACCAAAACCTCAAATGCTTTAATTATGCTTAACAGTGATTTAGTATATGTATTCTAAAATTACTGCCGGTATGTTAGGGTTTTGTATACATTGCTAGTCCAGAGTCACGGGAAGGTGACAGGAACCGTTACTGTTGGGTGACATGACCCAAAGTAATATGACCCACAAGTCAGGATTGACAGTACTGATTGAGTAATTATGTAGATATAAACATTGTAAATGCGGATGCTCCTCAATAACTGTAAAGTATAATCACTTGTTTTGATAAAACTGAGATGGATTCGCCAGTATTTCTTGCTGATAAAATGTTTTTAAAACGCGTTTCATGTAAATGTGAAGCTAACAGAAGCCAGCTGAGCACTGAAGGCTTAGAAAGGTGGCTATAAAAGTTACCTAAATAAAAAGGAGTTTCTGTTTTCCATAGATTAGGGTATGTCCCTAAAAATATGTATTGTAATGGAAACATGGGTTTTACCCCATTTGTTTAATATAAAATTTTGGAGTTTTGAAACTCTGATATTTATTTTCTAACTACGATCCTGATGTCGTAATTCCGCTGCCAAATTAATAAACACCGGTACCACCAGCTCTGTGTCTCGCGGCCCCCGCTCCCGGGGTGGGGTCAAGGGTTGCGACAACAGATCCTGCGAGGACTTGGTTCAAGCTTACTAGGACCTTCTTCAATTCCCTAATGGGTATTGGATGGCGGGGGTGCGAATAGCTTGAACCCCTCATATGCAAACTACTATTAATACTTTAAACCGGCTTCTTGGGATTGTATCCTTGCTGACTCAAACCACTTAGCCGAGGGTAACGTCACCTTCAAAAAAAGGGGCCTACCACTTTTCGCATTAATAACTTATTTAATTGTCTTTCAATATTCCGACCTTTTGGGATTGTATCCCTGCTGACTCAAACCACTGGGTTGAGGGTAACGTCACCTTCAAAAGAGGGGCCTACTACTATAACTAAGATTATCCTTTAAAAAGTCCGAAAGTGCAAAATCATCAAAGGGTACGTTAAAGAGGAGTTGGATCCAAATGATTCTATCTTGTCTATTTGTATTTCATTTTTTTTATCTTCTTAATTTTTAGATTTATTTTTATGTTTCAAAACTTTAATAAAAAATTTAGATTGATTAGACGTTAACGATAAACCGGTATTAAAAGCTCTTGTGTCCTTGGACGACCTCGGTATCTCACCAACACTATACTATGCTCGCGATGGATGCACTTGCCCAAGTGTGTGTTTAGTGTTAGTAATATCGTGTTTTATAAATTTAAAACTTGACTAATGCGTAAAATGAACCTATAATATTAAAAAAATATATCACGCTCGACACGCACCAATGGCCATAGGCTCGGGGTATCGAAAAACCGAGGGACAATAATAACTCTTTGGTATAACAATTGGGAACACAACAGACACTGTCCCCTAGTCCTGATACTAGTTAGGGTAACCTTAAGTTAAGCGAGGGTGTGCCTAATTTGGCTTTACCAAAGCTATGTATCGGATAATGCTACCTTGTTTAAAAATGGATGATCATTCCATGCTTAACTAAGGTTAGGCTGCCCAACACCTACACTGTATATCACCCTAACGTTTAGTTATAAACACTAAGCTTAACGAGATTATACTTGATGATTATCAACGACATGTTGATGTAGAGTCTCCTTGCTCTATGCTTAAAATAACTAGCTCACAACACCCAAAGGTGTACTAGAAGCTTGGGATTATCTATAAGAGTGTTCTCATTAGAGTTAGACTCGTAACCTTAAATGACCATTTGAAAGCCTTAATTATAGGTTGTTCCAGATTCTGTAGCAGACCATCATTGACTTGGTAGTAGTTCGCTACCGCCTGTCGGGGATGATAAGTCATGCTACACGTGCCAACTACTCACTTATGCCTTTCTCGTCACATAGTGGACCGCTAACCTTCAGGCAGCGGTCGTCGTCCACCAAGCCCTTTTTTAACATCCCGATTGTCAAGAAACTTCACTTTCATATATTATGTTTTTCGTGACTCATTTCCTATCCCAGAATATGCCCATTTGAAGGTTGGGCAACACCCATGACATGTAATTGCATATTTTAAGAAATTGGGGTGTTACAAGTGATGTCGAAGTCTTGAACACCTCACTTGAAGAATATAGTAAGGATCAAAGTCAACCTTTCAAAAATCTATTCATTTAGGATGTTCTCCGACGTAGCTTAAAATGGACGACAATGCTCAAAATGCTTAAACAAATAAGCAATTCACAAAGGAAAGAGTCAGAGATACCCGACAACAAAACCAGTGGTTCAGATGCATGTTGTTTCGTGGATCTCAATGGGAGCATCCACTAATTATCACACAAACCACAATGCCCCCTAGAAGGACAAAGCAAATTCAAAATGAGCAACAACATCCTTCACTCACGATGAAAAATTGGATAAAGTGTTGTCAAAGTTGACGAGTTTTAGCACCAAATGCTCGGTGGTCGAAAACAAAAAATGCAATTAAATGATGATGCAGTTAAACTTATTAACACTGAACAGCGAACACCTTGAATGGTTGGCTTGTGAAGGGGCCAAATTTTAAATGCGAAGATTCCCAAATAATGCTCGAGTTGTACTTTGTTTATCTTATTTTTTGTAGTTTTTTATATTTAAATATGTTTTTAGTTAGTATTATGCAATCTTTTAAATGATTAATGATTTAATGGAAATCGTTTATTTAAGTTACATTTAATTTTTATTTTATAGTTTATTAAAATATATAAAACTATTATTTGCATTTAAAACATAAAAATGATGTGGAGTGGAAATTCATTGAAGATACGGGGTATGGCTGGTCTAAGGTTCAATGTTACTTCCCTTCTTCCCTAGCTTCAGGTAAATCCACAAATCTGAAAGTGACCCATTCCTTCAAATAATATAACCTGAGCTAGTAAATTGAAAAATGATCCTTTATCAAGCAATCGCATTAAATAAAGCTGTATTTGTTGAATAGAAGTGCAATAAGAAAGAGGCTCTCAAAGCTCAATTTAATATGATCATCAACCTAATATTTAAAAACATTAAAATAGATGATGTGATCCAACCATGAATGGAATGAAATATGAATCAAAATACCCTAATACCATAGACAATAAGTTTAATCATGTCTAGCTAACAATCCTAATCAATTAACACAGACAATAAGTTTAATCATGTCTAGGCGTCTAGCTAACAATAGTTAAGTGTTGAACCATTAAGTGCTGAACCAGTAAGATGTCTGAACCATTAAGAGCCAGTATAATGCTTAATCGTTCAGAGGCAAATGTCTGACCAATTCAGATTATAGGTCTTAACCATTCAGACTTAGTATAATGCTTAACCATTCAGAGGTAAATGTCTAAACCATTTAGACATCTACTCGCGAAACAAACAGTCCGAACTATTAAGTGCTGAACCACTAAGAGGTCTGAACCATTAAGACCCCATTAAGAGCTAAACCAACAGTCCCTGAATATAAACCAATACTTACGTGCTAATCAATCTAACAATACAAAGTATATATCATTTCAATTATATATAGTGTTTTGTTAAAATCAATCTCAATAGGTAAATTGGATTTAAATAATCCCAACTTTTTCAATTTGGCTGATAATAATCCTAACTCAGCTATTTGCAGATAAAAATTCGAACTGGTCCACTTTTGGTCAATAATAGTCTGCGTTAAAAATAACTTAATGGAGTTAAGTTTTTTTCCAAATTACAAACCGATGTTTTAGGGCTTTTGATTAGAACGAGGATACAAGTTGATTGATGAAATACTGCCCCAAAGGACGAAAACAGTGCTTCAATTCGGGTGTTTAAACTTCCAATTAACAAAATCAAGCCGTTTGGAGCATTGTTTCGAGGTAAGTTTTACATAAATCGACTTGTATCCTCGTTCTGATCAAAATCCTTAAAACATCGGTTTGTAATTCGGAAAAAAACTTAACTCTGTTAGCTATTTTGAACGGCGGACTATTATCGACCAAAAGTGAACCTTTTCGGATTATTATCGGCAAATAACTGAGTTGAGATTATTATCGGCTAATTGAGAAAGTTAAGATTATTTAAATCCAATTTGCCATATGATTTTACTTTTTTTTTTCTCCTAATTCTTTTTGTTCGAATCAACCAAAATCCAAATTCACTTAAAAATTCAAATTCGAGGAAACTGAATCTGAATAAGTCACGTAACCAAAAACTGATCGAATGAACACGCTTGTTGCAACACTCCTCAGAAGCAACTAACAATTTTCTTGATACAACATATATGCCAAACAATGTTTTTCGATCTCCTTTCCACTCGATTGTTATGAGGTTTCTCGAAGAATTCGATCTACATATATAATTATGATTCTAATACTTTTTGAATTAAAAAAAAAAAAGAAAAACAAACGGTACAGCTAGAATACTGAAAAATTAACACAAAAGCGGATGTATGTACGATACTTCAATCCATTTTAATGTACCAAGGCTTTTTTCGTATTCTCGATTCTCTCTACGTAGTGACTTATATGAAAAGATGGTGATATACATCATTACTATCGTCGATGTATAAACTTTTCTAGATTCAACTGACTAAGAACAAGAAATCAAACATGAAAGAAATATAAGCGAGATTATTTGTTATTATTGTTGTAATTATTATTATTATTATTATTATTATTTACCAGAGTAAATTGCCACTTTAGTCCCCGAGGTTTGTCCCACATTGCCACTTTAGTCAAAATAGTTTTTTTCTCATCCGGGTCCCTGAGTTTTTCATTTTGTTGCCATTTTGGTCCAACCCACTAACTTCGTTAAAAATGTTAGTTAACTCACACTAAATAGTATGGTAGTTGTCATTTTCATTCAAAAACCATTTTTTTCTTTTATTCAGTTTTCTCTGTATAAAAAAAACTTTAATTAAAAAACCCTTAAACTAAAAAAATAAAATACATATTAATATATAAAAAAACCCTTTAATTTTTAAAAACATAATATTATATATATATATATTAAAAAAACCCTTTAATTTAAAAAATATATATTTATATATAATAAAAATCCAACCAATTCCCGATTGTTTTATACGTGCGAGGTGGGTGGTGGAAGTGTGTGGCGGAGATTGGTGGTGGTGTGTGGCGGAGGAGGTGGGGGTGGGGGTTGTGGACCTGTGGAGAGAGGGGGATGGGTTGGGATTGGTGGATTTTTTTATATATAACAATATTTTTTTTTAAATTAAAGGGTTTTTTTCATATATATTAATTAATACTTTGTTTTTTAAAAAATAAAGGGTTTTTTATATATTAATATGTATTTTTGTTAGTTTAAGGGTTTTTTTAATAAAAGTTTATATATATATATAAAATAGATAAAAGACAAAAATGGTTTTTGGATGAAAATGACAACTACTAAACTATTTAGTGTGAGTTAACTGACATTTTTTTACGAAGTTAGTGGATTGGACCAAAATGACAACAAAATGAAAAACTCGAGGACCCAGAGGAGAAAAAAACTATTTGGACTAAAGTGACAAATTAGAACAAACCTCAAGATCTAAAATGGCAATTTACTCTTATTTACCAAGAAAACCTTAACCCAAAACAATTAATCAGAAATATGAATCTCTGTCAAATGATACAAAGAACCTAACAATCTAACAATACAAAAAATAAAACTCCTGAGCAACAAAAAGATACTCGAAGCCATCTTGAAAAGGAATGGTACTTCACACACTTGTTTTTTTTTTTTTGAACAGAGAAACTTTTATTTTAAAATATAGAAATCGGGCCAGCAAGCAATTTAAACCCGACACTTACAGTTACATCACAAATATTGAAATCAACCCATCTAGCCCAATCTAAGTTACAATATTTTGATCTAACCCGAACCGGTAGAACCGAACTGGACCCGGTTCCAGTTCCTACCCGACATTAAGTAGAACCGGTTCCGGGTTCAAAATACCCGTTGGTTCCAACCCGGTTCCACAATTTTACCATTTGAATCGGGTCGTACCCGGTTCCTACCCGTACCCGGTTTCACTAGTACCCGGTTCCACCAGTACCCGGAAATGCAGTTCTAGAAGGAACCGGTTATAGCCGTTACAATATTACCGCTGGAACCGGTTATAGCCGTTATAATGTTACCGTTAGAACCGGTTATAGCCGTTATAATGTTACCGTTGGAACCGGTTCCTGACCGTTGGAATCGATTCTATATATATTGTTTAGAAATCTATTGTTTAGCACACAATTTCTCATATCTATTCTTCTTGTTACATTTCTTTCTTGTTCTTTTTCACATTCTAATCAACAAATGGCCTCAAAGTGTAAACCGGTTTAAAAGATCAATTTGTATCCGATTTTATTATAGCATTTAGAGCAATGCTCCAAGATGTTTTCAAAAGTGGAAAAGAAAGATATCAAGAATATAAAAAACTTTGTAAAGATGTCAACCAAAAAAATATTGGACCGAATTAGGATATACCGACTCGTTGGAATTCAACTTGTCATATGTTTGAAATGGCTATAAAGCAAACGGGCACTTTAAAATCTTTTCATACAACTTTAAGTGATGAGTACCTAGTCGTCCCCTTTCCCGACACGGCTTGGGAAAATATTCATAACCTAAGCATTTTTTTACAAGTTTTTAAAACTACAACGACTTTGATTTCCGGTTTATTATCCTACTAGTTCTAAAGTTGTGGTAATTGTATTTGATAACAACTAATTTTAAAAAGTTTGAAAATTCTAGTGACTTGTTAAGGAATATGACGAGACCAATGATTCAAAAATTTTAAAAATATTTTTTAGAATTACCACTCGTTTTTCTATGTGCCGCCGCTTTAAATCCAGCTTTAAACGTACCGGGTGTTGAAGCTTTAATTGATGAAATTTATGACAAGTTGGATATGCATGAGGAGGATCCAACTTTAAAAGCAAAAACAAAAAAAAAATATTCAATGAGTGTATGACCAAACTTTATGATCATTATTTTAAAAAATATGGTGAAAAAATCATACAAATTTGTTTGAGTCTCGGTCCACGGCCTCTAACGATGAAACAAGCGGGGATCCACTTATAACCATGTTGAATGTCGTTAGAGACGAGGCGGCTAGACAACAAAGGGGTAGTGAACCAACAAGTGAACTTGGGAGATATAAAAAAAATCAGTATTCGCTTACTATGACCACCGAGGAGTATAGGAAATTTGATGTTTTGGCATGGTGGAAATCGAAAGAATCCGAATACCCGATTCTAGCCACCATGGCTCGTGATATACTAACGGTCCAAGCTTCCACGGTAGCTTCGGAAAGTGTGTTTTCTCTTAGTGGCAGGGTTTTGTCAATTAGAAGAACAAGACTAACTCCGGAATCGCTAGAGATGGCAATATGATTAAAGGACTATTTGGATGTCGTTGATCGTGTTCAACATAAAACTAGTCTAGAAGATGAAGTTGAGTTAGAGCATAAAATTGTTGACGAAGAGGAGGACGAAGAAGTGGAGACTAACGATTCGGACGACGATTGTACCGAGGTACCCGCACCTAAGAGAAACTCATCGGAAAGTGTTGCACCTGCCGCTAGTAAACGATCAAAGAAATAAAATCTTACTGGAACCGGTTCTGAGTAATTTTTTATTTTTTTGTAACCGGTTAATTTTTTTTATATATTGTAACCGATTAATTTGTTTTATAATTTTAACCGATTATTGTTACTATTTTAATTTATCAATGTAACTTATAATAAAAATCAAACATAACAAACACAATAGAAAGAAACATTACACAAATTTTATTAAAAACACCAAACCAAACGGTTACATCAAACATTTGAAGAATCGGTGCCGGAACCTTCTCCCGTCTCATTTTTCTTTGCCTTCGTCAATGGGCAATGCCGCCCAGTGTGTTTCCTAAGGGTTGAGTTGGCTGCGGCCTTCATAAATTTTCCACAATCTTTGCATCTAGCCATCTCGTGGCTGTCGGACATTAAACAGAGATCAAAATTCTTCCATATAGCAGAGTTTCTTTTCGTCTCTAAGACCGTAACAACTTCGTCGTTGCATGCCATAGGTATTTGCAAGAACTTAGAAGTTGATTGATTTTGTAAGTTGATGATGGTGAGTGTTAAGTTTAGAAATGGTAAGTAGGAAGGGGTTGATATACAAAAAAAAACCGATTTTTTAATCAGGAATCGGTTCTGAACAGTAAATGGCAGGTTTGACTGTCAGGAACTGGTTCCCAATAGTAAAATGGCAGGTTTGACTGTCAGGACCGGTTCTGAACAGTGAAATGGCAGGTTTGACTGTCAGGAAGCGGTTCCCAATACTATCAGAAACCGGTTCTGCACCATACCCGGTTCCACACCATACCCGGTTCCATAATACCCGTACCCGGTTCTACACGGTGAGTAGGAACTGGACCCGGTTCCACACCATACCCGGTTCCAATGACATCCAAGCAAAACCGGGTCCGGGTTAGAACCGGTTCCGGGTAATAATAAAACCCGATTATGCCCATCTCTACTCACACCTTCAACTTTGAGGCCCATATGTGGTGGTCCAATTAATGAAGATGAGGTCCACCAATAAGTACTCACACCTAGCGGTGCACAAAAAACTGTAACCGGAACCGGACTCGGTGAAAAACCCGGAACTGGTTTTTTTAATACATGGGTATTCTATACCCGAAACCGGAACCGACCCTACCTGTAGGGTATAGATAGGGTATGCATTTTGATCTCAATACCTGGAACCAGAACCGGAACCGATCATACCCGATTAACATCCGAAACCGGACAAGAACCGGAACCGAAACGTTTATACCCAACTATACCCGATACATGATTCTAATATCTTTCTTTTAAATTATTTATTTTATGTTTTTACATTATACAATGCATATTTAATAGTAATAAACAAAAAAACGAGAAAATAAAGTAATAAAAACGCAATATAGTATTAAAAAATATAACTAAAAAACTCGAAAATAGGGTATAAAAACCCGAAAATAGGGTATTTTAATACTCGGTTTCTTAAGAACCGGAATCGAACCCTACCCGGAACCGGGCACATAGGGTGTGGTTTTTGTCAAATAACCGGAACCAAAACTGAACCGGTTATAGCAATAATCGATTCCAACCCTTAAAACGAGAAACCGAAACCGATTCCATAACCGGAACCGGTTATTAAAAATACCTGGTTTGTGCATCTCTACTCACACCTTCAACTTTGAGGCCCATATGTGGTGGTCCAATTAATGAAGATGCGGTCCACCAATAAAGCAAGCACAATAACTTAACATCTCATATTAGAAGTTTAGAACTGAAATATAAAAAAAACATTTCAATCTTAATATATTTTACACCAACTTTGTCAATTTATGATTGAATTGTTCATTAATACATCTTAATACTGTGTGGTCTGTTCACTGTTTTTATTCCTAACTAGGGTCGTAGTTACCTGTGCGTTGCGTCAGGACGCGATTGGAATTCGCTACGTATCACACACCATGATAACCGATGAATAAGTTCGTAAAATCAAACAAAATGATATCTAAATGTGTTAATGCTATTTGCGTCATAGCTCTACTCTAAAATTCAAAATAATAAGAAAAGCTAAAACAATAAGGTAAATAACAAAGGTAAACATAAAAGAAAACGATATGAACTCGGTCGGTTTAGTTGCACTCGTTATAGCAAACGAAAAAAAAGTTAAAAAAGATGTCCCAAAAGTGTATATGTGCGTGTTCAGTTTGTTAAAAGGTTTTTGAAATGAACAAAACTAAACTAAAAAAAATAGACACAAGTTAGCAAAACACTAAACTCAAAAAAAAGGAGGCTCAGGTTAGCAACGCCTCCGAAGGTTATGTTAGCATATTGACACTATTCAACTTCTGTTCTTTTATATAAAGATAATTGTCCTCTAAATATTGCTAATATTAAGTTGGAATTGTTACTCAAGAATATTGCTAATGTTAAGTTGGAATTGTTATTCAAAAGATTGGCAGGAATAAAGGGCCTGATGATGATAACTTTGGGTTCAGAACTTTGCGGAGTTGCGGCAAGTGGTGTGGAATTATATACGTGACAACATCTGGTCATTTCGATTCATATAAAAACTGGCCGGGTTATATCAAAATCGCAGGTAAGCGAGCAATAAGCTGCGCCGCTACCCTTTTCTGAATAGCAAACCCTAGTCTATTACCCCCCCCCCCCCGGTTGAAGAGCAACTATTGTGGACAACCTTTTGGACCCTAGTCAACAAACGGATAACTTCTGGAGCTAGGGAGCCAAAGGTGTCGAAGGCGAAGGGGACAAAGGCGTGTTGATTATCAGCACAGGCTTTAGCATGTTTATCCACCTTTTTTAATTCCGCTTTCCTTATAGATTGTCCTGCTACAAACCCACTTTCCCTTAAACCAGCTAAGGGGGAGACTCTTGTGAGATCCACACAAGCATGTTTCCCTCCCTCCCGCCCAACCAAAGACGAGTAGATCCGTTGGTCTCAACGTAGATCTCCCTTGTCTCAACATCTGGTCAAGTGGACTAGAACCAAATGGATCAGGTTTGGTAGCTCTTGTCGTTCGAACATGTTGTTGGTCCCTATCATACATACCTTGAACATTGCTGCTATTTGTGTCACCCATCTTAGGTTACCTTCTTTTTCTTTCCTAAACTCGTAAACAAAAACACGAAATACAATTAGGTATTGTTTGGTATGAAGGAATAGAAGGTGGAATGGAATAGATCATTCTAATGGATGAAAAGAAACATGTTTGATTGTCATGTAGTAATGAAATTAAGCATTTCAAAGGAATGTAACACCTTTCAAATATAACAATTTTCATTCATTGGTGATGAGGTGTTTTTTTCATTCCTTCACGGAATGGAAAGGAATATATTATTATTATTATATTTATTATTTATATTTATATATATATATATATATATTTTTTAAGGGAAATTTGGTAAAATATATTATCAAAATTTTATTATTCATTTTTAGCATTAATATATTATTATTATTATTATTAGTATTGAAACAATTATATTTTTGTCGTTTCTGATATAATTGTGTTTCGTTACTTCGCCATTTTTTGTTTATCAAATTGTACAAAGAAAAGATTTATTCTATTCACATATGAGTAATCAAACAACACAATGGAATGGAATGATTCATTTTATTCCATTGTCCATTCCATTACCTTGTCCATTTCATTCCTCCATCAATTCTATTACCCCATATCAAACAGACCCTTATATTTTTCTTGTTCCATCCTTTCATTTAATTTAAGTTTCGAACAAGTATACATAATTCAAAATTAACAAATAGAATTCTTCGTACTTCCTTTTAATTAGGTCTACAGGTCTATAAACAAACCAAAGGAATGTGAATACGTCATGCTCGTGTTTATTTAACTTTAATCATTAGACACAAGCAGGGTTGTTCATGAGTCGAACTAAGCCTGGCTATGGGAAAACTCGGGCTCAGCTAGATTATAAACCGAGTTGGCTTGGATCGGATTTGAAACCGAGCTGGAAATCTAAGCTCGGGCTCGACTCAGCTTGGTTTGGCTCGATTTTGAAAAGAAAAATTAATACATTACTCTCAAAATTCAATAATCTAAAATATTATTCAATAATTCAAAAAAACATATTCAAAATAAGCTCAACATAATACATTACAAGACAAAATCAAATTTAACACCACAAAATACGTTCTTAATTTCAACTAAATATAATATAAGTTCATTAGTATGGTAATCAACCTTTAAATGTGATATAGATATCAAATTACACTCCTAATCACATGTAAATAATAATCAGTTTTTGTGATATATTATAATATATATAAAAATAAAATATATTAAAAGTAAAATAATCCGAGCTAAGCCGAGCTGAGTTGTATGCAAGCCAAACCGAGCCAATTTGGCTCGTTACGAGCCGAGCCGAGTTAGACTCGCTTTCTAACCGAGCCGAGCCGGCTCGGCTCACTTTCAAACCCAGCCAAATCAAGCAAGCTTTTTCCGATCTAAATCCGAACAAATTTCAAGCCTGAAGCTTTTGACACAAGCAATAAATCCTAATTCCCGATTACAAACTAATATATCTCCACCCTGAGGTTTCTCCGACAATCAAACCACCAAATGGGGGAATATTCCGCCAAATCGAAGAAGAAGAAGCGTCGGTACTCGGAAGGTTCAACATCTTCATCTCCATCATCATCTTCTTCAGTTTACTCTCCAGAAACCGACGACGAATCTTCCTCGAAGCGGCACAAAAGCAGCCGGAAGCACCGCCGGAGGCGGAGCAGCGAGAGGGGGAGTTCGAGGAGAGAGAAGGAGAAGCGGAGAGAGAAGCGTAAGAAAAAGAAGAGAAAAAAAGATAGAAAGAGAGGCAGCAGTAGCCGGAGATCAAAACCTAGGGTTTCGGATTCTGATTCTGATTCAGAGGAAGAGAAGGAGTATGGATTGAATGATGATGGTAGTGATCCTGTAGACGTGGTGAAATATATATTGGAGGAGTTTCCTGCTGTAGCTGATGATTTGGAGCAGGTAATTTTTGTTATCTGTTTGTGTTTCAACTTTGAATTGCATCTGATAAGTTGATTTTGGAATAGTGATTTCTAGTTTTAGTAGAATAGCATTTGTTTTGTGTTACTAACAGGAATTGTGAAGCTAGGTGTCTTAGGTCAAAGAAATAGGTTATTTTGGTACTAACATTTGATAGGGTTTCATGTTGACCATTGTAGAAGGTGATGCTTTGTAGCTGCTTACCTTTTCTTTCTTAGTAGATAGTTGCATCTTGATAAGCTTCAAATGAGTTAAATATATTATTGGTGTTCAATGTATAACAAAACCCTAATCAGTTCTGAATTTGGGAAGTATCTGGTCTAACACTAAAACCATAAGAAATATAGACTTTTGGAGTTGGATCGAGTGGAGATTTTGGGAGTATGATAGGTTGTAGAAGGTTGTGCTTCTAAGTGTTACTTCTGTTTGTTGAATTGTAGTTAAGTAAAGTTAGCAAGATAGCTTCTTTTTGTTAGCTGTCCTCTCCCCAAACATTGTTGAATAACATGCAAACAGGTACTTTGACTATGAATCTATGATATTTGCAACATCCAGGATAAAAATGTTGACTTTTATACTGTTAGGTGATCCCGGATTAGGGTTTTGATGGATGATAATGATAATGGTCTTGCATTTGAAGTGTTGCCTTTTTGGCTGGCTACTCAACTCATCATTTGGATGTGATTGTGAATGGTGATGGGGTAAGTTAAGATCTGTTTAGTGAATAGTTGTCAATAGCGAGCGTAGCGATCGCTATAGTGTGCTACGTAGCATATAGTTCTAGGCTCGCTATTAGGGTTGTAGCGATGGATAGCGCTAATGGCGACAATTTATTTATTTTTTGTTTTTTTTTTAATATAAGTAGCAATCAAATATAGCTGGATTTTAGGTTTTTGTTAAAAATACATGTAAAATAGCATATATACCAGAGTATTTTGATATAATATGCATATAATATTTTTTAATTTTGTTTTCTAGTGTATCACTATTTATAAAATAGCCGCCTGCTATTTATCTCTATTCGCTATGTAGCATATAGGTACCTTATTGCTATTTGTCGCTATTCGCCATTAACAACTATGGTTTAGTGTTGAGATGGTGAAATTAAGCAAAACTAGAATGTTAGAATCGATCTGAAGCGCATGCTTTAGGGTTGATAAGAGGTCGGTCACTTGGGTATGATATAGAAAGCTTTATGGAATCTAGATCTGTTTGATCTTACCTTCACAAACATTTTTCACTGTATTATAATAATCAGGACAGTGACAATCTTGAACTCGAAGTCTAGAACAATAACTTTCTGAAAAAATATAATTTATTTGCACATCACTTACGTCTCTAGCATGAAATTACTTTTTTTTCTCTTGGTACTCTTCCTGACTTGCTATAATTTAAAAAAATGTTTTTCCAGAATTACTGAACTGTTGATTTTTTTCTCAGCTTCTGCGCATGATTGACGATGGACAAGCAGTTGATATTTCTGGTTTATCTGAGAAGTCATTAGTAAAATATCTTAAAAAGCTTTTCTTGTCCTTGAACCTCAACGAAAAGGGTAACTTGGTCTTTTTGTTGCCTTCTGGTGTTCGTCCCACTTTAGAGGTCGTTGGGTCTGTTATATCTAAATCAAAATCTCAAGGTCCGAGTATTAACGATAATCATGAGCCACCTAATAATTTACATACTGAACAACCAAATGAGGAACGTAAACTTGATGATGGTGGCTCTAATCCTACATACGCACAAGATGACATGCCAGCTCCTAAGAAGAGGTAATAAACACATTTAATAATAGATTTAAAGAGGTTTATTTTTACATTGTTGGAATTAATAAAATCTGTTATGAGTTTTCAGGGTTATTGGACCTGCCATGCCATCTGCTGAATTGCTTGCTGCAGCAGCTAAGTTAACCGAAGCAGAGGCTGAGTTAAGGTATGGTAACATCTTTTATTTAATATGATATCTTAAATATACTTGTTTTTTTTATTACTTTTTGAGGTGTAATTTAGAATATCTGTTTAACGTTAGCTTAATTCAAATGTAGGGAAGCTGAAATTGGCGAAGATGATGAACTATTTATTGGACCTCCACCTCCTGCTGTAGTCAATGAGGCTGCTTCTGCAAATGATGCAGAGCGTTTTGAGGAGGTAGTTTCAATAGTCAATTAACATTGTTTAAAGGGAAATAATTTCAATTGTTGTTTATCTTGATATTTATTGTATACGTGTTGACTGTAGCTTATAAACTTCATGACTTTCATCTGATTAGGTCACAAGAATTATGGGGGCAGAGATCGATAACCCATACGATGTTGTTGGAGTCAACCGGAATATGGCAGCTGACAGCATTAAGAAAAGGCAAGCTTTTGTCAACATTGTTGCAATCATGCTTGTCGTCTCTTTTTACAATTTAATACTCTTTTAGATATGATAATCACTTAAAACGGTTTTCATATATATCTATTAGCTTTTGCCTTTCTGTGCTAACTGATTTTATAGTTGTTATGTGAATAATGCTGCAGAGATTTTAAATATTACATTAGTTAGCTGATAGTAAAGCCATTTTATGATTTCTGTGTGATTACTAGCAATAATATAATGTTTAATTAATGTAATGTTTATTTGTTTTAGGTATTGGAAGCTGTCTCTTATGGTTCACCCTGACAAATGTCCGCATCCAGAAGCCCACCAAGCTTTTATCAAGTTGAATAAAGCTTTTAAGGATTTACAAGATCCTGTGAAGGTAACTATTATATATTTGTTAACACTTGCGGAATCTGTGATCTTTACTACTTTTCTTACCGTGTATTCTGCCACAGCGAAAAGCAATGGATGACAAGATTGACGAGAAGGAGGAAAAGGAAAGATTTAAGGTACATGTCTATTAGGCTTTTTAGCAAAATATTCGTACTACTTGTTATTCAATCTTTTAAATGTTGCTTTCCTTCTCTAGTTGGAGTTGAAAGCTATGCGTGAAGCTGCACAATGGAGGCGTTTACAAGGTGACTTTTTTTCTTTGTATCTTGGTGGTATATTGCATGGTGCATGCACCCCGATACACACACTCTTTAAAAGTTTGTTATAAGAAACAATGCATGCTTGTTTTCAGGTATATCTATGGAGGGTGACGAGGCACTCTTAGCCGATCTGGATGTAAAAGAAGAAAAAAAAAGAGACGAATGGATGACAACACTTCCTCCTGAAAGGAAAGTAAGGCTTCTTTTAAATGCTTTCTTAATTTATTTTTCTGTAATTTTTAATCATTTTTGGCCATATTTCCTCAACATAAGTTCGGTGTTCTTATTTAACGTCGCACTGATATTTTCCATATATTTTCTTGATTATTAACTTGTTCTGCATGAACCAATAATTTATTTTACAAAAGGAAATTTATTTGTTGCTTTTATGTCAGCCTGGTGTCTCAACACAGCAATCAACAAAAAATTTTAGTAGGACTTCTAGAGAAGGGCGTGGTGATACTAGTGCTTGGACCGATACCCCTTCGGACAGAGCCCAGAAGGCTAAAACGAAGTACGTCATCTAATACTATCTTCCACCGTATTTGGATAATACCTAAAACGCCCTTTTGCTATTTGTTTACTTGGTTATGATTATAAGGCTGCTTACTCAAATCAATCATCACTGCACCATTATTTATTTATTTTTATTTTTTTATTATCATGCAACTTGGCAGTTATCTGGAGGCATATAACGAGGCAGCAGTGCTTGCTGCAAATGATCAAGAAAAGAAAACAAGCAAGGCTGATGCTGAATTGGTGGACCAATACAATAAAGCGAAAAGGTCAAAATCACTGGTGGAAAAGCATCAAGAATCAACCCGGGTTCGGTCAAAGAAGAAGTCAAAGACGGACAAAGAAAAACAGAAAGAAGAATGGGAAGGCCAGCATCCTTGGAAACCATGGGATCGTGAAAAAGATCTGACTGCAGGACGACAAAATGTCAAACTAGATGCTGAAAATATGGCACAAGGGTTGACTTCCCGGTTTTCTTCTGGATCTTTTCAAAGAAATTTTTTATAGAATAATTTGTTGTACTCATACAAATCGGTTTTTAGTAAGACATGTACCAATTTTGCCAGCAATTTCAAGATTTTCATTTGGATTCATTTAAGATCGACATAAGCTATTCATTTAAAACTAACATACAACATCAATATACAAAATAATAAATCAAAATCTTTACATGTCATCAAAATACTAAAATACTATTTTCTTGATTTAATTAAAAATCAATACACGAGTTTTATTGTTATACATGTAGCTGTCATGTATATTCATGTAGTTGCATATATGTGCGTGTTCATGGTTATTCATATAGTTGCATATGTGTGCGTGTTCATGATATCAAAATCTTTAGAAAGAAACTACTATATGCTATACGTGTATGTATGTTTTGTGTGTGTGTATATATATATATATAGGGGATGGATAAAATGAGAACCACCTTGAGTTGTAAGAACCATAAGAACTAATATTAGCCATTGATCAAAAGTGTTTTAATGGATGAGATTAAAAGACAATAAGTAGTTGTAATCATTGTGTTTTAATTAATAAATTTTTGTTTTTAGTGGGATAAGGGTAAATTGGTATTTTTACTAAGCTCTTTAATGATTGGTAATTAAAGTTGTAATCATTGTGATTTAATTAATGTGATTTTTGAATCATGCAGTAGGAAAATTATTTTACGTAGGGTTCAAACATTTTTTACGCGCCGGTTTTAAACATTTTTACGCTCGGGTTCAGACTTTTTTTACGCTCGGGTTCAGACTTTTTTTACGCGCGGGTGCAGACTTTTTTACGCCCGATTTTAAACTTTTTTACGCGCTGGTTTTAAACTTTTTTTACGCGCACGTCGGTTTTAAACTTTTTTGCGCGCGGTTTCAAACTTTTTGTACGCGCGGTTTTAAACTTTTTTTACGCGCGGGTTCAAACTTTTTTTACGTGCCGTTTTAGAAACTTTTTTTACGCGCCGGTTTTAAACTTTTTTTACGCGCCGGTTTTCAACTTTTTTTACGTGCGGTTATAAACTTTTTTACGCGATGGTTTAAAACTTTTTTTAAGCGTCGGTTTAAAAAAAAAATTTACGCGCCGGTGTTTAACTTTTTTTACGCGCCGGTTTTAAACTTTTTTTACGCGCCGGTTTTAAACTTTTTTACGCGTGGTTTTAAACTTTACAAAAAGGAAAAAATATTTTACGCCAAACAAAAATATTTTATTTTTACAAAAAAACTTTTTTACAATTTTTTTTACGCCAAACATCTTTTTACGCCGCAACACCCCGATTTCGGTTTACGAAATTTGAGGATCTTACCAAACGAACTCACACAAAAATCACGACTCAATAGTGTCTCATGTTGAATTTTAAATAGAAGAGAGAGAAATGATGTGATATGTTAAGTTTTAACTAGAAGAGAGAGAAAAGATGTGACATTTCAAATAGAAGAGTAAGAAAAGATGTGACATGAAAAGTAAAAGACTAAAATACCCTTTTGATTTAATTTGGTTATGTTTGATGTGTAAATATGCTATTGGATGATAAGAGTTCTCATGGTTCTCGCAACTAGGATTGGTTCTCTCTTGAACCGAATCCTATATATATATATATATATATATATATATATATCTTATAGTTGTATACATCTTAGAAAGAAACGCAGAAAGAAGAATGGGAAGGCCAGCATTTCTTGGAAACCATGGGATCGTGAAAAAGATTTGACCACATGACGACAATATGTCAAACTAGATGCAGAAAATATGGCACAAGGGTTGACTTCCCAGTTTTACAAGCAATTTCATCAGCTGACAAACTATTGAAGTTTTAACATTTTCATTTAGTCATAAGCTATTCAGACGATTAAATAGACTAATGCATTCGACTGAAAAACCATCAAACAAGAAATAACATAGATGAAGAGCCGAGCGTTGTGATCCATATAGTCATTCTGAAGTTCCAGCCGCTATCCGAGATAGCAAGTGCCCAGTAGCATTTGAATACTGGAAAAACTGCACACAAATACGATACAATGCTTTCAGTTATAGGAAGTATATATAAAAATGTCCAAAGGGATCTGACCTCTTTAGTGATCTCTTCACATTTGCGGAGTAACATTTGCTGCTTAGCTGCTGCTGAATCTTTCTCTTTATTCATCTTTTCATTAGTAGCATCCCCCTTTAACATAAGTTTAAATAAAAAACCCGGAGATATTCATCAACAAAATTTAAGCTGTTATAAATGCTTTTCGTTTAAGAATTTGTGAAGATACATGCATACCTCTGCAACAAGGGCTTCTACTTCCCTTTGCCTTTGTTCGAGGCCGCACTGATTATATTCCATTTGTGATCTCACATTATTTAGCTCTTTGGAAGCCTCTTCACACTTGACATCTCTTTCTTTTTGCAACTGTTTTAGTAATTCCTCTAACTGGTCCACTGATAAACAGATTTTTTTAGGAAATTAAAATTTAAAAGTTTTGGGTGGGTTATGATGTAAGGTTAACAAGAAGCACCTCTGCCTTGATGTTCAAATAATTTGGCTTCAAGAGATTTATCCAACACCCCATCATCACTGTTCTTAGCTTTCAGGACCTTCACATCTTTCTCAACCTGTTTGGCTGAGTTCACCTGTTCAATTTTAGCCATTTTTTTATTTCAGAATTGACCCGTTTGAGATAAATCACAGCCCAAATCTGACTCGTTCACAAGCAAGAAGGTGTAAACCATAGGATAAAGTAGTTTTACTGAAACAAAACCTGCTCTTGTAATGTCTGCATTTGCTTCAGATGCTTGTTCATTTTCTTGCTTGCCTGATAAAGAACATATCGCACAACTATTAACCACTATGCATACAAGTTGAAACGGAAAATATAACTTGATATAGCTGACTAAATACCTTTGAATATACTTCAAGGCTTGCAGTTTTTTCATTAAAAGACTGAATTGCTGTTTTTTCTGCGTTCTTTGCCTCAGTTAGAGCTGTTTTCTTCTCCTCCAATGCCCTCTTCAATATATTAAACCAACAAATGGTTTAAGAGAGTTTGAAATAATGTGCGTATGTGTCCTCTTCTCATAAGTGATAAGACAGCCTACAGTAATTTAGAAATTACAAACTAGAATAGTTGCACCTGTAGTTTATCCGGAGACTGAACAATTTTTGAACGCAGGCTGGCATTTTCGTGAGCACTTTGTACTAAAGCAAACTCAGCACTAGAAATCTAACAAAAACACAATAAACTATAAACTTTAAACAAATAAATACAAATTAATAGACAATAATTTCAGATAAACACCAATAGAATCATTTAATGATAATACTCGAGTATCAGGATCTCCACTTCTTAGTGAGTTGGATGATATTACACATACAAACAAAGTCCACCTGTTTCAGCAGTCAAGAACGTTGCTTTATAACGAATATAAAGTGTACCTTTTCATCCATTTCCTTAGACGCGCCCCTCTTTTTTCTAATCGTAGCTTGTAAGGACGACTGTTGTTTGTTACGAGCTGCAATGGCCTGTCTCAGCTCTTCGATTTTGGTTTCGAGTTCTTTAATATCAGGCGTCTCCCTCTCCCTTAATTCATTGAGCTCTGATATTTCTGCATTCAACTAGAACAAATATAAACTTAAGTTAATTTAACTAAATTTCAATCTGGTTGATAAATTACGCAAGTATGTTTCCTACACTACCTGCGATATTTTAGCCTCCAGCTCTTGTCTTTGCTCATCAAGAGCTGTCAACTCATCCACAGCTGGCCTTATCATATTCATTTTGGTATCTCTATAATGTTTAAAGAAAAGTATGTAAGTCAGCAAGATGACAATGATAAAACAATTCTCATGGTTAGAAGTGGATAGATATTACTTCCAGCTTAGAAGAAGCCCATATGTACTAAGGATATTACAAGATAAGCACAACCAATTACATTCATAAAGCTATCAATTTAAGTAGTGAATTCTATTTTAGCAAAGCATGGGCAACTTCAAGGCTCCCTGCAAACGTCGATTTGAGCACCGGGATCCTCTTTTGCAAACATAAACGTTCATTTTGATGCTCGTTGAATTTTGAAATGCCCAATTCAAACAATCTAAAAACACCAGTAACATGTGGCTCTAATAATTAAAAAACAATCTCCCTTGGTTTTATAATACGCGCATCAGGGGCTCATGTCCCTACCAACAACAAAGCAATGGGTTTGAGCTAATTTGACAATCGAGACTGAACATATCTGATTAGAAATGATGAGAATATCTTATATTTTAACGTTTAAGAGTTAAAAAGCTAAAATGCTATCTATAAATTAACTTTTAGTACTTTTTTTAATAACGATCGCCTCTCCAACATCACCCATCAGATTTTGGGATAAAAACACATCAGTTTTAAAATGCGTGCATTCGGAGCGCATAATGCTGCATCATGATGCGGTGATGATGCAGTTGACTTAACCAACAACTGCTAATGGATTTGAGCAATTGGACCTTGGTTTTAAAAAGCAAGAGGCGCACAAAAGCGACGGGGTTTTCGTACCGAGGCGCAAGGAGATTATGTAATTTTATTTATATATCTTGTAGGTTTTTAGCATCCCTTATCCTAAATATGGTTTATAAAAAAGGTTTATATATGTTTTACCTTCATGTACAAGCCAAAAAAACCTATCGTACAACACTTTGATGCATAAAAGCACCCCATATACACAAGGCGCACTTTTTCATTCCCAGATTTGAATAAATTAGACCATCTACTGAAAAATATCTTAGTGTTTAAAAGTTAACAACTTAAAATATAATAACCAAAGAAATTAAAAAAAAATACCTATAGAGACAAAAGTTAAGAATAGCACCAACAAAGAATTCAGTCCGATCAGGATCAGGCTTAACAAGATCTCTCAACGTGAACACGAACATCTTAGGGCAGATAGCATCAATAATCTCTCTAACCTTCCTAAACAAACTCATCATTCTAACCGAGTCAACATGTAAATCAGGGTTCTCCAGTTGATCTAGGTCTGCAAATTCCAATAGGCCGCCGCTATCTTCCCTGTGGAAAATTCAACAAAAAAGTTGTTAAAAGTAAAGGAATAATAGGGTTTGAAAGGGAATATTAGGGTTTAAAACGTACTGGAGACTGCCGATGTGGATGAGCAGTTGAGCGTAGAGGTTGGAGACTAAATCGGGGGTAGGGTTGGTTAGATCGTGTTCTGAGATGGAAGCGATTTGGGATTCCGCAAGTACTGCGATGATTTCCTTTCTAGGGAGCCGAGGGTATTCGAACTTTGACATATTGCTTGATTGAAACTTTCTGGTTCTGTGTGTGTGTATGTGTGAGAGAGAGAGAGAGAGAGCACTCAAAAATGGTTTAGTCTGAAACTTTCCGCCAAACTCAAAAGGATATACAAAGCGCAAGTCCCATTGGGGCCTTCTTGTGATGATAAACCCAAATTCACAACTTATCCCCTATTTTCAAAATTTTATTACCATACCCTTGTCTATTCCTAATTGTATCAATCTTGGACCCTGTCCTCTAACACCGTTAAAGTCAATCATGTCTTGGTAACGGTCAAAGGTTATGATGGGGTATTTTCGTAAATGTCTTTACTTATAATCAAATCAATTACCAACCTTTGATTGTTAACCCCATTTCATTTTACACCCTAACCATTCACACCAAACCACTCTCCACTGTCGTCGTCGTCTTCTATTGAGATAGACCAAGAATTCTGGCGCTTTTTCTGTGTGCCATCTTTCCCATTTAACAACCCTAGTAGGCTAGTACAACCCATTAATATTTCAAAAGAAGTTTTGTTCTTCATCTTTGCAGGTTTTTTAGTTAACAACCAATGCATGAACCAACTAATTTGTGGTCATATAGTATAGTTCCTAGTGAACCTTTTTCAAAACAAAACTTTCTTATACATATGTAATGTAGATAAACAGTAAGTTAGTGACCAAATTCATTATTTTTATAAATAGCAAGTTGGTGGCCATATGTAATATATGACTAAATTAAGAACAAAACTTTGTTATACATATCTAATCGGAATCTTAAGCCATGCCTTAAATTCAATTTTTTTGGATATTTGGAAACAAATCATAAATAAGGTCGTCGATTACAAGGTTGTACCTTCACACTTCTAATCGTGATTATATCCAGAGGCCTGCGTTGGTTTCGTATGTGACTTCGCGACCATGATCATTGTTGTGGTGGTGAAACGCTTAAGAGGCGTAACAACGCTTCGGCTATACGAATGGTTCCAACTTCTGGGTACAACGCCGGCTGATACCATCAAGCCCAAAAGCAAGAATACATCGCGGTCAAATGTAACACTTCGCTTTTTGTACTTTGCTTATTTAGAAAATGTGTTCGTATTTCTATTTATGGAAATTTGTAATCATATCGCATTCGTATTTCATTTCCAACTTTGTAATCCGAGACTTTGATCGTAATGAGATTTATACTTTATACATACTTGTTATACTTACAATTTAATCGTTTATACGCAAACTGATGCTTATTATACGTGCCTATACTCATACATACATTCTTGATACTCAAATAGTACTTGCATACACTTATACTATACTTTATCACACTTCAAATACCTAAAAACATGTTAAAATGCAAGTTTTAGCTTAAAATGAGGGAAAAATCAAGTTCATGGACTAAATTACAAAATCTGCCAAAATTGGTCTCTGGCGGGGGCGAGAGACTGGGCCTTGTCTCTGGCGGGGCGCGAGAGACCTCGATCCGCATAACTTTGTTTCCAGCTTACGGGTTGGACCAATTTTCCCATCATTTTTTCACACCCAATCACCTCTAAACCTCATTTAAAAGTAACCCTAACTCACCCACTATAAAACCAAGCCTCTATACACTTATTTTCACTTTCCAAACACTTCTATACTCTCAAATTGCTCTCTAAATCTCTGGAAAATCAGATTCAAGGCAAAATCATCTAAGTTACAAAAGTGAGTTCATACTCACTTTTCTTCCGTCTTCTTCCTCTACAAAGCTTGGATTCCCACTAGGGATGTTTCCACAGGTTTACCATGGAAAACCAAGGTGGAACAATACCGTTTTCAGGGCTAAAATTTTTGTTTTGGAAGAAGAACTTACAAACTTTTATCAAACTTGTGTTTTTCTCATGCGAACTTGTGCTTCTTATGTCATTAATCAAGCCTATGATTAGTGAGCTTAGCCAAGGTTGATTCATACAAAATCGGAGGTGTAAATTACCTCCAAACTTTATGTTTTGTTAGGGTTATTAACCCACAAGTGTTAAAACCATCCAAGCTTGTTCTTGTGACAAGACTTGTGATTTGGTATGAGTGTGATTACTTGGAAGCCTTGGCTATCCTACCTTCAATCCACCACCTCACTTGATGATTTCCCCTTGCTATCCCAAGTGGTTTGCTAGACCCCAAAGTGACATAACCCCATCTAGGCTCCGATACTTAGTTAACTATTTCTATTTCGGGAATAACTCATCTAGTTAAAGATTGCTTGGCTACTTGGTATAGTGAGAAGAATGTACATTTCCTTTCCAATTCATTCATGACCATCATAATTGTCCTTGTGATAATTTGTGTATTGGTGAATTTTACGAAAGAGGTTAAATGACGTATATCCTCCTACCTCCATGCATGACTTCTATTAAATCTATGATATATATGTTGGACCTATTATACACTATATAATATATGTAAACTTATCCAGAACCGAACCCTTGATAATAATTGATATGATTACCTGTCATGACAATAGGTTATATTATCTAAGCCTTAAACACACCGTTACGATTCTAATGGGTAGCTTAACCCATGAAATCACATTCACCCATACGGATCTTTATAATGTCAAAAACGGGTGTTTTAAGACTAGATAATTACTTTTCAATACATACTTTTTATTCCGAATCCGAATCTTCCGTTACCATTCTGATTACTCACACACCTTCCTTTATCCCATGTAGGGTAATCTCGGTGTTCCATCCACAAACTCTCCAACCTTCACGGAATTTCCAAAGGAAAGCTTTGCAAAACCTTGAGTATACTCGAACCCATTTTCCGTTTATACACTTTGGGTGCACCATGCTTAACTATACAAATCACGATTCACATTTAAACTTGTTATCATCCGACTTTATCCATTTAAACATGATACTTGTATTATTCTTCTTATCACATGCTATGTATACTTGTGTTTATATGCTCATTAACTTTGCTAGCCTCCCTTGACAATTATAGCGCTATAGGATTAACGCATAGCACATGTTCTTGTGGTATTGTTAAGTAAACTATATTACACCTTGTCATTTTGGTGACAACGGTAAGCACAGTTGTGTTGGACTTTGGTTTGACATATAGTTAACACATGTTAGTATGATACTAACATAATATGCAAATTGCCATGTTGGATATGAGACAACTTTTTTACTATTATGCTATGTAACAAAACTTGTATGCTTGCCAATGCTTTTGTGTTGAACTATACTTTTAAACATGTTGCAGGTTGATGATGTTGACTATGACGAAATCTAGTAGGGACGACTCTAGAAACACATTTAGAAATATTGGATTTGTTATTTTATTATGTTAAACTTTGTTATACTTTGACTTCCAATGTTGTACTTTGTTTTCCTTGTATTGTATTTGACAATTGTTATCAATGAAATCGGGTTTGAATTAAATATTGTCGCAAATAGTGTTACGAAGTCTCTTGCAATCTTGTTTTCGTCCCGCCCTAATGATTCCGCCATCGGTTGAGGTGTGACACCAAACACCACCCCACTCCAACCGTCCTTCACCTCCGCCATTCCTACCAGATAACCACCGAGCAGTAGCCAACGTTATACACAATCACAAGCTTTATTTTAAGATCCATAAACCACACAGGCGCCACCGGTGACGTTCTGAAACCAAGAACCATCCCCACCATTATCGTCGGACTAAAACAGTCAGTTTTTGCAAACTACAAGGTGTAAAAAGAAAGGGTATAAATGTCATTTCACATCCGGGATTAAATTGTTTGGTTTTTACAAAGCATAGGGTGTAAAAGGAAAGGGTATAAATGTCATTTCGCATCACAACTAACATAAATGTGGTGTCATTTAGCGGCAGGGTCTAAGATCGATGCAATTGGGTATACACAAGGGGTAAGGCAGCAAATTTTTAAAAATAGGGGTTGGGATATGCGTTTATCAACTTGTGGGTTTAAGAACTTGACAACAGACAATTTATAAAATAAAATGCAAATATAGTAAACACACTAGCAGGAAGATATATCAAAAAACTGTTTTATATTGAAATACCGGGATTATTATTATAGTACATTGATTTTACAATCTCTCCCTCAGCCTGATCACTCACAAATCTGTTCGTACAAAAGAGAATGTGATAACGTGATGAATAGATCTCTAACAGGTGAGATCTATTAATACTAAGTACAAAAGGTCTGTTTACAATCAGCTGACATCACCCTGAAAGTGACATCTATCATTCCTAATAGAAAAGATTCCACAGATGTTAGCAAACATCAACAGAGATCTAACATTTGTTCTATTACATGAAAAGTCTATTCTAAGCTAAATACTGTTACATTGAGAAAACCGTTGTTCTTCAAATTCTTGTTGGTTTGTATCAAAGGTCTGTTTGGCCACAACATATGTTTAGTCCTCATCATCAGTGCTTCGTTTCAACAGAGCTTTGATCTCGAATAATGGTTTCTTCTTCTTCAACACTAGTTCAAAGGCTTCAAACAGATGTTTGGATGTCTTCAAACAAATGCTCTGATTAGTGTTCAAGATTCACTATCCTTAGGAGGAGAATGCTTCATCTGTTGTTTATTTCTTGATCAAAAGGTCATGTTTTGGCTTTTGAAGTTCATATGTTCTTTTGTAGGTCGACCAATCTCCCCTAGAACAGATGATGCCAAAACAGATGTTCATACATCTTTATGTCTTCTATAGACATCTGTTTTTGTCTTTTAAGGTAGCTTTTTTTATAGATGAAGAGACATTCTTTGAAGTAGGAAGCTTTGAAGGATCAACTAGAGATCTAGTCAGAAAGGCTATTTCTTCATAATTTGGCCTTTTGGGGACTAAGGGATCTTTTGCTCTTAATCTTAAAGCTTTAAGGTTCTTGTCATTTTCTTTGATTGTTGGCTCATCCCATCTGGTCATTGATTGCATAGAGCCAGATTTGGCATCTATCATCTCCTCTTTCATTCTTTTCAATTGGAGTGCCTTTTTGCCAATAAGCTTTTTGTCTGCTCTCCAATTAGGAGGAGTGGGTTTGATATCAGGATTGAGTTTTAACTTCTCAATCCTCATAACTTCTTCTAGAAGCCTTTTGTAGACCATCCAGACAATTGGGCTCTTGTTGCTTTGTAAGGCTTGTTCTTCATTATATACTCCATGTAATTTCCCTTAGTGTTTTTCTACGATTAGGGTCACTTACATGGCCATGTGAAGCCTGCTTGCTAACATTTTTGGCAAAATCATCTAATCTGTTCACTTTAGTGAACTCTTGAGATAGAATTTGCTGAGCCTCCTTATCACCTTTCCCTTTGCTTCTTTCTACTGCAATCATTTCTGCATGTTTAAGCTTTGTTTCCAAATATTTTTTTGACATTTGTAGGCTTTGGGAGATCATGCAAAGATGGGAAGGTGAGTTGTTTTGGATCTTTTGTGGAATAGAAAGACTGTATCTCTTATAACACAGTTTCTAATTCTGATGGGTGTGAGTAGATGGTTTGGCTATGGTGGTTGATGGTAGAGATGTGATGGAAAGTGTTGTGGTAGTGGTGGTTTTTATAGGTGATGCTTCAGGTGTTTCTTCATCATCATCTTGGATGACAAATTTTGCTTTTATGGATCTGGTTTGTGGTGTGGGTGTTTATGTTGGTGGTAGTGGGATTTTTGTGGATGGTTTACTCTTGATAAGAAGACATGTAGGAGTCTTTTGAGTTTGTGGAAGTGTAGGTGTAACATCTGTTGTCGCTTTTGAAGTGCCAATAGATGTTTCGGTAATGGAAGTAGTGGTTTGGGTGGTTGGTGTTGGTTTTGTTGAGACAGTGCTTTGAGGGACCTCTGTTGAGGAGCCTTGATTCTTTTGAATTCTTTTCCTTTCAATGATCTCCTACACAGTCAACATATCATTAGCTTCTCTAGTGTCTTTCCTCTTTTCTTTTTCAATTGCTTCTTGTTTGGCCTTTTTGGCTGCATAATATTGAGCCTCTTTTGGGCTTTCTTGACTAGAGGTGCAAGCTTTCTCATGCTATCACTCACCCTCTTTTGGCATCATTTTCTGTATATTTGGGGAGAATTGGAGAAGATGGTCTTTAATGGCCTTAATCTTTGCTTGAGCATATTTGTACCTAACATCCACCATATTTCTTATCAGCTCCATTTGCATGTTGTGTGTGGCCTCTACATATTGCTTTTGAAGATGAAGATACATTTATGCATGTACCCACATTTCTTTTGCTATTTCTACATTGGTTGGTGGAGTTCTTGAGTTTTGTACCAAGGTCTTCAACATGTCTTTGATTTCATCAATAGAAGACTCTATCTTGGATACTCTCTTCGTCAATTCCTGGTATCTTCACCCATCACCTAAGTTAATAGGATCATCTAAGTTCCCACCTGGGGTGGTTGTACTTGGTTTTGAACCAAGTACCCCTTGTTCTTGTTACTAGGGACTTCCAACTGCAGTAGAGTGTACTATTGTAGACTTAAAAATTGTTGCCTTCAAGGAGGTCTTAGCTATGTAACCACTCTCCAACTGTGAGATTGTTGTCTTTACAGTTGTAGTAGCCGCCTCACTTAAAAAACCACCAAGTGTCACTTGTGACACAATGGGTGTACCATCATCTGCTTGTGGGCTAGCAATGACTTGACTTGGCCCAATCACTTTCTATGGCATGCTCCCAACAATAGGTGGTTGAGAGGAACTGAGTCTATCCAAGTAACTATGGTCAATTGTACCATCATCTGCTTGTGGGCTAGCAATGACTTGACTTGGCCCAATCACTTTCTATGGCATGCTCCCAACAATAGGTGGTTGAGAGGAACTGAGTCTATCCAAGTAACTATGGTCAATTGAATCAAGCAGTGTTTGTATAGTGGATAGTATTTGTTTTGTGGGTGGTGGAGTGAGAAAAAGAAGTAGCCTTGGGAGTGGGGCTTGAGAAGAAATGTTCAAATGAATCATCTCCTTCTTGACTTGCTTCCCTTGTGCTTACAACAGTATCCTTTTGTGAGGATATGTGAGGAGTTGGGTTGGGTGGAGATGTTTGCATCTGTTGTGAGGAAGTAACAAAAGATGTTTGCTGCTTTTGTGTTACAACAGTGTTCCTATGGCATCTTAACCTCTAGAGTGACCTTCTTTTTGGATTTTCTTTTGGATTTGGGAATGGGAGTAGAGATGGTTTGCGTGGAGATTTCTAATGTGGGTACCACAGTAGTGGGTTGGTTACTGTGGGCATTAGGAGCAGTGGGCTCAACAATATATGTTGTAACATCTGTTGCTTGGTTTTCTAAAAAAATTTGTTCATCCGCACTTTCTTGACCTTTGGTCATCATGCGTGTGAATGCGTCAATTGAAATACTTTTTATTTTCTAGGGTTCACCCTATGCAAAAATGTATTTGTGCCAAGACCCTTTGTAAAATAATGCTTAAAAGTCTAGGGTATAAGAGAAAAGATTTGGCTTTACCTCCCATTTTAGCTTTCACATTTGCAACCATATCTGAAAATAGAGTTTTGGATAGCTTATAATTTGTGGTTGTTAAAATAGCATATCCCAAGTATTTTGTTTTTAATGGAATTTCATTATAAGAGGTGGTTTTGGCAGATAAGCATATGAGTAGGGTATGGAAGAAAAATTTCATTGCTGGTGGAAAATTTGGTTTAAAAATTGTTGCTCCCACCATTTAAGCATCATACCCCTTCTCTATGAATTCATTTTGGAGCACAATTTTTGATGACTGTCGTGAGTGTCATGCAAAAACCTAAATAAACTAGATAGCTAGAGTAAGTAGGGTATCGAACCAGAGGAGTATGGTGGAAAGTATTTGTTGATTAAATATGAAGATTCTAATTTCAAAAATGTAAAATCGGTTGTTTGAGTGTTTGAACTAAATTAATACAAACTAAAACGAGCTTATATCAATGAGAGAAACAATGGTTCCTCTGGAGTTTAGATTCAAAGTAGATTTCAATGAGGTGTTTAATTGCAACAATCACATAGGCATGATTGTGTGATTCAATTAACAAATTATTTAAAGACTACTTACTTCGATTGCAAAACAATGAAAGGTTATCATATGAACACCAATTGCATTTACCAATCCTAAACCCTATCAAATATATCCCAATTCTAGAACTCTCGAGAATTGAATGAATTAAAAATAAGGTTTAAATAAAATCAGTCGGCTACAACCAGTCAATCGAATCAAGAGGTAAAAAGCGTCGAATGCTCAGATTACCAAGTTCACAAATAGTAAAAACACATAAAAATCTATCCACTTACAAGAATCCCCCACCCGGAGGAGACCACAATGAAATTAGCCGCTCATTTTGGTGATTCGGTCTTCAGAAGCTTGAATAATGGTTGCAATCGTCTTCGATATCGTGGATTCGGTGAAAATTATGATGATGAGAGGTGAAACGACTCCCAAAAGTGTGCTACTAGGTCACTTCTTTCGTTCCTCAGCTGAATGATGTGTTAGGGTTTTAAAAATTGCTTTTATACCTTCCAAAATCAAACAACTCGTACTTTCTTCCGGATCCCGCCATGACTTACGGCTCACTGTTGTAGGTTACGGCAGAAGTCTGCTGCTTCCCTTTTCTTTCCTGGGTGTAGCTTACGGTGGACTGCCGTAGGTTACGGCGGATACCTGCTGTCCACTTTGTTGTCATCTGCCTTAACGTAGGTTACGCCCCCCCCCCAACTGTTGCTTACGACAGGTTTTCCCCATTCCTATTTTCTTCATTTTTAACTTTCGCAGAATGACCAGTAGGCCCCCGAACTTCATTCTTTCACATGTCTCGTACTTCCAAGCTATCTTCTAAGCTTAAAACTCATCCTGAACAATGTCTTTTGCTTCGTTTATCATCTTCGAGTGTTCCACTTCATCTCCAAGCACTTCAATTCCCTCAATTTAAGCGATAATCTGCAAAACCACAATTTCTAGTAGTTATCACATCAAACAATATAATCACCTAAAATGAAATAAAACCCATAAGATGAACACATTAATGCTTGGGGTTTTCCCCCTCCATCACATTCCTACATTTATCATTGCTTTTCCTTAAGCAACCATCACAAACATTACTCACCTTATTAACAAATCACTTCTAAATCCCTTACCGATTTAACGATTTAAGATCCTAAGTCATATCCGTCCCATAGACTGACACAATCGAGATTGACAATCTGACACGTAGGTGGTGCACATTTGAAACAATTTAAGACTTGCCTAACCAAAGCTAACATGCTTATGGTCTATACACATGCCAACACGCCCCTCACAATAAACACTCATCTCGGTTTTATCTGGACTAGCGTGTAATGTGCTAATATATATGTCACTCTAAACCGGATATGAAACTCTGTACTCATAAAAGTATGACAATCACACCTTCACCGTAACACATAACATAGCACATATCAAAAGGACTTACGGGTTTTGGGCTCGGGTAAAGGTAAGAAATTTTTGGTTGTTTTAAATGGCTAGCAGAGAAAGATAAACAGAACCATGACAATCTTTATTCACACTAAACTACTAACACTTTGGTATATAATACTAACATGTTTTTATTCTTTCTTTTCTTTTCTCTTTTTTAATTTTTTTTTCATAACAAATATCTAAACACACGAGTTGTTATTCACGGTTGGTAATCAAACAATCCACATCGAGTGTAACAAACGCATGGTATATAACTCAAGATGGTTTACTAAGGTTCATTGGATAAAAAATTAAAGTGTAACAGGGAAAGGATCATAATGCCTTTATCATCTATGCGCATATGCCACATCCACAGTCTCAACATGTATCAAACCACACAAATTCTAAAACAGAGTAACATATGGCCTACCCTCTACAAATGAACATTTATTTCAATTCAGACTAACAGTCCTAGTAGGCTCAAACATCTCACAAAACGAAAGGATAAGGGTTACCGAATGTAGCGACCAATAAACACAACCAACTCAACAAATAAACACTCCCAACACAAAGTTTACACCACCAAAACACAAACAAACATAAAATATCTAAATAAAAGAAAGTACAAAGGATCAAGCATGTGGACCTGATCAATGAAGGAGGATCAGAGAGTGCTCATCTATAAGATTGACCCGGTGGTCCACCATAATAACCTCCCAGATGCTCGTAGAAGGCACTCATATCAAAGATATCAGCAAGTCCTCCTCCTGCTCGCTCTCTCTGCTGTGGTGATCCTGCTGCTGAGATGGGTATTCATATGGCGGTGGTTAGTACGGATAGGAGCTCTGGTAATACAGTGTCGTGTACTCCGAAAGCACTCACATGGACCCATGTACCTGCGGTGTCGGATGCCTCACCATGCCAAGCTGATAAGGAGGCTCGCTACTGTAATCCACATATGGTGGATTTTCTACATATGGCACACCTTGATAATAATCCGAATGCCTCCTCAACTGGTTCTCATCGTATGTCCGCATATTGAGCTCCATCCGATCGCTCAGATGGCGCATCTGATCAAGTCTAGTATTGTGTTCCATTAACTCCCGATGCTGGCGGTCTATTGTTGCATCCTGCCGTGAACCCTGATCATATATAGATCTCTGAAAAACCTCCTAACCAGCATATTCCGGTGGCCAACTACTCTACACTATTGCCTACATATCATCATCAAACACCACCCATGAATACCCTGTCTGTCTCGGCTCGTCAAGCTGCCTGCCTAAACTCTAACCAGTAATCAGCCCTACCTCTCTCTTTCGCCTCAATGACTCCTCATCACTCGAATCTAAATCATCCATCTCCCCCTGTTGTGGTGCTTCTTTACCCCATTTAAGCACTTTCACTTTCGCAACATCCACATACTTTATCTTGTGCCACTTCTTTGTCTTCACATACGTCAGCCATTCACTTTTACACATATCCACAATTGAGAAAACGACATGTGGCTAGTTGTAGGAATATTCACTTGGCAACAAATCCCCTTGTTTTTCCAGTAGGACACTTAGCAACCGAGCGTGTGGAATTAGTTTCTTACCTTTCTGATTTTTACTCTGCCACATGTGCATCATTACCAGCTGCCTGAATGAGAGATGCAGCTGCCGGGTCATAACAGCGTAGAGAACCAGAATCTCCCAAGTCCTGATTTCCATCCTATCCCCTAACCGAGGTGCCACAATCGAGATCACAAAGCTGAGCAGCACCCGTACCGATGGCTTCAAGTTATCCCTCTTTATTTCCACCCCTTTTTCCAACATGAACAGTTCCGAAAGCATTACATTTTCCTCAGATGATTTCTTAGTATGGTATAAATACTCATTTTCATCCACCAGCTTGTAAAAACTCTCTTGCTTCGAATCAAACTTGGCTATTTGTCTCAAGGTAGCTAGAGACAATGTAGTCGGTTTGTTATTGACTGTTCCCGTCAGTTTGACGATCTTCGGAGGGTTGTTTTTATCAGCTTTCTTCAACGTACTCAGCCACTCCATAATACTTTTAACATAAATCTCCCATTTTGCATTACCCTCGAAATCAATCACCGCCTCCCATCCAAGCGCGGTGTATTTTTTGTCGTGAAAACCCAACGCTCTAAATTCCTACTTTCTCAAAACACATATTTTCCTTGATGGAATGATCATCCCCCATCTTCTCATAAAACAAATGTGCTTGAAACTATGCTTGTTGTTTATCAAGCGGTCCCTTCCCCAAACTCCCTTTCGCGGAGCGTCACTCATTGAGTCTAAAAACTCTTGATGTCTTTGTTCTTGTACGTCTTCCATTGGCGCATCCCGAATCGTAACCCATATTGTCCTTCTTTTCTTGGATGCATCCGGAGCAGATGATGATTCCACAACCTTTTCTTTTCATGCTCTCCTTTCTTTGCCCATCCCGCGTACACAAACCAACAACACAAGAAACAAATAACTCCAACTCAAATAAACAATCGAACTGAACAAGTGTGTAATCCTATGTCCCATTCTCACACTTGTTCTTTGTCTTGGCTACCCGCTTGTTAAATGTCCACTTTCAAAAATTATCACTAATTGTTTGAAACATAATATCATTACCCACAAATTTCAATTAGTGAACTTCATTATTCCACAAAAATTTGGTTTTTCAACATTAAATGATCCTTGAACAAGTTTAATAAGCACTTCACATCTTCAAGCAAATTTCTAAATTCGGATTTGAGACACAATTGCATAATAACATCTCAATGAACACCCATATAGCCAATTCATAACTAAACAAGCATCTATCCAGCATAAATCAAACAATTATACCTCACTTTCAACAACTATGAGAAATTTGGGATCAAAATCGTACCTTTTTAGCTTAAAAAGCTTAGATGACACTTGATTAAAGGTAATTGAAGGTTGGGATGAAAAGCCCCAAATTTGAAACTTAGGGTTCTTTGATGTCACCTCCGATTTCTCACAAACGGTTGTCTTTCGTGGAAAACCAAAGCAAGGTTTGTATTCTGCTAGAAAAACAAGCAAGTTAGGCTCTTGAGTGATTCGGTGAAGAACCGAAGAAACAAGGAGATTTGGTGGCTATGGAGGTTTTAGGGTTCTTCGAGAGAAGGTGATGATGAGGAATGGATTTGTGGTGAAAAAAGGGGAAGGAGGTCTGCATACATTGAATAATGGTCGGTTTTACCCATTTACAAACCGAGTAACATTACCCGGGTCGAGTATTACCTAACCGGATCCAATTCTCGCCACCAGCTCCCCGCCGTAACGTACGACATGCAGGGCGTAGGTTACGGCGCATTGATTCTGTTTTAGTAAAGGACTGTCGTAACTTACGACCTTAGCCCCGTTAGCTACAACACAAGTCACCTGTTCTCAGCAGCAACCCTCAACCGTAACTTACAATGCACCCCTTGATTTTTTTGAATGAACAGTTCAGTTGATTTCAAAATGATCATGAATTTTCATTGAAGACTTTATTTATTTATTTCAATTTACTCTATTTCAATTTACTCGCCCAATCCACCCCATGTAAAAGACTTGTCTTGTTCTTGACACTCAAGTTAGTTCTAAAACGTACATGGGCGTCTTCAAACTTCCCCACACTTGTTCGATGTTGTGGGTGTACTTCCAGATATCTTTTCAAACCATTAAAAAACGAATATAAATCAACCAAAACAAGATGAAGTATGTACCAAATTCTGGGCTACCTCCCGGTTCTTCAGCCGGACTTCTTGTGACCCTCAGACGGTTGTATAATCCGGTGAGCTTGCAAGGAAACTCACTTCATCTGTTAATTTTGTGTTAAGATTAGCACCATCCAAATACGGTTTCAACCGGTGTCCATTCACCACCTGCCTCTTATGATATTTCATATCTTCAATTTCCACATCTCCAAAATTTCCAACTCTCGTGAAGACAAATGGTCCCATCCACTTGTTTTTTAGCTTCCCTGGAAACAATTTAAGACGAGAATTAATCAACCATACCTTTTAACCCACCGCAAAGACTAGATTCCTCAGTTTTGCATCATGTACCACCTTCATCTTATCCTTGTATGCAACAGCCATATCGTACGCTTCGTTGCATAACTCATCAAGCTCACATAACTTCGATTGCCTGTGTGCACCTGCATCAGTGTAATCTGTGTTAACCTGTTTAACCACCCAAAGTGCACGATGTGCAATTTCCATCGGCAAATGACAACCTTTACCATACACCAATCTGTAGGGTGTAGTGCCAATAGGGGTTTTAAATGCGGTGCGATATGCCCATAAGGCGTCATCTAACTTGGTTGACCAATCCTTGCGGTCAGATCGCACAGTTTTCTGCAAAATCTCCTTAATCTGCCTATTTGTCAGTTCAAGCTGTCCACTAGTTTGTGAATGATATGGTGTTCTACTCGGTGATCCATGCCATACCGTTTGAGAAGTTTGCCAAAGTGAAAATTTTAAAATGAGATCCCCCGTTACTTATGATCACACGGGGAATTCCAAACCTTGAAAATATGTTTGATTGGGCAAACTTACACACAACAGAGTGGTCCTTCGTTCTGGTAGCAACTGCTTCGACCCATTTTGAAACATAATCAACTGCCACCAGAATGTACTGGTTACCACACGAATTGGGGAACGAGCCCATAAAATCGATTCCCTAAACATCAAAAATGTCTACAACCAAAATTGGTTGCATGGGCATCTCGTTTCTCTTAGAAATCCACCCATCTTTTGACAATTTAAGCAATGTTTAGTGAACTGAAAAGCATCTTTAAATACAGTAGGTCAGTAAAGGCCACATTCAAGAATCCGGTAACCCGTCTTTTGAACACTAAAATGGCCACCACACGCTGATGAGTGGGCATGTTGCAACACTTCCATGAACTCCATCTCTGGAACACATCTCCTGATAATCTGGCCGGTCCCAATCTTGAACAAGTATGGCTCATCCTATATGTAATGCTTTACCTGAGTAAGGAACTGCTGCTTCTTCGCTTGTTGCAACCCTCATGTATTGTACCTGACACTAACTAAGTAGCATACCAGGGTTCAGTGTTATCAGACATAAGGTATTCATCTAGGAATTGTTCATTGATCTCAGGTGTGATGTCCTCTACCCCCGAAGGAAGTCGGGACAAATTATCACTTCAACATTCTCACACCCCTTTTATCTCTGATCTCCAAGTCGAACTCTTGCAGCAAAAGAATCCACCAAATCAGCCTCGACTTGGCATCCTTCATCTCCATTAAATATTTCACTGCACTATGACCAGAGTAAACAATTACTTTACTTCCCTAGATATAAGATCGGAATTTGTCAAAAGCATAGACAACGGCAAACAACTCTTCTTTGTTGTTATGTAATTAAATTGTGCATCAGAGAGAGTTTTGCTTGCACTGTAGATTACTCCCGCTTTCTTATCTACTCTTTGGCCTAGTACAAACCCGATAACAAAATCACTTGCATCACATATAATTTCAAAAGGTTTTGTTCAATCGGGTGATTGCAAGACCGGGGCCTGTACTAGTTGTTCCTTTAACACAATAAACGCTTTGACACATTCATCATTAAATTCAGAAGGAACATCTTTCAAAAGTAAGTTACACAAAGGCTTCGTCATGACACTAAACCCCTTAATGAACCTATGGTAAAACCCGGCGTGTCATAAGAAGGAACGAACACCTTTGACATTAGTAGGGGGAGGTAGCGTTGAAATAACTTTAGTTTTTGCCCTATCAACCTCAATCCCCTTACTTTACACAACTTGCCCCAATGCGATGCCTTCCTGAACCATAAAATGGCTCTTCTTCCAACTTAAAACCAAGTTAGTTTCCACACGACGTTTTAATACCTTAGAAAATTCACCCAAGCATGTATCAAATGACGACCCAAATACAGAAAAATCATCCATAAAAATTTCTATGACAACCCCGACCATATCTGAAAAGACAATCATCGCACTTCTGAAAGGTGGATGGGGCATTGCACAGCCCAAATGGCATTCGCCTGAATGCGAAAGTACCATAAGGGCACGTGAATGTGGTCTTTTCTTGGTCATCGGGGTGTATAGCTATCTGATATACTCCGAGTAGGCATCTAAAAAGCAGTAATAACTCTGGCCTGAGAGTATCTTGACAATCTGATCGGTAAAACGTAAAGGAAAGTGATCATTCGGCATTCAACTTTCTATAATCGAAGCACACACACCACCCGATTACTGGCCGGATGGCTATTTGCTCACCACTCTCACCTTTAACGATCTGAATGCCTGCTTTCTTTGGCACCGTCTGTGTTGGTCTCACCCACACACTGTCTGAAATGGGATATATGATCCTAACATCCAACCACTTGATCACCTCCTTCTTCACAACCTCGCGCGTGTTAGGATTCAAGCGTCTCTGTGTATCATGTGCAGGCTTTGTATCTGCATCAGTAATTATCTTATGTATAACAATAGAAGGACTAATACCTTTCAAATCTGCAAGTTTCCATCCGATTGCTGTACGGTGATCCTTTAGCACCCTTAGTAGTGTTGTCTCACGTTCCTCTTCCAGGTTGGCTGCAATGATGACTGGGATAGTCTGATCCTCTCCTAGGAACGCATATTTCAAATGTTGTGGCAATTTATTCAATTTTCACTTTCGGGGGACTGATCAATGACGACTTCAATCCTGAAGAGATTTCAGCCGGAAGATTCTCCACCTGATGAGTCCAAGGAGGCCTTCCATCATGCACTGCCATCGCCTCCAAGCTTTGTACTTCCTCCTCTAACTCGTGATTGTGTTCCTGTTCAGACCTGTCACAAATAGAACAAACCTCGGTGGCTTCATCCTCAAAATGAGGATGACACCCATCAATAATATCTGCCATAAAACATTCATCACTAGTTGGAGAGTCAGTAACATTCGAAAACACATTTAAGCGAACCTTTCTGTTGCCAAAATTCATATCGACTATACCAGAACGACGGTCGACCAATGCATGTGCAGTGGCTAAGAAAGGTCGGCCCAGAATAACATTTGGCTGCTTGATTTGGTCCGAAGACACATAGTCAAGCACCAAGAAGTCTACCGGATAGTAAAATTCTTCCACCTTAACAATCACATCGTTAATAATCCCCCTACGAAGCTTAAGGGTCAAATTAGCCCACACCACAGTGGTGTCAGCTTGACGTAGTGGACCAAAGTCGTATTGGTCATACAAGCTTCCCGGGAGGATGCTCACGCTAGCCCCAAGATCCGGCAATGCTATATCATTTTAAAATCATCCACTTGAACGGGTATAAAAAGCGTTCTTGGGTCTCGCAACTTGGGTGGAAGTACCCCGGTCAAAACGGAACTGACTTGCTTAGTTAAATTGATGTTTTAGGAACCTTGTGGTGCCGTTTCTGGGTGCACATATCTTTCAAATATTTGGAATTAGCCGAAACCTGTTAAATAGTGTCAATTAAGGGTAAATTTATTTTAACCTATTTAAACACCTCCCACATTTCCTCCTGTTGAGGTCCCCGTTTGTTAATCATTCCTTTATTAGCCATATTTTTCAAAGCTTCAGGAAAGGGATGTGGAATTGGTTCCCCTTCCTTAGCTTTGGTGATTTCAACTGTTTCATTGTGGCTTTCAAAAGTAGGGGTGCGAAACGAGTAAATATTAACCCGACCCGAACCCAAAAATTTTACACGAACTCGAACTAAAAATCGTATCATACATATGAACCCGAACACGACCAAAAGTTTTGTGGGTTGAGCCGAACACGACCCGTTCAACCCGATTTTCTTTTTTTTTGAAATTAATATATTAAAATTAAAATTTACATAAAAGACACAAATGTATATGACATAATTATATTAAATTATAAAATCTTATGCTAATTTCTCTTTTTAAGTTATAATTATGGCATAAAATACACACCCCATTTAATTTATAACATAAAATAAGTTATAAAAAAATAAAATATAATTTAAACGGGTCGAACCTCCAACCTGATCGGGTTCACCAGAACCCGACCCGTTAACCTAAACGGGTTCGCGGATTCAACCTGAAACATACCCGAACCCATCTAGAGTAAACCTAAACTCGAGAATTTCGTTAGGTTCGTGTCGTGTTTTCAGGTCGTGTCCAAAATTCACACCGCTATTCGAAAGTGACCTTTTCGTTGGTTTTAACAGGTTTAGGTTCCGACTCATCCTCACTCTCGTCACTCTCATCCACATCCACATCCTCCACCACACATTCAATAAGTGGTGGTGGAGAGTTGACCTTATTATAAATTTTACCACTTCGAATAGTACTTACCTGGCCAACTTGGTTGCTCTTCGCCTTTGGATGAGAAGGATTCACCTTTGTGTCACTAGGCAGTCTTCCACTCTGCTTCTTCATCTCTGCTAGTTCACTTTCTAATTGCCCCATTTGTGTTGTCAAAGTGTGAATAGCCTTGTCGCGAACTTCATCCTTATGTGCCATTGCATCATCCATTTGGTTTCGCTTTTGCATCTCTTGATGCATCGCCTTCAACATCTCCATCATCTTATTACCCCTAGTGGCCTTAGCAGGTCCAGATGATCCTCCTTGGTTGTTCTGGTAATTTCCTTGATATCCCCCCATGTTACCCCCTTGATAGTTTTTCTGGTAACGGGGTTGGTTGAAGTTCCTTTGACCATCAGCTTGATTATTACCCTGGAATCCCGGATTGCTCTGATGGTTTTCATTCCTATAACTGAAGTTGGGATGATTTCCGAGCCCCGGGTGGTAGGTATTAGAGTTCATGTTGAAGTTCCTACCACCATTTCCACTTCGTTGCACAAAGTTCACATCATCAAACACACCCATAATACTGGGGAACTGGTCAGCTATGTGCCCTAAATCTCCACAATGCCCACACATAGGAATTTGTCCCCTAACCTCAGGTGTGTTATCCACTGCTCTTCTACTAAATGCCGAGTTCTTTTTGAAGATTGAGCCTTTCTCTTTGAAGTACTCGCCATCTTTTCTAAGTAATCCCAATCAACATTCTCATAGTTTGTACCGAACGTGCCATTTGATATTGAACTAAGATAACGTGCATCCTTCGGTGTCAACCGCTCATGAAAAGAATTAAGAAATTCCGACTTTTGTATACCATGATGTGGGCAATTCTTCAATGACATCTTGAACCGATTAAATGCTTCATGAAATAGCTCGCCTGGCTGTTGTTGGAAATTACTAATATCCTTCCGAGCATCACTGGTCCTCTGAGGAGTGTAGAACTCATCTAGAAATAGTTGTTGCATGTCGGGACATGTGAAAATAGACGCAGATGGTAAAAAGTGGAAACATCGTTGTGCTTTGTCCTCCAGAGTAAATTGGAAAAGCACCAATTTCACATAAAGTGTAAAACCTTAACCCCCAATGGTGTTGCAACGAGCATCATCAGCAGCAATATATAAATATGGTTCTTCAGTTGCCAAATCGTAATATTTGGGTAGACTCTGAATGGATTGTGCTCTAACTTCAAATGACCGACCCCGTAGGTGAGGTATTACCACTGGTGATGGGTTGTTAGCAATAGTGGTTTTAAAATGGCTTTCCATCCCCTGTACCGGTCATCAATCATATCTTCTAGGAATACCCTCGGGATTGTTAACCCATGGAACTATGTTTCTCGGCAAGGGTCTTTGTTGAGCTGGTATTTGCTGTAGCGGTGGTGATATTAGGATACTTACCGGTCTTAAATTACCTTGATGCTGGTTAACTGGTTCCGGCAGATAACCATGTTGTTGATACCCGGCTGCACCCTGGGTTTCCCTTTCAACAAAACTAAACCCCGTGTTATACCCTTCACAATTTCCATATTCATCACTTGCTGATCACCTTGATTCCTCGCATAACTGTCGAATTCTTCATATCTATCTCCAAATTCCCCCGAGTCATGCCTTTGGTCAAACATAGAAGCTCTGACTGAGAACTGTTGCTGTTGAGGCGCTTGATAATGTGAAGGTTGATTTGGTAGAGGAATTGAGGTTGATGAATTAATGGGTCGAGTTTGACTAGGTGGGATGGTGTTATCGTTAGGAACAATCCTCACATAAGGTGAAGAGTGTTAGCATTAGATGTTTAGGTGAATGATGGGTATTGAAAAGATGATGATTGATCTGGTAGTGGTGAAAGGTGATCTAAATTGGGAGAACGGTGGAAGTGGAATTTGAGTAGTGGTTTGGGTAGAGGTTTAGATGTTTTAAAGATGTTAGGTGAAGGTTGAGTGGGAGTTGTTGAGAATTGACTTAGCGGAAATGGATTTGCAACTTGCTTATCCGGATTTCCTGAGTTCTCCATTGATTTGGATGTAAGTGTTGGAGATTGCAATACCTTATTCTCTTAATGAATTGCTCGGGTCTTCCTAACTGTTCTCTCAATTTCCGGATCAAATCGAAGACTTTCCGGACTTTCTGGTATGATGCATACACGTATGAATTCGCTTGCACAAACATAGACAAGAAACCACGCGTAATTCTGAACAAAATGAAATAAACTCTATTTTTAGATTTTTAACAATTTTAGAAAAAGACTTAAAACAAAACACTTTGTGCACGACTCCCCGACAACAACGCCATTTTGATGGCTGTCGTGAGTGTCATGTGAAAACCTAAATAAACTAGATAGCTAGAGTAAGTAGGATATCAAACCAGAGGAGTATGGTGGAAAGTATTTGTTCATTAAATATGAAGATTCTAATTTCAAAATGTAAAATAGGTTGTTTGAGTGTCTGACTAAATTAATACTAACTAAAACGAGTTTATATCAATGAGTGAAACAATGGTTCCCGGATTTTAGATTCAAAGTGGATTTCAATTATGTGTTTAATTGCAACCATCACATAGACATGATTGTGTAATTCAATTAACAAGTTGTGATTATTCAAAGACTACTTACTTCGATTGCAAAACATGGAAGGTTATCATATGAACATCAATTGCATTACCAACCCTAATCCCTATCAAATATATCCCAATTACTAGAATTCTCGGGAACTGAATGAATTAGAAATAAGGTTTAAATAAAATCAATCAGCTACAACCAGTCAATCGAATCAACAGGTAAAAAGCATCGAATGCTTAGATTACCAAGTTCACAAATAGTAAAAACACATAAAAATCTATCCACTTACAAGAATTCTCCACTCGGAGGAGACCACAAGGAAATTACTCGCTCATTTTGGTGATTCGGTCTTTAGACGCTTGAATAATGGTTGAAATCATCTTCGATATCGTTGATTCGGTGAAAATTATGATGATGAGAGGTAGAAACGACGTCCAAAAGCGTGCTACCAGGTCACTTCTTTTGTTCCTCACCTGAATGATGTGTTAGGGTTTTAAAAATTGCTTTTATACCTTTCAAAATCAAACAACTCGTACTTCCTTCCGGATCCCGCCGTAACTTACGTCTCACCGCCGTAGGTTACGACAGATGCTGCTTCCCTTTTCTTTCTTGGGCGTAACTTACGGTGGACTGTTGTAGGTTACTACAGATACCTGCTATCCACTTTGTTGTCATCTGCCTTAGCCGTAGGTTACGCCCCGCCCCCCAGTCGTAGCTTACGACGGGTTTCCCCATTCTTCTTTTCTTCATTTTTAACTTCCGTAAGATGACCAGTAGGCCCCCGAATTTTGAACATGAAAATTAAAGAAAATGATTATGTAACGCCCGACTTTTTCATACTTTTCATATTTAGAAAGCTCGTGTTGTAGTTCTATTTTTGGAAACTTTTTAACCTTGTATTCATTCTTCATTGTAATCATTGTAATCCGAGACTTGAATCATAATGAAAACTCGTGTTTTATTCCTATTCATGTTATAACATATTCATACATTTATACATATGATACCTCGTGATACTTGTAAACGTGTGACAAACTTGCAAATACATGACGTTCCTACTTCATACGAGACTTAAACGTGATTCTTATACTTATTCATATTCGTTATATACTTGTAACCTTTAGTACATGTTTTTTCGCTTATAAAACCTTAGGTTATAATACCAAACATTAGGAATATCATGCCACACCTTATTACAAGTTCATAACCCATTAAAAGGTAACGAATTAACCAATTAATAACATTTAATTAGCAAAAAAAAAAAATAATAAAAAATGGCAGCCCACTTTTAATGGTGTGTTTGGGCTTATTTCAAGCCTTAATGCCCACTAACCTTGTTCAAAGCCCAACCCATTGAAACCCTAGTCCCTTCCCTATATAATAAACACTTCCCACTCTTTATTCCACTTTTGCAAGCCTCCAAATACTTCAAAAACCCTCCCAAACTCAGCTGAGTTTCAGTCATGTTTTTTAGAGTTCCAGCCATGAAAAGTGAGTTTTAACTCACTTCCACTTCAATTTTCTTCTTGTTTCTTCTTCTACAACACTTGGATAACCTCTAGGAAGGTTCTCACAAAAGTTTGCTTGGGAAAACTAAGGTGACACCTCACCACTTTTGAGGTCCAAAGTGCACCTATAATTCTGCTCATTTTTATCATTTTGATTCTTCATATTTTGAAAGAAAACTCATGTTTTACTTATACAAACCTATGTCCTTATGCCACTAATCAAATCTATGATTAGTGTGCTTAAAAACAAGGTTGTTACATAAAATCGGAGGTGTTTAACCCCTCTAAACTTTCTATTTTACATGAGCTTTAAGCTACAAGTGTTGCCAAGTCTTGAACTTGAAGCTAGTGTGACTACAAGGTTAGCTTGGGCTACCCTACTTCCAAGTCCACACAACACTTGATGTTTTCTTATTCCACCCTAAGTAGTTTGCTAGTTGAAAGTGACACAACCCCGTCTAGCCTTCGACTTGTGTCGACGTAGGCTCACCAGGTTGTAGCTTACTTGGCTACTTAGTGTAGTGATAACTTGTAATTTCTATTTTTATATTAACCATTGTTCTTGACCCTCCTTGTTGTTTATGACAACTTGTGTAGTGGTGAACTCTCATGAGGTTCCTAAATGGATGGTTATACCACCTACCTCCTACATGACTTCTTTGACATTCTTGTGGACTTATGATATACATGTAACTATTATAATCTACATAATATATACATAAAACCGAAACCTTGATGATGACTACATAATCATGTGTCGAGTTAGTAAGTTTAATCACTAAAGAGTATGGTTCCTCGTTTAGATTCTAATAGGCGTTACAACCTATGAAATCACATAAACCCTAATGGGTTCCCATAGTTTCAAAACAAGTGCTAGACTTTAGTGAGTATTTTCGTATACTTTACTTTATATGCATTATTCCAAATCCCGAATCTTCCATAATCATCCAAATACTCACACCCACGTTTTCCTTTTGTAGGATAACTCAGTGTTCATCCCGCAACTTAAACCACTCTTCATGGATTACCAAGTCAGAACGCTTGCAAAACCGTGAGTATACTCGAACCCCCTTTTACGTTTACTACTTTTGGGGTGTAACATGTTTACATATCAAAAACAACACTAAACTTATGCTTTATTACTTGCACGAACAATCCATTATACATGAACGCTTTGATACGTATGTTATGCTTATACTAGGACCGAACGTATGTGATACCATAGTCATTAGCTTATTTTGCGCCTCCATTTGACATGTATAGCGCTATAGGAGTAACGCACCACCCGTGAACGTGTGGTTATGTTGAATTATTTATACTAGTTGCGTAAACAAAGGGTTGACTACAAATATAGCATGCCTTGTATCTGCTCATATGTAAACTAAGTTGCCATGTGGATTTGTTTAAACTTATGCTTATACGTATGCTATGCTTAAACTTGTATACTCGCCTTTGCTTTTGCATTGGACTCGTATTTTAAACATGTTACAGGTTGAGAAGGTTGATGCTATGAAAACGAAGTAGCTATGACGCTAGATACACACATAGACGTTAGGTTTATTATTGTTGTATCAAATTTTGTCTTTGTTATCGTTGTATTTGAATTTTCCCTTGTAATGTAACGACATTTTGCTATGAAATGAAATCCGGTTTAAATTAATTATTGTCACTATTAGTTTTATGAGCAATGAGCAATCTATTTCGTCCCGCCCCGACGTTTCCGCCATCGGTTGTGGTGTGACAGATTGGTATCAGAGCCATAACTATAGGGAATTAGGTAGAATTGCCATGTTCGACTTAGTCTATAGTTTAAGCGTCCTGTTTTGACCATTCTTATATCATGCTTAAAACTTTATTCTTCCTTCATTGCTTCTTCCTTTCTTTTGGTCTTAAAACATACATAGCGTCTTTCCTAAGACGTTTACACAATACACTTGAAGACTTGAAAACACTCATGATGCAAACGAGGCGATTTGCACCAAGATAGGTCTAATGACTTACAATTTTTGGTGAATTCCCTCATTCCGCGTATTCGATTTTCATGAAGTTACACCATCAAGTTAGGAGTGATATCCACATCTTGATGGAAAACTTCCATTTCATACTCTAGTGGATCTTACAAACGAGTCGGAATATGCTCCTCGTTTAGTAAGAAGCAACCGCACTTAGGGTACGATGTTGTCAAGTTAGGGGTGAAACCCACACCTTGTCAACTAGTCCCGTTCCTCGATTTTCAATCTCGCCAAAGTCTCGAATTATCGATCGACTAGGGACATGTAGTAACTAAAAGGGTAAAATACCGTTAATCGCTTCCCGACGAGAGTATTTTACCTATTAGGCCAAAGCATGTTTTATTGAGCCAATCTTTTGGAATAGTCGACGTTTCTCTACCCGAAACAATCCCATGTTTTATTGAGCCAATCTTTTATGTTATCTCAATTTTAATGTGATTTTATACTTGCTACCTTATTCGTTTCGGAACAGTTACACAATTCGCACGTCTCTCGTAATCAAAAACAATAATAACCCTCGTGAACAAACTAAATTTATACTCTTTATACGCATTCATACGTGATTATACTTATTGAATACATGTTGTGTACTTGTCAAATACATGCAACATACATGAAATATCCATGCTTATACATGCAAAACTTATTTTTACATTATGATCAAGTCTCTTCCTTGTCCTTTCTATTTCAACCCTAGATGTCTTCTCCAAACTTATCCGCTGAACACAAGAAGACCAAGAAGAGTTCCCGTTCCATCTCCAAGCAAGAACTCGTACACCTCGTCGCTGAACAGATGACCGATCAAATGGACAGAGTTATACCCGATATAGTCAGCAAGATCCAATCCAACACCGAATCGCTACACGGCTTCCGTGGACTCCAAGGTTGAAAAGCCTAAGTCACAATTCCTCTTCAACCAATTCGTTGCCTGCAAACCTCTGGAGTTTACAGGTAATGATGGCGCAACCGCGCTGTTGACTTGGTTTGAAGCCATGGAGATCACTTTCCGCCAAAGTGGCTGCCCCGATGATTTACGCACCCAAAACGCCACGGGGGTGTGCCGCTCGAGAGCTCTTGAGTGGTGGACCTCCGAACGTAGCACAAGAGGGGACGATGCCGCCCACGCGTTACCATGGGCGGAACTGGAGAAGATCACGAGGGATGAGTTTTGCCCTCCTCACGAGCTTAGGAAACTTGAACACTAGTTTTGGTACCTCAAGCAAAATGGGGATGATAATGATGGTTTAACCCTTCGGTTCAAGCAACTTAGTATCCTTTTCCCCACCCAAGTTGATACCACTAAAAAGGCTATCAACAAGTATATCCATTGCCTACCCGACTCCTTCATGAACCTCGTGGAAGCTGCCTTCCCAGCAACCATTGAGGAAATATACCGTTTAGCAGTCCATCTCAACAACAATCATGTTGAGCGCAGAATGCCACGAAAGCAGCATTAAAAGGCACGCACCAAGCCACCGCTAAGACCACCACTACCGAACCCTCACCCTCCCAAGCCAAGGAAAACCAAAGCAAGAAGCGGAAGGCTTCAAGCCAGAATCGTGCGGTTGCTACTCCGCCAAACCCCCAACCATCCAAACTGTTGCAGCCATCACCCTGCCAACCCTGAACAACCAAGATAGGGCTACGCTGGGTCTCATCTCTAGTGTGCTACCTGTTTACACCACCATCCCACCGGTACCCCATGTCGTAAGTGTGCCCAATGCCACAAGTTTGGACACTTTGCGAACCGTTGCCGTAGCTTCCCTCAACCCCAAAACGCCCAACCTCAAGCCCTCATGCCTGACCCTGCTCAACGTCAAACCCAACCTCAAAATGCTCCTATGCAAGCATGTTTCAAGTGCGGTGACCCGAGCCATCTTGTCAACACCTGCCCCCAACGCAACGTCAACCAGCAGCCTCAACAACAACAACAGCCACAACAAGAAAGAGGAAGAGCGTTTGCCCTCACCTCTGCTCAGGCTCAAAGTTCAAATGACGTTATCACTGGTACGTTCCTTGTTAACCATGTTTATGCTTCATGTCTATGTGATCCTGGCGCCGATAAAAGTTTTGTTTCGACTGAATTTGAACCTTTACTTAAGTACGTGCGTTCTAAATTGCCTAATCCTTTTGCTGTCGAAGTCGCTAATGGTAAAACCTTCTCTGTGGATTCTATTCTTTCTAATTGTTCCTTGAATCCTAACAATCATACGTTTTCAATTGACCTCATTCCCATGCAATTGGGAAGCTTCTTCATTATAGTAGGCATGAATTGGCTTAGGCGAGTTCATGCTAAAGTTGTTTGTTCCGAAAAGTTCATTCGTCTTCCTCTTCCAAAGGGTGATTCATTGCATGTCTATGGCGAGAAACCTTCTAAAGGTCTTAAGCTTATGTTGCGTATCCAAGCAAATAAATACTTGCGCAAGGAGTACTTTGCCTTTCTGGCCCATGTTGTGGAAAAGAAAGACAAATGCCCGAGCGTGAGCGACGTTCCTGTTGTTTGTGAATTCCCCGATGTCTTTCCAGAGGATCTTCTTGGTCCTCCGCCTCCTCGATTCGTTGACTTTTGTATTGACCTCATCCCTGGCGCAACTCCTGTTGCGAAGGCTCCTTACCGTTTAGCACCTTCGGAGATGCAAGAGCTATTGAGCCAACTTCAAGAGCTTCTTGATAAAGGCTTTATACGCCCTAGTACTTCTCCTTGGGGCGCTCCCGTTTTGTTCATCAAGAAGAAGGATGGATCCTTTCAGATGTGCATCGACTATCGTGAGCTCAACAAGCTTACAGTTAAGAACCGATATCCACTCCCTCGTATTGACGACCTCTTTGATCAACTTCAAGGTGTGACTTGTTTCTCGAAGATCGATCTCCGTTCTGGCTACCATCAACTTCGAGTTTTCGAGGGAGATGTACCTAAGACTGCTTTTCGCACACATTATGGACACTATGAGTTCGTGGTCATGCCATTTGGTTTGACCAACGCGCCTGCAGTGTTTATGGATCTCATGAACCGCGTGTGTAAACCTTTCCTCGATCGTTTCGTAATCGTATTTATCGATGATATTCTCATCTATTCCAAGACGAAAGAAGAACATGGGCGATATTTGCAACTTATTCTTCAGCTTTTGCGTACTGAACGTCTTTATGCCAAATTCTCCAAGTGTGAATTTTGGCTAAAAGAGGTTCAATTTCTTTGTCACACCGTCAATGAACTCGGTATTCATGTTGACCCCGCAAAGATAGAAGCTGTGGAGAATTGGATTGCACCTATATCGCCTTCTGAAATTCGTTCGTTTCTTGGCCTAGCTGGTTATTATCGCCGCTTTATCTCGAACTTCTCCAAGATTGCCGTCTCTTTAATGTCGTTGACTCAAAAAGATAAACCTTTTGTTTGGGGTCCCGAACAAGTGGAGTCTTTTCAAACCCTTAAGGACATGCTCTATAATGCTCCTACCCTTGCACTTCCCGATGGAAACGACGATTTTGTCGTATATTGTGATGCCTCAAACCAAGGCCTTGGTTGCATTCTTATGCAACGGGATAAGGTTATCACATACGCGTCGAGACAACTCAAAATCCATGAGAAAAACTATACTAAACAGGACCTTGAACTGTGAGTAACCTCGATAACGAATTGAATTGTGGAGTCAAAAACCCATGGTATTCTTCACTACCATGATCGCATTTGGAATCCCAATCGTCTTAACCTTCAAAACACCTTGATGGATGAAGCCCACAAATCCTGATACTCCATTAATCCTGGCACCGACAAGATGTACCATGATCTTCGTGCATCTTATTGGTGGCCTGGGATGAAGAAAGATATCGCCCTTTACGTCTCGAAGTGCCTTACTTGTTCCAAGGTTAAAGTTGAACATCACTGCCCCTCTGGCTTGCTTCAACAACCTGAAATTCTTGTCTGGAAATGGGAGAGTATTGCTATGGATTTCATTACCAAGCTTCCTCGTACTTCATCTGGTCACGACAGTATCTGGGTTATCATTGACCGATTGACAAAATCCGCTCATTTCCTTGCCATTCGTGAATATTACAAAGTCGAGAAATTGGCTCGTATCTACACGGATGAAGTCATTAGTCGTCATGGTACTCCGCTTGACATCATTTCCGATCGCGATGCTCATTTCACATCCCGCCTTTGGCAAACGTTCCAATCCGCCCTTGGCACTCGTCTTAATCTTAGCACTGCTTTTCATCCTCAGTCTGACGGTCAATCCGAGCGTACTATCCAAACCGTGGAGGATATGCTCCGTTCATGCGTAATCGATTTTGGCGGCAACTGGGATTCGCACTTACCCTTGGTAGAATTCTCGTACAATAACATTTATCGCGCTAGTATTCAAATGGCTCCATTTGAAGCATTGTATGGTCGTAAGTGCCGTTCGCCCATTTGTTGGCACAAAATCGGAGACTCTCAAATCACCGGTCCCGAACTGATACAAGAGACAAAGGACAAGATCCTACAAATTCGTGATAATCTCCTCCAAGCTCGAAGCCGACAAAAGAGTTATGCTGACAAAAGACGCAAGCCCCTGGAATTTAATGTAGGTGATAATGTACTTCTCAAGGTATCCCCTTGGAAAGGCGTTGTTTGATTTGGTAATAGAGGCAAACTCGCTCCTCGCTATGTAGGTCCCTTTAAGATTCTCGAAAGGATTGGCAAGGTTGCGTATCGACTGGACCTATCTCAAGAACTCAACAACGTTCACCCGGTTTTTTATGTTTCAAATCTCAAGAAATGTCTAGCTGAAGAAGGACTTCAAGTCCCACTCGAAGATCTTCAAATCAACGAGACATTCCATTTTGTGGAAAAACCAATCTAAATCATGGCGCAGTCGAATTCCTACCATCAAGGTTCGATGGGAAGGAAAACGTGGCGCTGAATTTACTTGGGAACTCGAGAGTGATATGAAGGCTAAGTATCCGCATCTTTTCGTTGCATCTTCCTAAATTTCGGGACGAAATTTGCTAAAGGAGGGGAGACTGTAACGCCCGGCTTTTTCATACTTTCCATATTTAGAAAGCTCGTGTTGTAGTTCTATTTTTGGAAACTTTGTAACCTTGTATTCATTCTTCGTTGTAATCATTGTAATCCGAGACTTGAATCATAATGAAAACTCATGTTTATTCCTACTCATGTTATACATATTCATACATTTATACATATGATACCTAAATCGTGATACTTGTAAACGTGTGACAAACTTGCAAATACATGACATTCCTACTTCATACGAGACTTAAACGTGATTCTTATACTTATTCATATTCATTATATACTTGTAACCTTTAGTACATGTTATTTTTTGCTTATAAAACCTTAGGTTATAATAACCAAACATTAGGAATATCGTGCCACACCTTATTACAAGTTCATAACCCATTAAAAGGTAACAAATTAACCAATTAATAACCTTTAAATAGCAAAAAAAAATGGCAACCCACTTTAAGGGTGTGTTTGGGCTTATTTCAAGTTAGTAAGTTTAATCAGTAAAGAGTATGGTTCCTTGTTTAGATTCTAATAGGCATTACAACCTATGAAATCACATAAACCCTAATGGGTTCCCATAGTGTCAAAACGAGTGCTAGACCTTAGTGATTATTTTCGTATACTCTACTTTGTATGCATTATTACAAATCCCGAATCTTCCATAATCATCCAAATACTCACACCCACGTTTTCCTCTTGTAGGATAACTCGGTGTTCATCCCGCAACTTAAACAACTCTTCACGATTACCAAGTCAGAACGCTTGCAAAACCATGAGTATACTCGAACCCCCTTTTACGTTTACCACTTTTGGGTGTAACATGTTTACATATCAAAAACAACACTAAACTTATGCTTTATTACTTGCACGAACAATCCATTATACATGAACGCTTTGATAAGTACGTTATGCTTATACTAGGATCGAACGTATGTGATACCATAGTCATTAGCTTATTTTGAGCCTCCAGTTGACATGTATAGCACTATAGGATTAACGCACCGCCCGTGAACGTGTGGTCATGTTGAATTATTTATACTAGTTGCGTAAATAGAGGGTTGACTAGAAATATCGCATGCCTTGTATTTGCTCGTATGTAAACTTAGTTGCTATGTGGATTTGTTTAAACTTATGCTTATACGTATGCTATGCTCAAACTTGTATACTCGCCTTTGCTTTTGCATTGAACTCGTATTTTAAACATGTTACAGGTTGAGAAGGTTGATGCTATGAAAACGAAGTAGCTATGAAGCTAGATACACACATAGACGTTAGGTTTATTATTGTTGTATCAAATTTTGTCTTTGTTATCGTTGTATTTGAATTTTCCCTTGTAATGTAACGACATTTTGCTATGAAATGAAATCCGGTTTAAATTAATTATTATCACTATTAGTTTTATGAGCAATGAGCAATCTATTTCGTCCCGCCCCGACGTTTCCGCCATCGCTTGGGGTGTGACAGATTAGGCCGTTATTTTTCAGCTTTCTTAAAATCCTTATGTCTCCCGGAACAGCGCCAAAAACTTGACATGATGGAGCGTGAGTGCAATTTTTAGATATATTTTAGGTACTTTTCACTCGTTTATGCAAACTTTATATCTATAAAACACGATATAACAGTATCACTCTCTACAACACGTTAGGCCAAGTGCACCCAACGGTGGCGTAGTATAGTGATAGTAAGATACCGAGGTCGCCCAAGGACACAAGAGCTTTTAATATCGAATTTTTGTCAGCGTCTAATCTACCCAAACTTTGAGAAAATGTTTTGACAAGTAAATTAAAATAAACAAAATAGAATAAAAGAATCAAATAAATAAGATAGAATCACTTGGTTCCGACTCATCTTTTACGTATCCTTTGATGATTTCCGCGCTTTGGTTTTTAAGAGATTATCTTGATTAAAGTGGCATGTCCCTCTTTTGGAGGCAATAATACCCTCAGCCATATTGGTTTGAGTCAGCAGGATACATTCCCGCAAGGCCGGAATCTTGAAAGATAATTAAGTGAGTTATTAATGCAAAATATGGCATGTCCCTCTTTTGGAGGCAATGCTACCCTTGGCCATATTGGCCTGAGTCGCAGGGATACAGTCCCGCAAGGTCGGTTTAAAGTTTTAATAGTAGTTTATAGATAAGGGATTCAAGTGTTCTTACTTCCCCCGGTTTAATGCTATCTGCCTCAAAGGAAGTCTTAATAAGCTTGAACCATGTCTTTGCAGGATCTATACACTGCAAGAGGCAAGAGTTTTACCCAAACCACCCTTCTAACCCCCTTCAAGGCAGTTAATGCGCTTTATATAGATCGCAAAGATACGAATGAGTGAATCAACAAAACATGAAGGAATGAAAGGATAAAACTCACTTTCAATATAAAAGAACTAGTTATTAAAGTTATTAATACAAACCCAATTAAAAGTTAACCGAAAATTGGAAATCAAAAGTAAGACATAAAACATTTCTTCTTCACCAAGTGATGTAAGAGATTAGCCAAGCATGGCCATAGTTTGAGAAAGGCTCTTAAGATCAATCTTGGATCCCGAGACTACTACACACTCTAAACTCTAATGATTGTGGTGGAAAATGATGGTGGTGGAAAATGATGGTGGAGTGGTTGCAGATATGAGAGAAATGGTTTGCCAAGGGATGACATAAAATGAAACCAAGCGCCCATATTTATAGTTGGAAACAGACCCCTCACACGGCCCCGTGCCCGCACGGCACGACCCCGTGTCTTCCTTCTTCTCTGTCTTCATTTAATACGCATGTCATATTAGTCTGCTACACGGCCTAGTGTGTCAACGGCACGGCCCCGTGGCCAGTGTACTCGCTGTACTATCCAAGATATGCAAATCTGGAAGCTGACCACTGACGGGTGAACCGCAGGACAACCCTTAAGTGGCATAATATCTATTATAATTTTATATTCTAGTGGGTTATTGTCTCGAATTAGATAACTACGGTTTACTTGTCATTTCAGGTGCAAAAGGCTTAATAGGAAGAGAAAAGGAAGTGTTAGAAGAAGCATGGAAGGAATACGGAGAATAACTAAAAAAATAACTTATTGGAATTGAATATTTAAGAAGATAACATGATAGAGGATGAAATTACGAGAAGTGGGCGCAAACGGCGAAGAAAACGGAGTTGAAACGAGAAAGTTATGAAGAAAACGAAATTGCCTAGCTGCAGCCCACCGTAGCTTACGGTGGACCCTGACCAAAAATTTGCCGTAAGACAGTTTTAAGCCACCATAGGAGTCTTTGATGGCCACCATAGGCTATGGTGACGCCGTAGCTTACGGTGGCGCCCAGCATGAAAAGTGTAACTGCCCCATTAAAGTCCGTTTTCAAGTGTCTTTTCAAATCTAATAATTGGGGAACGTTTCTAGAGAGTTTTCTGGCGAATTTTGGCTCTAGCAAGTGTTTGTGAACAATTTTAATCATCCGATTTATGTTTTTGATTCGTATGAACACTAAACTTATTGATATGATGGTTCACCAAGCGATGTGTGGCTAAACATATGGTGATCTTCCTAGATTGAAGGTTCGGTTGAGACTTTTGTGTTTTGATTTGTATTTCTAGAATAATAGACTTGCAATCGTTTATTATGATGTTGGTTTATTATGATGTGTGAATGTTTGTTTGTAATTTGTTAATTGATGTTTTGATCTTAATCTAAATCGTACGTTCTTGGTGTCGTTGACAATCGAGATATCAAAGGAGGGATTAGGGTTGGATATTAATTAATTGGTCATCGGGTAACATCCTTGAATTGTTATAATCCGAGTACTTAGTTCCCTTTTATCACAAACAAGCAATTGCACATGAATCATGTCTATGTGATTCTTTCTAGTAAATCAAAGCACAATTGTCATAAGCAAACCGGAAGTCTAGGATGGTCGCTTTCTCCTAATCTGTTTTACAACAACTCTTGATAACTGTTTTTGTAATTTAGTTAATTTAGTTTTAAATCAAACAATCGAAATCATTGAAATTATTTTCTGCAATTAGTTTAATTTAATTGGTTGATAAAGCTATAAAATAGACACATTTCCACAAACTCCACGTGTTCGATACCCACTTACCGCTAGATATTTAGTAGTAATTGGTTTAAATTTACGTGAGACTTCGACATCACGTCAAATTTTGGGGCCGTTGCCGGGGAGTAGTGCGCAACGTGTGTTAATTTAGTAGTTTTTGTTTGTTATTTTCGAGTTTACGCTGGTTGTGTTTAGTGTGCAGGTACCTACAGGTGTATGCATATTAGAGGCTCTCACAAGTCATCACCGCTAGCATTTGATCCGGAAATCGAGCGAACCTTACTACAAAACCGCGTCTTACTCCAAGAAAACAAAATCATTAGTTCACCTACAACACCTACTACACCAAAACACACCATGGATTTACCGACTCCCACTACGGGTCAAACATCACCGTCTACACCTTCACCAAACCCTACTACCAATCCTACTTCCACATTGGAAGTACAACCAACTAACACCACATCACCCGCAATCACTCAAACCGGACCCGCCCTTACCTTTACTTCCACAACAATGGTTTCACCATTTTCATCTTTTTTCCCAACTGCCGGTCAATCATCTTCCACTCAACAGATACCACCAAATCAATTCCAACCAAGTTCAACTATTGTCCATACTACGTCCACTTTCCAACCCTCACATCAAACGGATTTTCATTACCCGTCTTCTCAATATGTGCAATCTTCGGGTATTGGAGGATATGGATTTGATGATGGGTATGAGGAAGAGTTTAGAGGATACGAAGAAGAGGGGTACTATTATGGGGGAGAAGGAAGCAACTTGGGACCTCAAGGAGGTATGCTTTACCAACAAAGGCAACAATTGGAACAAGTTCAAGAAGTGGTTAGGCAACCAACAGGGGTACAACAAGTGCGTACACATGGGCCACAGTTTCAACGGCCCATGCCTCTACAACAAGTTCAACCTTTACATCAACAACCCCAGTTTCAGCAACCCCCACAATTTCAAAGGCCTATGCAACAACCTCAATACCAACAACAATTTGCACCTCAAGGGGCGGTGCAAGGTCAAGTGGGTCGACAAGAGTACCGTTAGGTGCTCCAAGAAGATACCATAGAGAAGTGGTGAGGGGAGTTGGAGCTCACTTCTGGCCAGTGATCACCAACAACCCTTCTCCGGTGGTAATTCCTCACCATCCGGATGGAAGAACATTTGAGGTTAGAACCAATGCGCTCCAAAGTTTGCCTAAATATAAAGGGTTAGCATCGGAAGAACCCTATTTTTATTTGGAGGCCTATGATTCCATTTATAACACTATTGGAGGTCAAGGATTTTCATCCGATGAAGTTAAGTTGGTACTTTTCCAATTCTCGTTGGAAGACAAAGCGAAGAGGTGGTTCTATACATTACCCTCCGCATCGATTTATGCATGGGCAAAAATGCAACAAAGATTCTTGGAAGAATTTTTCACCGCCCAAAAGACTAATGATGCGCGGAAAAGTATTCGGGAATTTCGGCAAGAAGTGGGGGAGATGTTTCATGAGGCGTTTGATAGGTTCAATATGATGCTTAAAAATTGCCCACATCATGGGATTGCTCTTTGGGAGCTACTACATGCTTTTCGTGAGGGGTTGAGTGATGGTGATGCTCGTGATTTAGTGTCGGTTTCTAATGGTACATTTGGCACAATTTACGAGCAAGACGATTGGGCTTTCTTGGAACAAATGTCATTCAACTCCAAACGGCAAGCACAAGCATCAAGGAATAAAAAGTTTGTAGTTACAAGACCACAAGTGAACGCCATGGAGGATGTAGAGGTACACACTACCAACCAAATTTATAATGTGTGTACTAATTGTAACGAATTGGGTCATTCGGCGGACATGTGTGTGGTGGGTGTGGTTGAAGATCAAGTAGAGGAGGTGAATGTTATTCAAGGGTGTGGTAGAAATTTTAACATGAACTCAAATACCTACCATCCCGGATTATGAAATCATCCTAATTTTCGCTATGGTAACCCGGCGGACCAAGCCAACCCGAATTTTCAAGGAGCTCAAGGGAATTTTGTTCCGCGTCAACAATAAAACCAAGGTAATTTTAGAGGCGGGAATAATCAAAGCTATCAAGGGCAATTCCAACAAGTGGGTGGACAAAGTGGTTCTTCGGGTGAAACTTCATCGAGTGGGAATGAAGTCATGGATATGCTTAGGATGATGCAACAAGACATGCAAAGAAGAAATCAGCTTGATGAGGTTCGCATGCAAAAAGATGAAATCCGTGACAATGCGATTCAATCTTTGACCACCCAAATGGGTCAACTGCAATTGATGTTGCGGAATTGAAAAAAAGGCAAAGGTCAACTACCAAGTGACACAGTAACAAATCCCAAGAACATCAAAAGCGTGAACATTAATGTGGTAAGCACCGTTCCTAATAGTGAATTTAATGAAACATTTCTAACCTCTTCGTGTCAAGTGAGTGAAGGTATAGGAAAAGATGCCAAGGTAAAAGATGACAAAGAGCATGGAGCACCAATCGTGCCTATACGAGTGGGAAAATTAAAAATTCCTCAAGCATTGTTGGACTACGGGGCTGCCATGAGTGTGCTACCAGGTGACTTATATGACATGTATGACTTTGGTCCGTTGCAAGATATAGACACCGTAGTGAGCTTGGCAAATGAAAGCTGGAGGCGTCCATGGGGAGTGGTAAGGAATGTTATGATTCAATTAGGAGAAATTGAATATCCGGTGGATTTTCTAGCCTTAGATTATGCTTCTACCAAAATGGCAACACAACAAAGGGTAATCTTAGGTCGGCCGTTTCTATACACAGCAAATGCTCAAATTAATTGTAGAGACGAGATCATTACTATGACCGAAAAGAACCGTAAATTATCCTTTGATGTTCAAACTAGGGTGATTAGTTATGAGTCGCTTGAGGAGAGGGGTAGTGAGTCTAGTGATCATATGAAACGTGTGTGTCAAAGCATGAAAACAGATAAACCACCAGATTGTGAAGAAAAGCATGAGGGTTCAAGCAATTGTGTATTTGATTACCCATTAAGTGGACATGTGATGGATTCATTTTACCCAATGGTACAATGCAATGATGGAGATGGCAGGAACTGTTTCTTTGAGCCACCATAAATGGGGGTGGCAAGGTCTGGCTGAAGACCCGAAAACATAGCGCTGCTCGGGAGGCAACCCGGGATTTTACACAAATGTTTTCTATTCCTTTGTTTTTTCTGTGTTTCAGGGCCATGGAAACATTTAAGTGTGGGGAAGATGTGTGGATATTTATGTGAAGGTGGTGGTAGGGAGTAGGAACATCCACAACATCTGTTGTACCAACTTCACAAGGTCCATGTACTCATTCCTTAATCTTTTTATGTTTCTTAGCTTTGAAATGTTGGTAGTTAGTTTGTGTACTTTTATTGCAAAAAAAGTTTTGTAGTTTTCGCATCTTCCAAAACCATACATTGGGGACAATGTATCCCAAGTGTGGGGATGGGGGAAATTTTTCAAAATTTTGAAAATCAAGTAAATACCTCCAAATTGAAAACTTGACATTTGACCCGCATGACACATCGGCAACCCTTTTGTCCTTTCATGGTGAGTTCTTGGGCCACACATTTACTTGTTAAATATCCTTTCTTTGGTTTGAGTGGCGATGTGTGGTTTGTGTTATTAGAACTTGTGTATTGAATGCGTTTCGAGGCCTTAGCTTAGCATGTGCGTGAAGAGGATAAGGACATTTAAGTAGCCTCGTCGCAATGTGTGCGAGTGTGGGAACATGGGGGTTGGGCCTCATACATTACATATATGAGTTTGGTAGCGAGAGGAGTGGGGGTTTGGTCTATTAGTAGCCATATTTGAGCTTATTTGCTATCATTTGATAACCCATGCCTACATCCTAAAATTTTTTCCCGTTGAGAAGACCTGGTCTAGTAGCTTTAGTGTTTGAGTGTTTCGTGATTTATTCTATGCAATCATTATGAGTTTATGGCTGAAAAAGAAAAAAAAGAAAAAAAATGAAATGAGAATGAATGCGATAGTAGTTGAAAGAAAATGAAAAAAAAAAAAACAAAAACAACGAAAAAGATGTGTGAAGTTGTGTAAATAGCTAGTAGTTGGTTTTATTTAGTTGTTACAATAAGACCGGGTCGGATCAATGAGCTACTTGCATATATGTCCCATCATTCCCTACCTTTACACATAGCCTCGTTACAACCCGTAAGTCCTTTTGATTCACAAGCATGCTTTAGTATTTTGTAGGCGAAGATTCGATTTATACACAAGCTTATTATCGCACAATCGAACATTTGCATTGAGAGTCTCTAACACATTCTTGCTAGTAACCTTTTGTCATCGGGAGGAGAGTCATTGTGAAGGGTGTCTCATGTGATTATGATGGCAAGTTAGTAAAAGGTAACGATTATTTGCTTGGTTTGAATTGGATCGCTTGTTGGGGAGGAAAATGTGGAATTATTGTGTTACATGAGTTGCTTGGGGGCAAGCAACGTGTAAGTGTGGGGATGTGACGGGTGAACCGTAGGACAACCCTTAAGTGGCATAATAGCTATTATAATTATATATTCTAGTGGGTTGTTGTCTCGAATTAGATAACTACGGTTTACTTGTCATTTCAGGTGCAAAAAGCTTAATAGGAAGCGAAAAGGAAGTGTTAGAAGAAGCATGGAAGGAATACGGAGAATAACTAAAAAAATAACTTATTGGAATTGAAGATTTAAGAAGATAACATGATAGAGGACGAAATTACAAGAACGTGGACGCAAACGGCGAAGAAAACGGAGTTGAAACGAGAAAGTTATGAAGAAAACAAAATTGCCTAGCTGCAGCCTACCGTGGACCCTGACCAAAAATGTGTCGTAAGACAGTTTTAAGCCACCGTAGGAGTCTTTGATGGCCACTGTAGGCTACGGTGACGTCGTAGCTTACGGTGGCGCCCAACGTGAAAAGTGTAACTGCCCCATTAAAGTCCGTTTTCAAGTGTCTTTTCAAATCTAATCAATGGGGAACGTTTCTAGACAGTTTTCTGGCGAATTTTGGCTCTAGCAAGTGTTTGTGAACAATTTTAATCATCCGGTTTATGTTTTCGATTCGTATGAACACTAAACTTATTGATATGATGGTTCACCAAGCGATGTGTGGCTAAACGTATGGTGATCTTCCTAGATTGAAGGTTCGTTTGAGACTTTTGTGGATTTGTATTTCTAGAATAATAGACTTGCAATCGTTGTTGGTTTATTATGATGTGTGAATGTTTGTTTGTAATTTGTTAATTGATGTTTTGATCTTAATCTAAATTGTACGTTCTTGGTGTCGTTGACAAACGAGATATCACGGGAGGGATTAGGGTTGGATATTAGTTAATTGGTCATCGCGTAACATCCTCGCATTGTTATAATCCTAGTACTTAGTTCCTTTTTATCACAAACAAGCAATTGCACATGAATCATGTCTTTGTGATTCTTTCTAGTGAATCAAAGCACAATTGTCATAAGCAAACCGGAAGTCTATGATGGTCGCTTTCTCCTAATCTGTCTTATAACAACTCTTGATAACTGTTTTTAAAATCAAACAATCGAAATCATTGAAATTATTTTCTGCAATTAGTTTAATTTAGTTGGTTGATAAAGCTATAAAATAGACACATTTTCCACAAACTCCATGTGTTCGATACCCACTTACCGCTAGCTATTTAGTAGTAATTGGTTTAAATTTACGTGAGACTTCGACATCACGTCAACCACGACCCGTGCTTAAGGGACACGACCCCATGTCTCTTGTCTGCTTCTGTTTGTCTTCTTCTGATCTAGAATCTTGAAGGGGCACGAGCCCATGCCAACAAGGCACGGCCCCGTGCCAGACTTCTGATTTGTTGTCTTTAGTCTTGGGGTGAAGCTCGGAGGGTTGGTATAGTGTGTTGTCTTCCCGTCTGTTATACTTATGCTGGTTTTTGTCGTTAATTTGTTCCTTTTGTACATTTAAGCTCTTTTAATCCTGAAAATCAAAAGTATACAAAGAAACGCATTTTTCCCAACATTAGTACTAAAAACGGTTGATTTTATACCGTATTTGATACAATTTATATGTTGCATTTGACGCATATCAGCTATGGACGGGAGGGTCTCCTCATAATCAATCCATTGAATCAGAATAAAGCCCTCCACTGCTTCAAAATATCAATACGACCACACACAAAAACAGTGACCATATGCGAATCGCTACACGATTTTTTCCAGCTCAAGTGTGACCAAAGGTCGAGCCATCGTAGGCATCATACAACCACATTGACGTTAAGTGGTCGTAGCTACTTGAATGTGTGGCTAAAGGGTATCAATGTTTCTTGCTAGAATCAAGCAATTGGTCCATTAAGTGCGGCTAAAGGGAAGCAACAATCACATAGATTTCTTATTAGTGTTGTCGTTTCTATTATATAGTCACAAATACGAGTAAAATGTTTGTTTTAACCACATCAATCTAGAAATATTGAGGCAAAAGGGTTGCTGTAATTAATTATTTTGTCCCAATGTTATAAACTATTTCTAGACAAACAAGAAATTTTTGTAATTTTAAGTGTGACTATTGTCTAGTCTTTGGTCACACATATCGTTTTTGCCTATGACATTTGCTATCCTTCCGTCACATAAACAAAATAACAAGTAACAATGGTGTGGTTACTGGTTATGTAAAACCACATAAATATTTGTAATGTTTATTGTGGTCATTCTCTTACCTTTTATCACTAATAATATTTTAGTGTCGTGACATTTGCTATTGTTCCATCATAGAAAAATAAAACAAAGTTGGAATGGTGTGGCTAATGATTATGTAAAGGCATATGATTTTTTTAATTTTTGTGTGACTATTGTCTAAGCTTTGGTCGCACATACTTTATATTCTCCGTGACTTTTGCTATCAGTCTGTCACACAAAATAAAACCAAGTGGAGATGGTATGTCTAATGGTTACGTAATGCCACATGATATTATTGTAATTTTTAGTGTGGCTATCGTCTAATGTTTGGTCACACATAGTTTATATTCCCCATGACGTTTACTATCAGTTCGTCACACAAAATAAAACAACGTGGTGATAGTGTGTCTAATGTTTATGTAGAGCCATATGAGAAATTAAGATCTTTAGCGTGGCCATTGCCTAACTTAAGGTCACACATAACTTCTTTTGGTCACACACAAACAAAAAGCAAAGTAACGATAATGTAGCCAATTGTTATGTAAAGCCATATGAAATTTTGTAGTTATAAGCTTGACTATTATTTATATTTGTTCACACATATTTACTATGGTTTTATGTGTAATTAGATTTTTTTCTTTTTTCAAATAATTAAAAACAACATTAATATGGGTTGAAAAACTAAAATACAACATTAATATACAAAATAATAAATCAAAATCTTTACATGTTATCTAAATACTAAAAATCTATTTTCTTGATACTAGAAGGTAACTCACGCGTTGCAGAGGGTCATGAATTTCATAAGGGTATGTGCCCTCAGTAAAAAACTTCAAGAAACAAAGACACATCCAAACACCATCTGCAATTATCATTTTCGGTTTCTAAAGTTAATTCACAATAAGCAATGAAAACGATTTTAAATGGTATCAGTTATATTTTATCAAATGTAATTATTTGTCTAATGATGACAATTAATCTAGCAATTATCGTTGTCGGTTTCCAAAGTTAATTCATCATAAACAATGAAACGATTTAAAATGGTATGGGTTATAGTTTATCAAAGTGAAGTTCTTTGCTGGTTACATTTAACTCAAAAGTTTCATGAAAGAAGAAGGCAAATGTTGTTTTTATTTCAAACTTTGTTTTTGCCCTCATAACATTTGTCATGTAACCATTTAACCCTTCTAGTTTGTTTTGAATTTAAGATATACATGAGGTTTATAAATCAAATAAATAATTTATTATTCTCATTAAGAGTATCAGTAATAGCTCATTTCTTCTTGTTTGTCATGTAACCATTTTTTCCCCATTTTTACTATTGTGGCTTTTGTTTTTTGGTATCATTTTTCATCATTCATTCTTCACCAAATACAAGAAAAAATTGAAGAGTGTAAGTGGGTGGGGCCAATGGTGATCATTTAAAAAGAACAAATATTTCTTTCTCTCTCTCTATATATATAAGGTAGGAATGATGTGTCAAAAGCATGTTTTAAGTGTTTTTGAGTTTTCTTATTGGGTGGGTTTTAAGTGTTTTTAAAAAATGAGTTTTTTTTTTGTAATGTGGCATGTAGGCATGTTTTTAAACGTTTTTTAGTTCTTTTATTGTGGATGCTCTTAGTTAATATCCTAACATAATTAATAATGCAACTTCATTAATTTCAGTTCTACTTCATCGGTTGGATTAATAACCGAATATTATTACTAAGTCATATACGAAATTATATTCTTGACCATCCAATATATATTATATAGTAATATAGATATAGATATACTTATAAAAGTCAATACATATGAGTTTTATAGTTATACATGTGGGTGTCATGTGTATTCATGTAATTACATATGCGTGTGTTCGTGTTCATCAAGTTGACTTATGTGTGTACTTGAAAATAACCAAATACTTAACATGTAAGAGGTACGGGCTTTGTTAGGTATATGATAACCTAATTAATTAAAGTTAAGCGTAATATGTAATAACACAATGAAAGCATGTTTAGGTTTGTACTAACTTTGGCCTGCACTCCCGGACTCTCGGTTTTCACATTCTCCCCTTCTTAAAAGAAAAAATATATGTAAAAAGTTTGGGGAAATAAATATAAACAAAAGGCCCTTGTTAGAGTCTTTACTTTCTACTGAAAAACCATCAAACAAGAAAAAGCATAGATTAAGATTGTGACCCCAAATAGTCACTCTGAAGCTCCAGCCTCTATCCAACACCCCATCATCACTGTTCTTAGCTTTCAGGACCTTCACATCTTTCTCAACCTGTTTGGCTGAGTTCACCTGTTCAATTTTAGCCATTTTTTATTTCAGAATTGACCCGTTTGAGATAAATCACAGCCCAAATCTGACTCGTTCACAAGCAAGAAGGTGTAAACCATAGGATAAAGTAGTTTTACTGAAACAAAACCTGCTCTTGTAATGTCTGCATTTGCTTCAGATGCTTGTTCATTTTCTTGCTTGCCTGATAAAGAACATATGGCACAACTATTAACCACTATGCATACAAGTTGAAACGGAAAATACTTCAAGGCTGGCAGTTTTTCGTTAAAAGACTGAATTGCTGCTTTTTCTGCGTTCTTTGCCTCAGTTAGAGCTGTTTTCTCTCCTCCAATGCCCTCTTCAATATATTAAACCAACAAACAGTTTAAGAGAGTTTGAAATAATGTGCTTAAGTGTCCTCTTCTCATAAGACAGCCTACATTAGTTTAGAAATTACAAGCTAGAACAAGTTGTACCTTCAGTTTATCGGGAGACTGAACAATTTTTGAATGCAGGCTGGCATTTTCTTGAGCACTTTGTCCTAAAGCAAATACAGCACTAGAAATCTAACAAAAACACAATAAACGTATACTTTAAACATAGAAATACAAATTACTAGACAATAATTTCAGATAAACTCCAATAGAATCATTAGAAATCAAAAGGTAGCTCATCAAGAAACATTTACCCGTGGATTAAAGTGATGCAGGCTTGGTGTTAAAGAGCACGAAGCGCACAAAAGCGACGAGGTCTAAAACCGAGGCGCAAAACGCAAAGGCGGCAGGCTTTTCGTACTCGACGCGCAAGGCGATATAATTTTTTATATGTATTCTAAAGGTTCTAGTATCATTTACCCAATATTTAGACACAAATAAACTTTATATATGTTTTTTAATATTGAAATTACATACGTGTACAACCTGAAAAGCATGATGTACCACAATCTGCTGCACAAAAATATGGCATGTAGATGAGGCACGAGCGTCAGAGTCGGGTTTTCACCACAAAAGCACGCCTCAGCTGCACTTTCTGTACAGCCTGCGCATCAGGTTGCATAAGGCGCTGAGGCTTGCACCTTGCACCTAGGCGCGTTTTTTAAAACCAAGGATGCAGGACATGTAAAAAGACTACCGAAACATATTTCAATACTTTACTTCATTAGTTAATAACGACTTGTCAAATCTTCTTTCATATGTGCCTTTATTCCTTTAGGGACCCAGGGTAGAAGGTTTTGTGTGCGTGATACAAATGTTCCATTCGTGGAACTTCCCAAAAAGCCACCGCCACTCATCATTTTTCACGCGTGATATTTTGCACGCGTTAAGTTTTTGACGCGTTGAACTTTGATTGTTGGGAGGGAAATTGTTGGTTGGGGGAAATTGTTGGGTGTTGTGGTGAGTGATGACCATTTCCACTAAAAAAGGTTGTGAGTGATGGAATAATGCTTGCTGATATGGCGGAACTTGATTGGAAGTTGTGAGTGAGTGATGATGATGGGTGGAAACCACCCCTACCCCCTTATAGCATTTAGTATCAATATTACATTAAGTCATTGTGTAATGATAGTACTCGAGTACCAAGATCTCCACGTCTTAGTGAGTTGGACGATATTGCAAGTGTTGTTTACTTGTACATACATACAGCGTCCACCTATCCCAGTGTTCAACGTAATCATCCTATTGAAAACATCATTGGCCCTGTCAATGTTGGTGTTCTTAAAAGAAGCAAATCAAGGGTTATCAATACTTGCTTATATTCCTGTTTCAATTCACAAATTGAACCTAAAAGTATTGATGTTGCTTTTCAGGAACCAGGGTGGGTAGATGTTATGCATGAGGAACTGAACCAATTCGAGAAGCTCGGGGTTTGGAAGCTGGTTGAGCTACCTAAAGGAAAACGTGCTCTAGGAACACGTTAGGTTTATCAAAATAAAAAAGATGATACCAAATTAATTGTTAGAAACAAGGCTCGATTGCTGGTACAAGGATTCAGATAAATTGAGGGTTTGGATTATGATGAAGTATATGCTCTAGTTGCTCGTCTTGAGGGTATTTGCATTTTCTTAGCCTATGCATCCGACATTGGCTTCACGGTCTATCAAATTGATGTCAAGACAACATTTATGTACGAGAAAGTGAAATAGGGGATTTATGTCGAGCGGCCACCAGGCTTTATTGACCAAGAAAAACAACACAATGCTTATAAGTTAGATAAGGCTTTGTATGGGTTACACCAATGTAACAACTCGAAAATTCAATTGTTATCTTTCCATTTTGTTTTCCCGTTTATCTAGCTTTGTAATCCCAAGATTCGGTTTATAATAAAGTTTATGTTAATTACTAATGGTGTTTACGTTATTATCGCATCTAGTCGCTTATTAAATCGCATCGCAAATCGCAATTATTTATGTAGTTTTATATTATTTATGTGTTATGTGTGTTTGTGGTTACTATTACGCTCGCTATCGCATCGCTCTCGCACACTCAATCGCAAAATCGCACTGTTATATCAAGTATGACGCTTAACACTTTACTAAAACGCTTAATATAACTAATTAGTATTAACCAAATCGCCAAACGAACACTTAACGTGAAGTCGACAAACGAAACTTGGTCACCAGGCCAAGTTCGGCCGAACTTGACTACCACAAGTTCTGAGACACAGAATCTTTTGTTTTTCCTCAAGTTCGCTCGAACTTGTACATACATGTACAAGTTCGGCCGAACTTAGCTATCCACCCTTAAAATCTCTACAAGTTCGCGCGAACTTGACTCTACCAGCCCTCATTTTTGTCTTCACCTATAAACACTCAGCTCATTCCTCTCAGTTGAACTTGCTGCAACTTCGCCCAGAGCTCCCGAAACCCAAAACCTTCTGATTTCTAAGTAAGAATCAACCCGGTTTCAACTATATGATGTTCAACAACGCTTTACAAAGGTTTACAACGATTTTGGCACAAGGCATAGCCTTCGTTTTCATCAAAACTCTTCTATTTACAAAAATCTTCATCTCTTTCCATAAAACTTCTGTTTTTCACTCAGATCTATACTTATATCTGAGCAAAACCTTTAAAGTATTGATTTTTACACAATATTCGGACTAATGACGTATGTTTCGTTCACTTTTGAGTGGAACGAGGCGTTGTCGAAGCTAAATCTCAGATCCGGAAGCACAAGGACGAAATCGTCACTTTACACAAGCTGGACTAACCCGTACGAACCTTCAAGTTCGCCCGGATTAGCCCAAGTTTCTGTAAATGGCTAAGTTCGCTCCAAAAGACCTCTCCAACCTAAGTTTTACTCAGTGGCTTAAGGTTGGAGGGATGGACACTCGATTTTCCCAGCAAACGACGCGAAAACACAAGATTTTTGGACCCGACGACATCAAGTTCGCTTGAGATCTCACTTATTTTTGACAACACAGCAGTCAAGTTCGCTCGAACTTGCCCTCTAGGGGTCAAGTTCGGCCGAACTTGAGTGGAAATGCACAAAATTCTCTTCAGGAACCCCCAAGTTCGCTCGAACTTGTCAAGTTTCTCAGGAAACTTCACAAGTTCGGCCGAACTTGTCTCACCTGTCAAGGTTATCCACCTGTTCGCTCGAACTTGTCAAGTTTCCTTGAGAAACTGGCAAGTTTGCCCGAACTTGACTCTCAACTCACCAAAACCATGCAAGTTCTCTCGAACTTGTATGTCTACATACAAGTTCACCCGAACTTGCCTACTGCCCAACTCAAAATTCACCGTTTCGGCTTTTCAGAAGACTGATGCACTTCTGTTCGTGTACAGGCTGATCCGGCACACTCCGCAACTCTCCTCAGAATCTTAAGTCTTACCAAAACGCACCCACAATGAGTGTACTTGACCCATTTTTGCTTTAATGCACGTTTTGGGTGTTACATACGTTCCTATATCAAAATCACTTCACAAATCAAAACTGTTTATCACACGCGAATAATCTGATTGTATATGCTCGATACGTGATACTAGAAACATGTGACTAGGATTTATTTTCGTTAACTTGCCTCCTTAGCTAGTATGGTACTATAGTTTGGCTAACACCCGACAGGGTCTAGTTAGGATGGTCGCGCAAGCCTTTTCACGGTAGTTAGCATGAGAAATAAGCCTATGTTATGTTAAGTGTTTTGGTGTATCATGATATGTAATTAGACTGTTTCGCAAATGCGTTCTCGACTATGCTAGTATTATTCAAACTCGTATGCTCACCTTTACTTAATTGTATTGACTTGTATTTTAATGTATGTAACAAATTGAGGATTTAGCTTGGATTGCTTTGGAGTAGTTTTATTTAGTATTTTGTTCATCTTGTTTAGAACGCTTGTAATAAAAATCTTGGGGATATCGAACCATGTTGTTTTTATGAGAAAATCAGAATTTCTGTGATGGTTGTTTGAAATGTTATGTTTAATAGTATGAGATGTTAAACGTTAAGTAATGTTGTTGGATAATTGTTACGGAATTTCTCGTGAGACAATCTAGTCGCCTAGTGCCACTACCCCTGATGTTTCCGCCATGGTTGGGGTGTGACAGATTGGTATCAGAGCGAATTCCTTAAGATAATAGTTAGAATTGCCATGATTCGACCTAGTAACATGTTAAGTACCCGATTGACCTATCTTTGTCTTGAATGTTAAACTACTTGCCATAAATGCTTAAATGTGCCTTTCCTAAGGCTAATGCAATATACACACTTGGAAACGCTCGTATCACACAAAATGAGTGATCAAGTCGAGATTAGGTGTGAAAACCGAGAACTCTCGATGAGATCATTCACTCCGCGTAATCTCTATCGCACGAGATACCTTCGTTGAGTTAGGAGTGATATCCAAACCTCGACGAAAATCTCCATTTCTATCTAGTGGAACGCCCGATGTGATCGGTGCGCGTAGCCACCACTAGGAACGACGTTGCTAAGTTAGGTGTGAAACCCGCATCTTAGTAACAAATTCCGCCTTTCGATTTTCAATCTCACCAAAGTCTCGATTATTCCGATGGTTTGGAACATGTAGTAACCGGAAGGATAATGCCGTTAGCCGCTTGCAGTGAGAGCATCTATCTATTAGGCCAAAACGTGGGTCCAAGTTCAAAGGGTAATCGAACCACTTTGGATAGTCAACGCCTCAAAACCCCGGACACTCCCAATTGATTTAAGCCTATATCGCCGATTTACGCATCATCGAGTTTATTATTATTTATGTGTTTAAAATTTTGAGAATTTTTGCTTTATTTTATTTCTCGCATTATCGATTTCTCGCTTTACGCCCCCTGAACGCATGCACTACTCGCACAACTCTCGTAACCTAAAACACTAAATTAATACACCAACCAAACTAATCGCTTACGCCCATGAGGACATGTATGCCTCATGAGCGGTATGACTCGCTTATATATATCGCTTATATCTCGTTATTATATCGCATCTCGAACGCGCTACTCTTTACTTATAAGAAGGTGAATATGTGCAAAATGTATGCTTATGTGCTTACGTGCTTACGTGTTTACGTGCCTACGTGTTTATGTGATTTTGTGCCTTGAATGAATGATAATAATAATAAATGTTTAAACATAACTCTATTATAATCGAATCTCATCTAATCTAAATCCTTCGTGTAGATGTCTTCAATGGGATCGCACACCTGAAGGAATCTCCAACGCAGCAACGCCGACAAGCGTATCGCTACAATGGTAGCCAAGGAGATAGCTAAAGTCATTCCGCAAATCGTCTCGGAAATTCATGCCGTGAGCAGTAACTCATCAGTCGACTCGAAAACTGAGAGTCCCAAGCCGCGATTCAGCTTCAAGAACTTCAAGGCTTGTGCACCTCTCGTCTTCACGGGCAATGACGGACCGACTTCTATGTTTCACTGGTTCGATGCTATTGAGGTCACTTTTAGGCAAAGTGGATGCCCCGATGACCTCTGCACTGTGAACGCTACCGGAGTCTTCAAGTCCCGTGCTCTCGACTGGTGGACAGCTGAAAGAAACAAGCGTGGAAATGATGAAGACTACAATCTACCTTGGGAGGAACTCAAGGAAGTAATGATGAAGGAGTTCTGTCCTCCGCATGAAATGCAAAAGCTCGAGAATGAGTTTTGGGGTATCAAGCAGGATGGTCCCGAAAATGCTGGCTTTACTGCTCGGTTTAAGATTTTGAGCATCATCTGTCCCAGCCAGGTTGATACGATGGAGAAAACTATCAACAAGTACATTCATGGTTTACCCGAGTGTGTTGCAAGTTTCATGAAAGTTGCCCGTACTACAACCATCGAGGAAACCTACATGCTCGCCACTGAGATCAACGATCAGCGAGTTCAGGATGGTTATTTCAAGAACTCTTCTAAAGTCGCCAATCAAGCTGTCGTCGAACCAACCGCTGCTACCGAATCATCAAGTGAACAAAAGGGAAAGCGTCAGGGACGTAAAAGAGGAAACCCGAGTAAGAACTATGCTCTCGCCGCTCCAGCAAACCCTCAGCCGCTTCAGTCAGCCGCTCTGAACGCACCTCCAGCTAAGCGCGCGTATACCGGACATCACCCTCTGTGCCCTAAGTGCACTTATCATCATGTCGTTGGTGGCAACTGCCGTTTTTGCACAAACTGCAATATCTACGGCCATTTTACTGTGAGTTTCCGATCAGGTCCTCGTCAACCAGCTCCTCAGGCTCCAGCAGCTCCAGCTTTACCCGCTCCTCCTCAAGCCAATCAGCAACAAGCTCCAAAAGCACGTGTGTGCTATTTGTGTGGTGATCCGAATCATTTCGCCAATGTATTTCCGAATCGTCCTGTCAAGCAAGAGCAGCCAGCACCACAGCCTCAGCCGCCGCAGCAGCAACCACAAGTTGCGCGTGGCAGAGCCTTCAATCTCAACCACCGCCAGGCCCAGAATGACAACAATGTTGTCAATTGTACGTTTCTCGTAAATGGTATTTATGCTTCATGTTTATTTGATACTGGTGCCGATAACTGTTTTGTATCATTAAAATTCGAAAAGGTTTTAAATTGTAAGCGGGCTAAACTCCCAAAGACTTTCGATGTGGAAGTCGCCACCGGAAAATCCGTTACCGCCTTCCGTCTTACGTGGTTGTTCTCTCGATCTCAACTGCCACGTCTTCTCGATCAACCTCATACCTATGCAGTAGGTAGTTTCGATATCATAGTAGGCATGGATTTTCTTCATGAGAATCATGCTGAAGTTGTTTGCTTCGATAAAATGATCCGATTCCCACTCTCAAACAGTGATCAACTTCATGTATATAGTGAAACTCCCTCAAATAAGTTGATGCTTTTGTCATGTACTCGAGCACACAAATGCTTGCAAAAGCGATGTGTTGCTTTCCTCGCTCATATCGTGAACCCGGAGAAAGAAAAGAAGACTTATAAAGACGTTTCCGTTGTTTGTGAATTTCCTAAGGTCTTTCCTGACGATTTACCCGTTTACCCCCTACTCGAGATGTTGAATTCCGTATCGATTTGATTCCCGGTGCTACTCCCGTTGCTAAAGCTCCTTATCATCTCGCACCATCCGAAATGCGCGAGCTATCAAGCCAACTTCAAGAGCTTCTTGATAAAGGTTTTATACGCCCGAGCACTTCGCCATGGGGCGCACCCGTCCTTTTCGTGAAAAAGAAGGATGGATCGTTCCGTATGTGCATCGATTATTGTGAACTTAACAAACTCACAGTAAAGAACCGCTACCCTCTTCCTCGTATCGACGATTTATTTGATCAGCTTCAAGGTGCTACTTGTTTTTCTAAGATCGATTTACGTCCCGGCTATCATCAATTGCGCGTATTGGAAGAAGACAATCCGATAACCGCCTTTCGTACTTGCTATGGCCATTTCGAATTCGTGGTCATGCCTTTTGGTCTACCCAATGCACCCGTGGTTTTCATGGACTTGATGAACCGTGTGTGTAAAGCTTTCTTAGATTGCTTCGTCATTGTTTTCGTCGATGGTATCCTTATCTATTCGAAGTCGAGAGACGAACACGCGTGCCATCTTTGTTTAGTCCTCGAACTTCTTCAAGGAACTCACCTTTATGCTAAGTTCTCAAAATATGAATTCTGGCTCGAAGAAGGCCAATTTCTCGGCTACATTGTTAATAGTCAAGGAATTCACGTCGACCCTGCAAAGATTGAAGCCGTCAAGAGTTGGATTACACCGAAGAATGCATCCGAAATCTGTTCATTTCTTGGATTGGCGGGTTACTACCGTCGATTCATCGCCGACTTCTCGAAAATCATCGTTCCACTTACCGCTTTAACTTATAAAGACAAACCTTTTGTTTGGGATTCTAAGCAAGAGGAAGCTTTTCAAACTCTCAAGTGTATGCTATGCAATGCTACCGTACTCACTTTACCCGATGGAAACGACGATTTCGTTGTTTACTGTGATGCCTCGAATCTTGGCCTTGGTTGTGTTCTCATGCAACGAGACAAGGTTATCGCGTATGCGTCTCGATAACTCAAGATCCACGAGAAGAACTACACAACCCACGATCTCGAACTCGGTGTAGTTGTTTTTGCATTAAAGATATGGCGACACTACCTTTGTGGTACTAAGTGTACGGTCTTCACCGATCATAAGAGCTAACAACATATCTTTGATCAAAAAGAACTAAACATGCGACAACGTCGATGGGTTGAACTTCTCAACGATTACGATTACGAGATACGCTACCATCCCGGCAAAGTAAACGTTGTCTCCGATGCTCTAACTCAATGAAGCTATGTATATAGTGTTCGTGACTCTCAAGCTTTGAATGATCTCGAAATCATGATTCGCTCCACCCAATTCGCCTGTTTTAACGAGAACACTTTGGAGGAAGAAATGAAATGTGGTGCCGAAACTCAACTCGTATCTAAGCCAAATGGTACTTATTACTATCTCGATCGTATTTGGATTCCTACTCGCGACAATCTTCATAAACTGCTAATGACCGAAGCTCATAAATCTCGATATTCCATTCACCCCGGTGCCGACAAGATGTACCAGGACCTTCGTCGCCGAACATCAAAGGTCCTCTGGCTTACTCGAACAACCCGAAATTCCGATGTGGAAATGGGAGAGTATAGATATGAACTTTATTACTAAACTAGTGCGCACTTCATCTGGTCATGATAGCATTTGGGTTATCGTTGATCGTCTTACTAAATCTGCGCACTTTATTGCTATACGAGAGGACTTTAAGGTTGAACGGTTAGCCCGAATCTATACCGATGAAGTTATATGTCGACACGGGACACCTCGTGACATCATCTCTGACCGAGACGGTCGCTTTACCTCGCGTCTCTGGGAGACTTTTCAATCCGCTCTCGGTACTACTCTCAATCTCAGTACCGCTTTTCACCCTCAAACCGACGGTCAGACTGAACGAACGATTCGCCCCCTCGAAGACATGCTTCGTGCGTGCATCATAGATTTTGGTGGTAACTGGGATACGCATTTACCTTTAATTGAATTCTCGTACAATAATAGTTATCATACCAACATTCAAATGGCTCCTTTTGAGGCACTGTATGGAAGAAAATGCCGATTGCCTATTGCATGGCACGCGATCGGAGAAGCACAAATCACCGGTCCCGAGCTAATTCAAGAAACGACGGACAAGATCCTCCAGATCAGAGACAACTCTTGAAAGCTCGGAGTCGTCAAAAGAGTTATGCCGATAAATGCCGCAAGCCCCTACGGTTCGAAGTGGGGGATCACGTTCTCCTAAAGGTTGCACATTGGAAGGGAGTGGTCCGCTTCGGTAAGAAAGGAAAGCTAGCGCCTCGATACGTTGGACCCTTTAAAATTCTAGAAAGAATCGGTAAAGTAGCCTATCGAATCGAATTACCGGAGGAACTCAACAACGTACATCCGACTTCCACGTGTCTAACCTTAAAAAGTGCCTAGCCGAAGAAAATCTGCATGTCCCTCTCCAAGATCTGCAAATCAACGAGACTCTCCATTTCGTGGAAAAACCCGTTGAAATCATGGATCCGGTAACCAAGAAACTCCGACGCTCTCGCATACCTATCGTGAAGGTCTGATGGGAAGGCAAACGCGGCGCCGAGTTCACATGGGAACTCGAAAGCTACATGAAAACGAAATATCCACATCTCTTTGTTATGGCCACTGCTTAATTTTGGGACGAAATTCCCAAAGTAGGGGAGACTATAACAACTCGAAAATTCGATTGTTATTTTTCCATTTTGTTTTCCCGTTTATCTACCTTTGTAATCCCGATATTCGGTTTATAATAAAGTTTATGTTAATTACTTATGGTGTTGTACATTATTATCGCATCTAATCGCTTATTAAATCGCATCGCTTATCTCATCACATCACAAATCGCAATTATTTATGTGGTTTTATATTATTTATGTGTTATGTGTGTTTGTGGTTACTATTACGCTCGCTATCGCATCGCTCTCGCACACTCGAATAGCAAAATCGCACTTTTATATCAAGTATGACGCTTAACGCTTTACTAAAACGCAAAATATAAGTAATTAATATTAACCAAATCGCCAAACGAACACTTAACGCGAAGTCGGCTAACTAACCTTGGTCACCAGGCCAAGTTAGGCCGAACTTGACTACCACAAGTTCGCCCGAAGTTGCCTGAGACACAAGAATCTTTTGTTTTTCCTCAACTTAGCTATCCACCCTTAAAATCTCTACAAGTTCCAAGTTCGGCCGAACTTGACTACCACAAGTTCGCCCGAAGTTGCCTGAGACACAAGAATCTTTTGTTTTTCCTCAACTTAGCTATCCACCCTTAAAATCTCTACAAGTTCACGCGAACTTGTACAATTTTGTACAAGTTCAGCCGAACTTGACTCCACCAGCCCTCATTTTTGTCTTCACCTATAAACACTCAGCTCATTCCTCTCATTTGAACTTGCTGCAACTTCGCCCAGAGCTCCCGAAACCCAAAACCCTCTGATTTCTAAGTAAGAATCAACCTGGTTTCAACTACAATGATGTTCAACAACGTTTTACAAAGGTTTACAACGATTTTGGCACAAGGCATAGCCTTCGTTTTCAGCAAAACTCTTCTATTTACAAAAATCTTCATCTCTTTCCATAAAACTTCTGTTTTTCACTCAGATCTATACTTAGATCTGAGCAAAACCTTTAAAGTATTGATTTTTACACAATATTCGGACTAATGACGTATGTTTCGTTCACTTTTGAGTGGAACAAGGCGTTGTCGCAGCTAAATCTCAGATCCGGAAGCACAAGGACGAAATCGTCACTTAACACAAGCTGGACTAACCCGTACGAACCTTCAAGTTCGCCCGGATTAGCCCGAGTTTCTGTAAAATGGCTAAGTTCGCTCCAAAAGACCTCTCCAGCCTAAGTTTTACTCAGTGGCTTAAGGCTGGAGGGATGGGCACTCGATTTCCTCAGCAAATGACGTGAAAACGCAAGATTTTTGGACCGACAACATCAAGTTCGCTCGAGATTTCACTGATTTTTGACAACACAACAGTCAAGTTCGCTCGAACTTGCCATCTAGGGGTCAAGTTTGGCCAAACTTGAGTGGAAATGCACAAAATTCTCTTCAGGAACCCCCAAGTTCACTCGAACTTGTCAAGTTTCTTAGGAAACTTCACAAGTTCGGCCGAACTTGTCTCACCCGTCAAGGTTAACCACTAGTTCGCTCGAACTTGTCAAGTTTCCTTGAGAAACTGGCAAGTTCGCCCGAACTTGACTCTTAACTCACCAAAACCATGCAAGTTCGCTCGAACTTGTATGTCTACATACAAGCTCGCACGAACTTGTATGTCTACATACAAGTTCCCCCGAACTTGCCTACTGCCCAACTCAAAATTCACCGTTTCGGCTTTCGGAAGACTGATGCACTTCTTTTCGTGTACAGGCTGATCCCAACTCTCATCAGAATCTTAAGTCTTACCAAAACCCACCCACAGTGAGTATACTTGACCCATTTTCGCTTTAATGCACTTTTTGGGTGTTACATACGTTCCTATATCAAAATCACTTCACAAATCAAAACTGTTTATCACACGCGAATAATCTGATTGTATATGCTCGATACGTGATACTAGAAACATGTGACTAGGACTTATTTTCGTTAACTTGCCTCCTTAGCTAGTATGGTACTATAGTTTGGCTAACACCCGACGGGGTCTAGTTAGGATGGTCGCGCAAGCCTTTTCACGGTAATTAGCATGAGAAATAAGCCTATGTTATGTTAAGTGTTTTGGTGTATCATGATATGTAATTAGACTGTTTCGCAAACGCGTTCTCGACTATTCTAGTATTATTCAAACTCGTATGCTCACCTTTACTTAATTGTATTGACTTGTATTTTAACGTATGTAACAGGTTGAGGATTTAGCTTGGATTTCTTTGGAGTAGTTTTATTTAGTATTTTGTTCATCTTGTTTAGAACAGTTGTAATAAAAATCTAGGGGATATCGAACCATGTTGTTTTTATGAGAAAATCAGAATTTCTGTATTGGTTGTTTGAAATGTTATGTTTAATAGTATGGGATCTTAAACGTTAAGTAATGTTGCTGGATAATTGTTATGGAATTTCTCGTGAGACAATCTGGTCGCCTAGTGCCACTAACCCCGATGTTTCTGCCATCGGTTGGGGTGTGACAACCAAGCTCCACGAGCATGGTATGTGTTATGCGCAAAATGCAACATATAAATTGTATCAAATAAGGTATAAAATCAACCCTTTTATGTATTAATGTTGGAAAAGTGTGTTTCTTTGTATACTTTTGATTTTAAGGATAAATGTACAAAAGGGGCAACTTAACGACAGAAACCAACATAAATACAAAGGAAGAGAAGTTGACACTTCATACCAACCCACGGAGCTTCATCCCAATATCAAAACAACAAATTAGAAGACAAGCACGATGTCATGTCACCAAGGCATGGGGTCTTGCCCCACTCCAAGATTGACTGTAAGAGTTTTTGTGGAACAAAGGCCATGCTTGGCTAATATCTTATATCACTTGGTGAAGACAAATCTTTTATGTATTACTTTTGATTTCCAAGCTTGGTTAACTTTTTAATTGGGTATGTATTAATGACTTTAATAACTAGTTTTTTATATTGAAAGTGAAGTTTATTCTATCATTTTTTCATGTTTTGTTGATTCACCCATTCGTGTCTTTACGGTCTATATAAAGTACGTTAACTACCTGGAAGGGGGTTAGAAGGGTGGTTTGGGTAAAGCTCTTGCCTTGTTCAGTGTATAGATCCTGCGAGGACTTGACTCATGCTTATTAGGACTTCTCTTGAGGAAGATAGCATCAAATCGGGGGAAGTAAGAACGGCTCGAGTCCTTTATAAACAAACTACTAGTAAGACTTTAAACCGGCCTTGCGGGACTGTATCCCTACTGACTTAAACCAATATGGCCGAGGGTAGCGTTGCCTCCAAAAGAGGGACATGCCACATTTTGCAATAATAACTTACTTAATTATCTCCTGTATCCATGCTGACTCAGACCAATATGGCCGAGGGTAGCGTTGCCTCCAAAAGGGGGACATGACACTATAACTAAGATAATCTCTTAAAAAACCCAAAGTACGGAAATCATCAAAGGATACGTAAAAGATGAGTCAGAACCAAGTGCTTCCATCTTGTTTATTTTTCTTTTAAAAATCTCAATTTGTTTTTAATTTCTATTTTTAAATATCTTTTCTCGAAAATTTGGTTAGATAAGACATTGACGATATTCCGATATTAAATGCTCTTGTGTCCTTGGACAACCTTGGTATCTTACCATCATTATACTACGCTGACGACGGGTGCACTTGCCCTAGCGTGTTGTGGAGAATGATTGTGTTATATCATGTTTTATAAATTTAAAGCTTGATAGATGAGTAAAAGTGCTTAAAATATAGGAAAAATTATACCCACGCTTCGACCACATCAGAATGTAACTCTAACAGAGCACTTACTAGCACATGGTTACACTCGGGGTACCATTGATCAGACATTGTTCATCAAGATGGTTTGAGAAGATCTAATTTTAGTTCAAATATACGTTGATCGCATTATTTTTGGTTCGGCTGATGAAAGACTATGTAAGGAATTGAGGAAGTTATGAAAAGAAATTCGAGATGAGTTCGTTGGGAGAGATGACAATGTTTTTGGGTCTACAAGTACGTCAAAACTCTAAAGGAATCTTGATTCATCAAGGAAAATATGTGACTGATGTTCTTGCCCAATTCAAGCTTTCGGATTCGAAGTCAATGGATTCACCCATAGTAAAGAAACCGCTGATGAATGAGGATGCTGAAGGAGTCCCTGTTAATCAAACTTTTGTAACAATCTATGATTGGTTCATTGATGTACTTGATAGCTATTCGGCCATATATTATGTTAGATGTATGTCAATGTGCTCATTATTAGGCTAATCCAAAATCTCACATCTTACTGCTATGGAATGTATTTTTAGACATCTTAAAGGAGCTCCATGTCTTGGACTCTGGTATCCTAGACATTCGAACTTTGTTTTTTGCTTTCTGACAGTAACTTTGGAGGCACATACGGGGATATGAAGGCAACATCAGCTGGATGTAAATTCCTGGGAGATCGACTCATTACATGGCAATGCAAAAAGCAGCATTGTTTCTCTTTCGATTGCGGAAGCGGAATATGTGGCAGTCTCAGCTTGCTGCTCCCAGATGATATGGATACAACATCAGCTTCAGGATTATGGTTTGGCCTATCTTAATACTAAAATCTATTGTGATAATGATGCCCCAATCCAAATCGTTAAAACCCTGTTTTTTCACTCAAAAACCAAGCACATTGATATCAAAGTTCTTTTGTTAGAGATTGTTATGAGAGGTCTTATTAAACTTGAACATATCCATACTAATGCAAATACAACTGATCTTTTTACAAAACCTGTCAGCATCTCTAGATTCAAGGTGCCTGTGGATTTTCTGAAAATGATATAGTACACTGACTAAGCATATTTAAAAAAAAATGTTTCTTTGCTTTTTTAGGTCATATGATTTTATATTTCTTAGGTAAATTTGTTCATTATGTATCATACTTATGCACAAATTTCACCGGGGAAATTTTTGAATAATCCAAAAAGAGTTTCTTTGCAACTTCTGGGAAATGAAATAAATGTTCGTGTCAAAGGGCTTGACCAACACATGTAAGGTGTTGTAGCTAAAAAGACTAGGCTCTAATATGATATGTCTATTAGGCTTGACACTCAAAGTGATAAAAAATACTAAGTGATATAAACATAACAAACTATGTACCATGTAGGTTACACATCATGGCATATCATTTTGTGGTCTTAAATCTTGCATTGATACATTTCCAACGTCTGAGGTTTTGGGTATTTATATTGTTGAGTCATCTGGGGATATCTTGGATATCCTTCTATTGCATCCGGATTATATGCAGACCTAGACAAAGTCAAGATATCCTACACGAACCAAAGAGGCCAAAAACCCTAAGGAAGAAAATCTCAAAAATGAGAGAATTTTGTGTGCTATAAAGCAAACTTCATACCAAAAATGTATTTGCCTAACCCTCGTTGGACACAAACATTGGTCGCTTTAATTGTACAATGGTACACACCTGTCACCAATGGTTCGATGTTATAAATCAAAGGATGATTCCAGTATACTCACCTGTTACGATGAATTGTTGTGCATACCTTGATCGCGGGGGGTATATCATGGAATGGGACACATGGGTATAATAGTATAATACACCTTAAGCATATCACAAAGTTGAAAATTGAAAGTTGAGCATGGAAGTTTAAGTGGACAAATATATTGGCAACCATGTAGACTAGTCTGATTAAGCTCGTACTAAAAAATGCCCTTGGGCTTGCCTGAGAATGATTTGATCCCGTAGAATTTTTGTGTTTTATTTTTATTTTTGTATATATGCATGCGTGGTTTTTTTGTTTGTTTTCATAAAAGATGTTCAGTTAGTCAGATCATGGAAAGTTCGAAAGATTTCAGTCAAAATCATAGAAAATGTTCAAGAATGGCCCTTAGAGGATTGGGTACATCGTAAACATGGTGGGCAACTCGAATTTGATATTGGCCCATATGTGCTTTCGAAACCACTAGTTCAAAGAATTCAACCCAAATCATTTTCGAACTCCAAAGTTAAGGATTGGGCCAAATAGTCTATCTGGCCCATGACCAGGATATAAAAAGGATTTGTAAGGGTTATCAAGAATTCATCTCAAAACCATTTTCAGATTCTCTTTTTTTCCCTCTCAAAAACTCAATTCATAAAACCTCTTTGAAATCAGCATAATCTGCTCATTATTAACAGATTTAAAGAGAAGATTAGGTGATTACTTGTATTTGATTATGTTTTAAAGTCTTGTAGGTGGATAGTGTGATTGTTGATGCCTGAGCTATCGAGATTAGGGTTATAAGTTGTTAAGAAGCGATGAACAAGTAATGAGTTTGAGTTAAAATCATGTTTAGATGTTTGGTTAAGGTTCAGGATAAGAGTTAAAATATGATGTGTAGGCAGTTAATGGTGTTTAAGGTTTTGGATTTTGAATTGGGGAAGAAGATGCACAAGATTCTAGGCAGAAATTTTAGTTTAGATATTTTGAATCCAAATCCCTATGTCAGGATCTAAGTTTGAATCACTTGTAGTTTTTGTTTCTAAAGATGGAAAATGGATTGAATTTTAAAGATATGCAGCGGCATTAATGGAAAACTTTTACTACAAGCAATCGGTCGTTTGTTTTCATCATCATCATGCTTTCAAGTTGGTAAACTCGCATGTGATTCACAAATCCCCCTTAGCCAATTACAATCGTTTGATAGTAAGAAATGAAGAAGATAAAGTGCGAATTGATCTTCTTCAGGAAGACAAGTTTAACTGTTACATCGATCAGCGATTTATACTAACTATCCAACCACTGAGCATCTTTTATGATGTCATGGTTGATAGTGACAACTAACAAAGTCATAACGAACTAAAACACTGCTAAACTAACACTATTAGTGCTTAGCACTGTAACATTGAATAAGTTATAACTAGTCTAAGCACTGATCTCTATCCTCTGATCTTGTTTCTTTTATCAGACCTTTGCTTCTTGTTCGATCAGATGATAGGAGCAATTGTTTAAGGAAAGCAGTGTAAAGGTAGATCAGAGGTTGTAACCTCTGGTAGTTGGACCAAAGCTCGGATAGTGTATTTGGCTTTGATATCATTTGTTCCTTTGTTATGGTTCAATCCCAACAATCTCCCCCTGGAACAGATGATGCGAAAACACTTGTTTATTCTTGGTCTTTATTCCTCAATAGAAATTCTCTGATTTGGCCTTTAAACTATAATTTAAAATTCAGAGAAATTTCATCATCATCATCATCATCCTTTTCGAGTGTCAGATTCAAAAGATCTTGAAGGTCTTCTGCACTTAGCTCATATGCAACCTCCATGCTAATCTTGACAGCATCACCATTAGACTTGAGCAGGGTCAATTCGTGGGAGTCTTTATCGACTTTCCACTTTAGAATTTTTGGGTCTTCTGGCTTTCTAGGATAACTTTGATTAGTTGAGGTTTGAAGAGCTTTTTGTTGAACTATCTTTGTCAAATCTGCTCTGAGCTTTTCACTAGCTTCATCTGTGTGATAGTCAATCATGTTTTTAATTCCCTCTTTGATGTGTTCATACACTCTCTTGTCTTCCTCATCTATCCTTTCTTGCCTTTTTAATTTATTGAAAGCAAGGATGAAGGGGACAGATGATGAGATAGACTTTTTAGAATGTTGAGCGTTATGAACATCATCCGATGGAGGGTAAACTGGTTTAGGATGCATATTTGGATCTTTCTTCCTCCTCTCTTCTAACATCTTATAAGTATCAATCACCCTGACTTCTCCCCACCTTGTCACTTGGTTCCTTGAACCATAGTGATTTTGTATCAATTCTTTTTCATCCTTTTAATCTTCAAAGCTCTGTCTGGCATGTCTTTCTTATGTTTTTTCCAGTCAGGAGGAGTTGGCTTCTTGTGAGGATCTTTTAACATTTCTTGCATTCTTTTAATTTCTTCTCTTAGCTCATCCACACTCCAATCCTTGAACTGTACCTTTGTTGCCTTTTATTGCTTGTTCTTCATGATATGTTTAATGAGTTTATATTTAAGGCATTGATGTTCCCTTTCTGACAGCTTATTGCACAGATCTTTGACAAAATCTTGCAATGCCCTGGCTTTGCTTAGCTGAAAAGACATGTTGATCTGTATCTCTCTATCACTTTTACCTGCTGAGTCTCTTTTTACTATGTCCTCTGCTTGTTTCAATTTGAGTTCTAGATAGGCATCAATATTTGTAGGTCTTGGGTAGCCATCAAGGGATAATATGATTCTTTTGTCAGGGTTTTCCTTAGAATAGAAGCTTAGAATTTCTTCCCTGACTGCTGGTAAATCAAGAGGATATTGCTTTGCTGCAGGTATAACTGTAAGGGGATCAGTGATTGGAGTTGAAGATGGTGGAAGCATTGACGTGGAGGTCAGTGGTTGTGACGATAAAGGAGTAGGAGCAGGAAAGATCTCTTCTTCATTCACCATCCTTGTAGTCCTTCTCCTCTTAAATTTGATTTCAGGTGTTGATGGATGAGTTGGAATTCTAGTTGGAGTTGGTAGAGGTTGGGTGGATGTATTAAGTATGACCATGGCAGTGGATGAGATTTCATCTGCTGCAACCTCTGTCGTGTCAACATATGTTGACACAATAGTTGCTGTAACATCTGCTTTGGTGGAAATGGGTATGGAAGTTGAAGTAGGTGTGCTTGATTTTTGGAGAGCAAAGGTTTTAATGGTTGGATTTACAGTAGGCTCAATTTGGAAGGTGTGGGAGTTGGTTTCCTTACTTTTCTAGCAAGTCTCCTCTTTGCTGAGGTACCAACCTCTTCTTTTTCTTTTTGCTGCTTAATCTTTTGCTCAACCAATACCTTGCCATCAAGATACACTTTTCTCTTCTACTTCTCTTTTTATCCGACCAAGTTATCATCTGTTAGATTCTTTTTCTTTGAACCATCTGGCCTGGGAATCTCCACTGTTGGCTTTGCCATTTGATCATCTATTGTAAGCTTCTTCTTTCCCATAGGTTTCTCCCCCTTTTTGGCATCATCTTCAGTGTTTACAAAAATTAATGTAGGCGGAGCACTACCAGTGATTTGGAGAAGATGAGCTTTTATCGCTTTAATGTCTGCCCTTGTATCCATGAATCTAGCTTCAACCATGTTTCGTACTTCCTGCATTTGATGTTTGTGTTGTAGATTAGAGAAGTGCTTTGGTTGCTGAAACAGAGGGTCTAGGGATTCTTTTAGATCAGTAGTGGTTAAGACAGAGGGTTGGCTCTGTGTAGCTATCAACTGCTTCAAGAGATTTTTGATCTCATCAATAGAAGTTTCAATCTTTGATACTCTTTCCGTCAAATCTTTGTATTTTAGATCATCACCTAATTTAATAGGATCATCTAAACTCCTACCAGAGGTGGTAGTTATAGCTAAGGTATCATGAGCATGTGATTTGACACTAGCTTCAACCTTAGATGACCCTTTTTCTTGGTATTAGGGACTTCCCACAACATCAGAGGTTACCTTGGTAGCCTCAGCAGTGGTTGCCTTCAACAGAGACTTAGTAATGTAACCACTGTCCAAAGGAAAACTAGGTAGTTTTGCAATTGTAGTGGCTGCTCTAGTTGAACTATCACCAAGGGTTACATGTAACCCAAGGGATGTAGCCTCTTCATTTGCTGATGGGCTAGCAAAGAATAGAGATTCAGACCCAGCATCATGTTGTGATAGGTTGGTGAGAAGTGCTGGATAATGTCTGCTCTAGTTCTATTGCATTCAGCAAGGGTAAAAAGGTTTGTGGTAGTGATTTTATTAGAGAAGGGACAGGTGCAGAAAGAGACAGTGCCCTGGGAGATGGGCTGTGGAAGATAGAACCAAATGGTCCTAGAGCTTCATAATTTGGTGTCCTAGTGTTTACAACCTGATCCTTTTGTGAGGATGCAGGAGGAGTTTCATAGCCAGGTGGAGATCTGTCTACCATCTGTTGTGAAGAAGTAGCAGTAATGGTTTGTGACTTTGGTGTTGTCACAGGGTTTACCTCTGGGATCTCATCTTCCAGATGATCCTTTTTGGGTTTGGTGGGTTTTCTGGATTTTTTTGTTGATTTCTTTTTGGTGATTTTAGGTGTGGGTTTCAGAGCAGTGGTTGCAATACTCTGATCACTTAGAGCAATGGGCTAAGTAGCAGGAGGAAGAGATTGAACATTTTGTTCTTGTAAAAGTGGCTCAGCCTCCTCTACTTCTGTTTTGGAAACTTTTTCTTGATTTTTTATTCGTGTAAAACTTTCATGAGTTAGGCAGCCAGGTGTGGTCACTGCGCCTTGTTTACTTGCTGCAGATCTGATCTGGTCTTGTAAGTAAACACTCAAGAATCGAGGATGTATCAAGAAAGCTTTTCTTTTTTAGATGTTTTTAAAATTATTTACAAGATCATTGAAAAATACCTGGGAATAGTTAAAATCAGAATCAGTCAAAATTGCATATCCCGGATATTGTATTTTCAATGGAATCTCATTGAAAGCAGTAGATTTTGCAGAGAGACATGTTAAAAGAGTATGGAAAAAGAATTTCATCTCTGCTGGAAAATGGGGTTTAAAGATTGTCATACCTTTCAATTGGCCGGTGTAACCCCTTTCCACAAACTCTGATTGCATCTCTCTTAAAGAAAATGACACAGGATGTGCCATATCATTCAATTGAAAACCTTGAGAGATCGATTGTGGACTAATTTTCATAGAAGTACCCCCAACCTTTGAGATTATTGCATAAGGAACACCATCAGCGGATATTTTGACCTTAGCATTTTTCCAAAAATCCCGAAGAGAATCGATGTAAATATGGGCTTTGACTTCGAGCATATGCTTAAATTTTGAATTTCTTAGAATCCAAATCATTGTGTGGTATCGTGTATTAGCTTCGGTTTCTTCTAAAATCCCCGTGTAATTGTGTGGGATTTTGAGAATCAAGACGTATGGTGGTAAATCTTTCTTTGATTTCGCCTTTGATTTTGTTTTAGGAGCCATGATTTGAATGCAAACTGTTTTGAGATATTTGAAATCGACACAGTTTGGTGAATCCTCTATTCTGGATGGAACAGGGTTTTTATAGGGTTTCTTGAAAAAGTGATGAGGACGTGGCATCTGATGCAACGACTGTCGAATAACATCTGACCACGTGTAACCTCTGATTGAAAATGAAAGACAGTTGTTTAGCTAAACACTGTTTGAAATTTTTGAACAGTGGATAAGAACAGTTTTGCAACTATCATAGGATACACTTTTTAACAGTGGATAGACTTTTCTTAACGAACAATGTTTTTGTGCTATCAGTGCTTTGAACAGACTTTGAGGATTTATTGAAAAATTCAATTGTAAACTATTTTTATGGATGGATTTTGATTTTCTAAAAACATTATATTGCTATATGCACATGGATCACAAAAAAAAATTGTTTATAATCCATGTTTAGCATTCCAAGCCTAGATATCAAACTGTCAAAAGTGTGAGCATCAAGTGCTTTTGTCAACGCATCGGCCAATTGATCCTTGGTATGGACATGTTTTAAAGAAATCAAACCTTTTTCATAGCAATCCCTCACAAAGTGATGTCTAATGTCAATGTGCTTGGTGGTGGAATGAGAGATAGGATTTTTGATGATATTTTTTGCTGCTTGACTATCAATTTTGAGTGGAGTCTTTAAAGTAGTGATACTAAAATCCAGCAATTGATTTTGAAGCCACAGGAGTTGAGTAGTACAAATTGTAGCAGCTATATACTCTGCCTCAGCAATGGATGTGGAAACTTCAACTTGCTTTTTGCTTTGCCAAAGCAATCACCTAGGAATTGGGCTCCTCCAGATGTGGACTTCCTTGTTGTTTTACATCCAGCAAAGTCACTATCAGAATATACTGCAAGCTCAATGTTACCATTAGCTGGATACCAGATACCAAGTGTGGGAGCACCTTTTATGTATCTGAATATCCTTTTTACAGCAATAAGGTCTGATTTTCTTGGCAATGACTGTGATCTGGCACAAACACATGTTGCAAACATGATGTCTGGCCTTGATGCAATTAGGTACAGTAAAGACCCAATCATGCTTCGATACAATGTTTGATCAACAAGGTCATCTTTGCCATCAATTGTGACTAACTTGGATGTTACCATGGGTGTGCTGCAAGGTTTACAATCATCCATATCAAATTTCTTAAGTAGTTCTTTCACATACTTATTTTGATGGATGAAAGTGCCATGTTGCATTTGTTTGACTTGTAAACCAAGAAAACATTGCAACACGCCCATTGCACTCATCTCAAACTCTATTGCCATGAGTTTTCTGAACTCTTCACACATGGTAGTGCATGTGGACCCAAAAATTGATGTCATCCACATAAATTTGGACAAGCATCAGATCATTTCCTTTCCATTTTAAAAATAGGGTTTTATCAATCCTACCTCTGGTGAAACCAATGGATAAAAGAAAAGTGGATAGAGTTTCATACCAGGCTCTGGGTGCTTGTTTTAGACCATATAGTGCTTTGTTTAACCTGTAAACATGATCAGGATGAAATGCATCTTCAAAACTAGGAGGTTGATACACATACACTTCTTCCTTGATCTTCCCATACAGGAATGCACTTTTGATGTCCATTTGATACACCTTGATGTTGTGGTTAGCAGCAAAATCTAAGAACAGTCTGATGGCCTCCAATCTTGCAACTGGAGCAAATGTTTCATCATAGTCTATGCCTTCTTCCTGTCTATAGCCTTGAACCACGAGCCTTGCTTTGTTCTTGACAACAATACCCCTTTCATCTGTTTTGTTCTTGAAGACCCACTTTGTGCCAATAGGACATACATTTTTTGGCAGTGGTACAAGTTCCCATACTTGCTGTGTTTTGAACTATAGGAGCTCCTCTTGCATGGCTTCTACTAATTGTTGTCTTTTAGTGCCTCTTGGTACTTGACAGGTTGTGTGAGTGATAGAAAGCCAGCAAAAAGACAAATGTCTTAGGATTGGCTTCTGGTGAGCACTCCCTCATTGATGTTGCCAATAACTTGATCCAAAGGATGGCTTTTGAGGAAAATCAATTCACCTTGATATGGGACAATGGCATTCTGAGGTGAAGCTTGCAAATGTGTATCATCTGAGCTATCCTCTGTTGGTGAGTTTGATGGTCCAGCCTCTAATTGGAATGGTGGTGGAGGAATTGGTGGAATGGATGTTAAAGTGGGTTGACTTATGTCCATTTGTTGTGGACTTTTATCAACAGATGTTTGGTTCTGAGAGCTGGCAGAGGTTTGAGTATTAACCACTGTTGACCTGGCAGAGCTTTCAGCATTGCTACTAACATCTGCTCCTCTGCCTGAAGGATTAATTTTGAAATTTGGAAGAATGAAATCATATCCTTGCTCTTGATTTGATGACTGTGAAGTACCTGCATGGTTAGTCTTGACAGACACATCTTCAAATGTAAATTTGGATAGGTCAAATAGTTCAGCAGGATTTGCTGGGATTTTCAAAGATGAGAGTTCATTGAACTTCACATTCAGAGTTTCTTCAACACACTTAGTCCTAGAGTTAAAAACTCTATAGGCTTTGGTAGTGGTTGAGTATCCCAGAAAATAACCAAAATCAACTTTGGCTGCAAACTTGGATATTGAATCCTTTAAAATTTAAAATGAAGCATGTGCAGCCAAAGACTTTAAAATAAGAGAGCAGAGGTTTAATTTTATAAAGCAATTCATAAGCAGTCTTTTGATGCCTAGGATTTTTCAAAACTCTGTTCTGAACATAACAAGCAGTGTTTACAGCCTCTGCCCAGAAAGACAGTGGTAAACCAGAGTCTGCTAGCATAGTTCTTGATGATTCAATCAAAGTTCTATTTTTCCTTTCAACAACCCCATTTGTTTCTGGAGTTCTAGGGTTGCTATATTTCCTAACAATCCCTTTTGTCTCATAGAAGGCATCCAACTCTCTGTTCTTAAAATCTACGCCATTACCACTCCTAAAGATTTTTACAGGAAGATCAGATTTCTTTTCAACTTGTTTAACAAAGTTTTGCAAAATATTTGTTGTTTTATCCTTAGAGTGTAAGTCCATGTGAACCTGGAAAAATCATCAACTATCACCAGGCAGTACCTTTTGTGTTTTAAGCTCATAATTTTCACAGTTCCAAACAAGTCCATATGAAGTAACTGTAAGCACTGACTTGTTTTGGACTCTTCAATTGACTTGGAAGAACTTTTATGTTGTTTACCTTTTAAACAGGAAACACAATGTTCTTCACAAATAAATTGTTTGTGAGGCAAACCTCTAACAAGACTTTGTTTTGAGAGAGTGGATATGGTTTTTAGATTTGTGTGACCTAGTCTATTATGCCATAATTCTGTTTCTTTGCTTGAAGCAACTGAGAACAAACATGCATTTGACATAGGATTACTCTTTACCATGTCTACCACATACACATTTCCTACCCTATTAGCAGTAAGTTGTGCTTTGCTCTCTGCAATTATTTGATTAATCTTTTTAACAACCTCTGGGCCTACTATCTGACAAGTTTCCTTTGTGAAAAAGGATCCATAACCCTTATCACTCATTTATGAGACACTCAGAAGAATGAATTTTAGATTATCAATGAGATTCACATTCTCAAACTTGAGTTTTCCAGCTGAGACACATCCTGACCCCAACACCTTCCCTTTTGAATTATTTCCAAAGGATATATCACCCCCTCCATGAGCTTTAAAATCATTGAGTAGGGCTTTACATCCTGTCATGTGCCTGGAGCCCCCACTATCTACATGCCAAAGACTGGCAAGGTAAGTAGAAGCTCCCTTCAAAGCAGCCATAAGAGCACAATCACACTCTTCTTCCTCACACACCTTCTCATCCCAAGGGTCAGATAGAGTGTCTTTTTCAACATCAATAGCATTCACTTCAACCACTGGTGTAACTTTTGTTATAACCACTACTTCACAACAATCAACCACATCAGATTTTAACTCCTGCTCCACAGATTCATCACCTTCAACAATTGTCTCCAAAGCCATTAAACATATTTTTATTTTCAAAATCATTTTTGGCTATGAGGGCAAAGTTTTCATCTGTTAAATCCTCAGGCAAACTACTCCAATCAACAAAACCTTGTGTGAAAAAGCTTTGTTGATTAACCTCTGCTGGTGTAGCAGTAGTTTGAGTAGGTTGAGTAACTTGTGGCACTTGCTGCACATGTACTTGAGGTGGTGCTTGGACATATTGAATCTGTGGTGCACGTGCTTGGACATAATGGACATGAACTGTAGCAATAGGATGTGCAAAGTGTGCGTGTTTTGCATTTGAGGTGCAGGGGTATTTTGGGAATATTAGACAGTGCTTTGAGGTCTGTTGCCAGGGTGTGTTACAATTGGTCCTGCAGATTGTGATATGTATTCTCTGGCAAAGTGACCCATCTTGTTACATTTGTAACATTTGATTTTAGACTTATCCAACCCAACTTTAACCTCCCATGCAATCCGGGAAATCTTCTACCAGTTCTTTTGTAAAATTTACTTTTTCTAACACTTAAAAGTGCCAGCTGATGCAAAATGTCCATCTCTTCAAGGTCAGGGGTTGAAAATGTTGCAAATCATTCATTTCGAAAGACAGATTGTCAGAGGTCTGGCTTTCACAATTTGCAGCAAAGGCAAAATTGGGTGTACAGGGATCAGAGTTGAAATTGTTTCCAGATGTTATGTCAATGTAATGATCATAAATCTGATCCTTTCCACTGCTAGACCCCTCCCCATGACTATATAGAGCAGTGTTTCGCAAAGTGTAATCATCAGTCATTTTCCCTGACACTTGCAACTTCTTTTTCTGGTTCAACTCTCTCTCATATGTGAGGAGTCGTCCATGAAGTTGTGTCAAGGTCATTTCCTTGTTATAAACAGCTGTTCTAGTGACATAAGCTACAGTCTCCCATTTCTCAGGTAAAGATCTCAAGAAACGACTATTGACAGTCGAATTTGGAAATTCCACATTTACCAATTTGAGCTCACTGATGAGACAACTATATCGTTCGAACTGTTGGGTTAATGACTCAGCCTTAACGTGGCAAAATATTTCATACTGTTGATTTAAGACCTCTCTGTTATTCTCTATCACCTCTTCAGTACCACCGTATTGCTCTTTAAGAGCATCACATAACTTTTTAGCACTATTACAATGAAGTAATCCCGCATAAATCTCATTGGGTAAAGCCGAAGCAACAATGCTAAAGGCCTTAGCATCCAATTCAATTTTGAGGAAATCCTGTTCAGAGTAATTTTCGAGTTTCTTTGGGACCTGCGTGTGGGATCCTCTATACTTGGAACCATGGGAACATGAGGTCCAAATACAACGTGTAACAACTCGAAAATTCGTTGTTATCTTTTTCTTGTTTTATCGTTGTACTCCTTTTGTAATCCCGAGAATCGGTTAATAATAAAGTTTATGTTAATTAATTATAGTGTTGTACGTTATTATCGCATCTAATCGCTTAATAAATCGCATCGCTAATCTCATTGCATCGCAAATCGCATTTAGTTAGGTGGTTTTATGTTATTTGTGTGTTATGTGTGTTTGTGGTTATGATTACGCTCGCTCTCGCATCGCTCTCGCACTCAAATCGCACTATTATATCAACTATAATGCTTAACGCTTTAATTTAACGCTTAATATAACTATCTAATGCGAACCGAATAACCAAACGAACTCTTAACGCGAAACAAACGAAGAAAATCCAATATTTGGACAAGTTCGCTCGAACTTGGTGACCCAAAGTTCGGCCGAACTTGGCTGGCCAAACAAGAATTCCCCTCTTAATCTCAAGTTCGCTCGAACTTGTCTGATTCCTCACAGAATCAGCAAGTTCAGCCGAATTTGACTGGTTCCTCTTAAAAATCTTGCAAGTTCGCCCGAACTTGCATGAATCTCATGCAAGTTCGACCGAACTTGGTCTCATCAGCTCTACTTTTTGCCTTCTCCTATAAATGCCAAGCTCTGTTCACTCATTTGAACTTGCTGTAAGTTCGCCCAGAGCTTTCAAAACCCGATACCTTCATGTTCTAAGTAAGAATTCAACCTGATTTCACTGCAACAACGTTTATCAACGATCTACAAAGGTTTACAACGATTTTGGCACAAGGCGTAGCCTTCGTTTACATCAAAACTCATTCTTTTACGAAAATCTTCATCTTTTTCTTCAGAAACTTCTGTTTTAAGCTTAGATCTACACAATACGAGTTCGTTTGGCGATAGTAGAGACTTCCCAAACACGAGATCTGCAAGATCTCGCCTTGTAAGTGATAGATCTGAGAAAAACCTTTGAAAACCATTGATTTCTACACAAGATACGGACTTTTCATGATGTTTTGTTCATTTTATGGTATGAAACGAAGCATCTATCATTCAAGATCCCAGATGTGGAAGCACAAGGACGTTTATGTTGGTTTACACAAGTCGGACTAATCCCAACGAACCCCGAGTTCGCCCGGATTAGCCCACTCTTTTGTAAAACGGCTAAAACTGCTCTAAAAGACCTCTCCGACCTAAGTTTGCTCAGTAGCACAAGGTTGGAGGGATGAACACTTGATTTTCCTCAGCAAACGACGCGAAAATGCAAGATTTTGGACCCGAAAACATCAAGTTCGCTCGAGAATCACCAGCTTATCAGATCAAGTTCGACCAAACTTGTACCCATTTGGGTCAAGTTCGACCGAACTTGAGTGTTTCTTCACCAAAATTCTTGCAAGTTCGACGGACTTGCCTGGTTTCTTAGGAAACCATACAAGTTCGACCGAACTTGCCTTGTCAGTAAGGTTTTCCTAAAAGTTCGCCCGAACTTGACAAATTTCTTAGGAAACTCATCAAGTTCGACCGAACTTGGCTATAAACTCACTAAATTCATACAAGTTGCTCAAACTTGTGTGTTTACACACAAGTTCGCCCGAACTTGGCTACTGCCCTACCAAAACTTAACCGTTTCAGCTTTTCGAAGACTGATGCACTTCCGTTCGCGTATGCAGGCTGATCCGGCGCTCTTCTCAACTCTCCTCAGAAACTCTAAGCTAACTAAAACGCACCCACAGTGAGTATACTTGACCCATTTTTGATTTAACGCACTTTTTGGGTGTTACATACGTTCCTATATTAAAATCACATCACAAATCAAAACTGTTTATCACGCGCGAATAATCTGATTGTATATGCTCAATACGTTATAATAGAAACATGTGACTAAGACTTATTTTCGTTAACTTGCCTCCTTAGCTAGTATGGTACTATAGTATGGCTTACACCCGACGGGGACTAGTTAGGACTGACGCGCAAGCCTTCTCACGGTAGTTAGCATGATAAATGAGCCTATGTTATTTTAAGTGTTTTGGTGTATCATGATATGTAATTAGATTGTTTCGCGAACGCTTTCTTGATTATGCTAGTAGTACTTAAACTCGTATGCTCACCTTTACTTAAGTGTATTGACTTGTATTTTAACGTATGTAACAGGAAGAGGATTTTGTAGCTTGGATGCTTGGATATGGCTTGCGTTGTTTAGTTTTATTTTATTTAGGGGAGATTGGATCAGATGATACTGTTTAAGAGATTTTGTTAATGTAATGATTGTTTAAGGATATTATGAGTTTAATAGTATGGGATGTTAAATGTTGATTTATTATCTTTAAATAATTGTTACGGATTCTCTTGAGACAATCTGGTTTGCCTAGTGCCACTATCCCAATGATTCTGCCATCGGTTGGGGTGTGACAGATTGGTATCAGAGCACCATAACTTTAGGATAGTAGGTAGAATTGCCATGATTCGACCTAGTAGCATGTTTAAGTACCCGATTGACCTATCTTTGACTTAAATGTTAAACTACATGCCATAAATACTTAAATGTGCCTTTCCTAAGGCTAATGCTATAATACACGCTTGGAAACGCTCGTATCTCACAAACGAGTGATCAAGTTGAGATTAGGTGTGAAAACAAAAAAACTCTTGATAAGATCATTCACTCTGCGCATACTCTATCGCACGAGATACCTTCGTTGAGTTAGGAGTGACCTCTAAACCTCGATGAACATCTCCATTTCTACCTAGGGGAACGCCCGATGTAATCGGTGAGCGTGGCCATAACTAGGAATGTCGTTGTTAAGTTAGGGGTGGAACCCGCATCTTAATAACTAATTCCGTGCTTCGATTTTCAATCTCACCAAAGTCTCGGTTATGACAATGGTTTGGAACATGTATTAACTGGAAGGGTAAGCATCGTTAGCCGCTTGCGGTGAGAACGTTTATCTATTAGGCCAAAGCGTGGGTCAAATGCAAAGGGTAGTCGAATCACTTTGGCGTGTCGAATATCTCAAAACCCCGGACACTCCAAATTGATTTAATCCTATATCGTCGATTTACGCATCATCGAGTTTATTAATATTTATGTGTTTAAAATTTTGAGAATTTTCGCTTTATTCGATTCCTCGCTTTGATGATTTATCATATCATCGATTTCTCGATTTATCGCATTTACGCTCCATCGAATGTATGCACAACTCGCACAGCTCTCGTAATCTAAAACACTAAATTAATACACCAACCAAACTAATCGCTTATATCGCTACTATATATCGCTTATATCTCGCATCTCGTATTACGCTACGCATTGTTATTATTAGAAGGTGAATACGTGCAAAATGTGTGCTTACGTGGATTATGTGCTTACGTGCTTATGTGCTTACGTGATTATGTGATTTTGTGCCTTATATGAATTATAATAATAATAAATATTTAAACATAACTCTATTATAATCGAATCTCATCTAATCTAAATCCTTCGTGTAGATGTCTTCTATGGGATCGCACACCCGAAGAAATCTCCAGCGCAGCAACGCCGACAAGCGTATCGCTACAATGGTTGCCAAGGAGATAGCTAAAGTCATCCTGCAAATTGTCTCAGAAATTCATGTTGTAAGCAACAACTCATATGTGGACTCCAAAGGAGATGCCCCAAAACCCCACTTCAGCTTTAAGCAGTTCAAAGCATGTGGACCGCTTACTTTCTCAGGCACCGAAGGCCCGAGTGACATGTTCCACTGGTTTGACTCTATCGAGGTCACATTCCGCCAGAGTAGATGTCCCGAGGCTCTGTGCACTGTCAACGCTACCGGCGTGTTTCAATCAAGGGCTGTGGACCGCCGAGCGCAACAGGCGCGGAAACTACGAAGCCTACGGACTCACTTGGGAGGAACTTAAGGAGATTATGATCAAGGAATTCTGTCCTCCCTACGAGATCCCGAACTTGGAGAACGAATTCTAGAATATCAAGAAAGATGGTCCCGATAACGCTGGTCTCACTGCTCGCTTCAAACAGTTGAGCATCATCTGTCCCGGTCAAGTGGATACGACCGAGAAGGCAATCAAGAATACCTCAATGCTCTCCCTGATTGCGTCGCTGACTTTGTTCAAGCAGCACGCCCTGCTACTATCAAGGAGACCTACCAGCTAGCCACCGAGATTAATGAAAAACGAGTTCAGTCTGGTTACTTTAAAAGCAGCAAGGTCGCAAATCAGGCAGTCACCGAATCAGCAGCTCCTACTACCGAACAGCCCGAGAGCCAAAGAACAGTCGCCTTGGTCGCAAAAGGGAAAACCCGAGCAAGAACTTTGCTCTTACTGCTCCAGCGAACCCTCAGCCACTCCAGTTAGCAGCGCCGAACGCACCGCCAGCAAAGCGTGCGTACACTGGACCGCACCTTATGTGCCCGAAGTGCACATATCATCATGCCGTTGGTGGTAATTGCCGTTTTTGCACGAACTGCAACATCTACGGACACTTTACAGTCAGTTGCCGTAGTGGTACTCGTCAGCCAGCTCCTCAGGCTCCAATAGCTCCAGCTTTACCTACTCCTCCTCAAGCCAACCAGCAGCAAGCTTCAAAGGGACGAGTGTGCTTTGTGTGTGGTGATCCGAACCACTTTGCTAATGTTTGCCCAAACCGCACCGTGAAACAAGAGCCGCAACAGCCTCAGCAGCAGCCACCACCGCTGCCTCAGCAGCAACAACAAGCTGCGCGTGGAAGAGCCTTCAATCTCAATCACCGCCATGCTCAGAATGACAACAATGTTGTCAATGGTACGTTTCACGTTAATGGTTTTTATGCTTCATGTTTATTTGATACTTGTGCCGATAATTGTTTTGTATCCTTAGAATTTGAAAAGGTTTTAAAATGTAAGCGCGTTAAACTCCCAAAGACTTTCGATGTGAAAGTCGCCACCGGAAGAACCGTTACTGTTAACTCCATTTTACGTGGTTGTAATCTCGATCTCAACAACCATGTCTTCTCGATCAATCTCATACCTATGCAATTAGGTAGTTTCGATATCATAGTAGGCATGGAGTTTCTTCGTGAGAATCATGCTGAAGTTGTATGCTTCGATAAGATGATTCGGTTCCCTCTCCCTAACGGTAATCAACTCCATGTTTATGGTGAAACTTCCTCAAAGAAGTTGATGCTTTTGTTATGTACTCGAGCACACAAATGCTTGCAAAAGCAATGTGAATCTGGAGAAAGAAAAGAAGACTTATAAAGATGTTCCCATTGTTTGTGAATTTCCTTAAGTCTTTCCCGACGATTTACCAGGTTTACCCCTACTCGAGATGTTGAATTCCGTATCGATTTACTTCCTGGAGCTACTCCAGTTGCTAAAGCTCCTTATCGCCTCGCACCATCCGAAATGCGCGAGCTATCAAGCCAACTTCAAGAGCTTCTTGATAAAGGCTTCATACACCTGAGCACTTTGCCATGGGGCGCTCCTGTCCTTTTCGTGAAAAAGAAGGATGGATCGTTTCGTATGTGCATCGATTATCGTGAACTTAACAAACTCACGATAAAGAACCGCTACCCTCTTCCTCGTATCGACGACTTAGTTGATCAGCTTCAAGGTGCTACTTGTTTTTCCAAGATTGATCTTCGTTCCGGTTATCATCAGTTACGCGTGTTGGAAGAAGACATTCCTAAAACCGCCTTTCGTACTCGCTATGGCCATTTCGAATTCGTGGTCATGCCTTTTGGTCTTACCAATGCACCCGCGGTTTTCATGGATTTGATGAACCGTGTGTGTAAGGCTTTCTTGGATCGTTTCGTCATTGTCTTCATCGATGCTATTCTTATCTATTCGAAGTCGAGAGAAGAACACGCGCATCATCTCCGTTTAGTCCTCGAACTTCTTCAAGGAAATCGCCTTTATGCTAAGTTCTCTAAGTGTGAATTCTGGCTCGAAGAAGTCCAATTTCTCGGCCACATCATTAATAATCAAGGAATTCACGTCGACCCTGCAAAGATTGAAGCCGTCAAGAGTTGGATAACACCGAAGAATGCTTCAGAAATTCGTTCATTCCTTGGATTGGTGGGTTACTACCGTCGAGTCATCGCCGACTTTTCGAAAATCGTCGTTCCGCTTACTGCCTTAACTCATAAAGATAAACCTTTTGTTTGGGATTCCAAGCAAGAGGACGTTTTTCAAACTCTCAAGCGCATGCTATGCAACGCTCCCATTCTCGCTTTACCCGACGGAAACGACGATTTCGTTGTTTACTGCGATGCCTCAAACCTTGGTCTTGGTTGTGTTCTCATGCAACGAGACAAGGTTAATGCGTATGCGTCTCGACAACTCAAAATCCATGAGAAGAACTACACAACCCACGATCTCAAACTCGGTGCAGTTGTGTTTGCATTAAAGATATGGTGACACTACCTTTACGGTACTAAGTGTACGGTCTTCACCGACCATAAAAGCTTACAACATATCTTTAATCAAAAAGAACTAAACATGCGACAACGTCGATGGGTTGAACTTCTCAACGACTACGATTGTGAGATACGCTACCATCCTGGCAAAGCAAACGTCATCGCCGATTCTCTAAGTCGACGAAGCTATGTATATGGTATTCGTGACTCTCAAGCTTGTGCTAAACTTGAAACCCTCATCCGTGCCGCTCAATTCGCCTGCTTTAACGAGAATACTTTGGAAGAAGAAATGAAATGTGGTGCCAAAACTCAGCTTGTATCTAAATCTGATGGTATTTATTACTATCTTGATCGTATTTGGATTCCCAGTCGTGATAATCTTTGAAAGTTACTAATGGACGAAGCTCATAATCTCGATATTCCATTCACCCCGGTGCCGACAAGATGTACCAGGATCTTCGTCCTAAGTACTGGTGGCCGGGCATGAAAAAGGATATCGCCTTGTACGTCTCAAAATGCTTAACTTGTTCGAAAGTTAAAGCCGAACATCAAAGGCCCTCTGGCTTACTCGAACAACCCGAAATCCCGATGTGGAAGTGGGAGAGTATAGCTATGGACTTTGTTACTAAACTCCCGCGCACTTCATCCGGTCACGATAGCATTTGGGTTATCGTTGATCGTCTTACCAAATCCGCGCACTTCATTGCTATACGAGAAGACTTTAAGGTCGAACGGTTACCCCGAATCTATACCGATGAAGTTATATGTCGACACGAGATGCCTCGTGACATCATCTCTGACCGAGACAGTTGTTTTACCTCGCGTCTCTAGGAGACCTTTCAATCCGCTCTCGATACTACTCTCAATCTGAGTACCGCTTTTCACCCTCAAACCGACGGTCATACTGAACGAACGATCCGCACCCTCGAAGACATGCGTGCGTGCATCATAGATTTTGGTGGTAACCGGGATACGTATTTACCTTTAATCCAATTCTCGTACAATAGTAGTTATCATACCAGCATTCAAATGGCTCCTTTTGAGGCACTATATGGAAGAAAATGCTGATCGCCTATTGCATGGCACGAGATCGGAGAAGCACAAATCACCGGTCCCAAGCTAATTCAAGAAACGACGGACAAGATCCTCCAGATCAAAGACAATCTCTTGAAAGCTCGGAGTCGCCAAAAGAGTTACGCCGACAAACGCCGCAAGCCCCTACAGTTCGAAGTGGGAGATCACGTTCTCCTAAAGGTTGCACCTTGGAAGGGAGTGGTCCGCTTCGGCAAGAAAGGAAAGCTAGCGCCTCGATACGTTGGTCCCTTCAAGATTCTGGAAAGGATCGGTAAGTTAGCCTATCGTCTCGAATTACCGGAGGAACTCAATAATGTACATCCGACTTTCCACGTGTCTAATGTCAAAAAGTGCTTAGCCGAAGAAAATCTGCATGTCCCTCTCGAAGATCTGCAAATCAACGAGACTCTCCATTTCGTGGAAAAGCCTGTGGAAATCATGGACCGAGAGACCAAGAAACTCTGACGCTCTCGCATCCCTATCGTGAAGGTCCGATGGGAGGGCAAACGCGGCGCCGAGTTTACTTGGGCATTGGAAAGTGATATGAAGGCCAAGTACCCGCATCTATTTGTTATAGCTACTACCTAATTTCGGGACGAAATTCCTTAAAGTAGGGGAGACTGTAACAACTCAAAAATTCGTTGTTATCTTTTTCTTTGTTTTATCGTTGTACTCCTTTTGTAATCCCGTTATTCGGTTAATAATAAAGTTTATGTTAATTAATTATAGTGTTGTACGTTATTATCGCATCTAATCGCTTAATTAATCGCATCGCTAATCTCATTGCATCGCAAATCGCAGTTATTTATGTGATTTTATGTTATTTGTGTGTTATGTGTGTGTTGTGGTTATGATTACGCTCGCTATCGCATCGCTCTCGCACTCGAATCGCTAAATCGCACTAGTATATCAACTATAATGATTAACGCTTTAATTTAACGCTTAATATAACTATCTAATGCGAACCGAATAACCAAACGAACTCTTAACGCGAAACAAACGAAGAAAATCCAATATTTGGACAAGTTCGCTCGAGAATCACCAGCTTATCAGATCAAGTTCGACCGAACTTGTACCCTTTTGGGTCAAGTTCGACCGAACTTGAGTGTTTCTTCACCAAAATTCTTGCAAGTTCGCCCGGACTTGCCTGGTTTCTTAGGAAACGATACAAGTTCGACCGAACTTCCCTTGTCAGTAAGGTTTTCCTACAAGTTCGCACGAACTTGACAAGTTTCTTAGGAAACTCATCAAGTTCGACTGAACCTCGCTATAAAATCACTAAATTCATACAAGTTCGCTCGAACTCGTGTGTTTACACATAAGTTCTCCCGAACTTGGCTACTGCCCTACCAAAACTTAACCGTTTCAGCTTTTCGGAGACTGATGCACTTCTGTTCGCGTATGCAAGCTGATCCGGCGCTCTTCTCAACTCTCCTCAGAAACTCTAAGCTAACTAAAACGCACCCACAGTGAGTAAATTTGACCCATTTTCGCTTTAACGCACTTTTTGGGTGTTACATACGTTCCTATATTAAAATCACATCACAAATCAAAATTGTTTATCACACGCGAATAATCTGATTGTATATGCTCAATACGTGATACTAGAAACATGTGACTAGGACTATTTTCGTTAACTTGCCTCCTTAGCTAGTATGGTACTATAGTGTGGCTTACACCCGACGGGGTCTAGTTAGGATGGACGCGCAAGCCTTCTCATGGTAGTTAGCATGAGAAATGAGCCTATGTTATGTTAAGTGTTTTGGTGTATCTTGATATGTAATTAGATTGTTTCGCGAACGCTTTCTCGATTATGCTAGTAGTACTTCAACTCGTATGCTCACATTTACTTAATTGTATTGACTTGTATTTTAACGTATGTAACAGGATGAGGATTTTGTAGCTTGGATGTGGCTTGCGTAGTTTATTTTTATTTTATTTTGTTTAATTCCAAGTGTAATAAATCTAGGGGAGATCGGATCAGATTATATTGTTTAAGGGATTTTGTTAATGTAATGATTGTTTAAGGATATTATGAGTTTAATAGTATGGGATGTTAAATGTTGATTTATTATCTTTAAATAATTGTTATGGAATCTCTTGAGACAATCTGGTTCGCCTAGTGCCACTACCCCGATGATTTCGCCATCAGTTGGGGTGTGACACAACGGATCTCCAGCATCCGGTGTTCTGTTGGGCAAGAATATGACCCATCTGACGTTGCCAAATAAAATATTCATTTCGTTTCAACATCGGAGGTTTGAACATGGATCCAATATTGGATTCTGGTGTGTTTTTGCCATTTCGCTTGTTTACAACAGATTTGTGTTTTAAAAACTTTTGTAGTAATAAAACTCTATATTCAAGTAAAACTATCAAACGAATTAGTACAAAGAGTTGATCTGTTCAAATCAATTTGACTGTTAAATCAAAATCGATTGACCAAGCTCTAATACCAATTGTTAGGATCTAAGTTTGAATCACTTGTAGTTTTTGTTTCTAAAGATGGAAAATGGATTGAATTCTAAAGATATGCAGTGGAATTAATGGAAAACTTTTACTACAAGCAATCGATCGTTTGTTTTCATCATCATCATGCTTTCAAGTTGGTAAACTCGCATGTGATTCACAAACTCCCCCTTAGCCAATTACAATCATTTGATAGTAAGAAATGAAGAAGATAAAGTGCAAACTGATTTTTTTCAGGAAGACAAGTTTAACTGTTACATCGATCAGCTATTTATACTAACTATCTAACCACTGAGCATCTTTTATGACTGATGGTTGATAGTGACAGCTAACAAAGTCATAACTAACTAAAACACTGCTAAACTAACACTATTAGTGCATAGCACTGTTACATTGAATAAACTATAACTTGTCTAAGCACTGATCTATCCTCTGATTGTTTCTTCTATCAAACCTTTGCTTCTTGTTCGATCAGATGATAGGAGTAGTTGTTTAAGGAAAGCAGTGTAAAGGTAGATCAGAGGTTGTAACCTTTGATAGTTGGACCAAAGCTCGGATAATGTATTTGGCTTTGATATCATATGTTCCTTTGTTATGGTTCAATATCCCAACACCCTAAAATTTAGGGATTTTGAATTTAATCTCTAAACAGAGATATCGAAATCTCTAAAAGTCTGGTTGAAAACTCAAGGTTCTCGAAAACTTATAATCCTACCCTCATTCATTGAACTACTGAATGAACCCTGAATTGGACTTTTCGAAATCAGATTGAATCATTCGAAAACTCTTAATGAACCCAAAAACCAATTGGACCTTAAACTGTTTTAAACTTGAGTCATGTGAACTTGGATTAAAAAACATGACATAAGTCAAGAACTCAAATGTTTTCGAGAATCTGTGTAGTTTGACCAGACTTGTGGCTAAACTGATTAGTCAAATATTGACCTACATTGACCAATTGACTTTGGTCGACTTAGTCATAGGTTGACCAATCAAACTTGCAGCTGTAAGTTATTCTTAGTTGGTTCGGTTTTGTGCAGATTATGGATGCTCAGCCTAATTTAGAAGTGAGACAAGGACATAACCAAGCTGGTTACTTATCAGATCCTTTAGACAAATATTGTGCAGAATTCAAGTTGATGATCGCGGGATTGAATATATGTAAGATTGCTCATGCTCTGAGAGAGAATCCAATGATTGACGAAGATTTGATTCAAACATTTTGGAAGATTTCTTCAATAAATAGGAAAGGAACCGAGGGTGCGGGTACGATTGAAGCCAAGATACAGGGAAAGAAAATTGTAATTTCTCAAGCCATTGTTAGAGAAGTGTTAATGTTTTGTGACAGATCTACTAAACTACCTCAAATCCTAAAGACACCATAGTTGTTGTGCTGCCAAGGTTAAGTTATGAAGGAACTTATCCACCACTTCTAAAGAAGATCCTTCCTCCATACTGAAGATTGTTAATGCATATGTTTTTGCTTTACTTATCAGAATATAAGGGCGGATTGGATTAGTTGAATCAGGTACAATCAACTGCATATGTGTCACTAATTGAAGGTTTGTATTACAATTTTTCTATCTTTGTCTTCGACAACATAAAGAAAAATTTGGATGATGTTCACAAGGAAATGTTTTTGTGGGATCCTCGTTTTATCAAGATGATCTTGGATGGTAAATATCCTGAACTTGTCAAGGGTATGAATTTACTGTATCTGAAGCCTATTGGTCCAGGATGTTGTGGAGTTGTCAAGCAAAATAGGCAAACAATAAAGAAGAATTTTTTAGGTTTGTATTCTCTACAAAAGCACAAAAGGTTTCCAGCTCTTGAGGATGAAGTGAATGAGTCTGAACCTAAAGTAAATGCTATGGTAGCTAAAGAGAATGATGTACAATTTGTGAGAGAGAACATAGCTTATACAAATGTGGAAGTTGAAAATTTAGTGTTTGATGATGAAAATACTACAAGTGAAGTTGTACCTGACTTACAACAGTCTCAAAGTGAAGAACTTCACAAACAGTTTCCCAAAATAACTATTGAAAGATTTGCTGAAATTTTACAATCATTGCAAGGCAATCTTGGGAATCCTTTTCTCACGTACCCTCTGCTACTAAAGAGCAAATACCTGGGAGATAGTGGAAAGATACCTATTCTTGACAATTGCAATGATGATGATGATGATGTGGATGTAGCGAGCCTGATGAGAAAGGTTACTATTCTTATGCAAGATTTGATAATGAAAGATTGAAGATAATTAATCTTGAAGATCAGATGGAAGATAGGGATCGAAGAATTGAACAACTAGATGGAGATGTCACTATGTTAATTTCATTAGTTTATGATCTGAAGGACAAACTTGAAAATAAATTTGGTGAAGAGTTTGCTGATGAAGATGACAAAGAATGATATGAAACGAGAAAAGTTCTTACTCCTAAAGAAAAGGCTCAACTTGATGCTGAAAGAGAAGTTTCTCTACAACAATATTTGAATACACCACATCCAAAGAAGAATGTACGTCCACTCAAGAAGAAGAAAGAGATAATTGTGATGAAGAATCAAAACGTGAATCCTTTCGATGCCAATTTAAATCCTATTGATCCCAGTGAAGTCTCAGACAAGTTTGTGATGGATATTGGAGAAAGCTTGTATGACAAGGTTGGTAACAAATCTGGTATCATCAGCTTGATATATGATCATGACAAGAGTTTTTGATGATAACCAGAGCTAATCAAGAAGTTGAATACTACAAGACACAATATGCTTTCGAGTCTTTTACAAAACCGGATTTGCAGACATTGATAAGAGCTTCGTATGAAGAATGCAATCTTTGAATTAGTATACCAAGATCGACTAAGCTCTTTATTTGTAACAATCTTCGAATAGCAACAGCTTAGTTCATAGTTTATTTGATTTTGATATAGTTTCCGACGATAACCGATCTTTGTACATTTATAAACGATTTGGACAGATTTAGCATACGAATAAGGTTCGACTTGCTATTTAGATTCGTGATTTACAAAACAGGAAACATGATTTCGAGAATGGGTACCCGATCTTGGCGAATCAAAATCTTAATTAGGCAGATCTTGAACAACGTGGGCATCACGTTGTTATGAAGAAGGAATAGTTCCTGATTTATCGTGATGATAAAACAATAAAGGGTTTCAGATGTTAAGCAAATAAGAGAATGGTGGAGTGGTCTGTGTTGAGTGCTAGGAAGGTATAGACCCAGGTTCAACCCTGGGGTTTGCATCTTTTCTTTTGTTTACATTTTTAAACAAGTTTCATCTAATTACACATAGGTCCCTCAAGTTCTTAACTTCACTAACCTATTAATTAACTTGGTTATGAGTCCCCTTTATAATACTTAACTAACCTATTTAACTTATTTAACTTGGTCATGTTTTATAACATTATTTGTTATAACTTTCTAAATATAATCTTGTTTAATTTAAATAAGTATATAAATTATATAAATAATAAATAAATAATCGAATAAATAAATAAATAGTTAGATAACAAAATTTATTCGTTATTGATTTCGCGAAAAAATCTGGTGTACAAGGTTTCGGATCCGATTTTTAAAATGGGTCAGATTTTGGAGATCCGTTTGTGATGGATGTTACATCGATCGCAATGGGGCTATTGCGATAAGTGTTTTTCCAACTTCATATTCGGTCGCAAAACGATCAACATGGCAATTGCGAATGTAATTGCATGTAACAACTCGATCTTTCGAATTGTTATCCGAAATCCGTTATTTCCGTTTATTTCTGTTTCAAAACCCGTTTGTACTATGAGATTCATTGTAATGGTTAAACTATTTTGAAACGCATATTATATCGCTTATTTATCGCATTTAAATCGCTTAATACTCCCAACTCTCAGCGCAAACTCAAAGTCGCGGTTAATTATGTTACACTATGTTACGTATATGTTTTGTGTGCTTTATGATTTATGGTTTTACTCGCTATCGCAACGCTCTCACTCACACAAATCACTCAATCGCATTAATTTAATGACGCAACGCTTAACACCACGCTAAAACGCCTAACGTAACTAACTAATACGAACCGAATCACCGAACGAGCACCTAACGAACAAAACATAGGCACCAAGCCAACTTCGCCCGAAGTTGGGCATCACAACTTCGCGCGAATTTGATCAGGGCAGACTAAGGGACAACTTTGCCCAAACTTGTCCAAACCAAGAGAAAAGGGCAAGTTCGCCCGAACTTGTGACAAGTTCGCTCGAACTTGTTGTCTGCCATCTTATTTTCTCCTCACCTATAAATACCCTACACCTCCATTCATGCTTTCCTTGCTGTAACTTCGCTCCAGAGCTCCCAGAACCGAATTTCCTTGTTTTTCCAAGTAAGAACCACTCGTTTTATCCAAACCACAACGGTTTCCACTACGATTTTACACAAGGATTACCTTCGTTTTCATCAAAAACACCTATGTTTATGAAAATATTCATCTCTTTCTATAGAACTTCTTATTTTAGCTTATATCTACACTTAAATGGGTATATTGGACTTAGCCTTGGCCTTCCAAGCTAGAAATCTTGATGATTTCGACTCACTAAGTGTTAGATCTGAGTAAAACTATTCAAAGCATTGATTTTTACACAAAATACGGACTAACCGACGTATGTTTTGTTCACTAAGTAGTGGAACATAGCATTGTCAACAATATACTTGAAATGGATTCGAATCTACGTCTGTTTCAAGCGGAAAACTCAGATCCGGAAGCACAAGGACGATACAATCACTTGCACGAACTGGACTAACTCGTATGAATTGACAAGTTCGCACGGATTAGCCCAAATTCCTGTAAAATGGCTAAAACTCGCTCTCAAAGACCTCTCCAGCCTATGGTTTGCTCAGTAGCTCAAGGTTGGAGGGATGGACACTCAATTTCCTTAGCAAACAACGCGAAAACACACGATTTGGACCCAAAAACAGTCAAGTTTGCCCCAAATAGGGCAAGTTCGCTCGAAGTTGTCACCTAATTAGGCACAACTTCGCCTGAACTTGTACCTAACCCAAGGGAGAAGTACAAGTTCGCCCGAACTTGTGCTTTGACCTAAGTCGGAGTACAAGTTCGCCCGAACTTGTGCTCAAACCTAGGCCAAAGCACAACTTCGCCCAAAGTTGGCTGACCCCTAAATTTTGCTACAACTTCGCCCGAAGTTGTCTACTGCCTCTTCATGTTTCGACCATTTCAGCACTTCGAAAGCCTGATGCACTTATGTTCTCGCTTACAGGCTGACCCCGGCGCTCCCTTCAATCCACAACAGTTCGTGTTTCTTCGTTGAGCACCGACTGTGAGTATACTTGAACCCTTTTTTGCTTAAAACGCACTTTTGGGTGTTACATACATTCGCTATATCAAAACACGATACACACAACGCTAAACTCTTTTAAACGCTAACCGCTCTTGCATGTTATACGTGAATCGCTGAATGTTTATTTGCTATGTGTGAATAATGAGGACTTGCAGACCACCCTAGCAACGATAGTACTATAGTTTGGACTCAGCAACCGATTGGTTCGGGGGTGGTTAAGGCTCGCATATTAACTTTACGTGCGTGTTCACTGTTGTGAACACGTATCGCGCATACTCCACCTCGCAGTCGTGTTGGTTATCATGTATCATTATTATTGGCTTACTTAGATTCACTTTCTCTACGTGTACATGTTGGTTATGCGAAAACGCTTTATCACTATTATTATGTTATTAAACCTGTGTACTCACCCTTACCTTTTTGTATTGACTTTATTTTAACGTATGTGACAGGGTGATGATTCTATGCTGCAACAGACTTAGGGTTTTATCCTTAGAAACGCATAATAGAAATCTAGGTTGTCGGATTGGGTTGTTTAAGAGATTTTGTGTTTTGTAATAATTGTTATGAGATATTGTTTGATTGTATGGGAAATCGGACCTTTAAGATATGGTCATTAATAGCTGTTATGGAATTTCTCTTGAACAATCTGATTCGCCTAGTGCCGCGCCCCGATGATTCTGCCATCGGTTGGGGTGTAACAGATTGGCACCAGAGCCATAACAGTAGGGAATTAGGTAGAATTACCATGTTCGACCTAGTCTATAGTCTAAGTATCGAATTAGACCGCTCTTCGACTTAAATACTTAAACTACTTGTATTAAACACTTAGATGTCTTTCCTAAGGCTAACACAATATACACGCTTGAAAACGCTTGTATAACACAAACGAGTGATTGTGTCGGGATTAGGTGTGAAAACCAAGAACTCTCGACAAGATCACTCACTTCGCGTATTATTTACTGCACGAGATTCTTTCGTTAAGCTAGGAGTGATATCCATATCTTAACGAAAATCTCCACCTCTATTTCCGTGGAACTCCCGACGCGTTCGGTGAAAACCACAAACATGGAACGAAGTTGTCAAGTTAGGGGTGAAACCCGCATCTTAATAAATTCCACTCCTCGATTTTCAATCTCACCAAAGTATCGTCTATTTCGATAACTCGGGACATGACGTAACTGGAAGGATAAATGTCGTTAACCGTAGTACGGCGAGAGCATTTGTCTATTAGGCTAAATCGTGTGCCCGAACTCAAAGAATTTTCGAACTACTTTGGGTAGTCACTGTCTCAAAATCCAGGATGCTCCAGATTGTTTTAAGCCTGCAATCGGCGATTTTACGCATCATCGAGTTTTATTATTAATTATGTGATTAAGTTTATGGATTTTACGCTTTATCGATTTCTCATTTTATCGCTTTTCTCTTTACGAAAATACGCACAACTCGCACAACTCTCGTAATCTAAAACACTAATTAATCGCAACCCAAACTAAAACGCTCAACCATCTTACGCGAATGTCCTCATACGCAAAACTTCTCGCTTATTACGCTTATACTACTTGCATCTCATAACGCCCTATGCAAGTTTTAGTGAAGGTGAATACGTGCAAAATATGTGCTTATGTGCTTACATGATTATGTGATTACGTGCTTATATGCTTATGTGGATACATGCTTACATGATTATATGCCTTATGTGAATAATAGTAATAAATATTATGGTGTAAAAAGCAAAACTTTTGAACAAAACCCATTATAATCGAATCTCGTCTAAATTCCCTATGTGTCATTCTACAGAATCTCACTTTCGCAAATGGTATCCATGGGATCTCACACTCGCCGTACCGCTCAACGCAACAACGCCGACAAACGCATCGCCTCTCTCGTAGCTAAGGAAATGGCTAAGGTGATCCCGCAAATTGTCAGCGAAATACAAGCGGTTAGCAGCAACTCATCAGTCAACTCCAAGAACGATGCTCCGAAATCTCGGTTCAGCTTCAAGCAGTTTAAGGCCTGCGGTCCTGCGACATTCACAGGCGAAGATGGACCAATCAAGATGTTTCACTGGTTTGACTCGATCGAAGTCACTTTCAGGCAAAGCGGATGCCCTGAAAATCTTCGCACCCTTAACGCCACTGGAGTCTTTCAGTCAAGGGCACTTGACTGGTGGACTGCCGAACGCAACAAGCGCGGTAACAACGAAGCTTACTCTCTCGCGTGGGAAGAACTTAAGGAGCTCATGATCAAAGAGTTCTGCCCACCGCACGAAATCCAGAAGTTGGAAAATGAATTTTGGGGTATCAAACAAATCGGTGGTGACAATGCCGGTCTCATCGCTCGCTTCAAGCAGCTCAACCTCATCTGCCCAGGTCAAGTGGACACTACCGAGAAAGCTATCAAGATGTATCTTCGCGCTCTCCCCGATTGTGTCGCCGACTTCGTTCAAGCGACCAACTACCATCGAAGAGACTTACCAACTCGCAGACGAGATCAACGACAAGCGAGTCTTGGCTGGAGCTTTCAAAGTCTCAACCAAGAATCTCAGCCAAGCTACTTTTTAGCCAAGCACCGATAATGCTCCATCTCAAGCCTCCAAGTCAAATCACCAGAACCGCAAGCGAAAGGGTATCAACAAGAACTACGCAGTAGTCCTAGCACCGAACTCCCAGTCTCGCCAAGCTGCTACTCCTAAGGCACCAGCTGCTAAGCGTGCGTATACTGGACCTCACCCTCTGTTCTCCAAGTGCACATACAATCATGCGGTTGGAGGAAGCTGTCGCTTTTGTGCTAACTGCCACATCTATAGGCACTTCACAGCGCACTGTCGCACTGGTCCATGACAGCAAGCTCCTCTCAATGCTGCTACCGTTAACCAAGCATTGCCGGCACCAGCAGTTCAGTCCCGTGCTTGCTACACTTGTGGTGACCCGAATCATTTCAGCAATGTCTGCCCAAACCGTGCTGTGAAACAAGAACCGCAACAGCAGCTTCAGCGACAGCCACCACAGCCACCGCAACAGCAACAACCACAGGCTGTGCGTGGAAGATCTTTCAACATCAATCACCGCCAGGCTTAGATTGACAACTGTCACACCCCGACCCGCAGCGGAATAAGAGTCGGAGCATAATTGGGTTATCACCAAAGCTCATGATGTTTACTAATATGTTTCATATTTATTAAATTCAAATTACATCTCAAATGTTCAAGTCAAATTCATACAATACAAGGAAAGGAAAATTTAAATAAAACAATCCAAAGTCTAAACTGGTTAATTCTTCTAGGCCGTCCTATATGTTTCTTGCTTCAACTTGATCACCTGTATCATGTGTAAAAATGGGGAATTTTGGGTCAACAAAAGTTGGCGAGTGAACCTTGTTAAAAACATTTGTTATTGATTCCTTGTTGTATTTAATACGGAAAAATTGTGCAATAATAATATATGAACAAACGTATGTAAACAAACAATCACAAACCACCTTGCATGAGTATATGATATGAATGACAATGTATATGTTGGCAACATCTCGTTCACGCTCATAGGTAATGGGAACGGACGGCCTATGATGATGTATGTGAGATCAAGGCTCAATCAAACGGAGCCGATCTTATGTTGGCAACGCCTCGTTCACGCTCATAGGTAATGGGGAACAGCTCACGCTCATAGGTAATGGGGAGCGGCGGCCTATGATAATGTATGTACTGAAAATGATAAATTAAATCTAAACATCAACCACACAAACAATTGATATATATTGGCAACACATTTGATCATGAATATAATGGATGCACAAGTGTTTAATTGAAATAAATAAATAGCGACACATGATACACCCCAAAATGTGATTAAAACGGGGAATTGGTAGAGATTCACTCACATTGGGTGCGTTCGTTTGATGATGTTGAATGCGCACGAGTTTAGAGGATTGATCGACGAGGAATAACTAACCTAATTAATAACGAAAAGGTACGGTAAATAAGTGGATTTTATTAACATTTTTAATAGGATTTTTGGATATATTTTTGTGAGTTTAAGGCTATTTTCTAACTTTAAAAACATTATTTTTCAGTACTTTTAATTGATTTTTAAATTAAATAAATAAATAAAAATATAAAAAAATGTTGACTTTTCTTGACTTTGACCGTTGACCATGACCGTTGACCGTTGACCGGTTCGGTCGAGTATATATTTGCACTGAGTGAGACTCGAACCGGTGACCTCCCGTACGCGTGCACGCAGCTCTACCAACTGAGCTACGTGTCTAACCCGAAATATTTCTGTTTAATTATATTTATACACTATTTAAGTTAATCAGAATTCATTTATTTTAAAAAGATTTTAATTGTATCGAACCGGTGCCGTCAACAAGTCTCGAACCCGGGACCTGTGATTTAGTGTGGCACACAGTCCAACGCTGGACTGTGTGTCTAACCCGGTTAATATTCTGGTTTTATTATACTTAACATCATTCAGTGAGTTAACCCGGTTCGGTTTTAAAAAAAAACATTTTTATTTCCGAGGATAGGGTCGTGATAGGGATCGAACTCGAGACGTGTGTTTATTGTTTGCACACAGTCCACCGCTGGACTGTGTGTCTAACCCGTTTATTATACGGATTTTAATTAATCTTATACACTAGTTCGAATTCATCTTCTTCGTTCAAAACACAGACAACGATTATTCAACTGTTTCTTGTTAAATTCATTTAACGAACTTTATAAGCGATTGTAATGCGATAAAATAGAGAGAGTTTTGGAAATGAATGTACTGAACAGATGTCTTTCTCAGAACTCCGGCAAGGATCGTCGGCTCTGTTTTGTGAACTCCGTCTGTTCGGATTAATTAACAGTTTTGATTGATTAGATGTGAAATTGAGTTACTAAACAAGGATTAACAGAAGTTTTAAATGATTATACCGATTCACAGCGTGAGATTGGAAATTCCAGAGGTTTTCCGGCGAGAGCTGAATATTCCGGCTACGTCGTCTGGGATTGATTTTGAATGATGGATTGAAGTTAGTAATAGTCTAACAACGGATTGAAACAGAAAGAGTCGAGGTATTTACCGTTTTGAGGTGAGTCTCGGTTTTCCGGCGAAAGTCCGATGATTGCAGAAAATCTCCGGCGAGTGTAATTGATTCGAGAAATGGTGCGATTTTGAGCGAAAAGACTACCAGAGGCTTGGGTGTGTATTTACAGGAAAGAATATCGATGAATTGGGTCCGATTTCTGTCTTGATTCGTTGGTCAGCCTTTCTCCGGCGGTTAAGACTAATGTCACGGGAACTAGACATCGGTTATAACTGATGTTGATGTTAATACGTACGTTAAGTCAAAAGAAACCGTCGATAATTGGCGAAATCATCGGATTTTCCGGCGACTGCGAAATGGGCGCGCTGTTGATTGAATTTGATTTCGAGTTTTGTTATATGTATTAATTGTTTCGATATATCATCAAATAACACAAGTGGCGGAGTGGTTAAGTGGGTGTGAGTTAAGTCACTAGGTTCCATCCGGCTAACCCGGGTTCGAATCCCGGCAGCCTGTTTTTCTTTTTAATTATTTTATTTTTACTTTTTAACAATTATAGTTTATAAATTCTAAATTGTTTATTAATTATGTATCGTTTAAAACTAAAATAATTCATAAATAAGCAACGAAAATTTAAAACTGACTATTCGATTAATAAACGAAGCGGGTTTTGAAAACCCGTTTTTCGACGGATGTTATAGTATCCCCTAATTTTAGAAATTTCGTCCCGAAATTTAGGTAGTAGTGGTAACCGGAAAAAGATGTGGGTATTTCTCGCGCATTGAGTCTTCACATTCCCAAGTAAACTCATGTCCTCGTTTTGACTCCCAGCGTACCCTGACGATCGGAATACGGCTTCGTCTTAAACGTTTCTCTCCGAAGTCCATAATTTCTACTGGTCTTTCAATGAAATGCATAGATTCATCGACTTGAATGTCTTCCAAGGGAATATGGAGATTTTCATTGGCGAGGCACTTCTTCAAGTTCGATACGTGGAATGTGGGATGAATTCTGTTGAGTTCCTCTGGTAGGTCAAGCTTGTATGCTACAGGTCCTACTCTTTCGAGTATCTTGAAAGGTCCTACGTAGCGTGGTGCTAGCTTGCCTTTTTGGCCAAAACGAACCACTCCCTTCCACGGTGATACTTTTAAAAGTACACGGTCACCAATGTTAAACTCCAAGGGCTTTCGTCGTTTGTCTGCATAACTCTTTTGACGACTTTGTGCCGCTAGAAGGTTGTTTCGAATCTGATGAATCTTGTCTGTTGTTTCTTGTATTAATTCTGGACCGGTGCTTTGAGCTTCTCCAATTTCGTGCCAACATACTGGTGATCGGCACTTACGACCATATAACGCTTCGAAAGGTGCCATGCCGATACTTGAATGATAGCTGTTGTTGTACGAAAATTCAACTAATGGTAGATGAGCATCCCAATTCCCTTTGAAGTCTATGACACATGCTCGAAGCATGTCTTCAAGAGTTTGAATGGTGCGTTCAGATTGTCCATCAATTTGAGGATGATAAGCGGTACTGAGGTCTAATCGTGTACCCAAAGCGGCTTGTACGGCTTGCCATGTTCGTGAAGTGAAACGACCATCACGATCTGAAATAATGCTTAACGGTACACCATGACGGATTTCGTTGATGTAGATACGAGCCAACTTCTCATTCTTGAAGTCCTCACGAATCGGAATGAAGTGAGCTGATTTTGTAAGACGATCAATGATTACCCATATAGTGTCATACCCACCAGGAGTGCGAGGTAACCCGGTAATGAAGTCCATGGTTATGTTTTCCCACTTCCATATAGGTATTTCAGGTTGGACTAGAAGTCCTAAGGGTCTTTGATGTTCAGCTTTTACTTTAGAACAGGTAAGGCACTTGGAAACAAAAACAGCAATATCCTTTTTCATGCCAGGCCACCAGTAGGTGTATCAAAGGTCTTGATACATCTTGTCGGCTCCTGGGTGTACAGAGTATCGTGTTTTGTGCGCCTCTTTCATAAGGAAATCGCGAAGGTTATTGTGATCGGGAATCCATATGCGATCTAGATAATACAGAATACCGTCGGATTTTGTTTCGAGTTTAAGTTCTGCTCCACAAGATAACTCATTGCGTATGTCGTATTCTGTTATGGAAACATGTTGAGCTTCTCGGATTTGATCTTTGATGTCGGTTATGATTTGCGAACATAGAAGACGAATGGAGTTCGCATAACCCTTTCGACTGAGTGCATCGGCCACCACATTTGCCTTGCCAGGATGATACCGAATTTCACAGTCGTAGTCATTAAGAAGTTCGACCCATCTTCGTTGCCTCATATTCAACTCCTTTTGGTTAAAGATATGTTGGAGACTCTTGTGGTCAGTGTATATTTCACACTTGGTACCATAGAGGTAATGTCTCCATATCTTAAGAGCGAACACAACGGCTCCAAGTTCCAGGTCGTGGATAGTATAGTTCTTCTCATGCACTTTGAGTTGCCTAGAAGCATAGGCTATCACTTTTCCCCTTTGCATTAATACACAGCCTAGTCCTTGCCCTGATGCGTCGCAATATACTACAAAGTCGTCGCAACCTTCGGGGAGTCTGAGGATAGGTGCGTCACAAAGCTTTGGTTAAGGGTTTGGAAGGCTTCTTCTTGTTTAGGTCCCTATATGAAGGGTTTTCCTTTATGTGTCAAAGCCGTGAGTGGTACAGCAATACGAGAGAAATTTGCAATAAAACGTTGATAGTAACCAGCCAAACCAAGAAATGATCTTACTTCGGTTGGTGTACGTGGCGCTTGCCATTCTTGTACTGCTTTGATCTTTGGGGGGTCGACATGTATTCCCTTGTCATTGACGACATGTCCAAGGAATTGTACTTTTCTTAACCAGAATTCGCATTTGGAGAATTTAGCGTAGAGCTTTTCGGTTCTTAAGAGTGTGAGGATGAGTCGAAGGTGTCGTTCATGATCAGACTTAGACTTTGAGTAAATGAGAATGTCGTCGATGAAGACTATGACAAAGCGGTCGAGATAGGGTTTGCATACCCTATTCATTAGATCCATGAACACAGCTGGAGCGTTGGTTAATCCAAATGGCATGACCATGAATTCGTAATGACCATAACGAGTTCGGAAGGCGGTCTTTGGGACGTCTTCTTCATGTACTCTGAGTTGATGATAGCCAGAACGAAGGTCGATCTTTGAAAAACAGGTGGCGCCCTGAAGTTGGTCTAGTAGATCATCGATGCGAGGTAATGGATAGCGGTTCTTGACCGTTAATTTGTTGAGTTCTCTGTAATCGATACACATGCGAAACGTTCCATCTTTCTTCTTCACGAACAGAACAGGTGCACCCAAGGCGATGAGCTAGGACGTATGAATCCTTTGTTGGTCAGTTCTTGTAATTGACTGGCCAGCTCTTGCATTTCGGATGGGGCTAACCTATAAGGAGATTTCGCGACGGGTGTAGCGCCAGGTATAAGATCAATGCGGAATTCGACTTCTCTCATGGGAGGAAGTCCTGAGATGTCGTCGGGAAAGACTTGTGGGAATTCTTTCACTAAAGGTATATCTTCGAGTTTCTTCTCCTTGTTTCCCTTCTTGACAACATGAGTTAGGAATGCGACATAATTCTTGCGGAGATATTTTCAGGCTTGAAGATAGGACATCAGTTTGAGTCCTTTTGAAGGGGTTTCTCCAAAGATTCGTAGGGTTTGACCGTCTGCAAAAGGAATACGAATGAACTTTTCGCGGCATACTACTTCAGCATGATGTTGGCTGAGCCAGTCCATGCCGATTATAATGTCAAAACTTCCCAACTTCATAGGAATGAGGTCAACTGGAAAATCGTGATCGTTTAGAGTGAGAGTACAGTTTCGGATAATGGAGTTTAATGAGACCGGTTTTCCGTCAGCAACTTCCACCGTTATGGATTCCATGAGTTTATCACGGGTTTGGTTGAGGATGGGTTCAAATTCTAAGGACACAAAACTCTTATCCGCACCAGTATCAAATAACATGGATGCATAACTACCATTGATGAGAAACGTACCGTTAACCACGTTGTTGTCGGCCCTAGCTTGGTTGGCATTGATGTTGAAAGCTCTTCCTCTAGTAGGTGGATGAGCTTGGTTAGCTTGAGTCACCGGATTTGCTTGAGCTTGAGCATGTATAATGTTCACCTAGCGTGGACAAGTGTTTCTAAAGTGGTTTGGGTCTCCACATTTGTAACAAGCCCGCATGGGTTGCATCATGGGGTAGTTGGGTTGGTAGTAGGTTTGGGCCGTATGTTGTGTAGGTGTAGTAGTAGGGGTTGTTGGGCTTGACCAATTATCTGATGGTGGGTTTGGGTTGTGGGTTAGTTGCGGTTCATTCGCTGCAGTGAGCAGCAGGTTTGGATGGTGTGACCTGCACGGCCACAGCTGGTGCAATATTGACAGGGGTGTTCGGGAGAGTGATGGTATTGGCAACGGGTGCATTTTGGGTAGGGGCCGGAGTATGGCCTTTTGTATGGTGCGGGTGAAGGGGCAACTTGAGTGATGGGTGCAGCAGGAATAGGGAAATTTGTTTGGGTGACAGCAATCCTCTTGTTAGAAAACTTTGAGGAGGAGGTGGAAGGGTTTGAAGTTTGAGCCTCAATGGGAGCTTTCTTTTTCTCCCCCTTGAATTTACCGTTTCTGATGCGATTCTAGGTAAGTTCGGTAGCTAATTCCATAGCAGCTTCGAGAGTTGCAGGCGAAGTGCTGAGGACTGAGTCTTGAATTTTCGAGGGAAGGCCTCGAATGTAGTGTTCAACCAAGCGGTATACTGGGGTGAACAAGTTAGGAACCATCTGATTCAGTTCAAGAAATCTTTTGTTGTAGGAAGTATGATCTCCTTCCTTTTGCTTTAGAGAGTGGAATTCATCTTCCAACTTCTTGATTTCGCTTCTTGGGCAGAAGCGTCTTGTCATTATTTCCCTTAACTCTTCCCACGTTAAGGCCATAGCATCTTCAACTCCTCTTTTACCCTTCTCGGTGTTCCACCAGGTCAGGGCTACCCCAAATAGTCTCCCGGTTGCGTAACGTACCTTGCGATCCTCGGGACAATCGCAATTTAGGAAGGTGTTTTCCATTTCCTCAAACCAGTGGTGGAGAGCGGTGACACCTTCGGTCCCTTCATACTTTGGGGGATCGCAAGACTTGAAGTGTTTGCAGGAGCACTTCTTGGAGGGAGGGTTGTCGACGTTTTGATCCTCTTGGTTGGGTGGGTTGATGGGATTCGCGGTGAGAGCTTGTTGGACTTGAATAACGATGTCAGGAAGCACCGCGGCCATTTGTTTTGCAATTTGGGTGGCCAAGCGTTCGTTTGACCTTCCTGACTTTTGACCTCCACGTAGCTGCCTAGCCGACATCTACAGGAACATACATAGGAAGATTGTGAGTTTAAGGAGTCTTTAGGTGTCATGTGTCGTTTAAAATAATAAAATAACATAATCATCAATAATGCAACTACATCCATAGAATGTCTTGGGTTTGCTCATGTTTGGGCCTCCAATGTCCTCCATATCATCGCCTGTATAGTCATGTGGGCCCCCATGACTATTGGCTTAGTAGGATTCACATTGGTCTTGGCGGTTTAACACTCTCATCACCCGAATGAAAACCATGAAATATGTTTGCGAGATGTATGGTCGGAGGGTGTCCAGGTATAGACACAATGACAACTCAAAGTGGGGTTAGTTCACACGACGTTTGGTATAGCATGCTTTGGCCTAATAGGTCCTTCGTACTCTCATCGTTAGTCCCCAGGTAGGCAAACTGGTCCTTTATTTTGGATTTATACGATGCCAAGCCTAGACAGGACGTTCCGACTACCGGTACTCGTACCCTTCCAGTTACTACATGCCCGTCATGAGAACTCACTTTGATGTGATTTGGAAATACAAAAATTCGTTGTAAAAATCATATGAATTGTGAGGTGTGTGCTCCCATGGATATGATATGTTATGAGAATATGATTCATGATAGGCATTGTATAATAATATGTACTTATGAACATGCTTGCATAACATTGAATGTAACAATAAACATAAAGCATATAAACATCATGAATTTTGCATGTAACAAACAATTTAAAAATTCTAATCAACTATAGTATAGGCTCTAAGGGTCTAATAACATATCCTATATCCCTATAGTCATGGCTCTGATACCAATCTGTCACACCCCGACCCGCAGCGGAATAAGAGTCGGGGTATAATTGGGTTATCACCAAAGCTCATGATGTTTACTAATATATTTCATATTTATTAAATTCAAATTACATCTCAAATGTTCAAGTCAAATTCATACAATACAAGGAAAGGAAAATTTAAATAAAACAATCCAAAGTCTAAACTGGTTTATTCTTCTAGGCCGTCCTATATGTTTCTTGCTTCAACTTGATCACCTGTATCATGTGTAAAAATGGGGAATTTTGGGTCAACAAAAGTTGGCGAGTGAACCTTGTTAAAATCATTTGTTATTGATTCCTTGTTGTATTTAATATGGAAAAATTGTGCAATAATCATATATGAACAAACGTATGTAAACAAACAATCACAAACCACCTTGCATGAGTATATGATATGAATGACAATGTATATGTTGGCAACGTCTCGTTCACGCTCATAGGTAATGGGGAACGGAAGGCCTATGATGATGTATGTGAGATCAAGGCTCAATCAAACGGAGCCGATCTTATGTTGGCAACGCCTCGTTCACGCTCATAGGTAATGGGGAACAGCTCACACTCATAGGTAATGGGGAGCGGCGGCCTATGATAATGTATGTACTGAAAATGATAAATTAAATCTAATCAATTGATATATATTGGCAACAAATTTGATCATGAATATGATGGATGGACAAGTGTTTAATTGAAATAAATAAATAGCGACACATGATACACCCCAAAATGTGATTAAAACGGGGAATTGGTAGAGATTCACTCACATTGGATGCGTTCGTTTTATGATGTTGAATGCGCACGAGTTTAGAGGATTGATCGACGAGGAATAACTAACCTAATTAATAACGAAAAGGTACGGTAAATAAGTGGATTTTATTAACAATTTTAATAGGATTTTTGGATATATTTTTGTGAGTTTAAGGCTATTTTCTAACTTTAAAAACATTATTTTTAAGTATTTTTAATTGATTTTTAAATTAAATAAATAAATAAAAATATAAAAAAAATGTTGACTTTTTTTGACTTTGACCGTTGACCGTTGACCATTGACCGGTTCGGTCGAGTATATATTTGCACTGAGTGAGACTCGAACCGGTGACCTCCCGTACGCGTGCACGCAGCTCTACCAACTGAGCTACATGTCTAACCCGAAATATTTCTGTTTTTAATTATATTTATACACTATTTAAGTTAATCAGAATTCATTTATTTTAAAAAGATTTTAATTGTATCGAACCGGTGCCGTCAACAGGTCTCGAACCCGGGACCTGTGATTTAGTGTGGCACACAGTCCACCGCTGGACTGTGTGTCTAACCCGGTTAATATTCTGGTTTTTATTATACTTAACATCATTCAGTGAGTTAACCCGGTTCGGTTTAAAAAAAAACATTTTTATTTCCGAGGATAGGTCGTGATAGGGATCGAACTCGAGATGTGTGTTTATTGTTTGCACACAGTCCACCGCTGGACTGTGTGTCTAACCCGTTTATTATACTGATTTTAATTAATCTTATACACTAGTTCGAATTCATCTTCTTCGTTCAAAACACAGACAACGATTATTCAACTGTTTCTTGTTAAATTCAATTAACGAACTTTATAAGCGATTGTAATGCGATGAAATTGAGAGAGTTTTGGAAATGAATGTACCGAACAGATGTCTTTTCTCAGAACTCCGGCAAGGATCGTCAGCTCTGTTTTGTGAACTCCGTCTGTTCGGATTGATTAACAGTTTTGATTGATTAGATGTGAAATTGAGTTACTAAACAAGGATTAACAGAAGTTTTAAATGATTATACCGATTCACAGCGTGAGATTGGAAATTCCAGAGGTTTTCCGGCGAGAGCTGAATATTCCAGCTACGTCGTCTGGGATTGATTTTGATTGATGGATTGAAGTTAGTAATAGTCTAACAATGAATTGAAACAGAAAGAGTCGAGGTATTTACCGTTTTGAGGTGAGTCTCGGTTTTCCGGCGAAAGTCCGATGATTGCAGAAAATCTCCGGCGATTGAAATTGATTCGAGAAATGGTGCGATTTTGAGCGAAAAGACTACCAGAGGCTTGGGTGTGTATTTACAGGAAATAATATAGATGAATTGGGTCCGACTTCTGTCTTGATTCGTTGGTCAGCCTTTCTCCGGCAGTTATGACTGATGTCACGGAACTAGACATCGGTTATAACCGATGTTGATGTTAATACGTACGTTAAGTCAAAAGAAACCGTCGATAATTGGCGAAATCGTCGGATTTTCCGGCGACTGCGAAATGGGCGCGCTGTTGACTGAATTTGATTTCGAGTTTTGTTATATGTATTAATTGTTTCGATATATCATCAAATAACACAAGTGGCGGAGTGGTTAAGTGGGTGTGAGTTAAGTCACTAGGTTCCATCCGGCTGACCCGGGTTCGAATCCTGGCAGCCTCTTTTTCTTTTTATTATTTTATTTTTACTTTTTAACAATTATAGTTTATAAATTCTAAATTGTTTATTAATTATGTATCGTTTAAAATTAAAATAATTCATAAATAAGCAACGAAAATTTAAAACTGACTATTCGATTAATAAACGAAGCGGGTTTTGAAAACCCGTTTTTCGACGGATGTTACAACAACAATGTTGTCAATGGTATCGTTAATGGTATTTATACTTCTTGTTTATTTGATACTGGAGCTGACAACTTTTTTGTATCGTTAGAATTCGAAAAGCTTTTAAAATGTAAATGCGCTAACCTCCCAAGTACCTTCGACGTCGAAATCGCCACCGGAAGAACCATTACCGTTAACTCCGTTCTACGTGATTGTACTCTCGAACTCAACAATCTCAGCTTCCAGATCGACCTCATACCTATGCAATTAGGTAGTTTTGATGTCATAGTAGGCATGGATTTTCTTCGTGAGAATCGTGCTGAAGTTGTTTGTTTTGATAAAATGATTCGTTTTCCCCTTCCAAACGGTGATCAACTACATGTTTACGGCGAAACACCCTCAAAGAAGTTGACGCTTTTGTCATGTACCCAAGGGTGCATCGCTTTCCTAGTCCATATCGTGAAGCCGGAGAAGGAAGAGAAAATCTTGAAAGACGTACCTGTTGTTTGTGAATTCCCTAAAGTTTTCCTGATGATTTACCTGGTTTACCCCTACTCGTGATGTCGAAGTTCGTATTGATCTAATCCCAGGTGCTACACCTGTCGCCAAAGCTCCCTATCGCCTTGCACCATCCGAAATGCGCGAGCTATCTAGCCAACTTCATGAACTTCTTGATAAAGGCTTTATACGCCCGAGCACGTCACCTTGGGCACACCCGTCCTTTTCGTGAAAAAGAATGATGGATACTATAGGGAACTTAACAAGCTTACCATTAAAAACCGCTACCCTCTTCTCTGAATCGATGATTTATTTGATCAACTCCAGGGTGCTACTTGTATTTCGAAGATTGAATTACGTTCCGGATATCACCAGCTATGTGTGCATGAGCCAACATTCCGAAAACTGCCTTTCGTACTCACTATGGCCATTATGAATTCGTGGTCATGCCCTTTGGACTCACAAATGCGTGTGCGGTCTTCATGGATTTGAATGAACCGTGTGTGCAAGGCCTTCATGAATCGTTTCGTCATTGTTTTCATCGATGATATTCTTATTTACTCAAAGTCGAGAGCCGAACACATGCGACATCTTCGTTTAGTTCTCGAACTTCTCCAAGGAAACCGTCTCTACGCCAAATTCTCCAAGTGTGAATTTTGGCTTAATGAAGTTCAATTTCTCGATCATGTCGTCAATGACCAAGGAATCCACGTCGATCCCGCCAAAATCGAAGCTGTAAAGAGTTGGAATACTCCGAAGAACCCGTCCGAAATCCGTTCCTTCCTCGGATTGGTAGGTACTACCACCTATTCATCGCCGACTTTTCGAAAATCGTCGTACCCCTTACCTCTCTGACTCATAAGGATAAACCTTTTGTTTGGGGTTCCGATTAGGAGGAAGCCTTTCAGACCTCAAGCGTATGCTTTGCGACGCTCCCGTTCTCGCACTTCCCGACGGAGATGACGATTTCGTTGTTTATTGCGATGCCTCTAACCTAGGTCTTGGTTGTGTTCTCATGCAACGAGACAGGGTTATCGCGTACGCGTATCGAGTAGGGGTGTGAATTTCCGACACGACCCGAAAACCCGACACGAACCTAACACAAAATTCGCGGGTTTAGGTTTCGTCTAAACGGGTTCGGGTCAGTTTCGGGTTGAACCCGAGAACCCGTTTATGTTAACGGGTCAGGTTCGGGTCAACCTGGTCGGGTTGGTGGGTTGACCCGTTTAACACATTTATACTATATTGTATTTTTATAATATATTTTATGTCATAAACTAAATGGGGCGTGTATTTTATGTCATGATTATAACTTACAAAGAGAAATTAACATAGATTTTATAATTTAAATATGATAATATTATATACATTTGTGTTTTTTTAAGTAATTTTTAATTTTAATATATTAATTTCAGAATAAAAATTAAAAAATTCGGGTTAAAAGGGTCGTGTTCGGGTCAACCCACAAAACTTCCGGTCGTGTTCGGTTCATATATATGATACGATTTTCGGGTTCGGGTCAGGTTCGGGTTCGGGTCTGGTTGAACCCGCCAACCCGCGAACACGACCCATTTAGCACCCCTAGTCTCGACTACTCAAAATCCACGAGAAGAACTACACTACCCATGATCTCGAGCTCGGTGCAGTCATTTTTGCGTTAAGGATATGGCGACTCTACCTTTATGGTACAAAGTGTACGGTCTTCACCAAACATAAGAGCTTACAACACATTTTTAACCAGAAAGAACTAAACATGCGCCAACGCAGATGGGTTGAACTTCTCAACGACTATGATTGTGAGATACGCTACCATCCCGGCAAAGCAAATGTCGTAGCCGATGCCCTCATTCGACAAAGCTATGTGTATAGCATTCATGACGTTCAAGCCCGGAATAAACTCGAAACCTTGATTCACGAAACCCAGCACACATGTTTCATTGAGAACACCTTATCTGAGGAAATGAAATGTGGTGCCTAAACCCAGCTGGAGAATAAGTCTAACGGGATCTATTACTTTCTGAATCGTGTTTGGATCCCTAGCCGCAATAACCTTCGAGAGTTACTAATGACCGAAGCCCATAAGTCTCGATATTCCATTCACTCTGGTGCCGATAAGATGTACCAGGACCTCCGTTCTAGGTATTGGTGGGGGGCATGAAAAAGGATATAAGTGTCAAAATGCTTAACTTGTGCGAAAGTTAAAGCCAAACATCAACGCCCCTCTGGCTTACTCGAGCAACCCGACATCCCGATGTGGAAATCGAATAGTATAGCTATGGATTTTGTTACGAAACAATCTCGCACCTCTTCTGGTCACGATAGCCTTTGGGTTATTGTCGATCGACTTACGAAATATGCTCATTTTATTACCATATGAGAAGACTACAAGGTAGAACGATTAGCATGAATCTATACCGACGAAGTCATTTGTCGACACGGGACGCCTCGTGACATCATCTCTGATCGCGACGGTCACTTTACTTCACGTCTCTGGGAGACTTTCCAATCCGCACTCGGTACTAAACTTAACCTTAGTACCGCGCTCCATCCTCAAACCGACGGTCAGACTGAATGCACGATTCGCACCCTTGAAGACATGCTTCGTTCGTGCGTTATAGATTTTGGTGGTAATTGGGATACGCATTTACCTCTAGTAGAATTCTCATATAATAACAGTTATCATACTAGTATTCAGATGGCACCTTTTGAGGCATTATACAACAGAAAATGTCGATCGCCTATTGTATGGCACGAGATCGGAGACGCTCAAATCACTGGTCCCGAGTTAATACAAGAAACAACAGACAAGATTCTCTAAATCAGAGACAATCTCCTGAAAGCCCGGAGCCATCAAAAGAGTTATGCCGATAAACGCCGCAAGCCCCTACAATTCAAAGTGGGAGATCACGTTCTCTTAAAGGTTTCACCTTGGAAAGGAGTGATCTGATTCGGGGAAAGAAAGGGAAACTAGTGCCACGATACGTGGGTCCCTTTAAGATTCTGGAAAAAATTGGCAAAGTGGCCTACCGACTCGAATTACCGAAAGAACTCAACAACATACATCCGACTTTCCATGTCTCAAACCTCAAAAAGTGTTTAGCTGAAGGAAATCTTCATGTGCCACTTGAAGTTTTGCAAATAAACGACTGGAAAAGCCAGTAGAAATCATGGATCGAGAGATCAAGAAACTTCGACGCTCTCGCATTCCTATTGTGAAAGTCCGATGGGAAGGTAAACGCGGCGCCGAGTTCACTTGGGAACTCGAAAGTGATATGAAGACTAAATATCCTCATCTCTTCGTTACGGCCGCCACCTGAATTTCGGGACGAATTCCCTAAAGGAGGGGAGACTGTAACAACCCGATCTTTCGGATTGTTATCCGAAATCCATTATTTCCGTTTATTTCTGTTTCAAAACCCGTTTGTACTATGAGATTTATTGTAATGGTTAAACTATTTTGAAACGCATATTATATCGCTTATTTATTGCATTTAAATCGCTTAATACTCGCAACTCTCAACGCAAACTCAAAATCGCGGTTAATTATGTTACACTATGTTACTTATATGTCTTGTGTGCTTTATGATTTATGGTTTTACTCGCTATCGCAACGCTCTCACTCACACAAATCGCTCAATCGCATTAATTTAATGACGCAACGCTTAACACCTCGCTAAAACGCCTAACGTAACTAACTAATACGTACTGAATCACCGAACGAGTACCTAACAAACAAATAACGAACAAAACATAGCCACCAGGCCAACTTCGCCCGAAGTTGGGCATCACAACTTCGCGCGAAGTTGACCAGGGCAGACTAAGGGACAACTTTGCCCAAACTTGTCCAAACCAAGAGAAAAGGGCAAGTTCGCCCGAACTTGTTGTCTGCCATCTTATTTTCTCCTCACCTATAAATACCCAGCACCTCCATTCATGCTCTCCTTGCTGCAACTTCGCTCCAGAGCTCCCAGAACTAAATTTCCTTGTTTTTCCAAGTAAGAACCACTCGTTTTATCCAACCCACAACGTTTTCCACTACGATTTTACACAAGGATTACCTTCGTTTTCATCAAAAACACCTCTGTTTTTGAAAATCTTCATCTCTTTCTATAAAACTTCTTATTTTAGCTTAGATATACACTTAAGCGGGTATATTGGACTTAGCCTTGGCCTTCCAAGTCAGAAATTTAGATTCACTTTCTCTACGTGTACATGTTGGTTATGCGTAAACATTTTATCGCTATTATTATGCTATTAAACATGTGTACTCACCCTTACTTTATTCTATTGACTTTATTTTAACGTATGTGACAGGTTGATGATTCTATGCAGCAACGGACTTAGGGCTTTATCCTTAGAAACGCATGACAGAAATCTAGGTTGTCGGATTGGTTTGTTTAAGAGATTTTGTTTTTTGTAATAATTGTTATTAGATATTGTTTGATTGTATGGGAAATCAGACCTTTAAGATATTGTCATTAATAGTTGTTATGGAATTTCTCTTGAACAATCTGATTCGCCTAGTGCAGCGCCCCGATGATTCCGCCATCGGTTGGGGTGTGACATTGCAGTCGCAAAAACCCATTTTTCTAGTAGTGGAATTTTGACCCATACGAAGACATTCCACAAATCGCCTTAGTCCACACACACTATTAGGAAGTGACACGCCCTTTGCATCAAACCCCTCATAGAGAGTCTTTTACCTATTTTGGCACGCCAACAAAAAGTGTTTACTTTTGATGGGACCCACTTATTTCATCTAAAAGCCCCGTCTTGGGGATTGAAATTCAACTTCACCATGATGCTCTTCCTTAAATCCGCCACCCAAAACCCACCACCGTGTTCTTCTGGAGGGACCCCACTTATCACACTGGCCAGTGCTATTATAGAATTACAAGGAAATAACTAATTAAACATTAATTAAATATTATCAATTAGCAACTGCTTTGTGCAGTTGCTAATTGCACCTCTTGCATTAACAGTGTTTTATGTACCGGGTCATTACAGGGGATGCGTGGCTTAAACTTTGAGAGCCGCATCTCTTAGACTGCTTGGTGTGGGGCTCGGCATGCCCAGGCATGGCCCGGCGCCGGCCCAACACCATTCCCCCCAGGCCGCGGCAAGGCTGGCGTGCCTTTGCCGCTCAAGCCGCCCACAAGATGACAAAAACTCTCCCCAATTTGACCGTTGGCAATGGATTTATTTTAAAAAAATTAATACTTTTTATATATAACCCCCCCCCCACACCCGATTTTTTAGCCACTTCAACCAACCTAATCTCTCTCAAACTTTTCAAATTTATAAAAAAATTAGTCATGTCTTCATCATCTTCTTCAACGTGGTATTCGTCATCTTCGGGTGAGAACGAAGCATTTTTCGCAAACGTCATTATGCACGCAACTCAGATGTTTATCGAGGATGACGAGGATTCTGATACTTCAACGCAACGATAAACTAGGAAGGCCGCCTTAAACCGAGACCGAGAACGTGTCTATCAGGAATTCTGTTCCAGCCAGTTTGGAACAACAAGACTTAAATGAATTCTCCATACGTAACGAGTTCACACATCATAACCTACAAGCAGACTTGGTGGAGTACATTTGGAACAACGCACAAAACGAACCTAACAACGACATGACGGATGAAGACTAGTAGTTTTTAATAATTTTTATTTTTAGTTATTATTATTTTTAGTTATTTTATAGTTTTATTTAGTTAATTTTTATTTTAGTTTTATGTAATATTTGGTTTAATGCTTTAATGAATTTAGTTTTATATCTTATTTAAAAAAATGTTATAAAAGTAGATGAAATTAAAAAAACAAATAAATAAAGGTTGTGGGGTATCCATTTCCGACATCATCATCCTTAGGTATGCTCATCACCACACCCACCACCAGCCTTACTCCCATCTCTCTTTGACCCTTTCTTTCTTCAATAATGGCCATTTCCTGGCCGGAACCGCCCTCCTCTTCTCTGTTCTCTCTTCGCTAATGCTAGGACGGATCAGATGTTAAGAGAGAGAGAGAGACGAGCCCCTCCGCCGAACCCAATGAGCTCAACAACAACATCGGGTGACCGTCATTGTCACCATTACCTCCGATTCTTTGTGATTTCTTCGTATCAGAACTGCCGGGAGGTACGACGACGCAAGGTGGCGTTTGGCGATGCTACTGGTGGCCCTTATTCCTAGCGGCAGTGAGTGATTTCTACACCTCCTTCATCACCCATTCATTCTGTTGTTGTTCTATTTCTTCTAAACCCTAATTTTAATTTTGTAGAAAACGTGAACGAAGAGAAGATCTTATGGTATTTTACGAGTAAAATTCTCAGTTTATGATATTCCATTGTTAGATATTTGATTAACGTTTGAGGTTAATTGTTTAGAAAGAGGAATGGTTGACAGTGATCAACTATTTGATTATGTGTGGTGTTATTTGGTTGTTAAGCTAGATTGGTGGAAAAATTGTGGGGGATTTAAAAAAAGCGTTTTGAAACAGGTCATAGTTGATGATTAGTGATTTTGTTGCTAAGATTTGGTCTAAATAGCAATCTTCTATAGGGGATATTTTATAGCTTTACCTCCAAAATCTTCCTATTGTATTGATTTCTTATAATTCAATTTGGTGAACATATTCTTTTTTACAAAACAGTATTTATATTGAAGACTACAACGTTCAGACGCCGTTGGACCAATGGGCAACTACATGTGAAGGATTTGTGGAGGTTAGATTCAATGATTTTTTTACTGCAAACCAAGCAGTTCATCCCTGTATGTGACACCGTTTAATTTTGCTATCCTAGGTTCGAAAAGAAGCGATTTGTATATAATTTGATTTGATAATCTATTGGCATTGACTATGCGTTAGTATACAGGACCACAACGAATAAAAAGGTCAGAGCTGGATCTTGAAGAAGTTTCTAAAGATACCCGACATGACCCGAAAGAGTTTGTAAAGCTCAACAGAGCCACAAATGTTAGTAAAGTTTCGTATTAATTGATATTGTATTTTTTTTTATGTATGCAACAAAATGTTCCTGAATTTGCTATTAGGCTTTATGGTGGTAAGAAATAAACTATGATGATCCGACATCCGGTACCATTGGTGCTATTGCATGTGCTGGTGGTTCTGAGTCAGATTTAGACATCATTATTCCCAGCAGAGCTGGTCCTCTTAAAAGAGTTAGTAAATTACATCCATCTCCTTATATCATTCTTATGTGTAGTGTGTATTTGTTTGGTTATATACCCTACTTACTTATAATGCAAAATTTGATTATTATTCTTTTTGTGATTTTGAATGCAAGCCAACGTCAATGGTAATATGGTATAAGCTAATTTGTATATTCTATGATTGACGGTAAAGATGTGGATTCGAGCTTTCTTTACTATGTCAGCATGAAGTTGATAAACTTTGAAAGATTGAATGATATGCTACAAAAGAAGAGCCACAATTGTAAGCCTTTGTGAGGTGCTTGAAACTTTGAAGCTCAATGTTGTCACTGCCATCATAAAAGCCCTTTTTGAATCTTTATTGAGGTATAACTGAATACAACATTATTGGATTGTATCACTCGATAGTTAAATATTAATTTTACTTCTATAAAGTGTATATGTTTTAGTATTATGATGATTAATGATGAAATGAAAAACTTGATCACCTAAGTTTGCAAAGGATATGGCGGTTGTGGACATTTGATGTTTGGAATATCTAATGCTTGATTCGTCTTCTTTTGTTTATGTTGGGTTATAAATAGTTTTTTGGTTTTTTCTAAGTGCAGACTTAAGCAGGTTAACGCTAGCGACTGCATGTGAATCATAAAGCTTGCCGCATTTCACTGAGTCAATCACCACGGTCACAAACGAATTCGACTAAAGAAAGTGGTGGATGGAAAAATTCGTCGTCGAAAGGAAAAGGAAATGGATCTAGGGCTTCTAGAACTGGTTCGCACTGTTGTTTTTTGGGTTAACAAGATTGTGTTTCATGGATCAAGATAAGTATTGGAATTGAAATTGAAAGTAAAAACAAAAGTCAAAGCAAGATTATAAGAAAAAGTCATAAAGTAAAAAAAATGGATTGTCAATATGTCACACATTCAGAAACTAAATATACATTCCATTATATAAGTAATGTTGTACAAAATTGTGAAGTATGGTTTTAAATATATCACTTGAGTTGAATTTCTTAAAATAGAAATAGCTATAATTTGATTTCAATATATCTAAAAGAAAGTCGAGTCATATTATATTGTAGGGAAACACGAAGAGAAAGAATAAAGTGCAGCTTCCAGAGTCACTCACCAATGGTGTTATGTACTTATATGTAGGACGACCGGCGACGTAGCAGAACCACCGGAGCCGTTGAAGATGACATCAGATAACGACGACGCGAAGAAGTAGTAACAGCTAAAAAGGAATAGAAAAATTATGCGACAAGTCATCGGCGATGTGGGAGAGGGTATGGGGAGAACGTTTGCATCATAGCTTCTGTGACTGTGTTGACATAGACAGTTAAAAGATCTTGGAGGTATAGAATCTTGACTTTAGGGAAGTTAAAAGACTTGATTTTGGTTAATATTGTTTGATTTCAGTATTTTTTATTGTGTTGACATTTGTTGTGATATGGGTTTCACTAAAGCTTGAATCTTGCAGCAAATTTCATGATTGAAAGATGCTGATAAGAGAACTGTTTTTTTGGTTTTGTTGGTGTAGAGAAACTGCGGAAATTATAAATGATGAGTGTCTTTGTCTAGCATTCGACAAACCTACGCAAGCTTCAACAAAAATAGTTACATTTGTTATAAATAAATAAAACAATTCGGTTATGTGAGGTATCGCTACCATCTTTGATACATAGACTAGGCAATGTGACTGAAGGAAGTAGATGTAAGTAACACTTGTTTTTATCTATTATGATGTATATGGTATGAATGAAAGTAGATGTAACAAACACTTGCTTTAATCTATTATGATGTATATGGTATGAATCCTCCGCAGTATTGCGGCGGGTGGTAAATCTAGTTTAAACTAATTACCAGCAACTCATGTTCACGTACTTCATGGCCTGCATTAGGCGGCTATGCTATGGATAAGGTAAGTATCACCATGAGCTTGCTAAAGATACAATTCATGATAAGCAAATCATCTCCACCACACGATGAATATTAGTGCCACTAAACCTTACGGAATCCGAAAAGAAAAAGTATATGAAAATAGAGAAAAAATAAATAATAAGTGTACCAAAATGATCGATTAATTATTAAGAAAACATATACATTAAAAGGAAAAAAAATTAAAGCAGTAATGCTTGAATTGTTAACAACTTGCGAAACTTATCCAAATATTGTGAAGTGGTTTAGGGGCTGTCGTCCTCCCGAGCTTTTCGCTCACTAGTAGAGAGTATGTAGTTTTTGTGTAGAAATTTTTGGTATATACGTTTTCGACCTCCGGTTTTATAAAATTTTTGTAAACCTTAAGCTTTGACACTTAGTAGTTGATCTTAGAAGCAGAAAATGGGTGGACTACGTCGTATAAACCATGTAGACACTTTATGCATGGGACCAAACACTGTTTAGAACTACCCCACTACTAGCAATCATATGAATTGACTCGTGGGAGTTGATTTTCCACAACTTGTTTACGTACCTAACGACCACATGTATTATTGTCTTTTTAGGAAGAAAAAACGATTGGCCCCAATAATCTATCCAGCCCATGACCACCAGGATACAAAGGGGATTTGTAAGGTTATCGAGAATTCATCTTGAGACCATTTTCAGATTTTCTCTTTTTCCTTCTCGAAAACACAATTCATAAAACCTCTTTGAAATCAGTAAAATCTGCTCGTTCTAAATAGATTTGAAGATAAGATTGGGTGATGATTGAGCTATCGAGATTAGGGTTTCAAGCTGTTAAGAAGTGATGTATAAGTGATGAGTTTGAGTTGAAATCATGTTTAGATGTTTGATTAAGGTTCGGGATAAGAGTTAAAAGATGATGTGCAAGCGGTTAATGGTGGTTAAGGTTTTGGATTTCGAATTGGGGAAGAAGATGCACAAGATTCTAGGTAGAAATCTGAGTTTAGATATTTTGAATTCGAATCCCTGAAATTTAGGGATTTTGAATTGAATCTCTAAACAGAGATATCGAAATCTCTAAAAGTCAGGTCGAAAACTCAGGGTTCCCGAAAACTTATAATCCAACACTCATTCATTGAAATGCTGAATGAACCCTAAATTGGACCTTTCAAAATCAGATTGAATCATTCGAAAACTCATAATGAACCCGAAAACCAATTGGACCTAGAACTGTTTTAAACTTGACCCGTGTGAAACTTGGATTCGAAAACATGACATAAGTTAAAAACTCAAATGTTTTCGAGAATCTGTGTAGTTTGACCAGACTTATGGTTAAACCCATTAGTCAAATATTGACTTGTTGACTTACATTGACCAATTGACTTTGGTTGATTTAGTAATAGGGTTGACCAACCAAACTTGCAGTGTTAAACTTACTTGGTTCGGTTTTGTGCAAATTATGGATGCTCAGCCTAATTTAGAAGTGAGACAAGGACATAACCAGGCGGGTTATTTGTCAGATCCTCCAGACCAATATCATGCGGAATTCAAGTCCATGATCGTGGGATTACATGCAAGATTGCTCATGCTTTGAGAGAGAATCCAATGTTGACGAAGATTTGATTCAAACATTTTGGAAGATTGCTCCAGTAAATAGGAAAGGAACTAATGGTGCAGGTATGATTGAAGCCAAGATACAGGGAAAGAAAATTGTAATTTCTGAAGCTATTTTTAGAGAAGTGTTAATGTTCGGTGACAGACCTACTGATCTAACCTCAAATCCTAAAGACACCATAGTTGTTGTGCTTCCAAGGTTAAGTTATGAAGGAATTTATCCACCACTTTTAAAGAAGATGCTTCCTCCATACTGAATCATGTATAATCACCTGCATATGATTCACTGATTGTTAATGCATATGTTTTTGTTTTCTTATCAGAATATAAGGGTGGATTGGATCAGTTGAATAAGGTATAATCAGTTGCATATGTTTCATTGATTGAGGATTGGGATTACAATTTTTCTACTTTTGTCTTCAACAACATAAAGAAAATTTTGGTATCCTCGATTTATCCAGTTGATCTTGGATGGTAAATATCCCGAAGTGGTCAAGGGTATGAATCTACTGGATCTGAAGCCTATGGGTCCAAGATGTTTTGGAGCTGTCAAGCAAAATAGGCAAACAACAAAGAAGTTTTTAGGTTTGTATTCTCTACAAAAGCACAAAAGGTTTCCGGCTCTTGAGGATGAAGTGAATGAGTCTGAACTTGAAGTAAATGATATGGTAGCTAAAGAGCATGATGTACAACTGTGAGAGAGAACATAGCTGATGCAAATGTGGAAGTTGAAAATTTAGTGTCCGATTATGAAAATACTGCAAGTGAAGTTGAACCTTATTTACAACAGTCTCAAAGTGAAGAACTTCACATACAGTTTCCCGAAATAACTGCTGAAAGACTTGCTGAAATTTTACAATCTTTGCAAGGTAGTCTTGGGAATCCTCTTCTCACGATACCCTCTGCTACTAAAGAGCAAGTACCCGCCAGACAATGGAAAGATACCTATTATTGACGATTTCAGTGATGATGATGATGATGATGTGGATGTAGTGAGTCTAAAGAGAAAGGTTACTATTCTTATGCAAGATTCGATAATGAAAGATGTGAAGATAATTAATTTTGAAGATCAGATGGAAGATAAGGATCGAAGAATTGAACAACTAGAGGGAGATGTCACTATGTTAATTTCATTAGTTTATGATCTGAAGGGCAAACTTGAAAATAAATTTGGTGAGGATTTTGCTAATGAAGGTGACAAAGAACGCTATGAAACGAGAAAAAACTTACTCCTAAATAAAAGGCTCAACTTGATGCTGAAAGACTAGCTGCTCTACAACTGAATACACCACATCCAAAGAAGAAGGCACGTCCACGCAAGAAGAAGAAAGAGATAATTGTGATGAAGAATCAAAATGCGAATTCTTTGGATGCTAACTTAAATCCTATTGATCCTAGTGAAGTCCCAGACAAATTTGTGATGGATATTGGAAAAAGCTTGTATAACAAGGTAGGTAACGAATCTGGTATCATAGCTGGAGATATGATCATGTAAGAATTTGTGGATGATAACCAGAGCTAATCAAGAAGTTGAATACTACAAGACACAATCTGCTTTCGAGTCTTTAACAAAACCAGATTTGTAGACATTGTAAGAGCTTCGTATGAAGACTGCAATCTTCGAATGAGTACACCAGGATCGACTAAGCTCTTTATTTGTAACAATATTCGAATATTAATGGCTTAATTCATAGTTTATTTGATTTTGATATAGTTTCCGATGATAACCGATCTTTGTCCGTTTATAAATGATTTGGACAGATTTAGCCTACGAATAAGGTTCGACTTGCTGTTTAGATTCGTGATTTACAAAATAGGAAACATGATTTCGAGAATAGGTACCCGATCTTGGCGAATCATAATCTCGATTAGGCTTATCTTGAACAACTTGGGCATCTCGCTGTTATAAAGAAGGAACAGTTCCTAATTTTTCGTGTTGATAAAATAATAAAGGGTTTCAGATGTTCAGATGTTAAGCAAATACGCGAATGGTGGAGTGGTCTGTGTTGTTTGCTAGGAAGGTATAGACCCAGGTTCGATCCCTGGGGTTTGCACCTTTTATGATGTTTCCATTTTTAAACAAGCTTCATCTAATTACACATAGGCCCCTCAAGTTCTTAACTTCACTAACCTATTAATTAACTTGGTTATGAGTCCCCTTTATAATACTTAACTAACCTATCTCACTTATTTAACTTGGTCATGTTATATACCATTATTTGTTATAACTTTTTAAATAAAATCTTATTTAATTTAAATAAGTTTATAAACTATATAAATTATAAATAAATAAGCGATTAAATAAATTAATAATTAGATAATTAAAATTTCTTTGTTATTGATTTCGCGAAAAAAATCCGGTATACAAGGTTTCGGATCCGAATTTTAATATGAGTCATATTTCGGGGATCCGTTTGTGATGGATATTACATCGATCGCAATGGGGCTATTGCGATAAGTGTTTTCCAACTGCATATTCGGTCACAAAACAATCACAACATGGCAATTGCCAATGTAATTGTGGTCGCAATAACCCATTTTTCTAGGGGTGGAATTTTGACCCATACGAAGACATTCCACCAAATCGCCTTAGCCCACACCCACTATTAGGAAGTGACACCCTTAACATCAGACCCCTCAGAGAGTCTTTTACCCATTTTGGCACGCCAACAAAAAGTGTTTACTTTTGATGGGACCCACTTATTCCATTTAAAAGCCCCGTCTTGGGGATTGAAATTCAACTTCATCATGATGCTCTTCTTTAACCCGTCACCCAAAACCCACCACCGTGTACTTCTGGAGAGACCCCACTTGTCACACTGGCCACTGCTATTATAGAATTCCAAGGAAATAACTAATTAAACATTTAAACTAATTACCAGCAACCCATGTTCACGTACTTCATGGCCTGGCCTGCAACATGTATGAGGCATGGGATGCCTGCATAGACGGCTATGCTATGGATAAGGTAAGTATCACCATGAGCTTGCTAAAGATATAATTCATGATAAATAAATCAACTTCACCACATGATGAATATTTGTGCCACCAAACCTTACGGAATCCGAAAATAAAAAAGTGTATCTAAATAGAAAAAAGATAAACAATAAGTGTACCAAAATGATCGACATCCGAGATAATTATTAGAAAACATATATATTAAAAGGAAAAAAAATAGAGTAGTGGGACTTTATTATAGTGAAAAGGAATGCTTGAATTGTTAACACCTTGCGAAACTTATCCAAATATTGTGAAGTGGTTCAGGGGCGCGCAACTTCTAGTGGTGGGAGAGGGCTATCGACCTCCCGAACTTTTCGCTCGTTAGTAGAGAGTATGTAGTTTTCGTGTAGAAATTTTTGGGTATATACGTTTTTCGACCCTTCAGTCGGAAATCTTAAGCTTCGACAGTTAATGGTTGATCTTAGAAGCAGAAAACGGGTTGGCTACGTCGTATAAAACATGTTGACATTTTATGCTTGCGACCAAACACTGTCTGGAACTACCCCACCACTAGCAATCATATGAATGGACTCGTGGGAGTTGATTTTCCACAACCGGTTTACGTACCTCACGACCACATGTATTATTGTCTTTTTAGGAAGAAAAAACGAATTTCAGTTAAGGAAATGACTTAAGCCCTGACGTCACATTCTCACTACTAAATCGTCCTCGGCTTGTATATAACAGACTAAATTCATTCCGAACACAAACATCTTATGCAAAAACACATGTTGACCTCAGAGCTTGTTTTCATCCCGTCTCCCGGTGCTGGCCACCTGCCCCCAACGGTGGAGCTCGCAAAGCTTCTGCTCCACCGCGACCAACGACTTTCAGTCACCATCATCGTCATGAACCTCGCCTTCGGAGAAAAACACAACCCTGAAACTCAGCCCCGTCTCCGCATCATCGATATCCCCTGCGACGACTCCACCATGGCTCTCATCACACCCAATACATTCCTATCTGCCTTTGTTGAACACCACAAGCCTCATGTTAGAGACATTGTCCGAGGCATCACCGAGTCTGACTCGGCTCAACTCGCTGGGTTCGTTGTTGACATGTTTTGCATGGCCATGACCGAAGTTGCGAATGAGTTTGGAGTTCCAACTTATACTTATTTCACCTCAAGTGCAGCCACGCTTTGCCTGATGTTTTACCTTCAGGCCAAGCGTGATGAGGAAGCAGGTGACGACGTAACTGAGTTGAAAAACTCAGAGCACGAGTTGCAGGTACCGGGTTATGTTAACCCGGTACCTGCTATGGTCTTACCTGAAATAGCATTTGATAAGAAAGGTGGGTCGAAAATGTTTCTCGACCTAGCAAAAAGGTTCCGCGAGTCAAATGGTATTATAGTGAATACATTTCAAGATCTTGAAGTCAAAGCGCTCGAGTACCTTTTAAGCAGTGGTAACGACATCCCAACTGTGTTTGTGGTCGGGCCGATATTGAACCTAGAGAGCAAGACCGGTAAAACCGACGAGATTATGACGTGGCTTAACGAGCAGCCGGAGTGCTCGGTGGTGTTCTTATGCTTCGGAAGCATGGGAAGCTTCAACGAGAAACAAGTGAAGGAGATTGCGGTCGCCATTGAACGGAGTGGACAGAGGTTTCTGTGGTCACTACGTCGTCCAGCACCGAAAGAAAAGTTCGAGTTTCCTAAAGAATATGAGAACTTGGAAGAAGTTCTTCCAGAGGGATTCCTTGTCCGCACATCGAGTGTGGGGAAGGTGATTGGGTGGGCCCCACAGATAGCGGTGTTGGCCCACCAGTCAGTGGGTGGGTTCTTGTCGCACTGTGGATGGAACTCTACGTTGGAGAGTATATGGTGCGGGGTTCCGGTGGCAACCTGGCCACTATACGCAGAACAACAGCTGAATGCTTTTCATCTGGTGGTGGAACTGGGGTTGGCAGTGGAGATTAGGATGGATTACCGGACGGATACGAGAGCTGGTGGTGGCGGCAGCGGGATGATTGTTACGGCAGAGGAGATTAAAGATGGGATTAGGAAGCTGATGAGTGATGATGAGATGAGAAAGAAGGTGAAAGACATGAAAGAAAAGAGTAGGGCTGCAGTTCTTGAGGGTGGATCTTCTCATGCATCTATTGGAAAGTTCATCGATCTTGTAGTGAATGTAACGATTTAAAACCATTCTATGGCTTTTTTGTTTTTATTTTAGTCAGTTTTTCCCCATGAATATTTTTAATAAGATCATTTTATTCTAGTTTGTTTAGAGATTAATTTATTTATTTATAATATAATATTTTTAATAAGAATATCCTAGTCGTGTCTTAATTTTTGAACCAGTTGATCTCTGTGCATTGTGACGGATTAAGTGATAATGTTTTTTAATATATAAAACTAAGGGTTAAAGGAGTGTTTAAACACTTGAAAGTGATAAACTTTAAAATCAATCAATCAGAGAGTGCCATGTCATTCGACCAAAAAAGTTTAAACTATGCTGAAAGTGTTGGCAATGAAGTTTAGAACTAGGCCTCTTTGGAGGTCGTCAGTTCGAAACCGAGCCAAACCGGGTTTTACCGCAGTGGGCCTTCGGGGTTTTCCCTGGAACTGGTGGCTTGGTGGCTCGGATATGCATCCAACTCTAACCGTTATGGGGGAGGGGATGCATTTGCTCGATTGAGGATATCCCAGGATGCTTATCCGGTAATTTAGTTGGCCGTTAAAAAAATGGTTAAACACTTAAAAGTGACAAACTTTTTTTTTGTTTTCATTTTTTTCAAAAAATTTGGTGTTAAAAAAACAACTAAAACATCAAAATTAATTACAAAAAACCATTACATTAAAATCTAACTAAAAAAACATAAAATTCAAAGAAATTACTTTGTCCCACATTGGTGTGGAAATAAACTAAGAAGTTGTTTATAAGATAAGATCCTTACCGATCACCTAAGTTTGCCGATCGGCAAAGGGTGTCGGCGGCGGTGTTACCGCGCGACAAACCCTTTTACCGATCAAGTTTGCCGCCCACACCCATCACCCTAATAGTGATAAACAAATGACAATTATCAAAAGTACAATAGTCAAAAAACTCAAAATTATATCTATTAGGTGGTATGGGTGGTTATCACCCATCACTCAACACTCACTCACAACTTTCAATGAAGTTCCGTAATGTCATCAAGCACTATTCCATCACTCACAACTTTTTTTAGTAGAAATGTCCATCACTCACAACACCCAACAATAAACCCTCATACCCCCTCACATGCCCCATTAATCACGTGTCATTTTTTACACGCGTTCAATAATTTTTTACCCATCACGTGCTAGTGGTGATGGTGTTTTAATGTTTTCCACAAGTGATAAAAATCCCTCACGTGCTATTCCCTCACCACCCGAGTCCCCATATGATAATTACAAACCAATTGCATACCATTTCATTGCTAACTCACCTGCATACTGTGAATTCAGCAAAGAAAATCAACACTAGTGAAAATAATGCAAAAAAAAGTTAATTTTGTTTTAATTCCATTTAGATCTGGTTTAAAAGGACATAAATAAAAACAAAAAATAAGATGTTATAGGTAAAGAGGGTTTGAAATTATTCGATAAAGCTGATTGAAATTTTTTGGTGACACCAGAGTACAAAATGTAAAATAAGGATGGTGGCTATGGAGGTGTTATTTTACTTGGTGATAGAATGTCACGTAAGCGGTCACGTCACTGAGGGTAATCACCGCACTTAAGTGATGAACTTCGGGTGTTGGTGATGAGCCTGTATTTTTATTTTTATTTTATTTTTTTGGTTAATTAATATTAAAGAGATATAAAAGTAAACTTAAGTTAAATACTAAAATTCATAATATATCTTACATTTAATTAAAAAAATAAAGCCAAAACTTAAAATAAAAAACTAAACTTCAAAAGATAAAAATAAAAATAAATAAAAATACAAGATTGCTTAAAATAAAATAAAAAACATAGTAAAAAAGTTACTTAAAAAAAAACTAGGAAATCTATTTTTTGGCGGTCTTTTCTTTCCATTTTTGAAAAATGTAGCGGTCTTCTTCTGGATACACGTTTATGTCGGTTGTCATTATTTTCAATTCCTATATTTGGTTCGTCTCTTGTTTAATATAAGCCGTCCGTCAACTTCATGATTCTTCACTCTTACGTTTTCGGCTTCGACCTAGGATATGGGTGTTCAAAAAACTCGTGGCTCGTAGCTAGCTCGAAACTCGCTCGAACAAAGCTCGGCTCAAAATTGGCTCGGTTGTAAATGAGCCAGCTCGGCTCGGTTTGTAAATGAGCCGAGCTCAAGCTTTGCCTGACTTGGCCCGAGCTCGAGCTTTGCCTGACTTGGCTCATAAGCTTTACATCCTTCATTTTTTTGTCCCACATCATTTAGAAAACAAAAACTTGTGACAACCGGCAAAATAATGGTAAATTCCATACAACTTAACAGCTTAATTATACATTTACCTGCGTTCATTACGACTTAATTATTACATGATTAGGTCACGAAAAGTCTAGCAATCACATGACATGGTTAAATATGTCACGGAATGTTATTACATTCGTCGCTTCACGAAAAAACCACAAACTATGTCCAAATATGTTGGCAAAGTGCTGAAAGCACTATTCACCTGAACACACTATTCATGCCAGCAAGTTCAGAAAATTGTCCGACCAAGCTATGAATGGCACGAAAGCAAATTATGTATGGAGTACAAAAACAAAATCCCTAATTAGGGACACAAAACATGAAACACTTTAACTTTCCGGATAATACGCAACATTAAAGTTCGTCCGATCCGTACTATATTACGACAAAGTGCATTGTTCGAAATGCCAAACCTTAACATTCTAAGAGTTGTAGGGCTCGTACATAACATTATGCATCATAATTAAGCTTGAAAATATCAATAGGATATCCTAAACACAAGCTTCCGGTACTACGCCATAAATTATATAACTAGTCCGTTTTTGAGCCGGCAAACTAGTAAGAATTATTAGCGCGATCCTAACATCTAAACGAATGATCCAGCGAACTAGTTAAAGTTATTTTGGGTTTAGCGAATCAAAACAATACTCCCGGCGTAAAGATACAACTTTCATATATTGTCCGAATGTGACCCGATGGCCAGACTAGAAGCATTTTTACTACGCGAAACTAATACCGAGCACCTAGTGAACTAGTTAAACATTGTTTGACATCCCGAACATGGTTGTAACCTTAATCCTACAAGAATTCCTCACATTCCACTAAACCCCTAACTTTAATAACTAAACACACTTTACATATATATAAAACTTTTGTAAAAAAAATATAATAAATCTCATAACCCCCCTCCCCCATTTCGGTTTTAGTGGGCCCCATTGGGCACCCCTTTAGTCAATGTAAGAAGATCATGAAGCATGGTCTTGGTGAAGTGGTTGTTGACTAAAGAGTTACTTGCAAGTTTGATAAATCACCACCATCACCTCCTTTCCACTTCACAAGTATCATTCATCAAAAATCACCATCAAAACCTCCCTCCTTCTCCCTCTAAATCTCGGCCCAAGCACCCCTTTCTAACCCTTCATCTTCAACCAAAAAATCAAGTATTCTTAGTCTTCTCACATGGATTCCAAGGGTTCTTGAAGTATAGCAAGTCTTGTGGAGCATTTGGAGCTTATTCTCATCATCTAGGAGCTTATATTCTTGGTCATTTTCATCTAGTTCATTTACTAGTTCTTGCAAAAGTTGTAAGACTCCACTTCCCTACATTTTAAGATACATTATACTATGTAGATTAGTATAATAAATGTTGAACATGTTGAACAAAAACCATAATCAAAGATTAAACCCTAACATCACCATAAAAAGCATAATAAATATAATGTAATAATGTGTTATTACTTGCTAGATGATACTTTTATTTGTGTTAATCCTGTTAAAGTAGATTGTAAAATGTATGATCTTGCATAGTGGAGAATAAAAAGGAGGAAGTCTAAATCTAGACAAGGTCATCATCTTGATGAACCATGAACTTTACTACACACTAAAAACAAGTTAGTTTTTGGTGTTTTGTCAATTTATCCCATGTCTTTTAAGGTGTTGATTATTTTTGGACTATTTTAGGGATGTTCAAGCATAAGAAGCATAGTATAAGTGTTGACATGTATTGTGATCACATAATCAAGTATAAACAAGTATGATTTAGTATGTATAAGTATCGTATAACGCATGCACGTCACATATTTGTAAATTTATCAAATGTTTTCAAGGAGTACGAATCAAGCATCATATGTATAGAGTATGAATGTGTATAACATGAATTGTAGTAAAAATACGAATTTCATTATGATTCAAGTCTCGATTTGACAACGATTACAACGAAATGACTAGTACGAGATTACAATGTTTCCAAAAATAGCATTACAAAGTGAGCTTTCTAAATATGAAAAGTATGAGAAAGTAGGGCGTTTCATAACATTACAAGTGAACGAGGTTCACTAGACTTGAAATATATATATTTTGAGAATAGATATAATAAAAGTAAGCCGTGCATGGCATGGAGACTCTCACGGGCTAGGCCCACTCATACTGTGTGGAACACGGAGACACAAATGGACTAGGCCCATTCTTACTTGTGCGAGGCACAAAGACTCATATGGGCTAGGCCCACTTATACTCGTGTGAGGCACGGAGACTCACGAAGGGCAAGGCCCGTTCGTACCATGGATGAATGCGAAACATATATAAAAGAAATATATAACGAACATACAAAACAAATGCCAACATATTTAAAATACTTAAGGGAATCCAAATACTATAAAGTTCAAGATGAACAACATACACACTTTTATCATAATCCCCAAGTGTCTAATGAGTTAGAGCACTTGTAGGTTATGACGCGCCGTTGGATACCCCTCTTGCTAGCACATTTGCATGGACACAAAACTATGAGTTCATGTCCCCCTTTTCTCTTTTCGGTTTTACCACTCTCGGGGGGGAATACATGTTTCGATGGTATGGTTTAGCTATGGAATGAAATATTAGATCATGTGTGAATAGGGTGAAACTTAAGTTCCATTAATCTTTTTAAGACCGTGGAACAAGAGTGGTAGATTTATCCGGTGCAGGCGAGCCCCACTCATGGTTCCTTGTGTGGCCACATGTAGTGCTTTTGTTGTCCCAAATGGATGGCCCGGAGGAAATCGTCTAGGGTTGAGTACTTCCTATGTCGTCACACATATTAATGTCCTTGTAAAACATTAATGATCGACAAGTTCATTGACGCTTTACATACAACATATTCTTACTTACGAACTATCAAATGTTTTAAGATTCATTTGGCGCTCATACAAAACACATGAACTCGCCAACTTTTGTTGATGTTTTTAAACTTACATGTATTTCAGGAAACTAAGTGGATCTTGGTGTAGTTGGTTACAAGCTTTCAAGGTTATCAAGTTGTCGATGTCGTCCATATTTTGAAGGGTTTGGTCCGTATATCTCATCTTCATTGAGATATAGGATGCAAAGCCTTTGCTTCTATAAACTATGTTGAACTTGTCTTTTGTAAAACTTATAACTTATGTTGTCTTGTATTTGAACAACTTATGATGTGTATTTATTACTTATATCAATGGATGAACATCGTGTTTGTTTTAATCATATAGTTGTTTACTTATATCGTATGCGATGAAAACTAATCAAGTTCACAGCGCGCGCTTCCGCTGTCGACCAGGTGTGACAAAACTAAGGGCGTATATCCCCTATAAAAGAAGTTAAAGACAATGTACAAAGTGAATTAACTATTTATACTTTCATATTTATCCATTTAGTTAAATTAAAGGGTTATTAGATTTTATCACCTCTAACTATTGGCTATTGGCCGCTGCCACCCCCAAATATCACTTTGACGCCCGTCACCCCCAGCTTAATACTTAGTATGTTCTGTCACCACGTCGTTAACTGATCACTAACTTTTGATCATGTTACTATACTTTTGGAGGTGACATAGGGAATTTAGGAAGGTTTTAGGGATCATAGGACACCCCAAAATATAGTATCATGATCAAAAGTTAGTGATCAGTTAATGACGTGGTGACAGAACACAATAAGTGCCAAGTTGGGGACGACGGGCGTCAAAGTGATAGTTGGGGGTGTCAGCGGCCAATAGCCAATAGTTAAGGGTAATAAAATCCAATAACCCCAAATTAAATTGCAATTATAGCCCTTAGTCTATGAAGAGATTCATTTTTAAGGGCTTTTTAAGTAGTAAATTTTGTGGTTCTTTGTTACTTCGAGCTAGATCGAGCCAAGCCAAGCTAAATCTCAGCTCGATTTGAAATTCGAGCTTGAGCCGAACCATCTCGAATCGAGTTCGAGCCGAGCTCGACCTTGGCCTAGCTCGGCTCGGCTCGTTTGCTGAATTCAATGTTATTTGCAATGTTATGGTGTCTTATGTATGTTCATTGTGTTTTACTGTAAAACACAATGCCTTGAATTACTATACAATTAAAACAACATAGACAAAACACCATTGACTAAAACATCCAATCGAAACATAATTTTTTTCTCTATATAAGTATAACAATATGGTACTCTTATTAAAATAAAAAAAACACTCGTTATTGTGGTGTAATTTTTTTTAAAGTTGCATATAAAAAGTTATTGGCGTTTAAAAAAGACGAGGGAAACTTGCATGTGCATTGCATGTGGGTTTTGAATTAAAAAAATGTTAAATGTACCTTTATAACCTTAATATAGAAAATTAATTATTTTAATGGTAAACACTATTTACAATTTTGCCGTTATAATCTCAACCATTAGATTATAGATCAAAGGGTGTAGATTCATTCCTACACTTCTCACAAAACACACCCTTTTTACAATAGCCATATCCTATATATATATATATATACACACACACACATATGTATATACACCTAATAATATTTAACAACTATTGGGCATTTTTACGTAGCAACCCACGCCTTAGCCAATGCCTCCTTATCGATCTTTGACCAACTTTGTTGTTTCGATTTGGCGCCTTGCACAATACGTTCACGTACGCATTGCTCATTTTTTTCCATTTGAAAGTCTGGGGTTGCATTTCGGGCACGAATTCTTCAACCTCAGTTTTTATCGGCTGAGACGGTCCTACTGGTGGTGGTGGTGGTGATTGTAGGGGTGGTTGAAATGGCATGTTATTTTGCTTTAGCATTTACATTTGTAGCATTTGGTTCAATTGGGTGAAAGCATTAGGGGATTATTGGTAACCTGAAAAAGAAAATTGGGATGACGACCAATTCGGATCGATTGTTGACTGTAGCCCGCGTGACCAGAACATGTTTGGATTCGGCTTGGATTCGAGTTTGGATTTGGGTTTTCTAGGTTGTATGGATCTATGGTTTTTTAAATGTTGGAGAGTATTTTAATAAGAAATGAGAGAGTTTGGATGAGTTGGTGTAAAAAAATGGGTATCAAATAACTGTATATATAGTGTTTTAATTTAATTAATATTTTTATTACAAAAACTAGTCGTTTGTAATAGCTTTATTTTTTAGATTCGGCTCGTTGCTCGCATGGTTCAGGTGATGAAAGTGACGCGACAGACCAGAGGTGGGCGGTGGTGTCGGGCCTCGATAGGCCGGGGACGCTCCCCACACCTGCATCTGATTGGAGGCTCGGGAGTTGAAACGGAAGCGGAAACTGCATCTGATACCCTTTGGCGGGCCGCGACAAGATTCACACATGCCTCTCGCGGATCACGAGAGGCTGATATATGTCTGCTGGATTTCCACACGTTCGCGAGCCGCGACCGGATACCCAAGTTGTCTCGCGGGTCGCGAGAGACCCCTGGTTACAGCGAGTTTAGTGATTTTGCAATTTTGCATGGATTTGAGTCTTGGGAAAACGATATAAACATCCTAAGCATCCCATGAGCGCTAGTTATGAATTTTGGACATCAAGGTTGCATTCAGGAGCTGCAAGTGCACGGTTTTGAAGTTCTGGACGTTCGGAAATCATTGGATAGGAACTAGAAGTCAAGAGTTGAAGATTTAATCGGTTTCATCTTACGGTTTCTCTTATTTCTTACTTTTCTCCTTTGTCATGATGAATTCTCTTGTTGAATCTTTTGTTTTGATTTTTGATACAATGTTTCTTGGCTAAACTTTCTAAACTACCTAGGTTAATGATGAACCCTTGTTAAAGTTTTGATTTTTATTGGATTATGATGTTGATTTTGGGTTTTCTAGTAAAGGAAACAACTTTGGTTCATTGGCTTGGTGCAATTGAGTACTATTACTTGATTGATGATTGTTTATCTGTTTCACATAAATTCTGTTGAATGTCTTTCATATAATGAATTTGTGTTGATATTCGGTGTAACATTCGTCGAAAAACGGGTTTTCAAAACCCGCTTCGTTTATCTATCAAATATCCAGTTATAATTTTTCGTTGCATATTTATTGCTCAAACTAATTTTAAACGATAAATAATTAATAACTAAAATAGAATTTAAAAACCATAATTTATAAATAATCTTAAATAGTGAGAAAAAAATACCCACTCACTCATAATTAATAACTAAAATAGAATTTAAAAACCGATGTCTGACCCTCGATTTTAGTCGTAACCGCCGGAAAACCCTTGACCGCGAATCAAGACGCAAAATCGGACCCAATTCACTCAATTCTTTCCTATAAATACCCACTCAATCTTCCGGAAATCCTTTCGCTCAGAACCACTCACTTTTTCGAAGCTCTAGCTCGTCGCCGGAGATATTCTGCATTCGCCGGACTTTCACCGGAAAACCGAGACTTACCCTGAATCGGTAAAATTCTCGACTCTTTTGTTTGCAATCCATTATTCAGCATGTATTAACATAAATCGTGCAACCAGAATCGGTCTCAGACGACGTTCCCGGGAATTCCTGCACTCACCGGAAAATCACTGAAATTCTGAGGTCTCACTGTCAATCGGTACAATCATCTAAACCCCCTGATATCCCTTGTTTAGTAACTTAATTGCACAACTCATTGATCAAAACTGTTAATTGATTCACTCAGACGGAAGTCACCAATCAGAGCCGACGACTCTTGCCGGAAATCTGAGAAAAACATTCTGTTCGGTACATTTTACTCCGTAATCCTCTTTATCCATTTCATTCCAATCAATTATAAGTTCGATGACCGATTTAAACAAGAACAGTCGGACATCACTGTCCTGTGTCTTTGTAAACGAAGAAGACGAAGTTGAATATGTGTATAAGTATAATTAAAAATGGATATTCGAACGGGTTAGACACACAGTCCAGCGGTGGACTGTGTGCACAAACAATGCACACATCCCGGGTTCGAATCACACACGTTACCGAATTTCAGAATTAAAACCAACATTTTTACAACTGAATCGGATCAGGTCACCGAATGTTAATAAGAATAATTTAATCCAAATGTTAAACAGATATGACACACAGCCCAACTGGTTGGGCTGTGCGCACTCGAACCGAAGGACCCAAGTTCGACTCCGGGTCCCTGCAGCCGGTTCGGCCATATAAATCGTTTTAATAAAAACCCAAATAAGTTAAAAGTTAATTAGTATATAAATATAATTAAAACAGAGAATATTTCAGGTTAGACACGTAGCTCAGTTGGTAGAGCTGCGTGCACGTATACGAAAGGTCCCGAGTTCGAACCTCACTCAGCGCATAATTAAACACAATCCGACCGGTCAACGGTCAACGGTCAAAAAGTCAAATTTTTTTATTTATTTTTATTAATTTATTTAATCAGAAAATAATTTAAAAATACTTAAAAATAAGATTTTAAAGTTAGAAAACCTCCTTAAACTCACAAAAATAAATCTAAAAATCACATTAAGAGTATGAATTAAAAGTACTAATTTACCGAATCATTTCGTTATTATTTTAGGTTAGTTTTCCTCGTCGATCAAATCCTAAAATTCGTGCGCATCCAACGTCATCAAAGAACGCACCCAATGTGAGTGAATCTCTATCAGTTCCCCATTTTAATCATGTTTTGGGGTGTATCATGTGTCGTTTAATTCCTTATTATATTTAAACACTTGTGCATCCATCATATCCGTGATCAAATGTGTATCAATTATTGTGTGAATTATGTTTAGATTGAAGTTATCATTTTCAGTGCATGCATTTCATTAGGCCCATCAGCTCCCCGTGGGATACGGGTTGAGTATCAGGTGCCTCATTCGATCGGCTCCGTTTGATTGAGCCTTGATCTCACATACATCAGCATTCATGTCACTCGATCGGCTCCGTTTGATTGAGCCTTGATCTCATATACATCATCATTCATGTCATTTACTCATCCATTGTGGTTTGTGTTTTGTTATATATATATGTTTGCTCACATGTGATTATTGCACAAATTTTCAATATTAAATACAACAAGAAATTAATAACAATGTTTTATCAAGGTTCACTCGCCAACTTTTGTTGACCCAAAATATCCCCCGTTTTACACATGATACAGGTGATCCAGTTGAGGCAAGAAACACATAGGAAGGCCTAGAAGAATAAATCAGTTTAAGCTTTGGATTGTTTTACTTAGTTTCATTTCCTTGTAATTGTATGGATGTGATTTGAATATTTAAGTTGTAATTTGAATTTAATAAATATGAAACATTTTAGTCAACATCATGAGCTTTGGTGATAACCCAATTATGCCCCGACTCTTATTCCGCTGCGGGTCGGGGTGTGACAGATTGGTATCAGAGCCATGACTATAGGGATATAGGATAGGTTATTAGACCCTTAGAGTCTATACTATAGTTGATTAAAATTTTAAATTGTTTGTGCGTAACATACAAAATTCATGATGTTTATATGCTTTATGTTTATTGTTACACTCAATGTTATGCAAGCATGCTCACAAATACATGTTATTATACAATGATCATCATAAATCATATCCTCATAACATATCATATCCATGAGAGCACACACCTCACAATTCCCATGATTTTTGCAATGATTTTTGTATTTTCAAATCACATCAAAGTGAGTTCTCATGATGGCCATGTAGTTACTGGAAGGGTACGAGTACCGGTAGTCGGAACGTCCTGTCTAGGCTTGGCATTTGTATAAATCCAAAATAAAGGACCAGTTTGCCTACCTGGGGACTAACGATGAGAGTACGAAGGACCTATTAGGCCAAAGCATGCTATACCAAACGTCGTGTGAGCTAACCCCACTTTGAGTTGTCATTGTGTCTATACCTGGACACCCTCCTACCATACATCTCGCAATCATATTTCACGGTTTCATTCGGGTGATGCGAGTGTTAATCCGTCAACACCAATGTGAATCCTACTAAGCCTAATAGTCATGGGGCCCACATGACTATACAGGCGATGGTATGGGGACATTGGAGGCCCAAACATGAGCAAACCCAAGACACCCTATGGATGTAGTTGCATTATTGATAGTTATGTTATTTTATTCTTTTAGCGACACATGACACCTAAAAAAAACTTCTTAAACTCACAATCTTCCTATGTATGTTCCTGTAGATGTCGGCTAGGCAACTACGTGGAGGTAGAAAGTCAGGAAGATCCAATGAACGCTTGGCCACTCAAATTGCTAAACAAATGGCCGCGGTACTTCCTGACATCGTGATTCAAGTTCAACAAGCTCTCACCGCAAATCCTATCAACCCTCCCAATCAAGAAGACCAGAGCGTCGCCAACCCTCACTCCAAAAAGTGCTCCTACAAACACTTCAAATCTTGCGATCCCCCAAAGTATGAAGGGACCGAAAGTGTTACTGCCCTCCTCCACTGGTTTGAAGAAATGGAGAACACCTTCCTCAATTGCGATTGTCCGAGGATCGCAAGGTACGTTATGCAACAGGGAGACTGTTTGGAGTAGCCCTTACCTGGTGGAACACAGAAAAGGGTAAGGGAGGAGTCGAAGATGCCATGGCCTTATCATGGGAAGAGTTAAGGGAACTCATGACAAGGTGCTTCTGTCCAAGAAGCGAAATCAAAAAGTTGGAAGATGAATTCCACTCGTTGAAACAAAAGGAAGGAGATCACACTTCCTACAACAAAAGATTTCTCGAACTGAACCAAATGATCCCTAATCTGTTCACCCCCGTGTACCGCTTGGTTGAACACTACATTCGAGGCCTCCCCTCGAAAATTCAAGACTCGGTTCTAAGCACTTCGCCTGCAACACTTGAAGCCGCAATGGAACTAGCTACCGAACTTACCGAGAATCGCATCCGAAATGGCAAATTCAAGAATGAGAAAAAGAAAGCCCCCATTGAGGCCCAAACTCCAAACCATTCCATCTCCTCCTCGAAGTTTGCTGGTAAGAGGAAACGAAACAGCAGAAATTTTGCCGTCACACACACAAACCCTCCTATCACTGCCGCACCAATTACCCAAATTGCTCCCTCAGCTGCACCATTTAAAAAGCCATACACCGGCCCATACCCAAAATGCAACCGTTGTCAATACCATCACCTCCCAGAAACTCCTTGCCAACATTGCACCAGCTGTGGCCGTACGGGTCACACCATCCAAACTTGTCGCACACTTCAGCGAATGAACCGCAATTAACCCTCAACCCAAACCCACCATCAGATAGTGGGTCAAGCCCAACAACCCTTACTTCTACCACCCACGCAACACATAGCTCAACCTTACTACCAACCCAACTACCCCATGATGCAACCTATGCGAGCTTGTTACAACTGTGACCCAAACCACTTCAGGAACACATGTCCCCGCTTGGTGAACATCATCCATGCCCAAGCTCAAGCAAATCCGGTAAACCAAGCTAACCAAGCTCCTACACCTGCTAGAGGAAGAGCTTTCAACATCAATGCCAACCAAGCTAGGGCTGACAACAACGTGGTTAACGGTACGTTTCTCATCAATGGTAGTTATGCATCCATGTTATTCGATACTGGCGCGGATAAGAGTTTTGTGTCTTTAGAATTTGAACCTATCCTCAACCAAACTCGTGATAATCTCATGGAATCTCTAACGGTGGAAGTAGCTGACGGAAAGCCCGTTTCATTAAATTCTATTATAACGAGATTGTACCTTCACTCTAAACGATCACGATTTTCCAGTTGACCTCATTCCTATGAAGTTGGGAAGTTTCGATATTATAATCGGTATGGACTGGCTCAGTCAGCATCACGCTGAAGTAGTATGCCGCGAAAAATTCATTCGCATTCCTCTTGCAGACGGTCAGACCCTACGTATCTTTGGAGAAACCCCTTCGAAAGGACTCAAATTAATGTCCTGCCCTCAAGCCCGAAAATATCTCTGCAAGAACTATGTCGCATTCCTAACTCACGTCGTCAAGAAGGGAAACAAGGAGAAGAAACTCGAAGATATACCAGTAGTGAAAGAATTCCCACAAGTCTTTCCCGACATCTCAGGACTCCCTCCTGTGAGAGAAGTCGAATTCCGCATCGATCTTGTACCTGGCGCTACACCAGTCGCAAAATCTCCTTATAGGCTAGCCCCATCCGAAATGCAAGAGCTGGCCAGTCAACTACAAGAACTGACTGACAAAGGATTCATACGTCCTAGCTCCTCGCCTTGGGGTGCGCCTGTTCTTTTTGTGAAGAAGAAAGATGGACGTTTCGCATGTGTATCGACTACAGAGAACTCAACAAGTTAACGGTTAAGAATCGCTACCCACTACCTCGCATCGATGACCTCCTAGACCAGCTTCAAGGCGCCACCTGCTTTTCAAAAATCGACCTTCGTTCTGGTTATCATCAACTCAGAGTACATGAAGAAGACGTCCCAAAGACCGCCTTCCGGACTCGTTATGGTCATTACGAATTCATGGTCATGCCATTTGGTTTAACCAACGCCCCAGCTGTCTTCATGGATCTAATGAATAGGGTATGCAAACCCTACCTCGACCGCTTTGTCATAGTCTTCATCGACGACATCCTCATCTACTCCAAGTCTAAATCCGATCATGAACGACACCTTCGACTCATCCTTACACTCTTAAGGACTGAAAAGCTCTACGCTAAGTTCTCAAAATGCGAATTCTGGTTAAGAGAAGTACAATTACTTGGACATGTCGTTAATGACAAGGGAATACATGTCGATCCTTCGAAAATCAAGGCAGTACAGGAATGGCAAGCGCCACGTACCCCTACCGAAGTAAGGTCATTTCTGGGTTTGGCTGGTTACTATCGCCGCTTCATTGCCAATTTCTCCCGTATTGCTGTACCGCTCACGGCTTTGACTCATAAAGGAAAACCTTTCATATGGGGACCTAAACAAGAAGAAGCCTTCCAAACCCTAAAGCAAAAACTTTGTGACGCACCTATCCTCACACTTCCTGAAGGTTGCGATGACTTTGTAGTATATTGCGACGCATCAGGGCAAGGGCTAGGCTGTGTATTAATGCAAAGAGGAAAAGTGATAGCCTATGCTTCTAGGCAACTCAAGGTTCATGAAAAGAATTACACCACCCACGACCTGGAACTTGGAGCCGTTGTGTTCGCTCTCAAGATATGGAGACATTACCTCTACGGTACCAAGTGTGAAATATACACTGACCACAAGAGTCTCCAACATATCTTCAATCAAAAGGAGTTGAATATGAGGCAACGAAGATGGGTCGAACTTCTTAACAACTATGACTGTGAAATTTGGTATCATCCTGGCAAGGCAAACATGGTGGCCGATGCGCTCAGTCGAAAAGGTTATGCGAACCCCATTCGTCTTCTATGTTCACAAATCATAACCGACATCAAAGATCGAATCCTAGAAGCTCAACATGTTTCTGTAACAGAAAACGACGTACGCGATGAACTGTCATGTGGAGCGGAACTCAAAATCGAAACCAAATCCGACGGTATTCTATACTATTTAAACCGCATATGGATTCCTGATCGCGACAACCTTCGTGACTTCCTCATGAGTGAGGCCCACAAAACACGATACTCTGTACACCCAGGAGCCGACAAGATGTATCAAGACCTACGCTACACCTACTGGTGGCCTGGCATGAAAAAGGATATCGCTGTTGTTGTTTCCAAGTGCCTTACCTGTTCCAAAGTAAAAGCTGAACATCAAAGACCTTCAGGACTTCTAGTCCAACCCGAAATACCTGTGTGGAAGTGGGAAAACATAACCATGGATTTCATTACCGGGTTACCTCGCACCTCTAGTGGGTATGACACCATATGGGTAATAATCGATCGTCTTACAAAATCAGCTCACTTCATTCCAATTCGCGAGGACTTCAAGAACGAGAAGTTAGCTCGTATCTACATCAGCGAGATCGTAAGCCGTCATGGTGTACCTTTAAGCATCATTTCAGACCGTGATGGTCGTTTCACTTCACGAACATGGCGAGCCGTACAAACCGCCTTGGGTACACGATTAGACCTCAGTACCGCTTTTCATCCTCAAACTGATGGACAATCTGAACGCACCATCCAAACTCTTGAAGACATGCTTCGAGCATGTGTCATAGACTTCAAAGGGAATTGGGACTCTCATCTACCATTAGTTGAATTTTCGTACAACAATAGCTATCATTCAAGTATCGGCATGGCTCCTTTCGAAGCGTTATATGGTCGTAAGTGCCGATCTCCAGTATGTTGGCACGAAATTGGGGAATCACAAATCACCGGTCAAGAGTTAATTCAAGAAACAATCGACAAGGTCATTCAAATTCGAAACAATCTTCTAGCGGCTCAAATTCGTCAAAAGAGTTACGCAGACAAAGGACGAAAGCCCTTGGAATTTGACATTGATGATCAAGTACTTTTAAAAGTATCACCGTGGAAGGGAGTGGTTCGTTTTGGCCAGAAGGGCAAGCTAGCACCACGCTACGTAGGACCTTTCAAGATACTCGAAAGAGTAGGTCCTGTAGCATACAAGCTTGACCTACCAGAAGAGCTCAATAGAATTCATCCCACATTCCACGTGTCAAACTTGAAGAAGTGCCTCGCCGATGAAAACCTCCATATTCCGATAGAAGACATTCAGATCGATGAATCTATGCACTTCATTGAAAGACCAGTAGAAATCATGGACTTTGGAGAGAAGCGTTTAAGACGAAGTCGTATTCCAATTGTCAGGGTACGTTGGGAGTCAAAACGAGGACCTGAGTTTACTTGGGAACGTGAAGACTCAATGCGCGAGAAATACCCACATCTTTTTCCTGTTACCACTACTACTTAAATTTCGGGACGAAATTTCTAAAAGTAGGGGATACTGTAACATTCGTCGAAAAACGGGTTTTCAAAACCCGCTTCGTTTATTTATCAAATATCCAGTTATAATTTTTCGTTGCATTTTTATTGCTCAAACTAATTTTAAACGATACATAATTAATAACTAAAATAGAATTTAAAAACCATAATTTATAAATAATCTTAAATAGTGAGAAAAAAATAAAATGGGGACGCCGGGTTTCGAACCCGGGTCGCCCAGAAACCCAAACACACAACACACCGCTCCGCCACATGCCTTCTTTGTGAATATAATGAAACAAATAATACTTAAAATAAAACCCAAATTCAAAACCGGAGATCACCGCGCTCAGAACTCACAATCACCGGAAAATCCGGCAATCCGCGACTTTGCCACTTTCCTTTTGACTAAACAAGCTAACCGACCTCGACATCGGTTATAACCGATGTCTCACCCTCGATTTTAGTCGTAACCGCCAGAAAACCCTTGACCGCGAATCAAGACCCAAAATCGGACCCAATTCACTCAGTTCTTTCCTATAAATACCCACTCAATCTTCCGGAAATCCTTTCGCTCAGAATCGCTCACTTTTTCGAAGCTCTAGCTCGTCGCCGGAGATATTCTGCATTCGCCGGACTTTCACCGGAAAACCGAGACTTACCCCGAATCGGTAAAATTCTCGACTCTTTCGTTTGCAATCCATTATTCAGCATGTATTAACATAAATCGTGCAACCAGAATCGGTCTCAGACGACGTTGCCGGGAATTCCTGCACTCACCGGAAAATCACTGAAATTATGAGGTCTCACTGTCAATCGGTACAATCATCTAAACCCCCTGATATCCCTTGTTTAGTAACTTAATTGCACAACTCATTGATCAAAACTGTTAGTTGATTCACTCAGACAGAAGTCACCAATCAGAGCCGACGACTCTTGCCGGAAATCTGAGAAAAACATTTTGCTCGGTAGATTTTACTCCGTAATCCTCTTTATCCATTTCATTCCAATCAATTATAAGTTCGATGACCGATTTAAACTAGAACAGTCGGACATCACTGTTCTGTGTCTTTGTAAACGAAGAAGACGAAGTTGAATATGTGTATAAGTATAATTAAAAATGGATATTCGAACGGGTTAGACACACAGTCCAGCGGTGTACTGTGTGCACAAACAATGCACACGTCCTGGGTTCGAATCGCACACGTTACCGAATTTCAGAATTAAAACCAACATTTTTACAACTGAATCGGATCAGGTCACCGAATGTTAATAAGAATAATTTAATCTATAAGTTAAACAGATATGACACACAGCCCAACTGGTTGGGCTGTGCGCACTCGAACCGAAGGACCCGAGTTCGACTCCGGGTCCCTGCAGCCGGTTCGGCCATATAAATCGTTTTAATAAAAACCCAAATAAGTTAAAAGTTAATTAGTATATAAATATAATTAAAACAGAGAATATTTCAGGTTAGACACGTAGCTCAGTTGGTAGAGCTGCGTGCACGTATACGAGAGGTCCCGAGTTCGAACCTCACTCAGCGCATAATTAAACACAATCCGACCGGTCAACGGTCAACGGTCAAAAAGTCAAATTTTTTTATTTATTTTTATTAATTTATTTAATCAGAAAATCATTTAAAAATACTTAAAAATAAGATTTTAAAGTTAGAAAACCTCCTTAAACTCACAAACATAAATCTAAAAATCACATTAAGAGTATGAATTAAAAGTACTAATTTACCGAATCATTTCGTTATTATTTTAGGTTAGTTTTCCTCGTCGATCAAATCCTAAAATTCGTGCGCATCCAACGTCATCAAAGAACGCACCCAATGTGAGTGAATCTCTATCAATTCCCCGTTTTAATCATGTTTTGGGGTGTATCATGTGTCGTTTAATTCCTTGTTATATTTAAACACTTGTGTATCCATCATATCCGTGATCAAATGTGTATCAAATGTGTATCAATTATTGTGTGAATTATGTTTAGATTGAAGTTATCATTTTCAGTGCATGCATTTCATTAGGCCCATCAGCTCCCCGTGGGATACGGGTTGAGTATCAGGTGCCTCATGCGATCGGCTCCGTTTGATTGAGCCTTGATCTCACATACATCAGCATTCATGTCACTCGATCGGCTCCGTTTGATTGAGCCTTGATCTCATATACATCATCATTCATGTCATTTACTCATCCATTGTGGTTTGTGTTTTGTTATATATATATGTTTGCTCTCATGTGATTATTGCACAAATTTTCAATATTAAATACAACAAGAAATTAATAATAATGTTTTATCAAGGTTCACTCGCCAACTTTTGTTGACCCAAAATATCCCCCGTTTTACACATGATACAGGTGATCCAGTTGAGGCAAGAAACACATAGGAAGGCCTAGAAGAATAAATCAGTTTAAGCTTTGGATTGTTTTACTTAGTTTCATTTCCTTGTAATTGTATGGATGTGATTTGAATATTTAAGTTGTAATTTGAATTTAATAAATATGAAACATTTTAGTCAACATCATGAGCTTTGGTGATAACCCAATTATGCCCCGACTCTTATTCCGCTGCGGGTCGGGGTGTGACTTTCGGGTCTTGGCGGGTTTGGGTAATCTTGTGGTGAATTGGCCAATAAACCACAGAAACGGTAATCAAGAGTTAATTCAGTTTTAATATTCTGCTAAGCTTAGTCACTGGAAGGTGCAAGGTTATTAAAAGGTCCAACTGGGTAAATCGCTAGGATAAATTCTTAGATCAAACCCTCTAAGTTGCCTTGCCACAATTTAGTCTAATAAACCAAATTAAGATCCTTAGTTGCCTTAGATTTTCAAACGAGAGGTAGTTAGTCACATTAGGGCACTTTCTAGAATATTAGATAACCGTAAGAGGAGTCTAGTTAACCGGTGTTCGTAACAACCATATCAAGTTCCATAGGTGTTTTCCCGAGAAGGGTTTGGGTTTCTCTTAGGGTTTAGCATTTAAAGATCCCTGTTCCAAATCACATCATTTATCCAATAGGAATCTTTACAATAGCAAGGGGGATTCCAACCTAGGTAGTCTTCATCATTATTGAGTAAAACCTTCATCCAAAGTTGTGTCTAGTTAGTTTAATTAATTAGTTTAATTTAATTGCTCTTTTAGGATTTTTAGTAACCCCCCCCAATCAAATAAACAATTAGCAATGTCCGTGTCAGTCCTAGTCTATATAGAGTCATTAGCGTAGTTTAATCGAGTCTCGTGGGTTCGACGTCCGGACTTACTTTGTCATACTAGAGTCGACAGGTTCACTTGCCGGTTAGTATTTTAGTCGAGTCTTAGAGAGTCTAGAGTATTACTTTGAGTCTAGATTTAGGTTAATTTTAGTTAAACTACTTTTAGCACATCAAGTTTTTGGCGCCGTTTTCGGGGACTCTTTGGCAATTGCGTTGATTACTTTGTTTGGACTTAATTGACATCATACGTGCTATTTATCTTGTTTGAGTCGTAGGAGTCTAAACAATTTTAGTGTCATTTTATTTTATCGAGTCAATTTTTAGAGTCGTCTTACTTGTTTGTTTCCGGTTTTGCAGTGGATGCCCCATACGCATTCGCAAGGACCTCCACTGAAGCCGCCTACGGACAAGTCTTCCGTTTCGTGTTCCTCTTTCAAGGTTAGTACTTCTTCTTCTTCATCCTTCGCCCTTTCTGACTCTACTCTCCAATCTAAACCATCGAACTTTGACTTCACTCCGAATTCGTCACCTCACAATTCCCCACCACCATCCCGTACACAAAGTCCACCACCCGTTGCCCAAATGGCCAACCGAACCGTTTACCAAGAAGCCACCACCGGTTGTACCGGTGCGACCTCCGCCCATCACCCTTCCCGCTATCAATAACGAAAAATCCTAGCAAATCCCGTCATACATCATGACCGCTATCACCAATTCATGTCAATTTCACGGTCGTGATGACGAGGACGCCCTAGCTCACATCAACCGCCTTACCCACCTTTGTAGCACTCTCAACCTTAAATGTGCTAACAATGATGCCCGTTTCCTCCATGTCTTTCCCTTTTCCCTAGCAGGTCAAGCCGCCACTTGGCTCGATTCATAGCCAGCAGGTACCTTCACCACTTGGGCTGGTCTTCGGGATGCCTTTCTCCTTAAGCATTTTCCACCTGCCAAAGGATCTCGTCTCCGCGACCAGATCCATTCATTCCGGATGGAACCGGATGAGCCGTACCAGCTAACATATGAGTGTTTCCAAACCTTAGTGTCTCGTTGTTCTCAGCATGATTTGTCTGATTAGGCGCTTGTAGAGAAATTCTACAACGGGTTCACTCCTGAAACCCGAGCCCGGTTTGGCACTTCTGCTGGAGGGCAACTTATGGGTAAGAAATCAGTAGCCGAGTGTAACGAACTCTTCGAAAAATTCGCACATTCCAACATCGACTATAGTGCTGCCACCAGGAATTCAATTCCTATGTCTAGTACCACCACGACCAGTCGAGGAGTACACCAAGTTAGCTTGGAAACTACGGTAGTTGCTGCGATAGAGAAACTTAGGAGAGATATGACCAAAGAAATACAAGAGATTAAGAGAAAGGTCGATAGATGTGACGTATGTAGGGGAGGTCACTATACCATTGAGTGTCCCACGCTCACCCTTGAGCAGGTCGAGTTCATCATAGGTCAAACCCGAGGTTCCAACAACCCGTTTAATAATAATTATTAAAACTCCAACTAGCGTAATAATAATAATAATAATCATAATAATAATAATAATAATAATAATAATAAAATTTCCGTTCTTCCGGTAGTCCCTTTGGTTTCCAGTCAAGTCAATATCGAAACAGGGGGCAGGGTTAGTTTGGGAGTTCAGGTTCGGGGGGGGGGGGGTAGATTAGTAGTGGGGGGTTCCAACCAAGAGGGTCACACTAGTGGTAGGAGTTTAGGGGGTAGTTTGGATAGGATTGAGGAACTTCTTTCTCATTTAGTTGTAAGGACCAGGTCACTCATAAAACGTTAGCGGAACACGATGCTCTCTTAAAGAATCAGGATCTTCTTTTGAAAAATCAACAGTCCACACCCTTAGTTCTTCAAAAGTCCGTAGGTGGTATCGCTTAGCAGTTGCAAGAAGAACCTCGTGGTCAGTTTTCAGGCAACACGCAAACCAACCCGGCTAACCATTCAGCGAAAGCGATCACCACCCGTAGTGGTAGGAGTTTAGGAGAGGTAGTTAGGAGATAGAGATGGAGGCTCTGGTGAGGGTGCAAAATAGGTTAGTCCAGAAAGTACCATACCTAACCGTGAGCCCCAAGTTGAGAGTAGGGTAGAGAAAAAGCCAATAGAGGCTAGGCCGTCGCCACACCCCGCCCCCCTTAAGCAACAAAGTATGCTAAGGAATACATGAAATTTCTTGACATGTTCACACAGCTAAAATCAATCTTCCAATCATTGAGGCCCTCTAGCACATGCCTAAATACGTCAAGTTTTTTAAAAATCTTCTTGAACGCAAAGATAAGCTGGGGGAGCTCTCAAATGTCCCATTGAATGGGGGTTGTTTCGCGGTTGTTCTCAATAAACTGCTGGAAAAAACTCACCGACCCGGGCACTTTCACCATCCCATGTCTTTTTGGCGGTGCCATCGCTCCCGCTCACGCTTTAGCCGACTTAGGAGCCAACATCAATTTGATGCCATTTTCTCTCTATGAGTAGTTAGGTTTAGGAGAACTCACTCCCACGCGCATATCATTGTCCTTGGCTGATCGTTCGTATAAGTATCCTCGTGGAGTCATAGAAAATCTCTTAGTTAAGGTCGATAGGTTCGTTTTCCACGTTGATTTCATCATTCTAGATATGGAGGCCGACAAGCGAGTTCCCATCATTTTAGGTCGCCCTTTCCTACGTACCGCAAAGGAAATCATCGATGTCTTTGATGGTAAGATCACACTTAGAGCGGGTGAAGAAAAGTTCACATTCGAGATTGATAGTTCTATGCAACACCCGAGTGGTAGAGATGATGATAGTGGTCCTTTTCTTTCGGTTTACTTTTCTTGCGTTGACCAGTGTCTAGAGTATATTAGTGGAGCCGATTTAGTGAGTGAGAGAGTAGTTGATGAGGATGAGGAGGTTGAAGTGGAAGAGGAAGAGGAGGACCCACTTTGGGTTCCTGAAACGTTAGAGCTTTGTGAGATTAGAGAGGAGAGTGAGAGTCGACCCGTAGATACTTCGGCCCCTTTAAAGCTTAAGGTCCTTCCTTCACACCTAGAGTATACGTTTCTAGGAGAGAGTTCGAGTATGCCCGCCATAATTTCTTCTAAGTTGACGGTGGAGGAGAAAGTGAGGTTGATTGAGGTGTTAAAAAACACAAAGAGGCATTGCATGGAGGTTGTCCGACATAAAGGGGATAAGCCCTACTTTTTGCACCCATCGGATTCTTATGGAGGAGGTATACAAGCTGGTGGTGCAACCCCAAAGACGCCTCAACCCAAACATGCAAGAAGTGGTTAAGAAGGAGGTATTGAAGTTGATGGAGGCCATGTTGATATACCCAATTTCCGACTCTTCTTGGGTGAGTCCTACTCAAGTCGTCCTAAAGAAAGGGGGGATGACAGTTGTCATGAATGAGAAGAATAAACTTATCCTGTCATGTACGGTCACCAGTTGGCAAGGGTGTATTGATTACCAAAGATTAAACGAGACCACCCGGAAGGACCATTTTCCACTCCCGTTCATTGACCAAATGCTAGAGTGTCTCATGGGTCAACAATTCTATTGTTTCTCGACGGGTTTTCCGGTTACTTCCAGATTCCCATCGCACCAGAGGATTAAGAGAAGACGACCTTTACATGTCCATATGGCATGTACGCGTACTGACGCAGCCATTTGGATTGTGTAACGCTCCGGCAACTTTTCAAAGATATATGGTTGCCAATTTCCAAGATATGATCGAGAGTTCCATGGAGGATTTTATGGACAATTTTTCAGTTTATGGTAATTCATTCGATCAGTGCTTAGCTAACCTTGAGGGGATGGTGTGTTGAGACGAAGTTGATGCTTAATTGGGAGAAGTGTCACTTCATGGTGACGGAGGGAATTATCTTAGGACATAAGATTTCTAGAGAGGGTATAGAGGTAGATCAAGCTAAGATAGATACCATTTGTAAGCTTCCTCCACCGACGAACGTCAAATCCATCCGTAGTTTACTTGGTCATGTGGGTTTCTACCGGCGTTTTATTAAAGACTTTTCTAAAATCACACGCCCCATGACCCAACTCCTTAAGAAGGACGTTCATTTCGTATCCGACGAGGAGTGTCTTAAAGCTTTTGAGTTCTTAAAGGAGAAACTTTTGAGCACCCCCATTCTTAAATCGCCCGATTGGAGCTCGCCATTCAAGCTCACGTGTAACGCGAGCGATTACGCGGCCGATGTGGTTTTGGGGCAAAGAGTAGAAAATTATTTCCCCCCGATCTAATATGCGAACAAAACCCTCAACGATGCCCAAGAGAACTATACCACCACCGAGAAAGAACTTCTAGTCGTCGTGTTCGGATTCGATAAATTCCGTTCTTAACTCGTGCTATCTAAAACCGTTGTGTTCACCGATCATGCTGCTTCACGTTATCTTTTCCAAAAGAAAGACGCCAAGCCTCGTCTTATATGATGGATCCTCTTGCTTTCCGAATTCGACATAGAAATCAAAGATAAGAAGGGGCGGAGAATGTTGTGGCCGATCATCTCTCACGATTGGAGGATCCGACTAGAGAGGAGGTTCGTGAGGAGGCGATAGGCGATAGATTCCCTCACAAGTCGATTGAGTTTGTTGTGGCGGAGAAAGAAGGTATGCCATGGTTCACGAACTTGGCAAACTACCTAGCGAATGGGATGGTGTTGAAGGGGATGACCCCCAATAAAAGAAGAAATCTTTAGAGATGCTAGGAGATACATCCGTTTCTTTTTAGGGTAGGGCCGATAGAATTCTTAGGAGGTGTGTGAGTAGAGAAGAGGATTTAGACATTCTTAGGGATTGATGGGAGGTCACCACGGTCCACACGTCACCACTCAAAAAGTATTTGATTGCGGGTTTTTTTGGCCTTCGGTTGTAAAGGATGCTTTAGAGCTTGTTAGGAATTGCGATCGTTGCCAACGCGCCGGCAATATCTCATCCAAGGATGAGATGCCCCAAAAGCCAATCTAAATTCTTTTCGATGTGTGGGGCATCGACTTCATGGGACCTTTCCCTGTCTCTAGTGGGAATAGGTACATCCTCGTGGCGATTGATTATGTCTCCAAGTGGGTTGAAGCCCAAGCTTTGCCTACAAAAGACGCCCGATTGGTGGTCGGATTTCTTAAGAAGTTATTCACGCATTTCAGTACACCTAGAGCTATCATTAGTGACCGTGGCACTCACTTTTGCAATATCGTGATGGAGAAGGCATTAGCACGCTACGGAGTCACTCATCGTTTTTCTACCGCTTACCACCACCAAACTAGCGTCAAGTTGAGAATGCGAATCAGGGAGTGAAGAGAATCCTAGAGAAAACGGTAGGTAGAAGTAGGAAAGATTGGTCGGAGAAGCTCGATGATGCGTTGTGGGAATTTAGAACCGCCTACAAGACACCTTTAGGGACCACACCGTTCATGAATGTCTATGGCAAAGCTTGCCATCTTCCGGTGGTATTAGAACACCGAGCGCTTTGGGCTCTTAAAGCCGTTAATTTAGATCTAATCGAGGTGTTTAGGAGACGTTTATTCCAAATTAATGAGTTAGAAGCACTTAGAGATGCCGTGTAAGAGCGTTCGTGGAGTATAAAAGATAAGACGAAGGCATTGCATGATCGTAAGTTGAGAGGGTTGAAGGAATTTAAGGCCAGTGACAAGTTGCTTTTCTATAACTCAAGATTAAAATTGTTTGGTGGAAAGTTGAAGTTGAAGTGGACGGGGCTTGGTGAAGGAAGTGTTCCCGTACGGCACGGCTAAGTTGCAAGATGAAGTCGATGGAGGCACTTGGAAAGTAAATGGCCATTGATTGAAGCATTACCTAGGATGGCCTGTTTATCCTACCGAGATGGAGGAAACTCCTCTCGAAGTTCCCCCTCGCACCAATGTTTAGAGTCTTGAGTGAAAACTCAAGTGTAGAGTTTGTATAGTTAGTAGTAGCTTTCGTATCGTGTCTTTTGGGTCGTTAACGGTAGTTTTTCGTAGTTTGTGTTTTGTGTTTTGTGTTTTTGTGTCGTTAACTGTTTTGCAGGAATTCATTGCCATCGTGGAGCCGAAATTGACGAAGATTTCGAGGTTAAGGTAAGTTTTTTATGTTAAAAAGGAGTGCAAAAGGTTTTGGGATGGTTTGTTAAGTTGTGGGAATTTTTTTAAGGTATTTAGGCCATAAAACAACCAAAACCTTTTGTAAACAAGTGGGTCTCACGGGACGCGAGAGATTTTGCTAACTCGATCGCGGTCCGCGAGAGGCAATTAAATCCGGAAAAAAATAACCCGGTCGCGAGGTGCGAGAGGATTACCCACCTCTTTCACGGCCCGCGAGAGATTGGTGACGCAGATCTGCAACTTATAATTTCCAATTCTTTACATTTGACCTAATTTCTTCTACTCTTCACTCGCCAACCACCACTTCTGGCCACCACAAACCACCACCTACCACCACGATTCATCCAAATCCTCCACCCACACTTAACCATTATCGATGTCAACCCGACTCCACCATATATCTTCCATCTGTCACCATTAAACACATGATTTCAAGGGTTTTGAAGCTTGCTAGCAAATCTCTTAGTCTTTCTTGTCTAAATAAACTTCCAGGTATGTTTTCCTTGCAAGTTATGTGCTTTGAGTCTGTTTATATCAGATTTTAGTCATTCTAGTTGCATTTTTAGGAGTCGTGTCTTGTTAGGGTCTAGTGTTAGGTGTCTTTTTCATATGATTGAGGCTGCGATTGGGTTGATTTGGGTATAGTCCAGCTGATTAGAGGTTGCGGAAGGGCTGGTTTGGGTTGTTTTGGGTGTGTTTTGCGGTTGGCTTGGTTTGGGAATGGTTCCACATTGAGTGTGGGGATACATGTTGGTAATGTTTGAGTTAAAGATGAGATTTTTACCAAAATTTTGACCCGGTTCCACTAGTGACACATTAAAGTTTTGACCCTTATTCGATTTGGGACTCAATGTTGGATTGTTTTGGCACTTGGGCATTAGTTGCGGACAATTAAAGTGCCAGGAGGAGGTAGAGTGTACATTGAGTCTAGTTTATGGGTCGGTCTAGGTCTAGTCTAGTTGATGTGTCGATTGTGGTTCGAGTCTTAGGTTGTTTTTAGGTCGTGTCATTATAGATATTTTCGAGTCTTAGTCGTTGTTGGGTTATGTATGCATCTTGAGCATTAATGAGTCAATGACCACTCACCTGTACTCAATCTCCATTCGGGCGAGTTTTGGTCTAAATTTGCTATCATTGTTAATGGTTACCCACATGTATTTTGTAAATTGGTCTTTTTAGGTAACGGCCGCGAATGAAATGATATACGGTCGTTTCCTTTTCAAAAAAAAAACTAAAAAAATTCAAAAATACCAAAAATAGTTTGTGAGCTAATGGTTTGTTTTGCTTTGCCTGTTTGAATTGGTTTGTTTTGCAGAATGTCATATGAAGGATCATCGAGCAGACCAGGAAAAAAGAAGAGAGGTCCTTCTGCACATCCACAGGGAGATCCGGCTGAGACTCTACCTTTGCCACCAGATTTTTATAAGAGAAAGATAGGATATAGGGGACCCATAGCCAAAGTTATGCCCGTTTTCGAAAAACACCCTTGGTAGCCCGATCATGGGCCTCTAGAAACATCATGGACCGATCTTATACACCTGGTCCCGCATCAATTATACTATATAAATACTTTTTATTTTTTTCTTAACTTTAATGATTTTTTTTATCCCGGGTTGGGATAAACTTGGTGTCAACTGGTATCGAAAATACTGGTACGATCATATTCGGTATCGGTACATGAAGGTAAAAACTAGCACCAGTCTGGTACAGAAAATAACAAAAGTCGGTACCGAATTGATATTGAAAATCTTTTAGTTCGGGAAATTCGCTACTGCTACCGGTACCATTTGCTTATCCCTGATCATGGGTACCGTACGAACGACAATGGTTTCGTGCAACTTTTTTTGTTGATTTTATTCAACGTTTTTTAGTTTCAAGGGTAGGGATGAGTTCGGTGCTAACCGATATCGAATCGGTACTAGTACCGAAAATACCAGTTATGGGACCAGTATACGAAGGTAAAAACCAGTAGCAAACCAGTACTAGGAATGCCAAAAGTTGATACCAAATTGGTAATTAAGATATTTCGGTTTGGGAATTCGGTGCTTGTACCCAGTACCATTTGCTCATCTCTGACCAGGAGTTTTATACGAACAAGATCGTTACCATACAACTTTTTGGTTGATTTTCTTTTGGTTATCTTTTAGTGTTTTTTTCTACATTTCTTTTTATACTTGTAAGCGGTTTCGTTCGTAACGCACTCGTAGTGATTTCAAAACATATGTAAACACACACTATATATATTAATAGAAGCTAATGAATATTAATTTTAATATTATAATACTTTATATAGTTTTTTAAACTTTTATTATTTTAATATTATAGTAATAATTATTAATTTCAATGTTTTTAATTTAACTACTTTTTCATGTTTTTCTTAACTTTAATGATTTTTTATCACGTGTTGGGATAAGCTTGGTGCCAACAGGTATAGAACCAGTGTTGGTATCAAAAATACTGGTAAGATCCTGTTCGATATCGATACATGAAGGTAAACCGACACCCGTCTGGTACAGAAAACGACAAAAGTCGGTACCGAATTGATATTGAAAATCTTTTAGTTCGGGAAATTTGCTACAGCTACCCGGTACCATTTGCTCATCCCTGATCACGGGTACCTTATGAATGACAACGGTATCGTGTAACTTTTTTTTGTTGATTTTATTCAAAAAAAAATTAGTTTCAAGGGTAGGGATGAGCTCGATGCCAACCGATATCGAATTGGTACTCGTATCGAAAATACCTGTTACGGTACCGGTATATGAAGGTAAAAACCAGTAGCGAACTAGTACCAGGAACGCCAAAAGTCAGTACCGAATTCGTATTTAAGATCTTTAGGTTCGGGAAATTTTATGCCGGTACCCAGTACCATTTGTTGATCTCTGACCACGGGTTTCATATGAAAAACGTCGTTACCATACAACTTTTTTTTTGATTTACTTTTGGGTATCTTTTTTTTTCTATATTTTATTTTTACTCTTGTAAGCAGTTCCATTCGCAACCATACAACTTTTTTTTGTTGATTTTCTAATTTTTTTTTGTGTTTTTTAGATTCTTTAGGTTTTTGAGGTGTTTAACTTTATGGTTTAGTTTTTAGCATTTAGCTTGGGGGGGGGGGGGGGGGGGGAGGGTTTAGGTTTCTTTAGGTTTTTTTTTTGGGGGGGGGGGGATTAGGTTTTTTGGGGGTTTAACTTTATGGTTTAGTTTTTAGCATTTAGCATGGATGGGGCTTATTTTTTTTTTGGGGGGGGGGGGGGGGGAGGGGTGAGGGGGTTAGGGTTTTTTAGGTTTTGGATAGCGGTGTAGTTGGTTTATTGCGAGAAGCAATGTGAAAACAACCTAAAATACCTAAAAAAAATTAAAATTTTTTTGTGTGTTTTTTAGATTTTTGATGTGTGCAAAATGCAACATATAAATTACATCAAATGAGGCATAAAACTAACCCTTTTTAGTACTAATGTTGGAAAAAGCACGTTTCTTTGTTCCTTTTGTATTTTCAAGATAAAAAGAGCTTAAACGAACAAAAGAAGCAAATAAGCAGTCAAAATCAACATAAATACGAAAAGAAGGAATAACGAGCCATGCCCGACTTCTCAGCAACACCCCAAAAGACAAAAACAGGATTACAGAAGATGACCACGGGGCCGTGCCCAGACAAACAGGGCGCGTGGTCAGATCCTACACTTCAAGACAAAACCTGCAGAAGCTTTTACGCCCACCACGGGGCCGTGCCCAGCCCAACATGGGGCGTGGTCAACTATAAAATTTGCATAATCCAGATAGTACAACGAACAGTTGACCACGGGGCCGTGCCCAGAGGCCACGGGGTCGTGTGGGGCCCTCTGCTGTCAGATGCAATAAATGAAGAAAGAGAAGGATGATGGTCACGGGCCGTGCCCACTGGACACGGGGACGTGGCCGGGACTCTGTTTTGACTATAAATAGGGGTGCTTGGTTCACTTCAAAGGCATCACTTGGCAAACCACTTCTCTCTCACTTTGCCACCACTCCACCACCACTACAACACCAACACCCACCACCATCATCCATCAATCATCTTTAGAGTGTATAGTAGTCTCGGCATCCAAGATAGATTGTAAGAGTTCTGGTCAAACAAAGGCCATGCTTGGCTAAATTCCTTACATCACTTGGTGAAGGCTAATTTTTTATGTATTACTTTTAGTTCTTAATCTTTCGGCACTTTTTAATTGGGTGTGTATTATTGACTTCAATAACTAGTTTTTTATGTTGAAAGTGAATTTTCCTAACCATTTCTTCATGATGTCATTCATTTGCTCATTCGTGTCTTTACGGTTTATATAAAGCGTGTTAACTACTTGGAAGGGGGTTAGAGTGGTGGTTTGGTAAAGTTCTTGTCTCGTTCAGTGTATAGATCCTGTGAGGACTTGGTTCAAGCTTATTAGGGCCTCCTTCAATGCTCTATGGGTATTGGATGGCGGGGGAGCGAATAGCTTGAACCCCTCATATGTAAACTACTATTAATATTTTAAACAGGATTCTTGGGATTGTATCCCTGCTGACTCAAACCACTTTGCCGAGGGTAATGTCACCTTCAAAAGAGGGCCCTATCACTTTTCGCATTAATAACTTATTTAATTGTCTTCCAATATTCCGACCCTTTGGGATTGTATCCCTGCTGACTCAAACCACTGGGTTGAGGGTAACGTCACCTTCAAAAGAGGGGCCTACTACTATAACTAAGATAATCTCTTAAAAAGTCCGAAAGTGCAACAACTATCAAAGGATACATAAAAGAGAAGTTGGATCCAAGTGATTCTATCTTGTCTATTTGTATTTCATTTTATTTATTTTTATGCTTCAAAAGTTTTATCTAAATTTAGATTGATTAGACGTTGACGATAAACCAGTACTAAAAGCTCTTGTCTCCTTGGACGACCTCGGTATCTTACCAACACTATACTACGCTTACGATGGGTGCACTTGCCCAAGTGTGTGTTTATTGTTAGTATGTGTTTTATAAATTTAAAACTTCACTAATGGATAAAATGAACTTAAACTGTTAATAAAAATATAGTACGCTCAACGCACACCAATTTTTAGGTTTTTGAAGGGTTTAGCTTTATGGTTTAGTTTTTAGCATTTAGCTTGGGTGGGTGGGGGGTTAGGTTGTTTTAGGTTTTGGGGGTGGGAGGGAGTTAGGATTTTGGGGGGTTTAGCTTTATGGTTTAGTTTTTAGCATTTAGCATTGATGGGGGTTAGGTTTTTTTTTTTTGGGGGGGGGGGGGGTGAGGGGGTTAGGGTTTTTTAGGTTTTGAATAATGGTGTAGTGGGTTTATTTTGTTGTTTTCACATTGGTTCTCGCGGTTCTCGCATGAATCCTACATATATATATATATATATATACGTACATATATGTATGTATACACATACATAATACATATATGTATACATACATATATGTACGTATTAATGCTCTTCAAAGTCGAGTGAACTTTTCAGCAACCTGCGGTTCGACCACACTCACCATTAAACTGCTTACCACTTCTCACGAGAGCTTTTCTGCTCAGATGGCATATCATTTGAGTTATTCAAAGCTCGTTTAAACCACACTCCTATACGCATACTTACGCGCTTTACTTACGCTTGATGACTTTAATCTTTCTAGTCAAGCAACTTCTTCTTGCAAACCTAACTCTTCGTTGCTCTAAACCCCATGCTTACCCTCACGTATCCAGAACTTCAAGTCTTGACCGTTAACCCTCAATTCCTTAACCAATTCCTTTCAAGTCTTCCTCTTGAATAAATTTCGGGACGAAATTTCCTAAAGGAGGGGAGACTGTAACGCCTCGTATTTTATTATTTTTCTAGTAATAATAATAATAATAATAAACAAAATAAATTCGACGTTTTATGAAACTTGTACTTGAAATCGGATCTCGTCGGTACGTTCGGGCCACTCAAAAACGTTAGATCGGGTTAACAGGCCTTGGCCCAACACACCACCTAAACCTAACTAAACCCTAAACCTAATTTCAAATAAATAAAACCCCCCACCCTCACATTTCACCCATACGCAGACACTCATCTCCATTCAACCCCCTCAACACCAGCCCTTCTTCTTCCCGCCGCACACCCCTCACGCTCGCACACCCCCCTTTCACCTCTACAGCCGCACACACACTCATCTCCCTAGCCCCCCCTTGTCCATCCTCTCTGAACTACCGGCGTAACAACAGCAAAAGCCGTGTTTAGCGGCGGCATCAGCGGCAGAAGCCGCGATTCGCGGTGACAACAACAGCGGCAGTACCATCTCAAGGGCATGCGGCTGCAGAGACAGAATAGAGAGAGAGACGGCGGTATGATGGTGTTCGAGGACAATGTCGACCGCCAACGGCGGTTCTGTCAGCCAAAACGCCGCTCACGGCGGCGATGGTGGTGAGTTTGGCTCGAGTTGGGATCGGACTCGGGTTCGGAAATGGTGGTCACGACAGAGGCGGTCATGGCAGTGGTGATGACCCAGTTTCGGGTTAACTCTCTCAGTCTCGGTTCGGTTCTCTCAATCTCGGTTCAGGTTTCGGTTTCTTGGTTCAAGTTTTGTTTGTGTATTTTTCGATTCAAGTTCAGTGGTTATTGTTTCAGATTCGGTTCGGTCTCGGCTCGGATTTTAGTTCCTGTTTGGCTCGGGTTTCGGTCAAGAACAGTCAACCGACTTAGTTGGGCGTCCCGGTCAACTCAGTCAACTGCCGGTCAACTCGGGTCAGCTCCGGGTCGAATCTCGGTTCAGTCAAGATCACGGCTCATGTTCAGCGGGTTCGGGTCTCGGTGCAGAGGTTCGGGTCAGCAGTGAGTCAGTGAAAGTCTTAGTTCGATTTCGGGTCTCGTTTTGTGTTCGGTCAAACCTGGTCAACTTGGTCAACGAAAGTCAAACCTGGTCAAACAGTCAACGCCAGTCAAACCAGTCAGATTCGATGTTCGGTTCGGTGTTCGGGGCCAAGTTCAGTCAATGCTTTAGTCCACTCAATCAAAACGCGTCACGGTATACTTTTAACGCCGCAAATTTTTATGTTATTATTTATATTGTTTTGTATTTAATTAGTGTTATAATCACGTAACCGAACCTTATAAAAATTTGTAGACATAAATATATATATTGTTTCGTAATTATTGCGTTTTGACAAATAATATCGACACTTGTGTGTCGGGATCGTCCAAAAAACAAGAGGAAACTCTGCCCGATTTTCTACAAGTAATATACTTATTAAACTATTCGACAAGATATATTTATTAAACTATTCGATAAAATATATTTATTATTTGAACTATTCGACGGAATATATTTATCGATATTAGTTTTTTTGTCGACAAAAATATACGTACTTTCTTTATTATGCTTTTCGACAAGAGCATAAATTCATTTATTACAATTCTCGACTAATATACTTATTTACTATACTTTTGACAAAGCATATTTACTTATTATATTCATCGACAAAATATAGATATATTTATCATATCTCTCGACAAATATACTTATTTATTTTACTTTCGACAAAACATATTTATTTTACTTTCGACAAATATATTTGTACACCATTCGACAATATACATATATATCTCATACAATTCGTTGGAATATAAATATATATATACCCAATATGCTTTTCGTCAAATATATATATTAATTATTCGACAACACTCCTACAACCCTTTTGATGAATTTAATTTAGAAATTCCTTTCTTAAACGATGTTAACTATATACGTACTTTCAACTCCAATTCGAATCCTTCGTCGTAGCTTCTATTATTCATGTACATTCGTTTGCCATTTTTAAGGTGACCTCGATGTCCCCTTTCTCCCACTCATCAATTCGTCGTGGAATTTCCGAAGAAGACTTAGCAATTTTGTGAGTACACTCGACCCACATTTGTTTTATATCACTTTTTGGGTGTAACATGTTTCCATATACAAAAGTCACAAACACTTAAACTTTATGAAACGCACAAACAATCCTATACACATGACTACTTGAATCGTATACTTGTTGCTTGTCTGGGGATAAACGTTGTGCCGTGCTTTAGTCATTAACTATTTTTTTAGCCTTGTTTGACATGCTTAGCGCTATAGGAATTCACGCATCCACCTCCATCGATTTACACGTGAGGTCATGTTAAAACAACGTGATTGCGTTACGGTTTGATTATTAGCATTGCATGCCTTGATATTGCTCTTGTATAGATTTAGTTGCCATGAGGATTGTTCAAACTTTATTCGTATACGTATGCTATGCTTAAACTTGTGTACTCGCCTTTGCTTTTGCATTGACTTTATTTTAAAACATGTTACAGGTTGAAGGAGATGACGCTATGAAAACAATATAGCAAGGACTAGATACACACAAATTAGACGTTAGGTTTAATGTCGACGTATCAATTTTGTTATAACTTTGCAAATGTTAGATTGTTCTTTGTTTTGTTACATTGATGTATTTGACAATTCTTATGAAATGAAATATGGTTTAATTAATTATTGTCACTTAATAATGTTGTGAGCAATGAGCAATCTCGTTTTCGTCTCATCCCGATGTTTCCGCCATCGGTTGGGGTGTTACAGATTGGTATCAGAGCCATAACTATAGGGAATTAGGTAGATTGCTACGCTTTTGACCTAGTCTATAGTTAAGTACCATACTTGACCATACGTGATTCGCATGCTAATTTATTAAAACGTCTCCTATATGTTAAATTTATGCAACGCTTTACGTGTTCTTACTCGTTACATTATTTCAATCATACGCCTTCCCTAATGCATTTTACTCGATTATACTAAACTCGAAAACACTCGTATTACACAAGTGAGACGACTTCACCGAAATAGGCGTGATATCCACAATTTGGTGAACGATTCTCATTACGCTTATTCTTTATATTTTTACGAGGTTACACCATCAAGTTAGGAGTGACATCCACACCTTGATGGAAAACTTCCCATTCAAACTCTAGTGGACTCTCGTCAAAGTGTCGAAATTAATTTTGACCCGAAGAGTGCCAACCACACTTAGGGTACGAAATCGTCAAGTTAGGGGTGAAACCCGCACCTTGTCGATTAAGTCCCATTCCTCGATTTTCAATCTCGCCAAAGTTTCGATTTTCCAATCGATTAGAGACGTGTAATAACTGGAAGGGTAAAATGCCGTTAATCGCTTCTCGACGAGAGCGTTTTACCTATAGGCCAAAGCACGTTTCTCTAAGTCGAAAGGATCTTCGATTCACTTTGGAATAGTCGACGTTTCTCTACCCGAAACAGTCTAATGTTTTCTGAGACTCTCTTTTATACCATTTCAATTTATACATGACTTTTTATATACTTGTTACCCTTTTTTCAAGTTTCTAATTCATTTTAAGGTTTTTACGCAATTCATATTAAACCTTTCCATCCAATTATACATTATTTGCATACATGATTTCAAAACGTCATCAATTAGACTTATATTTCTTGAGAAGTCCGAAATGGAGACCGTCGTCGAGATAGGAGTGAATTCCTTACCTAGACGATCAAACTTCGTTTCCTTCCTTCCTTAAAACGACCTCACCAACGGATTAGGGGTGATTCCCATATCTCGGTGATCGTTACCAACCCACCTTCTTGGAGACTCTATTACACCAACCACATGTTTAAATTGTATACCTAAATCTTTTACCATGTTGTCAAATTCTTACTTAGACAAATTTCGAAACGTACTATTTTATCAAACGTATTTCCCATCCGGTAATCTGTTTCATATAAATCCCACACGCATATACTTGGTCACCACATGAAACGTTTTGTTTTACGATTTTCAAAGCTCGACAGAATGCTACCTACCAACTTAATTGGTCTAACGAATACCTTGCCCACAAGTCTTATGTTTAACTTAATCACTAAAACACGCTCACGCAATAACTCTATGTTAAAAAAAATAATAATAATATATATATATAAAAAAAAAAAAACTGATTTGTTTTACGTATTTTAGAGATCAAAGCTCGTCTATTTATAACTTTATATGTACATGTATATATATTTTTCAAACACTCAAATAGTTGATTACCTGATTATTGTGATATCAAATAACATAATCAAATCCAAACACTATCTTCCTACAGTATGTTTTGTTACAACTAATTATCTGACTTTAATTATTCAGAACGCATAATCTATTTTCAAAACTCAACCCCAAACACCCTCTAAATCTCTCATCGCGATTAAGAAAACATTTTGCTAAACGTTTTTCAACGGTCATTAAATCAATTAACACGGATTTCCTCTCAAGAGTCAACGTTTCCCAAGCACCACTAAATTTCAAATCTTTTAATCCTTTGAAAACAATGCGAACTTAATATTTTAATACCTTATCATACACCTCCCGAAATGTCACGTAAGTTTCAAAACACGTGGGCAAGAAAACTTTATGAGGACCAACCATTTTCGACCTACTTAAATTCTTTTAAAACAAATGGTAGCACTCCCGTCCTTTACAAAATACGTAACGCATAATCAATAAGTACCTTATGTTCCTTTATATTCACACACTAGATCCTATATTCTAAGTTAAACTTAAGCCTATTTTAGAAGCGATAACCTCAAAGTTTTGCTCAAACAACAATACATGCGTATCCTCGTACATGGTTTAGTCAACTGTTGCATAACATTTTAAACGTATCATTCGTTTTACATACCCTGATTTCTCGACTATTTTATGTAAATAAATTCGTAGCATTCAATTCATATCATACGCACCATTATCGTCTGTTACACTTGTTGACGTTCATAATTATACACATATTCATGTTCATGAAAATAACGTGTCATTTTTTCATGCTTATTATAACACCAAATGGCATACCTCCCAACATCGTCCGTGGACAGGAGAGATTCCTGGCTCGTAAGTAATGCCCTACCTCTAAAATCACCAACGCGTTTTGGGCTTAATGCTAGTGGATGAGAGGAGAACTCCACAGTTAAGCGTGCTCAAGTGGGAGTAGTACTAGGATGGGTGACCTCCTGGGAAGTCTCCACTAGGGCAACCAAAAACAAAGTCGTGAGTTCCTGGATGGGCCACCCATCAAGGGCAAAGCGGACAATATTGGTGATAACGAGGGGCAGGGGTGTTACAGGGGTATTACACTTATACTTATCATCGCATTCATGCATATACGTCTTATATCCATGCTTATACTTATTTCCATACTTATGCTTATACTCATACACATACCTATACTTGTACTCGTATTCATATTCGTGCCTATGCGCGAGCGAAACCCGAGGGATTCGCTTACGTGGGCCACAAGCTATTTGCACGTAAACATGCCTACGCACTACATTCTTACACGCACGCAAACTTATTTTCAGAATTTACGTACACCTTTATTCATGCGCTGCTAGTACAAGCTATGCGGATCATGTGATGATCGGTATAATCGCGGGTGCACACGGGATTATAGCGATAAGCACATGAGAACCATAGAGTATACTACCGCGTATGGTAACACACGGAACGTAACATTGCATCGAGTAACGAAACGGTCGCAACATGGTCAAAACATGGTGGATACGCCACTGGTAATCCCTATACATAAGTGTTTTCACCATGCTGCCAAACTTTCGTAATACGTGCCATGAGAAATTCGGAGATTTACAGACCATAATATGACCTAACACGCCAGCTTTAAACAACTCACAACTGCACTGCTAAGTGCGCGCTACCCGATTATCCACGACGAGTCTTAATCCCTAACGTAACGTTTTCGTTTGTTCATATACATATGCCATCCTTACACAAGTAATCGTTGATCGAATCAATCGTCCGCTCTTATGCCTCCGTTACTCCCGCTAACCTTGTCTTTTATACGACCTTGTTTACAATCAATCGTGTAAGCATTCAAACCCTAAATGCCTTCTTACTCTAAAAGTTATCTCCCATTCTCGTAGATAGCGACAGGCTTGATTGGCCGCTACCTCGATAACTAGCTTATTTTAAAATACCTAACCTTCTCGTTTCCCATCATTAAGCAACTCTCTACAAAATCGAGATTTATTAATGCTCTTCAAAGTCGAGTGAACTTTTCAGCAACCTGCGGTTCGACCACACTCACCATTAAACTGCTTACCACTTCTCACGAGAGCTTTTCTGCTCAGATGGCATATCATTTGAGTTATTCAAAGCTCGTTTAAACCACACTCCTATACGCATACTTACGCGCTTTACTTACGCTTGATGACTTTAATCTTTCTAGTCAAGCAACTTCTTCTTGCAAACCTAACTCTTCGTTGCTCTAAACCCCATGCTTACCCTCACGTATCCAGAACTTCAAGTCTTGACCGTTAACCCTCAATTCCTTAACCAATTCCTTTCAAGTCTTCCTCTTGAATAAATTTCGGGACGAAATTTCCTAAAGGAGGGGAGACTGTAACGCCTCGTATTTTATTATTTTTCTAGTAATAATAATAATAATAATAAACAAAATAAATTCGACGTTTTATGAAACTTGTACTTGAAATCGGATCTCGTCGGTACGTTCGGGCCACTCAAAAACGTTAGATCGGGTTAACAGGCCTTGGCCCAACACACCACCTAAACCTAACTAAACCCTAAACCTAATTTCAAATAAATAAAACCCCCCACCCTCACATTTCACCCATACGCAGACACTCATCTCCATTCAACCCCCTCAACACCAGCCCTTCTTCTTCCCGCCGCACACCCCTCACGCTCGCACACCCCCCTTTCACCTCTACAGCCGCACACACACTCATCTCCCTAGCCCCCCCTTGTCCATCCTCTCTGAACTACCGGCGTAACAACAGCAAAAGCCGTGTTTAGCGGCGGCATCAGCGGCAGAAGCCGCGATTCGCGGTGACAACAACAGCGGCAGTACCATCTCAAGGGCATGCGGCTGCAGAGACAGAATAGAGAGAGAGACGGCGGTATGATGGTGTTCGAGGACAATGTCGACCGCCAACGGCGGTTCTGTCAGCCAAAACGCCGCTCACGGCGGCGATGGTGGTGAGTTTGGCTCGAGTTGGGATCGGACTCGGGTTCGGAAATGGTGGTCACGACAGAGGCGGTCATGGCAGTGGTGATGACCCAGTTTCGGGTTAACTCTCTCAGTCTCGGTTCGGTTCTCTCAATCTCGGTTCAGGTTTCGGTTTCTTGGTTCAAGTTTTGTTTGTGTATTTTTCGATTCAAGTTCAGTGGTTATTGTTTCAGATTCGGTTCGGTCTCGGCTCGGATTTTAGTTCCTGTTTGGCTCGGGTTTCGGTCAAGAACAGTCAACCGACTTAGTTGGGCGTCCCGGTCAACTCAGTCAACTGCCGGTCAACTCGGGTCAGCTCCGGGTCGAATCTCGGTTCAGTCAAGATCACGGCTCATGTTCAGCGGGTTCGGGTCTCGGTGCAGAGGTTCGGGTCAGCAGTGAGTCAGTGAAAGTCTTAGTTCGATTTCGGGTCTCGTTTTGTGTTCGGTCAAACCTGGTCAACTTGGTCAACGAAAGTCAAACCTGGTCAAACAGTCAACGCCAGTCAAACCAGTCAGATTCGATGTTCGGTTCGGTGTTCGGGGCCAAGTTCAGTCAATGCTTTAGTCCACTCAATCAAAACGCGTCACGGTATACTTTTAACGCCGCAAATTTTTATGTTATTATTTATATTGTTTTGTATTTAATTAGTGTTATAATCACGTAACCGAACCTTATAAAAATTTGTAGACATAAATATATATATTGTTTCGTAATTATTGCGTTTTGACAAATAATATCGACACTTGTGTGTCGGGATCGTCCAAAAAACAAGAGGAAACTCTGCCGATTTTCTACAAGTAATATACTTATTAAACTATTCGACAAGATATATTTATTAAACTATTCGATAAAATATATTTATTATTTGAACTATTCGACGGAATATATTTATCGATATTAGTTTTTTTGTCGACAAAAATATACGTACTTTCTTTATTATGCTTTTCGACAAGAGCATAAGTTCATTTATTACAATTCTCGACTAATATACTTATTTACTATACTTTTGACAAAGCATATTTACTTATTATATTCATCGACAAAATATAGATATATTTATCATATCTCTCGACAAATATACTTATTTATTTTACTTTCGACAAAACATATTTATTTTACTTTCGACAAATATATTTGTACACCATTCGACAATATACATATATATCTCATACAATTCGTTGGAATATAAATATATATATACCCAATATGCTTTTCGTCAAATATATATATTAATTATTCGACAACACTCCTACAACCCTTTTGATGAATTTAATTTAGAAATTCCTTTCTTAAACGATGTTAACTATATACGTACTTTCAACTCCAATTCGAATCCTTCGTCGTAGCTTCTATTATTCATGTACATTCGTTTGCCATTTTTAAGGTGACCTCGATGTCCCCTTTCTCCCACTCATCAATTCGTCGTGGAATTTCCGAAGAAGACTTAGCAATTTTGTGAGTACACTCGACCCACATTTGTTTTATATCACTTTTTGGGTGTAACATGTTTCCATATACAAAAATCACAAACACTTAAACTTTATGAAACGCACAAACAATCCTATACACATGACTACTTGAATCGTATACTTGTTGCTTGTCTGGGGATAAACGTTGTGCCGTGCTTTAGTCATTAACTATTTTTTTAGCCTTGTTTGACATGCTTAGCGCTATAGGAATTCACGCATCCACCTCCATCGATTTACACGTGAGGTCATGTTAAAACAACGTGATTGCGTTACGGTTTGATTATTAGCATTGCATGCCTTGATATTGCTCTTGTATAGATTTAGTTGCCATGAGGATTGTTCAAACTTTATTCGTATACGTATGCTATGCTTAAACTTGTGTACTCGCCTTTGCTTTTGCATTGACTTTATTTTAAAACATGTTACAGGTTGAAGGAGATGACGCTATGAAAACAATATAGCAAGGAATAGATACACACAAATTAGACGTTAGGTTTAATGTCGACGTATCAATTTTGTTATAACTTTGCAAATGTTAGATTGTTCTTTGTTTTGTTACATTGATGTATTTGACAATTCTTATGAAATGAAATATGGTTTAATTAATTATTGTCACTTAATAATGTTGTGAGCAATGAGCAATCTCGTTTTCGTCTCATCCCGATGTTTCCGCCATCGGTTGGGGTGTTACAAGGGTCTTTGAAGAGACGCTGATTCCAAATTCCAATGTCGTACAACTACAATCCTACATTAGTGAAAATCTCTGTATCACCAACATTTATCTTCTTCCATACGTCTTCCTCCTTTTATTTTTATTATGACTGTAATAAAAATAAAACGGAACATAATCCCAGATTGTCTAAAGAAGCGCTTTTTTCATGTCATATGTTGGACGGAATATAGTTCAACTAGAGGGCGGAAGCTATCAACGCGGGGATGGGTACAGAAAAAGGAAAAAAATTGGAATTTGTTTTAAAGTAAAAAGATTGCTGACTTTGGTATGTCAAAGTTAACTTTCAGATTCAATAATAAAAAATGGGATTTTAACACGGTGTCGTTTTGGGGGATTTCGGTTTCACTACTTTATTGATAATGACTGTATCACCACCATTTATCTTCTGCAATACGTTTTTCTTCTTTCAAAATTCAAATCAAACTCACCGATCACATAATCCTATTCTCATAAACTGCTTCACCATTGTTAAACCCAATGGACTTCACTTTCCGAACAATTAATAAGCAGCAGCAACACTACCACCACTTTTCTTACCACACCATCATTGGTATGCGATCACTGTAACGCCTCGTATTTCCGCACATCAATACTTTAGGAAATACGCACCGTTTCACTAAATTTATTTAGTTATCTATTATTATTATTTATTTTTTATTTATGTAACGATAAGAAAATAATAATAAGTGAAATAATACGTTTTTTTTTAAAGTCGTGTTTGATAATGGATCTCATAAATGTTTCGGGCCACTCTAGAACGCGAAACTGAGTTGTGAGCTTAAGCCAACCAACCAAACCCTAAACTAACCATACCCTAAAAACCTAATATATAAAAACATCACAACACACACTCACACAGAGACAACAACAGCCGCTCACACACACCCTTGCCCTCTCTCTGACCTCCGGTCACCGGAGGGATTGCCGGCCGGTTCTCCGGCGAGTCACGCCACACCGCGATGGCACTCCTTCCCTTCCCCTTCGCTCACCCCTCACCTCCTTCTCCGGCCGCAACCCACAACCACCTTGAAACCACCACAAACACCCCCCAAACCCCTCAAATAACCGGCCAGACACCATCCACTGATGGTGGTGCACGACGGTTCAGAGAGGAGAGAGAGAAGAGCGACAGGCGCGCAGAGTAGTCGTGCAAGCGACAGAGACGGCAACGTTTCAGACGACTGGGGCAGTGAAGAGGTGGTTGCCTCGAGCCTTGGTTCGATTCTGGTTCCGGTTCGGGATGGTTTTCAGGATGCGAGACTGGTTCGGTTCAGGTTTCTTCTCGGTTCAGATCTGACAAAGGTTCAAGGTTGGGGTTTGGCTCCGGTTCGTTCCGGTTAGTCCGGTCCAGCAGCGGTTCAGTCCCGATGTCGGGTTCTAGTTGGGTATTCGTTACAAACCCAGTTCCATTTTGGTGCACAGATCTGACTCGGGTTGGGTTGCTAGGGTTATCACTTTTCCGGCACCGACATCGATGGATATGCTTGGTCAGTTCAATAGTTCGGGTTAACGACAAATGACACGATCAACACAAGACTCGGTAAACCTTTAACGGCTCGACTTTATTATATTATCTATGTTGGTTATATCTTTTTGTTGTTTAACGCAAGCCGAGCTCGAAATGACCCGTTAGCGAAACAATACAAACTTTTGCCAATTTAACTAAATAAATTTAGCATAGTCGTTATGTTCTGCACTTATTAGAAACTATACACATATATTTATACGTATATATAATTATATATATTGATTCGTATATTGTGAGTTTTGAAAATTATGACGACAACTCGGGTTGTCGGGTTCATCCAAAAACAAGAGGAAGCTCTGCCCAATTTTCGTCAAAATCTACATGTGCATCTATTACAAACCTTGTCGAAATACATATGATTACCTATTATACTCTTTTCGAGGTATATATATATATATATATTTATTTAATACGTTTTCGTCAAAGTATATATGTATATATACATCTACTATACTTTTCCGCCAAAATACGTATGAATACCTTTATACTTTTTTTTGACAAACATACATATCCATCATACTTTTCGTCAAAACAAAAATATACGTCTATTATGCTTTTTCGACCAAATGAATGTATTTATTATACCTTTTCGTCAATATATATATATATATATATATATATATATATATATATATATATATATATTATGCTAATCGTCCAAAATATATATGTTCACTAAGTTTTTCAAAACTAATTATATGCGTATGTGTACCCACTATGTAATAACATAATGTATGCATATATACCTACTAATATATCCGTTACGCTAACGAACGTATCAAGACTCAATTGAAGTTTGCAAATAAATAATAATGATATTTTTATTTTATTAAATAATACTCGGCAACCCCTAACATTTTTGTGCCTTCGTTTAATGACTTCGACATCCTCTCATCTGACTCCTCACGGAATTACTAAGAAACGCGTTGCGAAAAGTGAGCATACTCGACCCCTTTTTACGCTTAACGCATCTTTTGGGTGCAACATGTATACAAAATCCATATTACAAAATCGTTATAAATAACATTCAAATCATTGAACGTTTATGCTTAAGCTTGTTTAACATTTGTTAGTTTCAACTTGTATTCTTATGATATTGTTATGCATAGGATGTTATGCATGCTAGTTAAAGATTTCAATTATATGCTAATGATTATGCGAAAGTTGTTTATATACATGTACGTTTCAACTTGAATATAGCTTGCCATGTTGTAATTGAAACAAACTTTTATACTTATACTTATTTTTAAACTTGTATGCTCGCCAATACTTTTATAGTGATCTACGCTTTTAATAAATGTTGCAGGAATTATGAGGATGCAAGGAATCTAATAGGATTGCCTAGAAGCACATTTAAACTTTAAATACTTATTGTATCGCATCTCATTTCAAACATGTTGTAATTTGTTTCGAAACCTTGTAATAACTGTTAATTACTGAAATGAAATTGTATTTCTTTTATGTGTCGTGAATTAAACTTGTATTATCTGATTTAAGCAATGGAAAATCAAAATATAAATACTTGTCACAATTAGCGTTACGAAGCCTCTAGCAATCTCGTTTTCGTCTCATCCCGATGTTTCCGCCATCGTTGGTGTGTGACAGATTGGTATCAGAGCTATAACTATAGGGAATTAGGTAGAATTGCCATGTTCGACCTAGTCTATAGTTTAAGTACCATATTCTTGACCATTCTTGATACTTGTCTAAACTGTTATATTTCCTACCTTGCTTTTCTCTCTCCCTTTTGCCTTAAAACTTACAATATGTCTTTCCTAAGACACAAAACACAATACACATTCTTGGAAATATTCTTGTTCCACAATCGAAATAACTCATCAAAACAGGGGTGACTTCCGCCATTGGTGACGAATTTCAATCTATCTTACATACTATTTTACGCGAATTTTCAATATCAAGTCAGGAGTGATATCCATATCTTGGTGCGAATTTACATTTCATAATCTAGTGGGTCTGTATTGACGACTCGAGATTTTATCTTGTTTTGTTTGATAAACCACATTTTGGGGATGGAATTGTCAAGTTAGTATTGATATCCACACCTTGATGACCGGTCCAGCCCTACGATTTTCAATCTCGCCAAAGTTTCGTATTTGCAATCAAATTAGGGACATGTGTCACACCCTCAATTTCCACTTGCGGAGTTTTACCGCGAGGCGTGTGAACAAACCAGAATCTGAAACACTAGTACGTCGAACGACTCTATATGATTTGATAATACGTTTTCAAAAATCATTTGTCGTAGATTTTATATTGTCTTGATTAGTTACCAATATTTAGCAGAAGCATCAGTTTTTAAAGTTTGAGCGGAAGCATAAATAAGTAGTGAAGTGGGCGCCAACACAAACGCCAAAACAAATGAAAAACCCCAAAACAATATTGATAAATAAGACTCGATAAAAGATGTCTTGTTCAATGCATGTGCGTGCACCTAGAGCTCCTAGCGTCCTGAGAAACATGTAAAGAAACAAGTGTCAACATTAAAGATGAGTGAGTTCACAGGTTTTCATAAATTCGTTTGTTCGGTTATAGTTTGTTTTCCCCGTTATCCCTAACCCGGGATAACGTATTAGTTCCATTATTCCAACCCGGAATAATAAGTTGTTGCTTCCATTATCCTCAACCCGGGATAGTATAGTTGTTGTTTCCATTATTCCAAACCCGGAATAATATAGTTGTTTCCATTATCCCCAACCCGGGATAATATAGTTCTTTCGTAATTAAGTTCAATGTTAACATATATAGGTAGCTAGCCTAAAGTCATGTCACGTAAGAGTTCGCGATCGAAGCTGACTGTTGTGCCTCCGTGTTGCCAGGCCTATCACTGACCATGGCGAAGTAAGGCCAAATTATTCACTCGTTGACCATACCCGGTCGGCTAGCGCGACTAGCTCGGATGGGGCTTGTCGGGCCCAGTAGTACTACTTATAATTCCCCCGCTATTAAACCCAATACTAACGATCCGAGAGATTGACGAGGACTTTAGTGATAAAGCTGCTTAGTGACCATCCCATTACATTAACATCAACTTAGTTACCGAATAGTTATGTGACGTTAAATTCGTATAACGTAAAGAGATTGAGTTTGAGAGTGTATACATGTTTCTCCCCCTGTTGTTTAAAAACCGGATAAAGTTAGGGGCCGTGAATTCACCTTTTGTTGCTCGGTTAGTGTAGTAAAGAAGTTGTAAGGGATGGGACCGCTAATTGCGTCCTAACAAACCAATTGATTTAAAGTCAGTGTGTGATCACACCAATAGAAATTCTACACTTAATTTACGCACAAAGGGATACACACAAGCAACATATCTAACACTCAAACATGCATGCAAGTATCCTCATGTGAACCTAGTGATCAAAGCAACTTATCATAAACATAAACCAATCCATGCCACAATTTGGTGCACACAATCACAAGTTATCAAATTTCAGCTTAACACTCATATTTCAGCTGTTTTCTAGGATTTTTATAAAATAGCTCTAACGTTCCAAAAATTCCAATATTTTTACAGTAGGTGACATTTATACTATAGAAATTTATATAAATTTTCCAAGTCCTAAATCTTTACCAATTAACCATAAATATTAATACACTAGGCTGCAGTCAGATTTATCGTTTTCTGACTGCAGTCCACGGAAGAATTTATTTAAAAATCACCGATCGTCCAATTAACAAAATTCCAGTTGGAGTTGCCCGGAAATTTCCATACCTAGTTGCTGTACAAAATTCATGACTCAACTCCCTACTGATTTTAAAATCCAACTCGATAAACGACTAACAAAATTTCAGGATTTTCACAGCTTTAGTTACTGAACTTATTTGACCCTTTAAAAATATCAAATGACTTCAAAAAATTATGAATCCAGCGCCATTAGATTTCTTATTCAAATCTCTACGTTCTAGACATCAGAAAATCCGTTTTTCGACAACTAATGACCGAGTTACAGCCAGATGAAGTCGGCTGTAACTATTACTCAGCAACTGTTTTCAGCATATTGTTACCATTAATTCGCACAATCCGTCAATATTATTAACCTAGGCGATCAAGAACCGGTTTTTCTAATCATAATTCAATACCTATAACATATCCATGCAACTCTAATTCACACCTCTAGTTTTTTTTATAAACAAAACACAGCCTATAATAATCAGCTTTCAAACAACATTACTTGCAATCTAGTATTAACAAATCCGCAAACAATCATTCATCTCATTCAATCATGCAAATCCGAGAACAACAAAGTTAAAACACATGTATTCCGAATATGATATGATAAATTCAAATCTTTTAACGATAAGGTAAACGAACCGTGAGTACGATGAGGGACCGGTGATCAAAGATTGCTTGCAACCGAGAGGATGATGATGGAGTAGGCTGTTTTGTTGATCGAATAGAGGTGAACAAGGGCTGATCTCGCGACTGAATGGAGGTGAACAAGGGCTGTTTGCGGTTGAATGGAATGAACGAGGGCTGATCAGATCGAGATGAAGGCTGCTCACGATCAATGGGACAAGAGTGAGGCAGTTTACGGTCGAAGAAGATGAGGGATTTCGCTGCCGACGGCTGTTTTGCCTTTTAGGGTTTTGTGCTTTTGATGGATGCATGCATGGTTAGTATATATAGGCAAAGAGAGAGATGAGGGTTGCGGTTTGGATTTGCATTCGTGGCCGAGGAACTTGGGTTGGTTCGGTTTGGGTTTGGGCTTGATCTCGCGGCCAAGGACTTGGGTTGGTTTGGTTTGATCTTGCGGCCGAGTAGTTAGAGTTTAAGGTTTAGGTTTGATCTCGGTTTGGGTTTGCGGTTTGGGTTGCACACGGTCGAGAATGGTTTGAGTTCTAAACTTGGTTAATTCCTACAATCACAAGGAATCAAAGTTGGTTCGTGTCGCGGTTCGGTTCGGTTCGTGTACATATCTACCATAATTATTTCTAACTAAAACAATCACACAAACACACATCACGTATTCATTAACTCGTATACGTTTAATACTTAGCATATACTTTATTCGACAAGTGTCGCGTTTAAGTTATCCGAAAAACCCGGGATGTCACAACATGTACTAACTGGAAGGGTAAAATACCGTTAATCGCTTGACGACGAGAGTATTATACCTACTAGGCCAAATCATGTCTCCTAATTCGAAAGGACTTACGATTTACTTTGGAAAAGTCAAAGTTTCTAAAACCCGAAACACTCTAATATTTTATCAAGCCTCTCTTTTACACTATCTTAAATTTTATGCAATATAATTCTTATCCCTTCATTTTATTTCAATGTCACATTATACTAGAATCGAATTTATGCACAACAAACTTCTCATTTATTCAAAATCTATTACACAATGATTCCATAAGGTGCATACTAAACACTATATTAATTTGGATTACTGGAACATTCTTATGTGATAAACTCGTTATAAAACCACACCTTAACACGTATAGCGCTTGTGTAGCGCTATAGGAGTAGCGTTCGCCCGTATTCTTGAGGTCATGTTAAGTAAACTATTTTACATACTCTATGTTTCAACACTATTGACTAGTCAATATTTGCATACACGATGGTTTGACATGTTTATTCACATGTTTATGTGATGAACTCATCATTAACTCTGATCAAGCCACACCTTAACATGTATGGCTCTTGCGTAGCGCTACAGGAGTGACGCCCGCCCGTATTCTTGAGGTCATGTTAAGTAAACTGTTTACACCTGACGATGGGTAGTCTACATTGCGGTACACGATGGTTTGACCTGTTTATTCACATGCCAGTAATCCGTTAATCTTGGTTAACTAAAATATATCATGTGTATTGTACAAGAATGTGCATATACACACACATATACTCACAGTATACACTTTCATACTTAAATACAATTATACATATATACTTGGGACTCTATATACGCTATCATTCTCACTCGTAATACACTAATAAACCCTAATCGGGACACGGAACGTAATATGGCATCGATTAGCGAAACGGACGTAATATGGTGTGAGGATGGTGGATACGCCGCTGGTACTTCTTATATATAAGTGTTAATACCATATTACTAAGGTTTCGTAAAACGTGCCATGAGAAATTCGGTGTTTCACTGCTATTCTTTAATGCAAACTTCAACCACTCACCACTTATTTCTCGATTGTACCCATACCTACTACGAAATGCCCTATTATTCTAAAGTCTTCCTCTTGAATAAATTTCGGGACGGAATTTTCTAAAGTTGGGGAGACTGTAACGCCTCGTATTTCCACACATCAATACTTTTAGGAAATACGCACCGTTTCACTAAATTTATTTAGTTATCTATTTTTATTATTACCATTATTATTATTTATTTATTTATTTTTATTTATATAACGATAAGAAAATAATAATAATAAGTGAAATAATACGTTTTTTTAAAGTCGTGTTTGATAATGGATCTCATAAACGTTTCGGGCCACTCTAGAACGTGAAACTGAGTTGTGGGCTTAAGCCCAACCAACCAAACCCTAAACTAACTATACCCTAAAAACCTAATATATAAAAACATCACAACACACACACTCACATAGAGACAACAGCAGCCGCTCACACACACCCCTGCCCTCTCTCTGACATGAGGTCACCGGAGGGATTGCCGGCCGGTTCTCCGGAGAGTCATGCCACACCGCCATGGCACTCCTTCCCTTCCCCTTCGCTCACCCCTCACCTCCTTCTCCGGCCACAACCCACAACCACCTTGAAACCACCACAAACACCCCCTAAACCCCTCAAATAACCGGCCAGACACCATCCACTATTGGTGGTGCATGGTTGTTCAGAGAGGAGAGAGAGAAGAGCGACGGCGGCACAACAGTGGCCACGCAAGCGACGGCGACGGGAACGTTTCAGACGACGGCGACAGTGAAGAGGTGGTTGCCTCGAGCCTCGGTTCGATTCTGGTTCCGGTTCGAGATGGTTTTCAGGATGCGAGACTGGTTCGGTTCAGGTTGCCATGTTGTAATTGAAAAAAACTTTTATACTTATACTTATTTTTAAACTTGTATTCTCGCCAATACTTTTATATTGATCTACGCTTTTAATACATGTTGCAGGAATTATGAGGATGCAAGGAATCTAATAGGATTGCCTAGAAGCACATTTAAACTTTAAATACTTATTGTATCGCATCTCATTTCAAACATGTTGTAATTTGTTTCGAAACCTTGTAATAACTGTTAATTACTGAAATGAAATTGTATTTCTTTTATATGTGTCGTGAAATAACTTGTATTATCTGATTTAAGCAATGGAAAATCAAAATATAAATACTTGTCACAATTAGCGTTATGAAGCCTCTAGCAATCTCGTTTTCGTCTCATCCCGATGTTTCTGCCATCGGTTGGGGTGTGATAATCACTAACTTTACTTTCTTATCACAAGCACATGAGTTCTTGCACGACTGACTTCAACAATGTTTTTATTTTGAAACAAATCCCATTTTTTCCTTTTACAGACACATGAAACCTCCAAGCTGTGGTTTTTGTTGAAGATGCCATTGAGTTCATTAAGAAGCAATGACTGCCGACTAATTGCAGGACTGTTTGTCGGGCTTCTGATACTCACACAAGGTGATCAACAATACATGTATGGAAATATTCGCTCGGAACATATACCAACTACTTTATCATGAGTCCATACATGCATTTAATTCAATCATATCAATACATCATTACAAATTATCACAAGCACCTGAATTCTTTCTCTTTGAACTTCCGATTCCAATACTCGCCGGCGTTCCAGTTCCTCCGCCAGTATCCCGTTCCGTATTTTCCCCTTTTCTAGTTCTCGAAGAATCTCGTCCCACATTCCCTTTCTTGAATAACAAAGTAAAGTTATTCTCCATGCTATTTTCGATGTAGAATCTGCTTCCTGAATCTGAATCTGAAAGTTAACTTTGACATAAGAGTTGAAATTAATTAAGTAGTTCCTTCTATAGAAAAATATATTCAGATTCTAGAGTTAGACTTATTATTATTCGGAATGTTTCGAATCATCACAGAAGTTGAATGTCCATCCGAATTAAGCGGGATAAATTCTCCAGCCGATAGTCAGCCAATCAGCCTTCCCTAAATAACGACCTACAACAACCCTCCTTGCCTTCAACAAACCCTTAACAAATGAAAGGTTTATCACATTTTCATATTGTTTAACCGAGGTTTTAACATGATATTTGTTTTCAGGGTATTCTATCTCTAGTGCACTTGCATTGAACATAATGACACCAAACTTCGAACACCCTTCGTATTTGAAACCTACTTTCGTGAGGTGGTATTCTTTCATGTTTCCTAGAATAATTTGAACAAGTCATCCTGCTTTGAGCATCTCTTAGTGCCTTTTCTCTTTAATCTATTAGAACAATCCTTGTTCTGACAATTTGTAATAATATGTCCAAACATGCTCTTAACACATACCGAGTACAAAGTTACTAGTTAATCTTAAATTGCTACAACCTTCCTTTCCTTCAATTTTCAGAACATTCTCCCTAACCGAACCAGCTCCTTTGTAAGAACTCTTGAATCCCAACGTTTCTCCTTACAATCAGTTGTGCAAGAAATTTATTCTCTCTTAGACTCTTAAAACCCACTAGCAGAATAACACAACATGTCCTTTTGTTTCTCATTAAGCAAAGCAGATGCTGCCTAAAAAACTAAAGGTTTTAAACTTTAAACCATTCACCTATCTTCACAAAGCAGCATTTGTGGTGATTCGATCATGTAACGATTTTGAAGAATTCATCAATCAATGAAATATTGTGTTTTATTTCCGAGTTTTGTATTTTTACCATGACAATTGCACACATATTCAATTCTTGCACGATTCCTAACTTTCATACAACTTTTGGAAGTGTAATCGCAAACTGTTACGCAAACGTAATCAGTTTAACGTGACGTACACTCCGGAACAATGAAACAAGCTAAACATAACCTCAATATCCTTTACATAACTTTGAAATAAGTTTTGAAGGGCTCGGTATGGCAAAAACAAGTTTATTCAAGCTCAAGGGCTATTGTGCAAATTCTGCGAAAGTACTTAATATGGAACACGTCCGTACATTCAAAAATTTTTGAAATCATTAAAATCTTATATTTTAGTGATGGGAATGCAAAAATATCATTTGTTACACAATTACGGTCGTTTTCGCGTTAATTAAAGCGTTCGTCGTAATTAAGCGGAAAAACACAACCGTACAACCGAACGAACCGACATCCATGACATTTTCGGGCATATTCAAGTTCCCTATGCTTTATCGTCCTTATAAAACCTTAAAATGAGGTTAACGGGTGTTAGAAGTGCCAAAACGCGTCAAAAACACGTTCAGGGGGCCATTCCTGCCATTTTTCGAAACCGTTGCCAAGGCCATAGGCTTACGGACCGTAAGCCCACACACCATATGATCCGTAAGACCTCACCAGCACAACAGCTTTGCTGTCAGCTCCTTGTTGCATAGGTTGCCCTCCAAGCTGGCGATTTTTCCAGCTTCAAGCCTCCTTTGGACATGTGTTACCACCCTCCTCAAATCATGACACCTCAAGAACACTTGGCATGATCCTAGAACCTCCATACTACTATAAATAGCAAGCCATCTTGGCCATTTTCTTTGCTCATTCTTTCTTCTTCTTCTTCTTGCTCTAAGTTGGAGTGCTACCACCTTGTGGAGGCTTACCATCTGAGCATTCCTCATCCTAGAATACAAGTGTTCTATCTAGTCTTGTTCTTTTATTTTGGCTATTTTGAGCCAAAAGTCAAACAGTTTGACTTTCGGTTCCGATCATTTTTGGTCAAAGTCAAAGTTCAATTGAACTTTGCAACGTGATCGTAATCACGAAGGTTATAATCCCTTGCGATTATACCTACTGATTACCACGTTTACTAGTCGAAGTGACGAGTCAAAATTTCGGTCAAAATGTGCATTATGTGCATTTTGCGACGGAACTATTTTCGGGTATCAAAACACTAAGGTTTGATACCAAAACATTTTTTAACTTAGTTAGACATGTTTTGACATGTCTAACTCGTCATTTTTAGTTTAGTGCTTATTTAAGGTCGTATGTCGAGCGGTCTTGACCACCACTTTGACTATCGAATCCGACCCGTTTGGTCGATTTTAGGATCCGACCAAACACATATTTGTGACCGTAGTTGTATAGGGAATAAACCTCTGAGGTTATAACTTATGGTCATGTCGTTTGGTTAGTGTTATGTTAAATCGCCTATTATGCCTTTATAAATTACCAAAATGCCCTTTTTGCGCATAAATCAATTTTAAGTATATGTAACCAACATTTTGACATATAAACTGATGTTGCAACTATATTAAACTTATTTTGGCATAAAAGACTTATCATAACACATATCTAACCATCCGAACACGTATTTACGTAAATGACCCGTTAAAGTAGTGTAAACTACCTTAACGAGTCATAACGGGTCAAAAGCACTTAGGATCATTTCCGAATCAGAATGTTAACTTTATTAAACCATTTCATATGAGTTCCAACACTAATTTGGTTTATAAGGCTTCATTCTATCCGAATCCTCCAATTAAACTCCCGACATTTACGTAGTTATTCGATTTTAGGACACGCTTGAATTCTCGTACTCTTGAGCTTGTTTGATCATTGATAACAAATGATATACTAGCAATCCCATGTGAGTACATAGTTCCCCTCTTTATGTTTTTGCAAATAATTTTGGGGTGATTCATATGTGCTAAACCGTTTTCAAGTTCTACAAACAAAAGACTATGGTTTATATAAAACATGACGATTTCAATAATGTGAACGAACTTGTTGGTGCGTTGTATCCATAACAAGAATGACATTCATTAACTTTGGCCAAGCCGACCAGTAGTAAATTATGGTACCATAGGACTGACAATCCCTTTACCAAAATTCCCGGTGTTTGTGGGGAAGTTTGGGGAGCGACCAAAACTGTATTTGTAACAAACCCTTTGGTGGTATGTTATATGATTAAGAGACCATTTGGAGGTCTCGAACGAGTCAACAAAGGTTTGAATGTATTCAACGAAACAACCAAAAGTTTTCACAATTAAAACAAGAACGATTGGGTTATAACAAGGACGATTGAAAGATTGGTATACGATAGGTGATTAGATAATGAGATGGGTGTAATATGATAAAAGTATGGTGGATACGCCGCTGGTACTTCCTAAATATAAGTGTTTTCATCAAATTACATATCGTGGCCTTATCTGAATCACTTGGACGAATGTTTTGAATGATGTCACGCAACGATTTTCACTTAAGGATATAAACCATACGAAGTTTTCTTTTAAATCGATTTACTACTCGGTTTTTACAAAAAGAAATGTTTTTGGTCAAGATTCATGGTTACGAAAGTTTCACAAACCTTAGACCAACTTGTTTTGGTTGGTTTACTATATTGCAATATCAAATACATTTGATACAAGTTTACAATAAACGATTCTAGCAGTCTGACGAGGTATTGTAATAACTATACAATGCCATAAATTTGACACACTCACAAAAACCTATGTACTCGCCGGCACTTTTATACTGACTCGTTTTCACATATGTTTCAGGAACCTAGATGTGATGATTCGGAAGCATGCTTCACATAGGAATGGACGGGCTTTAATGACTTAAAACAAGAAAGACAATTCAATTATGTTTTGTTTCCGTTTATTTCCCCAAGACAATGTAAACAATATTAATTCAATAATACTAAAACATTATGTACCATGGTTTTGAACCAATCTGTTAACGTGACTCCCCGACGTTTCCGCTACGGTTTGTTGTTTTTACGCAGTCAGGGTGTTACATATTGCGCTTAATCCGGATGAACATTCAACTTCTATGAAGATTCGAAACATTCCGAATAACTATACGCTGGAGGAATCGTTTGAATTGTGGATATGCATTTGTAAACCATCTCTTTGTGCTTTTGTCTTTAATCTATTAGAACGATCCTTGTTTTGTCACGTTCATGCGTTTAGTTCCCCACATCATTGCAAATTGTCAAAATACGAAATAGAAGAACAGTTAATAACGACATTATTAGTTTAACCGACAATTAGTTCTTGGAAGCCATTACATCAATCTGAATCTGAATGTTAAGAAGAAGCGTTGAGATTCAAGGGTTTAAATGATTGTATTCGCTCGTACCGGTAGTTGTAGTCAACATCAGTCGTTGAGTTAATCAGCCTGCCCCACATAGGGTGATAAAATCTGGAATTAGGTGGTAGTTAGTAGGTCCTCTGCCGCCTTGGTAGTTGTTACCATATCCATTATTCCATTGCTCGTATACAATTATATACCTACCAACTGCTTTATCTTGAGTCCATACATGTATTTAATTTAACCATATCAATACATCATTACAAACTATCAAAACAGGAAACAAACGAACAGTGAATCTTAATCTGCTTCCTGATGTGAAAGTTAACTTTGACATACCGACGTCTGCAATCTTTTTACTTTGAAACAAATCCAATTTTTTCCTTCACAAACACATGAAACCTCCAACCTGCTTCTGAAGTAGTTTGTAATGAAACTTCAAGCATTCTGAACCCCAAATGCAAACAACCCAAGAAAATCCGGATACTAAAAAACATAATCATACTCTTAGAACTCTCACAACCTACCGTCATCGATTTCGATTTAACACGGGTTATAATAAAACTTCAAGCATTCTGAATCCTAGCTGCAAACAACCCAACAAACTCGGTACATTGAAAAACTTCAGCAATCATACTCTCTGAACTCTCACAAAAACTTTATCAATCAAATACTTTATATGCATTTCATTATTTGACATGACTTCAACAAAAAAAAAGAATTTAAAAAAAACATATATACGGGCCGTATAATGTTATATGGGCCATATAATGTTATAGGGGCTATATACAATAAGGATGTGAAAGTAAGATATATGAAGTGTGAAAATAAAAGGGGCCACAAATAAAGAATAAGTGTATCAAAATGATCGACATCAAAGATTAGTTATTAAGAAAACATATATTTTAAAAGAAAAAAATGAGTAAACAGCCATTTTGGTTCTTGAGGTTTGAGCAGTTTTGCCACTTTAGTCCAAATCTCAAACCTTTTGTATCTGGGTTTCCGTGTTTCAGCTTTATTGCCATTTTGGTCCAAAAGTGATATTTGCCTTCTAAAATCCTGCTATTTTGTCATATTTCTCATTGGCAAAATGGTCATTTTAAACAGAGTTTGAGGTTTATTTATAATATAATATATATTAATGCTTAAAATGACCATTTTGCTCCTGAGGAATAGGACAAAATAGTAGGATTTTAGAAGACAAATATGACTTTTGGACCAAAATGACAATAAACCTAAAACTACAGGGACCGAGATACAAAAGTTTTGAGATTTGGACTAAAGTGACAAAACTACCCAAACCTCAAGGAACAAATTGACAATTTACTAAAAAAAAATACTGTAGACACTTTATGCATGGGACCAAACACTTTTTGAAACTACCCCACTACTAGCAATCATATGAATTGACTTTTCCACAACCGGTTTACGTACCTAACGGCCAAATGTTTTATTGTCTTTTGGACGTAGAAAAAACGAATTTCCCCAACTGCCTGCCTATTCACTTCAGGAAATGACTTAAGCCCTGACGTCATATGCTCACTCTCCCTAATCGTCCTCGGCTTGCATATAAGGCTGTGGGGTATGGGACGGGGGTTTGAGCGTGGGTTGGCGGGCAACGTCCAAGTTACCACCCCGGAGGGGCTTGGCTTTTGGCGTGGCCCGTTGGGCGGTAGTATGGCACCGGCGTTGGGCGGGGCTAGGCGGTTGACGTGACGGTTTTGATTGGCATGTTTTAAATAGCCGTTGGACTAGCCGTTGGAGAAAAAAAAACTAATTATAAATATCAAACTCTAATACTCAATTCCTCATCCATCTTACAATCTCCCATATATTAATTTCTTTTTCAACCCACCTCAAGAACAAAAAAAATGAATCCTTACAACCGTGTTTTCGACCCGAACAATCCGTGGGCATTTAACGAAACACCCACATCTAGCTCCTCATCCATTCGGCCAAGGCCTCCATTTACAATACAATCCCCTATACCGGAGATGGCCTGTTACGCTTCTTTTATAGGAAAATGTTTGTAAACTAACTTTCCTCGTACCGACGATAACATACCTACCCCGAATCAACAAAACCTAATTAACCTATCCCAAACCAAAACCGTTCCCGAAACCCAACCTCCTATTGAGGGTTCTTCTGGTTCCAAACCCAAGAAGAGAAGTCACAAGAAGAAAACAGAGGCCGAGAAAGCCTTAGAAACCGCAAAAAAAAGCAAAAAAAATGGACCGCTAAAGTGGAAGTTGCCTTGGGGAGGGCTTGGGTTCAAATATCGCAACATCCGGTTATAGTATTTTTTAAATATTTTAACACCTTATCTTTTACTAATGTTAATGTATTCAAAGTTAATATTTTTATAAAATAGGCAACTCTCAACATAGAAACCGATTGTGGGACGCTATCAATCCAAAATTCCACCAAGATATGGAAATGGAGTTGTATCGGGAAAATGATAGCTTGTCGAAGTGGACCGAGATAAGCGGGCAAACAACCAAGTTTAGTGGTTATTTGCATAAGGAACGGCAAAACCATAAAAGTGGTGAAACTGAAGCCGACTACATTACGAAGACATTGGTTTCATTCAAGTTGAATGTCGGGTCCGAATTCCAGTACTTGCATTGTTGGGACATTTGCAAGTACCATCCAAAATGGGCGAACATCCCCAGTGTTAGCGAAACTACCACTTCATCCAAAAGGGCTAGAACACCCTCGTCCCAAGCCCAATCAGATGCACGAGATCAAGAGTATGATCTCAATTTAGACGATTTGGATAAATCACCAAGTCGGCCAGAATTGGGAAGAGACGCTGCAAAAAGACGCGCTAAAAGTTCCAAATCAGGCACACCGTCGCCATCAGTTGGGAGTTCGGGCTCGCGTAGAGGAGTCTACAGCGACCAGTTGGAGGACATTGCATCCAAGTTGGATACATTTAACGTATACCAACAACAAAGAGCAGAAATACGTAAAAGCAAGGAAGCTAGGGACAACCTAAAACAACGACGTGGGGATATGAAATTTCTAGCCCAGCCCACCGATCACTTATCAGGAGAAGTGCTGGAACTAATGTTGGAAACAAAAGAGGAGATAAAGAAAAAATACTCTAAGAAGTAGAAAGTTTTTATTAATTTTAGTTTTTTTTTATTTCTATTGTATTTCCAAGTTTTTTAGTATTTTAAAAGTTTATGTTGAAAAAATATATAAATACATATATATATATATGGGTGGCCACGCCCCAAAGTCCTGTCCCACCGTACCGCCGTCCATGTTGGTCGCCCCGGAGCCCACCCAAACAACGTAGGGTACCCACGCCAGCCCACCATACCCTACAGTCTAAGAGACTAAATTCATTCCGAACACAAACATCTCATGTAAAGACACATGTTGACCTCAGAGCTTGTTTTCATCCCGTCTCCCGGTGCTGGCCACCTGCCCCCAACGGTGGAGCTCGCAAAACTTCTGCTCCACCGCGACCAACGACTTTCAGTCAGCATCATCGTCATGAACCTCCCCTTCGGAGAAAAACACAACACCGAAACTCAGCCGTGTGTTCCCCGTCTACGCTTCGTCGATATCCCCTGCGATGAATCCACCATGGCTCTCATCACACCCAGTACACTCCTATCTGCCTTTGCAGAACACCATAAGCCTCATGTTAGAGACATTGTCCGAGGCATCACCGAGTCTGCAGACTCGGCTCAACTTGCTGGGTTCGTTGTTGACATGTTTTGTATGGGCATGACCGAAGTTGCAAATGAGTTTGGAGTTCCAACTTATACTTATTTCACCTCGAGTGCAGCCACGCTTGGCCTGATGTTTTACCTTCAGGCCAAACGTGATGAGCATGACGTAACTGAGTTGAAAAACTCAGAATACGAGTACCGAGTTATGTCAACCCGGTGCCTGCTAAGGTCTTACCCGAAATAAGCGTTTGACAAGAAAGGTGGGGCGACAATGTTTCTCGACCTAGCGAAAAGGTTCCGCGAGTCAAATGCTATTATAGTGAATACATTTCAAGATCTTGAAGTCAAAGCGCTCGAGTACCTTTTAAGCAGTGGTAACGACATCCCAACTGTGTTTGTGGTCGGGCCGATATTGAACCTAGAGAGCAAGACCGGTAAAACCGACGAGATTATGACGTGGCTTAACGAGCAGCCGGAGTGCTCGGTGGTGTTCTTATGCTTCGGAAGCATGGGAAGCTTCAACGAGAAACAAGTGAAGGAGGTTGCGGTCGCCATTGAACGGAGTGGACAGAGGTTTCTGTGGTCACTACGTCGTCCAGCACCGAAAGAAAAGTTCGAGTTTCCTAAAGAATATGAGAACTTGGAAGAAGTTCTTCTAGAGGGATTCCTTGCCCGCACATCGAGTGTGGGGAAGGTGATTGGGTGGGCCCCACAGATAGCGGTGTTGGCCCACCAGTCAGTGGGTGGGTTCTTGTCGCACTGTGGATGGAACTCTACGTTGGAGAGTATATGGTGCGGGGTTCCGGTGGCAACCTGGCCACTATACGCAGAACAACAGCTGAATGCTTTTCATCTGGTGGTGGAACTGGGGTTGGCAGTGGAGATTAGGATGGATTACCGGACGGATACGAGAGCTGGTGGTGGCGGCAGCGGGATGATTGTTACGGCAGAGGAGATTAAAGATGGGATTAGGAAGCTGATGAGTGATGATGAGATGAGAAAGAAGGTGAAAGACATGAAAGAAAAGAGTAGGGCTGCAGTTCTTGAGGGTGGATCTTCTCATGCATCTATTGGAAAGTTCATCGATCTTGTAGTGAATGTAACGATTTAAAACCATTCTATGGCTTTTTTGTTTTTATTTTAGTCAGTTTTTCCCCATGAATATTTTTAATAAGATCATTTTATTCTAGTTTGTTTAGAGATTAATTTATTTATTTATAATATAATATTTTTAATAAGAATATCCTAGTCGTGTCTTAATTTTTGAACCAGTGGTAATGTTTTTTAATATATAAAATCAACAGTGATAAAAAAGGACAATTAGCAAATGGAAAATAGTCAAACGCTCAAAATTATATCTACTATAATAATTACAAACCCAACTCCATACCATTTCATTGAAAACTCATCTGCATACTATGAATTCACCAAAGAAATCAAGATTAATGAAAATAATGTAAAAAAAGATAATTTTGTTTTAAACTCATTTAGATCTGGTTTAAAAGGACATGAATAATAACAAAATAAGAAAAAATGAAGAAGATGTGGTGGGTAAAGAGGGTTTGATGTTATTGGATAAAGCTGATTAAAATCTTTGGTCACATCCGAGTATAAAATAAGGATGGTGTGAGTGGAGATGGTCTATCATTTGGTGATCGACCGTCATATAAGCGGTCACATCATTGGAGGCCATCACCTCACTCAAGTGATGAGTTTGAGGTATGGATAATAAACCTTCTATTTTTTTAATTAATATTAAACGTATATAAAAATAAAACTAAGTTAAATACTAAAATTCATAATATATAGCTTACATTAAATTAGAAAAATAGAGCCTAAACTTAAAAAATAAAAAATTACTTTGAGCTCATAATCGAATGGAATTTTACAACTACTTCCTTTCAAAAACTATCTTGAGTTTGGTTGTTACCTACATTTTATAAATGCAACAAATATTAGTAACAAATATATATATATATATATATATATATAAATAGGATTCGGTTCAAGAGAGAACCAATCCCAGTTGCGAGAACTATGAGAATTCCTATCATCCAATAGCATATTTACACATCACCCATAACCAAATTAAATCAAAAGGGTATTTTAGTTTTTTACTTCTCATGTCACATTTTTTCTCTCTATTCTATTTAAAAGTCAACATATCACATCTTTTCTCTCTCTTCTATTTAAAACCCAACATGTAACATCTTTCCTCTCTGTTTTATTTAAAATTCAACATAAGACATCTATTGAGTCGTGATTTTTGAGTGAGTTCGTTTGGTAAGATCCTCAAATTTCGTAAACCTGAAATCAGGTGTCGGGGTCGTAAAAATATGTTTGGCGTAAAAGAAAATTTTGTAAAAAAGTTTTTTTAAAAAAATTGTAAAAAAGTTTTTTTGTAAAATAAAATATTTTAGTTTGACGTAAAATATTTTTTTGTAAAAAAGTTTAAACCCGTAAAAAAATTATTTTTTTGTAAAAAAAAATTTGTTTTAAAGTTAAAATTACACGTACAAAAAGTTTAAACTCGCGCGTAAAAAAAGTTTAAAACCGGTGTATAAAAAAAATTTAAAACCGCGCGTAAAAAAAGTGTAAAAAAGTTTTAAACTGGCGCGTAAAAAAAGTTTTAAACTATTGCGTAAAATAAGTTTATAACCGCGGGTAAAAAAAGTTGAAAACCGCCGCGTAAAAAAGTTTAAAACCACGCGTAAAATTTTTTTGGAACCGCGCGTAAAAAACTTTAAAACCGGCGCGCACAGTGTTTTCTACCGGCACGTTAAAAAAGTTTAAAACTGCGCGTAAAGAAAGTTATAAACCGGCACGTAAAAAAAATTCAAAACTGCCAGTAACAAAAGTTTAAAACCGCGCGTAAAAAAAATTTAAAAACGACGCGTAAAAAAGTTTAAAATCGGGCGTAAAAGAAGTTTAAAACCGTGCGTAAAGAAAGTCTGAACCCGCGCGTAAAAATGTTTAAAACGGCGCGCAAAAAAGTTTGAACTCCTACGTAAAATAATTTTTTTACTGCATGATTTAAAACTAACATTAATTAAATCACATTAGTTAAAGTACAATGATTACAACTTTAATTACCAATCATTAAGGAGTTTAGTAAAAATACCAATTTACCCTTATCTTACTAAAAACAAAAACTCATTAATTAAAGCACAAAGATTATAACTACTATATTGTCTTTTAATCTCATCCATTAAAACACTTTTGATCAATGGCTTATATTGGTTCCTACGGTTCTCACAACTCAAGGTGGTTCTCATTTTACCCATCCCCTATATAAATATATATGTGTATATATATATATATATATATATATATATATATATATATATTGCTAATACTATTTACCATCTATTGGGCATTTTGACATAGCTACCAACGCCTTCGCCAATGTCTCCTCCTCGATCTTTGACCAACTTTATTGCTTCGGTATGACGCCTTGCTCAGCACGTTCACATACACGTTGCTTATTTTTTTCCATTTGAAAGTTTGGGGTTACGTTACATGCACGAATTCTTCAACCTCGTCTTCTACCGGCTGGGACGGTCCTACCGGTGGTGGTGGGGATTGTAGTGATGGTTGAAGTTGCATGTTAAACGGGTTTCGCATTAACATTTGCATTTGCATTTGTAGCGTTTGGTTCAATTAGGTGAAAGCATTGGGGGATTAATGGTAACCCGAAAAGGAAAACTGGGATGACGATGTTGACCTCAAGTGTGGGGGATGGGGACAAAAATTATAGATTTTTAAACCCTTCATTTAAACACTATACATTGGGGGAAAATGTTGAGCTTAAGTGTGGGGATAGGAGAAAAATTTCAAAAAATTTTCAAAATGTCCTCTTAAAGCATTCTAAAAAAAACACAATTAGCAAAAGTTAACAAAGGATTGCACGAACTGTCTGATCTTTTGTCATGGTTAAGTTTCAAATATTAGCATGATAGGTGTTCAACGAGATTTTTATAAGAAAAATTGTGGGTGGTTATTTGAGAATAATCTGCTTGAAAAGTTAGTTTATATGGCGCACATCACATATCATACCCTTTCCATGTGAGACATTGAGTCACTTACACCATATCACATATATATGTTCCTTTGTTGAGCGTGCCATTGTGATGCATATTGTAGAACTTGCAACTATTGATACATTTTAAGACCATAGACCAATTATGAGCACAAGAATGATTAAGCAATTAAGATACACCTTTTTGTGTTTACAATAATTTACATCAACCTTACCCGAAATCAATCCCGTAGTCGTCAACTTTGAGCCTACACCTTTCGTTCACCAACACGTGTAGTACCATTACTTAGTGTTTCTCCTGATTGAATGGAATTAAACAACCATAGATTGGTTATTTCAAACTAAGTTATCAACCCTTTCATAGAATCGTATGGTCAACGATTCAGTAGAGCTCGGTGACACATAGATTAGTTACATTTCTAGTAGAGCTTATAAGTTTATTCCTTGATAGGAATATTGTAGATGGCATGCTAGCGAGACACATTTTGAAAAAAAAACGACATTATGGAATTCTTATTAAGCTAGCTTTGCATTGGACATCAAGGTGAGTTCACAACTCTCACTTTTTATGATTTTACATTTTTAGAAATGTTTTCAAGGTTGGAAAGACATGCAAGTTTTTGCTAAAGTAGACAAAGTTTTGATTTTACTAAAACTATATGTTTCTAAACCATGATACGACGAATTCCAACAAATTCAAATGGTTTACAAAAAGGTTTACGCTAAACATACCGGTTTACAAAAGACATGCAAGCTTTACAAACGTACACAATATTTCGATAAACGAAAACATCAGATCTTTAAACCATGTCACAAACGAATTACTACTACACGAATGGTTTACAAATGGTTTATGCTAAACATACCGATTTATACAAAAACATATGCGTATCTTCCAAACATGCATGAGTTTCATGAGCAGTGATGGGATTTTGTTAATTATACGGGACTAGGTTGTCCTATATACAAACAAGGGGACGGGTAGGTCGTGCTTTTAAACTCAAACGGACTAGGCCCATTTTTACTTGTGTGAGGCACAAAGACTTCGTGAGTTCATGTTTCCCCCTTTTATTTAGACGTTTTTATGGTTTTAAACGCTCGAGGATGTATACATGTTATGAATTGTATAGCTGGGAGAAAATTGAAACCAACTAGATCATATGCGGATAGGTGTTTAAAATCAAAGGGGCCATTAATCAATAACAGTACCGAGGAACAACTGGATAGATCTATTGGGTGTGGACGAGCCTCACTCTGAATAAAACTTTGTCCGTTCAGAGTGCTTTTGTGTCTAAAACTAGTGTCTATGATACAGATAAATCGTCAAGGTTTGGTTGCCTCCTAGTTCGACATACAGATTAGTGTCCTAGCTACACACTAATGATCACACGGATTTCATTTTTGAGCTATACAGAAAGGAATTTATTATGTCTTTGTCGTATGTGGACATCGACGGTTATACAAGAACGAATTTATTATGTCTTTGTCGTATGTGGACATCGACGATTATACAGAAACAAATTTATTATGTCTTTGTCGTATGTGGACATCTACGGTTATACAGAAATGAATATATTATGTCTTTGTCGTATGTGGACATCGACGTTTATACAGAAACGAATTTATTTTGTCTTTTTCGTATGTGGACATCGACGGTTATACAAGTTTTACAAAAGCACACAAGGTTTTCAATTGACATGCCAAGAAAAGGGGTTTTATTACATTTCTCAGCAATATTTAAACCGATTACTAAAAAGATTTATTTTTAAATCTTTTCAAACAAACTATGAACTCGCCAACATTATGTTGATTTTTCCGCATGTTCTTTCTCAGGTTATATTTTTAAACTATGGCACGGTTGGAATAGGAGAACCCATTGGGATACGAGTACTTTGCGGGCGTTCACTTTCTAGAAGTCTTAGCCTTATTTACTTTCGCTGTGCAATGAAGATACCAGTCAATCACGCCCAACTCTGATGTAACTGATGTGTAATTTGGGGTGTGACAAAGCTTATGCGTGTATATGTGTTATAATCGGTTTGATTGCTCACTTAAAAATACTAGTGTATCTTTGCTAGTTAAGTGATAAACGTAGTGGAGAGAATATTTTGAGGGATTTGTATAGTATGCTAGCTTGCAATATTCGTTTAATCGTTGAAATACTGTTGATTGTGAAAACCGTGAATCGGGTATGACATTAGACCTTGACTTGAATCGTTGAGAATGGAACGCATGTCTTTTTTCTTACCCATGCGAAAGTGAAAAACAAATTTCCTTGAGGACAAGCAAAAGATAAGTGTGGAGATGTGATACGTGGTTGAGAGCCCGGTGTTATACATAGTTAAGTTCGTGTTTTTACGCGAATTTGAGTTCCGAATGATCTACTTTGATTTGGTTTGTGTTTTGAAGCTCTAACAGAGTTAAAGGAGTATTTAAGCTTTATGGGACATCAGGATGAGGTTAAGGCCAACCAGACGAGAAAAACGAACAAAACGGTCATGCCCATAGATAGAACGAAAGGCAGTAGATCATCATTCTACGTCGAGGACGTGGATTTATGACGTTGCCGATGCTGCTACAGAATTCAGTGCCATAATGTCACTTGTTTAACCTGTTGACCAAGGGGACGATTGAGTTATTATGTTGGGATGGCTGGTGTCACACCCTGAATTTCGGTTTAGCGAAAGTGTCGCGAGGTGTGGCTAGAGCGATATTCATAGCATTCAATCAAGTAAACGAACCATGTAAACATAACAAGTTTCCATCCATACGTTTATTCAACACTTATTTACAACCACAAGTTTGTTTGAAAAGTACCACACATTACAAAAACACAGTTTCAAAACATAGGTTCCAAAATACATAGTTTCAAACTTAACGACCATCAACCAAAACTACATTTTCCACAGCTTGTTTGTCTTTCCACGGTCACGTGTTTCCTCGAGCCGTTCACTAGTTTCCTGTAATACATGTTAGTTTTGAAAAACGTCAACAAAGGTTGAGTGAATTCATGTTATTAGTTTTATTGCCAAATGAATCTTCAAAACATTTACAATCGTAAATTTTGTTTGTATAGCTTAAAAATGAATCCGTGTGATCATTAGTGTTTTGCAAGGACACTAATTTGTATGCCGAACTAGGAGGCGACCAACCCTTGACGATTTATCAGTGTCATCGACACAAGTTTTAGACACAAAAGCACTCTGAACGGACAAAGTTTTATTCAGAGTGGGGCTCGTCCACACCCAATAGATCTATCCAATTGTTCCTCGGCTACTGTTATTGATTAATGGCCCATTTGATTTTAAGCACCTATTCGCATATGATCTAGTTGGTTCCATTTTCTCCCCGCTATAAAATTCACAACATGTATACATCCCCAAGCATTTAAAACCATAAAAACGTTTAAGTAAAAAGGGAAACATGAACTCCCTAGTTTGTGTTCCAAGCAAATCTCATTTCAATTCAATTTATTCGTTTGTTTCACAACCTAGAAGTGTTCTAATCTCATTAGACACTTAGGTTTATTTGTGTTTATCGTTCAAGTATCTCATCCTGAATCCATACTTGTATTTGTTTGTTTCATTTGTTTACATATATATATCTTCCATATATATATATACACACATATTCTTGTTGGTTTTATGTTTGAATGGGCCTAGCCCATACGTTAGTTGTGAACCCAAGTCATGGTTTCGGGTATATGGGCCTAGCCCAATTGACTTTGTATAAATGGGCCTAGCCCAATTGCTTTCATGTGTGTGGCCCAAACCTAATTTGTTTGGTTGGTGTGGGTCTAGCCCAATATCTTTAACTTGTGTGGGCCTAGCCCAAGTTGGTTTTTATATGTGGGCCTAGCCCAAGTTGGTTTATATGTGTGGGCCTAGCCCAATATCTTTAATTAGTGTGGGCCTAACCCAAGTTGGATTATATGTGTGGGCCTAGCCCAAGTTGGTTTATATGTGTACACCTAGCCCAATTTGCCTTAATTGAGTGGGCCTAGCCCAAATAGTTTTGTTCTTAGTGGATCAAGCCCAAATTGTTTTGTTAGAGTGGGCGTAGCCCAAGGTATTTAATATGTGTGGGCCTAGCCCAATATTGATTTATATAAAAGTGGGCCTAGCCCGAAGGTAGTCCATGAATGGGTGGGCTTAGCCCAAATGTATTCTTTTAAAAGTGGGCTTGGTCCATAATAACTTTACAAAAGTGGGCTTAGCCCAAAACAACTTGTATAAAGTGGGCTTGTTTACAAAGTGGGCTTGAGCCCAAATATAACTTAAAATTATCTTAGCCCAAATAATAAGTCCAAGTATTAAAATAGGCTTAGTCCATAGAAATAATAATAATACTTGTATTTATTTTTATAAAAATACATTTCACATTTTTCGTAACCACTCGTTTTCTTAGTGTGTGACACGGCTAATATTTTTGTAGTGACCATTTATTTGGTGTGGGATTGGTTTGATTTCGTCGTCCGATTTGTTTTGCGTTATATATGTATATATCTATTTTGTCCGAATTGTCCAAAGTGTCCGAATTTGTCCGTTTTGCTTGTGTATGTCCAAGGATGGACACTTATGTTTTTAACTTCCGATTATCAAATGTTAATATATAATATGGAGTTTTGTGTAACCATATATTTTTGTATTAAATCCTACTTGATCTATATACAAAATATATCATGATACTAAATGATCATTTAAAGTATATATTTTTCTAAATATATACTTTACTACTTTTTAGTTTAGTAAAATATGATCTTACTCATTCTTGTCAAAAATCTGTCTTAGTCTTGTTTATAAATTCCAAGTGTTCATGGTTGTCAAATCTCCCTTTTATCACTTTTAATACCATAACCGAATTTATAAAAATTTCGCCATAGTTTCCTTTGAAATATGGACGTTTCTCAAGTTTATAAAAACTTGTTTTTATATCATTTTCAACTTCAACATCATCATGTATCAATATCATCCAATATTTTCAACTAAAATGTCATGAACCAAGTTTATAGTCTAAACTTTTCTGAAATGGAAACTGTATTCGCGGGTTTTGTCAAAAATTAGTAAATCAAACTTATATTTAAAATTCCATATTTTAGATATCATCATATGTCGTAACAAATTTCTAGTAACATATTTCATGTTCATGATCTTTCCATATATGGAAACTTTGTTTACTCATTTTAATAAAAATTCAAGCTTTTGGGTTTTAAATAATCCTTTATGTTTCACAAGTTGCATGTAACCTTTTTAAGATCAAAACCCATGTTTATGATTTTTTGTTGGTGAAATTTGCTAAATCTAAACATGCATGTGTTTAGATCATACTCTTGTGTTCATAAAATGCAAGATTCAAGTTATTCTCATGACACTAAACCAAGTTCATCAAAAATCTTCTAAAAATAATGTGATCATATGTATGATTCTTGTTTTCTTATTATTTTTCAAGTGGGTTTATTGTGATGGATTCAAGATGAACATGAGTTTTAAGAAAATAAAAAATATTAAGAATGTAGAAGTGGGTTTATGATCCTTACAATTTTGCTAGAAAAATAAGATGAAGATGTGAAGAAAATAATAAGGTTCAAGAGCTCCAAGTGCCTCCAATGTGCTTCTAGTGTGCTTCCCAAGCTTCAACAAATTCTTGAATCCTCCATGAAAGCTTGAATGTATGAAGTTTATATTTCTGAAAATGGAAAATGCTGGTGTTTTGGGGTGGTGACCGAAATTTTTAGAGAGAGAAGGAGGGAGATGTAGAGTTTTTCTTGTAAGTTGGAATGAAAAGTAATGGAGTGTTGTAGTGGTTTTTAGTTGATTTGTTTTTGATCCTCTCATACTAATCCTCCATACAAAATGTCCAACACAACAAACTAGAAAATAGGTGGGGTCCCACCCCTTTTCCAAAACCGTGAGCATATGGAGGGGGGAAGGTTTATATATATATATATATATATGGTGTTAAGGCTTAACATTTTAAAGTAATGTCACAATAGGTCTAACTATCCCATAAAAATTATTAGTTCGTCGTTCGTTTGAAAAAGTTGGTTCAGATCCTGTACCGGGTTGAATACTGATATTGTGCATAACTTATATAACTTTATAAATAAAATTGATTTTGTACATGTTTTATTATCCGATTTATCACTCCAAAATTTTGGACTATAAATTTTATTATTTCTGACACAGTTCCGGTACCGGCTTGGTTGTTAGGCAGTTTATTGAACTCGTTGTGTAGTTTTTTGCAATAGGATTCGATTACGGATTTTGTGTCGTATTTAATACCCGTTATATTATTTATAATAAATAATATTTATTTCGGGTTTTTCAGACAGTTATTGTTTCGTTCTGCGAAATGTTGTACACTTCCGCAAGATTACTGTATTGTTCAGCGGACATGGACAATTCGTGATTTAAATTGAATTTCCTGAAAGTGTAAGGGACATATATGTTTTTAGACGTCGTTTTCATGAAATATCCATTCAGACATGTCTCATGCCTCGTTTTTGTCGTGTCAGACTATACCGCGACTAGTACTGACCAGTATTGTTTGTTCGCGTTCCTGCCGCTAGTTTAAGACATAGTTTCATTTGTTTTCAGTTGTGGCGGATTTGTTATCATACTAAGCTATGATTTTAGGTAATCCTAAATATTTAGGACTCATTCAAATAGATTCAAGTCAGAAACGCGTAAATGTATATTATAACAGTTGTTCAGATTGTACGGAATTACCAGATTTTTGCCGAGTGTCACATTCTCTCCCTGTTCAAGTAAATTTCATCCCGAAATTTAGGTCATGTCAACATCTGAAGAAACCTTATCGAACAGGTAAGGATAGTTTTTCTTGATTTCTTCTTCCCGTTCCCAAGTGTACTCGGGTCCGCGCTTAGATTTCCAATGGACCTTAATAGCTTTATACGACTTCTCCTTGTTTTCTGAACTTTCGAATCTAGAACCTCAACAGGTTCTTCAATGAAGTGGAGTTTTCGTCTATATGGATCTTGTACGATGGAATAATAAGCGATTCGTCAGAAAGACACTTCTTGAGATTTGACACATGAAAAGTATGGTGGACGTTAGTAAGGGTTTCAGGCAATTTCAATTTGTAGGCGACGGGTCCAATCTTTTCCAAGATTTCGTATGGTCCAATGTACCTCGGGCTTAGTTTTCATTGTTTCCTAAATCTCCCTACTCCTTTCCAAGGTGAGACCTTTAGCAACACTTTGTCTCCAAACTCAAAAGATAACGGTTTGCGGCGTTTATCCGCATAGCTTTTTTGTCTGTCTCGAGCCGCCTTAATACGGTCTCGGATTTTAAATATTTTGTCCGTAGTTTCTTCAACCAGTTCTGGACCTATTGAGTGTTTGTCGCCTAACTCCGCCCAACATAGCGGAGATCGACACTTTCGCCCGTATAACGCTTCGAATGGAGCTGCTTGAATGCTTGTGTGATAACTGTTATTGGATGAGAACTCCACTAAAGGCAAGTGAGTATCCCAATTTCCGCCAAAATCCATCACACAAGCACACAGCATGTCCTTTGGGGTTTGAATTGTGCATTCGACTTGACCATCTGTCTAAGGATGAAAGGCTGTACTTAGATCTAATCGAGATCCAAAAGCCTTTTGGAATGATTGCCAGATTCTTGACACGAATCGACCGTCTCTGTCTGAAATTATTGAAATAGGCACTCCATGCCTTGCCACAATCTCCTTGAGATATAGTTAAGCTAACTTCTCGGTTTTATCCTTCACGCGTATCGGCAAGAAGTGAGCTGATTTAGTTAATCGGTCGAAAATTACGCAAATCATATCGTGACCACGTGAGGTCCTGGGTAATTTTATTACGAAGTCCATGGTGATATGTTCCCATTTCCACATGGGAATTTCAAGTAGTTGTAACAATCCTGATGACTTTTGGTATTCAGCCTTGATCTTTGCACACGTTAGACAATTTCCAACATAAGTTGCAACATCTCCCTTGAGATTAGGCCACCAATAAAATTCCTTAAGATCGCTATACATCTTATCTGCCCCGAGATGTATTGAATATCTAGACTTATGGGCTTCGTCTAGAATAATGTTTCGCAATCCGCCAAAAAGAGGAACCCAAATTCTACTTGCAAAATACAAAGCTCCATTCTCTTTTGGCTCTAGATGCTTCACCATTCCTCGAAACATTTCAGCTCCAACGTTTTCTTCCTTCAGTGCCTCTTGTTGAGCGTCACGGATTTGAGAGGTAAGGTATGATGATCCCTAAAGATCGGACACGTAAGGGCTTCACTCGTTCTTTTTTACTTAGAGCATCCGCGACAACGTTCGCTTTGCCCGGATGATACTTGATTTCACAATCATAGTCGTTCAATAATTCAAGCCAACGCCTTTGGCGCATATTTAACTCCTTCTGGTTAAATATATGTTGAAGACGCGTGTGATCAATGAAGATTGTGCACTTAGTGCTGTACAAGTAATGACAACAGATTTTTAATGCGAATACCGCAACACCTAACTCTAGGTTATGTGTGGTATAGTTCTTTTCGTGGACCTCCAACTGGCGTGATGCATATGCAATAACCTTCTCTCGTTGCATCAACATACATCCTAAACCCTGGTGTGACGCATCACAATAGACTACAAAGTCTTTGGTGCCTTCTGGAAGTGATAAGATTGGAGCATCGCAAAGCTTGTCTTTAAGTAACTGGAAAGCCGTTTTTGGTTTCTCTCCCCAATCAAACTTCTTATCTTTCTGAGTAAGGGAGGTTAAGGATTCAGCGATTTTTGAAAAGTTTTCAATGAACCTCTGGTAGTAGCCTGCCAATCACAAAATTGACGTACTTCAGTGGGGGGGTTTAGGTGCATTCCAGTTCTTTATGGCTTCAATTTTTGATGGGTCGACATGTATGCCCTTCTCATTAACAACATGTTCGAGGAACTGAACTTCACGAAGCCAAAATTCGCACTCGGAAAAATTTGCGTACAGTTTCTCCTTATTCAAAAGCTCAAGAATGGTTCTAAGGTGTTGTTCGTGCTTGTTTCGTGAGTATATCCGTATGTCATCGATGAATACTATCACGAACTTATCGAGGTAGGGTTTGCACACTCGGTTCATCAAATCCATGGAACACTGCGAGTGCATTAGTTAAACCAAACGGCATGACAAGGAACTCGTAATGACCGTAACGAGTTCGGAATGCCGTCTTTGGGATGCTTTCCTCTTGAACTCTAATTTGATGGTATCCGGATCTTAAATCTATTTTTGAATAAAAACTAGATCCTTGAAGTTGGTCGAACAAATCATCGATCCTGGGTAGTGGATACCTGTTTTTGACTGTGAGTTTGTTTAGTTCTCGGTAGTCTATGCACATCCTAAGACTACCATCTTTTTTCTTAACGAACAGAACAGGAGCTCCCCATGGTGAGAAGCTATAGGTCCCCTTAATGCAATGGATCTTCACAGAATTGTCTATCTAACCTAGAGTGCGGAATCCTCTATATCAGATTATCACAGAAAAAAGTAGAAACAGAATATCAATTAAACCGGTATTCTATTAATTATCCAACTTGTAGTTTACAATCAACTCAATACCTAACACAACCTCACAGCCTATCTCTATGATCTTGCACCTCACGCAATTTCGAATTCCTCTCTCTAGAATTCTCCTAGCATTTGAAACCCTAATCACAAAACATGTTTATATACCACATGTCTGTGAACTGGGCTTCCTACTGGGCTAGGCCATTCTCCAAGCCCATTACAACAATAAACTCACTTACCAATAAGCAAAGCCCAATACAAAATATCCAAAGACTAAATACTTAAACTATTAAGCTGTTGTCACCAAATATGCACCAACAGACTGCCCTTGACAATAGCTTCATAGTGTAACATTGTCTTCAAACATCTTGTGCTCTTTTGGTCTTTGGATAGCTTCAGCTACACACAAATTCTAACATCAACATACTCCCCCTTAGCTGATGCTTCCAATCTCCAAAAATTCCATTCGTTGTAGATCAGTGAACTAGCATTCTTTGGTTAAGCAAGTAAGCTCCAATCTTCCCATATCTCTCTGCAATTTTGTAGAAGGATCCTACCATGCATCTTCACACATTTATGCACTTCATTCTCAATTTGCACTTCACTTGTGTTCTGCACTTCATTTTGATAACTGCGTCAATCTGTTTAGAAGCACAAGCAAGTATCTCGAAAAAACCATTAGCCTTTTTGACATTCAAGATAAATCAATATTTTATCAAGATATGCAAAAACAACAAACTGTCAGTTCAACATGGAAGTCTTTTAAAAATTTTTTTTTTGGTATTTTTGATTTTTTAAGACAATTAAAAAAACTAAAAATATTCACAGTTTCATCTTTTTGTGAGAATCATGTGCAAGAAGATCATATCAGCCAAATCAAACTATTTCACACAAGCAGTTAATTTTCTATTTTGATTTTCGTGAATAACAGTTCAAGACGATTACCAGTATGTTTGTCCACTTAAACAAAACACATGAATATTTCAAGTACCTTTACCCAGTGATATGTTAAGGTAGTTTTATACTGATGTATTAGTGTGTCCCACTTCATGACATATCCCCACGATCAAGGTATGCACAAAGATTCATCGTACTAGGTGAGTATACCGAAATTCGTCCTTTCTGTTTTAGAACGTCAGATAATTGGTGATCAGGTTAGTACTTTCGTACAATAAAGAAACCAATATCCAACGAGGGTTAAGACAAATACCACAGATTTTGGTACGATTTATGCATTTTTCACATCTGAATGACTTTCTAGGTGAGCTTCTTCAATTTCTGGGATTTGCCATTTTTAGCTCTTTTAAGATATCCTGGTTGTGCCTAGGTCAGCATATATCTGGATGCAGCAGAAGGACAACCCTGATACCCCAGATGAAATAACAATATAAAGACCAAAAACTTCAGATTTTGGCAATCTATCAACGCAAGATTTAAGGTTATAAAACCATACGTCACTGATATGTTACTCACTCATACTCAATTCTTTATGTGTATATCGCCATGGTAAGTTGATTATTTCATGTTTTTTGCCTACTGGTAAACCATATGATGAAGCTGCTATCACACTTACGCAATTTAATTTCAATTTCAGTGTGACAATCTAACTTGCTGATGTACTATCATTTCTTCTTTTTCACACCATGAAATCTCTTTTTTCAATTTTTTTATTTTTTTATGTTTTTGGATTTTTAAAATTTTTAACTTACTCCCCCTAAACTCACGCACTAACTAAACTCTTTTTGTCTTAGGGAAATTTCTCCCCCTAATTTTTTGTTTTTATGGAATAAGTTTCAAAAACAGAAATTTAAAACACAAACAGACTCCCACTTCAACCTGACAAAAAGGTTTTCAATTTTAAAATTTTGAAAACTCATTATCAATCACATAAGTAAATAATTCGTTACCCATTTGTAACCTACTATTCACCTCAGAAGCTTTACAGGAATAACCACTGTCGATCACATCAACAGTCCTTCTTGGCCTCCTGCACTCACTCAACAACTCAGTTAGACTTGAGAACTCAAACCCTCCCGGTTTTGGGTTGACCATGAATATCCACATAATCTAATACTGTCCAATATCCATCACACCCTACTGGTGTCCTTGATGTATTCCTAGTCGTTGAATAAGATCTTTAATTTTCACTAGATCGTTGGTCCTGAGAGTTCCAATAAACTCTCTGATTTACGGCCGACCTTTGAAAATTATTATCTCGAAACCTTTTTCTCACATCACTATGACCTGAAGTTTGGAAAAAATTTGGATTCTGTTGAATATTTGAGTTACAAAAACTCCTATATCCATTTCTTCTTTGAAAATTTCGATTACCAAAAGCCTGGTATTGATTTTGATATCCAAAATTTTTACTTTGAAACCGATTCGATTTACCATTAGCATAACTCAACCGCGGAGAAATGTTTCTTGCTCTATCAAATCTTCCTGATGTTGAAGGTTTAGATTGAAATCTCGATTGATTATTTTGACGATGTGGTTGCACATTATTATTTAAACCAACCTGATTCCCATCCTTAACCTCAATCTCAACCTCAACATCCACGTTCTTACCCTTCTTAAAGGACAACAACTCGCCACATGCCCTTTATTGTGACATTTAAAACAAGATTTTTTCTTATAATTTCTCTTTTTGTTAAATCCCTTTTTAAATGTTTTGTTCCTTTCATCTCCAGTATCCTCATCCAATTTATGAGGTGTACGGTTAGACCCAACAGATTCTTTCAAAGAAGCTGGACTATTAGGCAAGTCCACAATTATCGGATCCACTACAGCTTGTGCAGTGGGCACAAAATCAGTTAGCTCATTCTCATTTGGCAAAAAGGACTAATCTTGCTCCGTGGAAGGTGAAGCTTTACTAAAGCCCACTCCCGTTCTATCATTACTCTTTTTCAAACTTTTCTGAATTTGAGTCCTCACTAATGAAGATTTCCAAATTGTCTAATTTTCCTTGAAGTTCAACAATTTTGGCTTGTGCAACAGCCAATTCTATGCACTTTTCAGCAACTTCATTAGTTTTCTCCTTAACAGTTTCACGAGCCAAATCAATGACCTGTAATAGTTCATTGACTTTGCTTGTTAAACTGCTAATTTCTTGTTCATTTGGTTTTATTTTATTTAGACAGTTCGTCCCACCTTTTATCAAAAGAACATTTGACTCTTTCGATTTTTCTAATTCAGCTAACAGAATTTTGTTTTACTCTGATAGTCTGTCAACTTTACCTTGTAGTTCAGTGCAATTATGACAATTATGACTTACAGATTCTTATTTTACCTTTACCTCTGCTGTAAGACCATTCACGTCATCCATGCACTTTAAAATTTCTGTGTCCTTCTTCTCTTCTACCACAGCGCATGCTCCTCCAATCTTCACAGCAGCAATCTCAGTTTCACATGCTTGACCACATGTACTCTGTCTTGAAGAACTCTGATAACGTTTCTCTAAAGCTTCCCACAGCTCTCTAGAAGACTCATACCTATTAAACATATGTTTTGTTGCAAATGGCAAGGACATCTTTATCGCTGTTAAAGCTTTCTTCTCAGCATCATACATACGTTTCTCAGATTCTTGCATCTTCTCATAAGAAGTCACCCTAATTCTCCCATCAACTGTATATGTAGGAGCAATGTATCCATCAGTCATACAGCTCCACATTCTACTATCTTCACTTTGAACAAACATTTCAAACTCCTTCCAATCAGCAAATTGCTCAACATATATCAGTTTTGGCCAATTCTTGACAGCCCCACTCAGCTTATCCATTTTTGCCATCATGCAGCTGAAAAGTTTAAATGGATTTTGGTATACCTGTGTCAAAATCCAAATCTTACTTCTCTACTTGTCCTTGTCGAGTTTTTACCATAACTGTACCGTCAAAAACATTCAAAATTTTTCCGAAAACAATTTTTACCAAATTATACCGTTAGACTCGTCTTGAAATTACGAATCCAATGATATACAATGTCGAAAACCTATTTCGTGATTTTCAAGAGTTTTTTTAATTTCGGTTTAAACTGCGCAACCCGTTTGCGAAAATTCCTTGCGAATGATTTTCTATTCACGAAAACGTTAATTACACTAGACGCAAGCTAAAAATAATTCCACCCCACCTTTTTAATTACACTAGTTTTTAATTACTCTAGTTTTTAATTACACCACCTGTTAAATACACCAACAATTACACTAGCAAGCTAAATATGCTGGTTAATTACACTGGTTAGTCAAAAACTCTGAGTCCAATTATGCTGGTCTAAATACGTTGGTTTAAATATGCTGGAGTTAATTAAACTGAAAATTAATTACGCCGGTTAATTACGCTGGTTGATCAGCTCAGTATTACGATGACTAGCAAAGTCGCCGATCACCGTAATAATGTCACGAAGGACTATTATCACTGTCACCAAAGTCGCCTTTGGATTTAATTACACTGTTTAGTCAGAAACGCTGGTCCAGTTAATTATACCAGTTAGTCAATTACACTGGTCCAATTAATTACACCAGTTAGTCAATTACACTGGTCCAATTAATTACACCAGTTAGTCAATTACACTGCTCCAATTAATTACACTAGTTAGCCAATTTCGCAGGTAATTACGCTGGGTCACCAAAAACACTCGTTTTTCAGTGTATTTATCAAAACCAGTAACTTATCCACCAAGCTACTAAATACACCAGATCTGATCAAATCTTTTCAAACTTTGGAAATATTTTATCCTGATCTCTTAACACTTTCCTGCAAATCAAACAAGCAAATATTAGTAATTCTCAAGAAAAAACGAAGAACAGAATGAAGAACACGAAGAACAAATCTTCAAATCTTCAAGTTTTTCTTCCAAATCTTCAACTTTCAGCAACCAAAAATCACAAATATGCAGAAATAAATACGCAGGAATGCAAAATCAGCCTTTTTTCAAACCAAATCTAATACCAAAACCCTATAATTTTCGAAAATTTCAAGAACACCTTCAAAATTTCGAAAATTGTTCAAAATAACCTGAAAATCCACCTTTTCTGCAGCAACCAATTTTGAACCGAACCAAACAAGAGCCTAATGCTCTGATACCGAATGTAAGTTCCCTTAATGCAATGGATCTTCACAGAATTGTCTATCTAACCTAGAGTGCGGAATCCTCTAGATAAGATTATCAAAGAAAACAGTAGAAACAGAATATCAATTAAACCGGTATTCTATTGATTATCCAACTTGTATTTTACAATCAACTCAATACCTAACACAACCTCACAGCCTATCTCTATGATCTTGCACCTCACACAATTTCGAATTCTCTCTCTAGAATTCTCCTAGCATTTCAAACCCTAATCACAAAACATGTTTATATAACACATGTCTGTGAACTAGGCTTCCTACTGGGCTATGCCATTCTCCAAGCCCATTACAACAATAAACTCACTAACTAATAAGCAAAGCCCAATACAAAATATCCAAAGACTAAATACTTAAACTATTAAGCTGTTGTCACCGAATATGCACCAACAAAAGTTGGGTCGAATGAATCCCTTGTCCAACAACTCTTGAAGTTGCGTGGACAATTCTTGCATTTTCGAAGGAGCTAATCGATAAGGAGATTTTGTTAGAGGTGCAGCTCTCGGAATTAGGTCGATATGGAATTGAACTTGTCGTTGTGGGGGCACTCCCGGCAAGTCTTCTGGAAAGACTTCAGGGAATTCCTTCACAACCAGGATCTCTTCTAACTTTGGCTCCTTAGTTTTCTTATCAATGACGTGAGCCAAGAATGCTACATATCCTTTTCGTAAACACTTTTGGGCTTTCATACATGAAATAATGTATAGAGGTGTGTCGTTCTTCTCACCATGTATAATAAGTGTTTTGTTGTTAGGTAGGGGAATTCGAATGGTTTTGTCATAACACATGACTTCGGCTTGGTTTTTAGATAGCAAATCCATAGCATTGATTTGTTACCTGTCCAGTTAGGTAGTTTTGTCATAACACATGACTTCGGCTTGGTTTTTGGATAGCAAATCCATACCGACTACTATGTCAAAACTACCTAACTGGACAGGTAACAAATCAATGCTAAATTTTGTCCACCGAGTTCCAAAAAGTATCCTTTAATAACTTCACTAGATTCCATCGTCTTTCCATTCGCTAGTTCGATAGTAAATGGAACATCTAGTTTATTCGAATCTAGTACAACTTTAAATTCTAAAGATACGAAACTAAAATCTGCACCGGTATCAAAAAGAATAGATGCGTAATGATCATTACCAAGGAATGTACCGGTGATCACATTTGGATCCTGACGTGCCTCCTGGGCTCCAATCACAAAAGCCCGCCCTTGGGCCGTGTTTTCCTTGGGACAATTTCTCCTGAAATGGCCTAATTCACCACAATTAAAACATCCCCTATTCTTGCCTTGCCCATTTCCATTGTCATTCCTGTTTCCTCCATCTTTCTTGCCCTCATTTCAGTTCCCTCTATTGTTCTCCCAATAAATTTCCATACGGTGACCTATTTTCCCACATTTCTCACACTTGGGAGTTCGGCCTTTACCATGGTGATGATAACTACACTTATTGCACTTTGGTAGATTTCCTTTATATTTCTTACCACTCGTTTCAGTCGTGGGGGTTTTCTTATGTTTGTTATTTGATCTAGATCCATTCTTGAAATGCAAATACTTTCTTTTGTTGTTATCTGAAGGAGACTACACCGGTGTCTCCTTTTTCACTATACTTTTATTTGGTTTTCCCATCCTTACTACATCCTCGGTAAGGCTTAAGGTGAGTTTAACTACCTGAGAAAATTTTCAATATGGTTCCATCCATTCCACCACTTTTTGCAATGCGGTTTGCTTCATGTTGGACAATTTCTTTAGTGACTCGTTGGTTTAGTAGAGCATCGAGCTCAGCTCGTGTTGCAGGTAAAGGTTCTGGTTGGGCTTGACAAGCGTTCTTTAGTTTTAGTGCTGTAATCTCGATATAATTAAATCATATGGAAGACATTTGACATGTATTTTTAAATAAATATTGTCATTTGTGGGCAAAAATAAGAACACATCGTCACGCACTATGAGCATAAGGGTAACCTATATCATAATGATACTTATGCAATTTCGTCTGACCATTATCATCGCATCATTGCAGGAAAGTAAAATTAATTACAACAATGTGTCATTAAGAAAATAGCAACTTTTATATATACCAAGTCAACTAGCTACATTTATTTTTGTGAAGAAACAATAATAACCTCGGAGTTACATTACTTCAGTCGATACAAGTCATACAATAATATACAAAATAAGGTAAGGTATTTTCTTTACATTGTTCCTTACTTGATCTTCAAGTCTCCAAGTCTTCAATCGTCTTTTGTCTTCCACAAAAACGGGTATATTTCCCAAAAGATAGTAATTGAACATATCTACCATGGCTTGGGATGTGAAAGTGATGACATAGAAATTAGACCGCGAAGGTACATAATCTCCACCGTGAGACCAAAAATATGCCTAGTGGTGGCAACATAGTGGGTCTCAAGAATACTAACGCGCTCCTTAAATGATGGAAGCGCACTGTGGAGTGGAGAGTGTGGAGTCACTGATAGGGTGATGGTGGTAGAGATGTCGGCATTGGGGGTGGAATGCTTGTGAGGTGAAGGATCAGAAGGAATTTTTGCTTGAGTTGTCCATATGCCTAAACGGAACAACAATGCTTACAGTATGCATCCCATAATTCATGGACTTCAATCATCCAAAGTAGGAAATAAAAATTCTGCCACACTTACCTATGTGACGAATACATTGATATTTGCTTAAGCTCTACAAGTTCCAACAATATTATCATGATTTCCATAACTGTCGAACAAAATTTGGAAAAAAAGGTTACATCAAGGCTCGTGCCATACTACCCCTTTGAGAACAAACGGATGTCAAATGATGGAGTTTATCGTAGAATCTCCAATGAATAAGATAAGGTGTCTTAGGCATCGTGAGATTAACTCAAATGTTGTAATTCTAAAGTGTTTAAGGAAAACCCTTCTTGGATGGTTATCCTAATTTGTTTCCTTAGATGGTATCAACTGACTTGTGATACAGATCAGATGCTAGGCACGAAATCAATACATGTCGTTTCAATGTATTGTAGGGAGTTATAGTAATCACCTTAGTTAGCGTTCTAAGGATGGAAAAGAAATGGAATACTGAGTAATGATTTACGAATTTCAAGTTGATAGTGTTCATTAGTTTGACCATATGCTATCAATATCGGTGACACCGATATATCGGTTATCGGCTCTAAGACATAATCTTGGTTTCATATCTCGGCTGGTATCTCGGTCACCGAGAATATCGCCGATAAATACCGCTATATCGCCGATATTCTGAAAAAGTCATCTCGGTCATCTCGCCGATTATCTCGTTAGGCCATTTTTTGTATATTTTCTTGTAAAATCAGTAAAAAAAACAAACTTTTTGGGCATTTTCTCTAAAAGCTGACAAAAATACCCCAAGTGCGTGTAAAAACGGGCCTCACGGTGACGGAGCTGCTGCATTCGTGTCCGCAGGACGTGCGGCCCGCACGAGTTCAACCTAATTCCAGAAAGGAGGCTCAGCTTTTGCACCCCCTGCGCGTGGGTAGTAGTTGTGGTAAAACATGTCATAAAGCTACAATGGAGTAGTAAAGGCTTTGCCTTATAAACAACCACTCACTTTGTTCCCACACCAATGTGGGACAAAGTATTTACCACCTTTTGAGACTTTCCATCTCACACCCAAAACTTCCAACATACAAGTTCTAAACTTTTGCTACTAATATTATATAGGTTCTAGACTTCTAGTATATGTAGGCTCTAGATATGAATATATATGCATGATATTATGAATTACCGATATCTCACCGCGATAAATGATATCTGAGATATTGGTCCTTGACCGATAACCGATATTTTTCCGCATTAACTACTTAGGTTTGAACTGCAGAGTCCACCAGGATTCCCATCCACTGCAAGTTATTATTACGTGGGCCCCCGTAATAATAAATTGCCTTGCATGGTCACCCTAGCGTTTCCTCATCCAAACAAACAATCAGTCAGAGAGGGGGGAACACGAGTGTCTATTTACCTTCAACATAGAAGGGACCTTCATGATGGTCTAGTTAATGGATGAGAAATCGAGTGATCAGTGAGATGTGCAATATCTCCTGATGAATACTGAGATGGTACAAATTCAGAAATGTGATTAATAATGAATGCATCTGATAGAATGGGATCAATATGAGTAGGTAGACATCTGTGAGTAGTGGTAGGACAATATCAGATGAGAGTACAGGAGATGGTGTCTCCGGAGTAGAAGTAGCAGAGGATGAAATATCAGTTATAACTGTAATCTTTGGTGGAACTCCCTCCAAAATAGCTATATCAAAATCTTCCCCAATGCCAAAGTCATCAACGAGGTGGTCAGCATGAACAATAGGAATAATATCATCATCATTATCAAGGTCGATGGCGGAAGGAAAGGTATCACCGTCAGCATCATGATTAATGGCAAAATGATCTACTGCATTAAGTGGTATGGGAGTGATTTCCAAAACATGCTCACCATCGGGGTGGCCGTATATGATCATATTGTGAGGGTACTTGCGGAATGGCTAACACGTCGTCCTCTACAGGAATATCTGTGTGAATAGGCTCAGGAAAGGCAAAAGGGCTGGAAATCAGTGTTCATCAATTCATTGTCCGAAATATCATCATCGGAGATGATGATGATAGGTGGAACGTGGTCTTCTAGTGATATCAAATCAGTGTCTGAAGTAAATCCCATAGAATCGGTGTTGGAACTGGTATCGGAAGACATGGTCCGGGCAAAATAATAGTACAACTTATCCACGTGAACAACTTATAATAAATTTTGGGCAACTGTGTTTTGGTTTCATTGTAAGTTATATCACATATCATTTTTATCCAACTTACTGTTATCATGTCTAATCCTCAAAGACCGATTCGTATAACGTCCTAGCATTACCGTTTTGGATTGTTGTTTAGTACTAGTGGACCTTCGTAACCGTGCCGTGGAATGTTCTTGTTACAATATCGCAAAAGACTCATGACTTTTATTAAAAGACCAATTTTGAAATTGTAGACTAGACTCCAAAAGAATCTTAGTTCACTACAATTGATGCTCTGATACCGGTTTGTCACACCCCGAATTTCGGTTTAGCATAAGCGTTGCAAGGTGTGGCCAGAGCGATATTCATAACATTCAATCAAGTAAACGAACCATGTAAAACATAACAAGTTTCCATCCATACGTTTATTCAACACTTATTTACAACCACAAGTTTGTTTGAAAAGTACCACACATTACAACACAGTTTCAAAACACAGGTTCCAAAATACATAGTTTCAAACTTAACAACCATCAACCAAAACAACATTTTCCACAGCTTGTTTGTCATTCCACGGTCACGTGTTTCCTCGAGCCGTTCACTAGTTTCCTGTAATACATGTTAGTTTTGAAAAATGTCAACAAAGGTTGAGTGAATTCATGTTATTAGTTTTATTGCCAAATGAATCTTCAAAACATTTACAATCGTAAATTTTGTTTGTATAGCTTAAAAATGAATTTCGTGTAATCATTAGTGTTTTGCAAGGACACTAATATGTATGCCGCACTAGGAGGCGACTAACCCTTGATGATTTATCAGTGTCATCGACACAAGTTTTAGACATAAAAGCACTCTGAATGGACAAAGTTTTATTCAGAGTGGGGCTCGTCCATACCCAATAGATCTATCCAATTGTTCCTCGGTTACTGTTATTGATTAATGGCCCCTTTGATTTTAAACACCTATTCATATATGATCTAGTTGGTTTCATTTTCTCCCCGCTATAAAATTCACAACATGTATACATCCCCGAGCGTTTAAAACCATAAAAAGGTTTAAGTAAAAGGGGAAAACATGAATTTACTAGTTTGCGTTCCAAGCAAAACTCGTTTCAATTCGATTTCTTCGTTTGTTTCACAACCTCAAGTGTTCTAATCTCATTAGACACTTAGGTTTATTTGCGTTTATCGTTCAAGTCTCTCATCTGATCCTACTTTATTTTTGTTTAGTTTGTTTACATATATATATCTTCCATTATGATATATACATATTCTTGTTGTTTTATGTTTGAATGGGCCTAGCCCATACGTTAGTTGTGAATCCAAGTCATGGTTTAGGGTATATGGGCCTAGCCCAATATCTTTAATTAGTGTGGGCCTATCCTAAGTTGGATTATATTTGTGGGCCTAGCCCAAGTTGGTTCATATGTGTGGGCCTAGCCCAATATCTTTAATTAGTGTGGGCCTAGCCCAAGTTGGATTCTATGTGTGGGCCTAGCCCAAGTTGGTTTATATGTGTGGGCCTAGCCAAATATCTTAAACTTGTGTGGGCCTAGCCAATTTGCCTTAATTGTGTGGGACTAGCCCAAATAGTTTTGTTCTTAGTGGATCAAGCCCAAATTGTTTTGTAAGAGTGGGCCTAGTTCAAGTTATTTAATATGTATGGGCCTAGCCCAATGTTGATTTATATAAAAGTTGGCCTAGCCCAAAGGTTGTCCATGAAAGGGTGGGCTTAGCCCAAATGTATTCTTTTATAAAAGTGGGCCTGGTCCATGATAACTTTACAAAAGTGGGCTTAGCCCAAAACAACTTGTATAAAGTGGGCTTGTTTATAAAAGTGGCTTTGATCCCAAATTTAACTTAAAATTATCTTAGCCTAAATAATAAGTCCAAGTATTAAAATAGGCTTACTCCATAGAAATAATAATAATACTTGTATTTATTTTTATAAAAATCTAGTTTTTATAAAAATACATTTCACATTTTTCGTAACCACTCGTTTTCTTAGTGTGTGACACGGCTAATATTTTTGTAGTTACCATTTATTTGGTGTCGATTTGGTTTGATTTCGTCGTCCGATTTGTTTTGTGCTATATATGTATATATCTATTTTGTCCGAATTGTCCAAAGTGTCCGAAGTTGACCGTTTTGCTTGTGTATGTCCAAGGATGGACACTTTATGTTTTTAACTTCCGCTTGTCAAAGGTTAATATATAATGTGGAGTTTTGTGCAACCGTATATTTTTGTATTAAATCCTACTTGATCTATATACAAAATATATCACAAAATATGTCATGATACTTGATAATCATTTAAAGTATATATTTTTCTAAATATAACTTTACTACTCATTCTTGTCCTAAAATCCATTTTAGTCTTGTTTATAAATTTCAAGTGTTCATGGTTGTCAAATCTCCCTTTTATCACATTTAATACCACAACCGAATTTATAAAAATTTCGTTTGCACTATGGACGTTTCCCAAGTTTATAAAAACTTGTTTTTATATCATTTTCAACTTCAACATCATCAAGTATCAATATCATCCAATATTTCCAACAAAAATGTCATGAACCAAGTTTATAGTCTAAACTTTCCTGAAATGGAAATTTTATTCGCTGGTTTTGTCAAAATTAGTAAATCACACTTATATTAGAAATTCCATATTTTAGATATCATCACATGTGATTTTAAAGGTGAACATGTGCTTAAAAACTTTCTAGTAACAAATTTTATGTTCATGATCTTTCTATATATGGAAACTTTATTTACTCATTTTAATAAAAATTCAAGTTTTTGGGTTTTAAATAATCCTTCATGTTTCACAAGTTGCATTTAACCGTTTTAAGATCAAAACCCATGTTCATGACGTTTTGTTGGTGAATCTTGCTAAATTTATACATGCATGTGTTTAGATAATACTCTTGTGTTCATAAAATGCATGATTCAAGTTTATACTTATGACACTAAACCAAGTTCATCAAAAATCTTCTAAAAATGATGTGATCATATTGATTTTCTTGTTTTCTTATTATTTTTCAAGTGGGTGTATTGTGATGGATTCAAGATGAACTTAAGTTTTAAGAAAATCAAAACTATTAAGAATGTAGAAGTGGGTTTATGATCCTTACAATTTGGCTAGAAAAATAAGATGAAAATGTGAAGAAAATAATAAGGTTTAAGAGTTCCAAGTGCCTCCAATGTGCTTCTCAAGCTTCAACAAGTTCTTGAATCCTCTATAAAAGCTTGAATGTATGAAGTTTATATTTTTGAAAATGGAAAATGGTGGTGTTTTGGGTGGTGGCCGAAATTTTTAGAGAGAGAAGGAGGGAGATGTAGAGTTTTTCTCGTAAGTTGGAATGAAAAGTAATGCAGTGTTGTAGTGGTTTTTAGTTGATTTGTTTTTGATCCTCTCACACTAATCCTCCATACAAAATGTCCAACACAACAACTAGAAAATAGGTGGGGTCCCACCCTTTTTCCAAAACCATGAGCATATGGAGGGGGAGGGTTTATATATATATATATATATATATATATATATATATATATATATAAAACCTTGTAATATATATAAACTTGGTGACTTGGTTATTTTATAAAAAATTCTCTATAAGGTCTTAAGGCTTAACATTTTAAAGTAATGTGACAATAGGTCCAACTAACCCATAAAAATTATCAGTTCGTCGTTCGGTTGAAAAAATTGGTTAAGATCCTGTACCGGGTTGAATACTAGTATTGTGCATAACTTATATAACTTTATAAATAATATTGATTTTGCGCATGTTTTATTATCCGATTTATCAATCCAAAATTTTGGACTATAAATTTTATTATTTCCGACATAGTTTCGGTACCGGCTTGGTTGTCAGGCAGTTTACTGAACTCGTTGTGTAGCTTTTTGCAATAGGATTCGAATACGGATTTTGTGTCGTTTTTAATACCCGTTATATTATGTATAATAAATAATATTTATTTTTGTGTTTTTTGGACAGCTACTATTTCGTTCTACGAAATGCTGTACACTTCTGCAGGATTACTGTATTGTTCAGCGGACATGGACAATTCGTGATTTAAATAGAATTTCCTAAAAGTGTAATGCACATATATGTTTTTAGACGGCGTTTTCATGAAATAACCATTCAGACATGTCTCATGTCTCGTTTTTGTCGTGTCAGACTGTACCGCGACCAGTACTAACCAGTATTGTTTGTTCGCGTTCCTGTCGCCAGTTTAAGACATAGTTTCATTTGTTTTTAGTTGTGGCGGATTTGTTATCATACTAAGCTATGATTTTAGGTAATCCTAAATATTTAGGACTCATTCAAATAGATTCAAGTCAGAAACGCGTAAATGTATATTATAACAGTTGTTCAGATTGTACGGAATTACCAAGATTTTTGCCGAGTGTCACAGCTGGAACAAAGGGTGACACAATTTGAAATGGAACAACATCGTACTCAAATAATCATCATCACCAATCACCATCGAATCATTCATAATAACAATCACCATCTTCGATCATCATCCTTCGGTGTTTTAGGAATAGATTATTGATTTTAACTTTTTATTATCATAATCATTAAGCCATCATTCAAAACATGAAGGATAATCAAGAACCTCAAGACTCAAGTTTAATGGCTCATTCTTCATTCGGTGTTCAAGTCTCGCGTACCATGAGCGACTAGTCTCGTAGGATTTCAACCCGGTGTAGCTTTTGTATGATTTCTAGGGTTTGACATTTGGTTTATGATTTTATTTGTGATTAATTGCGTTTGAACATTTGAAGTTTATATTAATTGTATTGTATTTGTGTTGAGTTCACGAATTGTCGAACAATCTAGCAACTATGACTTCGTGAAATGAATTCATAGAACTGTGCTTTGACATAGACTAGGGTTTACTTGTTCTTGGAAACAAAGTGCATTGTTGCCCATCTCTTTTGACGTTGATAGTTCGGCACCTGAGCGCCTTGTAACACTAAACCCGTTAATAACCAAGTGTGATTAAATTAAGTTTAAAACATGTAGGAACCCCAGGTCTTGCAATTTTGAACTGGGTGTGAACGTTGTTCCAAATCATTGTTTTCATCAAGTGTTTAAGTTTTCGTAATCATAATTAACAAACCATTTTCTTAGTTCATAGCAAATTGTCGGTTCAACCCGGTTACTTTTCTAACCAACAAAACAAACAAACCAACAATTATTAATTAGCAAGCTTCATAAATTCTTCATAACCAATAATCAACTGAATCCTGATACGAACCATAAACTCTTTGTGGTTCGACTCCGACTGCCACTTACTATTTGTTTGAGGTATTTACGACTTACAAATTTATCTTTTACCAGACCGCGACAATCCGATCAAGCCACCAACTAAGCTGGCTACCCCATGCACCTTGGAGTGGGTCTAGACCAGAAAATATTTTCTTCTTTAAAGGTCTATTCTTTACACCCTTACGTTATTCCATCCGCCATCAATCATGGGAAGCTATCCCTAATTAACATGATTCTCTTATGATAATTTGATACATATGCAACAATGGATGATGGACATGTGACTCAATCTGATTGTTAACAAGGAAGTGTAGGCTTCTAATATACAAATGTAAACTGTGCACCGTTTCTTCATGAGTGTGAGCAAGAGTGATAGTGAGCTACAATGTGAAATTGTATTGCTTCTCATTTCACCATTCTTAAATGTTTCATTATCTGTAATCATTTGAGTTCTTAATAAATATTTTTTTGTCTTGGTTACGGTTTGTGGTCTTTAATTTCTTGTTTGATCTCCTTAACCGGACCAACAAAATCACCTAAGCTCTAATGTCGTGGCACTTGTTAGTGATCCATTGGTGTTCTAGCAGTAAACGTTAATGAGCGATGGAGTTTTTTTAACCACGCCATGTTTTCCGACATAATGGATATGAACGACTTCCACTTCCACCGATGGATTTCCAACCAATCAAAGTTTTATGTTTTGTAGGGTGTTTCCTTTATTAAGTGTCACAGGATGTTATATAACCTTTTCTAAAACATTATGTTAGAGCATTCATATCCATTCTACCAAATTGTGTGAGTGGTGTTTTTATAATATAAAAAGTATAAAAAGTGGTTGTGAGTGGACGAGAGAGAAAATATTACTGTTTATCTGTATATTTGAGGGGACACTATTCACCACTATAATTTTTTAATATATTTTAAAAGTGGTTGTGAATGGAGGAGGGGAGAGAAAAGATAATGATAAAGGTATAAAAAATATTATTTATTGAAAATGAGAAAGAAAAATATAATGCATTTTAGTGTAACATAAGGTAAAAATATAATGGAATTGATGTGAATGCTCTTAGTATGATATAATTGCAATTTATTAGTAGTGTTAAACTTGAAATTTTTTCCCTGAATTGCTTATTATGAAAAGTTTCTCACACACATAACTAATCCAAGTTATTATTCAAAAATTCTTATTTATTTATATCATGAATCAGCAAATTTTCCAATAACAAATTAAATGCCGTTTTTTGGTAGGAGTAGATTTTCTTCTTTGAGAAATAATTAACCTAACGATGGACGGAAAGTAGCATAAAGATAAGATATGCTGTTTTAGTGTCGCCACTTGCTTTTTTTTTTTTTTTCTATATTGTAACAAAAAGATTTAGAGGATTTGGTGCACAACAGTAACAAGACCGACCATTTTTGTTTTCTTCTAACTTACCATCAATCCATTTAATAATTGATTGAATAGTTACTGGAGTAAAAAACGACAAAATTAAGATAGCTACTTCAGAAACTAATAATTAATGAGATAACTTTCATGTGCACCACTCATCACCATAACACTCAAGCTAACGGTTCGAACTTGTAGTAGAAACTACCATGGTTTCATCAACCATCAACAGCCATATCATCTCTGTGTACCTTTCTGGTTTGTTGTTATTGCTACTCTTGTTCAGCTAAAGACACTATCACAACGGGTGAATTCATCAATGATGGTCACAAGTATTTAGAGTCTCCAGGGAAGAAGTTTCGAATGGGCTTCTTTCCACATGGGAACACATCGGAACTAAGACGATATGTAGGGATCTGGTAACAATGGATCCAAAGACCATTGTGTGGGTTGCTAACCGGAATAAACCAGTGCTGGATTACACTGGAGTTTTTACTGTTGCAGAAGATGGTAACTTTAAGGTGCTAAATAAAGATGCAACTGTTTACTTCTCAACAACCACAGGTAACATAGCTCATTATTATATCTATAACTAGTATTTAGTTCATTCTAATTCTCCATTATAAGTCTGTCCATGTGTCATTAATTACATAAAGTCCTGTAGATTTTTAGATCAAATTATAGGGCATTTCAAGATCAGGATGTCTAATATAAGTGTGCTGTCAAACTCTAAACTGAAAGACTTAAATTTAATTTGCGCTCATAATGTATTGTACTCAAAAGTTGAGTTTATTATTGTTTGTTGTCCTTGTACACTGTAGAGCTTTGTGCTACTATTTCCAGAATCATCTCTATATGACCTTGTCTATACTTCAAAGCTTCGGAAATACATTGCTTTCGGACGATTTTATCTGGTTAATTATTTCCAAGCAGAATACGATTACAGGGAAGGTAAAGACTCTAAAAAAGCTAAACTTTTTTAAAACGCCGAAGCCTGGGGTCTCATCCCCTGGATTTAGTCTTCAGAAAATAGTCCTTAAACGGTAGAATTTCACTAAATTAGTAGCAGAAACTTAAATATAAACCAATCCACTCAATTACAAAAGCAAACATTTGTCTTTAACTAAGGAGACAATAACTGTAAGGGGGATGGTAGTTGTCCAGCGGGAGCCTTTGCCGCGAGCCAGTTAGTAATTAACCTATCCAGTTAAAGCTAATATGCATACTAAAAGTTCTAATTTAAATAAGGCATTAAATAACTTTAGCGTAATATTTAGCAAATACACTATCACATGACATACATAAAACATTAACCTTTATCTTTATCATTAAGGTAACTTTCACTAATGAGCAATCATCATCGCTCTCCTATCGTAGACTATACAACCACTGGTAGCCCCGTAGGTATGATTCTATACTTGTGGCCACATAGGTAACCGCCTATACTCGCAGGTAAATACCTATACTCATAGCCTTATTGGTAAACTACTGTGCTCCTTATGTGTCAAACTCACGACCATGGACCACATAACATGACTTATAGCCTTGTTTCCCTAACATTATGCATCATTATCTTTCATTTACCTTTAACTTTCATATATCACAATCGGGTTAAATTTAACTAGAAGATCATTTCTAAACACTACATTATTAATTAGTTTCCTTTATTATTAGGGCTAGTACCCTAAAATTGTTCATTTGGTGATACTATCTTTTTTACTGGATTTCATCCTTTAACTTCTATTCATTGTGCCCAAAAAACATGTCTAAAAAGGTCTCTAGAAACTCATGTAGACAATTAACGTGCTTAGAAAGTAATAAATAAATTGCACACGAACACAAAAAAGTTTTAAAGTAAAAACACAAATACTATTTATACACGTTCTAGGCAAGCGTACCTATCAATATATAGTATAGCTAAAGTAAGTACCCAAGTATCAATATGTGGGCACGAAATCTATTAACCTATTTCTTTCGCAATATCTAACCTAAGTAACTTTTAATGACCAAGAAAACACTAAACAACCTAGTGAATAAGTTTGTGAAAGCACTTATAAGAAAGATAATCAGTTAGGTTCAGAATCATCCTAATACATCTACAAAGTAGATGATTATGGTAGTTATGACAAGCTCATCATAGATGATACTATTAACAAGGGTGTATTGTTAAAAAGTTACAACCCTCTCACACCCATGTCCCAAATAACGAGGCTGTAGACACCTACGTATTGGTTATAAATAACTAAGTCATTCACTCATCCTTTATGATTAAAGAATTTCTTAAATTGTTCTAGTAAAAGTAGATTAAAGAACCGAGTGAACTACTATCTATGTTACTCAATTTAAAGCAAACCCTTAACCAGTTTCCAAACCCTTTTATTCAGATTCTTCAGGTAAGTATCCAACCCTAGACTAACAATCGATATTTAGCCTAAAGATAAACAAAACAGATCTAGCATGCATAACCTCATAGAAAGATCAAAATCATCCAGACAAACTAATTCAAACATCAATACTTATCATATAGATGACACAATGACAACTTCATAAGCAAACCCTACTAAAAACACACTTTGATAACAAAATCCACCATATCATTACCAAGTATCAAGAATCTTCCTAACCTAACCGAATATAGCGCGGCTAGCTACTCATAGTAACAAATTAAACTACAGAATTCATCGAATACATGATTGAATCTAAAGGAAAGTGATAATACGAAGGGTCTAACTCGGTAAGGATCGACGTCTCGACCTCGTGTATGCTATTCTTCCTTGAATCTTCTTCTCGTCAATCCGATCTTGAAGCGTCTTATTTCAACAACCCCTTTCTCATTATTCTTGTTCCTGAGTTCCACAATATCTCATTCTTAAAATACGCTCAGGTAGTATCCGGGTGGGTTACGAATGGTAACCATAATCTGGGTTATGGCTCATAAGTTTTCCACGTGTTGCACTATCACATTGAGGTTTCATTCTTTAAGGTGGTGCACTTACATAAGGTCCATGACTCGGCGCTCACTAACTGGTCCACGGCCCGTAAGGGTATCAGCTGGGCTAGCCTTCTTCTTATCTTCAGTAATCTCCTAATCTGGCCCAGAATTCCTTCATTTCACTTAGGAACCTATAAACTCTTAGAAACAAACATTTAATCCATTCCTCACAATATTTATAACAAACAACTATCAAAATGTAGGTTTTAACACTATGAAAACATGTTGTCTTTGAGACACATCAACAATTGCCCTACACTTAACTATCTACTCAAGGATCACATTATCATATCAACTTTTCGCTACAAACTACTTTTTGTTAGGCATTACATGTTGCTATAACATACATTTTGTCACTTGTTACATTTCGCTAAACATAAACTTTCCTCTCCAACTTTTCTACAAAATAATCTTTTTCTCCAAAAACAAACATTTCTCAAAAACAAACTTTTCTCCAAAAGAAACATTTATAAAAGATACTTTTCTCGTAAAGAAATGTTTCTAATACAACTTTTTCTCCAAAATAACGCTTCGCTAAAACAAACTTTCCTCCAAAAGAAACATTACGTGAAAACGAACTTTTCTACAAAAGAAAGATTTTGCTTGTTCGTAGGGTTGAGAGGGAAGTTACATGTTCTTGCTCAAAAACCCTAAAATGAGCAACTATGATGGTTGTTATGATGGAGGCCGATAAGTTAGTCAAGATTTTGACTTTATGAACCCATATGGCTCAAATTGGGCGTGAATGAAGTTCCCATGCATAACCGTGTGTAAAAACTCAAACTTTAAGGTGAAAACTTACGCTTTAAACTAAAACGTAACTTGAATCCTCAATAATTCAGCTTTAACCAAACAAAATCACCACTGAAATGCTTGAGCGCTAAGCACGAATGTTCCACGAACGATCCACGAGCTTTGCCATTCGATCCATACTCAAACCCAACCTGAAAATGGTATGAACCAAGTATTTATTTTTTTCAATAACTCTCTCTTTCTCTCTATAGATCTCAGACTGGAATGTGCTAATGACAAGGATGTTGGAGGCTAGGGTTTCATATTACCTTTAGAAGAGTGTGGACAAAATTAGCAATTTGCTATTCATAGTCATTTTCCATGGTTTCCCCTTTTACACATGATCTTTAAGTTCTACTAAAAATCCCTTTAAAAGTTCATACTATTTTAAAAATTTTGGGAAGTTACATTTTACAGCAATGATAAAACAAAACATAAACATTAAATAGCTAATAAAAGCATAAACTGCTTCCCATGATCATCTCCTGGTAGGTTGGTGACTACTTCCGGCTTTGTTCCACTTCTTCCGGTCCAAGTAAACCCATGAGTAATCTCTAGCATCTGCACGCTGTGATCCCTATTTAACATTCACCCCCCTAGTTTTGGGCCATGTCTCTAAGATCTTCCATACTGTATAAACTTCACATTTCAACGAATTTGACTCGTTCAGTATCTTAATTAAGATGCCAACCTTCTGCAACTACCTACTTACATGCTAAACATTAATTGTCCTCTTTCAATCTATTCTATATGAAATAAAATTATGTCTCTATGTGCTTAGTCCGACAATGGAATACCAGATTAATTCTTCATTAGAGAAACTGTTGATACATTATCAACACGTAACTTGACACTTTGAACCTTCTAGCAGGTTACTTAGGTAACTTAACACTTTGGACCTTCCAACAAGTAAGCTCAACAAGTAGACATCACACCCATAATGCTTGACACATTGCCAAAGACAGGGCCACGATTCATTGTTTTTTATTACCACGGTTAATTTGGGTCTATTCCATCACAAAGGTCACTATAACTAATCACTTGTCCATCACCTCCTATGTCAAACTTCAACCAGCAAATGACGATGTCCTTGACTTTAAGATGTTTGAATTTAGGTGATTCCATGTATCTATAGACTATTCCTACCGAGTAGACTAGGTCGAGTTCTGTAGATTAGATACGAAAGGCTCCTCACATGACTATGATACTTTGTGGCATTAAAGGTTCAGCCTCTTTCTCCTTAGTCAGACCAAGTTTAAGTTCCGTCGGCCATTTGAAGAATTACATTCCACATTCCAGTTGTTTTCAAGATCTTTCTTGCATATTCATCTTGACCATTATTTCCCTAACTCTATGAGTAAAATGCCATTTTAGTCCCTAGGTTTTGGGTCACTTAGCCACTTTAGTCCAAATGTTTCATTTATCGCCTACGGGTCCAAAAAGTTTTTAACATTTCCATTTTATTCAAACTGATTTATCATCGTCCATTGACCACTTCCATGGGAAATTTCATATTTTTTTATAATATTTCATTTACTAAACCCTCTCCTTTTAACCCTTTATCTTTAAGCTTAAAAATATCCTAATTTAAATTAATTCATTTCACCACCACCACCTATGCCCAGCCACCACCACCACCTATGCCCGGCCACCACCACCTTACTAATTTATCTTCAAAGGTTACCGAAGAGCCTCAAAGGAAAATGTTTTTCAGACGAGTTGTCACACCCCAACCGATGGTGGAATCATCGGGGCGGACGTAAGGAGATTGCTCGAGACTTCATAACACTAAATTGTGACAAGTATTTAAAGAACAACAAGGCTTTGGAAACAAAATAGAACAACAAGAATTTGAAATACAAGTACAATGCCTTAATCAAGAAACACGATACAAAAAAACTAAGTTAAAGTGGGTTTCTAGTTCGTCCTACTAGATTCCATGCATCCTCATCATCAACATTAACCTACAACATATATAAAGTATAGTTCAACACACAGGGCATTGGCGAACATACAAGCTTGAATACTACGTAAAATAAAAGTTTAACATTAAACATGGCATAAACGTTTACTCAAAACTATCTTACGATACTTGAAATGCCACTACGCATGTCAACCCAAAGTTTACCGCTAGCGTAATCTAATCATAGCAATGAATAGACCATTTTTGTTTATTTAACATGACCTCACAAATACAGGCGGTGCATTAATTGTATAGCGTTATACATGTTAAGGGAGGCTTATACATAGCTAATGACGTAGTATAAAGTATTTGATTCAAGCATGAATAAGCCTACAAGTATTTATATTAAGCATGTATGATTGAACGTATGTATTGTGAATTTGCATAAAGGATTGTGATTTAGTGGATTGATAGAACATATAAGTTGCACCCCAAGAGTGTTAAAGATAAAAGATGGGAGTCGAGTATGCTCACAATTTTACAAGCTTCCTAGTATTCCGAGAGCTGACTTGTTGAAGTGATGTGCACCGAAGTTACCCTACATTAGGGAAACATAGCTGTGTGAATAGGCTGAGTTTGGCAAAGGATTTAGATTTGGATTTGGAAGATACAGACATAAAACGTAGAAACAAACTCCACTTTGTGTGAAGTGGGCTGACTATTTCATGCGAAGTGATTGCACTTCGTACAAAGTAACTGTCCACTTCGTGCGAAGTGACAGTTCTGGAATGTTTTAGCTCATTTTGCACCTATTTCGACAATGATTTATGTGAAGGGGAATTCTGGCAACGAGGCCGAACTATCTAGGACCATAATACTTAATTAGAATGCGATTAATATTATGTCCAGACTATTTTATTAAGAAAATATGATAGTTATGTATAGTATATGTCCATTTAGTCAAGTTTGTCACAGATGTCAAGCAAGGGGGTACGAAAACTTTGTTATATGATTCACCAAAGCTGGTAAACCCGGTTGGTCATGAATGTACAGAAAGTAAATAATAAAATGTTTAAGTGTGGTGTGGAACTTAATTCGGGTAGCCAAAGCTGCCAACATTATCACACTTGCTGAAAAGCAAGTCCAATCCTAGTGAGGATGATTAACATGGTCAACTCTACACTTGGTACAAAAGAAAAAGAAAATGGAAAGTAAAAGAAGGAGTAGAAGAAATGACAAGTATTGGTGAGTTGAACTCACTTAGAGGATTCTGGAATAGTCTGCCAATAATTTGGAAATTTCAAAGTGGGAGTGAGAGTGTTCGAAAAGAGATTGAAGTGGTTAAGTGCGTCTGTATTTATAGGAAAAGTTTGCTGCTAGATGTGCTTCTGCGAAGTGCCCACTTTGTACGAAGTGGCCATCACTTTGTGTGAAGTGATACCCCCTTAGTGCGAAACGGCACCAGCTCGCACTGGAGTTTCGGGCCGAATTTACGAATTCTAACCAATTTTCAAGTATTTCAAGTATAAAGTTGTAACGTATGAGTATTGTATGCATAATACGTATTGATTCGCATGTAAACGTGTATGTAACGATTGATTGTATGTATAACAAGTATGAATAAAGTATAAATTTTCATTATGATCAACGTCTCGGATTAAAAAGTTGGAAATGAAATACGAATAAGACAGAGATACAAGTTTCCATAAATAAAAATACGATTACACTTTCTAAATAAGGAAAGTACAAAATACGCGGCGTTACAGTGTCCCCTACTTTAGGAAATTTCGTCTCGAAATTTATTCAACAGGAAAACTCAACGAAGAGATGTGGATGTTTGGTCTTCATCTCACTCTCGAATTCCCAAGTGAATTCAACTCCACGTGTGCCTTCTCATTGAACCTTGACTATGGGAATGCGATTGCGCCTAAGTTGATTGGTTCCTCGGTCCATGATTTCGACCGGTTATTCCACAAAGTGCAAGGACTCATTGATTTGAAGATCGTTGAGTGGTACATGAACTCCTTCTTCGGCTAGACACTTCTTCAAATTTGAAACGTGAAATGTCGGATGAACATTTTTTAGTTCTTGAGGTATGTCCAGTCGATACGCTACCTTGCCAACCCTTTCGAGAATCTTGAAATGACCTATGAAACTATGGGCGAGTTTGCCGTTCTTATCAAATTGAACTACACCCTTCCAAGGGGATACCTTGAGAAGTACATAATCACCAACATTAAACTCCAAAGGCTTACGTCCCTTGCCAAAATAAATCTTTCATCGACTTCTAGCCTTGAGTAGATTATCACGAATTTGCAAGATCTTGTTTGTTGTCTCTTGTATGAGCACGGGACCGGTGATTTAAGCTTCTCTGATCTCGTGCCAACAAATAGGTGAACGACACTTACGACCATACAATGCTTCGAATGGTACCGTTTGAATACTAGCGTGATAACTGTTATTGTATGATAATTCTACCAAAGGTAAGTGCGAATCCAAGTTGCCACCAAAATCGATTACGCATGAACGAATCATATCCTCAAGTGTTTGGATAGTACGCTCGGTTTGACCGTCAGATTGAGGATGAAAAGCAGTATTAAGGTTAGATGAGTATCGAGGGCTTTTTGAAAGGTTTGGCAAAGACGCGAGGTAAAACAACCATCGCGGTCAGAAATCATGTTAATGGGAATACCATGACGACAAATGACTTCATCCGTGTAGATACGAGCCAATTTCTCGACTTCGTAATCTTCACAAATGGGGATAAAGTGAGGGAGTTTGGTCAAATGCTATCATGACCAGACGAAGTACGAGCAAATCTAGTTATGTAATCCATAGCTATACTCTCCCATTTTCAGACAAGACTTTCTGGTTGTGCGAGTAGGCCGGAGGGACGTTGGTGTTCGGCTTTCACTTTGGAACACGTGAGAAATTTCGAAACGAAGGACACGATATCTCTCTTCATACCAGGCCACCAATAAGACATATGAAGGTTTTTGTACACCTTGTCGGCGCTAGGGTGAATAGAATATCGAGACTTGTGAGATTCTTCCATCAGGAAGTCACGAAGGTTGTCAGGGTTTGCAATCCAGACGTAGTAGAGATAGTACATCATACCATTAGGCTTGGAAATGAGTCGATCCTCAGCACCACACTTCATCTCGTTGTAGATGTTGTTCTCGTTAACGGATGAGTGTTGCACGTCACAGATACGATCGCGAATGTTACTTAAGATTTGGAAACAATGAATACTCTTCACATGAGTTTACGACTAATAGTGTCGGCTACGACATTCGCCTTACTAGGATGGTAGCCAATATCGCAATCGTAGCCGTTGAGCAACTCCACCCATCGACGTTGACGCATTTTGAGTTCTTTTTGGTCAAAAATGTGTTGGAGGCTCTTATGGTCGGTGAAGACCACACACTTGGTACCATAAAGGTAGTGTCGCCAAATTTTTAACAAAAAAACAACTGCACCAAGTTCAAGGTCGTGAGTAGTGTAGTTCTTCTAATGGATCTTGAGTTGTCTCGAAGCGTACGTGATAACCTTGTTTCGTTGCATGAGAAGACAACCAATACCTTGGTTAGAAGCATCACAATACATGACGAAATCCTCGTTACCATCGGGAAGAGCTAGAATAGGAGCATTACAAATCATGTGCTTGAGCGTTTGGAAAGTCTCGTGTTCGGAACCCCAAACAAAGGGTTTGTTTTTTGAGTCAAGGAAGTGAGGAGAACAACGATTTTTTAAAAGTTGGAGATGAATCGGCAATAATAACCCGCCAATCCAAGGAATGAACGAATTTCAGACGGAGGTTTTGGTGCAATCCAATTCTGGACGAATTTGATTTTCGAGAGATCAACACGAATGCCTTTCTTATTCACAACATGACCAAGAAATTGAACTTCTTTTAGCCAAAATTCGCACTTGGAGAATCTGGCGCAAAGCCGTTGAGTGCGAAGGAGTTCGAGGATTATACATAGGTGTTGTTCATGCTCGTCTTGGGTTTTGGATTAAATTAGAATATCATCTATGAAAACGATGACAAAACGATCCAAGTAAGGTTTACATACATGGTTCATCAAATCCATGAGGACCGCGGGTGCGTTGGTCAGACCAAAAGGCATGACTACAAACTTGTATTAACCATACCTAGTATGAAACGTGGTTTTGGGAACATCTTCTTCGAGAACTCGTAGTTGATGGTAGCCAGAACGAAGGTCGATTTTGGAGAAACAAGTCACACCTTGGAGTTGATCAAAGAGATCATCAATGCGAGGAAGTGGATAACGGGTCTTGACGGTGAGTTTGTTGAGTTCACGATAATCGATACACATCCGAAAGGAACCGTCCTTCTTCTTGACAAAGAGGACTGGAGCGCCCCAAGGAAAAGTACTAGGGCGTTTAAAGCTTTTATCAAGTAACTCTTGAAGTTGGCTAGATAGCTCTTGCATTTCTGAGGGTGCTAGACGGTATGGAGATTTAGCAATAGGCATAGCGTTAGGAATGAGATCAATGCGGAAGTCAATGGATCGAGGAGGAGGGCTAGGTAGGTCGTCGGGGAAATCTCAAACATCCGGAACATCACTTACGCCTTTTCCTTTGTCTTTCTTTTCCACAATGTGGGCAATAAAAGAAAAATACTATTTACGTAAGTATGTGTTTGCTTGGGTACATGACATAAGTTTGAGACCCTTTGAAGGTTTCTCACCATAGATGTGCAATGAATCACCAGAAGTAAGGGGAAGACGAATAACTTTTTTCCGAACAAACAACTTCAGAACGGACTCGCTTAAGCCAATCCATGACTACTATGATATAGAAACTACCCATTTGCAAAGGTATAAGATCGATCCAAAACTTATGATCGTTGAGATTCAGGGAACAATTAGAAAGGACAAAATCGATGGTGATCGACTTACCATTAGCGACTTCTACGTTAAACGATTTTGGTAAACTAGAGCATCTACACTTTAGCAGTAGTTTAAATTCAACGGATACAAAACTTTTATCCATGCCAGTATCAAATAGACAAGAAGCATAAACATCATTTACGAGAAACGTACCATTGATGACCTCATTGTTGTTCTGAGCCTGAGCGGTAGTGATGAAAAAGCTCGTCCATGAGGAGCTTGCTGCTGCTGGTTGGTGTTTTGCTGGGGACAAACGTTGCTTAGGTGGTTTGGGTCGCCACATTTGTAGCAAATGCGACCATTTTTAGCCGGTTGGGTTTGCTTTTGGGCAGGTGTTTGGGTTTGGTTTCCTTGCTGTTTCGGACCAAATCGGCATTGGGTGCTAAAGTGACCATACTTAACGCACGTAGTGCAAAGGCGACATGGTGCGGTGGTAGGATGGTGGTAAGTACAAGGCGCACACTTGGGAAGAGTCCCAGTGTAACCTAGCTTGGCTGGTTCGGTTAAGGCTAAAGGTTGTTGTGGAGGGTTTGTAGGAGTAACAACTACATAGTTTCAGTTTGAAGACATCCGTTTTCTATCGATGAGCTCAGATGAGGAGGGTTTGGATGGTTCGGGGTTTGGTTCAGTGGTGGCTTAAAGAACCGTTTTGGTAGAATTCCTTGAGTCAGAGGTTCCACTCAAAACGTGGCTTTGGTTAAATTTGGCGGCGAGGCGGTAGGTGTCTTCGAGGGTTTTGGGTTGAGTGACATCAACGTAGTTTAAAAAGAGGAGGGTAGGGCTCGAATGTACTTGGCGATGGCTTTGTCGGTGGAATCAAATTGGCCAGGGCAAAGTATGCTAAGTTACCTTTTACCAAAAAGGTTTGATGCCAAGGAAGTCACCTTTTACCAAAGTGGGCTAAGTTGCCTTTTATCAAGTAGAAAGGGTTGCAATCTTTCAGATGGAGATGTATCGGATGATATTAACTTCCATATAACCACCTCGAATAGGTTGGCGTTGTTGGGATTCAACCAAGTTTGCAGTAGATTTAAGTGAAATACTTGGTTCGATATTCATAATGATCAGGAAACAGAAATGCAGAAACAGTGTATGAACAAGCATAACGAAAAGAATAGAATGGAAATTCGAATGGAATTAAAATTGTCTTGGTGCCGGAACTTGTTTCCGGACTTTATATATTTATACATGGGATATTTGGTGGTTCCTTGTGGCGGGAATAACTGCCCATGGCAGTTTGAATTCCACCCGCTTATCACCATGATAATAAGTCATTATACATATCGGCTATATATAAGTTGTAATATAAATACAAACATACTAGCATAATTAAGTTTATATATCTAATACATTCCCCTAAACTTGATTGTGCTTGGCAGCATACATGAGAACACTTTGGTTTGCTTCATCCACGGCCTTCATCGCCTGCTTGAAATCGAATTTTCGACGTTTCTTTTGCATCTTTATGGCTCCTTCCCAGTCGTTACCTACAAATAAGGCATAGTGTTGCATAGCCTCTTCATCTCGTACATCTCCTGCACTCTTTCTTCTTTCATGGCGAGTATCCGACGAGCCTTCACCATATTGAATTACTTCTTTATCCATCACTCTTCCCTACACCATCTTGAATTTGTAATAGTAAACCAGCACATCCAGATACATTGCATAAACGATCCTCATGAACTCGCCATCTTGATACTCATACCCCATGTCGTTTGCAACCACCGACCATAGGTTATTATCGGTGACATTCCGGTAGCCTCCATCACGTTTAACCACCATGTACAAGCCGAGCAAATCTACTTTCCTGTTATCAGCCGCGTAGGGTGGAATGGGTCTTGTAGTAATTCCCAGTTTGACATAATAAACCATGTCAACATCTCTTCGAACTTTCCCTCCAATTCATGTTTATACTTAAACACAAATTCACCATCTTCAATCATTTCCAACAGTGACTTGCAATCGGAGAAATCATGGAACTCCATTGCACGAATAATCATTTGACTCCAATCGGGTTCTTGAGTGGGTAAATTCAGATCCTCAAAGTAAGATTAAGATAATCCTCCTTGTGTTTTTCATTCACATCACTTAATCTACCACCCTCTATTTTTCTTTTATATCGAGTTCCTCTTCTTTGGTTAAACCATCCACACTGTTCATAGAATTCATGACCAGTGCAGAAAACATCGGAAATATTTTACAAGTATCACTGGATTTTTTAACCGTATACCCTTGCAAAGTTAATTGATCCAGACTTAGCACATTCCGGTCTAATTCTGGCGCATAGAATACACTTTGTATTCTGATTACTTGATCTGATTTCCCTTGATTTTGTTTCTACCCCAACTACGTGTTTAATACGCTTAAACACATTCAGATTGCTGGCAATATGACAAGGAAACACAGAACTAATATTCTAGATATCGCCCCATTGGCCGCCCTCCATTCCAGTAACTATCATCTCTTGGTGACTGGTAACTTCATCTTCTTGCCTCTGAATTTTGGTATCCATCGCTTGTTTGATTAACTGTGTGGCCTCGTCTTGTTCCTTCGCCTTGCACGAGTAGATTTGGTGGCCAGGTTGATGACAATAGTAACATAATCTTACACGAGGAAATTTCTTTTCCTTTTCATACTTTTCATCGAGACAGTGTTGACAGGGCATTGTTGTTGATGTTGATTGGATTTCTGCACTCCTTGGCAACGTGGCTCTGATACCACTTTGTTGGGATTCAACCAAGTTTGAAGTGGAATTAAGTGAAATACTTGGTTCGATATTCATAATGATCAGGAAACAGAAATGCAGAAACAGTGTATGAACAAGAATAACGAAAAGAATAGAATGGACAATTCGAATGGAATTAAAACTGTCTTGGTGCCGGAACTTGTTGCCGGACTTCACATATTTATACATGGGATATTTTGCGGTTCCTTGTGGCGGGAATAACTGCCCATGGCAGTTTGAATTCCACCCGCTTATCACCATGATAATAAGTCATTATACATATCGGCTATATATAAGTTGTAATATAAATACAGACATACTAGCATAATTAAGTTTACATATCTAATAGGCGTCATCACACTATGATATCCAACATCACTTTTTATGGAAAACCTAACTAATGAATTTTTCTACATATGGTACCGCCAGAAGGAGCTCCTCTAACAACACTGAAGTTATTGGACACTAGAAATGCTGTATTAATAGACGTTGAATTGAGATGCATATTTTGGCAAAGCTTTGAAACTCCAAGTGATACATTTCTTCCTGGGATGAAAATGGGAAAAAACGTAAAGTTGACATCATGGAGAACTACAACCGACCCAGGATCTGGGAGCTTCGAGTTTCAGACGGATCCAGGTACAGCTTGGTATTCTATCGTGAACGGGTCAACAACGTTTCTTTGGAAAAGTGGGAAGATGTCAATGGATAGCTTTGATGAGAACCAAATGTTCTCCAACGCATTCAACTTCTTGTCAAACACCACCACAGATCATCTTACCTAATCATAAAATATCTTACGAAACTTATATGGTGGTTGATCCTAATTCAAGGTTGGTAATGGGTCATTTAGGGAAGTTACAATATTTGATTTGGTTAGAAGAAACAAACCAATGGGTGTTGGAATGGGAGGAACGAAAAGATGCTTGTTGCATTTATAAGGTGTGCGGGACATTTGGGATGTGTAAGGAAAATAATGACTCGTCAGTGTGTAGTTGTCTGCATGGATTTGTACCTATTTCACCTGATGATCGTACGCAAGGATGCATGAGAACTTCTAAAATCTGTGACAAAAGTACAAGTGACACATTCATAAACATAACTATGATTAGTATGGATGATACAAATCTGCCCTTTTTTAAATCAAATAATGAATCAGCATGCGTAAAAGAGTGCCTCAAAGACTGCCGTTGTGTGGCTTATTCTTATACTTCTCCAAAAGAGGGAGTGATACTGGACCCAAGTCGTGAGAATACACACGGTTGCTGGTTCTGGGATACGGTACCAAGTAATCTTAAAAGGGATGGTACACATAATATTTCCTTCGGTGTTTCTACATCTTCAAAAGCTAAGATTTCTGGCGCTTTAAAGAAACAGAATACTGAAAGAAGATCATCATCCATGAAACGAGTCCTTGCAATTTCTATTGTTGGTTCAGCTCTGGTACTTTCACTAGTTTGCAGCAGTAGCTATATAACGTATAAGCGATTGGTGAACAGAAGAAGTAAGTCTTTATGAATACTGAAGTTATCTGCCTTTCCATTCATTAGAGCATCCATTTAAAATTCTCTCTGTAAGGTGAATTTTTATCTTAACCATTGTCTTTTGTTGCGCAGAAAAAAACCAAAATAAATAGAATTCAAGTCTTGTAATACGACGACCCATATCAATGAGTTGCTTCATCTTGATCACTCTAAAGACGATGACAGAGAAGGCCTCGATGTGCAACATTTTGAGCTGGAAAGCATAATAGCCGCTACTAACGATTTCTCAGAGGAAAACCTGCTTGGACAAGGTGGTTTTGGGCCTGTATACAAGGTAACAAAGAAGTTTTTCTATGTTATCTTTTTCTACAAAAATGGTAGTAACTAAAGTACTATGATTAACTGACTAGGGTAAGCTTCCTGGAGGTCAAGAAATGGCAGTGAAGAGGTTGTCAAGCCTCTCTAGACAAGGCTTGCAAGAGTTTAAAAATGAGATTACTCTAATTGCTAAACTTCAACAGAAATCTTGTTAGAATACTGGGATATTGCATCAGGGGAGAAGAAAAAATGCTATTGTATGAGTACTTGCCAAATAGAAGCTTAGATAAATTCATTTTTGGTTAGTATCTCTGGAATACAGACACTTGTTAGTGCACAATGCACAAAACTCATATGATTAACTTTTGCAAGATCCAACACTTAGCGCATCACTGGACTGGAAAATGAGATTCAGTATCATTATGGGAATTGCTAGAGGACTTAATTATCTTCACCATGATTCCCGGTTGAGGATTATTCATAGGGATTTGAAGACAAGCAACATTTTGCTAGACGAGGAGATGAATCCAAAAATTTCGGATTTTGGTTTGGCCAAGATAGTTAAAAGGAAAAGATATGGAAGCTGTCACAGACAAAGTTGTAGGAACCTTGTAAGTCAGTACTCCCTTTTCTTAAAGAAGAGCCAAAACTGACTATGGAAACTGCCACCTTCAATTCAGTATGTAAACAATTGTGCAAACATGTGTTCTCTCACAACATTTTGTGTGTTTCTCAGTGGTTATATGTCTCCGGAGTACGCACGTAAAGGTAAGTTCTCTATTAAATCTGATGCTTTTAGCTTCGGGGTGGTATGCTTGAGATTCTAAGTTGGAAAAGAAACACTGGATTCTATCAATCCCAAAAAAGTACAAGTCTTTTGGCGCATGTAAGTTATCTAAAAACTAATTTATAGTTGCCACTACATTAGTTTAAATTTTGTTATATGTCTACAATATATATCTCAGGCATGGAGCTTATGGATAGAAGACAGACCATTTGAGTTGCTGGATCAAATACTAGTGAATTCATGCGATTCAAGTGAGGTATTGAAGTGCATAAATGTCGGACTCTTGTGTGTACAAGGAGACCCAGATGATCGTCCCACCATGACAAATGCAGTTATGATGCTTGGAGGTGATATGGCCACGCTCCCAAATACAAAAGAACCAGCAGTCATTCCAAGAAGAGACCATGATGTTTTCTCTAAAAACACATTGACGATTACAGATATAGTCGGGCGCTAAGGAGGCATTTATTTCATCTATGGTTTCTCTGATAATTCTTTTTATTGACAACAAGTACTACCCAGATATGTGTATGGCTTAAAAGAGTTAATGATTGTACAAAGTAAATGTAAGCATACACCATAATAAAAATAGTTGAACTCATCTGCCATGAGTCTAACGCTGCCATGATCTTGCATTATCTTCAATCGGTCTTCAGCTTCCAAAAAATTCGCCTTGTTTAATCTTCTTTGATCACTACTTTCTTGCAGCGGATTAATCGTGGTCCTTGCGATCAGCTTCGGGTCTCCTTTTCTATTCTTCCTTCCCTATGGGTTTGGGTCAGCATACTTTTCTTCCTCTTCCACATATTGTATCTTATATGGCTCTGATACTAGTTTTTGGAATAATTAGAACCAGAAACAATAACGCACTAGTATTTGGGTAGACAACCTTGACCCCTTGTTTTTGTTTTATTAAGCAAAACTCACTCTATATACAATGACCCCTACATCTATTAATAATCCAACTAGTTGGAGAACAATCTAAACTAGACATGGAAATTACCCTTATTCTTCATGATCTTCCATACATCTTATGTATATTAAAATGACCAAATGAAATTGTAACACCTCGACCGAGGGTGGAAACATTGGGGCGCCACTTTGGTAGATTGCTCCAAAGCACATGGAACTAAATTCCAAATATTTATTAATCAACTTTAGGATTATCCATTACAATCAAGGAACAAATAACTCAAATATAAACTTAACAATCTACATTAAATTATGTTAAGTCCTCAATGCATCTTATGTGAGTAGCAAACAAATCTTGTAAGCATCAACAAAGCTTATCGCCTAAAACATGTGCAAAATAAAGGTCATTTGGTCAGTTTAATATATATATATATATATATATAATTCGGTTCAAATGAGAATCACCACGAGTTGTGAGAAATAGGCCATCCAAAAGGTTTTTCCAAAAGTCGTAAAAACACATAGGATGGCCTAGTTCTCGCGGTTCAAATGAGAATCACCACGAGTTACCTTTTCACTAGGGAAAGGGTAAAATGAGAAAAAAATTTCGAAAAAACCTTTTGGATGGCTTAGTTCTCGCGGTTTTCGCAACTCGTGGTGGTTCTCATTTGAACCGAATCCTATATATATATATATATATATATATATATATATATATATATATATATATAGATAGATAGATGTTAACGTACAAAAGCCCTTATCGTATATTACGTACGAGATCATCTCAGCTGTACGACCTGGTGCGAAATCAGTCTCCAACATGCGATTTTGTTAGACAAAACAACATGCGATTTCATCAAACAGTATCAACATGCGATTTCATCAAATGCTGTTTTATAACATGCAAATTCACCCAGCGTACCCAATGTACGTTAAGGTATATTGTATGATATTTTTTCTCTATATATATAAAGGGTAATAGTACATATGAGCATAGTTGGAAAACTATGTGACAGGTTGTGATAGTTTTGCAAAATAATTTTATTGGATCCTATATAATGGGTAATAGTACATATGAGTATAGTTGGAAAACTATGTGACAAGTTGTGATAGTTGTGCAAAATAATTTTATTGGATCCTACCTTTTGGATATCTCAATACTTCCGCTGCAAATTCTGCTAGTTGTTATCCTGAGCGTTAGGTAACCCTAAGTCCGGGCCCACCGGAAATTGGGGGGGTGACAGGTTGGTATTAGAGCTAAAATTTTAGGATTTAGACATTAGCTTTTTGTGTCTAAATGCAAATCACAATCGCAAATTCCTTAAGAAACTCCGAGTCTAGACTAAACCTAAGACTACTCTTATCAATATAGTTATTGATTTTAATTGTATAAATATTTACAAAATACCGCCAAGACATTGTGGACAAGGCAAAGGATCCATGACTGGTCGCAGACCACAATAACCTCTACTCTTGAGTAGCTCGGAGTTCCATATGGCGAACTACGTTGCTTGGACGATGACTCCGACCTGAGGATGCTGAACTTCGACACCGTATACTACACATGTTGTTGTTTCCCCTTGACATAACCCCGTACCCAACTAGTAGAACAATTATTATTAGCCAGTTTGTCTTTCCAAGTACTCCAGACCATCAATTTGAAGTCTCCCACATCTGCTGGACGCTCCAATGATACTCCACCAGATGACTAAGAAGCAGGAACAACGAAAAGCCGCATCACTACAAGGATGTCGGTGCTCTCCGGCATGAGACTCTGTTCCTTGATGCAACACTCTCCCATCCTGGAGGATAAGAAGAAGAAGGAACAATTTAGCCTCTTGCTAAGAGCCCTACGATCATGAGCTTTGGAAACTAGATATCTAATTATCTAAATTCATCTGGGTATACTAAATTATATTATATAAACCCGGGAGAGTATGCCAGTAATATTCTAATACTAACTCATGACCTATACCAGGAGGCTATCATTCAAACAACCGTTACCCCATTTTTCTAATCACTATAAACAAGAAAAACCCTCCACCTGGTCATCCGGATCCTAACATTGAGTTTAATGATTCCAAAGGATTTTAACGATATTTATGCTTAACTTTGTATGATAAAAGCACCATATTGTGTTTGCTAGCATGTTAATGTGTACCTTAGATTGCTTTCATGTCTAAACAATATGAAAGATTAATGAAGGGAACCTCTAAGATCTCATAATAATCATATTGGGCTAATATAAACTAATATTAATCATTTTAAATTTATATTTTGGCGATAATAGTGCCACATAAATAATCATTGATTTAATGGAGCCTTTCGACACAATAAAGCAGCCCAAAGATAAAACCCAAAAAACTAAGTTCTGAAATACCCAAAAGAATATCAACACTTGTTTTACATCATAAAAACAAATACATGTACTCATTTCTATAATACCGAGAGTTAGATAAAATTAAGCACGCCTAAGCCTATACTCAGAAGTTTACAAAAAAAAACATTATAATAAAAGTTAAAAGAAAAAAATATGTTTAAAGTTAATTATAACGAGTTTATAGGACCCGTGCATTGCGGCGGAATCGTTATGCTAAACAAAAAATAGACATAAACGTGTTGATGAACGACGCTCGCACGTTGAATCTTGTCAACTCGCAAAATATAGAACTATAGAAAACGGAATTTTAGTAATCTGAAAGTTTGTTAAACCGAAAAAATAGAAGTAAAATCGATATAAATGTTATGATTAATTGTAAAAATGTAGAGTAAACTGCAGTTTTACCCGTGTGTAGTTTAGGGGCGCAGACACCCTTACCCCTATTTTCAAATTTTTGCTGCCCTACCCCCCCCCCCACGTTTTCTGATTGCATCAATGTACCCCCTTTCGTCAAGTCAACGCTTGTTTGACTGTTAGAGGCAAGGGTATTTTCGTAATCTTACCTAATATATCTTCAATCAAACTTCTTCTTTAAAGGTAATCCAAATTCCAGATGCATTCCGTCACAAAGATATCTGAGACAACGATTGCAATTTATGAAGGGAAACCAACTAAAATTATGAAATTCAACTTCTTGATCAAAATAATCGAATAAAACTTCATCATACTTTAAATCAGAAACTTAACATTTTAAATCACTAAAATGTAATCAACTTTTTCTCAAGTTAAAATCAATCACATACACCTAATAGTAATGATCAACAAAAGTTTTGCAAAATTACCATCCAACCTTGAGAATTCATCAGAAACTCTGATTTATGGATCTAGAAACTTTGATTTATGGATCTAGAATTCATCAGAAACTTTGATTTATTGTCCATATTCCAATATCATCCAACCTCTGATCATCAAAAACATAGATCTAAACTTCATCAGCAACACACTAAAGCCACCAAATCATAGCCATTGCCAACAACAGCTACAATTCTAGCTCAGTATTCACAGGCGTCATGTACCATGCCTAACATAAAAACTTTGGTCTTCCTCAGTGAATTGTTACCATGTACCATGCCTAACAAAAAAAATCCTCGGGTGACACCGTCACCGTACCGCCACTGGAAAACCCGTTTAATAAATTGTTGGTTTCGAATCCGATATGTAGTGACTCGACATATGTTCTGCATGTTCGGTTCAATAACAAACCTAGATTTAATGAGATTTGTTACTTGGATCATTCGTGAGGATTTCGGTAAGCTTTGTGATGGTTCAAGCTGAAGGTGGAGACTTTTGTGGTGCTTGTAAGATGAGGAGTCAAGAACCCAACTCAACTAGGGAATAAAGAATCAGGGATGACGAAGATGTCTTCCTTTTCATTGTTGCAGAAACTAAATCATGTTAATAGGCTACTCGGTATAGGAGAGGGCAGTCTTTGGAGGATGACCCTCCACCTCAATGTCACGTCATAGTCCTTGTGGGACGCCCCTCCAAGGAAATGGGTGATGGCGCTACCATACCTAGTAATTTATTTTTATTTTTTAAATTCATCTAGTTTTTTAACATTTAATAAGATATACAATAAAATCATTAATATAAAATCATAAGTTAAAAAACAAACATAACCTAAAAAATAAAAATCCTAAGAACTCCACTTTTTCGCGATTTTGTCTTTCATTTTTCGTAAAATCTCTCGGGCTTCTTCAGGATACGAGTTTATATCGGTTGTCATTATCTCCAACTCTTTATATTCGTTCTTTTCCTTCTTCAACCGAACTCGTTCTTCCACCTCACGTTCCTTCGCTTTTGCCTTTTGGTCCGTGACCTAGGTGTACGCTTTGAACTGGGCCATAAACTTGTCCATTTTGGAACCGCCCCATTGCGGCTTGTTTTTTTGCAGCCGCCGCCTTTTTGGATTTGTACTCTTCTTCGTCAAATTCAGGCTCGTCCTTTATATTTATTTGGCATCGTGCATCCGAGCCCCCCGCACTATAAATACCGGTCTCCGAGGTTTTTATTCGTTTAGCCATTGCAACCTCGTTTGGAACCGGCGCCCACTTGTTACTGGTTCTCACAACTTCCCAAGCCCGTACGTGTGGGAAAACGCCCCTATGCGAATCTTCGTATTTACGCATCGCCGCTTTAAAAACATCTTCATCACTCACCCCACTACGACGACTACTAGTATATAAATTATTATATATCACCGAAAACCGGTTCACGACGCATTTTTCGTGTTGGGATCGAACCCTAACAAAGGAACAGATGATATCAAAGCCAAAAACACTATCCAAGCTTTGGTTCAACTATTCCTCTGATCCACCTTTTCACTGCTTTCCCTAAACATATGTTCCTATCATCTGATAGCTCAAGAAGCAAAGGTCTGACAGAAGAATCAAGATCAGAGGATAGAGAACAGAGCTTATCATCTGATCAAGAAGAAGATGATATCCAAGGGGGAGTCACTTAGTACATAATGTCTATGTCTTAGTCTTGGATCGAGTTTGTTTGTATTGGGCTAGATTATGTCAGAAATAGTGATATTTGTGTAAATGGTAGATCAAGTTCGCTCGGAAATGTAGTGTCGGAACAAGTTCGGCCGAACTTGTTCAAGACAAGTTCGCCCGAACTTGACATCCTCCCAGCGAACTTGTGATACTATAAATAGGTGCCTTCATGTTTTCATTTGGAACTTCTGCAACTTTGTCCCTCTGACGGTGAAGCACTGCTCGATCAGGATTCCACATGTATTGAACCATTTATGATCAATAAACAATGATTAAACAGTAAATCTTGACTATTCGATTAACACGTCATATAAATTCCGCATATACGAACGTTAGATACCAATTTAGGTTCCTTTGCTTATAATGGAGCGATCTAACAAGTGGTATCAGAGCCTCGATACCTGAATTGGTGCAATCATAGCAAGATCTACTCTTATTCTACCTCTTTCTACCATTTTTTTAAACTTTTTCAAGATAAAACAATGAATTCACGGATAAAAGTTGCTAATTTTTAATATGTCATGTAAAATACACTTGTGGTAAACCCTGAGAGTTTGGACATCAAATTCGAACGAATTGACATCAAAAAGTTGAAAAAACCATGTTTTGCAAACAAGCTTTGGCCGAACTTTACATCAAGTTCACCCGAACTTGATTAAAATTCTTTGATTTTAATCAAGTTCGCCCGAACTTGACTGTTATTTCAATTGTTTTTCATAACAAGTCTACTCGAACTTACTTCTTTTCTTCAAATTCTTATCAAGTTCGCCCGAACTTGATTAAAGTTTGTTGAAAACTAGTATAAGTTCACCCGAACTTATCAATTCACTTGGAAATCAACATAAGTTCACCCGAACTTAATCAGGGAAAAAATTTTCAAAAGTCAAACACTTGTCAGTGTACTGATAATTTTTCGAAGTTTGTGAATGTGTGTTTTCAGTAAAATTCGTCAATTTTTCAAGATGGAAGATCTTCACAGCGCATTCATGTCTGCTACAACATCAAACGCTCAAATGGTAAACCAAGTGAACATCGAAAACGAAATAGGCACATCCGGGAAACCACCAAAACTCATGAATATGGATGAGTATGAGGGTTGGAAAGAGAAGTTTTCTAACTGGGTGCAAGCTACATATTTCACAGTTGGGTTGCAGTTCAGACTGGTTACACATGGCCTCGGGATGAAAGTGATAATGAGGTCGATATCAGCAAGTTTTCAACCTTAAAAAAGGAAGCATACATCGTCGAGAAGAAAATGATAAGTTTGATCCAACAGTCGGTGAAAGAAGATATACTTGTGTTGCTACCGGAATATAAGACTGCACAGGATTTATGGACATCTTTGCAGAAAAAGCACCAGGGAAGTGCAGGAATGCTCAAAAGTAAGAAAGCATTGATCATGAAGGAGTTTGATATATTCACAATGATAAAAGGAGAATCGATGAAACAGATGATCGAAAGGTTTTGTCATCTAAAAGTGATTATGAGAAGACACAGGCTTGAAAAGAAAGAAGAAGAACACATTGATAAGCTAGCTGACGCATTGCCTGAAGGTGATTGGACGACATACCTCATGGTTCTTAAAGAAAGTCTGAGCTAGCAGTTCTTCAAACTATCCACGTTTATTGATAAACTGGAAGGTCATGAGATGGAGCTGTTAAAGATAGCCAAATCAAAGACTGCTAACGTGACTCAAGATGTAGGGCTATACTACAAGTCAGGAGCTCAAGACAATATCACTAGCCCGAAGATCCAAACCGCTTTTAACGCGAATCTGAATTCTTTGAATCATTCGCCGCAGAGTCAAACACAATCATATCAAAAATATGATCAAAGTCCGCAAAGTTCTTCATTTTCAAGCACGGGTTCAAATCAGAATAGTCAACCAAATTCTGATCCAAATGTGTTCAAATGCAACATTGCAGTTAACCTAACAATGCAGTTTCTGAACAAGTCGCTAAACAACACATGGTACTTCTCGCCACAGTGTTAGAATCATATGAATGCTTGGTGGCCAGGAAGACTGGTAATCCGGAAATGACCGCCGAAGATTATGATCAAGTGGATGAAGAAGAGCTTGAGCTAATGGACATCAAATGGTCCTTAGCCTCGATATTCGGAGGGTTACTAAGTTTGTTGCTCTTACCGGCAGAGATATTGGGAATTCAAGCAATAAACTAGGATTCGACAAGACGAAAGTCACTTGCTTTAGATGCCGACAGAAAGGGCATTTCAAGAAAGAATGCAAGAATCCTAAAGCAATGGGCAATCAAAGTCCATTTGGAGGTGGCAACGAATACCACAAGAAGTCGCTACAGTACAAACCATTCCCAAAGAAGACTCAAGTCGAAATCCAAGAGAAACCAACCAACAAAACAGAAAAGGTAATGGTTGCTTCAAATGAAGATGACGGTTTGGATTGGAATTCTTATATTGCCAAAAAGACCGGTGTTGCTCTTATGGCCAAGATCGTGGAAGACACATCTGCTGAGGATGCGGCCATGGAAAACACATTACTAGAAGAGTAGATGCAACAGGCTGAGGAGGAGGAAATTTATCAGCATACAAAGATGCAGGGTATCCTTTCCCCTAACATGTCTACTAGTTTTGCAGGTTTTTTTGGCAATACAACATCTTCGGAGCAAGTTGCTGAAGAAAAACCTGTGGTTGAGGAGGTTATCAATGTAACCAAAGAAATGAATAAAGAAAACCTTACAGAGATTGCCAACAAGGCTATGATGGCAAATCTGACGAAGGTAGGTTCAGAAGTAAAGGTAAAATTGTCGAGGTAGAAAAACCATGTAAAAAATGTGTTGAACCGTGTATTCAATGTGCTGAAAAGTCTTAGATCATAGCCGAAATCAATGTTCATAATAATAATTTCAAATACGATTATCGCACAATGAAGGAGGCATATGACAAAATGAAAGGTGATTACAGCAGGTTGGATAGAAATAACATTGAACACGATGATACTATCATAATGTTAAAAGCTACTTTAATGGAAAAACAAAAAGCTATTAACATTTACATTAACAACATTGCTGAAGTAAAACAAGAACTTCAAGACATGAAAATCGAAACCGAAGGGTTCGACAGCTTCTAAAGAGCTATACCACGAATGCCTGTGTCATCGATAACATTCTTCTGACAATTCAATCGGAAGAAAATGTTCAGAAGGCCAAAGGTAAGAAACGTGGAGATTATACCAATGTTCCCCCACCCTTGTGCGAAAAGTATTATCGCAAAAAGGTCGAATGGATGGAAAAGGCGTTCAACATTGAACTTTTAACTGAAAAGAAAAATGAGCTGCCTGAGAACATTGATATAACCTACACGAGTGATGATGGCGAAGTAGTGGTTAAGCAAGTTGTTGATAATATTTTAAGTGAATCTGATGATAGCAGCTATGAAAGAGCCAACTCGAGTTCGAACAATTCTGATTCACAATCCAAAGATGACGATAAATCATCGGAAGATAGCCTAAGTGATGATCCTAACGTTGTCATGTACAAAGTTAAGGATTCTGATAGACTATACTTCGACGATAGCTTTCCGATTCGGAATGTGAAGGAAGATCAGCTTAATAAATTCTTCAAACTCGTTGAGGTTTCATCAGAAGATTTGGAAATCAATGAAAATAAATTTTACTCTAAACCTAAAAGAAATAAATACCGAAGGAATGGTGGTGACTTTCTGGAACATAGGAGAGCAGGGTTGGGTTTAGATGTAGAAAAAGAACCGAGTAAGAAAAAGTCACCATTTCGCGAATACAAAGATAAAAACATGACATTCGTATATCGACGAGCACGGTTCAAGAGGAAAGTTTGATTGGAAAGCAATCAAACGATGAATTTAAGAAAGAAAAAGAACTTCGAGATAAGGCCAAAGCTGCAAGTGGTGTACAGCCCACTAGTGGACATTCTCATGATGATCGGACTTGCTTCAAGTGTAATGAAATTGGTCACATTGCACGCAAGTGTCCGAAATCTAAGCCGGTCTATCTTCAAAGGAAAACAAGTTTAGATGTTGAAAAGCCTAAGCAACCAGAGTTTGTAAAGCTGGTAACAATTCTGAAAGAAATGATTCTAAACTTGAAGTTAAACCTAAAACTAAATTTGAAAACTCAACTTTCGAGAAAGGTGAAACTTCTAAGACAAATGAATCAAGGTTTTACATAAAAAAGGAAAACATAAAATCACAATCCTGGATTGCCAAAAAGAAATCATCAACATCTGAAGTTTCCAAGTCTGAGCCTGTAAAGACTGGTAAAAACAAAGAATCAAAATCTGAGAATAATTCTGAAACTATAAAATCTTCAATTGGTATCAAATCTTCAAAAGGTAAAACAAAAGTTCAGTTTGAAAATGTTAATGACAGTGGAGGCTCAGATGGAGATTTTGAGGATGATTACGAAGCTTTTTATTCCAAACCCAAGACCAAGAATGCTTGGGTCGCGCTTTTTAACTAAATGCTAATATGTGCAGGGGCTCCAGAGATCCGTTCTTTCAAAGTGGATTCTGGATAGTGGAGCATCAGGGCACATGACAGGGATGAAAGCTCTTCTCTTTGACATCTGGCAATTAATGGTGGATATGTTGGTTTTGCCGGTAATCAAGGAGGAAGGATCGTCGCCGAAGGAAAATTTTCCAATGCCGTAGTATCGTTTGATCGTGTGAATTACATTGCTGAGCTAGAGAACAATCTTCTAAGCATCTCACAGATTTGTGATAAACGGTTCACAGTGCATTTCAATGATAAAGAGTCCATCATTCTAAAGCCGGGTTTCAAGATTCCTGATGATTGGATTCTGATGCGCGCACCTCGTGAGAACGATCTTTATGTGTTAGCTATGGGCGTCGCTACCACATCATCAAAATCTGCTCAATGTTTTGTCACAAAAGCCACAGAGAAAGATTCTATTCTATGGCATCGAAAAATGGGGCACATTCATCTTAGAAAAATGAATTTTCTGGTTCATAATGACTTGGTTGAAGGTGTGAATCTTCAAAGCTTCCACATGACGGATCACTGTCTTGAATGTAAGAAAGGGAAGCAGATCAAAAAGTCACATCCTAATAAGATTCTGAATTCTATAGAGTTGCCGCTTGAACGTCTTCATATGGATCTTTTCGGTACAGTGAACGTACAAAGTATTTCAGGAGACCTATACTGCTTAGTCATCACAGATGATTATTCTCGATATTCATGGGTTTTATTTCAAGAGTCTAAGGATGAAACGTTCGACAATCTGGTGATTCTAATCAAGAAGCTCGAAAATCTTTATCATCTCCCTGTCAGACGTAATCGCAGTGACAACGGCACGGAGTTCAAGAACAACAAGATGAAAGTGTTTTATAACGCCAAAGAAATTCTGCACAAATTCAATGCACCTTATACTCCACAACAAAATGGCATAGCTGAGAGGAAGAATAGAACTTTGATCGAAACAGCAAGAACATTGCTTGCAGACTCGAAACTTCCTGTTAGCTTCTGGAGTGAGGCGGTTGCAGCGACTTGCTACACTTTAAATAGGGTCTTAACTATCAAACCGACTAAAAAGACATGTTTCGAAATGATTAACCGAAGGAAACCAAATTTGGAATATCTAGAGCCATTTGGTGCACCATGTATAGTGATTGATCAAGATGGTAAATTTGGTGCTAAATTGCTTGAAGGTTTCTTTGTCGAGTATGCAAGTCCGCTAAGGAGAGTTTATGTTCCTGCTTTGAGAAGGGTGATCGAAGCACAACACGTTGATTGCTTTCGTTACACAACTCCTATTCAGAGGAAAGGCGATGCGTGGTTGTTTAATTACCAAGATTTGTGGAAGTCATTCGACTTGCCTGAATAACCGTCTGAGGAAGAACTTGTAGCTCTTTATTATCTTCAACAATCGGCAAACCAAGAACAGATTATAAGGCCAATTGTGGTTAATCAACCCACTGTTGGTTCTACATCTTCTTCTGGCGTAGGTCCGAGTAATAGTGGTGTTCTAGTTGAACAAGTTTCTGAAGCAAAAACAACACCTACTACAACTCCAGCAAATGTTTCCACTGAACCAGGAATACAACCTCAGAGCCCAATATTTCTCAGAGTGAGAATTCTGATTCCGATGAAGCTCCGACTTTCAAAGATGATGGAGAATCCTCTTCAGATGATGAGTCCGAGCAGATCACAAGCATGTTAAATCAATCTGCTGGCCCGGGCAATCAAAATGAAGCAACATCAAGCACTCCTAACGTTGATTTGATCATTGATCTGAATATCTCAAATCAGAACAGTTCAGTTGATGTTCCTAGTGAAGAAATGCCACAATCTTGCTCATATCATCCTTCAACAAATATTATTGGTGAATTACAAACTGGTGTGCGAACACGAAGCCAAATCAACAAAGAACTAAATTGTTTCTACACCCGAGTTGTTCCAACTCAAGACTACTGCTATTATTCATGTTTCATATCTCAAATAGAGCCAAAGATTGTGAATGAAGCTCTGGCTGACGAGAACTGGGTGATAGCGATGCAAGAGGAGTTGTTACAGTTTGAGAAACTGGGAGTTTGGAGGCTTGTAGATTTACCACCAAAGCAGAAAGCTATAGACATGAAGTGGGTCTTCAAGTGCAAAAGGGATGATCGAGGTATGATTGTTAGAAACAAAGCTAGGTTGGTTGTCAAGGGTTTCCACCCACAAGAAGGTATTGACTACACAGAAGTTTATGCACCGGTTGCACGCTTAGAGTCAATTCGCATTTTCCTTGCGTCGCAGCTTGGAAAGGTTTTAAGGTGTACGAGTCAGATGTGAAATCCACATTTCTCTATGGTAAGCTACGCGAACAAGTGTACGTCGGCCAACCACCAGGGTTCGTCGATCCGCTGAACAAGAACAAAGCTTATCTCCTAGACAAAGCCCTATATGGATTACATCAAGCCCCGAGAGCTTGGTACGAGACGTTATCTCAACATCTCGTTGGAAACGGCTTTACAAGAGGCACAGTGGATAGTACATTGTTTACCAGAGAAGTCGGAAGTCATCTAATCATCATACAAATCTATGCGGATGATATCATCTTTGGTTCATCTTTGGTTCAACGGATGATAGTCTTTGCAAAGAGTTCGAAAAGATCATGAAGAAGAAATTCGAAATGTCTTCTATGGGCGAAATGAAATTTTTCCTCGGATTACAGGTGGATCAGTTACCAGACGGCATATTCATTCATCAAATAAAGTATGTTCACGATATTCACAAGAAATTTGAAATGGATAGCTCGAAGCCGCTTTCGACTCTGCTGGCACTGAACCATGGGATTTGCATTGACGAAACTGGAACTAAAGTGGATGATACGCTCTATCAGTCGATGATAGGATCTCTTATGTATCTGACGTCATCTCGCCCAGATATCATGTATCCTACCTGCCTTTGCGCGAGATATCCGTTCAGTCCCCGAGTGTCACATATGCAGATAGTGAAAAGAATATTTCATTCCTTGAAGGGATGTCCAAGCATCGGCTTGTGGTATCCAAAGAATGATAACTTTGATCTGACGGCATACGCTGATTCTGACTTCGGGGTGGAAAAGCTAAATTCTAAGTCTACGACGGTTGGTTGCCAGTTCTTCGGAACTCGTTTAGTAACGTGGCAATGCAAGAAACAAACCACGGTCTCTCTCTCAACATGTGAGGCAGAATACATTTCTGCTTCCAGCTGTTGTTCTTAAATCCTTTGGATTCAACAACAAATGAGGGACTTTGGATTGCAATTTCTTGATATGCCTTTACATGTAGATAATAAGGCAGCAATCGACATAACCAAAAATCATGTTCATCACTCTCGAACTAAACACATTGAAATTCGTTATCACTTCATTCGTGACTACACAAAAACACCGATGAACAAAAGGCTGATTTTTATACCAAATCATTTCCTTTAACAAGATTTAAATATCTCATGAGGCTTAACGGTATTAAAAATTTGCTGACAGGTGCGGAAGCAGAGGTTGAATACGGATCGGACGACGAGTTCACGTGATCCACATTGGTTTGTTATATCTTTTATATTAGTATTTCTTTAAAACTAAAATACAAAAATATGTTTTTGATTTTACGGGGAGAAATATTTGAGAAAATACAAAAACATATGAAAATTTTCAAAAAGTACAAAAACATTGAAAAAGACAAAAAGAATTCGGTGTCACAAAGTAAATGATAGTACATCAGTGGACCATCACAGTATGCAAAAGAAATGTAAAGTTTAAAAAGTGATAAACAAGTCTTACTATGGATGTGTCGATAGAATTTACACGTTCAGTAAATTGTTTCTGAGATATAAACTAAATTTTACAACTGCTTAATCTTGTGGATTAACATCTCTCGGATATATGGACTTAGTACTCCAAAATTTCGTTTGAGAGATTGCCTGATTCTGAGATACAAGGTCTTTATAGATAGTTGATATCTGGGGTATTATACAAGTTCTTTTGATTTTGCGGAAGCAATAGCCTAGAACTTCTATAATGCTTTTGCAATAAACTCCTAAACTGCATGAAACTTGAAAAGAATCGAAAGATCTAATCATTTGCAATGCTTAAAAGATTCCTTAATCGGAACACACCTTTAAGTCGAGCCTTCATCACTTTGTCGATATGGTGGTATCAACCTGAGCTCTCAAGGCTTCGCATTAACCCAGATACAGATATCAATTACGCTATACTCACCTGTAAGTTGAAATCTAGGGAATCTTGATACGGGAGTATATTCTGAGATGGGAACCATAGTTAAGTCAAGTTTCATAATTCATATCTAACATATTTTGGAACAATTGAGAAATGTGTTGAAGTTTAAGTGGACAAACATATCGACAATATAAGTAAACGAGTTTAAAACTTAAAGTCATCAAAAGGTCAATGGTACTGGTGATATGTCTCAATCAACTAATATGATTCTTAGACACGAATTCACAAAAATATATCTGTAAATATATTTGTACATATTTTACTTTGTTTTGTATATAGTTTATCTGCTTTACAGATTAAAACCAAAAAGATTTTCAATGTGTTTTAGCATAAATTTACAAAAATACAAAAAGATTTTGTTTCTACATTGTTTTCAGCAAGCCAATGTTGGAGAACGGATCTTCAAAGTCTGGTAAAGTGCTAAACTAGTGGGAATCTAATTGACAACGGGCTGGGAGCTAATCTGTAAAATCTGATAAGCCAAAATAATGAAAAGTTCGTTAATTTGAAACTTGATTTTGAGAAAAACCAATAGTTTGTTCATAACGGGTCAAACCAGGGTCATTAACTTGGACTCGACAGACAAATCAGTTAACCAAGGTCATTAGCTTGGACTTGAGCAACTAAGTGGATGGTTAAAACTGGTAAAATCTGAAAAGTTCAGGGTCTAAATTGAAAATTTTGAAAAATTTAGATTTGAAATTTATCAAGTTCGCCCGGACTTGTAATCAAGTTTGACCAAACTTGCATGAACTTATAATGTGTTATTAGTCATCAAGTTCGCCCGAACTTGTGTCTGATCTTAATTGATTGGATTCACAAGTTCGCCCGAACTTGTCGACTATATATACAAATCAAGTTCGCCCGAACTTCATTACTCGTCTTCACAAACTGGAGCGAACTTATAGGCGATTTTGAGCGAATTGTGAAATTGACATCTTTACGTTGAAGTGTTGCCCGATTTGAACTTGATTAGTGGTGATTCACACACTACTCGTCATGGCATTGGTGAGAAACTTGAATTTAGATCATGAATTAAATGAGAAATGAACATATTAGATCTGAGCTTGACGTTTTGACATGTTCTAGGCGATTAATGAACAAATTGAACACTAAATCATCTTAAACAAACTAAATCGACCATAGAAATGTCACTAATTCGACCAGAAGGTCTTGAATTCATGATTGCAAGTTTTGGTTGGAACGATGGCAAGTTTGCCCGAACTTGTCAAAAGGTTCTTTGAACCAAGTCGGCCGAACTTGTCCTCTGGTGAATGTTAAGTTCGCCCGAACTTCCTATCAAACTTGTAAAAATGATTTTTATAACAAGTTCGCCCGGAATTGTTTGAATGTGATTTAAAATCAATTAACAAGTTCGCCTGAACTTGCATGCAAAATGATTAAAACTGATTGACAAGTTCGCCCGGACTTGAAGTTTGTTATGGTTATATGTGTAACAAGTCTGACCGAACTTAATGTTTTGAATTGTCAAATTGGACAATCAAGTTCACCTGAACTTGATATAGTGTTTGTGAAAATTGTAAAATTTCGACTAATTTCGTCTCGATCTTCGTGTTTGCAGAATATTCAGCTTTCATTTAACAAATTCCACAACACATGCATCACGCTAGACAAAACTATATGCCCGTCTCTGGAAGCATTTGAAAGTATTCTTGAGTTTATGCAGCGGATTCCTATACATAAGGCGATTACAGAGAAAACAGTGGTTTATAGGTCGCATGTTTATAGATTCTGGAATTCAGCAGCGATGAACGAGGATGATACAGCGATAAAGTCGGTGGTTCGTGAAGAAAACAAAGATAAAGAAATTACAGTGACCGAAGCAGACATCCGCAAAGTTCTGGAATTTAACGACGCAGCGAATGATCCTATGAGGCTTGATGAGAGGATGGTTAGAGGATGTTTATGTAGAATGGGATACAAGGGGCATGTGAATGAGTCAACTCTAAAGAAAGGATCAGCCCCTAATCCTTACAAGTTTTTGATGCATGCTATTATCCACGCCTTCAGTCATCGAAAGGCAGGTTTGGACGATGTGCAACACTACATGGCCTGCATGGCTACGGCGCTTATTTTGAACAAGAAATTCAACTATTCGAAGCTGGTTTTCACGCATTTGAAAAACAACATGGGTTCAAACAGACTGGTGATGTATCCGAGATTTATACAGATGCTGATTGATGAGAAATTCAAGAAGATTGTGAAAGATCCAAACGATATTTTGTATCTAAGTCATCTGGAGGATACTACAGTGAAGAAGCTTATCATGCTTCAGAAACAAGCTTCAGCACCTATTCCAAAGCCTTTATTTGGTGCTATGACTTCTGAGAATTACGTCGCACCACCAGGATATAAGTGGAGGAAAGACGATAGCGGTGATGAAAATGAAAGAAACGTTGAGTTGGAATGGTTGTCAACGTTTAAAGAGAAACGTAGTGATTGGTTCTTGAAGAAGGTGGTTGTTCACGAGAAGAAAAAAACATCGTGTAAGCCTAAGAAAGTTGATACTATGTTAGTTGACGAAGATGAGCTTGAAAACGTTCAACATGAAGCTGGTCCTAGTACTGCAACAGTTGTGATTGAAAGTCAAGAGAAAACAACGCAGGAATATGATGTGATCTCTGCGACGTCCGATAATGAAGAAAATAGTGATGATTCGTTGGAGAAAGCAAAAAAAAGGCCATTGCTGAAAAAGAGGCCGAGAAAGTCAAAGAAACTAATGCTGACTACGAGCCTGAACATGAAAAAGAATCTGATGAGGAGAGACTGAAGAAGAAAACTAAATGAGTAAAGTCTTCAGCAACTGATGTATCTATGAAGACTACAGGTTCTCCTAAGACGAAAGGCAAGAAAAGTCAAAAGCCTAAGAGCATACACTACATTGGAAAGCCAAAGAGCACAGAAGTCCCACAAGAACCTTCTGGTGCAAAATCTACAAGAGCTACACAAGAACCTCCTGCGGCTGAAACTATCATACAGACAGGAGTTACACAAGAACCTCCTGAGTCTGAATTACTCGAGATTCCAGTTATCAATCTCCACATCCTCCAACAGCTTCTCAACCTGAAGGAACAACACCTAAAATGTCTACACCGAGGAGTACGCCGAAGTCTACACCTAAGACTACTCTGAAGTCAAAGTGTTTTGGTGATATTCCAAATGAGCCAGTAGATATTCAGGATTTGAATGATTTCTTTCCAGAATCAGACGCCGATGATCTTGAAAAGCGTGTGAAAATTCTGGAAGACAAAGTAGCAAAGAATGAAACTGAGAAAGCTGAGTTAGAGAAGCTGGTGAAACAGAGTGAAGTGGAGAAAGAAATTCTGTCTGACAAATTCAAATTCTTAGAAGGCGATCGAGGGTATTTGAAAGCTTTAGTTGAAAGTTTGAAGGACGCTAATGAACAATTGATTAAAGAAATAGGAGAGCTACGATCAGAACGTGATATGAATGATGGAAGATTCAACAGGCTGCAGAAAGTTCTGACTAATAGTTTGGGGATTGACTTTGATGCTGAATATGCATGTACAGATCTGCAGGAAGCTAAAGAGAAAGCAGAAAAAGAAATGGCTGAACAGGGGAAGGGTAAGAACGTGATTGAAAGTATGCCCGAAATTACTGAGCGGATAGCTGAGTCTGCGAAAGCTTCTGAGTCTAGTATTATACCAGAAATAGAAACAGAAACAGAAAAGAAAGACGATGAAGAAGCTGAAGATAAGGACGATGATGAACCTACAGACGATACTAAAGACGACTCTGACAATGATGATGATCAGGGAGGAGTTGGTCTTAAAGTTTTTGATGCGAAAGTGACTGAAGAGTTTGATTTTTTGTCGTTGTTGAATGATGAATCAAATAGAATGGATGATCAAACTCAAGGGGAGCAAACAGGGATGCAGAACAGAAAGAGGATGTTGATATGACAAATGCTATTACTTCTGAGATGCCTATTGTTGCGATTCCTACAAAGCCTTTGATCTTGATGCTTGAACATAATGTTGAGGAAGGCGAATATGTGCATAACTACTCAAAAGAAGATTTAGCGAAGCTAATTGATGTTGATGCTGAATCATTTGATTTTGATTTTGAAGAGCAAGTTCTGAATGTGAATACGTTTGAGCCGAATGAGTATCATTACAAACATAGATATGAAGTTGATGATTACAACAAGGTTATTGTTGAGGATTGGTCTTCTGACGACAAGAAAGATGAAGTTGAGAAGTATACAGGGTTAAACATTGATAGTTTTCCAACTTTTGAGGAAATGTACGAGCAGCTAAATGAAGACATGTTAAAAGAAAAGATTGAAGAGTTTGTGCGACAAGGTAAAATCCCTAAACCAATGATGAAAGAAGAGATTGCACAAGAAAAGAAGTCCTGGTTTAAAGAGATGCCAAGAGAATGAAAGTTTTTACGTCCACTAGCATTCTTTACCAGAGATAAAGATGTTTCATTGGGAGATATACTAAGCTAGGGATGGTTTAAAGAATTAAACATTTATGCCATTAAACGTGAGTTTGGAGTTCAATACTTTAAATACTTGGTAGATTTCAAAACTCTTCCGTACTGGGATGTTGAAGAGTTAGTGCAGACGAGGAATGTTACATACCACATGAAGTTTATTGATCAGCTGCTTTGGAAGATGATCAAATTTGAAGCAACACAGGGTTTCAGGTACTGGAAGCCATTCATTCCCAAGTGCGGAATCAAAACAGATAAGAAGACTGGAATAAAGGATATAATGTTGATTATGAAACGTCCGAGAGCGATGAGGAATATGCCCCTAATGCCGATTGAACGGAAATTCTATCCTTTGTTTAAGTGGTGGCAAGTGGATCCGACAACTTGTGAAGCAGTGATTGTTCTAAGATTTGAAGATCATTTAGATATCACTCAAGAAAGGGTTGGATGTTTGGGTTAGAAGGTTTGAGAGGGATGTGGAGAACAATTCGCAAACTAGACCCGATGTGGCTAGTTAACTGGTCAAATGAGGATATCAAGTGTTTATTCTACAGCAAGATCTGTTATGAAGAACGTGAAAAAGAACAAGCGATGCAATATCAGAGGGTTGTTAATGTTTGCTATGCACATGAAGTTAACTCTGGTAGAATGTGGGAACCGAGTTGGAGGGAACTTAAACGCAAAGAGTTTTTGAAGGAAGAAGCGCGTATTGAACGTATACATGAGATAGGTATGGAGGCGTGACTCATACGTTTCCAATTCATGAAAAAGTGCCACCTACAGATCAAACGCCGATTCCAGAGCAAGAGCGTCGTAAAAGCCAATCAAGAACTTCTTTGGACTTGTCAGACAAAAGTAAAGCTTTGAAGACTGATCAAGATGAAGACGATATCCAAGGGGGAGTCTGTTAATACATAATGTCTATGTCTTAGTCTTGGATCGAGTTTGTTTGTATTAGGCTAGATTGTGTCAGAAATAGTGATATTTATGTAAATGGTAGATCAAGTTCGCCCGGAAATGCAGTGTAACAAGTTCGGCCGAACTTGACATCCTCCCAGCGAACTTGTGATATTATAAATAGGTGCCTTGATGTTTTCATTTGGAACTTCTGCAACTTTGTCACTCTGACGGCGAAGCACTGCTCGATCAGGATTCTACATGTATTGAACAATTTATGATCAATAAACAATGATTAAAGAGTAAATCTTTACTATTTGATTAGCACATCATATAAATTCCGCATATACGAACTTTAGATACCAATTTAGGTTCCTTTGCTTACAATGGATCGATCTAACATTTGGCAACGTAAGATGGGTCATATTCTCGCCCAACAGAACACCGGATGTTGGAGATCCGTTGTATTTGGACCGCATATCCCCATGGTTCCAAGTATAGAGGATCCCCACACCTAGGACCCTAATTACTCTGAACAGGTTTCCTCAAAATCGAATTGGATGCAAAGGCTTTTAGCATCTTTGCCTCGGCCTTACCCTATGAGATTTATGCTGGATTACTTCATTGTAATAGTGCTAAAGAGTTATGGGATGCTCTTAAAGAGCAATTCGGTGGTACTGAAGAGGTGATCGAGAATAATAGAGAGGTTTTGAATCAACAGTATGAAACATTTTGCCATGTTAAGGGTGAGTCATTAACCTAACAGTTCAAACGATATAGCCATCTCCTCAGTGAGCTCAAATTGGTAAATGTGGAATTTCTAAATTCGGCTATCAATAGTTATTTCTTGAGATCTTTACCTGAGAAATGGAGCTCTGGCTTATATCACTAGAACAGTTGTTGATTACAAGGAAATGACCTTGACACAACTTTACGGATGACTCCTCACTTATGAGAGAGAGTTGAACCAGAAAAAGAAGTTGCAACAGTCAGGGAAAATGACTGATGATTATACTTTAGGAAACACTGCTTTATATAATCATGAGGAGAGGTCTAGCTGTGGAAAGGATCAGAGTTATGATCATTATATTGACATAACATCTGAAAACAATTTCAACTTTGATCCTAGTACAGCCAATTTTGCTTTTGCTGCAAATTGTGAAAGCCAGACCTCTGATAATTTATCCTTTGAATTGAATGACTTACAACATTTTGAACCCACTGACCTTGAAGAGATGGACATTTTGTATCAACTAGCACTCTTGAGTGTTAGAGCAAGCAAATTCTACAAAAGAACTGGTAGAAGATTTCCAGGATTGCATGGGGGGTTGAAAGTAGGGTTGGATAAGTCTAAAATTAAGTGCTACAAATGTAACAAGTTGGGTCACTTTGCCAGAGAATGCAGATCACAATCTGCAGGACCAATTGTATCACATCCTTGCAACAATTCTCAAAGCACTATCCATTATTCCCAATATGCCCCTACACCTTAAATGCAAAACACTGCACATTTTGCACATCCTGTTGCTACAGTTCCTGTCCATTATGTCCAAGCACCTGCACCACAGATTCAATATGTCCAAGCACTACCTCAAGTACATGTGCAGCAAATGCCATAAGTTACTCAACCTACTCAAACCACTGCTACACCAGCAGAGGTTAATCAACAAAGCTTTTTCACACAAGGTTTTGTTGATTGGAGTAGTTTGCCTGAGGATTTAACTGATGAAAACTTTGCTCTCATGGCCAAAAATGATTTTGATAATAAAAATATATGTGTAATGGCTTTAGAGACCATTGTTGAGGGTGATGAATCTGTGGAGCAGGAGTTAAAGTCTGATGTGGTTGATTGTTGTGAAGCAGTGGTTATACTAGAGGTTACACCAGTGGTTGAAGTGAATGCTGTTGATGTTTAAAAAGACCCTCTATCTGATCCATGGGATGAGTAGGAGTGTGAGGAAGATGAGTGTGATTGTTCACTTATGGCTGCTTCGAAGGTATCACCCCAGATCCTGAAAGATCTATGTTCTGACAAATGCATTATTGCCTTTGCAAACATAAAACAGGTGATTGAAAACCTGAGAAACAAAATTTTGGAAGATGAACTTAATTTTGAAAAAATTTTTAAAAAGTTGAAAACAAAGTTAAGTGAAAAAGATTCTGAAATGAGTAGCCTAAGGCATGAATCAAGTACAAACAAAGACCAGCTCCAAACTATGGTAGAAAAATACCAAGTTTGCAAAAAGAAGCTTGAAACTACCCAGATCACTTGTGAAAAATGGGTAGAATCTTGTAAAGGTTATGAGTTTATGCTTGATGCTCAAATCAAGAGCAACATAAAGTTTGGGGTAGGCTTTAGAGACTATTACACAGCCCTATGAAAATGTTGTAAAAATTGATTCTGAGCCAGCTGAAATAGTCCCAACAAATCTGGCTGGTGAAGAAATTAAAATCACAGATAAAAATGGAAACAAAATCATTCTTGAAAAACCAGAGGTTTCAGTAAAAGAAAAGGAAATTGAAAATATCAGTTTAAACCAACCTGGTCAGATGAATGTGACATTTTGAAAAATTTCAAGCCAATGGACTTTTCAATCACTGATGGTTTAAAAGCACTGGTGATCCCTATCAAAGAATTTCCAGAAGAGGTTAAATACTTGTTTTGTGAATTTTGTGTAAAGAGAAATCATGTGGCTGCAGATTGTTTTCTTTTGCCTATGACATAAATAAAACTTGTGTTATACCCAAATCACCTAGATGCACCATCTGCAATAAAACAAATCACATGAACAAAGAGTGTGCCTATCTTAAAACCTATCATCAAAAGGTAAAAGAGATTAGAGCAAAAGCGCTTGAAAGAGAAAATGCAAGTTTTTCTGAAAAACAAACAAAGATTTGAATCAATTGAAACATCTGTCACTAGAGCATTAAATCAAACCTCTGTTCACAGAGAAATTCAAGTGACAGATGCACCTCCATCAAACAAGCTTCCAAGAGGCAAAGGCCAGCCTAATTATCAAAAAGTCCCAATGGTTTATGAAACTTACAAAAAATCTTCTAAACCAAAGGTAAATAGGCATCCTAATGGTTACCAACAGTTGATAGGAAGTGGTCAACAACAGTGGTTACAAAAACCAAATCTAACTACTGCTCATTCATCAGAACTTGAGTCTGGATCATCTGATACCCCATCCAAAGCCATTCTGGCTTTGGAAACTCACTTGAACTAATTATTTCAAAACATGTGCAGGGAGCTTCTACTTGCCTTGACAGTCTTTGGTATGTAGATAGTGGGGGCTCCAGGCACATGACAGGATGTAAATCCCTGATCGGAGATTTTAAAGCTCATGGAGGGGGTGATATATCCTTTGGAAATAATTCAAAAGGGAAGGTGTTAGGGTCAGGATGTGTCTTAGCTGGAAAACTCAATTTTGAAAATGTGAATCTCATTGATAATCTAAAATTCAATCTTCTGAGTGTCTCACAAATGAGTGATAAGGGTTATGGATCTTTCTTCACAAAAGAAACTTGTCAGATAGTAGGCTCAGAGGTTGTCAAAAAGATTAATCATATAATTGCTGAAAGCAAAGCACAACTTACTGCTAATAGGGTAGGAAATGTGTATGTGGTAGACATGGTAAAGGATAATCCTATGTCAAACGCATTTTTGTTCTCAGTTGCTTCAAGCAAAGAAACAGAATTATGGCATAAAAGACTAGGTCACACAAATCTAAAAACCATCACCACTCTCTCAGAACAAAGTCTTGTCAGAGGTTTGCCTCACAAACAATTTACTTGTGAAGAACATTGTGTTTCTTGTTTAAAAGGCAAACAACATAAAAGTTCTTGCAAGTCAATTGAAGAGTCCAAAACAAGCCAGTGCTTACAGTTACTTCATATGGACTTGTTTGGACCTGTGAAAATCATGAGCTTAAAACACAAAAGGTATTGCCTGGTGATAGTTGATGATTTTTCCAGGTTCACATGGACTTTCTTTTTACACTCTAAAGATGAAACAACAAACATTTTGCAAAACTTTGTTAAACAAGTTGAAAAGCAATTTGATCTCCCTGTAAAAATCTTTAGGAGTGACAATGGGATATAGTTTAGGAACAGAGAGTTGGATGCCTTCTGTGAGTCAAAAGGGATTGTTAGGCAATATAGACCCCTAGAACTCCAGAACAAAATGGGGTTGTTGAAAGGAAAAACATAACATTGATTGAATCAGCAAGAACAATGCTAGCAGATTCTAGTTTACCCTTGACTTTCTAGGCAGAGGCTGTAATCAATGCTTGCTATGTTCAGAACAGAGTTTTGATAAACAGTAGGCATCAAAAGACTGCTTATGAATTGCTTTATAAAATCAAACCTCTGATCGCTTATTTTAAAGTCTTTGGCTGCCCATGCTTTATTTTAAATTTAAAGGATTCAATATCAAAGTTTGCAGTCAAAGTTGATTGTGGTTATTTTCTGGGATACTCAACCACTGCCAAAGCCTACAGAGTTTTTAACTCTAGGACCAAGTGTGTTGAAGAAACTCTGAATGTAAAGTTAAATGAACTTTCATCTTTGAAAATCCCAGCAAATCCTGCTGAACTGATTGACTTATCCAAATTTACATTTGAAGATGTGTCTGTCAAGACTAACCATGCAGGTACCCCACAGTTATCAAGTCAAGAGCAAGGATATGATTGCATTCTTCCAAATTTCAAAATCTATCCATCAGGCAGAGGAGCAGATGTTAGTAGCAATGGTGAAAGCTCTGCCAGGTCAACAGTGGTTAATACTCAAACCTCTGCCAGCTCTCAAAACCAAACATCTGTTGATAAAAGTCCACAACAAATGGACAAAAGTCAACCCACTTCCACATCCATTCCACCAATTCCTCCACCACCATTTCAATCAGAGGCTGGACCATCAAATTCACCAACTGAGGATAGCTCAGATGATACACATCTGCAAGCTTCACCTCAGAATGCCATTGTCCCATATCAAGGTGATTTGATTTTCCTCAAAAGCCATCCTGTGGATCAAGTTATTAGCAACATCAATGAGGGAGTGCTCACCAGAAGCCAATCCCAAAACATTTGTCTTTTTGCTGGCTTTCTATCACTCACACAACCTGTCAAATACCAAGAGGCACTAAAAGACAACAGTTGGGTAGAAGCTATGCATGAGGAGCTCCTACAGTTCAAAAGACAACAAGTATGGGAACTTGTACCACTGCCAAAAAGATGTAAGTTCTATTGGCACAAAGTGGGTCTTCAAGAACAAAACAGATGAAAGGGGCATTATTGTCAAGAACAAAGCAAGGCTCGTGGTTCAAGGCTATAGACAGGAAGAAGGCATAGACTATGATGAAACATTTGCTCCAGTTGCAAGATTGGAGGCCATTAGACTGTTTTTAGCTTTTGCTGCCAACCACAACATCAAGGTGTATCAAATGGACATCAAGAGTGCATTCCTGTATGGAAAGATCAAGGAAGAAGTGTATGTGTGCCAACCTCCTGGTTTTGAAGATGCATTTCACCTTGATCATGTTTACAGGTTAAACAAAGCACTCTATGGTTTAACATAAGCACCTAGAGCCTGGTATGAAACTCTATCCACTTTTCTCTTATCCATTGGTTTCACCAGAGGTAATTGATAAAACCCTATTTTAAAATGGAAGGGAAAATATTTGATGCTTGTCCAAATTTATGTGGATGACATCATTTTTGGATCCACATGCACTGCCATGTGTGAAGAGTTCAGAAAACTCATGGCGGCATAGTTTGAGATGAGTGTAATGGGTGAGTTGCAATGTTTTCTTGGTTTACAAGTCAAACAAATGCAACATGGCACTTTCATCCATCAAAATGAGTATGTGAAAGAACTACTTAATAAATTTGATATGGATGATTGTAAACCTTGCAGCACACCCATGGTAACATCCAAGCTAGTCACAATTGATGGCAAAGATGACCTTGTTGATCAAACATTGTATAGAAGCATTATTGGGTCTTTACTGTACCTAACTGCATCAAGGCCAGACATCATGTTTGCAACATGTGTTTGTGCCAGATCACAGTCATTGCCAAGAAAATCAGATCTTATTGCTGTAAAAAGGATATTCAGATACATAAAAGGTGCTCCCACACTTGGTATCTGGTATCCAGCTAATGGTAACATTGAGCTTGCAGGATATTCTGATAGTGATTTTGCTGGATGTAAAACAACAAGGAAGTCCACATCTAGAGGAGCCCAATTCCGAGGTGATTGCTTAGTGTCTTGGCAAAGCAAAAAAACAAGTTGCAGTTTCTACATCCACTGCTGAGGCAGAGTCTATAGTTGCTGCAAGTTGTACTGCTCAAATCCTGTGGCTTCAAAATCAATTGCTAGATTTTGGTATCACTGCTTTGAAAACACCACTCAAAATTGATAGTCAAGCAGCAGAAAATATCATCAAAAATCTTGTCTCTCATTCCACCACCAAACACATTGACATCAGACATCACTTTGTGAGGGATTGCTATGAAAAAGGTTTGATTTCTTTACAACATGTCCATACTAAGGATCAACTGGCAGATGTGTTGAGAAAAGCACTTGATGCTCACACTTTTGACAGTTTGATTTCTAGACATGGAATGCTAAACATGGATTAAAACAAAATTTCTTTGTGATCCATGTGTAAATAGCAATAAAATGTTTTTAGAAAATCAAAATCCATCCTTAAAAATAGTTTAAAATTGAATTTTTCAATAAATCCTCAAAGTCTGTTCAAAGCACTGATAGCACAAAAACACCGTTCGTTTAGAAAAATCTATCCACTGTCAAAAAGTGTATCCTCTGATAGTTACAACCACTATTCTTATCCACTGATCCTATTTTCCAACAGTGGTTAGCCAAACAAATGTCTTCCATTTACAGTTAAAGGTTACACGTGGGCAGATGTTATTTGACAGTTGTTGCATCAGATGCCATGTCATCATCACTTTTTGATAAACCCTATCTATCAAGAACAGAGGGTTCACCAAACTGTGCTGATTTCAAAAATCTCAAAACAGTTTTCACTCAAATCATGGCTCCCAAAACAAAATCAAAGGCGAAATCAAAGCAAGAAACACCACCATTCGTCTTGATTATCAAAACCCCACACAATTATACCGCAACTTTAGAAGAAACCGATGTCAACACAAGATACCATACAATGATCCGGATTCTAAAGGAATCAAAATTTAAACACATGCTCGAAGCCAAAGCCAAAACCCAGATCTACATCGATTCTCTTCGGGATTTCTGGCTAAATGCTAAAGTCAAAACATCCGCTAATGATGTTCTATATGCTATCACTTAAAAGGTTGGGGGTACTCCTATGCAAATCACACCACAATCAACCTCTCATGTCTTCAACTGAATGATATGACACATCCTGTGTCCTTTTCTTTAAGAGAGATGCAAGCAGAGTTTGTGGAAAGGGGTTACATTGGTCAGTTGAAAGGTATGGCAATCTTTAAGCCCAATTTTCCAGCAAAGATGGAATTCTTTTTCCATACACTTTTAACATGTCTCTTTGCAAAATCAACTGCTTTTAATGAAATTCCTTTGAACATTCAATATATGGGATTTCCAATTTTAACTGAATCAGAAATTTACTATTCCCAGGTATTGTTCAATGATCTTGTCAATAATTTTAAAAATATTTCAAAAAGAAAAGCTTTCTTGATACATCCTCGATTCTTGAGTATTTATTTGCAAGATCAGATCCGATCTGAAGCAAGTAAACAAGGCGCAATGTCCACACCTGGCTGCCTAACTCATGAACTTTTTACACGCCTAACAAATCTTGAAAAAGCTTCCAAAACAGAAGTAGAGGAGGATGAGCCAATTTTACAAGAACAAAATGTTCAATCTCTTCCTCCTACTACTGAGCCCGCTGCTCTAGGTGATTAGAGCATTGCAACCACTGCTCTGAAACCCACACCTAAATCACCAAAAAGAAACCAACAAAGATATCCAGAAAACCCACCAAACCCAAAAAGGGTCCTCTAGAAGATGAGATCCCAGAGGTTAACCCTATGACACCACCAAAGTCACAAACCGCTGCTGCTACTTCTTCATAGCAGATGGTTGAAAGATCTCAACCTGGCTATGAAACTCCTCCTGCATCCTCACAAAAGGATCAGGTTGTAAACACAGGGACACCAAACTATGAAGCTCTACTTGGTTCTATCTTCCATAGCCCATCTCCCAGGGCAATGTCTCTTTCTGCACCTATCCCTCTCCAATAAAATCACTTCCACAAACCCTTATACCCTTGCTGAATGCAATAGAGTTAGATCAGACATTATCCAACACTTCTCAACAACCTATCACTGAGAATATACTTCAACATGATGCTAGGTCTGATTTATTCTTTGCTAGCCCATCAGCAAATGAAGAGGCTACATCCCTTGGGTTACATGTAACCCTTGGTGATAGTTCAACTAGAGCAGCCACTACAATTGCAAAACTACCTAGTTTTCCTTTGGACAGTGGTTACATTTCTAAGTCTCTGTTGAAGGCAACCACTGCTGAGGCTACCAAGGTAACCTTTGCTGTAGTGGGAAGTCCCCAGTACCAAGAACAAGGGGCATCTAAGGGTGAAGCTAGTGGTAAAACACATGCTAATGATCCCCTAGATATAACTACCACCTCAGGTAGGAGTTCAGATGATCCTATTAACTTAGGTGATGAATTAAAATACAAATATTTGACGGAGAGAGTATCAACGCTTGAATCTTTTGTTGGTGAGATCAAAAATCTTGTGCAGCAGTTGTTAGCTATAAAGAGCCAACCCTCTGTCATAACCACTGTTGATCTGCAACAAGCCCTAAACCCTTTGTTTCAGCAACAAAAGCCCTTCTCAGATCAGCAACATAAACATCAAATGCAGGAAGTAAGAAACATGGTTGAAGCAAGATTTATGGATACCAGGGCAGATCTTAAAGCTATAAAAGCTCAACTTCTCCAAACCACTGGTACTGCTCCACCCACAGTTATTTTTGTGAACACTGAGGATGATGCCAAAAAGGGGGAGAAACCTTTGGGTCAGAAGAAGCTTAAAATTGATGATCAGATGGCAAGGCCAACAGTGGATATACCCAGGCCAGATGGTTCAAAGAAAAGGGATTTAGCAGATGATATCCTGGCCAGGGAAAATGAGAAGCAGAAGAGAAAAGTGTTTCTTGATGGCAAGGTCTTGGTTGAGCAAAAGATTAAGCAACAAAAAGAAAAGGAAGAGGTTGGTACGTCAACAAAGAGGAGACCTGCTAAACAAGTAAGGCAACCAACATCCACACCTTCCAAAACTAAGCCTACTACAAATCCAACCATAAAAACCTCTGCTCCTCAAAAATCAAGCACACCTTCTTCAACTTCCACACTCACTTCCACCAAAGCAGATGTTACAACAACTGTTGTGCTAACATCTGTTGGCACAACAGAGATTGCAGCAGATGCTAACCCATCCACTGCCATGGTCATTTTCAATACATCCACCCAACTTTTACCAACTCCAACCAGAATTCCAACACATCCATCATCATTAAAAGTAAAATTCAAAAGGAGAAGAACAACAAAAGTTGTAAATGAAGAAGAGATCTTTCCTGCTCCTACTCCTTTATCATCACAACCACTAACCTCCACATCAATGCTTCCTCCATCCTCAAATCCAAGCACTGGTTCCCCTACAGTTATTACTGCAGCAAAGAAATATCCTCTTGATTTGCCAGCAGTAAGGGAATAAATTCTAAGTTTTTATTCTGAAGAAGACACTAACAAAAGAATAATATTATCTCTTGATGGTTATCCAAGACCTGCAAATTTTGATGAATATCTGGAACTTAAATTAAAACAAGCAGAGGATATAGCAAAAAGAGACTCTGCTGGTTAAAGTGATAGAGAGATACAAACCAACATGTCTTATCAGCTAGGCAAAGCCAGGACGTTGCAAAATTGTGTCAAAGATCTGAGCAACAAGTTGTCAGAAAGGGAAGATCAGTTTCTTAAAAGTGACTTATTGAACACATCATGAAGAATAAGAAATATAAAGCAACAAAGGCACAGTTCAAGGACTAGAGTATAAATGAGCTGAGAGAAGAAATTAAAAGAATGCAAGAAATGTTGAAGGACCCTCTCAAAAAGCCAACTCCTCCTAACTGGAAAAAACACAAGAAAGACATGCCTGAAAAAGCCTTAAAACTTAATAGGATGAAGGAAGAACTGATTCAGAATCACTATCGTTCAAGGAACTAAGTGGTAAGATGGGGAGAAGTTAGGGTGATTGAAACTTACAAGATGTTAGAAGAGAGGAGGAAGAAAGATCCAACCATGCCTCCTAAGCCAGTTTACCATCCATTAGATGATGTTCATAAAGCTCAACATTCCAAAAAGTCTATCTCACTATCTGTCCCCTCCATCCTTGCCTTCAACCAATTAAAAAAGCAAGAAAAGATGGATGAAGAAGACAAGAGAGTGTTTGAACACATCAAAGAGGGAATCAAAAATATGGTTGATTATCATACAGATTGTCACACCCCGACCCGCGGCGGAAAAGGTGATCATGGCATGATTGGGTTATCATCAAAGCTCATGACATTTATTTTAACGTTTCATATTCATTAATACAATTTAATGGAAATTTACAATCATAATTACATCATGACCTAAACATCAATCTAGGCTTCTTTGTTTTCTTCTAAGGCATTTCCTATGTTTTCCTTGCTTCATCTTGTTCACCTGTATCATGTGTAAAAAGGGTTTTTTGGATCAACAAAAAGTTGGCGAGTGAATCCTATGGAAAACATTTGAACAAGTTTAATTAATTGATTATAAAATAGAGTGCACAACCACACATGAGTAAAAATAGATGTAAACTTATTCACCAATCAAATTAATATTAAACAATACACACATGAACAATAATGGTTCGTTTAGAGGCACGCGTTGCTCAACTCGTCTCTCACGAGGAACTGATGGGCCTAATGAATGAATTGCATAAACTAGACAATATGAAATACATAACTACAAACAATATAAACTCAATAATACACACATGAACAATAATGGATTTGTTTTGAGGCACGCGTTACTCAACTCGTCTACCACGAGGAACTGATGGGCTTAATGAATGACTTTCATATAAGTTGACAAAATGAAATACATAACCACAACAATATAAACAATCTAAGTTTAGATCACAATATGGTATGGCACAAGTTTAAATAAACGAGTTAATTATTTTGTGACACATGACACACCCCAAAACGTGTAATTAAAAAGGGGGAGTTGTAAGATTCACTCACATTGGGTGCGTTCGGTTGATGATGTTGAATGCGCACAAAGTGGTTTTAACCACGAGTGAAATTAACCTAGATAATGGCATAATGTTTCGGTAAGTATACGGATTTTATTAATCCATTTTAGTAGGATTGTTGGGTGTATTTTTGTGAGTTTAAGGCTATTTTCTAACCTTAAAAATGTTATTTTTAAGTATTTTTAATTGATTTTTATTTAAAATAAATAAATAAAAATAATAAAAAAAGTTGACTTTTTTGACCGTTGACCGTTGACTTTGACTTTGACTGTTGACCGGTTCGTATGTGTTATTGTGTGCGCTGGGTGAGGCTCGAACCCGAGACCTCCCGTACGCGTGCACGCAGCTCTACCAACTGAGCTACGTGTCTAACCCGAAATATTTCTGTTTTTAATTATATTTATATATTAATTTGATTAATCCGAAAATCAACTTATTTCTAAAAAGATTTTAATCAGTGACTCGGTGCGCTCCACAGGTCTCGAACTCGGGACCTGTGGGTTGAGTTAACACACAGTCCACCGCTGGACTGTGTGTCTAACTTGTTAAATAATCCGATTTATATTATACTTATGAACAAACTTCATTATTTCATTTCTGCCTTATTTTAAAAAGTTAGATAATTGTCCGAATCGGTGCAGTAGACCGGACTCGAACTCGTGACGTGTGTTTAAACATTCACACAGTCCACCGCTGGACTGTGTGTCTATCTTGGTTATTATTCCGGTTATTATTAAACTTAACATGTACAGCGGTGACTCCGGTTCGGTTAACAAAAAAAGACATTTTTATTAAGGCAAGCATGCGTGGGACAAGATTCGAACTCGAGACGTTTACGTGTTTAATGTGCACACAGTCCACCGCTGGACTGTGTGTCTAACCCGAGTTATTTCTTGATTTAAATTAAACTTATATGTTACCGAAACTTCGTCTTCTTCGTCAGTTTTAACCAGAAACGATGACTGACTGGTTCGAAGTTTTAATCATGTTCGTTAGTGTTTTGAGGTTAATTACAGGTGAGATATATATAAAAAGAATGAAAGATTTAAGTGTAAGGTATACCGACTGGACTCCTCTGTTTCTCCGGCGAAACTCCGGTGACAGCAGAAACTTCCGGCGACGTGTGTCTTGTGGCAGAGAGTCTTCAGCCAGCTTGAAAAGGATGTGGGTGACTTCGGTATAAGCTCAGGGGGTTCAGTAAGGCTCAGAAGTGAAGGGCTCGGTTTTCCGGCGAGGTGCAGAACTTTTCCGGCGAGTGGAATTACGTCGGGTAAAGGTGCGGTTTTAAGCGAAAAAGCTTGCAGAGGTTTGAGGGGGTATTTATAAGGCAGGTCATCGATGAATTTGGTCCGATTTCCGACTTGATTCGTCGGTTAGAAATTCTCCGGCGGTTATAGCTTGTGTCGCGGACTCAGGCGTCGGTTATAACCGATGCAGTGTTTAAGGTTTACGTTATAACTGAAGTAACCGTCCAATCTCGCAAGATCGCCGGGATTTCCGACGACTGCATTTGGGCGCGCCGAATTTGAATTCGAGAATTATAATATGTATTAATTGTTTCCATTAATTAACAAGGAATACAAGTGGCGCAGTGGTTGAGTGTGTGGGTGTTAAGTCATTGACCCGGCTGACTGACCCGGGTTCAAAACCCGGCAGAAACATTATATTTTTATTTCATTATTTTTAACAATTTTTCAAAAACAAATTATATATTCCAATATAATAATTAATTATGTATGGTTTAAAATTAATTTGGGCATTAAATACGCCACGAAATTTTAAACTGATTGTTCGGTTAATAAACGGAGCGGGTTTGGTAAAATCCGTTTTTTGACGGATGTTACACAGATAAAGCTGGTAATAAGCTCAGATCCGACTTGACAAAGATAGTTCAACAACAAGCTCGTAAAACCTCTACAAATAAAAGCCATCCTAGAAAGCCACCAAAATTCTAAAGTGGAAAGTCGAAAATGGCTCCCACAAATTGAGTTTGCTCAAGTGTAATGGTGTTGTTGTCAAGATTAGCATGGAGGCTGCATACGAGTTAAATGCAGAAGACCTTCAAGATCTTTTGGATCTGACACCTGAAAAGGATGATGATGATGAAGTTTCTCTGAATTTTGAATTACAGTTTAAAGGCCAAATCAGAGAACTTCTGTTGAGGAATAAAGATTAAGAATAACAAGTGTTTTGGCATCATCTATTCCAGGGGAGATTGTTAGGATCGAACCCTAACAAAGGAACAGATGATATCAAAGCCAAATACACTATACGAGCTTTAGTTCAACTATCAGAGGTTACATCCTCTGATCCACCTTTTCACTGCTTTCCCTAAACATCTGTTCCTATCATTTGATAGCTCAAGAAGCAAAGGTCTGACAGAAGAATCAAGATCAGAGGATAGAGAACAGAGCTTAGCATAGTTTTACTTTAATCAATGTAACAATGCTATGCACTGATAGTATAGTTAGAGCTGTGTTTAGTTAGTTACATTTTGTTAGCAGTCACTATCAACCATGACGTCACAAAAGATGCTCAGTGGTTAGATAGTTAGTATAAATAGGTGATTGTTGTGATTGTTAACTTGGTCTTCCTGAAAAAGATCATTTCCCACTTTATCTTCTTCATTTCTTACTATCAAACGGCTGTAATTGGCTAAGGGGGAGTTTGTGAATCACATGCAAAGTTTACCAACTTGAAAGCCTGATGGTGATGAAAACAAACGACCAATTGCTTGTAGTAAAAGTTTTCCATTAATTTCGCTGCATATCTTTCTAATTCAATCCATTTTCCATTCTTTGAACAAAAATTACAAGCAATTCAAACTTAGATCCTGACATTTCGCCACTTCGAAGAGATGGAATCGATATCGCGATAATAACCTTGTTCCATAATCGCAAGAAACTTTGATAACATTTCTTTCCAAAACCTATTGCCGGTTAGGTTGTTACCTATATTTTTAGAATGTAACAAAATTATATATTAAAAAATGTGAAATTTATATATTTTAAGTATAAAATTTATATATTTTAAGTATAAAATTTATATCGACAATGGGTTTTTTTGATGTGCTAATCCACTGCTTCGCTAACGCCTCCTCCTCGATCTTTGTCCAAAGTTTTTCCTTGGCATTCGAAGGTTGATCTTTGTCATCCGTCACTTGCTTCCCTTTTTTTCCGTTTCAAGGATTGTGGTTGCGTCTCCGGAACAAATTCTTCAACATCATCTTCTACGGGGTGTGGTTGGGGAGATGATTCTACCGTTGTTGGCGAAGGTTGTGGTTGAGATTGAAATTGCGAGTTGAACGGGTTTCGCATCATCAATTGTTGTAACGATTGCATTTGTTGCATTGATTGGAGTTGGCTCATTTGAGAGAAAGTGTTGGGGATTTGTTGAAAACCCGAGAAAACGTTGTAAGAAAATTACGAGGATGACCAACTCGGTTCCACCGTAGAATAGTAGCCGGGTACGAGAAAACGTTTTGGTTTGGGTTTGGGTTTGTGTGACACTCGTCAAAAATATCGGTAATTCCGTACAACCTAAATAACTATTACATTATTTATTTTCGCATATTTCGACTTGATTTTTATTTAATTAAGTCTTAAAAGTCTAGGAATGTAAAATACCATAGTTTAGTATGATAACAAATCCGCAACAATTAGAAACAATACAAAACTATGTCCTAGACTGGCGGCAGAAATGCGAGCACACTATTCATGCCAGGACTAGTCGCGGTAGAGCCCGACATAACAAAAACAAGACATGAAAATATGTCTGCATCAAGTATTACATAAAAACATTAGTTGGAAACAACTTACAAATAAACTTTCAAGAAAATTATATAAACACTAAATTGTTTTGTTCGCAGATAAATTCAGCAATTCTGCAGAAGTGTACAGCACTCCGCAGAACAATACAGCAAATGTCCGAAATCCAAAATAAATATTATTTATCATAATCAATATATAGATTATTAAAACCAACATAAAAATCCCTATATAAACATTACCGGTTAAAGCTACAAAATTCGTTCGGTAACTACCCGATAACAAAGCCGGTACAAAAACTATGACCAAAATAGCAAGTTTACTAGTCTAGCGAACTAGTTAAAGAAATTTGGACATCAAAAAAATGTCACAAAGATGGACATGTAAACAATTCCGAGTAAGTAGTATAAATTACCGGTAATTGACCCGTACGAAACATGAGCCGAATCCATCATCCAAACAACAAAACGACTAGTCTAGTGAACTAGTTAAACAAATTTTATCATTTTAATGTGTTGGATTGTTAGTTTTTATAAAAACTAACAATTTAAATCATCCAAGTTTACAAAGTTTAACAAAAAAATATAAAACTCAAACCACCCCCCCCCCCCATCCACGGTTTTGATGTGGGTCCCTCACCCACTCACCTCTTCCTTGATGTGTTGTAAAAATTGTAGGTGTGATGAGTGTTATGGTGAAGTGTAAGAAAATTTACCATACCAACACCTCACCTTCACATCTTATTTCAATCAAATAACCAACAACTTCACTTCCTTACTTTCTTCCTCTTGAAATCGGCCAAGAATAAACACCACCATCTTCAACTTTTTAAAATCCAAACACTAGAAATTCATACAATCATGGAGGTTCAAAGATGATTCAAGGCATTTTCCAGACTTGGAAGGACTCTTGAAGCATTTTCTCAATCTTTGGAACTCTTGGATATTCATCTTATCATCATCTTCATCTTATTCATTTCTAGCTAGTAGTAAGGTTCATGTCTTGTATTTATATTTCTCATTTTTATGTTTAAACACAAATGTAGAAGTAATCATCTTGAAGCTTACATAAAAATCACATGAATCACTAACAAAAACTAAACAAAATAATATAATTATATGTTATTTTTATTATTCTTGAAAATCTTTGAAGTTGTGATTATATAGCAAACTTGATCTTGCATTTTTATGTTTAAAAGTATGATCTAAACACATGCAAGTTTAGATCTAGCAAGATCCATTAACATGAATACATGAACTTGTAATCTTGTTTAAAAATATTTTTATGAAACATGTAATACATAGATTAACATAAAAAATCATGTCACAAAAGTGAAATCTTTAAAAATATGTAATCAAAGTTTACATAAGCTTTTGTATAACCAAAAAGTTACATGAACATGTTAAGTAAAGTAAAGATGAAACATACTTTCAAACATGATTTTTGAACTAAACTAGATTACATACAAGTTCATAATGCTTCATGTTAAGATTTTTAGTTTATATTGTTATTTTGGAAGATTGGAAAAATTGTTGAGTTAAAAAGTATATAAATTCATGTTTAACTCCATGGTTTAGGGAAAACTATGGCAAAATTTTTATAAAATTTAATCATGATTAAAGTAAGTTTAAACTAAAGATTATTTTGATTAAAAATGATTAGAAACTTTAATCATGATTATACAAGTTTTGGGTGAAAAATGTTTAAGATTAAAGATCACTAGATTTTTCTTAAATTAAAATATGTTAAATATATATATTTAGGATGAAATATAATATATATATATATATATATATATGTGTGTGTGTATTTAAATTACCAAAAATTATGTGTATGTAATTGTGTGTATTTAGAAAAGTTTAGGAAATACATACTAATTAAATACTTACAAAATACAAAAAGATAAAACACTTGAAATTTGACAAGTATAACATACATATGTCCAAACTTGAACAAAACAAACATATTGGACAATGCGGACAAATCAGACAAAATATACAAAACGGACAAGTCACCGACACGGACGAAATGAACAACTCGGACGAAACGAACGACACGAATGAAACGGTTGAAATGAACATACGAACCGTCACACGAAATGCATATATATTTACTAAAGTTCATATATACTAGAACTTATAAAAATAAGTTATATAAAATATTTAGTAGTTTTTATAAAAACTGAATTTTATAAAAAAAAATACAAGTAATCTTTAAACATGGACCAAGCCCATTTACATAAACATTAGGCTAAGCCCATTTATATAATCAGTTGAGTTAAGCTCACCTTTATAAAAACTCAATTGGGCTAGACCCACTTTTATAAATCAACTTGGGCTAGACCCACTTTTATAAATTAACTTGGCTAGGCCCACTTTTATACGTTAAATTGGAATAGGCCCACTTTTATGAAACTCAATTGGGCTAGGCCTACTTTTATAAATTAAATGGGCTAGGCCCACATATGTAATTCAATTGGGCTAGGCCCATACATACCAATCAAATGGAATGAGCTTGTACATTAAACTTTTTGGGCTAGGCCCATTCAAACTAATAGAATATAAAATATATATGAAATATATAAAATTTATTGTTTGGATACTCTTCCCCTATTTTTAAAATTTTGTTGTCCTACCCCTAGCGTTTCTTGATTGCATCGATGTACCCCTCCTCTGTCAACTCTCTCTTACTTTAGGCGTTTTATTTCCCCAATTCCCTAAGGCTACTCGGTGTGGGGGGTCGTTCAGGCCTGACCTGGCCCGACTACGACCCCCAACACCATTTTCGTAGGGGCGGCGACGTCGTAAACGTCTAGATGGAGACATTGAAAACGGAGCATGTGAGACAAATTTTGTGGCGTTGAGAACAACTATAACTTTAAAAAAAATTATTTTTCCTTAAAAACAATAATTTTAGCTACAAATATACCAAAATCACCCCTTTTTACTCACTTCAACCAATTATCTCTCTTAACTTTATAAAATTCTTCTACTTTTTATAAAATTCTTCTACTTTTGCCATGGATCCATACAACCCGAACCCGAACCCAAACCCAAACGCTAACCCAAACTATCACACCCGATTTTTTAACATAGCGGAAACGCGAGGTGTGGCCAGAGCGGTAATTGTTGCATTCAATCAAGTAAACAACAAATATAAAAGATATTAAGATGTTCATCCATATACTTTATTTAAAAACTATGCTTACAACCAACATCTTGTTCAAAGAAAGACAAACTACGACTTCAAACACCATTATTTAAAACTTAAACACAAGTTTTCAAAACATATTAACTAAAACTGGATAACATCTAAAACTTGACTTGTTTTCCAAAGCTGTCCACTAGTTACCTGTAATACATGTTAAGTTTATAAAACGTTAACAAAAGCTGGTGAATTAATGTATTTAGTTTTGTATCAAATGAACTTTAAAACATTTGAAGTATTAAAAACCCGTTATGTAAAGCGTAAATGAAAATTGTAAGATCATCAATGTTTTACGAGTACACTAATATGTATGGGGACATAGGAGGCAACCAAACCTAGACGATAAATTGTGTATGAGACACTCGTTTTAGATACAAAAGCACTCTTAACGATCTCTGTTATGCCGTTAAGGGTGGGGCTCGCCAAAACCCTTTATATTATCTTATCTACATGTGATCTAAAATATTTTCATTTTCTAGCTTAATCATACCAATTGTAACATGTATAATTCGCCGAGCGTTTAAAATATAAAACGCTTAAATAAAAGGGGAAACATAAACTCACAGATTAGCGTCTTATGCAAATCTCTGGGTGATATATGATGCTGCGTTCGTGTCTTAACCTACAAGTGTTTTAATTTCGTTAAACACTTAGGTTTATGTTTTGTTTTGTTTTTGTACAAGTCTTTCATCTTGAATTTTTATTTCTACTTGTATTTGTTAACCCTTATTTTTAAAATTATGATTGAAAATAGGGGTAAGGATATCCAAACAATAAAATTATTGTTAACCCTTATTTTTAAAATTATGATTTAGGAGATAGTATGGGTGAGCTTTCGATTTGTCAGATGGTAGAAATAACACTCTTTAAATGGTTTACACGCAAAGCCAAATAACTTGTACAACCTCAATATTAGTTTTACCCAACATACCCAAGTTGATATTTAATATATACTAGTTCTTAAGATCCACGTGTTGTTGTGAATGGACCCCATTAGACTAAACCAAAAATAGAAGTAAAGACGTTAAACTACGCACGCGCATTGTGACCAATTACCTTGCTAAGTTTAGATCGAAACATAAAACATTATCATCAATAGAAAAGAACAACTAAGTCAAAATAGTATGAAAACCCATGTGAATAATAATAATAATAATAATAATAATAATAATAATAATAATAATAATAACAAATTTATAAATTATAGGATTTATTAAAATACACGGTAAACAATAAGAATTATTTTATGTTCATGCAAATACTCTAAGAAAAGAAAAATAAAATGTATTACATATAATAAAAGGTTATATGTATCATAGAGACATAGAAACAAAAGGTTAGACAATGAATTTCGCTTGACATCTACCTATTAGCATCTACCCCTTGGTCTCAATATTGAATAGTAAAGTTTGAATAAACCTAAGTTAATAACTAATATATAGTTAATTTTTTAGTTAGGTAAATATGGTTTTAGAAAAATTATAAATAATAAAATAAATAGAATTTTCATTTTGTCGCAACATAACAAAAAGCCGCATAGAATATAATTCTACTGCCACACGTGTGTGACACAACAATAAAAGCTATATAGTTATTAGCAATAATTGTTCATTCTCCATTTTCACACCATAATTTAAAATGAAGTGTGTTGTATGTGCTATACTTGTGTAGAACAATAAAAGGAAACCAAAAAATGAATAGTAAAAGTGTAAGGCAACAGAAAGTCGTAAAATTATAGAGGCTTTTGGGTGTGGCTAGCTATCTCTAACATAAGTATAATATTCCCAACCCATTCCTCATCCCGTTCCACATCCTTAAAATTCATTGAAATCGTCTAAAAACATCACTCCATCCGGCATCCGCATAATCTAAGGAAAGCTAAAGCGAATCCCATATTTGGGGCTTCTCTATTCAACCCCATATTCAAACAACCAATTACATGAAGACATATAAGCATATTAGTTAAACTATAGGGAAAATAATATAAAAGGAATATAGAGAAACGATGGGGAACAAGATATGAGGGGTTGTTTATAAAACCATATATAAATTAAAGAATGCTGTTTTTAGTTAAATTATGGAGATGAAAATGAAATTGAATTATGAATTAAAGTGAGAATTAAAGTATTATCTATATCTTAAATGTAAATGTCCGTGATATTTACATGTTTTATTCCATATACTGTTTTTCCTTTTAATTCTTTAGTTTCAATCTTTGTTGATTCAGACCCTCCTTTACATTGTTATTATACTTAATTTTTTAATTTTCTATTTGTTTTCTCATTCGAAGAGAAAAATGAGTTAGGAAATGCAACTACCTTTTTTCGTATATGCTACCCCTTTGTTTTTGGAATTAGCACTTTTAGACTCTACTCCATTTTACAAGTTATACGAATTAACCTCTTCAATTTTTAATATTATAATTTTACCCTTCTACCATATATAATATACGTTTTTAACCTATTAAGTTTTTTACTAATTTAATTTTCCGTTCAATAACTTTTGTTCGCTAATTTCATTTTTTTTAAAAGCCAATTTGTCGCTGTCTGTAGAAACTTTGTAAAATATCATTTCGATTCCTTCGAGTTTCTCAATTTTTTAGTTTACTCATGTCGTTCCTTTACTTAAAAAAAACTATTTCTTACGTCCATATTTTTATGTATGTCTTCGTATAAATTCGAGTGGATCTATGTTTCAACGTAAACTTATTCTAGAAACGAGTGAGGTAAAATGTAACACGTTATCATTCGTATTGATGTGCATCTTTTTATGTACGAACCGATATATATTCAAGTTGGTTTACGTTTCGACATTTTTTTAGGAAACTAGTTAGTTCAAATATAATAAGTTTTCGTGCTTATTTTATGTATGTTTCATAAATTATGGTTTCTTTTTTTCATTTAAAAAGCTCTAATTAGTCCATTTTGATTACATGTGTCAGTTTTTTATTTATACCCGTTATGTTTCCTATGTATGATTCGGGTCGTATATAATATGTTATGATTGTAGGTATAAATTCGATTTACTTTCCGTTTGATCAAATCGTAATTCTTATATAGGTTACATTGACTTCAATCAGCCACGTCTAAACGCACGTTTTTATATGTTTAACGCATAACATAATGATTTGACTAATTCATTCGATGTTCGTGATGTACCCGCGCCGCAACGTCCGCGGGTCTTATTACTAATATAGATACAAAGTTGGTGTATTAAAACATGTATTCGAATATTTAAATCAAAGTGTTCCCTCTCGTGTTCCTCGTTTGATGGAAAACAAAGAGGAATTTTATCAAAGAGTAACTTTATTAAAGAGTAACTTTTAACAAACAAAGATAAGATAAAGACAGCCACTTAAGTGGACGTTGACAACAAATTATTGACGACAATCATCATATCGTGCACACTTATCATCACACCCAATCTTCGATAGTAGAAATTAACTACCATGATTTCATCAACCACCAACAGCCATGTCATCTGTTTGTGTACCATTCTGGTTTGTTGTTATATCTACTCTTGTTCAGCTAAGGACAATATAACGATGGGCGAATTCATCAACGACGGTATCAATCATTTAGAATCCGAGGGGAAGAAGTTTCAAATGGGCTTCTTTTCACTTGGGAATACATCAGAAGTTAGACGATATGTGGGAATATGGTATACAACGGATCCAAAGACAGTTGTGTGGGTTGCTAACCGTGATAAACCAGTGCCGGATTCCACTGGATTCCTCACTGTTGCAAAGGATGGTAACTTTAAGGTGCTAAAAAATAAAGATGATGTTTATTTCACGACAAACACAGGTAACATGGCTCAATTTTATTATCTTCTGAAATTTGATGTGTACTCTCTATACAGATTATTTCCACATCTATATATAACTTGTATTTTATTAGTTCATGCTAATTAATACTCCATTGTAAGTCTCTCTTCCTGTCATCAGTTATTTAAAGTCTGTAGATTTTTAGATTAAATTAATCCGAAAAGTATATAATTATAGAGTTAAATGCTTGGTTGGTCCTTGTGGTTTGCAAATCTTGCAGACTTGGTCCCAGTGGTTCACTAATTACACACTTAGTCCCAGTAGTTTCAAATTTTGCACTCGGGTGGTCCTTACCACTAACCTTTGTTAGATTTCTCAGTTAAGTATATGCAAAATTACTATATTACCCTTGAAATAATAAAAATAAAAAAATATAAACTGACACCCTCCTCCTTTCTCCGACCACATACACACACCCGTGAGTATAAACACGCAGACAGATCCGGCGAGAGAGAGAGTGGCGGCGGCTGTATTGTTCGGTTCGGGTGTTAGTACCGGCGGTCCCTTCTCCGGTCATCCCCTTCGACTATATACCACTTACACCGACACCCATGTTCTTCGGCGACACCACCCTGCAACCTACCTCTCCTCTTGAACATTCAACCCACAACAGCATACAGGTGAGAGAGAGACTGCAGGAGAGAGAGAGAGACAGTGAGAGAGAGGGGAGCTGCAGCAGGGCAGCTCACGGTGGCAGCGGCGAACCCCACGGCCCGGAGCGGTAAAAGACGACAGGAGCGAGGATTTGGTTCGTAATGTTTTCAGATCAGTTTGGGTGCTCCAGTTTGGGTTATCGGGTTGGGGGTTTCAACGACGGCGGTTCTGGTAGCGACGGTAGTGGTGGTGGTTCACGGTTGGGCGGTAGGGTTGGGTCGGGGTAGACGACAGCAGCGGGGTAGCCGCGGTTTTGCGACTCACCGGCGGCGGAGAGGTTTGGTTCACATTCGAATCGAGACTCGGTTCAGTGATGGTTCAGCATGCTTCAAGATGTGTTCGATTCGACTCGATCATAAACAGTCAACGGAACCCGGTTCAGTCCAGATTTCCGGTTCAGGTTTCGGGTTCGACTCAGTTCAACCCGGTTCAAGTTTGAAACAAATTTCGAGGGTAATATAGTAATTTTGCATATACTTAACTGAGAAATCTAACAAAGGTTAGTGGTAAGGACCACCCGAGTGCAAAATTTGAAACTACCGGGACCAAGTGTGTAATTAGTGAACCACTGGGACCAAGTCTGCAAGATTTGCAAGGACCAACCAAGCATTTAACTCTATATTATATATTATATATATTATATATTATAAAGTAGAACTTAATCAGCAAAGTTAGATTGGCTTTTAATAAAGTATAAAGTAGAACTTAATCATAACGTTAGATTGGCTTTTATAATGTAAAGTGTAACTCACTAGCCAACACTATATTTATACTAGTAATGTGACCGATTAGATTCTTAATTTTCACTTTCGTTATAATAACAATCACATTCTAACATAAAAATAACTTTGTCTGACCCTCATGCACAAATAACTGATTTTTATACTAATCATAGTATTCTAGTTAATAGTTTTGAAACAAAATAATGAATAAATGAATGTTTACTTCTCCGTTTGTATAATACCTGATTTTCTAGGAAAAACATACATTAATAATTGCTACTATTATTATTTTAAGGAATAATTGTGTTAATAATCCTAACTATTTGTTCATTCTTCGTCAACAACCTCAATAGGGTTCAACCTTTTAACCTAATGTCTACTAACGGACATTTTCTAACTTAGGTCTAACTAAGTAAGTTTTTTGTTGATGTGGACGCTGACGTAACATAAACCTTTGTTATCTGATAAGGTGGTTACCTGTGACACTCCCATCACCACCTCATCTCCACATCCACCACCACCAGCCCGCCACCACCATCAGCGGCCTCCACCACCATCAGCCATCACCACCCACCACCATCAGCCGCCTCCACCTCACCTCCACCACCATTCGCCACCACCCACAACACATTCAATCTGGTTGACCCACTTCACTCCCCCCACGTCTCTTATTCGGCCACTCGTCATCGCCTTGGGCATCACTATTAACGGATTGCATGTGCCCAACCCATGGTGGCAAATGGTGGAGGTGGGTGGAGGTGGGTGGTGGTGGGTGGAAGCGGCTAGTGGTGGTGATGAGAGTTCGACATAAGCAGCCACCTCATCAGATAACAAAGGTTTGTGCCACGTCATCGTCCACGTCACCAAAAAACTAACTGTGTTAGACCTGAGTTAGAAAATGTTCGTTGGTGGATAATAGGTTAAAAGATGAGACCATCAGTAGTTATTTTTTGTAGTTGAGGCCGTTCCCGCCAATTACAATTAATTAGGATTATTATTAAATTTCATTATTCCTTCTTTTAATAAAAAGGTGGTGTGAAAACCAAATGAGTTAAGTTAGTTATGAAATTTTTACTAGTAAAATAATTTAATTATATTATGAAATTCAAACATGTAACCTTGATCAAAATTAATTTTATCATATTAATTCTACCGTTAATAATTTAAAAAATTAAAATCAAATTATAATAAATTATTTTTTTTTGTAATGATAAACATTTAATTTTGGATTTAATATCAAACTTTAAGGCCATACGTAATGAATTATATGTATAACGCCCCTAACAGTGCCCCTTGGGCGTTATAGGGTCATAAAGAGGGATGGACGTTTCTAGCATAATGCAAATGAGAATAAAAAATTTGAAAATAATGATTGAAAGAACATTAAGAAACGTTAAGCGTTGTATATTTTCTGAAGAGACATTAGAATACTGAGGTGATGGAAAATGCTCCGTAAGGAGATTAACCACTGGTAATGGTCTAAAAGAATTAAAAAATAAAAGGGTGATGGAGTGCCACATCACTTGTTTACCTTTCTTACCATCCCTAATCATCTCTAAACCCTTGAAATGCATCTTTCTCTGTTTTCCCTCCAAATACAATTCAAGAAAACATAACGCGGTATGAGTTCATGTGGTTTGTGACACCTAGGATGGCATTCCCGTCAGTTCCGACCCTATGGTGAAGGGGGCACCTTACCTTACCAAACTGCTCAATCTACTCCGAGTATCAAATTTAGAGGGCGCACCTTACCCTAATACCCAAACTACTCAACAAAACTTTAAAACACCAACCATTCAATAATATTATGCCACATAGCTCAAACTCACTACCCACAACTTTTTCTCTCTTTAACCACACACACATCCGAGTATAGAAACTCAGGCACCTAGCTCGATTCCCTTACTCGGAGGGGAGGGGCACCTTACCCCTCTTACCCGATCCTATGTGGACTTATCAGGAGTGGTCGAGTACGGCGTCCCTCCACCCTAAGGTAGGGGGTGTTTTTTGACTGGATAGGCAATTAAAGCCGACGATTAGTTGCCTCAGTAGGATACTTCCTCTTTGTAAACAAAACCCAATCTGCCAAAAGCATTTATGCCTTGCTATATGTGTTCCTCTCGTTCTTTATGTTTTCCTACGCCAAAGGAAACAACTGCGGTGCCAACAAAATCGGTTGCATCTACCGTTCGAAGCAGGGCCGGCCTTGGTGGTAGGGACGGGCGAGCCACACCCCAGGCCAAGGCCCTGGTTTTCCCGAGGTGCACTAAATTACAATAAAACAAATTATATATATATTATATATACAATTTGAATTGGTGTTTAAACAAAAATTAGACTTGGCTTGATGGTTTTATTGCTGCTTAGTTGTGCAATTGAGCTTGATTCCCATGCTCTTTATCAAGTTTTCAGTGATTCTTTTACATTTGTCTAAATCTTGTTTTTTTTATTAATTTAACTTTGATGAGTACATATAACAAGGCAAAGCCTCTAATTTAATGTTACTCTTTTATTAATATACAATATAATATTGATAACAACACGTTTTATTGGGGGTAGGCCTTAAAGCTTTATGTTTTTTACATTCTGTTAAATTTTTTCTCTGTTTTTTTTATTAATGTAACTTTACTAATCACATATAATAGTTATATGCAAAACCTTTAATTTAGGGTCCTAATAATCATAATAGTAAAAGCTTATTTTTACATGTTGCATAAGACAAACGTTGTGTCAGCAGCCTTTGTCAGTTTATCTTATTCTATACATAAAATAAGTAAAATATATTCCTCAATTCATTGCTTCACTTGACCCAAAAGATGATAACTTTCAACAAAAAGTTTATAATAAAACTTCAAACATTCTGAATTCTAACTGCAAATAACCCAACAAACTCCGGATAAAACCTCAGAAAATAAACCCATTTGGTCGTATAACATTGTATTGCCCGTATACAATTGTATACAGGTCGTATAACGTTATAACGTTATACGACCCGTATACGTGCAAAACAAAAAAAAATCCGCTGCATACATTTCTGTGTAACAACATTCTATATTGGTCGTATAACGTTATACAACCCGTATACACCTAGGGATGTGAATATACGAAAAATACGGGGTGTGAAAATAGAAAAAGTCTTAATCTATTGTTGTTATTTTATTAATTTATAACTTTTAATAAAAAAACACTTTTTGTTAGAGAGTTAGGTCACATGATTGGAACTTTTATTAGTTTACGCATTTTAGTCTAAAAATAAATAAATAAATAAATAAATAATAATTATAATCATAATAATAATAAGTGGTAAAAAATAGTTTAAATTATCTATTTCATTAAGGCATAAGGGATGCGTTTTTCTATATTCGGATTATGCACCTGAATTCTAAGGGTCAATACTGGTTCAAAGCCACAATTTCTACTTCGATCGATTCATAGTAGCCACGACCATGTAGTCAATCGCCCACCTCAATTACTTGTTGTCTTTTTTCATGTTATGGTTCGTTCATAAACACTGCCTTACCAGACTTGTCGACCCCGCCTTTTGAAACCATGATGTTGTGGGTTCTAATATCATGAAATCAATTTACTATGTAATTTATAAATGAATTATCTTATAATCTATAAATTTTGGATTTATAAAGTTGTTTGATACTATGAATTTTAAAAGTTTAGTGAAATTAAGATTAAAGGAGTTGTAAAAAGAGAGGAAATAAAAGTTTGGGTATTTAATAATCCTCTAGTTGATTTGTCTAAACCCCGACGTCGAAATGCTATTAAAACTAGTCAAACGTAAAAAAAGTGATGTAGAAACTAATACAATTTGGAACACAACGATGTTGTAGAATTATTACAATTATCTTTTGCATTCCATTTCAAAATTTCTTGATCATTGTGTTTATCTGTTCAAAATTTCATAATTTCATGACCATTACGCTTATCTATGCAATACTAGAAAGTTTATTTGGGTATGAAGTTTATAATTAATCTCGATCATCTATAAAGTAATCAAAGGATAAGATCAAATAGGTGAGATTGAAAAGAAAATGAGGCACGTGGGTTAGTTTAAGGGTATTCTACTTCATCAAAGTCAATAGTTTTTCTCTACTCCAATTCTCTTCTTTTAAACGTTAAGAACTTTTTCATACCATATATATGACATTTTTTATAAAAAAAATACAACATAAAAACGGCCGTTTTTTATCTTTAAAACGAGCACACTATTGTTATACTTTTGAAAAAAAAAAGCTTTCGGTAACCCAGATGCATAAAATGCATGGACAAAAAAATACAATTTTTTTATAAAACCCAATGTATAAAAAAAACACAAAAAATGTCATTTTTTTGTAACGCAATGGAAAAAAAAACACAAATAAATGTCTTTTCTTCTAAAACGCAATAGACTAAAAACATAAAGAAATTTATTTTTTTAAACGTAATGGACAAAAAATACAAAGAAATGTGTTTTTTCTAAAACGTTAGTTACTAAAAACGCAAAAATTTAAAACACAATTGACTAAAACACAAACGAAGGTGTTTATTCTAGAACGCAAAGGACAAAAAACACAAAAAAAGGTGTTTCTTTCTAAAACGCAATGTACTAAAAACATAAAAGAAAATTTTTCTTCTAAAACGCAATGACTAAAAACACAAAAAAATGTCTTTTTTTCTAAAATGTAATGGACTAAAAACACAAAATAAATGTTGTTTTCTAAAAGGCAATGGACTAAAAAACACAAAAGAAAGTGTTTTTCCTAAAACACAATGAACTAAAAACACAAAAATAAAATTTGTAATTCTAAAAAGCAATGGTCTAAAAACATATAAAAATGTGTATGTGTGTTTGGTTTTTTTTCTAATACGCAATTCACTAAAACACAAAAAATGTGTTTTTTTTAAATGCAATGGTATAAAGATAAAAAAAAAATTTGAGTGTTTTATTGTGTTATAAAACACAATGCACTAAAAACACAATAAAACACAATGCATTTGTGTGCATTATAAAACACAATGAAAAAGATGTGTTATAAAGCACAATACAAAAAAAAAAACAATTAAAAGAATAATCATTTATTTAAGGGCATTTTCATTAATTAACTTAATGCGATTTACATAATAATACTTTGTCCAAATCAAATAATCGAACAATTGGTTCCTCCTTCGTATGTTTATAAAGAGCTCAATACAAAACAATAACTTTCAATTAACAACGTCAACATAGATGCTGGGACAATAATGTTTAGATCATGTGAGAACAATATGCAAATAAAAAACAAAACGTATGTATGTGTGTACAGAGAACACAAAATAATGTTAATAAAAAGTAATGGTTCTTGAAGGAACACAAAGGCCAAAGTTATTATTACTTGATTATAATAAGAAAGCTTTGAAATTGTAAAACGCAATTCACAGCGTTGTAGATCTGTAACAATTATTACTTCGCTTTGACAACGGCAGTTGCGACTTCGACTTTATGAGATCAAAACTCGGTTGTTCTAACGGAGCTAATTCACCGGGATCGGAGATCGAAATCTTCATCGAATCATCGCACTCGTGGAGCCGAGGAGTGGTCAACTGGATGATGGATCTGGAGTATTGTAAAGTGCCGCATATAAGGAATTAAGGAGAATATGTTTGACGTTTCAACTTTTCTAATTATTTGGGCTAGACTTTTTATATGGGCCAACTATATGGAAAATTAACTTGAAAATTTTGTGGCCCTAGGCTGTGCCTAGGGGTCTTTAGCTTGATGGGCCGGCCCTGATGGTAGCCCATTGGTAAAGGCAAAACCTTTAAATGTCATTCCCATCTAGAGATGGGCATAATCGGGTATTTTAAATACCCGGAACCGGTTCCTACCCGTACCCGGTTCCTGTCTTTGATGAATGGAACTGGGTCCTATGTGGAACCGGTTCCAGTTCGTACCCGGGTATTTGTCGCTAAAACTAGAACCGCCTGGAACCGGTTCGGGTACTGTGGAACCGGTTTTGGGTACTGTGGAACCGGTTCCAGTTCGTACCCGGGTATTTGTCGCTAAAACTATACCGTTGGAAACTGATTTTGAATATTAAAATCGGTTTTTTTTTGTATAAATACCCCACATTATTCATTATCTTTCATTCATCCACTTTCATATTCTCCTAACAAATTTCAATCCATATTTTCAAAGATCATATGGCTAGTAACGATGAAGTTGTAATGGTTTTAGAAACAAAAAGAAACAGTTCAATTTGGAGGCATTTTGATCTTTGTTTGATGTCCGATAGCCACGAGATGGCTAGGTGCAAAGCATGTGGGAAGTTTATGAAGGCGACGGCTAACTCCACTCTAAAGAAACACACTGAACGCCATTGTCCGGTGACAAAGGCTAAGAAAAATGAAACGGGTGAAGCTTCCGGCACCGGGTCTTCGAATGTTTAGCTTGGTTTATGTAACCGGTTTAGTTATCTTTAGCTTTTTAAGTTTTTAAGTTTCGTTTAATAATGTAACCGGTTATAAGTAGTAATGAATCGATTCCAACGGTAACATATACGCGGGTATTGATTAGAACCGGGTATTGACTGGAACCGGGTATGGGGGTAGGAACCGGGTACGACCCATTTAAAATCCTAAAATGTGAAATCGGGTAGGAACTGTCGGGTATTTTGAACCCGGAACCGGTTTCTCTAAACACCGGGTTGGAACTGGAACCGGTTCCGGGTAGGTTCTACCGGGTCGGGTTTGGAACCGGTTATTATGCCCATCTCTATTCCCATCATCTGGCATTCTCCCAACTTCATCACAATATACCTCTTCTAAGCCTTCGCAAGGCAGATACCAATGGTGCTTCACCAAATGTCATTCCCTCAGAAAACCCATCTACAGATCACTCTCCATCCTACAAACCCAGCACACATGACAGGTCTCAACAACGCCAAAGCATCAAATTTATCTTGGTAATATGACAATGGCGCATCTCTCCATATCACCAACGACCTCATTGCATTCTCTCCACACTCCATTATTTCATCATATCCTACATTTGGTCCCATTGAGAAAATGAATAATTAATGGCCAAATAGGTTGTTGTAGTTTGAAAACAAGGCTAACATCTTTACCTCACAAGTTTTTTTTCTCTTGCAAACACTAGTACTAATCCTCAAGAACACATAATAGTTCACAATATGATACAAAGTTTATGATATTCCACCATCACTTTTTATGAAAACTTAACTGATGAATTTTTCCACGTTAAGATGCTGCAGAAGGAGCAACAACGCTAAAGTTATTGGATTCTGGAAATGCAGTATTACTGAATGTCGCATCAGAAGAGAAATTGTGGCAAAGCTTTAAAGATCCAACTGATACGTTTCTTCCTGGGATGAAAATGGACACAGATATACAGTTGACATCATGGAAAAATGTAACCGACCCAGCTCCTGGAAGCTTCAAGTTTCAACTAGAATCAGATGAACCCCACTATTCTATTTTGGAGGGGTCATTGTATCATTGGAAAAGTGGGAAGATGTCAACGAGTAGCTTTGAAAGCTTTGACAACAACCAAATTTCCTCCTATGTATTCAACTTGCTGTCAAACAACACCATACAAAAGACAGGATCTTACCAAAATCTTGCTTCTCCAACGGCTGACCCTAATTCAAGGTTGGTAATGAATCATTTAGGGAAGGTACAATATTTTAGTCGGCCAGATGTAAATAGCACATGGGTTTTGGAATGGGAGGAACCAAAAGATGATTGTAGCATTAATAAGCGGTGTGGGCCATTTGGGATGTGTCAGGAAAATAATAACTCATCATTTTGTAGTTGTCTGCCTGGTTATGAACGTAATTCACCTGATGATGATAGGCAAGGATGCAGGAGAACTTCTAATATATGTGACAAAGGAACTAATGACACATTCATAAACATGACTATGATTAGTTTGGATGATCCAAGTGTTCCCTTCTTTAATTCAGATAATGAGTCAGGATGCGTAACAGAGTGCCTCAAAAACTGCGGTTGCTGGGCTTATTCTTATATTTCTCAAAACAAGGAATGGATACAGGACCCAAGTCGTGAGAATAAAACCGGTTGCTGGATCTGGGAGTCAGAACTATATAACATTAGAGGGAAGGGTACACATAATATTTCCTTGCGTGTTTCTGAATCTTCAAACAGTACGTTTTTGGCACTTCAGCTTGTTGCACTCATTGCATGATGCATGTACTCCTGTAAATTCTAAGTTGAGCCAAGCAAGCACATAAACATCTATAAAAAATCAAAAGGAGTGCAAATCCAAGACCATTTTGTTATTTGACTTTGCGGTTTCGGGTTGAATAGTTCTAATTGCAAAATCCAAGACCATTTTCTACATGGGTTTAAGATTATAAGCACCACATCAGAAACTGGTTTGCTTAGCATACCCCCCCCCCCCCCCCTCCTTTGACTGCCATTAAAATGACTTATGAAAGAGCTTATTTCAGACCACTATAATTAAGCAAGCAGTTTGAATAAGGAAACCCAAACATCTTCTAAAAAGGCTCATTGATGTATTAATTCTGGACACGTACAAAGTGTATAAAACTTCTACTAGTGAAGTATTCTCACTAGCCTACAACTCTTTAATGTCAAAATACCTTCAAAGTCTAGTTTCGATATATATCTTTAATGTCAAAATACTTTCAAAGTCTTGCTTCGATATATATGTTCTGCATAAACTCAACTTTCCTCATTTTTGTACCTAGATATAGCAAACACGGAAAGAAAATCATCATCCCCGAACTTAGTCCTTGCAACTTCTATTGCTAGTTCAGCTCTGGTTCTTTCACTACTTTGCAGCATTGGCTATATTACTTATAAACGATTGGTGAATGGAAGTAAGTCTTTATGAATGCTGCAGTTATAAACATTCACATTCATTTGAGTTTGCCATTTAAAGTTCTCTCTATAAATTCTCTTTTTAAACCTACAAAGTGAACACAAAGCTTACCCATTGCAACTTGTCACGCAGACAACAACCAAAATAACAGAGAGTCCCAGTCTCATAATATCAATGAGTTACTCCCTCTCGATGACTCTAAAGAAGATAACAGAGAAGTCCTCGATGTGCCGTACTTTGAGCTGGAAAGCATAATAGATGCTACTAACGACTTCTCAGAGGAAAATCGGCTTGGGCAAGGTGGTTTTGGGCCAGTCTACAAGGTAACAAAGAATATTTTTTGTTTTTTTACTACAAAGGTTAGTAACTAAAGTACGATAAATATCTGATCAGGGTACGCTTCCTGGAGGTGAAGAAATTGCAGTTAAGAGGCTGTCGAGCCTCTCAGGACAAGGCTTAAAAGAGTTCAAAAATGAGGTTACACTGATAGCCAAACTTCAACACAGAAATCTTGTTAGACTACTGGGATATTGCATCAGGGGAGAAGAAAAAATGCTACTTTATGAGTACATGCCAAATAGAAGCTTAGATCTATTCATTTTTGGTTAGTATATCTGGAATTCATATGCTTATATTTGTAGAAATACAGACACTTGAGAGTGCAAACTGTACAAATTCAAATTAATGTTAATCACCTTTTGCAAGATCAAACACTTTGCGCCTCACTGAACTGGAAAATGAGATTGGACATCATTATGGGAATTGCTAGAGGACTTAGTTATCTTCATCATGATTCTCGGTTGAGGATTATTCATAGGGATTTGAAGACAAGCAATATTTTGCTAGACGAGGATATGAATCCAAAAATTTCAGATTTTGGTTTGGCCAAGATGGTTAAAGGAAAAGATATTGAAGATATCACCAACAGAGTTGTCGGAACCTTGTAAGTTAGTACTCCCTTTTCTTAAACAAGAGCCAAAGTTATCTACGAAACAATCACTTGTTCTCTAACAATATTTTGTGTGTTTCTGATCAGTGGTTACATGTCTCCTGAGTATGCACTTGATGGTGTGTTCTCTATTAAATCTGATGTTTTTAGCTTCGGAGTGGTATTGCTTGAAATCTTAAGTGGGAAAAGAAACACTGGATTCTATCAAGCCCAAAAGCGTATAAGTCTTTTGGGGCATGTAAGTTATCTGAGAACTAATTTATAGTTCTTACTACATCGTTTATTTTCTGTTATATGTTTATAAATATATATCTCAGGCCTGGAGCTTATGGATGGAAGAGAGACCATTTGATTTGCTGGATCAAACACTGATGAAATCATGCAATTCAAGTGAGGTATTGAAGTGTATATGTGTGGGGCTCATGTGTGTGCAAGGAGACCCTGACGATCGCCCTACCATGACAAATGTGGTTATGATGCTTGGAGGTGATATGTCCACCCTCCCAAATCCAAAAGAACCAGCGTTCATTCCAAGAAGAGACCATGCTACTTCCACTTCTACTAGTTCGTCTAAACCGGATACGCAAACTAAAAACATGTCGACGATTACAGAGTTAGCTGGACGCTAACCAGACATTTATTTCAAATATGGTTTCTCTAATACTTCTCCTTACATATCGATGACAATAGTCTTTTCTGATCCGTAATATTGGTTTTTGTGTGATAAAGCTTGTTGTTGGGTAATTTCTCCTTGTATAATGTAAGCTCAATATTTATGAAGTATGAACTCCTTTATGTGGAGTTTATTATGCATGAAGAATGATGGATAAAAATTACAAACATGTGATATGTCCGCCCAATTATAACCTGGTTTAAGAAAATGGGTTCTAATATCAGATTGGAGCACTTAGAAAAAACAACCCCGATTTATATGTAAATAACCACGCTCGATTTGCCTCGCCGGTATTGTCGAATATATATTTAGGATCTGGTTTCGAGCCAGGGGTCTCATTGGAAGCAGCCTCTTTATTCCTACGGGATAGAGGTAAGTCTGTCTATATCTTACCCTCCTCATACCCTACCTTAGCCTTACTTTTGGTGGGATTTACTGAGTATGATGATGATGATAATTAGGATCTATTTCAGTGTTCTACGAACAACTTGACTCTATTTTTCCCTACAGAAAATGGGAGCTGAAAAACAATTAGAATCCGATTTGCAAGTAAACAAGTGTTCAATTACATAGTCCAAAACCCTAATTTATAACTTTGTGACGCATCTTGTATGATGATAAATATCCAGAGAGTATCCATACAAGTGTCTACATAGGAATTTAAGGAATTTCATGTATGTATAAGAATCTTGAGCCTTTGAACTAGTAGAACTTGGTGTTTGAATCTTGAGTTCCATAAAACGTGATGTCTCTAATTCTACTGTCAAAAGTTGTAAAAAATATAGAATCAACATATTTACTAATGCAACCTAACTGTATAGTAGCATAACTATTCTATTGAGTAATGGAACTGTCAATCACAAGGAACGATGCAAAATTCTAATACTAAAGTCAGCTTCGGTAGTTCGATATCTAGCCTAAAAGAAATAACTGATAGAAAAGCATTAGCGAAGCAAAGTAAATTAGAAAACAATAAAAAAACAAGGGAAAGAGTAAAAAGGTACTTACAATGAACACACCTCTCCTTAGGGATGATTAACAATTGTTGTTAAGGTGATTAAGATTAAAAAAACAAAACAATAAAAACACTGATTGATTTCATAGTCTAAAATCCTATTTCAAAAATTACTGACCCATAGTTCTTATCTCCCCAAATATTCTTAAAACAAACACTAGGCTCAGTCACTCAACTAACTATAATATCTTTTGTATACTTCAAAAACAGAAAGGTGCTTTGTTGATGGGGTTGCGCTTACCTAAACCACTAACTATAGGAAACCTGCTAAGAGGTTTCTAAAGATATTTGATGTTGAATATTTTCTGATGTGGTATTCCAATAAACAAGAGCCCTTTAAATTGGGAGCAATACAATGTAAACCCTACCACTAAAATAGGAATAGATATATACCCTCAATACAGATAAACATTAACAATATTATATACAAATAAAGTCCTATAATATGTATCGGCTAAGACTCCCCCGCAGTTTGAGCGGTCGGTGGACAGACGCTTAAACTGGAGCGAAAAGATTGGAACAACTACTTGGAGAGCCCTTTGGTAAAGATATCAGCATACTGAAGAGATGAAGGAACATGAAGCACGCGGATATGACCAACACGAACCTTTTCCCGAACAAAGTGGATGTCAATCTCAATGTGTTTAGTTCGATGGTGCTGAACCGGATTATCAGATAAATAAACAGCCGACACATCATCACAGTACACAACCGATGCCTGCCGCAAAGGGATTTGAAGCTCAAGTAACAAATTGCGAATCCAAGTGGCCTCTACCACTGCATTGGCAACACCACGATACTCAGCTTCTGCACTAGAACGAGAAACCGTTGGTTGCCGTTTTGATGACCAGGAAATTAAATTATCCCCAAGAAATACACAGTACCCACTAGTCGATCGTCAAGAATCTGGACAACCACCCCAATGAGCATCCGAATAAGCTACTAACAAATGAAAATTAGATTTGACAATGCGAATCCCATAGTCAAGTGTCCCTTGTAAGTATCGAAGAATACGCTTTAGACAAACGTAATGTGGGTCACGAGGTTCGTGCATGAACAAACACACATGCTGAACTGCATACGATATATCTGGACGAGTAAAGGTTAGGTACTGTAAGGCACCGGCTAGGCTTCTGTATAAAGTAGGATCAGAAAACAATGCCCCATCCGTTGCGCTTAATTTTGCAGAAAGGTCCACTGGTGTAGCGCACGTTTACAAGCAGACATTGAAGCCCGAGAGATTATGTCCCTTGCGTATTGAATCTGATCCAAGAAAAGCCCATGGGAATTGCGAGTGACCTTAATTCCCAGAAAATGATGGAGATGTCCTAAATCTGTCATAGCAAACTCTTGTGAGAGTGTGCGAATAATCTCCTACAACTGCGTGTCTGGGGATGCGGTGAGAACAATGTCGTCGACATAAAGTAATAGGTAAGCTGTATTAGGACCCCTGCTGTAAATGAAAAGCAAATTATCACAAGCACTGCTGCAGAAACCTTGTGACAAAATATATGTGGCAAACCAAGTGTACCACGCACGAGGGGCCTGTTTGAGGCCATACAAAGACTTCTTTAACCTGCAGACAAATGTGGGACATCGTTTATCAATGAAACCCGGTGGTTGATGCATTAACACTGTTTCGTTCAAATTCCCATGGAGAAATGCGTTTTTAACGTCAAGCTGATGAATAGGCCAAGAACGGGAAGTAGCAACAAATAAAACTGTGCGAATGGTGGCCGGTTTAACAACCGGACTAAATGTATCATCACAATCAATGCCTACTTTCTGAGATTTCCCGTTCACAACCAACCGAGCTTTATACCGTTCAAGTGACCCATCCGATTTAAATTTGTGGCAAAATAACCACATGCAGCGGATTACCGGTTTGTCTATCGAACGAGGGAACAATTCCCATGTATCATTAACCTGTAACGCACTAAACTCTGTTTGCATGGCATGTAACCAGTGAGGGTCGGCAAAGGCTTTAGAGTAGGAAGTAGGGACGAGAGATTGTGGTCGAGAGGAGAGTGTGTTTAGATTCGGAACGGGTGGTCATGGAATGTGTGTTGGTGTTATGGGAAGGCACGGTTGGGTTAGTTTGAGCAACCGAGGATGTGGCGGTTTGTGTGTCATGTCGGGGCTATGGGAGCAGCCGTGGCTGCTAGGGCAGGAGGTCGTGGGCGACAGATATAAGTTATCGGAAACGGTGAGGTTGAGTGTTGGTTGGCTTGAGGCGGTTTAGTAGTAGGTAGGGATGTAGGTCGAGTGAACGTGAACCGGGGGGAGGAAGGTCATCGAGGAAGTGGTAAGTTGTTGGAGGTGTAGGGATTGTGTAAGGAAAGGTATTCTCGTTAAAGGTAACGTGACGTGAGATTGTGACTTTGCCAGTGGTGGGATCAAAGCATCGGTATCCTCAGAAATCGGGAGGATATCCGAGAAAGATGCAACGAATGGACCTGGGATGAATTTTATGAGGTTGGGTGGCTGAAGAGTTGGGGTAGCAAGCAAACCCAAAGACAGTAAGTGGTCATATGTAGGGTGACGAAGGTATAATGCAAAGGTAGGGGTGAAAAAGTTAAGGCGTTTGGTGGGTAGGATGTTGTGAAGGTAGGTTGCAGTATGTAAGGCCTCAACCCAAAAAATGGGAGGGAGTTGGGCGTGAATGAGTAAAGCACGAATGATGTCGTTTAGGCGACAAATCATACATTCAGTGCAACCGTTTTGGGAAGATGTTTGAGGGCAAGAAAATCGAAACAATAGGCCGTGCTGAGTGGCAAAATTTTTATATGCATGGTTATCAAATTCACCACCCAAGTCACATTGGAATGTTTTGACGTGACGATGAAACTGGGTGGTGATCATCTTGCAAAATTTGGCAAATGTGGGGAAGGTTTCGGATTTATATTTTAATGGATATACCCAGATAAAATGTGAAAAGTTATCAATTAACATCATGTAGTATTCATACCCGGTTTTGCTGGCAATAGGCGAAGTCCACAAATCACAGTGAATAATATCGAATGGACTAAAAGTAAATGAATTTGATTCCTAAAATGGCAAACGTTTACTATTCGACACATGACAAGAATTGCAAAAAAAAAACAGAACCACGAGTTTTATTATATGAAAAATTAAAACGACGACTAAGAAGTTCTAAGACTTGAGCGATGGGGTGTCCAAGTCGATCATGCCAGGTAAGGATGTGGATGTGATGTAGCATGCTTGAGGTGTAAGTGTTGGTGGCGTGACTGGATAAAGATTGCCCGTGCTATTGTGGCAGGATAGGAGGCGTCCTGTTTTGAGGTCCCTCAATGAAAAGCCAAAAGGATCAAATTCAATAGAAACGTTATTATCACGGGTAAATTTTCAAACAGATAAAAGCTTTTTAATAATTTGTGGACTATAAAGAATGTCAGGCAAAATATAGGTTCGATTGTGAATGGGGAGAAAACCCGTACCGGATCCCTCAATTGGTAAAATATTGCCATTACCAACAAGTAATTTAGTATGAACAGGAAAAGGATTAGGGTGTTGGGGTACCACGGTTATCAATAACATGTTTCTCAGCACCGGTGTCCATGTAGGAGTTTGGATCTGTATATTGGAGTTGCATAGCATTAAACGCTGCACTCAGAGCCGATGGGTTCAATGTCTCATAACCGGTGTATTGTGGGCTACCAAAAGTGCCAGTTGGGTTAGTAGGTGGGTATCCGGTGAAGTTGGCCGATGGGTTAGGGGTGTTGGTGGACGAATATGGAGGTGATTGGTTGGGCCTCCAAGAGGTTTGGGTCGGGTAGGGGCAGGGTGGAGTGTTCCACCATGCCCATTGTGGGTATGAATTATTTTGGAAGGCCCAATTTGTAGAGCCCGATTGATAGTTTCGGTTCCCCCTACCACGACCACCACGACCACGATAGTTCTGTCCACGACCCCGTCCCCGCCCTGGGTACTGATACTTGGAATTAGAGTTATGGTTTGAGTCAGCAGGTTGTTGGTTGTTGTTAGGTTCCGGGTTTGGAGACGGGGAAGCAGGGGTGATAAGAACAGATGAATTGTGTTGTTGGCGAGCCTCAAGACGCATAACCTCATCATGAAGCATGGTGCGAGCCAACTGTGCATTGATTAAGGAGGAAGTAGTATCATACTCCGAAGACAGACCACGTACCAATTGTAACACAAGGCGACTTTCCGTGACCGGTTGATCAACATCATTCAACTGATTTGCAATTTCTTTTAATTGCTGGCAATAATCATCGATTGAGCTACAGGCCGCAAGGGTGAGGTTGACAAACCGGGTCTCAAGAGCAGCAGCTTTAGCCTGTTTGTTACTCAAAAATATTTTCTCAAGTTTGAGCCAAATCGAACGGGCGGTAGATTCGGTGTCAAGAACCCGGGTGAGTAAGTCATCAGAGATGGTGTTGTATATCCATTGGGATACTAGTGCATCTAATTCTTTCCAGGGGGCATAACTCGGATCCGTGGATTCCGGTGCGGGAGTATCTTCAAGATGATCAAGAACCTTGTAGGCGATAACATGCAATTTAAATAATTTCACCGAGGATGAATATGTTACCTTTGTTCCATCTAGGGTTCGGATCTTGGTCAGAATATTGGTTACCGAATATGCAGGATGAAGGGTATTTGACTTTGCTGAAGTATCAGAAGAGGAGGGGGTGTCAGTAGGTTTTGTCATTGTGAGAACAGGGCTTGTCAAGAAAGAAAAATTGCAGAACTTGGAGAGTGACGAAAATTTGTACCATAAAGATATTTGATGTTGAATATTTTCTGATGTGGTATTCCAATAAACAAGAGCCCTTTAAATAGGGAGCATACAATGTAAACCCTACCACTAAAATAGGAATAGATATTTACCCTCAATACAGATAAACATTAACAATATTATGTACAAATAAAGTCCTATAATATGTATCGGCTAAGAGTTTCATGTTGCGAACCACCTCAAGGCTCAAGTTACGTAAATAAAAAAGGTTCTGCAGTCTATGTATCAACTAACACCATCTCGTTTTTGCAGTTCATCCCGTGGATTAGATTAACACATAAACATTTATGAATAATAGGTGCCTCATGCGTGAGGCTAGCGCTTTCACCTTGTGCCTCGGCTTCTAGGACCTTAAGAGTGTAATGGTTTCTAAAACCAAGGACGAGGCAGACGGGTTTTGGAATGGGTCAAAGGGGTAACTTCTAGTTATGATCAAAAGTTAAACTGGGTCGGTTAGCAAGAATCTTTTACTCTGTTAAAAAATTACATAACTAATGTTGTAATGTGAGAGAACTTAGAGATACCAGATTTCAAGAAGTCTTGCAACAGTATGTGTAGGGTGCATCCATTGTAACACCATTGTCTTGTTGGCTGCTTGATCTTCTTGAAATAATTCTGATTTTGGTGAATCTCTGAACTGATCTCAGATTTACAGCTTTATATACAGATGAATCTTGAATTTCAACTAAACTGAACAAAACCAGAAAAAATGAGGACTTCTTGTCTTGGATCAAACATAGTATATATGCGCTCAAGTTTCTATACATTTGGAAATCTCTCGACCTGTTTCACTCGTTTCCTTGTATGTTAAATTTTTGGTTTAACCATTTGACCCATGAAGATAAAACATAACCCAAAGCGACCCATTTGTATGTATAAAGAGGAATTGCTCCTAATCTCCTGTAATCTCAGGATGACGAGTCATATCGGCCTGTTTGTACATTTGGAAATCTCTCGACCCGTTTCACTCTTTTCCTTTTGGTTTAAATTTTTAGTTTAACCATTTGACCCAGCGAAGCTAAAACATAACTCAAATCGACCCGTTTGTACGTTTGGAAATCTCTCAACCTGTTTCACTCTTTTCCTTTTATGTAAAATTTTAGGTTTAACCATTTGATGCATGTTTTTCAATACAAAAATCTGCAATATCAACACAGCTAAGTATGCACAAAATGCAAAACATACACAGGTTGTACAACATATGTTGATAGCATTGCATAAATAGAATACAAAAGCCTTAAAGATTTGAGCTTTTATTACTACAAGAGGGGAAAATGTTGATACACTCTTATCTTTAGTAAGCCTGGCAAAACGGATGGGTCGGGTCGAATCAGATGAGTGGCCATAACAGCAATTAAAAACGGCGCACTTTTGGATGAGTCAAAACAAGTTCTCAGTTATTTTACCATTGATCCTTTCTATAACAGTAATATGCCCCTGAGTCCCATGCTTCCCATCACCATTAGCAACCATACTCGAAAACAACTGCTTCGACAGACCAGCAACAGGCAACACCGCGACCTTCTCACTGTCGTCCTCCACTATATCCATACCGATCCCCAAATTTTTAACCATATACTCAGCAAACCACCACACCTAAATGTTGGGTTTTGGAGTCTTGATTGGGCTCGGGTTTTGGAGCCATATTAGGCCCATTTATCTTTTCTTGTTCATTAAGTTAGAAACCGTAGTGTAACTTGTTCATTAAGTTAGAAACCCTAGCAGGGATGGACATATATATTAGCCAAGGTGGGCACCCCTTGAAAAAAAATATTTAGTATTATTCACGCGATAAAACCTCAAACGCACCCCATAAAAATTTACAATCGCACCCCTTAACCTTCAAAATATCATTGTTAAGGTAAAGAATAGAAGGAAAAAAAAAAGTAAAAAAGACAATTTCAGAACTTTTCCTGCTGAGGACACGATATAAGGTGGTGGACTGCAACTCTGGTTAAAAGAACAAAGAAGAAGAATAGGTAATAGCATCTTTTATAAAGGAATATACTAATTTATTTATTATTAATTTTTTACTTTTGATGATAAGACGAGTCAAGTTAAAAAGCTTCAATGTTACGGTTGTGTTTGGCAAATGTAGCTGGTGGCTGAGGGTAGAAGTTGATAACTTGTAGCTTTAGCTTTTTAAAATATTTAGGTGTTTGGCACAGTAGCTGTAGCTTTTAATAAAATGTATAAAATGACAAAAATAGACATTAAAAAGTTTATTATCTTTAAAGGTTAAAATGGTCATTTTTTTCCTAAAAGCTTGTAGTTTCTTCTAAACGCTAATGGTAGAAGCGTTTAACCAAAAGGTTCAAACTTCTAACCTAAAAGCTTTAAGCTTCTACAACCTCAACTCAAACAGAATAAAAAGATTCTAATTCCATCAACCCCAAACACATATTTTAAATTAAATTGTAAGTGAATATATGATAAATGTTTTTACAAAAAAACTTGTATACCAGTCAGATGTTTATAATACATCAATAATCAACCTCAACTCAAATAGAATAAAAAGATTCTAATTCCATCAACCCCAAACACATATTTTAAATTAAATTGTAAGTGAATATATGATATTTTGACATCTAGATATGTTATTTAGTTATCGACTTGAATGAAAATCATGATAAGAATCCTCTGATCCCCGATCTTATCTGACCCAACCCGATCCGAATGGACCAAAAAGTTATTATATAGCAATAGGCAAACGACCCTTAAAAAACTTTCACCCATCATGAAAAAAGTTTCTGGGTCCGCCACTGCACCCTAGTGTAATCTCTATATATACTCATTGTACTTGTAATATCTTCAATACCACATAAAGCAACAATAAAATTATCCTGGTTGCAGCCCGTGGACGGATGTCACACCCCGACTTGCAGCGGAAGAAAAAATACGGGATGCAACAGACACCTCTGGTACAAGCACATTGTTTATAAAGACACTACATTTATTACTTACAAAATGTTGATTACATACTACATGTATGTTACAACTGCGTGTTCCCATGAACCACATAAGTCTTCTAAGTCGCATGCGTCTATTTCAGTATTCGCCAATAAACACGTCTTGAACATACACGGATCACACCAGTCTCAAATTACCTGAAATGCATGTTAGTTATAAAAAGGGCCAGCTAAACGCTGAGTGAGTTCCACTGGTTTAGTTGTTGTGTAACAATATGTGTTAACAAGTTTAATTGCACTGGTCATGGTCACAGATAGAATTATACGAGTATACAAGTGAAACCTGGACTTTTGTGTCGTGTCTCCTTCGACACTTCAGCACCTCGTGCCGTATCTCACTCGACACGTCAGCATATCGGGTCGTATCTTATTCGACACGTCCGCCCCTCGGCTGCGTCACATGCAGCCCAACGCCCCGAATGTAGTTATGCCTAACAATATAACCAAGTTTAGGACGCGTGCAGTTTTCTTGTTACCGGACCCGTGTCCGGAGTGTAACACCCCAACCGATGATGGCGGAAACGTCAGGGCGTCACGAAAAAAAAGATTGCTCAATAGCTCATGATCGACTAAAAATTTAAATATTTCATTAATAAATTTAAAGATCATCCATACAAGAAAAACAAATTATTTAGACAAAATAACTAGGTCAAGTTAAAATTTAATCTAAGTCCAGAATCATCCTAAACGATCAGCAATCTTGTAAAGCATCCCTAAGCATTATTACCTGTCACATGCGCAAAATAAAAATCAACTACAAAGAGTTGGCGAGCACATAGGGTGAATACATATAGTAATTAGGTAAAATCACAATTCGTATGGCATAGTAAGTATCATAAAGCAATTGTATAACTTAAACAGGACAAATAAGTGGTACATCCAAACCTTAGTTGACTGGATATAAATGTCGGTTTCTATCATTCCCAAAAGGAACTCCCCCTAAAAAGGCCAAGGAGTGGGAATGGGGTGTCAGGCCAATAGCGCTATCATAAACTCCCGTTCAGCTTGTACGGAGTTAATGAATGTATGTGGTATTTAAAATATTTGGCAAGTAAGTACAACAATAGCAAAAGGATAGCAAACAACCATAGAATTAAATTGTGCAAGTAGGTATGTAAAAGTTGTGGTGTGTTTTGATAGTAGGCACATGTAACATCCCAAAAGTGTAAAAATAGTAAAAAGGGAAAACTATGTACTCACCTGGATTAGCAAAGCTAACACTCCAGAGCTGGTTGTAGTGAAGATGCGGGAAAACCCAAGGGATTATCCTATCGAAATTTAGGAATATCGTTTAATAATCAAATTCGTATTTAAGTTTCTAATTTTGAGAATTTGTTTAAATAACGTGGGGAATTATAAGATTAATTAATTATTTTTATGAAAATAAGTTTATAAATTTGTTTAGAGTAAACTTCTATTTTGCTTCCTGTGGTTTGATCGTTTTAACGGTTTTGCCCAAATCCTTTAAAAATAGCCATTTTGCTCCAATAGTTTACTATGTTATTTATATTTTGCTCCCCTCCTCTAACTCCATCCAAATTGTTTGTTACTTGAAAGGGTATTTTGGTAACTTCAAGTATAAAAACCATTTATTAAATTTTTAAAACTATTATTGTTTTTTAATGATATTTAAAATGAATTATAATAATCATTTATTCATATTCATCAAATCGTTAAATTATTTTTGACTTTTTGTCATTTACATCTCGTTCATTTACAACATTCATATTCACATCACAGTTCATTCAATACAACGACCACATGCTATCACCACTAGCCCGCCACCACCATCATCCACCACTTAATGTTCTATTGAAGAATCATCACCGCAGTCGGAGCTAATCGACCACCACCTCGGTACCACCTTCACCGGAGCTAATCGACACCATAGTCATCGAAACCAACTACCACCGCCGCCGCTTAATCATCACCGCCATCAGACCTCGGCACCACCTTCGTCGGAGCTAATCGACACCACAGTCATCAAAACCAACTACCGCCGCCGTCGCTTCCTCTTAAAGATCTTATAATCGGCCAAGGTTAGTTGTGATTTCCGGTCAAAACATATCTCGTTTATGGAGTTAGGTGTTTGCTTTATCGAATTTTGTGTTTAGAGGTAGGGTGATTTTGAGAGACGGTGGTGGGATTCGGTGGTGGTGGGTTTTTTAGGGAAGATGTCGGCGGTGGTAGGTTTCTAGAGAAGATGGTTGGCGGTGGTAGGTTTTTAGGGAAGATGTCGGCAATGGTAGGTTTTTTGGGGAAGATGTCGGCAGTGGAGGTGATACAATTGTGGTTGTTGGTGTTGATGCCAGGTTGTTGTAGGTGTTAGCGGTGGCGGCAGGTTGGTGTAGGTGGCTGATTGTTGGTGTTGGTGGCCGGTTGTGGTGGTTATTGGTGCAGGTAGCAGGTGGTGGTTGCTGTTAGGGTTGATGATGAGGTGGTGATGGTTGGTGGTGGTTCTTGATGGAAAGAGAGAGAGTGGAGAGAGAGAGAAAAGATAGATGGTAGAGAGAGATGATCAGATATGAGTTTTATTATATATTATTATTTAATACAATCTTTATTTATAATTTTACTAAAATACCCTTAGTTTTATACTTAAAGTTACCAAAATACTCTTTCAAGTAACAAACAATTTGGATAGAGTTAGAGTCGGGGAGCAAAATAGAAATAACATAGTAAACAATTCGAGCAAAATGGCTATTTTTAAAAGATTGGAGCAAAACCGTTAAAACGACCAAACCAAAGGGAGCAAAATGAAAGTTTACTCATTTATTTATTTATTCAAGTAAACTTAGAGATTTATTAACCAAATAATTCAAATAAATAACCAACAATATTACTGTTTGGTTTTATTAAGAAAGATATAGATATATTTAATTTATAATAATTAAGATTAGAGTTAAGATATATAAAAGTTGTTTTAAGAAAATGATATATGATGACTTCAGAAAACGTGAGTAAGTAGTTTAAGTGAAAGTTTATTTTTTTGTTTTTGTTTTAAAGTATAATTAATGTATTTTATTAGTTCACAAAAAAATCAACCAAATTGATTTTTTACTGTTTTCAGTTAATTAATAACCAGTTATTTGAATTAAAACAGAAAGAATATGCGAAAAAAAGGGGTAAGCCCGGTTCGAACCCGGTTACCCTCTGATTCAACAGATTTCACGCCATGCGAAACATCGTTGGTTGTTTGGTGACTCTGAATGTTTTTATACACAGTTTCAAATAAACCAAACCAAATCCCCAAATTAATATTAATAGTCTATAAAAAAAACTTAACTAACAAATCCTAAATTAGTCAGGTGTATTATGCTTAAAGTTAATATCAAATTAGTGCTTTTGATTCGAAGGATGAAACGAGCAGAAAGTATATTGTAAACGTACCTGGAATAGCTAGGACTGAAACAAAAAAGGGTTGGCCGGAGACTAAAGTTTTCCGGCGATGCAAATAAGGAATTGCAGAGAAGATTTTAGATGTGAATAGAAGTATGGCGAGTTGCAATGGGTTCAGGTAGAAGGTATTTATACTAATTTGTGTCGGTTAACGTTAAGGTGAGATTTCGGAGTTGTTGTGGTTATCAGATAACATGCTAAAGCAGTTTATACGGGATATACTCGAATGGATTTTGGAGATAAGGGTAGAGGTTAGGAGATAATGCAATAAAATGGCCTAAAAACAATTGATTGGCAGGTTTTGGTTTCGCCGGAATCGGCGCCGGAAATAACGGCCGGTTAACCGAAAAAGAAGGGATTTGGGCTGTGATTTATTATTTTTTTAAGTTTCAAAGGTTTTAACAAGTTTGGTCCCTAAGGTTTCAATTATATTCAAAGTGTTTTAATCTAAATGAAACTTACAAATACTAATTTTTATTTTTTTTAATTATATTTAACAACCTTAACTAATTTATTTTAAACCTTAGATTTAAACTGAAATTTTTTTGCAATTGATTATTTAAAGACTATTGAGTGTGTGTATATATATATAAGTTTTTGAGGAAAAAAAATAAATTGTTTATAGAAATATTTGTTTAACACAAATTTATAAAATGTGATTGATATCTAATCGTAAGAATTTGAAAAATGTAGCAGTGTTACACGGAGCAACTGGTTTGTCAGACTAATAGTGCTATCCACTGCCCCATAGCTAATCACTTGTATTGGGGAGGTAGTTCGTGTGTTAGATAATTCACATCATCACAAGTTGGTGTAATTAACACAGTTTGTAATATGCAAATCATTCTAGAGAACAGTAAAACAGTTTAACAGTGGGGAAGTGAAACACACTCCCAATTTGGTGTAATCAACACAGTTTTAACATGCAAGTCCCCAGAAAACAGTAAAACAATTTAAAAGTGGGGAAGTGAAACTCACTAGATAGTAGCCATAGGAGTATATGTAGGCTGGGTCGGCTCTAACAGCAATCATGCAAGTAATTACTAATATCAGTCGCTAGGTCGGTAATGCCTATAACTTGGGCCCAGGTGGGTATTTTCAGACCATAATGTATATCTAGTATTCTGGTGTGGTGATGGTTGCTAGGGTATTATTAGATTCACGTTTAGCTTCCGGGCACCGGTTCGCGTGCCAGCCAAAGTCGGTTGTTTTACATGTTTGGATAATGGTAAGGGAATTCCAATAGCGCCAACGTGTTGTGATTTAAGAAAGATTAACTTTTCATTAAGGGAGTTTGGGTGTTGGGGGAGTTTAGGTTGCCCAAATTTGAGTTTCCAGTTTCGCCGTCGGGGATCCTCCCGAACGGTGGTGGAACACACCCCGAGTGTCCTGCTTACCCTGGAATCTCCCAAAATACTCCCGATGTTCCAATTATAGTCACGGTAGGTTTTGGTCCGTTCACGTTTTGGCGGGTTCGTTGTCCACTAAACTGCCGAATTTAGTTAAAATAAGCGTTTTAATGTCTAAAAATCCCATTTAATCTACATAGTTCATAAAATTATGGAAAATTTTTTTTGAACTCATTAAAAATATATAGATTCAACTAAAATTATTTTGGGAATTTATAAAGCTATTTTAATTTCTTAAATAAATCATTTGTCAAACAGTATTTAACCGAATAATTCACTTTGCTTATTATCCGATGTCCAAAAATTCCCAAAATACTCCAGGAACTTCCTTACATGTCCAGGAACTCTCTGTAAAAATTTGGGATTTTTCTGATTTCGTTTCAGTGCGTTTCCAGCTACTGAAAACTCATAAGAACCCGGATTTTTAATCCAAACCAGAACCCAATAAATAGACTCCAAAACTTCCCAAAACTTTTTCCGCATGTTCCTAAGTGTTCATTTAAATTTTATTGATTTATTCACTTTGTTTGGTATTTTTTTCCGAATTTCGTTTTGTAAATAAGTAAAAAATTCCTCAAAAATCGTAGAAAATTCTAAAATTTTACGTGGACCTTTCTGTCAATACCCTACATCACCACACCAAATTTTAGCTCAATTCAATACCCACGGACAAAGTTATGGTCCAAACAATATTCTTCCTGTGCTAATTTCGAGTTTCGGGTGATATACCTAGCGATTCCTTCGATTCCGAGTGTTTTTCTTGAGTCCGAGAAAACGGGCACGCTGCTTCACCTTAATTGTTATTTGAACAAGTAAAAGTTCTGTCTTGGTCCGAGTGGGGATGGCATTTCTCTCCTGTATGCCCATGGAGTTTTGAAATAGGTGTGAGCCATATTCAGTACCTATATACCAAGAACAATCCAACTATGTCATAACCCGTGTCAATGATGCCTTGTTTCCTAGTTTTTTGGTTAATCACTTTGTTACGCATTTTTCGTCGAATAGGTCGTTTAGAGTATCAAACCTGAAGTTTCATGTTCTTGGCTACCATATAACACCAGGGAAGTCACAAGGTGTTCTTATTCAGCCAAGAAATTTGTTTAAAGCTTCCAAAATCATGGATTAGAATGGGTTTTTTCGGTTATAAATCATGTTTATTCAAGAAATCATAATCAAAACCTTATGAAACATGGATTATACCTTCGATTTTGGTGTGTTATGACGATAATCAGCTGGCTTTGAAGAAGTTTGAGCAGAAAATCTTGGAGAAGATGAAGAAAAAATGGAGAAATAAAGAAAAATGAAAGAAAATTAAAATATATAATAAGGGGGGGGGCATAGGTGGGGTGCCCCTACCCCACCCGCACTTTGTCGTGCTTCGTCTTTTCGTGTTAAAAGATGATGTTTATCTTCGGTGGCACGTTTAGGTTCATTTTCGGGTCTCAGACGCGTACCCAATTTGCGGAACGGACTCCGTTTTTCGCGTTCTTAGTGTCAAAAGGCTCGGTTTTCAAAATCGACCATAACCGTCTCGAAACCCGAGTATGGTTACGTTTTAATCATAAAAGCCTCATATTGGGTTAGTTTAAGTGTTTTTAGGCTTGATTGACCGTTCCTTGCATGTTTGGTTTGTCTTTCATTGCTTCTAACGCAAAGGCGTTTCCCTAACCGGGACCGCCTCGTTTTGCGTGCCTGAGCTCCGATTTGTTTCTAATCTTATGTCGTAGTCTATGGCACATAATCAAAATGTTTCGTGAATTCAGAATCATAAAGGGCCCTACCGTTGGCCTAATAATCATCGTCGAAGGTCTAATGCGCTGTTAAACGTCAAGTCCCCGTTTAACACGTCGTTAAAGGCTAAGGACACCAACCTCACATCGTTGGCCCTTATTAGTGTCATGTTAACCATGACGTGCTCTCGGATTCTTCCGAGACATAACAGATATTGTTTAGCATAGCACACAAGTCATGTGTGTTCACTAATACGTATCCCCAGAGTCGTCAATCCATTCACGACTTTGTCTTGCTATGTAGTGACGCATAGCGTCAACTTAACCTTTTTGGTAATTACTGTGCATATACTCCCATTATAGTCGGTGTCATATGTTCCGGAATTCGTATCATCACACATAATCACACAAATATCATGATATACATATCACGTCTGGTTACCACGGACTTGTACCAATCAAAGTTTACCGGGATTTTTCACATTTGTCACAGTCTCCCCCGGTTAAAAGAATTTCATTCTCGAAATTCCGTTTAGTAATTCGTTGGAAAAGCTCAGTATTTATTTTCGTGTCAGTCATCTGACAGACAAGTATATTTTCGCTTTTCGTTTAGTATCATCATCGTACATGGATGATAAGGGTGCTACATAGTAGTTGTGTAATCTCTCCATCCACAATTCCTACATATTGCTAAGAGTATTGTTTGTTATCACTTCCAATCTGAAAGTGAGAGTGTTGTTGGACTCATAGTAGAATAGGAGTCACGTATTCAACTTTCATATAACTGCAATTATTATGTTTTCTTTGCAAACATTATCTTCACCATTCAAACACCATAGGTTTCATTTATGATATCGCTTAATAGTTCATGCATACCTCCTATAGAGGAAGGGTATGGGTACTCTTCAAGGGTTCGTTGCACATGTCGCAATAGGGAGCACCATGCTCCGCATGTTTGTGGTAAAGGGAAAAAATTTTGGTCTCACCAAGTTGTGAGTGAAAGTCTTCCCTTGCTGTCGTGTACGTGGGTATCTTCGATTAATACTAACCGACCAAGAGAGTCCCTACCCTATGGTAGAGGATAAAAAAGAGAAAGGCTTTTAAGAGCCCAAGGTTGCTATAAGGCGATCATGTACACGAGTAACAACGAATCTGCACACTTACATCAGTGGTGTGCTCGCACTACTCACCAGTAGTCAGATTACGTAGTAAGGATATGGAATTTCTACAGTAATAATTCCAGTTTGCGTTAAGTTTCGGGAGCTTGGCTCCAGCTTTTGTACAACCATCTATGTCTTCTCCAGAAGGAAATACTTCGTAACTCCGATGACATCGATGTGATTCTCCGAGAGATATCGTATAAAATTTCCGTATACCGGGAATGATAGAGTGTGCACTCAATGCAGTTTTTAATTCCAGTGGCACCACGTCAAGAATGCTACTATATCACGTAGAAATATTTAAGGCGTGATGAGTGTCTAACGCTCACAAGCATCACTATGATGCCCCTACACATGGGATTAGCATTGATCGTAGACCTACGGGTAATTCTGTAAAAGATGACTAAGTAACGAGTCATCGAATCAAGGTTCACGATCAATGGAGCACCCTCGCAGGGTAGAACATAGCCACGCTCGACTAACGTTTCAAAAGGATATCGTTATTCGAACAATGAGAAGTAATCATTTCTTATCATGTTCTCGAAAGATTACCTCATGCACAGGTGAATATTGCCCCTATTAATCACATGGTGGTTAATCACCACTTGACCGTTTCGGTCTCGTGGTTATTCGAGTCAAACTCGGACTTGGTATGATCTGAGCTGTATATCCGTATAGAAAGATATGATGCTTTCCCCTTTTCGGCACCTCCGCCATCTAAATCATCAATTAAACGTAAGGGTTCCGTCGAGTTCCGCTCACGCAAACCATTTTGGTTCAGATTGGAAAAATCGTGTGGTTTTACGAACCCATGGGCTAAAGCCCGAATCCATAGTCACCCCAGTTCCGATAGGGACAATTGACTACTGAATCTGATTTTCCCCGTTAGTCTCATATCCGTAATAATGTGAACAAGAGAAGAAGATCCGGCCCCAGAGTTGGTCAAGACTAGGGTCGTTGAGTTTCTCGACCCTTTGTCGTAGGATTAGTCAGTTATGTTTCCCAATAGGGCACGGAAAGGAATACGTGCTGCTGGGAGATGTAGTAACCTAGATCCAGAATTACTCGGTAACCTCTTGAATAACAGGAGCAACTTTAAAAAAAGCTGAATGGAAATCGTAATCAATTGAGGTAAGTCTAGCACTCTGACGGCTAGGATACAAGTAGAGGTTACTAATGCCATTTCGCAGCTAGTCGGTGCATCTAACCAAGCACCGATTTACCCTTGGTTGTTTAGTTTGGCGTGGTGTCGCACATTGAGGTATCTACAATTCGTAGCATATGTTAAGTAACTCTCCCAATTTGAAGAGAATCAATTGTAGCGTCGAAATCTAATTCTTATTTTAAGTATATAATACGTGCTTACCAAAGGAAATCCTCCCTATGGATGAGTACGATATCCGAGGGACGTATTCGGAAGATTCACTAGTCCCTTCATCTGGACTGATCGGGACTACCAGATTTATAGTTTAGCTTTCCCCAAGTGGGTTCTCCGCGCAAAAGATACCAATTACGATATTCGGACGACCCATGATTACTCATTTTCAATGAGAGTTTGGTTTTGACCGTGTTGCTTCACGCGGGATAGTTCCTAATTCTTAGAATTAGGTGGTACGAATACCTATGTATATATATATATATATATATATATATATATATATAGTATCATACTGAAGATTTCTCCCGTTCTTGTTTCTACAGGTAACATAAGAATTTTCGTGACTTAAAATAACGAAGAATCGGGTTCCTTGGTAACATCATATTTCGCGAATACTCAATTAAATCGATTAAAATGAAATAAGTTGAAGGTACCAACCAGTCGAAGGAAAATGAGGGGTGTCTCAACAATATTCCCCTGATCTAAAGGATTTATTCCTTGTATACTTACGAGGACAAGCAACACTGTTTATCGTATAACTCTTGGTTACTCACAACGTAGGGTATCGTTCACTTACATCCGATCGACGGATGAAAGTTAGTGTGTCTCACGCATCATCCTCCTACACATGTAGGAGACCGTCACCAAATAACTCCTTTACCACAGTCCGCAGAGAATTTCGATCATTCCTTATAATCGTAGATAAAATTGTGTTAAAATTTGGACTCCTCGGATGTTTCAAGGAAGAGGAGGAGACATATGGTGTTCTCTGGGTATTATTATTATCGTAAAGTTGGGGAGTCAATAGGTTTTATAGACATATACGTATCTGAGTTAATCCCCACTCAGGACCAATCGCACGGCCGTCGTAGGTATCGTGACGTGAAAAGCCTTAACAGAAAGGAATCAAAGAATCATGTACCCCTTTATGCGATTTCTAGAACAATTGCACCTCCCTCCTATGGGTGATATTGGTTCAAGACTTAGTATAGCCATCACAAAAATATTACCGAAAAGTGATCAAAAGAACCGGTGGTCTAGAGTCTGCAGGTTTGGATAAGAGTTGTTACATGGGTTAGTCATCGGATTACTGTACTCGAATACTACTCAAATACGACTTCATCTTTCACTAGAAAATTTTTACTAAATTATGCGAGGCTGAAAACAAGGGATCATTTACTATATAAAAATTTATATGATTTATTTAAATAATGTCCTTCGAATTGGATATATGTATATATATATAAATAAAGTAGTCGTCCGACGAAAATTTCACGTTGTGTCATTTTGTTTATTAAATATGCATTAGGAGGTAGCTCCGTACCGCTCATTTATTGTTACTTCGAGTTACGAGGGATTTACCTTGTATTAGTTTGAACAAAATCAATAGGATTCAAGGTTGTATACCACTTGGTTCTATCACCGAAATACCTACCATAATTCCGTATGAAGTTATCCTACTGCAGCATGACTGAACCTTGAAAAAAAATAGGGTGCATCAAATTAGTAACTACACGTACCAGACCTCAACACTTTCCAACAGTGTTAGTAAGGAGAATTGAGTTTATGTGAAGCAATGAATCGGATTACTTCATGATTATAGTTTTCTTACTTCACACTGGGTTAAGTCACCCCCAACCGATATTTACCCAATTGACACTTAAATTGGACCGCGGATAAAGTTGTATATTTATAAATAAACGTATACATAGGAGTGTCCTTTTAATACGAAGTATTAACAGTTACGAGGAATATGGACAAAATGCTTCCACCTATACGAGCCTTATTATAATCAAATCTGCATCCCCACAACTTCTTGCCAAACTTTGATTACATCAAATAAGTTTCTCCATTTGTGTGTTACCCCTAAATCCCCTTGGGTTATTAATATCGATCATAATTACGTGTCCTTACTAAGAATTAGAGATTGTATCACCAGCGAACAACAGCTAGTGAAAGAAATATACACTTCAACCGAATGGCTTCATTAACGACGGTCGGCGATATAAGTATAGTTGGTTTGTCGTAACGTACTGATTTCGAATAAATGGCTGTACGTTCTAGCAAATCCTGCCAATATAAATAAATTACGCTGAATCATCTTGCCAAAGACTGAAATATTGTAACCTATCGTGCATCAATCATTGGGTAACTCGATGCGGGTAAGCTATCACCGGCTATACCCAAATAGTTCAGTATAGAGCACTACCAGGGTGTAGTACCCTTAGAAAGTCGTACTCTAATTTCAAAAAAGGACCTTCCCCAGATTAACCCAACGGTCGTTTATATGTCGACCCAAACTACCTTTCATGTAAAATTCGTGTATTAATATCGTAGTTACGACACTGTGGCATCATCTATTGTATCAAACGAAGGCTCAACACTGCATCGCTCAACATATAACCGAACGGATCGCAATATGAAGCCGGTTTGCCCTGAGTAACGGTGCCTTGATAGTGTAGTCGGGTGTTTATATATAGGAAGTACGGCAGCGTATCCATCACACCCATATACATGATCAATGTTCCGTTCACCATGATATTCGGGCCTGATATTACTTTTTGCAAATAACCAACTGAAATTCACAACAATCACTAATTGTAATGAACACAATGTAACCAATAGTCACAAGAAACGATGTTTCACAACACAAAACGTTTCAAGGAAATCTGTATCATTACAAACTTTATATCTCATGGAATCGACTACAACGGGAAGGGTAACGTATTCATGCGTTCCATGCCATCTCCATAACCCAGAGATCATCATACTCACATATAACATACATTGGAACATGTGCTAAGGAGTACCACGAAGCATCAGAGTATCATATGACGTGAAAGCTAAAGCCAATATTGTAAGCAAAAGAGGAATCTAGCAGAAAATCAAATGAATCGTGGATTCAAAGATGAAAAGTTTCGTAAAATGTTTGAACTCTGTGATTGTATAACAATCGAATGTGGAGCAATGAGAAGTGGAGTAAGTATCCGTACACATCTTCCAGGCTATCAGAACGACCTACGCGTTCTTCGTGTATCTATGTTCTTATTGAAGTATCAATCTGGTATATAAGCATCGTTATATTAACTATAAGAGTAGAATTGGTGAAATCGTATCATAATAAAGACTTGGGTTTTCACATCATAACGTATAAGTAACAACTGTATGAGTGATAGGAATCCAACTCTAGTGTATATTAAACATGTGGTCAGTAGGAATGTGGAACGGACTGTAATGCCAGTTTTCTTCCTATCCCGAAGGCATATGAAGTAACGTATTATGCACCAATCCCAATTCATGTATCAATTCACGTATAAACATTCACACACTATCACCTTGGTACACATATGTATCATTCCACGTGTTTAAGTGTGTTTATTACCGCGACTTTCCCAACACTACCTCGTATGAGCAAGTCTGTTATTACGTTCCGGACCATAATAACCCACTTGCCCCACTAGGCCATCCTGGTACTTGCCAATAGGATACTTTACATTGTTCACTGATACTTTTAGTGGAGGTTAGTTTTTCCAAGGATGTCCACTAAGTCCGAGCCTATAGTTATAGTCTAGGTTTCCTTAGAGGCACCTAATTCTCTATAACCAATGGCTTCGATACCATGTTCTGTCACACCCCGACTTGCAGCGGAAGAAAAATACGGGATGCAACAGACACCTCTGGTACAAGCACATTGTTTATGAAGACACTACAATTATTACTTACAAAATGTTGATTACATACTACATGTATGTTACAACTGCGTGTTCCCATGAACCACATAAGTCTTCTAAGTCGCATGCGTCTATTTCAGTATTATCCAATTGTCACATTTGTCAAAAACGGGTTTTCCAAACCCGCTCCGTTTGTAATCGAATATCAAGTTATAAATGTTTTCGTTGCGTATTTATGCCCGTTTTAATTTTTAAGGATGCATAATTAATAAACAAACTAGGGTATAAAAGTTATAATTGATAAAAAATAAAAATAAAATAATTAAAAAGAAAATTTGGCTGCCGAGACTCGAACCCGGGTCAGCCGGGTTGAACCCCAAGGTCTTAACACACACACATTCCACCACTCCGCCACTTGATGTTTTTGTAAGTTTTAGGGAACAATTAAAATTTATGAACAACCATGAATCAACCGGTTGCGCCAAACTGAAACCGTAATCGGCTTTTCAACCGTCCAAAACGTTTGGGTGATCGCGGATTCTGGTTTATAACCGATGCACCGACGATCCTAATCAATTCAGTCTTGAATTAACTTAAATTTTGGTGATGTTCGGTTCTTATAACCGAAGATATTCAATTTCTGAATTACGCCAACAATTGCTTCCTCTCTCGACTCAAAATCATCCGCATAACCTGCAATTTCACTTTCGCTATACATTCAGTTCGTCAGAAAAGTTTTTTTAACTCGCCGGAAAATCTCTGCAAGTCGCCGGAAAACCGAGACCTTCATTAATACGGTAAATACTTCGACTATTTCTGTTTCAATCCGTTGTTAGACTGTTACTAACTTCAAACCAACAATCAGAATCAATCCCAGACGACATAGCCGGAATATTCAGCTCTCGCCGGAAAACTTCTGGAATTTCCAATCTCACGCAGTGAATCGGTATGAACATTCAAAACTTCTGTTAATCCTTGTTTAGTACCCCACTTTCATAACTAATCAATCAAAACTGGTAATTGACCCGAACAGAGGAAGCTCATAAGACAGAGCCGGCGATCCTTGCCAGAGTTCTGAGAACGACGACCTGTTCCGGTACTTTCTTTCCCCAAACCCTCTCCGTTCATCACCTTTCAACTTGTTCATATTATTCGTTAACTGAATTAAACAAATAACAGCGAGATAACCGTTGTCTGTGTTATAGACGAAGAAGACGAAGTAGTGAATGATATTAAGATTAATTAAAATGGATATTGTAAACGGGTTAGACACACAGTCCAGCGGTGGACTCTGTGCACATACAAATTACACGCCGCGAGTTCGATCCTTGACACACGTATGCTCTGTAATTAAAATGTTCTTTTTCTAAATGAACCGGATCCTTTTCGCAATTAGATGTTAAGTATAATAGAAATCTGTATATTAAACAAGTTAGACACACAGTCCAGCGGTGGACTGTGTGTAACGTTAAAGCACAGGTCCCGGGTTCGAGACCTGTTGGTGACACCGGTTCGATGATTTAAAACATTTTTGAAAATAAAAGAATTTTGAATACATTGAGTTAGTATATAAATATAATTAAAAACATAATTATTTCGGGTTAGACACGTAGCTCAGTTGGTAGAGTTGCGTGCACGCGTACGGGAGGTCTCGGGTTCGAGCCTCACCCGGCGCATACATTTACACAATAAAACCGGTCAACAAGTCAAACGGTCAACGGTCAACGGCAATGCAAAAGTCAACATATTTTTATATTTTTATTTATTTAATTTAATTTAAAAATCAATTAAAAATACTTAAAAATAATGTTTTTAAAGATAGGAAATAGCCTTAAACTCATCTAAAAGTCCTATTAAAATTATAAATAAAATCCACTCATTTACTATATTTTCCGTTATTATTTAGGTTAGTAAATTCTCGTTGTTCAACTCTTCCAACTCGTGCGCATCTCACCATCTCCAACCAAACGCACCCAATGTGAGTGAATCTTTACAAATTCCCCGTTTTAATCACGTTTTTGGGATGTATCATGTGTCTTACCATTTATATATATTTAAATCATTGTGCATACATCATATCATGAACAAATGTGTATTCAGCTTGTTTCAACTGTTGTGTGGTTATTGTTTAGATTTAATTTATTATTTTCAGTACATGCAATTTCATAGGCCGCCGCTCCCCATTACATTATGAGCGTTGAGCATGTTCCCCATTACATTATGAGCGTGAACCTGGCGTTCCAACATACGATCGGCTCCGTTTGATTGAGCCTTGATCGCACAGACATTTATCATTTTTCAGTACATGAAATACGATCGGCTCCGTTTGATTGAGCCTTGATCGCACAGACATTTATCACTTTCAGTACATACATTTATCATAGGCCGTTCGTTCCCCAATTACGTTATTGTATGTTATTGTATGTTATAGTTTGTGGTTGTTATTGCTACTGTTTGATTATTTACATTTGCTCACTTATGATCATTGCACAATTTTTCCTTGATAAAATAACAAGTAAATCCATAATAAATGTTTATCTAACAGGTTCACTCGCCAACTTATGTTGACCCAAAAACCCCCATTTTTACACATGATACAGGTGAACCAGCTGCAGCAAGAAACACATAGGATTGGCTTAGAAGAATAACTGGTTTAGAGCTTGGATTGTTTAGTGGTTAATTTTCTTTGTATTGTATGGACATGTTTGAATTATTGAGAATGTAATTTTGAATTTAATAAATATGAAACATATTAGTAAACATCATGAGCTTTGGTGATAACCCAATTATGCCCCGACTCTTATTCCGCTGCGGGTCGGGGTGTGACACCAATAAACACATCTTGAACAATATACACGGATAACACCAGTCTCAAATTACCTGAAATGCATGTTAGTTTTAAAAAGGCTCAGCTAAACGTTGAGTGAGTTCCACTGGTTTAGTCGTTGTGTAACAATATGTGTTAACAAGTTTAATTGCACTGGTCATGGTCACAGATAGAATTACACGAGTATACAAGTGAAACCTGGACTTTTGTGCCGTGTCTCCTTCGACACTTCAGCACCTCGTGTCGTATCTCACTCGACACGTCAGCACATCGGGCCGTATCTTATTCGACACGTCAGCCCCTCGGCTGCGTCACGTGCAGCCCAACGCCCTGAATGTAGTTATGCCAAACAACATAACCAAGTTTAGGACGCGTGCAGTTGCCTTGTTACTGGCCTCACGGATCCGGAGCAACTGGGTTGGTCAGACCAATAGTACTATCCACTGCCCCATAAGGCTTATGTTAATCACTTGTAGTGGGGAGGTAGTTCGTGTGTTAGATAATTCACATCATCACAAGTTGGTGCAATTAACACAGTTTGTAATATGCAAATCATTCTAGAGAACAGTAAAACAGTTTAACAGTGGGGAAGTGAAACACACTCCCAATTTGGTGTAATCAACACAGTTTTAACATGCAAGTCCTCAGAAAACAGTAAAACAATTTAAAAGTGGGGAAGTGAAACTCACTAGATAGTAGCATCACAGGTAGCCATAGGAGTATATGTAGGCTGGGTCGGCTCTAACAGCATCATGCAAGTAATTACTAATATCAGTCGCTAGGTCGGTAATGCCTATAACTTGGGCCCAGGTGGGTATTTTCAGACCATAATGTATATCTAGTATTCTGGTGTGGTCATGGATGCTAGGGTATTATTAGATTCACGTTTGGCTTCCGGGCACCGGTTCGCGTGCCAACCAAAGTTGGTTGTTTTACATGTTTGGATAATGGTACGGGAATTCCAATAGCGCCAACGTGTTGTGATTTGAGAAAGATTAACTTTTCATTAAGGGAGTTTGGGTGTTGGGGGAGTTTAGGTTGCCCAAATTTGAGTTTCCAGTTCGTCGTCGGGATCCTCCCGAACGGTGGTGGAACACACCCCGAGTTTCCTGCTTACCCTGGAATCTCCCAAAATACTCCCGATGTTCCAACTATAGTCACGGTAGGTTTTGGTCCATTCCCCGTTTTGGCAGGTTCGTTGTCCACTAAACTGCCGAATTTAGTTAAAATAAGCGTTTCAAATGTCGAAAAATCCCATTTAATCTACATAGTTTGTAAAATTCTAGGAATTTTTTTAGAACTCAGTAAAAATATATAGATTATAAAATTATTTTGGGAATTTATAAAGCTATTTTAATTTCTTAAATAAATCATTTGTAAAACAGTATTTAACCGAATAATTCACTTTGCATATCATCCGATGTCCAAAAATTCCCAAAATATTCCAGGAACTTCCTTACATGTCCAGAATCTCCCTGTAAAAATTTGGGATTGTTCTGATTTCGTTTCAGTGCATTTCCGGCTACCGAAAACTCATAAGAACCCAGATTTTTAATCCAAACCAGAACCCAATAAATAGACTCCAAAACTTCCCAGAACCTTTTCCACATGTTCCTTAGTGTTCATTTAAATTTTATTCATTTATTCACTTTGTTTGGTATTTTTTCTGAATTTCGTTTTGTAAATAAGTAAAAAATTCCTCAAAAATGGTAGAAAATTACAAAAATTCTAAACTTTTACGTGGTCCTTTCTGTCAATACCCTACATCACCACACCAAATTTTAGCTCAATTCAATACCCACGGACAAAGTTATAATCCAAACAATATTCTGCCTATGCTAATTTCGAGTTTCGGGTGATATACCTAGCGGTTCCTTCGATTCCGAGTGTTTTTCTTGAGTCCAAGAAAACGGGGACCCTGCTTCACCTTAATTGTTATTTGAACAAGTAAAAGTTCTGTCTTGGTCCGAGTGGGGATAGCATTTCTCTCCTGCATGCCCATGGAGTTTTGAAATAGGTGTGAGCCATATTCAGTACCTATATACCAAGAACAATCCAACTATGCCATAACCCATGTCAATCAAGTCTTGTTTCCTAGTTTTTTGGTTAATCACTTTGTTACGCATTTTTGGTCGAATATGTGTCGATTAGAGTATCAAAACCTGAAGTTTCATGTTCTTGGCTACCATATAACACCAGGGAAGTCACAAGGTGTTCTTATTCAGCCAAGAAATTTGTTTAAAGCTTCCAAATTCATGGATTAAAAAGGGTTTTTCGGTTATAAATCATGTTTATTCAAGAAATCATAATCAAAACCTTATGAAACATGGATTATACCTTCGATTTTGGTGTGTTATGACGATAATCAGCTGGCTTTGAAGAAGTTTGAGCAGAAAATCTTGGAGAATATGAAGAAAAAATGGGAGAAATAAAGAAAAATGAAAGAAAATTAAAATATATAATAAAAGGGGGGGGGCATATGTGGGTCGCCACAAATCCCACTAATCCTCCCCAGCAAGACGACCAGAACATCGGCAACCCTCCTACCAGCAAGTGCTCATATAAACATTTCAAGTCTTGCGATCCTCCTAAATTTGAAGGGACCGAAGGTGTCAATGCTCTCCTCCACTGGTTTGAGGAAATGGAAAACACCTTCCTCAACTGCGATTGTCCCGAAGATCGCAAGGTACGATACGCAACCGGGAGACTATTTGGGGTAGCTCTTACCTGGTGGAATACTGAAAAGGGTAATAGGGGAATTGATGATGCAATGGCCTTAACGTGGGAGGAGTTAAGGGAAATCATGACGAGGCGATTCTGTCCTAGAAGTGAGATTAAGAAGCTAGAGGACGAATTTCATTCTTTGAAGCAAAAGGAGGGAGATCATACTTCCTACAACAAGAGGTTCTTAGAGTTGAACCAAATGATCCCTAACTTGTTTACCCCAGTTTACCGCTTAATTGAGCATTATATTCGAGGTCTTCCCTCGAAATTTCAAGATTCAGTTCTCAGCACTTCACCAGCAACACTTGAAGCTGCTATGGAACTAGCGACTGAACTGACCGAGAATCGAATTCGCAATGATAAGTTTAAAGAGGAGAAGAAGAAAGCCCCCGTTGAGGGCCAAACATCAAACCATTCCACCTCCTCCTCTAAGTTTGCTAACAAGAGGAAGCGTAACACCAGAAACTTCGCTGTTACACAAACCAACTTCCCTATTCCTGCTGCACCCATTACCCAAGTTGCCCCTTCACCTGCACCATACAAAAGGCCATACTCTGGCCCGTTACCAAAATGCAACCGTTGCCAATACCACCACTTTCCCGATCATCCATGCCAACATTGCACCGACTGTGGTCGCGTAGGTCATACTGTTCCAACCTGTCGCATACCTCAGCGAACGAACCGCCACCAGCCTTCAACCCAAACCCACCAACAATTAATGGGTCAAGCCCAACAACCCCTACTACTACCACCTACCCAACATTTAGCCCAAACATACTACCAACCCAACTATCCCATGGTATAACCTATGCGGGCTTGCTACAATTGTGGAGACCCAAGTCACTATAGAAACACTTATCCAAGGTTGGTGAACATTATTCATGCTCAAGCCCAAGCCAATCCGGTGAATCAAGCTAACCAAGCTCCTCCACCTGCAAGAGGAAGAGCTTTCAACATCAACGCTAATCAGGCTAGAGCTGCCAGCAATGTGGTTAACGGTACGTTCCTTATCAATGGTAGCTATCCATCCATGTTGTTTGATACTGGCGCGGATAAAAGTTTTGTGTCTTTAGAGTTTGAACCCATCCTAAACCAAAATCGTGATAAGCTCATGGAATCCATAACAGTAGAAGTTGCTGACAGGAAACCGGTCTCATTAAACTCTATTATACGCAACTGTACACTCACCTTAAACGACCATGATTTTCCAGTTGACCTCATTCCTATGAAGTTGGGAAGTTTTGATATTATAATTGGTATGGATTGGCTCAGCCAACATCAGGCTGAAGTTGTATGCCGCGAGAAGTTTATACGCATTCCTCTTCCAAACGGTCAGACTCTACGAATCTTTGGAGAAACCTCGTCGAAAGGGCTCAGATTAATGTCCTGTCTTCAAGCTCAAAAATATCTTCGCAAGAATTATGTCGCATTTTTAACCCATGTCGTCAAAAAGGGAACTATGGAGAAGAAACTTGAAGACATCCCAGTAGTAAAAGATTTCCCGCAAGTTTTTCCTGACGACATTTCAGGACTTCCGCCAGTAAGAGAAGTCGAATTCCGTATTGATCTTATACCTGGTGCTACACCAGTTGCAAAGTCTCCTTATAGGTTAGCCCCCTCTGAAATGCAAGAGCTAGCCAGTCAATTGCAAGAGTTGACTGACAAAGGATTCATACGTCCTAGCTCCTCGCCTTGGGGTGCACCTGTCCTTTTTGTGAAGAAGAAAGATGGATCGTTTCGCATGTGCATCGACTACAGAGAACTCAACAAGTTAACAATCAAGAATCGTTATCCATTACCTAGCATTGATGATCTTCTTGACCAACTTCAAGGCGCCAACTGTTTTTCAAAAATCGACCTTCGATCTGGTTATCATCAACTTAGAGTACATGAAGAAGACGTCCCAAAGACTGCTTTCCGAACTCGTTATGGTCATTATGAATTCATGGTCATGCCATTTGGTTTAACCAACGCTCCAGCTGTCTTCATGGATCTAATGAACAGAGTCTGCAAACCCTATCTCGATCGTTTTGTTATAGTTTTCATCGACGACATCCTCATTTATTCAAAGTCTAAGTCTGATCATGAGCGACATCTTCGACTCATCCTTACACTCCTAGAGAATGAAAAGCTTTATGCCAAATTCTCCAAATGCAAATTCTGGTTAAAAGAGGTACAATTCCTTGGGCATGTAGTCAATGACAAGGGAATACATGTCGACCCCTCAAAGATCAAAGCGGTACAAGAATGGCAAGCGCCACGTACACCAACTGAAGTAAGATCTTTTCTTGGTTTGGCTGGTTATTATCGTCGTTTCATTTCAAACTTCTCACGCATTGCTGTACCACTCACGGCTTTAACTCATAAGGGAAAACCTTTCATATGGGGACCCAAGCAAGAAGAAGCCTTCCAAACCCTTAAACAAAAACTCTGTGATGCACCAATCCTCACTCTGCCTGAAGGTTGTGATGACTTCGTGGTTTATTGCGACGCGTCAGGGAAAGGACTAGGCTGTGTTCTAATGAAAAGAGGAAAGGTTATAGCTTATGCTTCGAGACAACTCAAGACTCATGAGAAGAACTACACCACCCATGACCTAGAACTTGGAGCCGTTGTGTTCGCTCTTAAGATATGGAGACATTATCTCTACGGTACTAAGTGTGAAATATACACTGACCACAAGAGTCTTCAACATATCTTCAATCAAAAAGAGCTAAACATGAGGCAACGAAGATGGGTCGAACTTCTAAATGACTACGACTGTGAAATTCGGTACCACCCTGGTAAAGCAAATGTGGTGGCTGATGCACTCAGTCGAAAGGGTTATGCGAACTCCATTCGTCTTCTATGTTCGCAAATCATAACTGGCATTAAAGATCAAATTCGAGAAGCCCAACATGTTTCAGTAACGGAGGATGATGTACGAAAGGAGCTGTCCTGTGGAGCTGAACTTAAAATTGAAACTAAAGCTGACGGTATTCTGTACTATCTAGATCGCATATGGATTCCTGACCACAACAACCTTCGTGAAATTCTTATGAACGAGGCTCACAAAACACGATACTCTATACACCCAGGAGCCGATAAGATGTATCAAGACCTTCGATACACCTATTGGTGGCCTGGAATGAAAAAGGATATCGCTGTTTTTGTTTCCAAGTGCCTTACATGTTCCAAGGTGAAAGCTGAACACCAAAGACCCTCAGGACTTCTGGTCCAACCTGAAATACCTGTATGGAAGTGGGAAAACATAACCATGGACTTCATTACCGGGTTACCTCGCACTTCTAGTGGGTATGACACTATATGGGTAATCATTGATCGACTTACAAAATCAGCTCACTTTATTCCTATCCGCGATGATTTCAAGAACGAAAAGCTAGCTCGTATTTATATCAGCGAAATCGTAAGCCGTCATGGTGTACCGTTAAGTATTATTTCAGATCGTGATGGTCGTTTCACTTCACGAACATGGCAAGCAGTACAAGCCGCTTTGGGTACGCGATTAGATCTTAGTACTGCTTATCATCCTCAAACTGATGGACAATCTGAACGCACCATTCAAACTCTTGAAGATATGCTTCGAGCATGTGTCATAGACTTCAAAGGAAATTGGGACGCTCATCTACCATTAGTTGAATTTTCGTACAACAACAGCTATCATTCAAGCATCGGCATGGCACCTTTTGAAGCTTTATATGGTCGTAAGTGCCGATCTCTAGTATGTTGGCATGAAATTGGGGAAGCTCAAATCACTGGTCCAGAATTGATTCAAGAAACCACAGACAAGATTCATCAGATTCGAAACAATCTTCTAGCGGCTCAAAGTCGTCAAAAGAGTTATGCAGATAAACGACGGAAGCCTTTGGAGTTTAACATTGGTGATCATGTACTTTTAAAAGTATCACCGTGGAAGGGAGTAGTTCGTTTTGGTCAAAAAGGCAAGCTAGCACCACGCTACGTAGGACCTTTCAAGATACTCGAAAGAGTAGGACCTGTAGCATACAAGCTTGATTTACCAGAAGAACTTAACAGGATTCATCCCACATTCCACGTATCAAACTTGAAGAAGTGCCTCGCTGATGAAAACCTCCACATTCCTCTAGAAGATATTCAGATTGATGAATCTATGCATTTTATTGAAAGACCTGTAGAGATCATGGACTTCGAAGAAAAACGTCTTCGACGAAGTCGCATTCCAATTGTTAGGGTACGCTGGGAGTCGAAACGGGGACCTGAGTTTACTTGGGAACGCGAAGACTCAATGCGCGAAAAATACCCGCATCTTTTTCCTACTACTACTTAAATTTCGGGACGAAATTCCTAAAAGTAGGGGATACTGTAACATTTGTCAAAAACGGGTTTTCCAAACCCGCTCCGTTTGTAATCGAATATCAAGTTATAAATGTTTTCGTTGCGTATTTATGTCCGTTTTAATTTTGAAGGATGCATAATTAATAAACAAACTAGGGTATAAAAGTTATAATTGATAAAAAATAAAAATAAAATAATTAAAAAGAAAATTTGGCTGCCGGGACTCGAACCCGGGTCAGCCGGGTTGAACCCCAAGGTCTTAACACACACACATTCCACCACTCCGCCACTTGATGTTTTTGTAAGTTTTAGGGAACAATTAAAATTTATGAACAACCATGAATCAACCGGTTGCGCCAAACTGAAACCGTAATCGGCTTTTCAACCGTCCAAAACGTTTGGGTGATCGCGGATTCTGGTTTATAACCGATGCATCGACGATCCTAATCAATTCAGTCTTGAATTAACTTCAATTTTGGTGATGTTCGGTTCTTATAACCGAAGATATTCAATTTCTGAATTACGCCAACAATTGCTTCTTCTCTCGACTCAAAATCATCCACATAACCTGCAATTTCACTTTCGCTATACATTCAGTTCGTCAGAAAAGTTTTTTTAACTCGCCGGAAAATCTCTGCAAGTCGCCGGAAAACCGAGACCTTCATTATACGGTAAATACTTCGACTATTTCTGTTTCAGTCCGTTGTTAGACTGTTACTAACTTCAAACCAACAATCAGAATCAATCCCAGACGACATAGCCGGAATATTCAGCTCTCGCCGGAAAACTTCTGGAATTTCCAATCTCACGCGGTGAATCGGTATGAACATTCAAAACTTCTGTTAATCCTTGTTTAGTACCCCACTTTCATAACTAATCAATCAAAACTGGTAATTGACCCGAACAGAGGAAGCTCATAAGACAGAGCCGGTGATCCTTGCCGGAGTTCTGAGAACGACGACCTGTTCCGGTACTTTCTTTCCCCAAACCCTCTCCGTTCATCACCTTTCAACTTGTTCATATTATTCGTTAACTGAATTAAACAAATAACAGCGAGATAACCGTTGTCTGTGTTATAGACGAAGAAGACGAAGTAGTGAATGATATTAAGATTAATTAAAATGGATATTGTAAACGGGTTAGACACACAGTCCAGCGGTGGACTCTGTGCACATACAAATCTCACGCCGCGAGTTCGATCCTTGACACACGTATGCTCTGTAATTAAAATGTTCTTTTTCTAAATGAACCGGATCCTTTTCGCAATTAGATGTTAAGTATAATAGAAATCTGTATATTAAACAAGTTAGACACACAGTCCAGCGGTGGACTGTGTGTAACGTTAAAGCACAGGTCCCGGGTTCGAGACCTGTTGGTGACACCGGTTCGATGATTTAAAACATTTTTGAAAATAAAAGAATTTTGAATAAACTGAGTTAGTATATAAATATAATTAAAAACATAATTATTTCGGGTTAGACACGTAGCTCAGTTGGTAGAGTTGCGTGCACGCGTACGGGAGGTCTCGGGTTCGAGCCTCACCCGGCGCATACATTTACACAATAAAACCGGTCAACAAGTCAAACGGTCAACGGTCAACGGCAATGCAAAAGTCAACATATTTTTATATTTTTATTTATTTAATTTAATTTAAAAATCAATTAAAAATACTTAAAAATAATGTTTTTAAAGATAGGAAATAGCCTTAAACTCATCTAAAAATCCTATTAAAATTATTAATAAAATCCACTCATTTACTATATTTTCCGTTATTATTTAGGTTAGTAAATTCTCGTTGTTCAACTCTTCCAACTCGTGCGCATCTCACCATCTCCAACCAAACGCACCCAATGTGAGTGAATCTTTACAAATTCCCCGTTTTAATCACGTTTTTGGGATGTATCATGTGTCTTACCATTTATTATATTTAAATCATTGTGCATATATCATATCATGAACAAATGTGTATTCAGCTTATTTCAACTGTTGTGTGGTTATTGTTTAGATTTAATTTATTATTTTCAGTACATGCAATTTCATAGGCCGCCGCTCCCCATTACATTATGAGCGTTGAGCATGTTCCCCATTACATTATGAGCGTGAACCTGGCGTTCCAACATACGATCGGCTCCGTTTGATTGAGCCTTGATCGCACAGACATTTATCATTTTTCAGTACATGCAATACGATCGGCTCCGTTTGATTGAGCCTTGATCGCACAGACATTTATCACTTTCAGTACATACATTTATCATAGGCCGTTCGTTCCCCAATTACATTATTGTATGTTATTGTATGTTATAGTTTGTGGTTGTTATTGCTACTGTTTGATTATTTACATTTGCTTACTTATGATCATTGCACAAATTTTCCTTGATAAAATAACAAGTAAATCCATAATAAATGTTTATCTAACAGGTTCACTCGCCAACTTATGTTGACCCAAAAACCCCCATTTTTACACATGATACAGGTGAACCAGCTGCAGCAAGAAACACATAGGATTGGCTTAGAAGAATAACTGGTTTAGAGCTTGGATTGTTTAGTGGTTAATTTTCTTTGTATTGTATGGACATGTTTGAATTATTGAGAATGTAATTTTGAATTTAATAAATATGAAACATATTAGTAAACATCATGAGCTTTGGTGATAACCCAATTATGCCCCGACTCTTATTCCGCTGCGGGTCGGGGTGTGACACCAATAAACACATCTTGAACAATATACACGGATAACACCAGTCTCAAATTACCTGAAATGCATGTTAGTTTTAAAAAGGCTCAGCTAAACGCTGAGTGAGTTCCACTGGTTTAGTCGTTGTGTAACAATATGTGTTAACAAGTTTAATTGCACTGGTCATGGTCACAGATAGAATTACACGAGTATACAAGTGAAACCTGGACTTTTGTGCCGTGTCTCCTTCGACACTTCAGCACCTCGTGTCGTATCTCACTCGACACGTCAGCACATCGGGCCGTATCTTATTCGACACGTCAGCCCCTCGGCTGCGTCACGTGCAGCCCAACGCCCTGAATGTAGTTATGCCAAACAACATAACCAAGTTTAGGACGCGTGCAGTTGCCTTGTTACTGGCCTCACGGGTCCGGAGCAACTGGGTTGGTCAGACCAATAGTACTATCCACTGCCCCATAAGGCTTATGTTAATCACTTGTAGTGGGGAGGTAGTTCGTGTGTTAGATAATTCACATCATCACAAGTTGGTGCAATTAACACAGTTTGTAATATGCAAATCATTCTAGAGAACAGTAAAACAGTTTAACAGTGGGGAAGTGAAACACACTCCCAATTTGGTGTAATCAACACAGTTTTAACATGCAAGTCCTCAGAAAACAGTAAAACAATTTAAAAGTGGGGAAGTGAAACTCACTAGATAGTAGCATCACAGGTAGCCATAGGAGTATATGTAGGCTGGGTCGGCTCTAACAGCATCATGCAAGTAATTACTAATATCAGTCGCTAGGTCGGTAATGCCTATAACTTGGGCCCAGGTGGGTATTTTCAGACCATAATGTATATCTAGTATTCTGGTGTGGTCATGGATGCTAGGGTATTATTAGATTCACGTTTGGCTTCCGGGCACCGGTTCGCGTGCCAACCAAAGTTGGTTGTTTTACATGTTTGGATAATGGTACGGGAATTCCAATAGCGCCAACGTGTTGTGATTTGAGAAAGATTAACTTTTCATTAAGGGAGTTTGGGTGTTGGGGGAGTTTAGGTTGCCCAAATTTGAGTTTCCAGTTCGTCGTCGGGATCCTCCCGAACGGTGGTGGAACACACCCCGAGTTTCCTGCTTACCCTGGAATCTCCCAAAATACTCCCGATGTTCCAACTATAGTCACGGTAGGTTTTGGTCCATTCCCCGTTTTGGCAGGTTCGTTGTCCACTAAACTGCCGAATTTAGTTAAAATAAGCGTTTCAAATGTCGAAAAATCCCATTTAATCTACATAGTTTGTAAAATTCTAGGAATTTTTTTAGAACTCAGTAAAAATATATAGATTATAAAATTATTTTGGGAATTTATAAAGCTATTTTAATTTCTTAAATAAATCATTTGTAAAACAGTATTTAACCGAATAATTCACTTTGCATATCATCCGATGTCCAAAAATTCCCAAAATATTCCAGGAACTTCCTTACATGTCCAGAATCTCCCTGTAAAAATTTGGGATTGTTCTGATTTCGTTTCAGTGCATTTCCGGCTACCGAAAACTCATAAGAACCCAGATTTTTAATCCAAACCAGAACCCAATAAATAGACTCCAAAACTTCCCAGAACCTTTTCCACATGTTCCTTAGTGTTCATTTAAATTTTATTCATTTATTCACTTTGTTTGGTATTTTTTCTGAATTTCGTTTTGTAAATAAGTAAAAAATTCCTCAAAAATGGTAGAAAATTACAAAAATTCTAAACTTTTACGTGGTCCTTTCTGTCAATACCCTACATCACCACACCAAATTTTAGCTCAATTCAATACCCACGGACAAAGTTATAATCCAAACAATATTCTGCCTATGCTAATTTCGAGTTTCGGGTGATATACCTAGCGGTTCCTTCGATTCCGAGTGTTTTTCTTGAGTCCGAGAAAACGGGGACCCTGCTTCACCTTAATTGTTATTTGAACAAGTAAAAGTTCTGTCTTGGTCCGAGTGGGGATAGCATTTCTCTCCTGCATGCCCATGGAGTTTTGAAATAGGTGTGAGCCATATTCAGTACCTATATACCAAGAACAATCCAACTATGCCATAACCCATGTCAATCAAGTCTTGTTTCCTAGTTTTTTGGTTAATCACTTTGTTACGCATTTTTGGTCGAATATGTGTCGATTAGAGTATCAAAACCTGAAGTTTCATGTTCTTGGCTACCATATAACACCAGGGAAGTCACAAGGTGTTCTTATTCAGCCAAGAAATTTGTTTAAAGCTTCCAAATTCATGGATTAAAAAGGGTTTTTCGGTTATAAATCATGTTTATTCAAGAAATCATAATCAAAACCTTATGAAACATGGATTATACCTTCGATTTTGGTGTGTTATGACGATAATCAGCTGGCTTTGAAGAAGTTTGAGCAGAAAATCTTGGAGAATATGAAGAAAAAATGGGAGAAATAAAGAAAAATGAAAGAAAATTAAAATATATAATAAAAGGAGGGGGGGGGGGCATAGGTGGGGTGCCCCTACCCCACCCGCATTTTGTCGGGCTTCGTCTTTTCGTGTTAAAAGATGATGTTTATCTTCGGTGGCGCGTTTAGGTTTGTTTTCGGGTCTCAGACGCGTACCCGATTTGCGGAACGGACTCCGTTTTTCGCGTTCTTAGTGTCAAAAGACTCGGTTTTCAAAATCGACCATAACCGTCTCGAAACCGAGCATGGTTACGTTTTAATCATAAAAGCCTCATATTGGGTTAGTTTAAGTGTTTTTAGGCTTGATTGACCGTTCCTTTCATGTTTGGTTTGTCTTTCATTGCTTCTAACGCAAAGGCGTTTCCCTAACCGAGACCGCCTCGTTTTGCGTGCCTGAGCTCCGATTTGTTTCTAATCTTATGTCGTAGTCTATGGCACATAATCAAAATGTTTCGTGAATTCAGAATCATAAAGGGCCCTACCGTTGGCCTAATAATCATCGTCGAAGGTCTAATGCGCTGTTAAACGTCAAGTCCCCGTTTAACACGTCGTTAAAGGCTAAGGACACCAACCTCACATCGTTGGACCTTATTAGTGTCATGTTAATCATGACGTGCTCTCGGATTCTTCCGAGACATAACAGATATTGTTTAGCATAGCACACAAGTCATGCGTGTTCACTAATACGTATTCCCAGAGTCGTCAATCCATTCACGACTTTGTCTTGCTATGTAAGTGACGCATAGCGTCAACGTAATGTTTTTGGTAATTACTGTGCATATACTCCCATTATAGTCGGTGTCATATGTTCCAGAATTCGTATCATCACACATAATCACACAAATATCATGATATACATATCACGTCCGGTTACCACGGACTTATACCAATCAAAGTTTATCAGGATTTTTCACAGTTGTCACAACGGACTGAACCACGTAAATCTTGCGTGTCATCTTTGTTTTAGTTTTTCTCTTGCAATTTGTTTGTGTTTGTGTGTGCGTTACAATATCTAAATCCCTAACAAGTGGAATCATAGCTTAGGTTAGTGCACACTATCTCGGAGAAACACAACATGAGAGATAAATCGATCAGTTCTTTTTTTTATTCTTGAAACAAGCCATAAAAAGTATTTCAATCGGTTCTTTGTTCGAGACTTTGAGTTTACCGCAGACAAGAAAAAAGAGGGGTTCGTGCACTAACTTAACTCTTTTTTTATGTTCAAACTGAGGATGTCACCAAAGGATAAATCAATAATGAGATAAGAAACAAAGGTTTGATTTCTTTTACTTGTTTTTGTTTACCACCCAATCACATAATCCCATTCGTCACTTTCTAATATTGTTGCTTTAATTTTTTTAATTAGTGTAATAGCAAAACAAATAAAGAACAATTAATTTGTTCTTTGGGAATTTGATGGTTTTGTTCAAACAGTTGAGCAAAACGAGAGGGAATGAGACACGTAATCAGTTCTATTTCTAAGATATGTTTACAATTTGATTAGTTATTGATTAGGGTTCGGGGTGGTTCAAGTAATATTGGTTGGCGTATTTACCAGGCAGTAGCCTTCTCTGTCCGAGAATGTTGCATTTAATATCTAGAAGGAGACCTCAGCTAGAGGAGATGATGGCAGTATTATCGAACATGTATGAGAAGTCTCCTGCAACAAACAAGGTTTATCTCATCCGAGAGCTTGTGAATACTAGGATGAGGGAAGGTGATTAAGTAACAATGCACATCAATAATCTAAACTCGATCTTGTCTCGTTTGGTGTCTGTGAATATCAAGTTTGATGATGAGGTCCAAGCCCTATTGTTATTTTCCTCGTTACCTGATAGTTGGTTCGGAACCGTAACTGTAACTGCTGTTACTAGCTCTTTAGATACGAGTAAGTTCACGTTTGCGAAGAAGTCCGACGAGTGGCGGTGGTTGTTCGAATAAAACGTGTTACTTTCATTCAAGTTTGTAAAAATTAAGATTGTAAACACTTGTTTTTGGATTCGTTTTGGTTTGGTACAATTGTGTTTTGGGTTTCAGCTTTTACAAGTGGTATCTTGTCTTTTGGGTTTGGGTTTTTATAGGACTGTAAAGTTGTGTTATGTATTTTTTTTTATTATTTACATTGGTTGCAAATTTTTAGTTTTCTAAAGAAGGTTGTTTTTTATTCGGTTTCTAGTTTTTTACATCTTCGCAAATTGGATTTTTACAACTTTGCAAATTGGTTTTACACCAAAAAGAATTTTTTTGTTCGATGGATACAAGTGATAGGTTGTGTTTTTGGTAGTTTTTTTTGTGGTTTTACGTTGCTATAAATGGTAGTTACGTATAAGGTATTGGTTTAGATATTCAATGATAGTTAAGACCAAGAAACAAATATACGCCTAGAAAAGTAGAAAATACACAAATATAACGGGGGATGAAACATGATTAATGTTTTGATATGCATTTTATTGTGTTTACATGTAGGTAAATTAAATTTACACCACCATAAACAACGGAGAGAGAGTATGTGAACTTTGTACCTTGGGTAAAGCTAACACATTTGTTATATGACTTTTGTATCAGCCTATAGTAAATTACCAATGTGCCCTTCCTGGTACAGTTAAATTATTTTTAAATACAAACCAAGAAAAGAAAAAAATGTAAATGTCATGTTAAATCTCATCCATCCATTCAAGATCAAATACTGTATAGTTCTTACAGTTTTTTTTACTGGGTACAATTCCTATACATAACCTAATTTCCTAGTTCCAACTTGGTTTCTATGTTGTTGAGTGTCCGAAGATGTTATATGACTTGTTGTTTCACAAAACCTGGTTATATATATGTGCATGTTTATAATAGGGCCAGGGTATTGATACATCCCCACTTTTTATGTGCGCATCCCCCCAAAGGCAGCGTATAGGGCTGTAAGGGGCATATACAGTGTGAAAGCATTAAATGTGTCTGAAAAAGGGTATTGATACACCTCTCATTGCCCTATGAGTGGCATATAAGATTGTGTATTTGAAGCATTAAACCCTATACGCCTCTCATTGCACTATGAGCGGCTTACAGGCACGACTTTTGATGAATTTAAGGTATAATCACTGATATCCAGGGAGTTCAGTGTGAAAAGGTAACCCCATACGCGCTTATTGATATATGCGCCACTTATTGACCGGAAAAATGTTATTTACCTAAGCATACGGGAACTATTTCATTCAAATGTTCAAAACTCACAAAATACCGATGAAAATGATCAAAATTCTCAAATAGAAATGTTGGTTGAAACTGTGAAGCATAAAGATGTCGTTTTGGGACATTGATAATGTTTTTGGCGAAGATTCGAACCAGTCATACGTCTCCGAAAGCGTTTGGTTATCCGGCGTTGATCGAAGTAAGGAGGAGGTTGTGTCCCTGCCTTGCTGTGATGATGAGGGTGTGCGTCCTATGTTACCTGATTTGAACCAGGTGTTTGTAGATGAGGCAGAACCATCTTACATTGCCTAAAGTTATCCGCGACATGAATACGAGACTTACCATTCGTATACGGAAAACCAACACAAGTTATAGTATGAGGAAGGTGCTAAGGACTTTGAGGAAAATGATAACGAAGTCAAAGAAGGTGCTAACGACTTTGAGGAAAATGATAATGAAGTCGAGGAATGTGCTAAGGATTGCGAGGAAAATGATAACGAAATCGAGGAAGGTGTAATGCACTTTGAGGAAGGTGTTGACGACGACGAAGGTGCTAACGAGGAATGTGTTGACAACGAAGAACGTGCTAACAAGGAAGGTGCTAATGACGAGAAAAAAAACAAAAAAGGTATGACATAACCGTCAATTACGTGTTATTCGTGTTATATAATGTTTATATAATTTTAGAGTGAAAAAAATGATTTTTATACTTGTTATTCGTTTATATAATTTTAGAGTGAAATATTTTATATATTCATGTGAAATATTTTGTTAAAAATAGATTAGTTAGGCTTGTAAATGAACCGAACGAACACGAACGAGGCATGTATACTGATTAAAACCAGAAAATGTATCACCCGAAATTTCATTCAAACCCGAAAATGTGTCATAAGTATAACCCGAACCCGATGTTCAACCCGAATTTTTTTTATTGTTTTTCGACAAATTAATATATTAATTGCATTTATGTGGATTTCTAACGTACCATTTTTTTGAGGTATTTGGGTCACTTGAAGAGTTGAGAATTGGGTTTATAAAAGAGAAGTTGCGAAAGGTTACGTCAATGTGACCCAACGAACGATAACAAAAGGAGAAGGTTCGTCAGCAAGGACAGTGAAGATATGGTTGCAATGCGATCGTGGCGGCGAACCCAAAAGTAAAGCAACAGTTCGGCGTTCCGGTAGCAAAAAAGTTGGTTGCCCTTTTAGTCTAATAGGGAAACTAGACGCAAGTATTGGTAATTGGACCCTTGTGGAGAGAAAAAAAAAACATTCCTAATCATGAGCCTGCAGAATTTCTCGGGGGCCACACGTTTGCTAGAAGACTGACCCCGGACGAAGAATCACTGGTGGAGAGACTTTATCTGCAAAACATGGAGCCTACGAATATACATTTAACCATAAGAAAATAAAACCCACACAATGTGTGCATTCTACAAGACATACAAAACATGATAAAAAAAAGATTAAACGCAAAATAAACGGCGATCAAACTCCAATGCAGATATTGGAGAACATGTTGCAAGAAAAAAGGTTCGTTTATTTCAGGGTAAGGGTATTGATACATATCATTTTTTATGTGCACATCCCCCAAAGGCAGCGTATAGGGCTGGAAGGGGCGTATACAGAGTGAAAGCATTAAATGTGTCAGAAAAGCCTCTCATTGCCCTATGAGCGACATATGAGATTGTGGTAGTTGAAGCATTAAACCCTATACGCCTCTCATTGCACTATGAGCGGCTTACAGGCACAACTTTTGTTGAATTTAAGGTATAATCACTGACATCCAGGGAGTTCAGTCTGAAAAGTGTGAAAAGGTAACCCCATACGCGCTTATTGATCTATACGCCTCTTATCGATCGAGAAAATGTTATTTACCCAAGCATACGGAACTATTTCATTCAAATGTTCAAAACTCACAAAATACCGATGAAAATGATCAAAATTCTCAAATAGAAACGTTGGTTGAAACCGTGAAGCATAAAGATGTCGTTTTGGGACATTGGTAATGTTTTTGGCAAAGATTCGAAGCAGTCATACGTCTCCGAAAGCGTTTGGTTATCCGGCGTTGATCGAAGTGAGGAGGAGGTTGTGTCCGTGCCGCGTTGTGATGATGGGGGTGTGTGTCTCGTGTTACTTGATTTGAACCAGGTGTTTGTAGATGAGGCAGAACCATCTTACATTGCCCAAAGTTATCCGCGGCACGAATACGGGACTTACCATTCGTATACGGAAAACCAACACAACTTAGAGTATGAGGAAGGTGCTAAGGACTTTGAGGAAAATGATAACAAAGTCGAAGAAGGTGCTAACAACTTTGAGGAAAATGATAACGAAGTCGAGGAATGTGCTAAGGACTTTGAGAAAAATGATAACGAAATCGAGGAAGGGGTAATGCACTTTGAGGAAGGTGTTGACGACGATGAAGGTGCTAACGAGGAATGTGTTGACAACGAAGAACGTGCTAACGAGGAAGGTGCTAATGACGAGAAAAAAAACAAAAAAAGTATGACATAACCGTCAAGTACGTGTTATATAATGTTTATATAATTTTAGAGTGAAAAAAATGATTTTTTATACTTGTTATTCGTTTATATAATTTTAGAGTGAAATATTTTATATTCAGGTGAAATATTTTGTTAAAAATAGATTAGTCAGGCTTGTAAAATGAACCGAACGAACACGAACGAGGCATGTATACTAATTAAAACCAGAAAATGTATCACCCGAAATTTCATACAAACCCGAAAATGGTGTCATACATATTAACCCGAACCCAATGTTCAACCAGATTTTTTTTATTGTTTTTCGACAAATTAATATATTAATTTCATTTATGTGGATTTCTAATGTACCGTTTTTTGAGGTATTTGGGTCACTTGAAGAGTTGAAGAATTGGGTTTACAAAAGAGAAGTTGCGAAAGGTTACGTCATTATGACCCAACGAACAATAACAAAAGGCGGAGGTTCGTTAGGAAGGATAGTGAAGATATGGTTGTAATGCGATCGTGGCAGCGAACCCAAAAGTAAAGCAACAGTTTGGCGTTCCGATAGCAAAAAGGTTGGTTGTCCTTTTAGTCTGATAGGGAAACTAGACGCAAGTAGTGGTAATTGGAGCCTTGTGGAGAAAAAAAAACATTCATAATCATGAGCCTGCAGAATTTCTCGGGGGCCACGTGTTTGCTAGAAGGCTGACCTCGGACGAAGAATCACTGGTGGAGACACTTTATCTCAAAACATGGAGCCTACGAATATACATTTAACCATAGGAAAACAAAATCCACACAGCGTGTGCATTCTACAAGACATACAAAACATGATAAAAAAGATTAAACTCAAAATGTACGACGATCAAACTCCAATGCAGATACTGGAGAACATGTTGCAAGAAGAAAGGTACGTTTATTTCACCAGGGTGAATCCCTCCACAAACGCGGTCAAGGAGGTTTTTTTTCGTTCATCCGGACTCGTACAACATGTGGCGTGCATTTCCACATGTGTTGATGATTGATGCTACTTACAAAATGAATGAGTATAAGCTTCCGTTTATTCAAGTTGTGGGTGTGACATCAACGCACAAGTCTTTTTGTGTGGCTCATGCGTTTGTCTCCAAAGAAAAACAAGATAACTTCTTATGGGTCCTGGAGAAGCTCAAAGAATTGTTGGTAGATTGTATGGAGCCACGTGTAATTGTAACAGATAGGGATCAATCTTTGAAGAATGCTTGCGATAAAGTATTCCCAAAAGCTTCCAAATTGCTATGTAGGTGGCACATCTCACAGAATATTCTAAAACACTGCCGGGAACAATTTACGGATGAAGACTGGAAAATATTCAAGCTTTCTTGGTCTCGACTGTGTAGTTCTCCCACTCCAACGCTATACAATTATAACATTAAGCGGATTTTCACTCTACTGACTAATGATCAGGTACATATTATATTAGTTTACATACATTCATCCATACATATACATACAAACATTACAAATCGTTGTATTCTATTTTTTTTCTGGAGTATTTGTATAATGTGTGGCTCAAAGATTATAAAGAAAAGTTCGTTTCAGCTTGGACTAACACAGTCCCCAATTTTGGTCAACATACAACCAACAGAGTTGAAAGCCATCATTCGAAGTTTAAGGATACATTAAAGGGCCAAACAACTCCCTCCATAGACTTGTGTGGCTTGTTGGCAAAGTTGTAGAGTCGCAACACATACAAATAAAACTTATTTTTCGAGAGAGCAAGTCCGTGCAAAAGGGGGACGACAGAATATCGTTTTTTGATAACCTTCGCGGTAATGTTTCCCACTAAGCCTTAGAGTTGTTTCTTATCGAGAGGAAAAAGCTACATGCGTTGAGGGTAGTAGGGGGGACTTGTGGCCACCACCTTTCTACAGGTTGTGGGTTGCCATGTGCTTGTCAGATGGAATGGTGGGAAAGTACAGGTGATATAACAACTATAACATATACTTCGATCCATAGAATATATAATCATCATTATACTTCATGTTTTAACTATGATTCTTGAAAAACATGTTGCAAATTCCACTTGCCGCAATAGACAAATTCTGGACAAAACTTGAATTTTTGACAGAAAAACTTAATCAAGATGGCAGAAATGGATAGACTCACACAACAACTACAGTTACAATCACCTATAGTGTTAAAAAGTATGTCGTCGAAGATGAAAGCGGCGGTGAATCCAAGTATGACTGACCATTAACTGCCTGAAGTACAACAACATACCCGGGGCCGCCCAACTACGAAAGCAAAACAACAAAAGAATGAAGAGCTTGCAAGACGTAAAGATAAACAACCCGAATCACAGAGGAACGACTACACTCAAAAGCCAGTTGTGCGATGTAGTCGTTCAAAGAAAAGTAAAGAAAAAAATACAATTCCGATTATAGATAAAGACTTTCCCCTGTTGGCCGGCACTGGTACATACGTACATACATACATATTCTTTTTCAATTTTTATTTTTTAATATTTTTGAGGATTTTTTATTTTTGCCAATTATAGGTACAAAAACATGATCGAGCGTTTTAAGGATTGGCTTCCATCTACGTATCGGAGATACATAACACATATCGAAGATGCCCAGCGGATGGTAACTGTGGGTTTCGATCCATAGCTATGGGTTTGGGGTTGGAGCAGAAACAGGGGAAGTGGGTCCGCCAACAGCTACTCGACGAGATGTTCATTAACAAAAAGCGTTGGGGGCATATACTTGAATCTTTGGAAAAGGGATGTTACAACGACGTGTATCGATCGATAAATTGGTTAAATATGGAACCTGCACCAAAGGCATGATGGATGTTGTTGCCCTACACAGGGTTGTTGGTGGCTCAAAAATTTGGTGTGATTGTTCAACATGTAAGCAACGGTGTTTGTCAAACTTACTTCCCGATGTTCGATGGACCGCAGGTTTACCTGAACCATTCCATTTTAACGATCGCTCATGTAGAAGGTGGCCATTTCATCATGGTTAAGTTAACGGATGATTGCCCGATGCCAGTACCAAATGGACTTTGGAATATATACTGAAGTATGGAAGCTATCGAATGGGAGACAATGTACATGTCTCGTATTACACAGGGTAGGGCGTCACTAGGTAGTAATAGAACTCGAAGAAAAGAATTTATTAACTTGTTATAGGTGTAGCATCCGTGAAATATAGTGTATGCAACGAATTCATTAATGTTTCTGTTTTAACTGTTTAATTATTTTTTTGTTTTAATTGTTTTATTAATTTTTCTCTTTTAGTGTTTAATTCATTTTCTCTTTAATATAATTAAATTAAATTGTAACATCCGTCAAATATAGTGTGCGCAACAATTTTTTTTGTAAAAAAATGTTAATTAAAGTGCTTCGTATAAAAGAAAGGAGTACAAAATAAAAGAAAGCTATTGTTTTAAAATGAATTCAAACTGTTGACTCAAAATAAAAATGAAATCTGTTTTTTCTATTTTTTAAGAAAATGAATTAATATTAAGATAAATAAATGAATAAATAAAAAATCTCAAAAAATACGAAAAACCGGCCCTAATCCGGTTTCTACGTGGATCGAACTCAAGAAATCTCAGTAATGTGCACCCCGTCCCTACCACTGGACAAGTCTCTCACCCATTAATAATTCCGATTCTTAATTCTCTTATAGATAAATGATAAGTTTCAAAGATTAAAAAAAGGAACATAAAACAACTCCCTATACGGTGCTCATTGATACATACGCGTCTCCTGGCCCCCAAACACCTTTTCCAGCTTCAATAAAGGGGTAAATAGATCTAAAAGTTCAAACACACACACTAAAACACCAAAAACACACACACAAACGCTCTGACCACACAATTTTCACAAGACGAACTCTGGACCACACGATGAGGATCTGCTCTCGTATCGTTCTCGCTCTCATATCTCTCAATACGGTCGGAATATTCAAGGTTAGTTTGTATTCCATATTTTATTGATTAATCTTTAATCTTTTTTTATTTTTTGGTTTTATTTTGCCGTTTGTGGTGTTGTTGGGGTTGTGGTTGTTATCGTTGGTGGGGTTTGACGGTGGTGGGGATTGTCGGTGGTTAGGGTTTGACGGTGCGTGGTGGTGGTGGTGGTGGTTGTGGGTCGGCTGCGGTGGTGTTGGTGGTTAGGCGGCTGTGGTGGTGGCTGTGTTGGTGGTGGTGGTGAGGCGGTTGTGGTGGTGGTGGGTCGGCTGTGGTGGAGGTGGTGGTGAGTCGGATGTGGTGGTGGTGGTGGGTTGGCTTTGGTGACGGTGGTTGTGGTGGTGGTTAGGCGGCTGTGGAGGTGGATGAGGTGGTTAAGGGTGGTGGTGGGCTATGGTGGTGCTGTGGTGGGTGATGTTTGTGTTGGTACTTGGATTTGATTTTTTTTATTTTTAACAATATATTTTCGGATGCTGAGTCTAATGCTATAATTGTATGTTTTATTAACAGGATATCAAAAGTCGGTGTTTTGATGGTGGTGGTAGCGTAATCCTTATGGAGAAGTACATTGCGTTCATATTTCAGACTCAAACGCTTAACTGCGTTCGGATTCCAGTGATTCATGCACTGGAACGTCCACCAACGACTATGCTTCTACACCCACAATCTCGAGGGAGAACTCCTTCTGTATGGATTGGTCCTTCATGCTGTGGAAGCGGATACCAGTAACTGTTAGGGTAGATTTGTTCTTTGATGTTGGATCTGGGGTACTGGTACACAATTCAAAGATAGTCGGCCTGCGTTCGTATTTCAGATTCATGCACCAACGAGAATGCTTCTGCACCAACCATCCCGAGGGAGCGCCAGATTGGGTCGAAGGTTCTTCATGTGGTTGACGGGGAAGCAGAAAGCACGTTGTATGAATTGGTTCTTCATGCTAGAGATGGGGTACCGATACACAATTTAAAGACAGTCGGCCTGTCTTGGTATGTGGGCGTTACACCTATCGTTTTCCTTTGCAAGAATTTAAGAATATGTAACAATTAGCAATTTAGGGTTTAGCGTTTAGTCGTTACATTGTGTATCAAAGTGACATGTTTTGTGTATTAATATAAAACGATGTTTTGTGTATTTATTGCGTTATGGTTAAAAAATGACAAGTGAAAAACAATTAAAGACATAATAATAATTGATAAATAAAAAAATGACATTTTATAATAAACACGAATCATTTTATAAAATATGAAGTTTAAAATAATAATACTTAATAAAAAACATATGCACATTTAAAAAAACGATGATATAACTAGACCCGGCAAACCGGTCGGGTCGGGTCCGGTCGGGTCATGGGTGAAAATGGGTTCGGATCAAAACGGGTCAATTAAGAAAAGGGTTGTTTTGGTTCGTCTTGAAACCGGTTCGGGTTAAAACAGGTTCGGGTTGGAACGGATAGGCCAGATCTGCTCTACCCTTTGAAAAATGAATTAAACAATAAAAGAGAAAAATTAATAAAACAATTAAAACAGAAAAATTAATTAAACAATTAAACAGAAAAATTAATTAAACCTTAAAAGATAATTATTATTAAAAACTTCATATTTTTTGTGAGAGTAAGGGTAGGCCAGATCTGCTCTACCATTTGAAAAGCATTTGCCAAAGAGCCTCGGTGAGAGTAAGGGGAAGTGTATGGGTCAATGAGGATCGTTAGATTGTCCACCAGCGGAGTTGTATTGAGCAATGAGCACCGTATAGGAGTTGTATACGCGTCTCCTTGACCTATACGATTCATATGGTTTTAGTTTTTACAAAAGTCTTGTGAGGTAAGTAATGGTTTTTATTCTATAAAACACCCTAATTAATATTTTTTATAAAAAAATGTTGTGTACACTATATTTCACGGATGTTACACCTTTGCCAAGTAAACAAATTCTTTTCGTGGAGTTCTATTACTACCTACTAACGCCCTACCTTGTGTAATACGAGACATGTACATTGTCTCCCATTCCATAGCTTCTATACTTCGGTGTATATTTCTTATAACGTCATCTTTTTATGATAAGAAAATATCATTGTGTTTTTAAATGTGCATATGGTTTTTTTTTATTAAGATACTTAATAATAAATAAATAAAAAATCTTAAAAAATGCCAAAAAGTGGCACCGGTACCTACGCGGATCGTGTCACAACCCGAATTTCGGTTTAGCGGAAGCGTCGCGAGGTGAGGCCAGAGCGATATTCATAGCATTCAATCAAGTAAACAAACCATGTAAAACATAACAAGTTTTTCCATACATACATTTATTTAACCATTTGTTACAACCATAAGTTAGTTTGAAAAGTACCAAACATTACGACATAGTTTCAACACATAGTCTCCGAAATACATATTTTAAACATAACAACCAAAAACCAGACAACATTTCCACAGCTTCTCTTGTTATTCCACGGTCAGGCTTTTCCTTACGCCGTCCACTAGTTTCCTTTAATACATGTTAGTTTTGAAAAACGTTAACAAAGGTTGAGTGAATTCATGTTATTAGTTTTGGTGCCAAATGTATCTTCCAAAAACATTTGCAATCGTAAGTTTTGTTTGTATATCTTAAAAATGAAATATGTGTGATCATTAGTGTTTTGCAAGGACGCTAATCTGTATGCCGAACTAGGAGGCAACCAACCCTTGACGATTTATCTGTGTCATCGACACTAGTTAGACACAAAAGCACTCTGAACGGACAAAGTTTTATTCAGAGTGGGGCTCGTTAATACCCAATAGATCTATCCAATTGTTCCTCGGTACTGTTATTGATTAATGGCCCCTTTGATTTTAAGCACCTATTCACATATGATCTAGGTGGTTCCATTTCTCCCAGCTATACAATTCACAACATGTATACATCCCCGAGCGTTTAAAACCATAAAACGTTTAAGTAAAAGGGGAAAACATGAACTCACTAGTTTGCGTTCCAAGCAAAACTCGTTTCAATTCGATTTCTTCGTTTGTTTCACAACCTACAAGTGTTCTAATCTCATTAGGCACTTAGGTTTATTTGTGTTTATTGTTCAAGTATCCCATCTTGAATCCATACTTGTATTTGTTTGTTTTGTTTATTTATATATATTTCTTCCATATATATATATATACATATCCATTGTTGTTTTATGTTTGAATCGGATTAGCCCATATGTTAGTTATGAACCCAATTCATGGTTTAGAGTATATGGTCCTAACCCAATTGACTTTGTATAAATGGGCCTAGCCCAACTGCTTTCATGTGTGTGGGCCTAGCCCAAGTTGGATTATATGTGTGGGCCTAGCCCAAGTTGGTTTAATTAGTAAGGGCCTAGCCCAATATCTAAAACTTGTGTGGGCCTAGCCCAATTTGCCTTAATTCAGTGGGCCTAGCCCAAATAGTTTTGTTTTTAGTGGATCAGGCCCAAATTGTTTTGTAAGAGTGGGCCTAGCCCAAGTTAGTTTAATGTGTATGGGCCTTGCCCAATGTTGATTTATATAAAGTGGGCCTAGCCCAAAGGAAGTTCATGAAAGGGTGGGCTTAGCCCAAATGTATTCTTTCACAAAAGTGGGCTTGGTCCATATTAGCTTTACAAAGTGGGCTTTAGCCCAAAACAATTTATATAAAGTGGGCTTGTTTATAAAAGTTCGCTTGGGCCCAAATTTAACTTAAAATTATCTTAGCCCAAATAATAAGTCCAAGTATTAAAATAAGCTTAATCCATAGAAATAATAATACTTGTATTTATTTTTATAAAAATCTAGTTTTTATAAAAATATGTTTCACATTTTTCGTAACCACTCGTTTTCTTAGAGTGTGACACGACTAATATTTTTGTAGTGACCATTTATTCAGTGTCGGTTTGGTTTCATTTCTTCGTCCGATTTGTTTTGCGTTATATATGTATATATCTATTTTGTCTGAATTGTCCAAAGTGTCCGAATCGTCCGTTTTACTTGTGTATGTCCAAGGATGGACACTTTATGTTTTTAACTTCCGTTTGTCAAAGGTTTATATGTATTGCGAAGTTTTGTGTAACCATATCTTTTTGTATTAAATCCTACTTGATCTATATAAAAAATATATCACAAAAATCTCATGATGCTTGATGATCATTTAACGTATATTTTTTTCTAAATATATACTTTACTACTTTTTAGTTTAGTAAAATATTAACTTACACATTTTTGTCCAAAAATCCGTTTAGTTTGTTTATAAATTCCAAGTCGTTCATAACTGTCAGACCTTCCGTTAATAACTTTTAATACCATAACTGAATTTATAAAAAATTCGCCATAGTTTCCGCTAAACTATGGAGGTTTCCCAAGTTTATAAAAACTTGTTTTTATATCATTTTCAACTTCAATATCATCAAGTATCAATATCAATCAATATTTCCAACAAAAATGTCATGAACCAAGTTTAAGTCTAAACTTTCCTTAAAAGGAAACTTTATTCGCGGATTTTGTCAAAAATTAGTAAATCACACTTATATTTAAAATTCTATATTTTAGATATCATATATGTCATTTTAAAGGTGAATATGTGCTTAAAAACTTTCTAGTATCAAATTTCATGTTCATGATCTTACCATATATGGAAACTTTATTTACTCATTTTAATAAAAATTCAAGTTTTTGGGTTTTAAATAATCCTTCATGTTTTACAAGTTGCATGTAACCGTTTTAAGATCAAAACCCATGTTCATGATGTTTTTTTGGTGAATCTTGCTAAATCTAAACATGCATGTCTTTAGATCATACTCTGTTTTCATAAAATGCAAGATTCAAGTTTATACACATGAAGCTAGACCAAGTTCATCAAAAATCCTCTAAAAAACATTATGATCATAAATATGATTCTTGTTTTTGTAACATCCGTCAAAAAAACGGATTTTACCAAACCCGCTCCGTTTATTAACCGAACAATCAGTTAAAAATTGCCCAAATTAATTTTAAACGATACATAATTAATAAGTATATTGGAATATATAATTTATTTTTGAAAATGTATTAAAAATAATGAAATAAAAATAAAAGGCTTCTACCAGGTTTCGAACCCAGGTCAGCCATGGTTTTCAGCAGAGTCTTAACACACACACGTTCAACCACTGCGCCACTTATGTTTCTTGTTAATTATTGGAAACAATTAATACATAAAATAAATCTCGAATTCAAATACCGACGCGCCCAATTGCAGTAGTCGGAAATCCCGACTATCTCGCCAAGTTTGGACGGTTTATTCAGTTTTAACGTAAACTTTAACTATTACATCGGTTATAACCGACGCCTGAAACCGCGACACAAGTTATAACCGCCGGAAAACGTAATGACCGACAAATCAAGACGGAAAACGGACTAAATACGTCGATGTTCTGCCCTATAAATACCCCCTCTAACCTCTGTTAGCTTTTTCGCTCACAATCACACATTTTCCCGACGTAATTCCACTCGCCGGAAATTTCTACAACTCGCCGGAAAACCGACCCTTTCACCTCTGTGCCTTACTGAACCCCAGAGCTCATACCGAAGCCACCCACATTCATCTCAAGCTCGTTGAAGACTCTCTGCCGCAAGACACACGTCGCCGGAACAACCAGCTGACATCGGAGCTTCGCCGGCGAAACAGAGGAGTCCTGTTCGGTATATCTAACACTTAATCTTTCATTCCTTTTATTTATCTCACCTGTAATTAACCGCAACACACTAAAAGAACTTGATAAAATCATCGAAACCAGTCGGACTCCGATTCTGGTTAAGTCCAACGAAGAAGACAAAGTTTCAGTTGTCTATAAGTTTAATTAAAATCAAGATATAACTCGGGTTAGACACACAGTCCAGCGGTGGACTGTGTGCAAATAAAACACGCTTACGTCTCGAGTTCGATACTTGTCCCACGCATACTCGCCTTAATAAAAATGTTCCTTTTTATTACTGAACCGGATTCATTTCATATAAATGTTAAGTTTAATAAAAACCGGAATAATAACCAAGATAGACACACAGTCCAGTGGTGGACTGTGTGAACGTTTAATCACACGTCACGAGTTCGAGTCCGGACTACCGCACCGATCCGGACAATTATCAAACTTTTTATATAAGGCAGAAATTAAATTATTTAGTTTGTATATAAGTATAATAAAAATCAGAGTATTTAACAAGTTAGACACACAGTCCAGCGGTGGACTCTGTGTTAACCCAAACCACAGGTCCCGGGTTCGAGACCTGTGGAGAACACGGTTCGATACATTAAAATCATTTTTAAAAATAAATGATTTTCAGTTTAATTCAATTAGTATATAAATATAATTAAAAACAGAAATATTTCGGGTTAGACACGTAGCTCAGTTGGTAGAGCTGCGTGCACGCAAACAGGAGGTCTCGGGTTCGAGCCTCACCCGGCGCACACAAATACACAGCCTGACCGGTCAACAAGTCAACAAGTCAACGGTCAACGGTCGCAAAAAGTCAACATTTTTATTATTTTTATTTATTTATTTTATTTAAAAATCAATTAAAAATACTTAAAAATAACATTTTTAAGGTTAGAAAATAGCCTTAAACTCACAAAAATATATCCAATCATCCTACTAACATTGATTAATAAACTCCCCTTATTTACCAAACCCTTATGCTATTATCTAGGTTTAGTTTCACTCGTGGTTAAATCCAACTTCGTGCGTATTAAACATCATCAACCGAACGCACCCAATGTGAGTGAATCTTACAACTCCCATTTTTAATTACACGTTTTGGGGTGTGTCATGTGTAACTAAAATTAACTTGTTTATTTAAACTTGTGCCATACCATATTGTGATCTAAACTTAGATTGTATATATATTGTTTGTAGTTATGTATTTCATATTGTCAATTATATGCAAATCATTCATTAGGCCCATCAGTTCCTCGTGGGAGACGAGTTGAGCAACGCGTGCCTCAAAACGATCCATTATTGTTCATGTGTGCATTATTTAATATTAAGTGATTGGTGAATAAGTTTACATCTATTTTTACTCATGTGTGGTTGTGCACTTTATTTTATAATCAATTAAATAAACTTGTTCAAATGTTTTTCATAGGATTCACTCGCCAACTTTTTGTTGATCCAAAAACCATTTTTACACATGATACAGGTGAACAGGATGAAGCAAGGAAAACTTAGGAAATGCCTTAGAAGAAATCAATGAAGTCTAGAATGATGTTTAGGACATGATGTAATTATGATTGTATGTTTCCATTTAATTTGTAATAATGAATATGAAACGTTAAAATAAATGTCATGAGCTTTGATGATAACCCAATCATGTCCCGATCACCTTTTCCGCTGCGGGTCGGGGTGTGACAGATTGGTATCAGAGCCATGACTATAGGGATATAGGATAGGTTATTAGACCCATAGAGCCTATACTATAGTTGACTAGATTTTAATTATTCATGTGGTTACATGCAAACTTATGATATTTATTTGTTTCATATTTGTTTATACTTACAGTCAAACATACATACTTACATACACATTCATCATACATATTTCAATGTTCATATATTTAAATCATCTTCATACTTTCATTATTCAAAGATTTTGTCGCAATTTTCAAATCTCCTCAAAGTAAGTTCTGCGACGGGCATGTAGTCACTGGAAGGGTACAAGTACCGGTAGTCGGAACGTCCTGTCTAGGTTGGCATTCGTATAAATCCAATATAACGGACCAGTTTGCCTACCTGGGGACTAACGATGAGAGTACGAATGACCTATTAGGCCAAAGCATGCCACACCAAACGTCGTTCGAACTAACCCCACTTTGAGGTGTCACCGTGTCCATACCTGGACACATTCCGAATATCATACGTTACATATTTCTCGATTTTCTCCGGGTTTTAGTGTACGTAACCAGGCTAACACATGTGAACCATATGAAAAACCCGGTATTCATGGGGGCCCACATGATTACGAAGGTGAAGTATGGCGGCATGCAAGGCCCAATGACGAGCAAAGCCCAAGACATCCTATGGATGTAGTAGATTTATTTTTATATATTTATTTTATGAATGTTCATTCCTAAATACGACTCATGATCCCAAAAACATCCAACTCATACTCTTGACATGTATTCCTTGTAGATGTCTTCTAATCTCGCCCGTAGGAAGATGAGAGCAGGAAAAGCTCGCGAGTGCATGGCTGCCCTAATCGCTCAACAAATGGCTGCCGTAATACCCAACATTGTAATCCAAGTCCAACAAGCACTTACCGCTAATCCTGTCAACCAAGAAAATCAAAACGTTATCAACCCTCCCCAAATACCACTAAATGCACCTACAAGCATTTCAAATCATGCGACCCTCCAAAATACGAAGGGACTGAAGGTGTCACCGCCCTCCTCCATTGGTTTGAAGAAATGGAGAACACTTTTCTAAATTGCGATTGCCCCGATGACCGCAAAGTGCGATATGCTACCGGTCGTTTATATGGAATAGCACTTACTTGGTGGAATACAGAGAAGGCCAAACGAGGCGTTGAAGATGCTATGACTTTGACTTGGGAAGAGTTGAAGGAAATCATGACAAGACGGTTTTGCCCAAGGAGCGAAATCAAGAAATTAGAAGATGAGTTCTATTCGTTGAAGCAAAAGGAAGGCGACCACACCACATACAACAAAAGATTCCTCGAGTTAAATCAAATGGTTCCCAACTTGTTCACTCCCCTCTACCGTTTGATCGAGCACTACATTCGAGGTCTTCCGTCAAGAATTCAAGACTCTGTAATAAGTACCACGCCTGCAACTTTGGAAGCAGCAATGGAGTTAGCTACAGAGCTCACCGGAAACCGAATCCGGAACAAAGACTTCAAGGAGGAGAAGAAGAAGGATAAGGCATCGACTGAAACTTCAAACTCCACCCGAACCGAATCCCCTTCTCAACCCACTTTTAAGAGAAAACGAGATGGGCAACTTCGCTGTCACACAATGTAATCAACCAATTTCACAAGCCATACCCATCCAAGCTATCCCAATCACTCAAGTAGCACCCGACTCAACTTACTTGAATAAGAAACAATACCTTGGACCTCACCCTCATTGTAACACCTGTTTTTATCACCATCCATCTACCTTACCTTGTCGACTATGTGCGAATTGTGGACGCTATGGTCATTTGAGCAAGGTTTGCCGCACCCCTCAAAACCAAATCTCTCCCCCTACTCAAAACATGATCCAAACCTATCAACAACCCCAATACCCCATGTTCCCATATGTTCGAGCTTGTTTCAATTGTGGCGACCCTACCCACTTTAGAAACACGTGCCCTTGATTGGTTAACATCATAAACGCTCAAGCTCAATCCAACCCAGTTAACCAAGTAAATCAAGAAAACCCAATCACTAGGCCACCAGCAAGAGGAAGAGTGTTCAACATCAACGCCAATCCTGTCGAAGATAATGACGGCCCAAAACACCCAACTAGTCCTCTTCACCGAAAATCAAGATTCAACTCCAATCGTTTAGTTTTATGTTTTTCTTTATGTTTTAGAATCACATAGAACCAATCATAACTTAAGGATAAAGCCAATGAGAATTTGACAAGAATATGGTGGATACGCCGCTGGTACTTCCTATATATAAGTATTCTTGTCAAAGGATCAGAGGCATTATCAGGCGGTTATGAGAGGTTCCATGTATAAACTGGTTGTGTGATTATTGTTTAGATTAAATTTATTATTTTCAGTACATGCAATACGATCGGCTCCGTTTGATTGAGCCTTGATCGCACAGACATTTTTCATTTTCAGTACATGCAATACTATCGGCTCCGTTTGATTGAGCCTTGATCGCACAGACATTTTTCATTTTCAGTACATGCAATACGATCTTGTGGTTGTTGTGTTTGTTGTAGAGTCACATAGAACTAATCATAACTTGTGGATAAAGTCAATGAAAATTTGACAAGAATATGGTGGATACGCCGCTGGTACTTCCTATATATAAGTATTCTTGTCAAAGGATCGGAGGCATTATTAGGCGGTTATGAGAGGTTCCATGTATAAACTGGTTGTATGATTATTGTCTAGATTAAATTTATTATTTTCAGTACATGCAATACGATCGGCTCCGTTTGATTGAGCCTTGATCGCACAGACACTTTTCATTTTCGGTACATGCAATACGATCGGCTCCGTTTGATTGAGCCTTGATCGCACAGACATTTTTCATTTTCAGTACATGCAATACGATCTTTTGGTTGTTGTGTTTGTTGTAGAGTCACATAGAACTAATCAAAACTTGTGGATAAAGTCAATGAAAATTTGACAAGAATATGGTGGATACGCCGCTGGTACTTCCTATATATAAGTATTCCTGTCAAAGGATCGGAGGTATTATCAGGCGGTTATGAGAGGTTCCATGTAGGATTTAGTATGTTTTGGTCAAAGTTTGTTCATCATACATTACAGTGTATTTCAATTTCATCATTTAAATAAGTTGAGCTATGTCTCACTTCCACAATGACTAACCTCTCCATCACAACAAACGAGAGAGGTATTGTCATCATTCAAACATGGATACTATCAGAATTAAGACTCAAGTTGTGGCTGTTGTGTTTGTTGTAGAGTCACATAGAACTAATCATAACTTGCGGATAAAACCAATGAAAATTTGACGAGAATATGGTGGATACGCCGCTGGTACTTCCTATATATAAGTATTCTTGTCAAAGGATCAGAGGCATTGTCAGGCGGTTATGAGAAGTTCTATGTAGGATTTAGTAATTTCTTGGTACATTGGTTGTGGCATTTATTTATGTTTAGAGTCACATCATAGAACCAATCATAACTTACTAATAAAACCAATGAAAATTTGACAAGAATATGGTGGATACGCCGCTGGTACTTCCTATATATAAGTATTCTTGTCAAAAGATCAGAGGCATTGTTAGACGGTTATGAGAAGTTCCATGTAGGTTGTAGTATTAGAAATTTTGTTTTAGGATATAACCCTATCCTTCCAAACATATCAAAACTCTTACGCATGATATCATATTTAGTGAATCAACTCTGCTTATCAATATTTTTACCGTAGGCAACAAAAAGCGATTCCTGTAGCAGGGTACTTAACCCTTACAAGGAACGTTACCGCCTCAAACAAAAACTTAAACCCTTACTTTTTCTAAGTATGTAGCTTTCAAACTAAACACCATCATTTTAGTCAAATATATCACTACTTAAATTTCGGGACGAAATTTCTAAAAAGCAGGGGATACTGTAACATCCGTCAAAAAACGGATTTTACCAAACCCGCTCCGTTTATTAACCGAACAATCAGTTAAAAATTTCGTTGCGTATTTAATGCCCAAATTAATTTTAAACGGTACATAATTAATAAGTATATTGGAATATATAATTTATTTTTGAAAATGTATTAAAAATAATGAAATAAAAATAAAAGGCTTCTGCCGGGTTTCGAACCCGGGTCAGCCAGGGATTTCAGTAGAGTCTTAACACACACACACGTTCAACCACTATGCCACTTATGTTTCTTGTTAATTATTGGAAACTATTAATACATAAAATAAATCTCGAATTCAAATACCGACGCGCCCAATTGCAGTCATCGGAAATCCCGACTATCTCGCCAGAGCTCATATCGAAGCCACCCACATTCATCTCAAGCTCGTTGAAGACTCTCTGCCGCAAGACACACGTCGCCGGAACAACCAGCTGACATCGGAGCTTCGCCGGCGAAACAGAGGAGCCCTGTTCGGTATATCTAACACTTAATCTTTCATTCCTTTTATTTATCTCACCTGTAATTAACCGCAACACACTAAAAGAACTTGATAAAATCATCGAAACCAGTCGGACTCCGATTCTGGTTAAGTCCAACGAAGAAGACAAAGTTTCAGTTGTCTATAAGTTTAATTAAAATCAAGATATAACTCGGGTTAGACACACAGTCCAGCGGTGGACTGTGTGCAAATAAAACACGCTTACGTCTCGAGTTCGATACTTGTCCCACGCATACTCGCCTTAATAAAAATGTTCCTTTTTATTACTGAACCGGATTCATTTCATATAAATGTTAAGTTTAATAAAAACCGGAATAATAACCAAGATAGACACACAGTCCAGTGGTGGACTGTGTGAACGTTTAATCACACGTCACGAGTTCGAGTCCGGACTACCGCACCGAGCCGGACAATTATCAAACTTTTTATATAAGGCAGAAATGAAATTATTTAGTTTGTATATAAGTATAATAAAAATCAGAGTATTTAACAAGTTAGACACAAAGTCCAGCGGTGGACTCTGTGTTAACCCAAACCACAGGTCCCGGGTTCGAGACCTGTGGAGAACACGGTTCGATACATAAAAATCGTTTTTAAAAATAAATGATTTTCAGTTTAATTCAATTAGTATATAAATATAATTAAAAACAGAAATATTTCGGGTTAGACACGTAGCTCAGTTGGTAGAGCTGCGTGCACGCGAACGGGAGGTCTCGGGTTCGAGCCTCACCCGGCGCACAAAAATACACAGCCTGACCGGTCAACAAGTCAACAAGTCAACGGTCAACGGTCGCAGAAAGTCAACATTTTTATTATTTTTATTTATTTATTTTATTTAAAAATCAATTAAAAATACTTAAAAATAACATTTTTAAGGTTAGAAAATAGCCTTAAACTCACAAAAATATATCCAATCATCCTACTAACATTGATTAATAAACTCCCCTTATTTACCAAACCCTTATGCTATTATCTAGGTTTAGTTTCACTCGTGGTTAAATCCAACTTCGTGCGTATTAAACATCATCAACCGAACGCACCCAATGTGAGTGAATCTTACAACTCCCCTTTTTAATTACACGTTTTGGGGTGTGTCATGTGTCACTAAAATTAACTTGTTTATTTAAACTTGTGCCATACCATATTGTGATCTAAACTTAGATTGTATATATATTGTTTGTAGTTATGTATTTCATATTGTCAATTATATGCAAATCATTCATTAGGCCCATCAGTTCCTCGTGGGAGACGAGTTGAGCAACGCGTGCCTCAAAACGATCCATTATTGTTCATGTGTGCATTATTTAATATTAAGTGATTGGTGAATAAGTTTACATCTATTTTTACTCATGTGTGGTTGTGCACTTTATTTTATAATCAATTAAATAAACTTGTTCAAATGTTTTTCATAGGATTCACTCGCCAACTTTTTGTTGATCCAAAAACCATTTTTACACATGATACAGGTGAACAGGATGAAGCAAGGAAAACTTAGGAAATGCCTTAGAAGAAATCAATGAAGTCTAGAATGATGTTTAGGACATGATGTAATTACGATTGTATGTTTCCATTTAATTTGTAATAATGAATATGAAACGTTAAAATAAATGTCATGAGCTTTGATGATAACCCAATCATGTCCCGATCACCTTTTCCGCTGCGGGTCGGGGTGTGACAGTTTTCTTGTTATATTTCAAATGGGTTTAATGTGATGGATTCAAGATTAACTTGAGTTTGAAGAAAAATCAAAATATTAATAATTTTGAAATGGGTTTATGATTCTTACAACTTGCTAGAATAATGAGATGAAGATGTGGAGAAAAGTAGTAAAATTCAAGAGTTCCAAGCTTCCAATGTGCTTCAAGTGTCATTCCAATCTTCAACAAGTTCTTGTTTCATCCATGAAATCTTGAATATGTGTAGTTTATATTTTTGAAAATGGAAATGGTGGTGTTTAGTGATGGTGGCCGAACTTTTGAAAGGAAGGAGAAGAAGATGGAAGGTTGTTTTGTTCTTGGAAAAATGAAAGAAAGAGGTGAAGTGTGGTGATTATGATTTGATCAAGATCTTTCATGCCTACTAATCTCTCCTCATTACTTGCGAACACAACACAAATGATCCATGGTGGGACCCTCTTGATCCTCCAAAACCTTGTACTAGATGGGGTGGGGGTATTTTTTTTAACTTGATAATATATAAACTTGTAGGAACTTTGATTGTTTATATAAAATTTTTCTATAAAGAATGAGGGCTAAACATTTTAAAGTGATGTGACACTAGGTCCAACTAACCTATAAAAATTGTCGGTTTGTTGTTCGGTTGAAAAAGTTGGTTCAGATCCTGTACCGGGTTGAATACTGGTTTTGTGCATAACTTATATAACTTTATATAAAAATTGATTTTGCACACATTTTATTATCCGATTTATCAATACAAAATTTTGGACTAAAAATTTTATTATTTCTAACACAGTTCCGGTACCGACTCGGTTGTCGGGCAGTTTACTGAACTAGTTGTGTAGCTTTTTGCAATAGGATTCGAATACGGATTTTGTGTTGTTTTTAATACCCATAATATTATTTATAGTAAATTATATTTAATTTCAGGTTTTCAGACAGTTACTGTTTCGCTCTGCGAAATGCTGTACACTTTCGAAGGATTACTGTATTATTCAGCGGACATGGACAATTTGTGATTTAAATAGAATTTCCTAAAAGTGTAAGGCACATTTATGTTTTTAGACAACGTTTTTATGAAATATCCATCCAACATGTTTCATGTCTCGTTTTTGTCGTGTCAGATTGTACCGTGACCAGTACTGACCAGTATTGTTTGTTCGCGTTCCTGCCGCCAATTCAAGACATAGTTTAATTTGTTTTCAGTTGTGGCGGATCCATTATCATACTAAGCTATGATTTTAGGTAATTCTAACAATTTAGGACTCATTTACATAGATTCAAGTCGGAAACACGTAAATGTATATTATAATAGTTGTTCAGGTTGTAAGGTTGTATGGAATAACCGGGATTTTTTCGAGTGTCATAGATCGAACTCGAGACCTCTAAGTAACGTGCACCCATCCCTTCCACTGGGACAAGTGTCTCACCCGTTCATAATTCTGATTCTTAATTCTCTTATACATAAATGATAAGTTTCAAGATTAAAAAAGAAAAAAAACAACTCCCTATACGGTGTTCATTGATCCATACGCGTCTCCTGGTCCCCAAACACCTTTTCTAGCTTGACTAAAGGGGGAAATAGATCTAAAAATTCAAACACACACACTAAACACCAAAAAACCACACACAAACGCTTTCTCTTGTATACTCGATCTCTCTCGTATCAGGCTATATGCTACGGATTTTCATAAGAGGTTAGTGACTTATTTCCTTTCCTGTGTCTCTTTTTTATTTTTTTTTAATTTTGTCCGGTGGTGGTGTTTGATGGTGATTATGTGTTTGACGGTGACGGTGATGGTGTTTGATGGTGGGTATGTGTTTGACGGTGGTTAGGTGTTTGAAGGTGGTGGGGTGTTTGAAGGTGGTGGGGTGTTTCTCAGTGGTGATCTTTGATGGTGGCAGTGTTTGACGGTGGTTAGGGTTTGAGGGTGATGGTGTTTGATGGTGGTGGTCTTTGACGGTGGTTAGGGTTTGAAGGTGGTTAGGTGTTTGACGGTGGTTAGGGTTTGAGGGTGGTGGTGTTTCACGATGGTTAGGTGTTTCACGGTGGTGGTCTTTGACGGTGGTGATCTTTGACGGTGGTGGTGTTTTACGGTGGTTAGGGTTTGAAGGTGGCTAGGTGTTTGACGGTGGTGGTTAGGGTTTGACAGTGGTTAGGTGTTTGACGGTGATTATGGTTTCACGGTGGTTAGGTTAGGTGTTTCACGGGTGGTGGCGGGTCGGCTGTAGTGGTGGTGGCGGTCGGCTGTGGTGTTGGTGGTGGGTCGACTGTGTGTGGTGGTGGTTGGGGGTCGACTATGGTGGTGGTGGGGGGTCGACTGTGGTGGTGGTGGCGGCGGTTCGGGTGTGGTGGTGGTGGTGGGTCGGCTATAAAATTGGTTAGTAAGAATTGTTACAAGTTTATAATTTGACACGTAACTGAAACGAAATTTTTTTATAAAATTGGTTAATAAAATTGTTATAAGTTTATAATTTGACACGTACCGAAGCGAAAAAATTTATCTATAAAATTGTTTATTAAAATATGTTAGAATTTTATTACTATTTGACACGTATTATGACACGTGGTAGTGATGATTCTGAGGACACCGATGAGGACATGGAGGAGTAGTATTTCTATTTGTTGGGTGAACCTTTTTTGTTAAACATTTATGGGCATGTATGAACAAATATTTATTTCTTTTTGTTTATTTTGGTTGTGTTGGGCATCTATGGACAAGTATTTATTTCATTTTCGTATGTTAAACATTTGTAACTTGATGAGTGCTTGTTCCTTTTGTTATTTATACTTAGTCGACTTATTAAAAAAACATTTTTAAAAAACTTAATATTTATAATAATATTAAAAACGACATTTGCAATTAATATTCGATTACATGTTCTACATAAACTTAAATATTAACAATGAAAAATAACAAGACAAACAACATAAAAAAATCCAACTGATTATCAAACAACTTTCCCTCTTACGAACAACCCTTGAATGATTATCTTCCAACTCCGCGACTAGCAATTTATACATTCGAACATCCTCTCTCGAATACTTGACTTCGTCTTTGTCACACCCCAACCGATGACGGAAACATCGGGGTTAGTGGCACTAGGCGACCAGATTGTCTCACGAGAAATTCCGTAACAATTATCCAACAACATTACTTAACGTTTAACATCCCATACTATTAAACATAATATTTCAAACAACCATTACAGAAATTCTGATTTTCTCATAAAAACAACATGGTTCGATTTCCCCTAGATTTCATACATAAGTTCCAAATCTTAAATACATCAACAAACTAAATAAACAAAACAAACTAAACTACGCATGAAACACCCATGGCATCCAAGCTAAATCCTCAACCTGTTAGATACGTTAAAATACTAGTCAATACAATTAAGTAAAGGTGAGCATACGAGTTTGAATAATACTAACATAGTCGAGAAAGCGTTTGCGAAACAATCTAATTACATATCATGATACACCAAAACACTTATCATAACATAGGCTCATTTCTCATGCTAACTACCATGAAAAGGCTTGCGCGACCATCCTAACTAGACCCCGTTGGGTGTTAGCCAAACTATAGTACCATACTAGCTAAGGAGGCAAGTTAACGAAAACAAGTCCTAGTCATATGTTTCTAGTATCACGTATCGAGCATATACAATCAGATTATTTGTGTGTGATAACAGTTTTTATTTGTGAAGTGTTTTTGATATAGGAACGTATGTAACACCCAAAAAGTGCATTAAAGCGAAAATGGGTCAAGTATACTCACTGTGGGTGCGTTTTGGTAAGACTTAAGGTTCTGACGAGAGTTGTGGAGTGCGCCGGATTAGCCTGTATACGAACAGAAGTGCATCAGTCTCCGAAAAGCTGAAACGGTTATGTTTTGGTTGGGCAGTAGCCAAGTTTGGCCGAACTTGTATGTAAACATACAAGTTCGAGCGAACTTGCATGGTTTTGGTGAGTTGAGAGTCAAGTTCGGGTGAACTTGCAGTTAACCTTGATGGGTGAGACAAGTTCGGCCGAACTTGTGAACTTTCCTGAGAAACTTGACAAGTTCGAGCGAACTTGGGGTTTCCTAAAGAGAATTTTGTGCATTTCCACTCAAGTTCGGCCGAACTTGACCCCTAGAGGGAAAGTTCGAGCGAAGTTGACATGCTGTGTTGACAAAATTAGTGCAATCTCGAGCGAACTTGATGTTTTCGGGTCCAAAATCTTGTGTTTTCGCGTCGTTTGCAGAGGAAAATCGAGTGTTCATCCCTCCAACCCTGTGCTACTGAGAAAACTTGGGTCAGAGAGGTCTTTTAGAGCTGTTTTAGCCGTTTTACAAAAGCGTGGGCTAATCCGGGCGAACTCATGGTTCGTTCGGGTTAGTCCGACTTGTGTAAACCAACATAAACGTTCTTGTCCTTCCAGATCTGAGATCTTGAATGATAAATGCTTCGTTTCATATCAGAAAATGAACAAAACATCATCCAAAGTCCATATTTTGTGTCAAAATCAATGTTTAAAAGGTTTTGCTCAGATCTAGCATAGATCTGAGTGAAAAACAGAAGTTTTATGGAACAAGATGAAGATTTTCGTAAATAAAAGAGTTTGGATGAAAACGAAGGCTATGCCTTGTGCCAAAATCGTTGTAAACCTTTGATAAACGTTGATAAACGTTGTTGTAGTTGAAATCGGGTTGATTCTTACTTAGAACACGAAGGTTTCGGGTTTTGAGAGCTCTGGGCAAACTTACAGCAAGTTCAAATGAGAGGAATGAGTTGAGTATTTATAGGAGAAGGCAAAATGGTGAGCTGGTGGAGTCAAGTTCGGCCGAACTTGTACAAATTTGTACAACTTCGCGCGAACTTGTAGAGATTTCAAGAGAAGGGAGCCAAGTTCGACTGAACTTGACCTCTCTGAGGTGAAGTTTGAGCGAACTTGAGGTCATTGAGGAGTTGATTGGGCCAGTCAAGTTCGGCCGAACTTGGTAACACCAAGTTCGAGCGAACTTGACCTAATTATTGGGTTTTCTTCGTTTATTTTGCGTTAAGTGTTCGTTTGGTGATTTGGTTCGTATTAGTTAGTTATATTAAACGTTATAATTGATGTAATAGTGCGATTTAGCGATTTTAGAGTGCGAGAGCGATGCGATAGCGAGCGTAATCATAACCACAAACACACATAACACATAAGTAATAGAAAACCACATAAATAATTGCGATTTGCGATGCGATTTAATAAGCGATTAGATGTGATAATTACGTACAACACCAGAAGTAATTAACATAAACTTTATTATAAACCGAATCTCGGGATTATAAAGGTAGATAAACGGGAAAACAAAATGGAAAGATAATAATCAAATTTTCGAGTTGTTACAGTCTCCCCTACTTTAGGGAATTTCGTCCCAAAATTCAAGTAGTAGATGTAACAAAGAGATGCGGGTATTTGGCCTTCATATCACTTTCCAATCCTCAAGTGAACTCGGCGCCGCGTTTGCCTTCCCATCGGACCTTCACGATAGGGATGCGAGAACGTTAGAGTTTCTTGGTCTCTCGGTCCGTGATTTCCACAGGCTTTTCCACGAAATTGGAGAGTCTCGTTGATTTGTAGATCTTCGAGGGGGACATGCAGATTTTCTTCGGCTAAGCACTTTTTGATATTAGACACGTGGAAAGTCGGATGTACATTATTAAGTTCCTCCGGCAGTTCGAATCGGTAAGCCACTTTGCCGATCCTTTCTAGAATCTTAAAGGGTCCTACGTATCGTGGCGCTAGCTTACCTTTCTTGCCGAAGCGGACCACTCCCTTCCAAGGTGCAACCTTTAGGAGAACGTGATCTCCCACTTCGAACTGTAGGGGCTTGCGTTGTTTGTTGGCATAACTCTTTTGATGACTCCGAGTTTCCAAGAGACATGTCTCTGATCTGGAGGATCTTGTCCGACATTTTCTTCCATACAGTGCCTCAAAAGGAGCCATTTGAATGCTGGTATGATAACTATTATTGTACGAGAATTTGATTAAAGGTAAATGCGTATCCTAGTTACCACCAAATACTATGATGCATGCACGAAGCATGTCTTCAAGGGTGCGGATCGTTCGTTCAGTCTGACCGTTGGTTTGAGGGTTAAAAGCGGTACTGAGATTGAGAGTAGTACCTAGAGCAGATTGAAAGGTCTCCCAGAGACGCGAGGTAAAGCGGCCGTTGCGGTCAGAGATGATGTCACGAGGCGTCCCGTGTTGACATATAACTTCGTAGGTAAAGATTCGGGCTAACCGTTCGACCTTAAAATCTTCTCGTATAGCTATAAAGTACGCAGATTTAGTAAGACGATCAACGATAACCCAAATGCTATCATGACCTGAAGAAGTGCGGGGAAGTTTGGTAATAAAGTCCACAGCTATACTCTCCCATCTTCACATCGGAATTTCGGGTTGTTCGAGTAAGCTAGAGGGCCTTTGATGTTCGGCTTTAACTTTCGAACAAGTTAAGCACTTTGAGACATACAAGGCGATATCCTTCTTCATGCCCGGCCACCAATACCTAGGACGAAGGTCCTGGTACATCTTGTCGGCTCCGGGGTGAATGGAATATCAGGATTTATGGGCTTCGGTCATTAGCAATTCACGAAGATTGTCATGGCTGGGAATCCAAATACGGTCGAGATAATAATAAATACCATTAGGCTTAGATACGAGCTGAATTTCGGCACCACATTTCATTTCTTCCTCCAAAGTATTCTCGTTAAAGCAAGCGAATTGGGCAGAGCGAATCATGATTTCGAGATCATTCAAAGCTTGAGAGTCACGACCACTATACACATAGCTTCGTCGACTTAGAGCATCGGCAATGACGTTTGCTTTGCCGGGATGGTAGCGTATCTCGCAATCGTAATCGTTGAGAAGTTCAACCCATCTGCGTTGGCACATATTCAGTTCCTTTTGATTGAAGATATGTTGTAAGCTCTTATGGTCGGTGAAGACCGTACACTTAGTACCGTAAAGGTAGTGTCACCATATCTTCAATGCAAAAACGACTGCACCGAGCTCGAGATCGTGGGTTGTGTAGTTTTTCTTGTGGATTTTGAGTTAACGAGACGCATACGCGATAACCTTGTCTCATTGCATGAGAACACAACCAAGACCAAGGTTTGAGGCATCGCAGTAAACAACGAAATCGTCGTTTCCGTCGGGTAAAGAGAGTACAGGAGCGTTGCATAGCATACGCTTGAGAGTTTGAAAGGCTTTCTCTTGTTTGGAATCCCAAACAAAAGGTTTGTCTTTATGAGTTAAAGCGGTAAGCGGAACGACGATTTTCGAGAAATCGGCGATGAATCGACGGTAGTACCCCGCCAATCCAAGAAATGAACGGATTTCGGAAGCATTCTTCGGTGTAATCCAACTCTTGACGACTTCGATCTTTGTAGGGTCGACGTGAATTCCGTGACTGTTAACGATGTGGCCGAGAAATTGGACTTCTTCGAGCCAGAATTCACATTTAGAGAACTTAGCGTAAAGGCGATTACCTTGAAGAAGTTCGAGGACTAAACGGAGATGGCGCTCGTGTTCGTCTCTCGACTTTGAGTAAATCAAGATATCATCGATGAAAACAATGACGCAACGATCTAGGAAAGCTTTACACACACGGTTCATCAAATCCATGAAGACCGCGGGTGCGTTTGTAAGACCAAAAGGCATAACCACGAATTCGAAATGGCCATAGCGAGTTCGAAAGGCGGTTTTCAGAATATCTTCATCCAACACGCGTAACTGATGATAACCAGAATGAAGATCGATCTTGGAAAAACAAGTAGCACCTTGAAGCTGATCAAATAAGTCGTCGATACGAGGAAGAGGATAACGGTTCTTTATTGTGAGTTTGTTAAGTTCGCGATAATCGATTCACATTCGGAACGATCAATCCTTCTTTTCACGAAAAGGACGGGTGCGCCGCAAGGTGAAGTACTCGGGCATATGAAACCTTTATCAAGAAGCTCTTGAAGTTGGCTTGATAGCTCGCGCATTTCTAAGGGTGCTAGGCGAAAAGGAGCTTTAGCAACAGGAGTAGCTCCAGGAACTAAATCGATACGGAATTCAACATCTCGAGTAGGGGGTAAGCCGGGTAAATCATCGAGAAAGACTTTAGGAAATTCACAAACAACGGGAACATCTTTATAAGTCTTCTTTTCTTTCTTCGGGTTCACGATATGAGCGAGGAAAGCAACACATCGCTTTTGCAAGCATTCGTGAGCTCGAGTACATGACAAAAGCATCAACTTCTTTGAGGGAGTTTCACCGTATACATGAAGTTGATCACCGTTTGGGAGAGGGAAACAAATCATTTTATCGAAGCATACAACTTCAGCATGATTCTCACGAAGACAATCCATGGCTACTATGATATCGAAACTACCTAACTGCATAGGTATGAGATTGATCGAGAAGATATGGCTGTTGCGATCGAGAGAACAAGTACGTAAAACGGAATCAACGGTAACGGATTTTCCGGTGGCGACTTCCACATCGAAAGTCTTTGGGAGTTTAGCGCGCTTACATTTCAAAACCTTTTTGAATTCTAACGATACGAAACAATTATCGACACCAGTATCAAATAAACATGAAGCATAAATACCATTAACAAGAAACGTACCATTGACAACATTGTTGTCATTCTGGGCCTGGCGGTGGTTGAGATTGAAGGCTCTGCCATGCGCAGGTTGTGGTTGTTGCTGCTACGGCGACTTAGGCTGTTGCTGAGGCTGCGGTGCTAGCTGCTCTTGCTTGATAGGACGATTCGGATAGGCATTGGCGAAATGATTCGGATCACCACACACATAGCACACACGTGCTTTTGGAGCTTGTTGCTGATTGGCTTGAGGAGGAGCGGGTAAAGCTGGAGCTGCTGGAGCCTGAGGAGCTGGCTGGCGAGGACCTGATCGGCAGCTCACAGTAAAGTGGCCGTAGATATTGCAGTTTGTGCAAAAACGACAGTTGCCACCAACGACATGATGATAAGTGCACTTAGGGCACAGAGGGTGAGGTCTGGTATATGCACGCTTAGCTGGGGGTGCGTTTGGAGCGGCTGACTGAAGCGGCTGAGGGTTTGCTGGAGCGGCGAGAGCATAGTTCTTACTCGGGCCTCTTTTGCGTCCCTGACACTTTCCATTTGGTTCACTTGATGATTCGGTAGCAGCTGTTGGTTCGACGACGGCTTGCTTGGCGAGTTTAGCAGAGTTCTTGAAATAACCATCCTGAACTCGCTGATCGTTGATCTCAGCGGCGATCATGTAGGTTTCCTCGATGGTTGTAGTACGAGCGACTTTCATGAAACTTGCAACGCACTCGAGTAAACCACAGATGTACTTGTTGATAGCTTTCTCCGTCGTATCAACCTGGCTGGGACAGATGATGCTCAAATTTTAAACCGAGCAGGAAAACCAGCATTGTCGGGACCATCCTGCTTGATGCCCCAAAACTCAATCTCGAGCTTTTGCATTTCATACGGAGGACAGAACTCCTTCATCATTACTTCCTTGAGTTCCTCCCAAGATAGATTGTAGGCTTCATCATTTCCACGCTTGTTTCTTTCAGCTGTCCACCAATCGAGAGCACGGGACTGGAAGACTCCGGTAGCGTTCATGGTGCGGAGGTCATCGGGGCATCCACTTTGCCTAAAAGTGACCTCAATAGCATCGAACCAGTGAAACATAGAAGTCAGTCCGTCATTTCCCGTGAAGGCGAGAGGTGCACAAGCCTTGAAGTTCTTGAAGCTGAATCGCGGCATGGGATGCTCAGTTTTCGAGTTGACCAAGGAGTTGCTGCTCACAGCATGGATTTCCGAGACGATTTGCGGAATGACTTTAGCTATCTCCTTGGCTACCATTGTAGCGATACGCTTGTCGGCGTTGCTAAGCTGGAGATTCCTCCGGGTGCGCGATCCCATAGAAGACATCTACACGAAGGATTTAGATTAGATGAGATTCGATTATAATAGAGTTATGTTTAAATATTTATTATCATTATAATTCATTCAAGGCACAAAATCACATAAACACGTAGGCACGTAAGCACATAATCCACGTAAGCACGTATTCACCTTCTAATTAACCATCATGCGTAGCGCGTTATGAGATGCGAGATATAAGCGAGATATAAGCGATACATAAGCGAGATAATACCGCTTATGAGGTACACATGTCCTCATAGGCGTAAGCGAGTTAAGCGTCTTAGTTTTGGTTGGTGTATTAATTTAGCGTTTTAGATTACGAGAGCTATGCGAGTAGTGAATGCGTTCTATGAAGCGTAAAGCGATAAAGCGAGAAATCGATAATGCGAGAAATAAATAAATAAAGCGAGAAATCAAATAAAGCGAAAATTCTCAAAATTTTAAACACATAATAATAAACTTAATGATGCGTAAATCGACGATATAGGCTTAAATCAATTGGGAATGTCCGGGGTTTTGAGACGTTGACTATCCAAAGTGATTCGACAACCCTTTGCATTTGGACCCATGCTTTGGCCTAATAGATAAACGTTCGCACCGCAAGCGGCTAACGACGCTTATCCTTCCAGTTAATACGTGTTCAAACCATTGGCATAACCGAGACTTTGGTGAGATTGAAAATCCAAGCACGGAATTAGTTATTAAGATGCGGGTTTCACCCCTAACTTAACAACATCATATCCAGTTGTGGCCACGCTCACCGATCACATCGGGCGTCCCATTAGATAGAAAGGGAGATGTTCGTCGAGGTTTGGATGTCACTCCTAACTCAACGAAGATATCTCGTGATAAGTAATACGCGGAATGAGCGATCGTATTGAGAGTTCTTGGTTATCACACCGAATCTCAACTTGATCCTCGTTTGTGGGATATGAGCGTTTCATAATCGTGTATATTGTATTAACCTTAGGAAAGGCATATTTAAGCATTTATGGCAAGTAGATTAGCATTTAATTCAAGGATTGGTCAATCGGGTACTTAAACATGCTACTAGGTCAAACATGGCAATTCTACCTATTATCCTAAGGAATTAGCTCTGATACCAATCTGTCACACCCCAACCGATGGCGGAAACATCGGGGTTAGTGGCACTAGGCGACCAGATTGTCTCACGAGAAATTCCGTAACAATTATCCAACAACATTATTTAACGTTTAACATCCCATACTATTAAACATAATATTTCAAACAACCATTATAGAAATTCTGATTTTCTCATAAAAACAACATGGTTCGATTTCCCCTAGATTTCATACATAAGTTCCAAATCTTAAATACCTCAACAAACTAACTAAACAAAACAAACTAAACTACGCATGCAACACCCAAGGCATCCAAGCTAAATCCTCAACCTGTTACATACATTAAAATACAAGTCAATACAATTAAGTAAAGGTGAGCATACGAGTTTGAATAATACTAGCATAGTCGAGAAAGCGTTTGCGAAATAATCTAATTACATATCATGATACACCAAAACACTTATCATAACATAGGCTCATTTCTCATGCTAACTACCGTGAACAGGCTTGCGCGACAATCCTAACTAGACCCCGTCGGGTGTTAGCCAAACTATAGTACCATACTAGCTAAGGAGGCAAGTTAACGAAAACAAGTCCTAGTCACATGTTTCTAGTATCACGTATCGAGCATATACAATCAGATTATTCGCGTGTGATAACAGTTTTGATTTGTGAAGTGTTTTTGATATTGGAACGTATGTAACACCCAAAAAGTGCATTAAAGAGAAAATGGGTCAAGTAAACTCACTGTGGGTGCATTTTGGTAAGACTTAAGGTTCTGAGGAGAGTTGTGGAGTGCGCCGGATCAGCCTGTAAACAAACAGAAGTGCATCAGTCTCCGAAAAGCTGAAACGGTTATGTTTTGGTTGGGCAGTAGCCAAGTTTGGCCGAACTTGTATATAAGCATACAAGTTCGAGCGAACTTGCATGGTTTTGGTGAGTTGAGAGTCAAGTTCGGGCGAACTTGCAAGTTTCTCAAGGAAACTTGACAAGTTCGAGTGAAATTGCAATTAACCTCGATAGGTGAGACTAGTTCGGACGAACTTGTGATGTTTCCTGAGAAACTTGACAAGTTCGAGCGAACTTGGGGTTTCCTGAAGAGAATTTTGTGCATTTCCACTCAAGTTCGGCCGAACTTGACCCATAGAGGGCAAGTTCGAGCGAACTTGACATGCTGTGTTGACAAAATCAGTGGAATCTCGAGCGAACTCGATGTTTTCGGGTCTAAAATCTTGCCTTTTCGCGTTGTTTGCTGAGGAAAATCGAGTGTTCATCCCTCCAACCCTGTGCTACTGCGCAAACTTGGGTCATAGAGGTCTTTTAGAGTTGTTTTAGCCATTTTACAAAAGCGTGGGCTAATCCGGGCGAACTCATGGTTCGTTCGGGTTAGTCCGGCTTGTGTAAACCAACATAAACGTCCTTGTGCTTCCAGATCTGGGATCTCGAATGATAAATGCTTCGTTTCATATCAGAAAATGAACAAAACAACATCAAAAGTCCGTATTTTGTGTCAAAATCAATGTTTAAAATGTAACATTTGTCAAAAACGGGTTTCCAAAACCGCTCCGTTTTGTAATCGAATATCAAGTTATAAATGTCACGTTGTATATTTATGGTTATTTTGATTTTTAATGATACATAATTAATAAACAAACTAAACTATAAAAATTATATTTGATAAAAAGTGAAAACAAAATAAATAAAAATAAAATGTTGCTGCCGGGGCTCGAACCCGGGTCAGCCGGACATTGATATCCAAAGACTTAACACTCACACACATCACCGCTCCGCCACTTGTTTGTTTTCTGTCAACATTAGGAAACAAATAAGTCTTATACACAAATATAGTTAAACCGGTTGCGCCAACTGAGAAACCGAAATCGGCAATTCAACCGTCTAATCGTTTGATTAATCGCACATTCAGGTTTATAACCGATGCACCGACGATTTTAATCAATTCGGATTTGAATGAACTTCAATTTTTATCATCATCGGTTTTTTATAACCGAAAATAATCAAAGTCCAAATTACTTCAATCAAGACCCCTCTCGCGACTCAGAAACATCATACAAACATTCCATTTCACTTTCATCACACATTCGGTCCATCAGAAAGCTTAAATCAACTCGCCGGAAAATTCTGCAAGTTTGCCGGAAAACCGTATTTGTCCTCAAATCGGTAAGTTCTTCAATACCATCATAGTCTAACAGTTGTTAAGCCATTTCTAACTCAAACCCTCCAATTTAAATCAAATTCAGACGTCGTCATCGGATAATTTCTGCTCGCCGGAAAACTTCTGAAAATCCGTATCTTCGCCTGTGAAACGGTAAGGACCTTCAAACACACTGATGACGTTTGTTTAGCACTTCAATTTCATGATTAGCTAATCAAAATGATTAATTGAATTGCTCAGTTGAAGTCCTTAAAAACAGAGACCGACGCCTTGCCGGAACTCTGTAATCAATCGTTCACCGGTATGTTTTTCCTCTAATTATCATCCCTGCTATCTCTTATCAGTCTGTGTAATGCTTAACAATCGAATTAACAAGATTTAATGATGTAATCTGCTGTCGGTAAAAATCCAACGAAGAAGATGAACTTTGATAATACTATAAGTATAATTAAAATTGGTATTTTAAACAGGTTAGACACACAGTCCAGCGGTGGACTGTGTGCAAATAATACGCACATGTCACGAGTTCGATCCCTGATACACACACCCTCTAAGTAATAAAATGCCTTTTTGATTAAAGCTGAACAGGGTTAACCCCGTTAGTTGTTAAGTATAATAAAAACCGAGATATTAACCAGGTTAGACACACAGTCCAGCGGTGGACTGTGTGCAACACTAAGTCGCACGTCACGCGTTCGAGTCTGGTTAACGGCACCGGTTCGATGATTTAAAATCTTTTTCTTAAAACAAATGAATTTTGAATATATCGAATTAGTATATAAATATAATTAAAAACAAGATTATTTCGGGTTAGACACGTAGCTCAGTTGGTAGAGCTGCGTGCACGCGTACGGGAGGTCTCGGGTTCGAGTCTCACCCAGCGCATACTTGCACACTGACCGAACCGGTCAACAGGTCAACAAGTCAACGGTCAACGGTCAACGGTCAACGCAAAAATAAACAATTTTTTTTATATATATATTTATTTATTTAATTTAATTTAAAAATCAATTAAAAATACTTAAAATAATATTTTTAAAGATAGAAAATAGCCTTAAACTCACAAAAATATATCTAAAAATTCCATTAAAATCCTTAATAAAATCCACTCATTTATTATATTTTTCCGTTATTATTTAGGTTATAATCCTCGTTGTTCAACTCTCCCGACTCGTGCGCATCTCATCATCTCCATTCAAACGCACCCAATGTGAGTGAATCTTTACAAATTCCCCGTTTTAATCACGTTTTGGGGTGTATCATGTGTCTTGCTATATATTATATTTAGATCATTGTGCATACCTCATATGATGAACACGTGTATTCAGTTTGTTTCAACTGTTGTGTGGTTATCGTTAGATGCAATTTATTATTTTCAGTACATGCAATTTCATAGGCCGCCGCTCCCCATTTCATTATGAGCGTTGAGCATGTTCCCCATTACATTATGAGCGTGAACCTGGCGTGCCCACATACGATCGGCTCCGTTCGATTGAGCCTTGATCGTACAGACATTTTTCATTTTCAGTACATGCAATACGATCGGCTCCGTTTGATTGAGCCTTGATCGCACAGTTTCATTCATGTTATTTATCGTATGATGTTGGTATGTTAATGTATGCTATCATGTGTTATTGTATGTTATGGTTGTGATTGCTATTGCTACTGCTTGGTTATTTACATTTGCTCATTTATGATTATGCACAATTTTTCATTGATAAACTAATAAGTAAATCAATAATAAATGTTTATCTAACAAGGTTCACTCGCCAACTTATGTTGAACCAAAAACCCCTATTTTTACACATGATACAAGTGAATCAGCTGCAGCAAGAAACACTTAGGATTGGACTAGAAGAATAAAATGATTTAGAGTTTGGGATTGTTTTGCTTGGTTTATTTTCTTTGTATTGTATGGACATGTTTGGATATTTGGGAATGTAATTTTGACTTTAATAAATATGAAACATATTAGTAAATATCATGAGCTTTGGTGATAACCCAATTATGCCCCGACTCTTATTCCGCTGCGGGTCGGGGTGTGACAGATTGGTATCAGAGCGATGACTATAGGGATATAGGATAGGTTATTAGACCCTTAGAGCCTATACTATAGTTGATTAGAAACTTATAAGATTTTTGTGTGTTACATGTCAAATTTCATGATGTTTATATGTTTTATGTTAAATGTTACATTCAATGTTATGCAAGCATGTTCATAAGTATATACTATCATATAATGCCTATCATGAATCATATTCTCACAACATATCACATCCATGAAAGCACACACCACATCATGATCGCTTTACAATGATTTTTGTGTTTTCAAATCTCATCAAAGTGAGTTCTCATGACGGGCATGTAGTAACTGGAAGGGTATCAGTACCGGTAGTCGGAACGTCCTGTTTAGGCTGGCATTCGTATAAATCCAAAATAAAGGACCAGTTTGCCTACCTGGGGACTAACGATGAGAGTACGAAGTACCTATTAGGCCAAAGCATGCTATACCAAACGTCGTGTGAGCTAACCCCACTTTGAGTTGTCATTGTGTCTACACCTGGACACATTCCGACCATACATCTCGTAAACATATTTTGTGGTTTGCATTCGGGTGATGCAAGTGTTAAAACGCCAATACTAATGTGAATCCTACCAAGCCAATAGCCATGGAGGCCCACATGACTATATAGGTGAAGGTATGGGGGACATTTGAGGCCCAACATGAGCAAACCCAAGACATCCTATGGATGTAGTTGCATTATTGATATTTATGTTATTTTCATTTTCTTAAAGACACATGACACCTAAAAAGACACCATAAACTCACAATCTTCTTATGTATGTTCATGTAGATGTCGTCCAGACAACAACGAAGGGGTAAAAGATCAGGAAGGTCTCAGGAACGCTTGGCCACACAAATCGCGAAACAAATGGCCACGATACTGCCTGACATTGTGGTCCAAGTACAACAAGCCCTCGCTACAAATCCTAACCCTCCCCAACAACATGACCAGAACATCGACAACCCTCCTATCAGCAAGTGCTCATACAAACATTTCAAGTCTTGTGATCCTCCCAAATTTGAAGGGACTGAAGGTGTCACTGCTCTCCTACATTGGTTTGAGGAAATGGAGAACACCTTCCTCAACTGCGATTGTCCTGAGGATCGCAAGGTCCGATACTCCACCGGGAGACTATTTGGGGTAGCTCTCACTTGGTGGAATACTGAAAAAGGGAAGAGGGGAATTGATGATGCAATGGCCTTAACTTGGGAGGAGTTAAGGGAAATCATGACTAAGCGTTTCTGTCCTAGGAGTGAAATTAAAAAGTTGGAGGATGAATTTCATGCTTTAAAGCAGAAGGAGGGAGATCATACCACTTATAACAAGAGGTTCTTAGAGTTGAACCAAATGGTTCCAAATTTGTTCACCCCAACTTATCGTCTGATCGAGCATTATATTCGAGGACTTCCCTCGAAAATTCAAGATTCAGTTCTCAGCATTTCACCGGTAACACTTGAAGCTGCTATGGAGCTAGCAACTGAACTGACCGAGAATTGAATTCGCAACGGGAAGTTTAAAGAAGAGAAAAAGAAAGCCCTTGTTGAGGGTCAAACTTCAAACCATTCCATCTCCTCCTCTAAGTTTGCTAACAAGAGGAAGCGCAACACCAGAAACTTCGCCGTTACACAAACCAACATCCCAATCCCTGCTGCACCCATTACCCAAGTCGCTCCTTCACCTGCGCCATACAAAAGACCCTACTCTGGCCCGTTACCAAAATGCAACCGTTGCCAATATCACCATTCTCCTGATTATCCTTGCCAGCATTGCACCGGCTGTGGTCGCGCAGGTCATACTGTTCAAACCTGCCGCATGCCCCAGCGAACGAACCGCCATCAGCCTTCAACCCAAACCCACCAACAAATAATGGGTCAAGCCCAACAACCCCTACTATTACCACCCACCCAACATTTAGCCCAAACATATTACCAACCCAATTATTCTATGGGTCAACCTATGCGGGCTTGCTACAATTGCGGAGACCCAAGCCATTTCAGAAACACTTGTCCAAGGTTGGTAAACATTATTCATGCTCAGGCCCAAGCCAACCCGGTGAATCAAGCTGACCAAGCTCCTCCACCTGCAAGAGGAAGAGCTTTCAATATCAACGCTAATCAGGCTAGAGCTGACGGCAACGTGGTTAACGGTACGTTCCTTATAAATGGTAGATATGCCTCTATGTTATTTGATACTGGTGCGGATAGAAGTTTTGTGTCCTTAGAATTTGAACCTATCTTAAACCAAAATCAGGATAAGCTCATGGAATCCATAACGGTAGAAGTTGCTGACGGGAAGCCAGTTTCATTAAACTCTGTTATACGCAACTGTACATTCACTTTAAACGACCACGATTTCTCTGTCGACCTTATTCCTATGAAGCTGGGAAGTTTCGATATCATAATTGGTATGGACTGGCTCAGTCAACATCAGGCAGAAGTTGTATGTCGCGAAAAAATTTATACGTATTCCTCTTTCAAACGGTCAGACTCTTCGAATCTTTGGAGAAACCTCGTCAAAAGGGCTCAGCTTAATGTCTTGTCTTCAAGCTCAAAAATATCTTCGCAAGAATTATGTTGCGTTTTTAGCTCATATCATCAATAAGGGAACTATGGAGAAGAAACTTGAAGACATTCCAGTAGTAAAAGATTTCCCGCAAGTTTTTCTTGACGACATTTCAGGACTCCCTCCAGTTAGAGAAGTCGAATTCCGTATTGATCTTATACCTGGTGCTACACCAGTTGCAAAGTCTCCTTATAGGTTAGCCCCCTCTGAAATGCAAGAGCTAGCCAGTCAATTACAAGAGTTGACTGACAAGGGATTCATACGTCCTAGCTCATCGCCTTGGGGTGCACCTGTCCTTTTTGTAAAGAAGAAAGATGGATCGTTTCGTATGTGCATCGACTACAGAGAGCTTAACAAATTAACAATCAAGAATCCCTATCCATTACCTCGTATTGATGATCTTCTTGACCAACTTCAAGGTGCCAGCTACTTTTCCAAAATCGACCTTCGATCTGGTTATCATCAACTTAGAGTACATGAAGAAGACGTCCCAAAGACTGCTTTCCGAACTCGTTATGGCCATTATGAATTCATGGTCATGCCATTTGGTCTAACCAACGCACCAGCTGTCTTCATGGACCTAATGAACAGAGTCTGCAAACCTTATCTTGATCGATTTGTTATAGTCTTCATCGACGACATTCTTATTTATTCAAAGTCTAAGTCTGATCATGAGCGTCATCTTCGACTCATCTTACACTTCTAGAGAATGAAAAGCTTTACGCCAAATTCTCCAAATGCGAATTCTGGTTAAAAGAGGTGCAATTCCTCGGACATGTAGTCAATGACAAGGGAATACACGTCGACCCCTCAAAGATCAAAGCGGTACAAGAATGGCAAGCTCCACGTACACCAACTGAAGTAAGATCTTTTCTTGGTTTGGCTGGTTATTATCGTCGTTCCATTTCAAACTTCTCTCGCATTGCTGTACCACTCACGGCTTTAACTCATAAGGGAAAACCTTTCATATGGGGACCCAAGCAAGAAGAAGCCTTCCAAACTCTTAAACAAAAACTTTGTGATGCACCAATCCTCACTCTTCCTAAAGGTTGTGATGATTTTGTGGTCTATTGCAACGCGTCAGGGCAAGGATTAGGCTGCGTTCTAATGCAAAGAGGAAAAGTTATAGCTTATGCTTCGAGACAACTCAAAACGCATGAGAAGAACTACACCACCCATGACCTAGAACTTGGAGCCGTTGTGTTCGCTCTTAAGATATGGAGACATTATCTCTATGGTACTAAGTGTGAAATATACACTGACCACAAGAGTCTTCAACATATCTTCAATCAAAAGGAGTTAAACATGAGGCAACGAAGATGGGTCGAACTTCTAAATGACTACGACTGTGAAATTCGGTACCACCCTGGCAAAGCAAATGTGGTGGCTAATGCACTTAGTCAAAAGGGTTATGCGAACTCCATTTGTCTTCTATGTTCGCAAATCATAACTGACATTAAAGATCAAATTCGAGAAGCCCAACATGTTTCAGTAACGGAAGATGATGTACGAAAGGAGATGTCCTGTGGAGCTGAACTTAAAATTGAAACTAAATCTGACGGTATTCTGTACTACCTAGATCGTATCTGGATTCCTAACCACAACAATCTTCGTGAAATTCTTATGAATGAAGCTCACAAAACGCGATACTCTATACGCCCAGGAGCCGATAAGATGTATCAAGACCTACGATATACCTATTGGTGGCCTGGAATGAAAAAGGATATTGCTGTTTTTGTTTCTAAGTGCCTTACATGTTCCAAGGTGAAAGCTGAACACCAAAGACCCTCAGGACTTCTGGTCCAACCTGAAATACCTGTATGGAAGTGGGAAAATATAACCATGGACTTCATTACCGGGTTACCTCGCACTTCTGGTGGGTATGACACTATATGGGTGATAATTGATCGACTTACAAAATCAGCTCACTTTATTCCTATCCGCGAAGATTTCAAGAACGAAAAGCTAGCTCGAATTTAAATCAGCGAAATCGTAAGCCGACATGGGGTACCGTTAAGCATTATTTCTGATCGTGATGGTCGTTTCACTTCACGAACATGGCAAGCAGTACAAGCCGCTATGGGTACGCGATTAGATCTCAGTACCGCCTATCATCCTCGAACTGATGGACAATCTGAACGCACCATTCAAACTCTTGAAGATATGCTTCGAGCATGTGTCATAGACTTCAAGGGAAATTGGGACGCTCATCTACCATTAGTTGAATTTTCGTACAACAACAGCTATCATTCAAGCATCGGCATGGCACCTTTTGAAGCCTTATATGGTCGTAAGTGCCGATCTCCTGTATGTTGGCACAAAATTGGGGAAGCTCAAATCACTGGTCCAGAATTGATCCAAGAAACCACAGACAAGATCCATCAAATCCGAAACAATCTTCTAGCGGCCCAAAGTCGTCAAAAGAGTTATACAGATAAACGACGGAAGCCTTTAGAGTTTAACATTGGTGATCATGTACTTCTAAAAGTATCATCGTGGAAGGGAGTAGTTCGTTTTGGTCAAAAGGGCAAGCTAGCACCACGCTACGTAGGACCTTTCAAGATACTCGAAAGAGTAGGTCCTGTAGCATACAAGCTTGATCTACCAGAAGAACTCAACAGGATTCATCCCACATTCCACGTATCAAACTTGAAGAAGTACCTCGCTGATGAAAACCTCCACATTCCTCTGGAAGATATTCAGATTGACGAATCTATGCATTTTATTGAAAGACCAGTAGAAATCATGGACTTCGGGAGAAACGTCTACGACAGAGTCGCATTCCAATTGTTAGGGTACGCTGGGAGTCGAAACGGGGACCTGAGTTTACTTGGGAACGTGGAGACTCAATGCGCGAAAAATACCCGCATCTTTTTCCTACTACTTCTACTACTTAAATTTCGGGACGAAATTCCTAAAAGTAGGGGATACTGTAACATTTGTCAAAAACGGGTTTCCAAAACCCGCTCTGTTTTGTAATCGAATATCAAGTTGTAAATGTCACGTTATATATTTATGGTTATTTTGATTTTTAATGATACATAATTAATAAACAAACTAAACTATAAAAATTATATTTGATAAAAAGTGAAAACAAAATAAATAAAAATAAAATGTTGCTGCCGGGGCTTGAACCCGGGTCAGCCGGACATTGATATCCAAAGACTTAACACACACACATCACCGCTCCGCCACTTGTTTATTTTCTGTCAACATTAGGAAACAAATAAGTCTTATACACAAATATAGTTAAACCGGTTGCGCCAACTGAGAAACCGAAATCGGCAATTCAACCGTCTAATCGTTTGATTAATCGCACATTCAGGTTTATAACCGATGCACCGACGATTTTAATCAATTCAGATTTGAATGAACTTCAATTTTTATCATCATCGGTTTTTATAACCGAAAATAATCAAAGTCCAAATTACTTCAATCAAGACCCCTCTCGCGACTCAGAAACATCATACAAACATTCCATTTCACTTTCGTCACACATTCGGTCCATCAGAAAGCTTAAATCAACTCGTCGGAAAATTCTGCAAGTTCGCCGGAAAACCGTATTTGTCCTCAAATCGGTAAGTTCTTCAATACCATCATAGTCTAACAGTTGTTAAGCCATTTCTAACTCAAACCCTCCAATTTAAATCAAATTCAGACTTCGTCATCGGATAATTTCTGCTCGCCGGAAAACTTCTGAAAATCCGTATCTTCGCCTGTGAAACGGTAAGGACCTTCAAACACACTGATGACGTTTGTTTAGCACTTCAATTTCATGATTAGCTAATCAAAATGATTAATTGAATTGCTCAGTTGAAGTCCTTAAAAACAGAGACCGACGCCTTGCCGGAACTCTGTAATCAATCGTTCACCGGTATGTTTTTCCTCTAATTATCATCCCTGCTATCTCTTATCAGTCTGTGTAATGCTTAACAATCGAATTAACAAGATTTAATGATGTAATCTGCTGTCGGTAAAAATCCAACGAAGAAGATGAACTTTGATAATACTATAAGTATACTTAAAATTGGTATTTTAAACGCGTTAGACACACAGTCCAGCGGTGGACTGTGTGCAAATAATACGCACACGTCACGAGTTCGATCCCTGATACACACACCCTCTAAGTAATAAAATGCCTTTTTGATTAAAGCTGAACCGGGTTAACCCCGTTAGTTGTTAAGTATAATAAAAACCGAGATATTAACCAGGTTAGACACACAGTCCAGCGGTGGACTGTGTGCAACACTAAGTCGCACGTCACACGTTCGAGTCTGGTTAACGGCACCGGTTCGATGATTTAAAATCTTTTTCTTAAAACAAATGAATTTTGAATAAATCGAATTAGTATATAAATATAATTAAAAACAAGATTATTTCGGGTTAGACACGTAGCTCAGTTGGTAGAGCTGCGTGCACGCGTACGGGAGGTCTCGGGTTCGTGTCTCACCCAGCGCATACTTGCACACTGACCGAACCGGTCAACAGGTCAACAAGTCAACGGTCAACGGTCAACGCAAAAATAAACAATTTTTTTTATATATTTTTATTTATTTAATTTAATTTAAAAATCAATTAAAAATACTTAAAAATAATATTTTTAAAGATAGAAAATAGCCTTAAACTCACAAAAATATATCTAAAAATTCCATTAAAATCCTTAATAAAATCCACTCATTTATTATATTTCTCCGTTATTATTTAGGTTAGTAATTCTCATTGTTCAACTCTCCCGACTCATGCGCATCTCATCATCTCCATTCAGACGCACCCAATGTGAGTGAATCTTTACAAATTCCCCGTTTTAATCACGTTTTGGGGTGTATCATGTGTCTTGCTATATATTATATTTAAATCATTGTGCATACCTCATATGATGAACATGTGTATTCAGTTTGTTTCAACTGTTGTGTGGTTATCGTTATATGCAATTTATTATTTTCAGTACATGCAATTTCATAGGCTGCCGCTCCCCATTTCATTATGAGCGTTGAGCATGTTCCCCATTACATTATGAGCGTGAACCTGGCGTGCCCACATACGATCGGCTCCGTTTGATTGAGCCTTGATCGCACAGACATTTTTCATTTTCAGTACATGCAATACGATCGGCTCCGTTTGATTGAGCCTTGATCGCACAGTTTCATTCATGTTATTTATCGTATGATGTTGGTATGTTAATGTATGCTATCATGTGTTATTGTATGTTATAGTTGTGATTGCTATTGCTACTGCTTGGTTATTTACATTTGCTTATTTATGATTATGCACAATTTTTCATTGATAAACTAATAAGTAAATCAATAATAAATGTTTATCTAACAAGGTTCACTCGCCAACTTATGTTGACCCAAAAACCCCTATTTTTACACATGATACATGTGAACCAGCTGCAGCAAGAAACACTTAGGATTGGACTAGAAGAATAAAATGATTTAGAGTTTGGGATTGTTTTGCTTGGTTTATTTTCTTTGTATTGTATGGACATGTTTGGATATTTGGGAATGTAATTTTGACTTTAATAAATATGAAACATATTAGTAAATATCATGAGCTTTGCTGATAACCCAATTTTGCCCCGACTCTTATTCCGCTGCGGGTCGGGGTGTGACATAAAAGGTTTTGCTCAGATCTATGCTTAGGCTCAGATCTATGCTTAGATCTGAGTGAAAAACAGAGTTCTATGGAAAAAGATGAAGATTTTCGTAAATAGAAGAGTTTGGATGAAAACGAAGGCTGTGCCTTGTGCCAAAATCGTTGTAAACCTTTGATAAACGTTGATAAATGTTGTTGTAGTTGAAATCGAGTTGATTCTTACTTAGAACACGAAGGTTTCGAGTTTTGAGAGCTCTGGGCGAACTTACAACAAGTTCAAATGAGAGGAATGAGCTGGGTATTTATAGCAGAAGGCAAAATGGTGAGATGGTGGAGTCAAGTTCGGTCGAACTTGTACAAATTTGTACAAGTTCGCGCAAACTTTTATAGATTTCAAGAGAAGGGAGCCAAGTTCGACCGAACTTGACCTCTCTGAGGTTAAGTTCGAGCGAACTTGAGGTCATTGAGGAGTTGATTGGGCCAGTCAAGTTCAGCCGAACTTGGTAACACCAAGTTCGAGCGAACTTGACCAATTATTGGGTTTTCTTCGTTTATTTCGCGTTAAGTGTTCATTTGGTGATTCGGTTCGTATTAGTTAGTTATATTAAACGTTATAATTGATGTAATAGTGCGATTTAGCGATTCGAGAGTGCGAGAGCAATGCGATAACGAGCGTAATCATAACCACAAACACACATAACACATAAATAATATAAAATCACGTAAATAATTGCTATTTGCGATGCGATGAGATTAGCGATGCGATTTAATAAGCAATTAGATGTGATAATAACGTACAACACCATAAGTAATTAACATAAACTCTATTATAAACCGAATCTAGGGATTACAAAGGTAGATAAATGGGAAAACAAAATGGAAAGATAACAATCGAATTTTCGAGTTGTTACAGTCTTCATGCACGGCCTTCAAATCCATCAGTCCTTTGATGACCACACATGCCCGATGACCCATTGGAGGATCGTGCCACGCAAAGAAGTTGTACTTAGAACGCTGAAACGGAAGAGGAATTAGTGTTTCAAAGTAGGGATGGCAAAAATACCTGACTATATACCCGATCATATACCCGATTCTTTTAATTTACATTTTTATTTTTCATGAATCTATTGATGATTTATTTAAGTATGTTCATAAAGTAAAAAAATAATTTTTCTTTTAGTATATGCATTCGATAATAGTATTTATTTATATTTTGTAAAAAACTAATTTTTCTTTTAGACCCGACGGGTATTGGGTCGGGTATGTGACATGATTTTATAACCGGGTATGTGTATGGGATTACCAATACCCGACCCGAATCCGACCCATTGCCATCCCTATTTCAAAGTGTTAAAAAAATGGCTTAAAAACATACCATACTGTAGTAAGTGTAAAATTGACTTCCGGGATTAGCTTCAGTCCAAGATGTTCTTAGTGCAGCCGTCCTACCACATTTGCAAACAACCATTGTGAATTTGTGATTGTGAAGATGGTTATGGTTCATTTGCAACTTCTGATACGTATCACAACCTTAAAAAAACAACTCGATATGCCGCTCATAGGGCAATACGCGCGTATGACTGTACGGATTTTGACACCTTTTCAGGTTTTACGCTTCGTATAGCCTGATGAGCCGTGTATACACTTACTTTTTCTGAAAAGTTGGCAGAAACTTTACTTCTATACGCGTCTCATTGAGCTATGAGCGGTGTATTGAAGTTCTGTTTCTTTTTATAGTTAAAACGAAGATCCTTGGAGACAAGTACACATGTAAAGCGAATTTTTGGACTGAGCTCTAGACCACACGATGACGATCCGGATGGGGACACATGTCACACCCCAACCGATGGCGAAAACATCGGGATGAGACGAACAAATTGCTCAAAACTTCATAACGCTATGTGACAATATAAATTAAATTCAAATTTCATTTCAAGACTAAAATGTCATACAAAGATTTCAAATAAAAAGCAACATTGCTCATAACATAACATTAAAATAACAAAATTTATCTAGGTGTGTATCTAGGTCCACCAAAATTGCATTTCTTCTCAACATCGTCTCATCAATCAACCTGCAACATGTATTAAAATATATCAACAGAAAGTTGGCGAGCATAGAAGTTTTGTTACATAGCATAATATAGAATAAATTTGTTTGAAGTCTCATATCCAACATGAACCATAATATGCAAGTTTACTAGCATGCCGAAACGGTGTACTATATGTTCAAACCCAAGAATCCAACGCGTTAAAATAGTCTATCCTAATAGAGTAGCGAGAGATTAACATGTTTAACTTAACAATACCACAAGTTACATGGGCAGTGCGTTAATCCTACAACGCTATAATTGTTAAGGTAGGCTAGCAAAGTTAATGAAGCATATATCGACATAAATAGTTTACATAAGCATTCAAGTCTAACAAGCATCACATAGTCTCATGTTAAGCATAGATAGAGATTAAAATAGTTTAAGTGTCGTGTGATTTTTTATAATGTACATGTTGCACCCAAAGTGTAAAAAGGAAAAAATGGATTGAGTATGCTCACGGTTTTGCAAGCTTTCCCACTTGAAATCCCGCGAACGTTGTTGGTTGATGGATCAGTTTCGAGCACCTTGTCCTTCTACATAAAGAAAGATAGGCGTGTGAGTATTGGGAATAACGGAAGATTATAGATTCGGAATTAAAATAATGTGAAAGTAGTATTATGAAAATAATCATCTTGGTACTCATGACACTTGTTCTTGACACTATAGAAACCTCCAGGGTTTGGTGTCCTTCATGGATTCAAAGATCCATTAGAATCGTAACAAGTTGTACGGTCCTTAGATGATGTAACTAGTTTCTTAACAAATAACTATTAGTCATTATCAAGTCTATGTTACATAGTTGTAAGTATATACTTAGATTATATATATATAAAAAATAACATATAAGTCAAGTAGGAGGTAGGAGATCAAGGTCTCCATTTAGGTACCTCTAGTGTCATGGATTTCATGCACGAGGTAGGAAGAACAAGCTTCCATTTAGGTACCTCAAATGTTCACCACTACACTTGTGTTATAAACACAAGGAGGGTCATGAACTAAGTAAGGACAACAACTAAAACTAATGAAATCATCAAGTAGTGTGTGGATTCAATGATGGATAGCCCAAGCTAGTCCAAATATCACACATTCATCAAGTTTAACTTGGACACTATTTGCGGGTGTAAACCCTAGTCGAAAACAGAAAGTTTGTGAGGTTTTAACCTCTAGTTTGACATGTCTCAACCTTGTTTTTAAGCCTAAGCAACCACAAGTAGTGTTGTAAGCATTCATACATAGGTTTGAGATGAATTAGACTCAAGTTAAACATGTTTAGTAAAAGTTTGAAGAAGTAAAATGAAAACAGTCCACTTTGGAGCCTTTTTCGTGACAATCCAAGAGTCTGATTTTCCATGAAAAACCATTGGAAATGTTCACAAGGTCAAACCAAGCAAGTGGGAAAAAGAATGGAAGGATTTCGTTGAGAAATGAGTGAGATATGCTCACTTTTGTAAGAGGTGGTAATTTTGCTCGAACCTTGGATTATCTGCTGATTAGATGAAGTTTTGAGAGAGTTTTGATGCTTTTCAAAGTGTAAAAAGGCTTGGATTATGATGGGTTTTTATAGGGAAGAGTTCGGTTAGATGGTAGTTGAGTATTTAATGTTTAAGACTGTTGGGATTGAACCCAATGAAAGGAACAGTGATACAAAGCCAAATAACACTATCCGAGCTTTGGTTAACCTATCAGAGGTTACAACCTCTGATGTACATACACTGCTTTCCCTAAAGACTGCTCATCCTATCATCTGCCTTCACAAAGCTTCAAAGGTCTGCCAGAGTTACAAGGGTCAGAGGATAGAGATCAGAGTTTAGTCATTAGCTTAGTTAAATCAATGTAACAGTGCTAAGCACTGATAGTTAGTATTAGCAGTGTTTTCAGTTAGTTACAATTGGTTTCCTGTCACTATCAACCCTGACGTCATCAAAGATGCTCAGTGGTTAGATAGTTAGTATAAATAGGTAACTTCTGTAACAGTTTAAACTTGTCTATTAAAAGATCAACTTTCGCATATCATCTTCTCTCCATTTTCTTATTACCAAACTGAAATTGCAAAGGCTGAGGGGGAGTTTGTGAATCACAAGCAAGTTTACCAACTTGAAAGCATGATGATGATGAAAACAAACGACCAATGCTTGTAGTAAAAGTTTTCCATCTTATTCCGCTGCAAATCTCTTTTCATTCAATCATTTTCCATTTTATTGAAACAAAACTACAAGTAATTTAAACTCAGACCCTAACAATTGGTATCAGAGCTTGTTTCATCAAATCCGATCTAACAATCAATTTGGTTCGAACAGATCAGCTCTCTTGCTAATCAGTTTGGTTGTTTTAGCTTGATATTCAGAGTTTTATTACGTTCAAAGTTTTTAAAACAAAATCTGTGAAAAATCAACTGAAAATGTCTCAAAACACACAGGATGCCAATTCTGGATCCTTGTTCAAACCGCCGATGCTCAAAAGAAATGAATATTTCATTTGGCAACGACGGATGGGTCACATCCTTGCTTAGCAAAACACCGGTTGCTGGAGATCTGTTGCTTATGGACCACACGTTCCAATGGTTCCAAGCACAGAGGATCCAACTAAGCAAGTGCCAAAAAATCCTAAAAACTTTTCAGAGCAAGATTTCCAGAAAATTGAATTGGACGCTAAGACATGTAGCATAGTTGCTTCTGCCTTACCCAATGAAATTTATGCTGGTCTACTCCATTGCAATAGTGCAAAGGAGTTATGGGATGCACTGAAAGAGCAATTCGGTGGGACTCAGGAAGTGATTGAAAGTAACAGAGAAGTTCTAAATCAGCAGTATGAAACGTTTTGTCACTTAAAAGGGGAGTCTCTAACACAACAATTTGAACGTTTTTTTACAACTGTCTCATCAGTGAACTTAGACTGGTTAACGTGGTTTTCCTAATTCGATTGTCAATAGTCGTTTCCTTAGATCGTTACCAGATAAGTGGGAGACTGTAGTTTATGTAACGAGAAAATCTGTTGGGTTTAAAGAAATGTCGCTGACATAACTTCATGGGATACTTCTCACTTATGAGAGAGAGTTAAACCAGAAAAAGAAGTTGCAAGATTCTGGCAAAATGACTGATGATTACTCATTGGGTAATACAGCTCTTTTTGGCCAAGAAGAGGGATCTGGCAGCAGTAAGGACCAAAGCTGTGATCACTATATAGATATTACATCTGGTGGAAACTTTGGATCTGAAACATATGCACCCAACTATGCTTTCACTGCTAGTGGGGATAGCCAAACCTATGACAATCTATCCTTTGAGCTGAATGACTTACAACACATTGAACCTTCTGATCTTGAGGAAATGGATATTTTGCACCAACTGGCCCTATTGAGTGTTAGGGCTAGTAAATTCTATAAGAGAACTGGTAGAAAATTCCCAGGTTTGCATGGGGGGTTGAAGGTTGGGCTGGATAAATCAAAAGTTAAGTGTTATAAGTGTAATAGGCTAGGACACTTTGCTAGAGAATGCAGGTCTCAAAGTTCTGGACCAATAGTGACTCATCCTGGCCCTAGACCTCAGCACACACAAAACATTGCTCATTATTCCTAATATGCCCATGCTCAACATGTTCAAAACACTGCCCACTTTGCACATCTTGCTACCACATGTTCCAGTGCATTATGTTCAATCCACTGCTCCACAAATTCAATATGTTCAGGCACCATCACATCTTCAAGTGCTAGTTCAACAAGCACCCATTGTTACACAACATGCTCAAACCACTGCTAGTCTAGCAGAGGTTGGTCAACAAAGCTTTTTCACACAAAGTTATGTTGACTGGAGTAGCTTACTTGAGGATTTGACTGATGAAAACTTTGCTTTAATGGCCAAAAATGATGTTGAACAAGAATTTTGTTTAATAGCCTTAGAGACAATTGCTGAAGGTGTTGAATCTGTGGAGATAGTGTCAAAAACTGATGAAGTTCAAGTTTGTGATGAAACAGTGGTTTCAAGTGAAGAAAAAGAAAATGTTGCTGATAAGGAAAAGAACTCTCCTACTGACCCATGGAATGTTGATGTGTGTGAAGATGAGTGTGATTGTGCTCTCATGGCTGCTACAAAGGTATCACCTCAGATCCTTAAAGATCTATGTTCTGACAAATGCATCATTTCTTTTGCAAACATCAAGAAGGTGAATGAAAACCTGAGAAACAAAATTTTAGAAGATGAACTTAATTTTGAAAAATTGATTAAAGAGTTAAAATCAAAGTTAAGTGAAAAAGATTCTGAAAATAAGTAGCCTAAGAGATGAATCAAGCATAACCAAGGTCCAACTCCAAACTATGGTAGAAAAATACCAAGTTTGTAAAAAGGAGTTAGAAGAAACCCAAATCACTTGTGAAAAATGGGTTGAGTCCTGTAAAGGTTATGAGATTATGCTCGATGCTCATATCAAGAGCAACATTAAGTTTGGTGTAGGTTTTAGAACCTATGACCAAATTGAGAAAATGTTGCTGAAATTGATTCTGAGTTGGTTGAAGTAGTCCCCAAAAATTTGGCTGGTGAAGAGATAAAAATCATAGATAAAGCTGGAAACAAAATTGTTTTGGAAAAACCAGAGGTTTCAACAAAATATAAAGAAATTGAAAAATATCAGTTTAAACCAACCTGGTCAGATGAATGTGATATCTTAGAAAACTTTAAGTCAATGGACTTCACAACCTCTGATGGTACTAAAGCTCCAAAAGCACTAGTGATTCCTATCAAAGATGTGCCAGCAGAGGTTACAACCACTGCTGATAAAAAGTCTGATAGGAAAAGAAGAGTAAAGACTAAAAACCTGTTTTGTGAATTTTGTGAAAAAAGAAATCATGTGGCTGCAGATTGTTTTCTTTTAAAAGCCTATGACATTAACAAAACTTCTGTTATCAAAAACTCTTCAAAATGCACCATCTGCAACAAAACAAATCATTCAACTCAACAGTGTCCCTATCTCAAAAACTATGAACAAAAGGTAAAAGAGATCAAGGCAAAAGCACTAGAAAGAGAAAGTTCAAGTTCTGCTGGAAATAAATCTAAGCAGAGTTTTGAACAAATTGAAACATCTGTTACGAAAGCCTTAAACAAAACCTCTGTTCAAAGAGAGGTGCAAGTGACAAATGCTCCACCATCGAACTCATTTCCAAGAGGGTATGGCCAACCTGCCTATAAAAAGGTTCCTCATGCTTATGAAGGTTACAAAAAGCCATCAAAGCAAAGCGTAAACTGGCACCCTTATGGATACAATCATTTGATAGGAAATGGTCAAGAGAAGATGCTACAAGAAAATTTCAAAACCACTGACCATTGTCCTAGACTTGAGGCTGGACCATCTGTGACCCCATACAAAGCCATTTTGGCTTTGGAGACCAATCTTAACTGATCTATTTACTTGATGTGCAGGGACATGACAGGATGGGGAATGTGGATGGGTAGATATGCTAAAAGATAATCCTATGTCTGGAACATGCTTATTCTCAGTTGATTCTAGCAAAGAGACTGAGTTATGGCATAGAAGACTTGGACACACAAATCTTAAAACTATCACAACACTCTCAAAACAAAGTCTTGTAAGAGGTTTGCCTCACAAGCAATTTTCTTGTGAAGAACATTGTGTTTCCTGTTTAAAAGGAAAACAACATAAAAGTTCCTTCAAATCAATTGAAGAGTCCAAAACAAGCAAGTGTTTACAAATGCTTCACATGGACTTGTTTGGCCCAGTGCAAATCATGAGCTTAAAACACAAAAGGTATTGCCTAGTGATAGTTGATGATTTCTCTAGGTTTACATGGACCTTCTTTCTTCACTCTAAGGATGAAACTGCAGGCATTTTGCAAAACTTTGTTAAACAAGTAGAAAAGCAATTTGATCTTCCAGTAAAAATCTTTAGGAGTGACAATGGAACAGAGTTTAAAAATAGGGAGTTGGATGCTTTATGTGAGTCAAAAGGAATTGTTAGACAATTTAGCATTCCAAGAACTCCAGAACAAAATGGGGTGGTTGAAAGGAAAAATAGAACATTAATTGAATCAACAAGAACTATGCTAGCATATTCTGGTTTACCCTTGTCTTTCTGGGCAGATGCTGTAAACACTACTTGCTATGTCCAATACAGAGTTTTGATTAACCCCAAGCATCAAAAGACTGCCTATGAGATTTTGTACAAAATCAAACCTCTGATTTCATATTTTAAAGTTTTTGGCTGTCCATGCTTCATTTTAAACTTAAAAGATTCCATATCTAAATTTGCAGCCAAAATTGATTGTGGTTATTTTCTGGGATACTCAACCACTGCTAAAGCCTACAGAGTTTTTAACTCTAGGGACAAGTGTGTTGAAGAAACTTTGAATGTAAAGTTCAATGAACTTTCATCATTGAAAATTCCAGCAAATCCTTCAGAGCTTTTTGATTTAGATAAATTAACATTTGCTGATGTTTCTATCAAGTTAGACAATGCAGGTACACCACAACCATCTGAAGAAGATCAAGATCAAGGATATGACTGTGTGCTTCCACAAACAAAAGTCTATTCTTCCAACAGAGGATCAGGTGCTACAAGCTCTTGTGTAAACTCTGCCACTTCTGGATCAACAGTGTTTGATCCTCAAACCTCTGTCAGTTCACAAAATCAAACATCTGTTGATAAAAGTCCTACATCTGGGCACCAAAATCATCAGAATGTTACCTCTATACCCCCAATACCACCACCTTCATTCTCATTAGTGGCTGATACTTCAAATTCACCAGCAGAGGTTAGCTCAGATGATACACATTTGCAGCCATCACCTCAAAATGCTATTGTTCCATACCAAGGTGATTTGATTTATCTCAAAAGCCATCCAGCAGATCAAGTTATTGGCAACATCAAATCTGGGGTACTCACACGGAGCCAATCCCAAAATATTTGTCTCTTTGCTGGTTTTCTATCACTCACACAGCCAGTCAAGTACCAAGAGGCACTGAAAGACAATAGCTGGGTAGAAGCCATGCAAGAAGAACTCCTTCAGTTCAAAAGACAACAAGTTTGGGAGCTTGTGGCACTGCCAAAAGATGTAAGTCCAATCGGCACAAAGTGGGTCTTCAAAAACAAAACTGATGAAAGGGGTATTGTTGTCAAAAACAAAGCAAGGCTCGTGGTTCAAGGCTACAGACAGGAAGAAGGTATAGACTATGATGAGACTTTTGCTCCTGTAGCAAGGTTGGAAGCTATTCGCTTGTTCTTAGCTTTTGCTGCTAACCACAACATAAAGGTGTATCAAATGGATATAAAGAGTGCATTTTTGTATGGAAAAAATCAAAGAAGAGGTGTATGTCTGTCAACCTCCAGGTTTTGAAGATGCATTCCATCCTGATCATGTCTACAAGCTCAACAAAGCATTGTATGGCTTGAAACAAGCACCAAGAGCCTGGTATGAAACTCTATCCACTTTTATCTTATCCATATGGTTTACTAGAGGTAAAATAGATAAAACCCTATTTTTAAAATGGAAAGGAAAAGATTTGATGCTTGTCCAAATTTATGTGGATGATATCATTTTTGGATCCACAAGCACTGCTATGTGTGAAGAGTTTCGAAACTCATGGCAGCAGAGTTTGAGATGAGTGCAATGGGTGAGCTCCAATGTTTTCTTGGTCTCCAAGTTAAACAATTGCACAATGGTACATTTATCCATCAAAACAAGTATGTGAAAGAACTTCTTAAAAAGTTTGATATGGATGATTGTAAACCATGCAGCACACCCATGGCAACCACCAAGCTAGTCACCATTGATGGTAAAGATGACCTTGTTGATCAAACTCTTTATAGAAGCATGATTGGGTCCTTATTGTACCTAACTGCATCAAGGCCAGACATCATGTTTGCAACATGTGTTTGTGCCATATCACAGGCACAACCTAGAAAGTCTAATCTTATTGCTGTCAAAAGGATATTTAGATACATAAAAGGTGCCCCCACACTTGGTATCTGGTATCCAGCTAATGGGAATATTGACCTTTCAGGTTTTTCAGACAGTGAATTTGTTGGGTGCAAAACTACAAGGAAGTCCACATCAGGAGGATGTCAATTCCTAGGTGATTGTCAGTGTCTTGGCAAAGCAAAAAGCAGGTTGCAGTTTCAAAATCCACTGCTGAGGCAAAATATATTGCTGCTGCTAGCTGCACTGCTCAACTCTTGTGCCTCCAAAACCAGTTGCTGGATTTTGGTGTAACTGCACTAAAGACTCCACTCAAATTGGGCAGTCAAGCTGCTGAAAACATCATTAAAATCCAGTTTCTCACTCAACTACAAAGCACATTGACATCAGACATCACTTTGTCAGAGATTGCTATGAAAAAGGTTGATTTCTTTGCATCATGTCCATACTTCAGATCAATGGGCAGATGTTTTAACCAAGGCATTGGATACATCTACCTTTGAAAAATTGATCTCAAGAATTGGAATGCTAAACATGGATTAAAAACAAGGTTTATTGTAAATTCATGCGTACATAGCATCAAAATATTTTCAGAAAATCAAAAACTCATCCTTAAAAATAGTTAAAATTGAATTTTTCAATAAACCTTTAAAAGTCTGATCATAACATCTGATTGCTCAAAACCTCTGATAGGCTTCAAAATCACTTCCACTGTTAAAGTGTATCCTTTGATTTCCATTTTTACCACTTTCTCAAACCACTGATAGCTATCCTCTGATAGTGTTAAAAATAAGTATTCTTCCATCCTCTGTCTTAAAACAGTGGTTTGCCACCTCAACGGTTACTTTTTCTCATCATAGGTTACACGTGGCCAAATGTTAGCCATCAGATCTTGCAACAGATGCCACGTCACGTTCACTTTTTCAAAACCCTATAAAACCCCTGTTTTATCCTTTATTAGTGTTTACCCTAAACTGTGTCGATTCCAAAAAATCTCAAAACAGTTTTTCTCTCTAACACCATGGCTCCCAAATCAAAATCTTCGAAGAAATCCACACAAGAACTTCCACCCTTCACTCTCATAATCAAAACTCCACATAAGTATATCGCCATACTTGAAGAAACCGACACCAATACTCGTTATCATCCAATGATTCGAATTTTGCAAAAGTCGAAATTCAAGCACATGTTAGAAGTCAAAGCCCCAATCTATATTGATGCTCTTCGTGATTTTTGGAAAAATGCTAAGGTTCACTCAACTGCTGCTGGTGTTCCTTACACAATAATCTCCAGAGTAGGGGGAGTGTTGATGCAAATTAGCCCCCAATAGATCTCTGAAGTTTTCAAGTTAAATGACATACAACACCCTGTGTCATTTCCTCAAAATGAGATCCAAGCAGAGTTTTTGGAAAGAGGTTATGAAGGCCAGATGAAAGGTATGACAATTTTTAAACCTAACTTTCCTGCTGAGATGAGATTTTTCTTTCACATAATTCTTACTTGTCTCTCAGCAAAAACCACTGGTTTCAATGAAATCCCATTGAACATGCAATATCTGGGATATGCAATTTTTACTGACACAGATTTAAACTACTCCCAGATATTGTTCAATGATCTTGTGAACAATTTTAAAAATATTGAAAAAAGAAAAGCTTTTTTGATGCATCCATGTTTCCTGAGTGTTTACTTACAGGATCAAATTAAAGGTCCTGAAAGTAAACAAGGCGCTGTGATTAACCCAGGCCGCCTTAATCATGAAACTTTCACCAGAATAACAAACCAAGATAAAGTTGTGAAAACACAAGTAGAGAAGGTTGAGCAAGTTTTACCTGAACAAAATGTTCAAACTCAACCTCTTGCTACTGAGCCCACTGCTCTTGGTGAAACTTTCACCAGAATACCACAACCGCTGCTCTGAAGCCCACACCAAAAATCTCCAAAACGAAAACCAAAACAATTTCCAAAAAGCCCACCAAACCCAAAAAGGGTCCTCTGGAAGATGAGATCCCAGAGGTTAACCCAGTGACAGCACCAAAGTCACAAACCACTGCTGCTACTTCTTCACAGCAGATGGTTCAAAGATCTCCTACCGGCTTTGAAACTCCTCCTTCTTCCTCACAAAAGGAAAAGGTTGTAGACACAGGGACACCAAATTATAAAGCTCTAGATCCACTTGGCTCTATCTTCCATAGCCCCTCTGCCAGGGCAATGTCGCTTTCTACACAACCACCTTCACCAATGACTTCACTTCCACCCACAATTGTACCATTGCTGAATGCAATTGAATTAGTTCAGACACAAACCAGCACTTCTCAACAACCTATTACTGAGAATATACTTCATCAAGAGGCTGGGTCTGATTCTTTATTCATTGCTAGCCCATCAGCAAATGAAAAGGCTCATCCCTTGGGTTACATGTAACCCTTGGTGATAGTTCAACACAAGCAGCCACTACAATTGCTGAACTCCCAAGTTCTCAGTTGGACAGTGGTTTCATTACTAAGACTTGGTTGAAGGCAACAACTGTTACCTCTGTTGTGGGAAGTCCCCAGTACCAAGACAAAGGGGCATCTATGTTTGAAGCTGGTCCTAAAACCACTGCTCATGATGACATAGATATAACTACCACCACTGGTAGGAGTTCAGATGATCCTATTAAATCAGGTGATGAGCTAAAGTATCAGGATTTGACGGAGAGAGTGACAAGGATAAAAGTTCTGTTGATGAAATCAAAAGTTTACTGAAGCAGATGATAGCTACCAAAAGTCAACCCTCTGTTCTATCCACTGCTGATCTCAAAGAAGCTCTTAACCCTCTGTTTCAACATCAACAACATTATTTGGATCTAAAACACAAGCATCAGATGAATGATGTTAGAAACATGTTTGAATCAAGGTATCAAGACACTGCAGCAGACATTAAAGCCATCAAAGCTCATCTACTCACAACCACTGGCCATCCACCTCCTACGGTTATCTTTGTTACAACAGATGAAGCCAAAAAGGGGGAGAAACCTTTGGGATACAAAAAACTGACAATAGATGATGACAAGGCCAGACCTACCTTAAATATTCCAAGGCCTGATGGTTCAAAGAAGAAAGATTTGACTGATGAAATTGTGGCCAAGGCAAGGGCTTATCACAAGAAGAATGTGATTGAGGAGAGCAGAGTGTTGGTTGAGAAAAAGATTGATCAGCAAAAAGAAAAAGGAGAGGTTGGTACTTCATCAAAAAGAACACCTGCTAGAAAAGCCAGGCAACCAACATCCACACCTCCTAAAACTAAGCCTGCAACCAATCCAACCATCAAAACCTCTGCCTCTCAAAAACCTATCACATCTTCAAAACCACAACCCACATCCACACAATCAGATGTTACAACAACTGTTTTGTCAACATCTGTTGATACAGCAGAGGTGGCAACATATGTAACTCCATCCACTGCCATGATCACATTTCCTGTCACACCCCGACCCGCAGCGGAATAAGAGTCGGGGCATAATTGGGTTATCACCAAAGCTCATGATGTTTACTAAAATGTTTCATATTTATTAAATTCAAATTACAACTTAAATGTTCAAATCAAATCCATACAATTACAAGGAAATGAAACTAAGTAAAACAATCTAAAGCCTTAAACTGATTTATTCTTCTAGGCCTTCCTATGCGTTTCTTGCCTCAACTGGATCACCTGTATCATGTGTAAAATGGGGGAAATTTTGGGTCAACAAAAGTTGGCGAGTGAACCTTGTTAAAAACATTGTTGTTGATTTCTTGTTGTATTAAATATTGAAAAGTTGTGCAATAATCACATGTGAGCAAACGTATGTATATAACAAAACACAAACCACATTGGATGAGTATATGATATGAATGATGATGACTGTGAGATCAAGGCTCAATCAAACGGAGCCGATCGTATGACATGAATGATGATGTATGTGAGATGAAGGCTCAATCAAACGGAGCCGATCGAATGAGGCACCTGTACTCAACCCGTATCCCACGGGGAGCTGATGGGCCTAATGAAATGCTTGCATTGAAAATGATAAATCCAAACAAAGCATAATTCACACAACAATTTGTACACATTTGATACACATTAGATCACAGATATGATGAATGCACAAGTGTTTATATGTATATAATAACATAATTGTACGACACATGATACACCCCAAAACGTGATTAAAACGGGGAATTTGTAGAGATTCACTCACATTGGGTGCGTTCTTTTGATGACGTTGGATGCGCACGAGTTTTGGGATTTGATCGACGAGGAAAACTAACCTAAATAATAACGAAGTGGTCGGTAAATAAATAGATTTTAGTTCATAATCTTAATAGGATTTTTAGATTTATTTTTGTGAGTTTAAGGACATTTTCTAACTTTAAAAATATTATTTTTAAGTATTTTTAATTGATTTTTAAATTAAATAAATAAATAAAAAGAAATAAAAATTTTGACTTTTTTGACCGTTGACCGGATCGTTGACCGTTGACCGGTCGGACTGTGGTTAAGTGTGCGCTGAGTGAGGTTCAAACTCGGGACCTCTCGTACGCGTGCACGCAGCTCTACCAACTGAGCTATGTGTCTAACCCGAAATATTCTCTGTTTTAATTATATATATATACTAATTATTTGTTATTATATTGGGTTTATATTAAAAGGATTTAAAATGGCCGAACCGGTTGCAAGGACCCGGAGTCGAACTCGGGTCCTTCGGTTCGAATGCGCACAGCCCAACCAGTTGGGCTGTGTGTCTAATCTGTTTAACTTACGGTTTATATTACTCTTATAAACATGATGTGACTTGTTCTGATTCAGTTTTAAAAAGGTTGGTTTTAATACCGAAAGTCGGTACGTTGTATGATTCGAACTCGTGACGTGCGTTTATGTTTGCACACAGTCCACCGCTGGACTGTGTGTCTAACCCGGTTAATCATTCAGTTTTAATTATACTTATACACATTTCGACTTCGTCTTCTTCATTTATAAATACACAGAACAAAGGTGACCGACTGTTCTTGTTTAAATCGGTCATCTATCATATAGTTGATTGAATTAAAATGGATAGAGAGGGTTACGGAATCGAATGTACCGATCAGAATGTTTCTTTCAGAATTCCGGCAAGAGTCCTCGGCTCTGATTTGTGACTTCCGTCTGAGTGAATCAATTAACAGTTTTGATCAACGAGTTGTGAAATTAGGTTACTAAACAAGGGATATCAGGGGGTTTAGATGATTGTACCGATTCGCAGCGAGACTTCGGAATTTCCAGTGATTTTCCGGCGAGTGCAGAAATTCCCGGCAACGTTGTCTGAGTCGGATTCTGGTTGAACGATTTATGTTATTACTTGTCTAATAATGGATTGAAAACGAAAGAGTCGAGAAATTTACCGATTTGGTGTAAGTCTCGGTTTTCCGGCGAAAGTCCAGCGAATGCAGAATATCTCCGACGAGTGCTAAAGCTTCGAGAATTTGTGCGATTTTGAGCGAAAAGGTTACCAGAGGTTTGGGTGAGTATTTATAGAGAAGAAACAGAATGTATTGAGTCCGAATTTGGTCTTGATTCGTGGTCAATGTTTCTCCGGCGGTTACGACTGGTATTGGGGAATTAGACATCGGTTATAACCGATGTCGAAGTTATTTCACGCGTTCAGTCAAAGCAAAACGGTCGTGATTTGCGAAATCGTCGGTATTTCCGGCGACTGCGGATTGGGCGCGCTGATCTCAGGATTTGATTTCAAGATTTATTTTAAGTATTAATTGTTTCAGTATATACACAAAAGATTCATGTGGCGGAGCGGTGTGTTGTTTGTTTGATGAACCGGCTGACCCGGGTTCGAAACCCGGCAGCTTCCTTTATTTTTCTCTTCACTTGTTTTTATTGTTTATTAATTATAGTTTTTAAATTCTAAAATATTTATTAATTATGTATCGTTTAAAATTAATTTGAGCAATAAATGTGCAATGAAAAATTATGACTGGATATTCGATTAATAAACGAAGCGGGTTTTGGAAAACCCGTTTTTCGACGGATGTTACAGTATCCCCTACTTTTAGAAATTTCGTCCCGAAATTTAAGTAGTAGTGGCAACAGGAAAAAGGTACGGGTATTTCTCGCGCATTGAGTCTTCACGTTCCCAAGTAAACTCAGGTCCTCGTTTCGACTCCCAACGTACCCTGACAATTGGAATACGACTTCGTCTTAAACGCTTTTCTCCGAAGTCCATAATTTCTACTGGTCTTTCAATGAAATGCATAGATTCATCGACTTGAATGTCTTCTAGAGGAATATGGAGGTTCTCATCGGCGAGGCACTTTTTCAAGTTTGATACGTGGAATGTGGGATGAATTCTGTTGAACTCTTCTGGTAGGTCAAGCTTGTATGCTACGAGTCCTACTCTTTCGAGTATCTTGAAAGGTCCTACGCACGGTGATACTTTTAAAAGTACTTGATCACCAATGTTAAACTCCAAGGGCTTTCGTCGTTTGTCTGCATAACTCTTTTGACGACTTTGTGCCGCTAGAAGATTGTTTCGAATTTGATGGATCTTGTCTGTTGTTTCTTGAATTAATTCTGGACCGGTGATTTGTGCTTCTCCAATTTCGTGCCAACATACTAGAGATCGGCACTTACGACCATATAAAGCTTCGAAAGGAGCCATGCTGATACTTGAGTGATAACTATTGTTATACGAAAATTCAACTAATGGTAGATGAGTGTCCCAATTTCCCTTGAAGTCTATGACACATGCTAGAAGCATGTCTTCAAGAGTTTGGATGGTGCGTTCAGATTGTCCATCAGTTTGTGGATGAAAAGCGGTACTGAGGTCTAATCGCGTACCCAAGGCGGCTTGTACGGCTTGTCATATTCGTGAAGTGAAACGACCATCACGGTCTGAAATGATGCTTATAGGTACACCATGACGGCTTACGATTTCGCTGATGTAGATACGAGCTAACTTCTCATTCTTGAAGTCCTCGCGAATCGGAATGAAGTGAGCTGATTTTGTAAGACGATCAATGATTACCCATATGGTGTCATACCCACTGGAGGTGCGAGGTAACCCAGTAATGAAGTCCATGGTTATGTTTTCCCACTTCCATACAGGTATTTCAGGTTGGGTTAGAAGTCCTGAAGGTCTTTGATGTTCAGCTTTTACCTTGGAACAGGTAAGGCACTTGGAAACAAAGACAGCGATATCCTTTTTCATGCCAGGCCACCAGTAGGTGTATCGAAGGTCTTGATACATCTTGTCGGCTCTTGGGTGTACAGAGTACCATGTTTTGTGCGCCTCATTCATGAGGAAATCACGAAGGTTATTGCGATCGAGAATCCATATGCGATTTAGATAGTACAGAATACCGTCGGATTTGGTTTCGATTTTAAGTTCCGCTCCACAAGACAGCTCATCGCGTAAGTCGTTTTCTGTTACAGAAACATGTTGAGCTTCTCGGATTCTATCTTTGATGTCAGTTATGATTTGCGAACATAGAAGATGAATGGAGTTCGCATAACCCTTTCGACTGAGCGCATCGGCCACCACGTTTGCCTTGCCAGGATGATACCGAATTTCACAGTCGTAGTCGTTAAGCAGTTCGACCCATCTTCGTTGCCTCATATTCAACTCCTTTTGGTTAAAGATATGTTGGAGGCTCTTGTGGTCAGTGTATATTTCACACTTGGTACCGTAGAGGTAATGTCTCCATATCTTAAGAGCGAACACAACGGCTCCAAGTTCTAGGTCGTGAGTGGTGTAATTCTTTTCATGAACTTTGAGTTGCCTAGAAGCATAGGCTATCACTTTTCCTCTTTGCATCAGTACACAACCTAGTCCTTGCCCTGACGCGTCGCAATATACTACAAAGTCATCGCAACCTTCAGGAAGTGTGAGGATAGGTGTGTCACAGAGCTTTTGCTTAAGGGTTTGGAAGGCTTCTTCTTGTTTAGGTCCCCATATGAAGGGATTTCCTTTATGAGTCAAAGCCGTGAGTGGTACAGCAATACGGGAGAAATTTGCAATGAAACGGTGATAGTAACCAGCCAAACCAAGAAATGATCTTACTTCGGTAGGGGTACGTGGCGCTTGCCATTCCTGTACTGCCTTGATCTTTGAGGGGTCGACATGTATTCCCTTGTCATTGACGACATGTCCAAGGAATTGTACTTCTCTTAACCAGAATTCGCATTTGGAGAATTTAGTGTATAGCTTTTCAGTCCTTAAGAGTGTAAGGATAAGTCGAAGGTGTCGTTCATGATCGGATTTAGACTTTGAGTAGATGAGGATGTCGTCGATGAAGACTATGACAAAGCGGTCAAGGTAGGGTTTGCATACCCTATTCATTAGATCCATGAAAACAGCTGGGGCGTTGGTTAAACCAAATGGCATGACCATGAATTCGAAGTGAACATAACGAGTTCGGAAGGCGGTCTTTGGGACGTCTTCTTCATGTACTCTGAGTTGATGATAACCAGAATGAAGGTCGATTTTTGAAAACCAGGTGGCGCCTTGAAGTTGGTCTAGATGGTCATCGATGCGAGGTAATGGGTAGCGGTTCTTGACCGTTAACTTGTTGAGTTCTCTGTAGTCGATACACATGCGAAACGTTCCATCTTTCTTCTTCACAAAAAGAACAGGTGCACCCCAAGGCGATGAGCTAGGACATATGAATCCTTTGTCAGTCAGCTCTTGCAGTTGACTAGCCAGCTCTTGCATTTCGGATGGGGCTAACCTATAAGGAGATTTTGCGACTGGTGTAGCGCCAGGTATAAGATCAATGCGGAATTCGACTTCTCTCACGGGAGGAAGTCCTGAGATGTCGTCGGGAAAGACTTGTGGGAATTCTTTCACTACAGGTATATCTTCGAGTTTCTTCTCCTTGTTTCCCTTCTTAACGACGTGAGTTAGGAATGCGACATAGTTCTTGCGGAGATATTTTCGGGCTTGAAGGCAGGACATCAATTTGAGTCCTTTCAAAGGGGTTTCTCCAAAGATTCGTAGGGTCTGACCGTCTGCAAGAGGAATGCGAATGAACTTTTCGCGGCATACCACTTCAGCATGATGTTGGCTGAGCCAGTCCATACCGATTATAATGTCGAAACTTCCCAACTTCATAGGAATGAGGTCAACTGGAAAATCGTGATCGTTTAGAGTGAGGGTGCAATTTCGTATAATAGAGTTTAATGAGACTGGTTTTCCGTCAGCAACTTCCACCGTTAGAGATTCCATGAGATTATCACGAGTTTGGTTGAGGATAGGTTCAAATTCTAAGACACAAAACTCTTATCCGCGCCAGTATCGAATAACATGGATGCATAACTACCATTGATGAGAAACGTACCGTTAACCACGTTGTTGTCAGCCCTAGCTTGGTTGGCGTTGATGTTGAAATCTCTTCATCTAGCAGGTGGAGGAGCTTGGTTAGCTTGGTTTACCGGATTTGCTTGAGCTTGGGCATGGATGATGTTCACCAAGCGTGGACATGTGTTCCTGAAGTGGTTCGGGTCTCCACAGTTGTAACATGCTCGCATGGGTTGCATCATGGGGTAGTTGGGTTGGTAGTAGGATTGGGCTATATGTTGTGTAGATGGTAGAAGTAAGGGTTGCTGGGCTTGACCCACTATCTGATGGTGGGTTTGGGTCGAGGGTTGATTGCGGTTCATTCGCTGAAGTGTGCGACAGGTTTGGATGGTGTAACCCGCACGGCCACAGCTGGTGCGATGTTGGCAGGGATGTTCGGGAAGGTGATGGTATTGACAACGGTTGCATTTTGGGTATGGGCCGGAGTATGGCTTTTTAAAGGGTGCCGCTGGGGGAGCAATTTGGGTAATTGGTGCGGCAGTGATAGGAGGGTTTGTTTGTGTGACAGCAAAATTTCTGTTGTTTCGTTTCCTCTTACCAGCAAATTTCGAAGAGGAGACGGAATGGTTTGGGGTTTCGGACTCAATGGGAGCTTTCTTCTTCTCATCCTTGAATTTTCCGTTTCGGATGCGATTCTCGGTGAGTTCTGTGGCTAATTCCATTGCGGCTTCGAGTGTTGCAGGCGAAGTGCTTAGAACCGAATCTTGGATTTTCGAGGGGAGGCCTCGAATATAGTGTTCAACCAAACGGTACACGGGGGTGAACAGATTTGGGATCATTTGGTTCAGCTCGAGAAATCTTTTGTTGTAGGAAGTATGATCTCCTTCCTTTTGTTTTAGCGAGTGGAATTCATCTTCCAACTTTTTGATTTCGCTTCTTGGACAGAAGCGTCTCGTCATGATTTCCCTTGACTCTTCCCATGTTAAGGCCATGGCATCTTCGACTCCTCTCTTACCCTTTTCTGTGTTCCACCAGGTAAGGGCTACCCCAAACAGTCTCCCAGTTGCGTAACGTACCTTGCGATCCTCGGGACAATCGCAATTGAGGAAGGTGTTCTCCATTTCTTAAAACCAGTGGAGGAGAGCAGTGACACCTTCGGTCCCTTCATATTTTGGGGGATCGCAAGACTTGAAGTGTTTGTAGGAGCACTTTTTGGAGGGAGGGTTGTCGACGTTCTGGTCTTCTTGATTGGGAGGGTTGATGGGATTCGCGGTGAGAGCTTGTTGGACTTGAATTACGATGTCAGGAAGCACCGCGGCCATTTGTTTTGCAATTTGGGTGGCGAAGCGTTCGTTTGACCTTCCTGACTTTCTACCTCCATGTAGCTGCCTAGCCGACATCTACAGGAACATACATAGGAAGATTGTGAGTTTAAGGAGTCTTTTTAGGTGTCATGTGTCGTTAAGAAAAAAATAAAAAAAAATAACATAATCATCAATAATGCAACTACATCCATAGGATGTCTTGGGTTTGCTCATGTTTGGGCCTCCAATGTCCCCCATACCATCGCCTGTATAGTCATGTGGGCCCCCATGACTATTGGCTTAGTAGGATTCACATTGGTGTTGGCGGTTTAACACTCGCATCACCCGAATGAAAACCATGAAATATGATTGCGAGATGTATGGTAGGAGGGTGTCCAGGTATAGACACAATGACAACTCAAAGTGGGGTTAGCTCACACGACGTTTGGTATAGCATGCTTTGGCCTAATAGGTCCTTCGTACTCTCATCGTTAGTCCCCAGGTAGGCAAACTGGTCCTTTATTTTGGATTTATACGAATGCCAAGCCTAGACAGGACGTTCCGACTACCGGTACTCGTACCCTTCCAGTTACTACATGCCCGTCATGGGAACTCACTTTGATGTGATTTGAAAAAATACAAAAATCGTTGCAAAAATCATAGGAATTGTGAGGTGTGTGCTCTCATGGATATGTTATGTTATGAGGATATGATTCATGATGAGCATTGTATAATAATATGTACTTATGAACATGCTTGCATAACATTGAATGTAACAATAAACATAAAGCATATAAACATCATGAATTTTGTATGTAACACATAAAAAATTTAAAGATTCTAATCAACTATAGTATAGGCTCTAAGGGTCTAATAACCTATCCTATATCCCTATAGTCATGGCTCTGATACCAATCTGTCACACCCCGACCCGCAGCGGAATAAGAGTCGGGGCATAATTGGGTTATCACCAAAGCTCATGATGTTTACTAAAATGTTTCATATTTATTAAATTCAAATTACAACTTAAATGTTCAAATCAAATCCATACAATTACAAGGAAATGAAACTAAGTAAAACAATCTAAAGCCTTAAACTGATTTATTCTTCTAGGCCTTCCTATGAGTTTCTTGCCTCAACTGGATCACCTGTATCATGTGTAAAATGGGGGAAATTTTGGGTCAACAAAAGTTGGAGAGTGAACCTTGTTAAAAACATTGTTGTTGATTTCTTGTTGTATTAAATATTGAAAAGTTGTGCAATAATCACATGTGAGCAAACGTATGTATATAACAAAACACAAACCACATTGGATGAGTATATGATATGAATGATGATGACTGTGAGATCAAGGCTCAATCAAACGGAGCCGATCGTATGACATGAATGATGATGTATGTGAGATGAAGGCTCAATCAAACGGAGCCGATCGAATGAGGCACCTGTACTCAACCCGTATCCCACGGGGAGCTGATGGGCCTAATGAAATGCTTGCACTGAAAATGATAAATCCAAACTAAATATAATTCACACAACAATTTGTACACATTTGATACACATTAGCTCACAGATATGATGAATGCACAAGTGTTTATATTTATATAATAACAGAATTGTACGACACATGATACACCCCAAAACGTGATTAAAACGGGGAATTTGTAGAGATTCACTCACATTGGGTGCGTTCTTTTGATGACGTTGGATGCGCACGAGTTTTGGGATTTGATCGACGAGGAAAACTAACCTAAATAATAACGAAGTGGTTCGGTAAATAAGTAGATTTTAGTTCATAATCTTAGTAGGATTTTTAGATTTATTTTTGTGAGTTTAAGGACATTTTCTAACTTTAAAAATATTATTTTTAAGTATTTTTAATTGATTTTTAAATTAAATAAATAAATAAAAAGAAATAAAAATTTTGACTTTTTTGACCGTTGACCGGATCGTTGACCGTTGACCGGTCGGACTGTGGTTAAGTGTGCGCGGAGTGAGGTTCGAACTCGGGACCTCTCGTACGCGTGCACGCAGCTCTACCAACTGAGCTACGTGTCTAACCCGAAATATTCTCTGTTTTAATTATATATATATACTAATTAATTGTTATTATATTGGGTTTATATTAAAAGGATTTAAAATGGCCGAACCGGTTGCAGGGACCCGGAGTCGAACTCGGGTCCTTCGGTTCGAATGCGCACAGCCCAACCACTTGGGCTGTGTGTCTAATCTGTTTAACTTACGGTTTATATTACTCTTGTAAACATGCTGTGACTTGTTCTGGTTCAGTTTTAAAAAGGTTGGTTTTAATTTCGAAAGTCGGTACGTTGTATGATTCGAACTCGTGACGTGCGTTTATGTTTGCACACAGTCCACCGCTGGACTGTGTGCCTAACCCGGTTAATCATTCAGTTTTAATTATACTTATACACATTTCGACGTCGTCTTCTTCATTTATAAAGACACAGAACAAAGGTGCCCGACTGTTCTTGTTTAAATCGGTCATCTATCATATAGTTGATTGAATTAAAATGGATAGAGAGGGTTACGGAATCGAATGTACCGATCAGAATGTTTTCTTCAGAATTCCGGCAAGAGTCGTCGGCTCTGATTTGTGACTTCTGTCTGAGTGAATCAATTAACAATTTTGATCAACGAGTTGTGAAATTAGGTTACTAAACAAGGGATATCAGGGGGTTTAGATGATTGTACCGATTCGCAGCGAGACTTCGGAATTTCTAGTGATTTTCTGGCGAGTGCAGAAATTCCCGGCAACGTTGTCTGAGTCGGATTCTGGTTGAACGATTTATGTTATTACTTGTCTAATAATGGATTGAAAATGAAAGAGTCGAGAAATTTACCGATTTGGTGTAAGTCCCGGTTTTCCTGCGAAAGTCCGGCGAGTGCTAAAGCTTCGAGAATTTGTGCGATTTTGAGCGAAAAGGTTACCAGAGGTTTGGGTGAGTATTTATAGAGAAGAAACAGAATGTATTGAGTCCGAATTTGGTCTTGATTCGTGGTCAATGTTTCTCCGGCGGTTACGACTGGTATTGGGGAATTAGACATCGGTTATAACCGATGTCGAAGTTATTTCACGCGTTCAGTCAAAGAAAAACGGTCGTGATTTGCGAAATCGTCGGTATTTCCGGCGACTGCGGATTGGGCGCGCTGATCTCAGGATTTGATTTCGAGTTTTATTTTAAGTATTAATTGTTTCAGTATATACACAAAAGATTCATGTGGCGGAGCGGTGTGTTGTTTGTTTGATGAACCGGCTGACCCGGGTTCGAAACCCGGCAGCTTCCTTTATTTTTCTCTTCACTTGTTTTTATTGTTTATTAATTATAGTTTTTAAATTCTAAAATATTTATTAATTATGTATCGTTTAAAATTAATTTGAGCAATAAATGTGCAATGAAAAATTATGACTGGATATTCGATTAATAAACGAAGCGGGTTTTGGAAAACCCGTTTTTCGACGGATGTTACATTTCCCACATCAACTCAACCATTATCCACATCACTAATAATCCCACAACCACCATCACCCACTCTAAGGTTCAAAAAGGAGGAAAATCACAAAAGTGATAAATGATGATGAGATCTCTGCACCTCTTCCACTATCATCAACACCAATGACCTCCACATCAGTGATTACAACATTTTCAACTCTTCAAGTTACTCTGGCATCAAAGTTGTATCCTCTTGATTTACAAGCAGTCAGGGAAGAGATCCTAAGTTTCTTTTCAGAGGATGACCCTGACAAAAGAACAATCCTATCCCTTGATGGCTATCCAAGACTAGCAAATGTTGATGCTTACCTAGAACTGAAAAGGAAGCAAGCAGAGGATATTGCCAAAAGAGAATCGGCTAGTAAATATGATAGAGAAATACAGATTGTCATGTCCTTTCAACTGAGCAAAGTCACCATTTTATAAAACTTTGTCAAGAACCTGAGCAACCAGATTTTAGAAAGGGAAGATAAGCTGGTCAAAATTGAGCTCATTGAGTACATCATGGAAGACAAGAAGTATAGGGCAACAAGGCCACAGTTCAGGGATTGGAGCTTGGCTGAGCTAAGAGAAGAAATCAGCAGAATACAAGAAATGTCAAAAGATCCTCCTAAAAGTCCAACTCCTCCCAACTGGGATTTATACAAGAAAGATGTGTCTGAAAGAGACTTGAAGTTGAAAAGAATGAAGAATGAACTGATTCAAAATCACTATGGTTCAAAGAACCAAGTGACGAGATGGGGTGATGTCAGGGTGATACACACTTACAAAAGTTTGGAAGAGAGGAGTCAAAAGGATCCATCCATGCCTCCTAAGCCTGACTAACCAAAAGAAGATGCTATCCTCATAGCTCAACATCTGCCCATTCCACACTTGCCCTATTACACAGAAAAAGGCAAGAGGGTATGTCTGAAAAGACTGACAAAGAGTTTAAGGATACATTTATCAAAGAAGGCATACAGAACAGATTGATTATCCAACAGATGATAGAAGTGCCAAGCTAGCCAAAGATGTATCACAAAAAGCTCTTGCTCAAACCTCAGCAATAAAAGCTCCTTCAAGAAAACCATCAGACCCAAAAATTCTAAAATGGAAGGTCGACAAAGACACCCATGAATTGACACTGCTCAAGTCTGATGGTGCAGCCACTAACCTATCCATGGAAGTTGCTTATGAGCTTACAGTAGAAGACTTCCAAGAACTACTATGGTTAGAGCCGGCGAAGGATGCTGATGACATGGAATCTCTTAACTTTGAACTTCAATTCAAAGGTCAAATAAGAGAATCCCTTATGAGGAATAAAGACCAAGAATAAAGTGTTTTTGGCATCATCTGTCCCAGGGGGAGATTGTTGGGATTGAACCCAATGAAAGGAACAGATGATACAAAGCCAAATAACACTATCCGAGCTTTGGTTAAACTATCAGAGGTTACAACCTCTGATGTACATACACTGCTTTCCCTAAAGACTGCTCATCCTATCACCTGCCTTCACAAAGCTTCAAAGGTCTGCCAGAGTTACAAGGGTCAGATGATAGAGATCAGAGTTTAGTCATTAGCTTAGTTAAATCAATGTAATAGTGCTAAGCACTGATAGTTAGTATTAGCAGTGTTTTCAGTTAGTTACAATTGGTTTCCTGTCACTATCAACCCTGACGTCATCAAAGATGCTCAGTGGTTAGATAGTTAGTATAAATAGGTAACTTCTGTAACAGTTTAAACTTGTCTATTAAAAGATCAACTTTCGCATATCATCTTCTCTGCATTTTCTTATTACCAAACTGAAATTGCAAAGGCTGAGGGGGAGTTTGTGAATCACATGCAAGTTTACCAACTTGAAAGCATGATGATGATGAAAACAAACAACCATTGCTTGTAGTAAAAGTTTTCCATCTTATTCCGCTGCAAATTTTTTTCATTCAATCATTTTCCATTTTATTGAAACAAAACTACAAGTAATTTAAACTCAGATCATAACAAAGACAAGTTTAAAACTCAAACAAACACAAAAACCCGCTCAAACCCGCTGCCCTCCCTAAGTTCTGCGCGCTGAACTGAGCCGGGAACGAGTGTTTAAGGAGTTGCCATTCTGGATTGCTTCAGATGTGAAGCTGGTGGTGGAGCGGCTGGTGTGCTGAATGTTGAACTGGGTAACCCGGGTTCGAGTCCCGCGGTCACCGGTTTTTGAGTATTTATTTATTTTATTTTTTTATTAGAACCTCCCACTTTAAGTATATACACAAATGCTCCCTGTAAGTTCTAAAATTAGAAAATTACCAAATAAACCCTTAAATTTGTTATTATTATTATTAATATTTTTCACCATTAAACTACCTAAATTATTATATATACATAAAGAATTAACTTTTTAGATTATAAATAAAAAGAAAAACTTTTTTAATTAAATTAATTAATTTAAATAACGAACAAGTAATCATATTCGTATTGAGTTAAATTAATTTAGTTTAACGAGTATCAAGTTTCATTGCGTAATAACAAATCAAGAATCTTGGATAATATAATGCTCAAACATGATTAAAATACTGTCATTTTCATTATAATCATTAGTCTCAAATTACAAGTAGGAACGAAAGAAGATTACAAGGAGAGTACAAGGTTTCTAAAAATTGAAGTACAAGGGATGTTTTCCAATTACGGAAAGTATCAAAAGCTGGGCGTTACAGTCTCCCCTCCTTTAGGAAATTTAGTCCTGAAATTTAGGAAGAAGTAACAAAAAGATGCGGATACTTGGTCTTCATATCACTCTCCAGTTCCCAAGTAAATTCAGCGCCATGTTTTCCTTCCCATCGAACCTTAATGATAGGAATTCGACTCCGCCTCAGTTTCTTGATATCTCGGTCCATGATTTCGACGGGTTTCTCCACAAAATGCAAAGTGTCGTTGATTTGGAGATCTTCGAGAGGAACTTGAAGTCCTTCTTCAGCTAGGCACTTCTTGAGGTTTGAAACGTGAAACGTGGGGAAACGTTATTGAATTCTTGAGGTAAATCCAGTCGATAAGCCACCTTACCAATCCTATCGAGTATCTTGAAAGGAACAACATAGCGAGGGGCAAGTTTTCCCTTTTTACCAAAACGAACTACTCCTTTCCAAGGAGATACTTTGTGGAGTACATGGTCACCAACGTTAAACTCCAACGGTTTACGTCTCTTGTCAGCATAGCTCTTTTGTCGACTTCGAGCCTTGAGTAGATTATCACGGATTTGGAGAATCTTATCCGTTGTTTCTTGTATGATCTCAGGGCCAGTAATTTGTTTGTCACCAATCTCATGCCAGCTAAGAGGAGATCGGCATTTGCAACCATACAATGCCTCAAAAGGAGCCATTTGACAACTGGAGTGGTAGCTATTGTTGTACGAGAATTCGATCAATGGTCGATGCACGTCCCAACTACCACCAAAGTCGATGGCACAAGAACGGAGCATGTCCTCTAGGGTTTGGATAGTACGTTTAGTCTGTCCATCCGTTTGGGGATGAAAGGCCGTACTGGAGATTCAAATGAGTACCCATAGCGGACTGAAAAGTTTGCCAAAGGCGCGAAGTAAAACGACCATCACGGTCAGAGATGATGTCAATGGGTATACCATGACGACAGATAATTTCATCAGTGTAGATTCCGGCAAGTTTCTCAACTTTGAAATCTTCGCGAATAGCAAGGAAATGAGCTGATTTGGTCAAGTGATCAATGATTACCCAAATGCTATCATGACCAGAAGGCGTTCGAGGAAATTTGGTTATGAAATCCATAGCAATGCTATCCCACTTCCAAACAGGGATTTCAGGCTGATTGAGCAAACTAGACGGACGCTGGTGCTCAGCTTTGATTTTCGAGAAAATGAGGCATTTAGAAATGTACAGGGCGATGTCCTTTTTCATACTAGGCCACTAATAGGATGTACGGATATCATGGTACATCTTATCCGCACCAGGATGAATCGAGTACTTGGATTTGTATGCCTCGTTCATGATGAGCTCACGGAGATTGTCGCAATCTAGCACCCAAATACGATCAAGATAGTATTGAAGTCCGTTTGATTTCGTCACGAGTTGATCCATAGGAGCACCTCGTACTTCGTCAATTAGACTTCCTTCATTTGCTGACAAGTATTGAGTTTCACGAATGCAACTGTGGAGATCGCTTGAGATTTGAAAACAACGAATGCTACTAACATGAGCCTTACGACTAAGAGCATCGGCCACGACATTCGCTTTACCAGGATGATAGCGAATCTCGCAGTCGTATTCGTTAAGAAATTCCACCCAACGTTGCTGACGCATGTTTAGTTCCCTTTGGTCAAAGATGTGTTGTAGGATCTTATGGTCAGTGAAAACCACACACTTCGTACCATATAGGTAGTGTCGTCAAATCTTTAACGCAAAAACAACTGCGCCAAGCTCGAGGTCGTGGGTAGTATAGTTTTTTCTCGTTGACGAGAAGCATAAGCAATGACTTTGTCTCATTGCATGAGCACGCAACCAAGACCACGATTTGAGGCATAGCAATATACCACAAAATCATCATTCCCATCAGGAAGAGTAAGAATAGGAGTGTGACAAAGCAAGTTCTTGAGAGTTTGAAAAGATTCATCTTGCTCAGGACCCCAAGCAAAAGGTTTCTCTTTTTAAGTCAACGAGGTGAGAGGAACGACGATTTTCAAAAGTTCGAGATGAACCGGCGATAATATCCCGCCAACCCTAAGAAGGAACGGATTTCAGAAGGGGTTTTAGGCACGGTCCAATTCTTCACTGCTTCAATTTTGGAAGGATCAACATGAATTCCTTTTTCACTAACCACGTGTCCAAGGAATTGGACTTCTTTGATCCAGAACTCGCACTTGGAAAACTTCGCGTATAAGCGTTCGGTACGAATGAGCTCGAGTATGAGGCATAGATGACGTTCGTGGTCGGCTTGAGATTTAGAATAAATGAGGATATCAACAATGAAGACGATTACGAAACGATCCATATAAGGCTTACAAACACGATTCATAAGGTCCATGAACACAGCGGGTGCGTTGGTCAAGCCAAAAGGCATAACCACGAACTGGTAGTGCCCATAGCGATTGTGAAATGCGGTTTTGGGAATGTCCTCTTCGAGGACACGAAGCTGATGATAGCCTGATCGAAGGTCGATCTTGAAAAAACAAGTTGCGCCTTCAAGTTGGTCAAAGAGGTCATCGATACGTGGGAGAGGATAACGATTTTTGATGGTGAGTTTGTTAAGCTCTCGGTAGTCGATGCACATGCGAAACGAGCCATCCTTTTTCTTGACGAAAAGCATAGGAGCACCCCAAGGTGAGGTACTTGGACGTATGAAACCCTTATCGAGGAGTTCTTGGAGTTGAGTAGATAACTCTTGCATCTCATAGGGTGCAAGACGATAAGGAGATTTGGCAACAGGAGTCTAACCAGGTACGAGATCAATATAAAAATCAACGGATCGAGGTGGAGGAGGACCAGGTAAATCTTCAGGAAAGACGTCAGGGAAGTCGCGCACCACTGGAACATCACTTATGCTCTTTCCCTTGCCTTTTTCTTCCACAACGTGGGCTAAAAAGGAAAAGTACCATTTACGTAAGTACCTATTCGCTTGTGTGCTGGACATCAGTTTCAGTTCTTTCGAAGGTCGGTCTCCATAGACGCGTAAGGTGTCACCAGATGGGAGAGACAAACAAACGTATTTCTCGTGGCAAGCAATTTCAGCATTGTTCTTACGAAGCCAATCCATGCCTACTATGATGTTGAAACTACCCAGTTGCATGGGTATAAGGTCGATAGGGAAGGTGTGCTCGTTAAGAGTGAGAAGACAGTCACGAAGAACGGAATCGACTAAGATAGACTTGCCATTGGCAACTTCAACGGAAAACGACTTAGGCAGTTTAGAGCTGCAAAATTTAACAAAAGTTCAAATTCAATGAACGCAAAGCTTTTGTCCGCACCAGTATCAAATAGTATCAAAGCGTAAAGGTTATTGACAAGAAACGTAACATTAATGACTTCATTATCATTACGTGCCTGATTTGCGTTGAGATTGAAAGCTCGTCCTTTAGCAACTTGTTGTTGTTCCTGATTCAGCTGAGGGCATTGAGGGCGAAGGTGATTTGAGTCACCGCATTTATAGCAGGCTCTAGCTGGTTTAGCGTTTTGAGCTTGTTGGGCTTGTGGTGCAGGATTGTTCTTACAATAGGCGGTGTTACGGCCAAAACGGTTGCAAATGGTACAATCGCGACAATTGACGTTGGCAGGATGATGATAGTTGCAGGTAGCACACTTGGGATGAATCCCAGTCTACGGCTTTCGATCGTTTGCAGGTGTAGTAGGGTTTGGGTTAACGGCTGGTACAATCGCGTTACAGCCAGCGTTCGATTGCTTTCGCTTCTTCCCTTTGTTGCCACTTGATTGTTGGGTAAGTTGATGGGCTGGTTTGGAAGAAACGGGAGTTGCAGTTTGCTTATCGCGAATGCTATGTTGTGTAGGGAAGCGGCGAGACGATAAACGGCTTCGATATTATCGAGTTTGGCTGCCTCGACGGTATCTCGCATAACAGGAGGTAATCCATTGAGGTACTTGCGGATTTTGCGATCTAGGGTCAAAACAAGGTGAGGAACAATGAAACTGAGTTGTTTGAAACGGGTAGTGTAGGCTTGGTTATCATCGCCAATTTGTTTTAGGGTCCAAAATTCTTCTTCCAGCTTTTGCTGTTCGTGCGGGGGACAAAATTCTTCCATCATGAGTGTCTTAACTTCCTCCCAAGGTAAAGCATATGCCTCTTCGTTGGAACGAAGATTCCTTTCGTTTGTCCACCATTCTAGAGCTCGGGCTTGGAATACCCCAGTCACACTACGCGTTTTGAGCTCTTCGGGACATTCACTATTGATGAACGTGACCTCTATGCTATCAAACCACTCGAGATAACAGTCACCCCATCATTGCCAGTGAATGGCTTGGGGTTGCAAGACAAAAAATGCTTGTAATTAAAGGTCACAGGCTTGGGTTGGATCGCTTTCGGTTCCACGGAACCGTTGGGGGTGTTCGAAGCTTGAATTTCGGTGATGATCTTTGGGACGATACGAGAGATTTGATTGGCCATGAAAGCTATCATCTTCTTTTTGGAGTTGGTCTTTGACTTCTAATCGAGTTGGAGAGATGATAAGACATCTAAGATTCAAAAGAACGAATAGGTGAGACTTGATCATAACGATTGTTTAAGAAAAATTGTTTTCATGAATGCATCACATAACATATAGTTTCACATAGTGTATAAAATGTTCAATTTGTCTCACATAGCATAATCATGAAATCCACATAGCATAACATGTATAATGAAAGCATCTAAATTTAGTTTGTTCACGAGAGATTATTATTGTTTTTGATTGCGATAGACGTGCGAATTGTGTAAAAAAGTTTGAAATGAACGAAGTATCAAGTTTAAAATCACATATAAATTGAGATAACATAAAAGAGAGGCTCATAAACATTGGATTGTTTCGGGTAGAGAAACATCGACTATTCGAAAGTGGTTCGAAAGTCCTTTCGAATTAGAGAAACATGCTTTGGCCTATGGGTAAGATACTCTCATCGAGAAGCGATTAACGGTATCTTACCCTTCCAGTTACTACACATCTCTAATTGATTGAAACAATCGAGACTTTGGCGAGATTGAAAATCGAGGAATGGGACTGAATCGACAAGGTGCGGGTTTCACCCCTAACTTGACGATTTCGTACCCCAATGTGGTTGTTTCTTACTAAACGAGGAGCGAATTCCGACTCGTTAGTAAGGTCCACTAGAGTATGAAATGGAAGTTTTCCATCAAGATGTGGATATCACTCCTAGCTTGATGGCGTAACTTCGTGCAAAATTGAATACGCGGAATGAGGGATTTCACCAAAAATTGTGGGCCATTGAGCCTATCTTGGTGCAAATCGCCTCGTTGGTAAAATATGAGTGTTTTCAAAGCTTCAAGTGTATTTGTGTTAGCCTTAGGAAAGGCATGTAAGTTTAATAGACCAAGAAGGAGAAATAGAAGCAAACAAGGTAGAATGAATGAAGTTTTAAACAACAAATAAGAATCAAGTTCCTAAAACAATAGACTAGGGCAAAACATTCCTACTTTTCCTAATTCATTATAGTTATGGCTCTGATACCAATCTTTCACACCCCAACCGATGGCGGAAACATTGGGATGAGACAAACAAATAGTTCAAAACTGCATAACGCCATATGACAATATAAATTAAATTCAAATTTTATTTCAAGACTAAAATGTCATACAAAGATTTCAAATAAAAAGCAACATTGCTCATAACATAACATTGAAATAACAAAATTTATCTAGGTGTATATCTAAGTCCACCTAAATTGCATTTCTTCTCAACATCGTCTCATCAATCAACCTGTAACATGTATTAAAATATATCAACAAAAAGTTGGCGAGCATACAAGTTTTGTTACATAGCATAATATAGAATAAATTTGTTTGAAGTCTCATATCCAACATGAACCATAATATGCAAGTTTACTAGCATGCCGAAACGGTGTACTATATGTTCAAACCCAAGAATCCAACGGGTTAAAATAGTCTATCCCAATAAGAGTAGCCAGAGATTAACATGTTTAACTTAACAATACCCCAAGTTTCGTGGGCAGTGCGTTAATCCTATAGCGCTATAATTGTTAAGGTAGGCTAGCAAAGTTAATGAAGCATATATCGACACAAATAGTTTACATAAGCATACAAGTCTAACAAGCATCACATAGTCTCATGTTAAGCATAAATAGAGATTAAAATAGTTTAAGTGTCGTGTGATTTTGTATAATGTATATGTTGCACCCAAAGTGTAAAAAGGAAAAGAAGGGATCGAGTATGCTCACGTTTTTGCAAGCTTTCCCACTTGAAATCCCGCGAACGTTGTTGGTTGATGGATTAGTTTTGAGCACCTTGTCCTTCTACACGAAGAAACATAGGCGTGTGAGTATTGGGAGTTAACGGCTGATTATAGATTCAGAATTAAAATAATGTGAAAGTAGTATTATGAAAATAATCATCTTGGTACTCATGACACTTGTTCTTAACACTATAGAAACCTCCAGAGTTTGGTGTGTTTTCATGGATTCGAAGATCCATTAGAATCGTAACAAGTTGTATGGCCCTTAGATGATGTAACTAGTTTCTTAACAAATAACTATTAGTCCTTATCAAGTCTCTGTTACACAGGTGTAAGTATATACTTAGATTATATATATAAAAAACATAACATATAAGTCAAGTAGGAGGTAGGAGATCAAGGTCTCCATTTAGGTACCTCTAGTGTCATTGATTTCATGCATGCGGTAGGAAGAACAAGCTTCCATTTAGGTACCTCAAATGTTCACCACTACACTTGTGTTATAAACACAAGGAGGGTCATGAACTAAGTAAGGACAACAACTAAAACTAATGAAATCATCAAGTAGTGTGTGGATTCAATGATGGATAGCCCAAGCTAGTCCAAATATCACACATTCAACAAGTTTAACTTGGACACTACTTGCGGGTGTAAACCCTAGTCGAAAACAGAAAGTTTGTGAGGTTTTAACCCCTAGTTTGACATGTCACAACCTTGTTTTTAAGCGTAACCAACCACAAGTAGTGTTGTAAGCATTCGGACATAGGTTTGAGATGAGTTAGACTCAAGTTGAACAAGTTTAGTAAAAGTTTGAAGAAGTAAAATGAAAACAGTCCACTTTGGAGCCTTTTTCGTGACAATCCAGAGTCTAGTTTTCCATGGAAAACCATTGGAAATGTTCTTAAGGTCAAACCAAGCAAGTGGGAAAAAGAATGGAAGGACTTCGTTGAGAAATGAGTGAGATATGCTCACTTTTGTAAGAGGTGGTAATTCTGCTCGAACCTTGGATTATCAGCTGATTAGATGACGTTTTGAGAGAGTTTTGATGCTTGACAAAGTGTAAAAAGGCTTGGCTTATGATGGGTTTTTATAGGGAAGAGTTGGGTTAGATGGTAGTTGAGTATTTAATGTTTAAGACAAGTTTAAAACTCAAACAAACACAAAAACCCGCTCAAACCCGCTGCCCTCCCTAAGTTCTGACCCGGGAACGAGTGTTTAAGGAGTTGTCATTCCGGATTGCTTCAGATGTGAAGTTGGTGACGGAGCGGCTGGTGTGCTGAATGTTGAACCGGGTGACCCGGGTTCGAGTCCCGCGGTCACCGGTTTTTGAGTATTTATTCATTTTATTTTTTTTATTAGAACCCCCACTTTAAGTTTATACACAAATGCTCCCTGTAAGTTCTAAAATTAGAAAATTACCAAATAAACCCTTAACTTTATTATTATAATTATTAATATTTTTCACCATTAAACTACCTAAATTATTATATATACATAAAAGAATTAACTTTTTAGATTATAAATAAAAAGAATTTTTTTAATTTATTTAATTAATTAATTAATTTAAATAACGAACAAGTAATCATATTCGTATTGAGTTAAATTAATTTAGTTTAACGAGCATCAAGTTTCATTGCGTAATAACAAATCAAGAATCTTGGATAATATAATGCTCAAACGTGATTAAAATAGTTCATTTTCATTATAATCAATAGTCTCAAATTACAAGTAGGAACGAAAGAAGATTACAAGGAGAGTACAAGGTTTCTAAAAAATAGAAGTACAAAGGATGTTTTCCAATTACGGAAAGTACGAAAAAGCCAGGCGTTGCAACACACGCACAGCTTCTTTGTCTCTCGTATAGTTTTCGCTCTCATATCTCTCCATACGGTAGGAATTTTCAAGGTTTTTTTTGTGGTTTTATTTTGGTCGTTTGTGGGGGTGTTGGGGTTGTGGTTGTGGTTGTTGTTTCCGTGTTGGGGTTTGACGGTGTTGGGGATTGATGGGCTTAGGGTTTGATGGTGTTTAGGTGTTTGACGGTGGGTGGTGGTGGTGGGTGTGACAACTGTGCTTTCCGACATTTGTATTTTATCTAACAATGTATATTCAATAAAAATTTTGTGTTACATTTATGAGTTTTGTATATTTACTATTTGTGTATTTTTAATCCTGTTCAAATCCGATCTCTTAAACATTTTCTGGAAGTGTAATCGCAAAACGAAATCAGTTAAGCGCAACTTATAGTCTGGGATAGTGACATAAGCTAAACATACCCTAACTATCCTTTATATAACTTAGAAGTAAGTTTTGAAGGGTTTGGTATGTCAAAAATAAGCTTATTCGATCACAAGGACTATTTACGACAAACTATGAAAGTCTACCGATTCTCGTAGCGACGCACACTCCGGAAAAAGGACACAAGCTTAACATACCTTAAATAACCTTTATATAACTTAGAAATAAGTTTTGAGGGCTTTGGTATGGCAAAAACACACTTTTGTAACTTCAGGGGATATTTTGCAAATTCTGCGAAACTATGCCTTTTACGTATATCGCTATCCGGAACATGTACGAACATCCAAAATTTTTTCTAAACATTAAAATATCATATTTTAGTGATTGGAATGCAAAAATGTCGTGCGTTACGCATTTACGGTCATACACGCGTTCGTTACGATTTTCGTCGTAATTAACCGAAAACCACGACCGTACGACCAAACGAACCAACATCCGGAATATTTTTGAGCACATTTCAAGTTCCCTATACTTTATTGTCCTTATAAAGCTTTGAAATGAGGTTAACGGGTGTTAAAAGTGCCAAAACGCGTCAAAAACAAGTTCAGGAGCCTGTTTTAACAATTTTTGAAAGTTTCTGCCAGCTAAAGGGCTTACGGACCGTAAGCCCAAAGCCCTTACGGTCCGTTAGGGACCCCCAGCTCACCAGAAACATGGCAGCAGCTGAATAACTTCATTTTTGACTCACCATTCGACCTTGCCACCCTTAATTCTTCACTTGACACTAATCAAGCCCCAAACACCTGGCATAACACTTGTCAAGATTTGGTGAGTTTATGATCATTATAAATACCAAGTTCATGCAATTTTTGAACTCTTTAATCACCTTCTTGCAACAACCTGCCTTTAATCCGAATTTGCAACTTCCTTGGGGCTTTTCTCTGGTGTTCTTGATCTTTCCTTCTGTTTGTAAGTATTCCACTCTTGCTATGTCAATTATTATAGCTTAATTTGACTAAAAATCAAACAGTTTGACTTATGTTTGACTTTTAGTTTTGATCATGAATTGATCAAGATAAAGCTCAATTGAATCTTGCAATATGATGGTAATCAAGGTGGTTATGGTCCCTAAAAATCATGCCTACTGATTTCCACCATTTCTAGTTATTTTGGCAAGTCAAAGTTTCGGTCAAAATGCGATATTTGCGCATTTTGCAACGGATCTGTTTTCGGGTATCAAAACAGGTTGTTTTGATGCCAAAATACTTTTATAAACTTATTAAGACATGTCAATATATGTCAAATTGTCACTCTTGTTATAGTGCTTGTTTAGAGTCAAAAGTCTAGCGGTTTGACCACCACCTTGACTTTTGAATCTGACCTGTTTGGTCGATTTCTAGATCCGATCAAATACATACATGTGACCATAAATATATAGGGGATAACCCTCTGAGGTTATACCTTATGGTCATGTTGTTTGGATTGTGTTATGATAATTAATTGTAGTAATCTTCAAAAATGACCAAAATACCCTTTTTGCAAAGAAATCCATTATAAACATATGTAACACAAGATTTGACATATATTCTGATCAAAATCATTTTTTAAACATATTTTGGTAACTAAGACACATCATGACACATATCTAACCCTCCGAATGCATAATTACGCAAATAACGCGTTAAAGTGGCTTAAACTACCTTAACGGGTCTTAATGGGTCAAAACACTTAAAAATCTTTTCCAACTCAGAATGTTAACTTACTAAACCATATCATGTGAGTTCCAACACTCACTTGGTTTATAAGGTCTCATTCTATCTAAATCTTCCGATTTCAAGTCTCGATATTTACATAGTTAACCATTTTTAGGAGACGCTTGATTTCTCGGACTCTTGATCTTGGTTTATCTTCTTGAACAAGGATACTTTTTGAAACCACACGTGAGTGCATAGTTCCACTCTTTTACGTTTTCAAATGTTTTTGGGTGAAACAGATTGTGCCTATGATTTACTTTCGTGTTTTCATGACATTATACAAGCTTGATTACAATGTATATATATAGTACATGATTTTCCTTGCATTTTGCTTCATATGTCGACCTAGCATATTTAGCACACTGGTTTTCAAAAATATTTTGGTATGTATGTTGACCGAGCATACTAGTACATGGTTTTCAAAACATTTATAAGACATATTCAAGACATTTTCAAGACATGCTTACATTGTTATTGACATTTTGGTGCGTTGAACTCGACAATGATACATTCATTAACATTGATCACGCCGACCGGTAGTATGTAATGGTACCATAGGATTGACAATCCCGTTCCCACTTCCTAGGTATGTTTGGAAGTGACCTTCGGGAATGATAGAATCCGATGAACATTGATAAACCCTTGACCGGATAGGGGTTTATCCGACAGTCAACAAGGCTTGAATGTGTTCGCCAACAATCCATAATATATGTTTTAACAATAAAGGCAAATGGTTTATAAAACTCGACATTGGTTTACGTGACATTGTTAAATCGACATTGGTTTACATGACATTTTTATGTCGACATTGGTTTACTCGACATTGGTTTACATGACATTGTTTACTTGACATTGGTTTACTCAACATTGGTTTACATGACATTGTTTACTCGACATTGGTTTACTCGACCTTGGTTTACATGACATTTGTTACTCGGAATTGGTTTATGGTGAATGAATTAAATAGTGTGACATATGTAATATGATAAAAGCATGGTGGATACGCCGATGGTACTTCCTATATGTAAGTGCTTTTATTATCTTACATATTGTGGCGTTATCTAAATCATTTTAAACAAAATACAAGACATGACATATCTTATACATAACATGACATTTTTATACAAGACAAAACTTACTTTTGATTATCTATTTAACCATGCATCATTTCTTTATATCATATTGATTTTCATATGGTTCTTATAAAAGAAACTTTTTATGGTTCATGGCGACTTTTGTACTACGCTAAATTTTTCTTAAAATAATCAAAGCCATGAAGCATCAACATAAAACCTATGTACTCGTCGGCATTATTTTGCTGACTTTATTTTCACATATGTTTCAGGTGCAAATGTTTGATGTCAAGCTAGCTACACTTAGGGCGGACTGGGCCTTAGTGACTATAAAATCAGAATAATAGCTTAACTTTTGTTGTATTTCCGTTTTTATCCAAGAAGATGTAAACAATATTAACTAATGAAACTTAACTTATGTGCCATGGTTATTGAAACAATAATTCTGTTACAACACTCCCCCACGTTTCCGCCATGGTTTGTTGTTTTACGTGGTCAGGGTGTGACAGAAAAGATTGGCATCAGAGCCAATGGTTATAGGGAATTAGGTTATTAGTAATGCTTTGACCTAGAATATAACTTTTCTAGGACCCTAACACAAGTCATCTTGTGTTTAGATTGTTAAAACAATACCCTCACCTATCCTTAGGTGAATACAAAAACATAAACACAATTCCCAAAATGATTTTTGAAATCAATCATCCATCCTTGGGTGATTTGTTTTTGGCATTAAGACTTTGACGTTTTCAAAATCTCGTCAAAGTTTGGGTTTTAATAATGTGAACACGTGCAATCTGGAAGGGTGGGTGCCTGTACCCTGAGTTTTCTGTCTAAGGCTAGAGTGTTCGTACAAATCCACTTAATTGGACCAGTCACTCTTACCTGGGAACTCTTGGGGTGAGTGTCCACTTATTGGCTAAAGCATGTCTTCGCGATACATTATGAAGACCCATTTACTTTGATTAGTCATTATGTGTCATTTGTTTGTTTTGAGTAACGAATGATGACCACTATCCTTACATTTATTGATATTTTGTCATCTCCTTTTTGATTATCCAACATTCATCTTACTCGTTTTCTCTCATGTTTTCTCTCTTTTACAATGCCTCGTCGACGAGACGAAAACGCTAATCCGGACCCCGCCATGGCAGCTATGATAGCTCAGCAGATTGCTGCTGTACTACCTAATCTCGTAACTCAAATGAACCAAGTCAATAACAACAATGCACCTGTTGTGTGCAACTTTAAACATTTCAATTCGGCTAAACCACTCAAGTTTAGTGGTTCCGAGGGAGCAACTGGGCTCCTACAGTGGTTTGAGAGTCTCGAGAACACTTTTCGTTATGTGCAATGTTCGAATGAGCGCAAGGTTGAGTTTGCTTCAAGCGTGTTTGAAAAGAGAGCGTTAACATGGTGGAACAGGGTGATGAGAGATAGGGTGCTGACGTTGCTATGGGTCAGACTTGGGAGGAACTCAGGGCTTTGATGATGAAAGAATTCTTCCCCCGTCATGAAAAGCGGGCACTCGAAAATGAGTTTCATGATCTGAAGCAAGACAGTGGTGAGCACTGTGCGTATACTGACAGGTATGAGGAGTAAGCTTGTTGTGCCCCGAAATGGTGACGCCTTTGGATAAGGCAATCGAGAAATACATAGATGGTCTTCCTGACCCGGTTCAGGATATTGTCACCGGCAGCAACCCCACTACTGTCAGGCAAGCTATTGAGCTATCTGCGACACTGACTGAATCACAGATCAAGAAGGGCAAGCTCCATCGTAAGGGTGACAAGAAATCATCTGACAAGTCTGAGAAGCAAAAGGGTAAGAAATCCGAAGGTTCGAAGAAGTCTAGGAAGTGCAAGGCTTCCAAGAATTTTGTAGTCACTACTCAGCCCAATCAAGCTACTCCCAACCAACCTGCTCAGCCTCCTACCAAGAAACAGTATACCAGCACTGCACCTTTGTGCAACAGGTGCAACAGTCATCACCAGCCTCATCTTCCATGCTGTATTTGTACAAACTATGGTAGATCTGGCCATCTTTCCAATGTTTGTCGCTCGCCTCCTAACCCAAACAATGTGGCTCGTAACCCTGTTCAGCAGCCAGCCAATCCTGCACGATCTCATTTCCCACCAGGATCTTGCTACAACTGTGGGGATCTCACCCACTTCCGTAACAACTGCCCGAGGTTGGCGAATGCAAACCAGGCTCGTGGACGAGCTTTTAATATCAATGCAAATGAAGCACGGGCCGACAATGAGGTGGTGAAGGGTACGTTCTTTGTTAACAACCATCCTGCTTCTGTACTATTTGATTCGGGCGCTGATAGAAGTTTTGTGTCATTAACATTTGAGCCTCTACTTGCGAAACAAAGAACCAAACTAGGAAAGCCCTTGACAGTAGAAATAGCCAGTGGTGAACCTCTTGTACTCGATTCAGTCATTCCTGGTTACCAATTGAACCTTAATAACCATCTTTTTCCTATTAACCTCACACCGATGCAACTTGGGAGCTTTGACATTATAGTGGGAATGGATTGGTTAACCAAAAATCATGTCGAGATGGTTTGTTTCGATAAGATTGTTCGTATTCCTCTTCCATCTGGTGAAATTTTGGAAGTTCGTGGAGAAAAACCCGTTAGTAACCTTAAACTTATGACATGTACCCAAGCTCAGAAATACTTGCGAAAGAATAATGTGGCTTTCTTAGCACGTATCGTAGAGGAGAAATGCAAGGGCAAAACTATTCAGGACATACCTGTGGTTCGGGATTATCCTGAGGTGTTTCCTGATGAATTACCTGGTTTACCTCCTGCTCGTCAAGTTGCGTTCCGTATAGACCTTGTACCTGGTGCCAACCCTATTGCTAAATCTCCATATCGTCTTGCACCGTCTGAGATGCAAGAATTGTCAAAACAGCTTCAGGAACTTTCAGCCAAAGGATTTATCTGTCCGAGCTTTTCACCTTGGGGTGCTCCAGTTTTATTTGTGAAAAAGAAAGACGGATCTTTTCGCATGTGTATCGATTACCGTGAGCTTAATAAACTCACGATCAAGAATCGATACCCCCTACCTCGCATTGATGATCTTTTTGACCAACTACAGGGTGCAACTTGTTTTTCAAAGATTGATCTACGTTCTGGGTATCATCAGCTTCGTGTACTCGAGGAAGATATTCCCAAGATAGCTTTTCGTACTCAATATGGTCATTATGAGTTCACTGTTATGCCCTTCGGCTTAACCAATGCTCCCGCCGTCTTCATGGACTTGATGAATAGGGTTTGTAAGCCTTATTTGGACAAGTTCATCATTGTTTTTATTGATGACATCTTGATTTATTCCAAGACATGAGCCGATCATGAACAACATCTTTGTTTAACAATGGAACTTCTCAAGAAAGAGCAACTTTACGCCATGTTCTCCAAGTGTGAATTTTGGCTTAAGGAAGCTCAGTTTTTGGGTCACATTGTCAACGAACAAGGAATTCATGTAGATTCCACCAAGATCAGTGCAATCAGGGATTGGCGTATGCCTACAACCCCTACTGAAGTTCGTTCATTCTTGGGTGTCGCGGGTTATTACCGCTGTTTCATTGCTAACTTCTCCAAGATTGCGGTTCCTCTCACTACTGTAACTCAAAAGAATAAACCTTTTGAGTGGGGACCCAAATAGGAAGAAGCTTTCCAGACTTTGAAGCAGAAGCTTTGTGATGCTCCTATTTTATCTTTACCCGAGGGTAACGATGATTTTGTCGTATACTGTGATGCATCAAACTTAGGCCTCGGTTGTGTCCTTATGCAAAGAGACAAAGTTATAGCTTATGCATCGAGATAACTGAAAGTTCACGAAAAGAATTACGCCACTCATGATCTTGAGTTGGGTGTTGTTGTTTTCGCTCTTAAGATTTGGAGACATTATCTCTATGGTACAAAATGTGTGGTTTTCACGGACCACAAAAGTCTTCAACACATCTTCAATCAGAAAGAACTAAACATGAGGCAACGACGATGGGTTGAACTTCTAAACGACTATGACTGCGAAATTCGTTACCATCCTGGTGAGGCGAATGTCGTAGCCGATGCATTAAGTCGTAAGGAACGAGTAAAGTTGCATTGTGTTCAGGTTCGATCTGATATCCATACACGCATTCTTGAAGCTCAACGTACTTGTATTGCACAAGGCATAATGGGTAATGAATTACCACATCATCTTGAGCTTCAACTCGAAACAAAAGACTGTGGGTTATCTTATTATCTGAACCGTTTGTGGGTTCCAAGTCTAGACAATCTCTGCACCTTGATAATGGATGAAGGTCACAAGTCTCGTTACTCAATTCATCCTGGTGCAGACAAAATGTATAAGGATCTTCGTACTCGGTATTGGTGGCCGGGTATGAAGAAAGACATCGCCTTGTACGTATCCAAATGCCTTACTTTTCTGAAGATAAAAGCAGAACATCAGTGTCCTTCTGGTTTGCTTAAACAACCAGAGATTCCAGTTTGGAAATAGGAAAGCATTGCCGTGGATCTCATTACCAAATTACCGCGTACATCTAGAGGATATGATGCCATTTGGGTAGTCGTTGATCGACTAACAAAGTCAGCACATTTTATAGCCATTCGTGAGGACTTCTCTGTTGACAAACTTGCTAAGATCTATGTGGATGAAATAGTATCTCGTCATGGTGTCCTTCTGGATATTATATCTGATCGTGATGCTCGATTCACATCACATTTCTGGAAAACCATTCAGTCTACCATGGGATCCAAGCTTAACTTGAGCACTGTTTATCATCCTCAAACGGATGGACAATCTGAAAGGATGATCCAAACACTGGAGGATATGCTAAGAGCCTGTGTGATTGACTTTGGTGGTAGTTGGGATTCGCATCTACCTTTGATCAAGTTCTCTTAAAACAACAGTTATCACTCCAGCATTAATATGGCACCTTTTGAAGCTCTTTATGGTAGAAAATGTCGTTCACCTGTCTGTTGGAATGAGATCGGTGAATCTCAATTCACTGGACTTGAACTTATTCAAGACACAACGGACAAAGTCAAGAAGATTCGTGAAAACCTTCTGACAGCTAGAAGCCGTCAAAAGAGTTACGCGGATAAACGACGCAAGCCTTTAGAATTTCAAGTCGGTGATCACGTCCTACTCAATGTATCCCCTTGGAAGGGAATGATTAGATTTGGAAAGAAAGGAAAACTTGCGCCACGCTATGTTGGACCATTTAAGATCGTTGAGAGAATCGGAAAAGTGGCCTACAAACTTGAGCTGCCTCCACAGCTTGGTAACGTTCATCCAACCTTCCACGTGTCCAATTTAAAGAAGTGCTTGGCTGATAAAAACCTCCACATCCTTCTTGATGAAATTCGTGTTGATAACACGATGCATTTTGTTGAGAAACCAGTGGAAATATTGGAACGTGAAGTCAAAAAGTTAAAGCGCATACGGATACCGATTGTTAAAGTTCGTTGGGAATCCAAACGTGGCCCAGAATTTACTTGGGAACGAGAGAATCAAATGAAGGCAAAGTATCCACATCTTTTCTCACCAGCTCCTCAAGCTAAAATTCAGGACGAAATTTCCTGAAATAGGGGAGACTGTGACAATTGTGCTTTCCGACATTTGTATTTTATCCAACAATGTATATTCAATAAAAATTTTGTGTTACATTTATGAGTTTTGTATATTTACTTATGACATTTGTGTATTTTTAATCCTTGTTCAAATCCGAAGTTTTATACATTTTCTGGAAGTGTAATCGCAAAACGAAATCAGTTAAACGCAACGTATAGTCTGGGAGAGTGACATAAGCTAAACATAGACTAAATATCCTTTATATAACTTAGAAATAAGTTTTGAAGGGTTTAGTATGTCAAAAATAAGCTTATTTGATCACAGGGACTATTTACGATAAACTATGAAAGTCTACCGATTCTCGTAGCGACGCACACTCTGAAATAAGTTCACAAGCTTAACATACCTTAAATTACCTTTATATAACTTAGAAATAAGTTTTGATGGCTTTGGTACGGCAAAAACACACTTTTATAACTTCAGGGGCTATTTTGCAAATTCTGCGAAACTATGCCTTTTTGCATATATCGCTATCCGGAACATGTACGAACATCCAAAAATTTTTCTAAACATTAAAATATCATATTTTAGTGATTGGAATTCGTTACGCATTTACGGTCATACACGCGTTCGTTACGATTTCCGTCGTAATTAACCGAAAACCACGACCGTACGACCAAACAAACCGACATCCAGAATATTTTTGAGCACATTTCAAGTTCCCTATACTTTATTGTCCTTATAAAGCTTTGAAATGAGGTTAACGGGTGTTAAAAGTGCCAAAACGCGCCAAAAACAAGTTCAGGGGCCTGTTTTGCCAATTTTTGAGAGTTTCTGCAAGCTAAAGGGCTTACAGACCGTTAGCCCAAAGCCCTTACGGTCCGTAAGGGACCCCCAGCTCACCAGAAACGTGGCAGCAGCTAAATAACTTCATTTTTGACTCACCATTCGACCTTGCCACCCTTAATTCTGCACTTGACACCTATTTGGACACTAATCAAGCCCCAAACACCTGGCGTAACACTTGTCAAGATTTGGTGAGTTTATGATCATTATAAATACCAAGTTCATGCAATTTTTGAACTCTTTAATCACCTTCTTGCAACAACCTGCCTTTAATCTGAATTTGCAACTTCCTTGGGGCTTTTCTCTGGTGTTCTTGATCTTTCCTTGTGTTTGTAAGTATTCCACTCTTGCTCTGTCAATTATTATAGCTTAATTTGACTAAAAATCAAACAGTTTGACTTATGTTTGACTTTTAGTTTTGATCATGAATTGATCAAGATAAAGCTCAATTGAATCTTGCAATATGATGGTAATCAAGGTGGTTATGGTCCCTAAAAATCATGCTTACTGATTTCCACCATTTCTAGTTATTTTGGCAAGTCAAAGTTTCGGTCAAAATGCGATATTTGTGCATTTTGCAACGGATCTGTTTTCGGGTATCAAAACAGGTTGTTTTGATGCCAAAATACTTTTATAAACTTATTAAGACATGTCAATATATGTCAAATTGTCACTCTTGTTATAGTGCTTGTTTAGAGTCAAAAGTCTAGCGGTTTGACCACCACTTTGACTTTTGAATCTGACCCGTTTGGTCGATTTCTAGATCCGATCAAATACATACACGTGACCATAAATATATAGGGGATAACCCTCTGAGGTTATACCTTATGGTCATGTTGTTTGGATTGTGTTATGATAATTAATTGTAGTAATCTTAAAAAATGACCAAAATACCCTTTTTGCAAAGAAATCCATTATAAACATATGTAACACAAGATTTGACATATATTCTGATCAAAAACATTTTTTAAACATATTTTGGCAATTAAGACACATATCTAACCCTCCGAATGCATAATTACGCAAATGACGCGTTAAAGTGGCTTAAACTACCTTAACGGGTCATAACGGGTCAAAAGCACTTAAAAATCTTTTCCAACTCAGAATGTTAACTTACTAAACCATATCACTTGGTTTATAAGGTCTCATTCTATCTAAATCTTCCGATTTCAAGTCTCGATATTTACATAGTTAACCATTTTTAGGAGACACTTGATTTCTCGGACTCTTGATCTTGGTTTATCTTCTTGAACAAGGATACTTTTTGAAACCACACGTGAGTGCATAGTTCCCCTCTTTAACGTTTTCAAATGTTTTGGGGTGAAACATATTGTGCCTATGATTTACTTTCGTGTTTTGATGACATTATACATGCTTGATTATAATGTATATATATAGTACATGATTTTCCTTGCATTTTGCTTCATATGTCGACCTAGCATATTTAGCACACTGGTTTTCAAAGACTTTTTTGCTATGTATGTTGACCGAGCATACTTGTACATGGTTTTCAAAACATTTACAAGACATATTCAAGACATTTTCAAGACATGCTTACATTGTTATTGACATTTTGGTGCGTTGAACTCGACGATGATACATTCATTAACATTGATCACGCCGACCGGTAGTATGTAATGGTACCATAGGATTGATAATCCCGTTCCCACTTCCTATGTATGTTTGGAAGCGACCTTAGGGAATGACAGAATCCTATGAACATTGATAAACCCTTGACCCGATAGGGGTTTATCCGACAGTCAACAAGGCTTGAATGTGTTCGCCAACAATCCATAATATATGTTTTAACAATAAAGGCAAATGGTTTATAAAACTCGACATTGGTTTACATGACATTGTTAACTCGACATTGGTTTACTCGACATTGGTTTACATGACATTGTTTACTCGACACTGGTTTACTCGACATTGGTTTACATGACATTGTTTACTCGACATTGGTTTACTCGACATTGGTTTACATGACATTGTTTACTCGACATTGGTTTACATGACATTTGTTACTCGACATTGGTTTATGGTGAATGAATTAAATAGCGTGACGTATGTAATATGATAAAAGCATGGTGGATATGCCGATGGTACTTCCTATATATAAGTGCTTTTATTATCTTACATATTGTGGCGTTATCTAAATCATTTTAAACAAAATACAAGACATGACATATCTTATACATTACATGACATTTTTATACGAGACAAAACTTACTTTTGATTATCTATTTAACCATGCATCATTTCTTTTATATCATATTGATTTTCATATGGTTCTTATAAAAGAAACTTCTTATGGTTCATGGCGACTTTTGTACTACTTTAAACTTTTCTTACAATAATCAAAGCCATGAAGCATCAACACAAAACCTATGTACTCGCCGGCATTATTTTGCTGACTTTATTTTCACATATGTTTCAGGTGCAAATGTTTGATGTCAAGCTAGCTACACTTAGGGCGGACTGGGCTTTAGTGACTATAAAATCAGAATAATAGCTTAACTTTTGTTGTATTTCCGTTTTTATCCAAGAAGATGTAATCAATATTAACTAATGAAACTTAACTTATGTGCCATGGTTATTGAAACAATAATTCTGTTACAACACTCCCCGACGTTTCCGCCATGGTTTGTTGTTTTACGTGGTCGGGTTATGACAGTGAGTCAGATGGGGTGGTGGTGGTGGTGGTGGGTCGGCTGTGGTGGTGGTGATGGTGGGTCCGCAGTGGAGGTTGTGGTGGTGGTGGGTCGGCTGTGGAGGTTTGGTGGTGGTGGGTCGGCTGTGGAGCTAGATGAGGTGGTAAGGGTGGTGGTGGGTCGACTGTGGAGCTTGTGGTGGTGGTGGGTCGAACGTGGTGGTGGTGGTGGTGGTGGGTTGGCTGTGGTGGTGGGTCGGTTGTGGTTGCGTTGGTGGTTGTGTTGGGTCGGAGATTTGTTTTATTTTATTTTTTACAATATACTTTCGAATGTTGAGTCTAACGCTATAATTGTATGTTTTATTAACTGGATATCGAAAGTCGGTGTTTTGATGTGGTGATAGTGTAATCCTTAGGGAGAAGCACATTGCGTTCATATTTAAGATTCAAACGCTTACCTGCGTTCGTATTTCAGATTCATGCAATAGGACGTCGATCTAGGATTATGTGTCATTGGAGCGGATTGCATTGCGCTAAGTTCCTAGTGACGCTAGCTAATGCAACCGGCCCAGTCATATGTACTTCCAAGATAGGCGTTCATTAGTGTTCTAATAAGGTATCCACCAACGGGGTATCGAGTTCGCTCACCACCCCGAAAGGGCGCGCCGGATTGGACGGTTGTTTAAAGGAAATCCTGATCCCCTGCTCCAAAAACCGCCTGCCTTTTGCCTTTTGATGTGGTGGTTGGGATGTGGAAAGCCCGTTGGAAGCTAGGGTACTGGTACCTAATTCCAAGATAGTAGGTCTGTCTTGGTGTTTGAGTGTTACACCCATCGTTTTCCTGTGCAAGAATTTAAAATTTTGTAACAATTAGCGATTTAGGGTTTAGGGTTTACATTTTGTACGAAAGTGACATGTTTTGTGTATTAATATAAATGGATGTTTAATTACATTTTGAATTACGTTTCTTTGTTGCGTTATGGTTAACAAATAACAAGTGAAAGACAATTAAAGACATAATAAGAGAATAAATAAATAAATAAATCTGGCATTTTATAATATATACAATTCGTTTTATATAAACATTTCGTAAAAATATGAAGTTTTTAATAATAATATTCAATAAAAAAAACATATGCACAATTTCTATTGAAAACGATGATATTTTATAATAATACTTGATAAATATAAAACATGATGTTTTATAATATATACACATATTCTATAAAAACATTTCATAAAAATATGAAGTTTTTAATGATAATACTTAATAAAATAAACATATGCACAAGTAAAAACCCTATAAATAAGCAATACTTTGTTGCATACATCGTTGTACCATATGCCTATGGAGTTTTTAAAAAAAACTTGATTTTTTCACTTTTCACCCAAAGATTTATATCTCTTGCATTTTAACCCCTTGATTTTTTTTACTTCTAACCCAAAGGTTTGTATCTTTTGCAATTTAACCCCAATATTTTTGTTTCAATGTGACCCCCCCATACTTTTCTTCTTTCGCAAGTTTTTTGTTTTACGTTTCGGTCTAAATTTTGTGAATCAACAAGCCGCAACGTATATGTGGGGTTCAACATTTTTTCGTTGGTTTTTTTCCCATTTCACAGGCCTGTCACAAAACGTCTATTTTTCTCCATTTGACAAGTTTGTCGCAACGCGCAGGACCTAGATCGACTCAGTTGTTATTTTCTATGTTTTACGTTCTAATTTCTTCGCATTAACACGCCGCAACGAGCGTGCACGGTTCAACGATTCTACGTATGTTTTTCTTTCAGCGTTAATTTTCCTTTTTTTTTGTTTATTTTTTTTGACGAGCTCTTCTTATGTTGGTGGTTGCTAGCAGTGGTTTGGCGTTGATGCTACTCGGCATGATTTTACGAACATATTTAACCTGTTAAGTTTTTTACTAATAATTTATATCAAGTTTACACCTATACATCCTTTACTTAAAAAACTATTTTTACGTGCATATTTTTATGTATATGTCAAATTCTATTTGTTTTACGTTTCGACGTAAATGTTTCCTGGAAATGAGTCTAATCAAATATTAAACATTTTTCATTTTTTAAACCATTTTTACATGCATATTTTTATGTATGTTTTGGTATAAATTTGAGTTGGTGTATATGCTTCGACGTAAACTTTTTTGGAAATGAGTCTGGTCAAATATAATATGTTTCGTGCTTATTTTACGAATGTTTGGTAAATTTTGTTTCGGACCAAATAGTGCCAAATTGTGGTTTCATTTTTTCAAAAGCTCTACTTAATCTCTTTTGATTATACGTGTCATTTTTTCCGTTATACCCATTACGTTTTCTATGCATGAGTCGGGTCACATATAATACGTTATGATTGTATGGTATGAATTTGATTTACTTTATGTTTTGATCTAGTCGCAATGCTTATATAGGTTACATTGAGTTCAATCGGATACATCGAAACACACATTTTCATATGGTTAACGCATCACATAACGTTTCGACTAATCCATTCAATGTTTGCGTTATACCTGAGCTGCAACGCGCGCGGGTATTGTTACTAGTTTTTATTAAAAACTATGATATTTTATAATAATACTTGATAAATAAAAACATGACGTTTTATAATGTATACAAATATTATAAAAAACATTTCATAAAATATGAAGTTTTTAATGATAAACTTAATAAAATAAACATATGCACATTTTTTATTAAAAAACAATGATATTTTCTAATAATACTTAATAACTAAAAAACAAATAATAACATGACGTTTTATAATATTAACACGTTTTTTATAACAACATTTCATAAAAAATCTATTAATTTTCTTATTCATATTTCACAACTTCTTCCTTACTAAACATTAATGAAATTAAATAAAAGTTGCATATGGTACAGCCTAATCATTGGGTAATCATAATTGGGCAATCATTGGAAACAATGAGATGTGTCAGAAGCAAGCGTATAGGGCTATGAGAAGCGTATGGGTGGGCCCATTTTCAGGCGTATGGATCGATGAGGGGCATATAGGGTAGGGAATGTGTAGATACTTTTAGGGGGATGTGTGGATACCACATTCGTTATAATATTGCTAAACCAAATGGTTTACTTAGATTATCACAAAGCCTTGAGGTCATAACTTATTTGAGAAATAACCAATTAGGGGTGAGCAAATTGAATGTCATAACCGATTACTGAAACATAACCATAAACGATAGTTATGGTTTATGAAACGTTATTAATCGCCCAATCAAATATGGTTATAGTTATAGGCTTAATTTGGTTAGCCGATATAACCGATCAAAACCAAACCGAACTTGTAATGTTAAGTCTATATAATGGATTTATGGGTTACATTAACTTATAACGTTTTTTACTAAGATATAAGTATGTTCATAACAAAATGATCTTAATGTAGATGCCCTTTATTTTGCCGAAAAAGTAATTATGTTCGTAAATTTTTGTTGTTGTTTAAAATCACCTTATTATAAGCAATCCCACGTCGATCTATAGTTTAACCAAATATTGTAGACTTGGTTATCTTATAAAAAATGCCTAAGCTAAATCCAAACTGTGCACGCCCCTAATGCACACCCCTATTTATTTCAAACCTTGCTTAGTTAATTAACCAAAATTAACAAAATCCAAAACTTAAGAGATTAACCGTAACCAAAGTTTGGTTATGGTTATGGTTAAGGGAAAATTTTAACCTAACCTAGTGGTTACGGTTATGTTTATGGTTAAAAGTAAAAAAAAAACCCAATCTAAACTGACCCATACACAACTCTATAGCTAACAATGGATGGAACAACTTTCAGGATTGGCATAGCACATAGATATATAGTTGGGAAAAAATTACTAAAATATACATGTTTTACTAACTTTTTTTCAAAAATAGACACATTTTTTAGACTTTTCAAAACTATTTAAACCAATGAGATTGTACCAAATAAGCTCTGTTGGCTAAGGCAGCTAGCACGCAGCCACCGTTTTTTTTTTGGCAAAAGTGCCTTTACTTTTTGGCAAAAGCGCCCGCTAAACCCTTGCTTTTATCTATTTTTGAAAATCTGAAGTCAATAATGATGTAAATTACCGTAATTTTTTTTTTGGGATATGGTTATTCAATATTGTCTTGAGTGGCTCTAGCTACCTCTTATATAAGATTTTATAATCAGAATCAAAGTATAGGGGACCAGCAATCATTTCTTTAGTGAATTAAAAAAAAACTCTAACAAAGACGTGCAGACAGCCACTTAACTGTGAACGTTGACGACAAACATGAGACGACTTAAAAGTACCCTTACCATCAGAACCAATCTTTGTCAATCAAACAGCTCGAACTTATGGCTGAAATTACTACCATGATTTCAACGACCGACAACCGGATCATCTATTTGTGTACCTTTCTGGTTTTTTGTTATTGCCACTCTTGTTCAGCTAAAGACAATATCACAACCTGTGAATTCATCAATGACGACAGTCTCAGTTATTTAGAATCTCCGGGGAAGAAGTTTCAAATGGGCTTCTTTTCACCTGGGAATATATCTGAAGTAAGACGATATGTGGGGATATGGTATACAATGGATCCAAAGACCGTTGTGTGGGTTGCTAATCGAGAGAAACCGCTGCTGGATTCCACCGGAGTTCTTACTGTTACAGAAGATGGTAACTTTGAGGTGATAGATAAAGATTCAACTGTTTACTTCTCAACAACAATAGGTAACATGGCCCAACTTAATTATCTTCTTAAATTTGATGTGAACTATATATAGGTTATTTATATATCACATCTAGAATTAACTCCATTATATGTCTGTCCTTGGGTCATCAGTTACTCTAAAGTCTGTAGTTTTTTGATAATAAAAATACATGCCGAGTTTGTGAGTTAAGTTAGAACCTGTTACACTTTAATAAACTGTAGGACCAAAATGCAATTTGAGCTCACAATATACCAATGGTTTTTGTGTTGTATTAAAAAGTTTATTTATTATTGCAATAATGTATGCAGCCCCGGTTCATTGAATAATGCCATGTGCTACTTAAATTTCTCTTCCTTTCGTCTTCTCAAAAAGTACAATTTAATAAGAAGCGACGAATTGAATTTTAATAATCCAAACTATAATTCATTAACCTATATTAACCCATTAACACCGGCAATGTGATAAATAACACTCCTAACATTCAGTTTCGCGTCCAAACTAAGGCAATTAGACTCGTGACAAAAAAAAAACAACTCAATCTCATTCAGAATGTTGTAAAAATGCTTTGAAATGACATAAACAGAATTTTAGGGTAGGGGTGTTACTTCTCCGTCTAAGTGGAGTAGTCACAAGCAAGGAGGTGGAAGTAAGAAATCTCATTAGTCATATACTCATATTGCCAGTATGGTGTATGATTGGGCGATAAGTCAAGAGTTTGATTTATTAAAACTATTTTTTCATAGCAAAAACTAAAAAAGAGAACAAGGCATATCTTTTCCTCGTAAGCTGTTAATCTCTAGATTATATTACATGTTCCATTACCCAAAAACTAGCATCAATCCTCAAGAACATATAACGGTTCTCAATATGATACAATGTTTATGATGTTCCACCATCACATTTGATGGAAAAATTTACTGATGAATGTTTCCACATCATGGCGCTGCAGAAGGAGCTCCTCTAACCGCTCTAAAGTTATTGGATACTGGAAATGCAGTATTACTAAATGTTGCATCAGGAAGCATATTGTGGCAAAGCTTTGAAACTCCAACCGATACATTTCTTCCTGGGATGATAATGAGCACAGACATAACGTTGACATCATGGAAAAGTGTAACCGACCCAGGATCTGGAAGCTTCGAGTTTCAGCCAGATCCAAGTACAACCCGATATTCTATTTTGAATGGGTCGACAACATTTCTTTGGAAAAGTGGGAAGATGTCAAGCGATAGCTTTGATGGCAACCAAATTTTCTCCAAGGCATTCAACTTGCTGTCAAACACCACCACACAAAAACGAAATATCATCTTACCTAATGGAACAAGATCTTCCGAAACTTATACGGTAATTGATCCTAATTCAAGGTTGGTAATGGGTCATTCAGGGAAGTTACAATATTTAAGTTGGTCAGGATCAAATAGCCAATGGGTTTTGGAATGGGAGGAACCAAAAGATGCTTGTAGCTTGTATAAGGTGTGCGGGCCGTTTGGGATGTGTAAGGAAAATAATGACTCATCATTGTGTAGTTGTCTGCCTGGATTTGAACCTATTTCACCTGATGATCATACGCAAGGATGCAGGAGAATTTCTAATATATGTGACAAAAGTACTAATGACACATTCATAAACATAACTATGATTTGTATGGACGATACAACTCTGCCCATCTATAATTCAAAAAATGAATCAGAATGCATAGAAATGTGCCTCAAAGACTGCAATTGCCTTGCTTATTCTTATAGTACTCAAAAAGAGGGAGGTATACAGGACCCAAGTCGTGAGAATCTCGGTTGCTGGTTCTGGGATACAGAACCATACAACCTTAGAGAGAAGGGTACACATAGTATTTCCTTCCGTGTTTCTGAATCTTCAAAAGGTACGTTTTGGCACTTCAACAACTTGTTTCTGATTGCATGTTGAATGTACTTTTATAGAATCAAAACAGGTGTGCAAAAAAGCCATTGAGGCACAACAAATTGGCCTGAAGCATTCCATCAACAGAACATAGAAGTTAATGAGATGAATCTTGTTCTTGACTTTAAATTTTTGGGTTGTATAGTCCTAAATGCAAATTCCGAGACCATTTGCTACCTTAAATAAAAAATATTAGCACGGATTTAAGGTTATAAGCACCAAATAAGAGCTTATTTCACTCCTATCTAATTAAGTAAGCAGTTTCTATTAACACACCAGTTTTAATAACATGCCCAGACACGTCTAAAGTGTATACGAGTTGTACTACTGAATTTTCCTCACTAGACCACAACTCTGTAATGTCAAAACACTTTCAAACTCTTGCTTCAATATATGGGTTGTTGATTATAGTTTTAAATATATGTTTTGCAAGAACTGAACTTTTCTCATTTTCGTACCTAGAACCTAGCATCAGTACACCGTCAGAGAAACCAAAGTCTGAGAGTAAATCATCATCCCCAAAACGAGTCCTTGAAATTTCTATTGCTAGTTCAGCTCTGGTTCTTTCACTATTTTGTGGCATTGGCTATATTACTTATAAACGATTGGTGAAGGGAAGAAGTAAGTCTTTATGAACACTGCAGTTCTAAACATTCCCATTCATTGAGTTTGCCATTTAAAGTTCTCTCTATAAATTCTCATTTCAAACTTACAAAGCGAAAACAAATCTTACCCATTGCAATTTATTGTGCAGACAATAACAAAAATAACAGAGAGTCCCAGTCTCATAATATCAATGAGTTACTTCATCTCGATGACTCTAAAGAAGAGGACAGAGAAGGCCTCGATGTGCCTTACTTTGAGCTGGAAAGCATAATAGATGCTACTAACGACTTCTCAGAGGAAAATCGGCTTGGCCAAGGTGGTTTTGGGCCTGTCTACAAGGTAACGAATAAGTTTTTTTAGGTTATCTTTTTCTACAAAAGGTAGTAACTAAAGTACTATAAATATTTGATCAGGGTAAGCTTCCTGGAGGTGAAGAAATTGCAGTGAAGAGGTTGTCGAGCCTCTCTGGACAAGGCTTACTAGAGTTTAAAAATGAGGTTACGCTGATTGCTAAACTTCAACACAGAAATCTTGTTAGACTATTGGGATATTGCATCAGGGGAGAAGAAAAAATGCTACTTTATGAGTACTTGCCAAATAGAAGCTTAGATCTATTCATTTTTGGTTAGTATATCTGGAACACATATGCTTATATTTGTAGAAATAGAGTGCACGCCATACGAAATTCAAATGTTAATCATCTTTTGCAAGATCAAACACTTTGCGCATCACTGAACTGGGAAATGAGATTCGATATCATTATGGGAATTGCTAGAGGACTTAATTATCTTCATCATGATTCTCGGTTGAGGATTATTCATAGGGATTTGAAGACAAGCAACATTTTGCTAGACGAGGATATGTATCCAAAAATTTCGGATTTTGGTTTGGCCAAGATAGTTAAAGGAAAAGATATTGAAGATATCACCAAAAGAGTTGTCGGAACCTTGTAAGTTAGTACTCCCTTTCTTAAACAAGAGCCAAAGTTATCTACGAAACAATCACTTGTTCTCTAACAATATTTTGTGTGTTTCTGATCAGTGGTTACATGTCTCCTGAGTATGCACTTGATGGTGTGTTCTCTATTAAATCTGATGTTTTTAGCTTCGGAGTGGTATTGCTTGAAATCTTAAGTGGGAAAAGAAACACTGGATTCTATCAAGCCCAAAAGCGTATAAGTCTTTTGGGGCATGTAAGTTATCTGAGAACTAATTTATAGTTCTTACTACATCATTTATTTTCTGTTATGTGTTTATAAATATATATCTCAGGCCTGGAGCTTATGGATGGAAGAGAGACCATTTGATTTGCTGGATCAAACCCTGATGAAATCATGCAATTCAAGTGAGGTATTGAAGTGTATATGTGTGGGGCTCATGTGTGTGCAAGGAGACCCTGACGATCGCCCTACCATGACAAATGTGGTTATGATGCTTGGAGGTGATATGGCCACCCTCCCTACTCCAAAAGAACCGGTGGTCATTCCAAGAAGAAACCATGCTACTTCCTCTTCTTCTAGTCCGTCTAAGCCGGATACGCAAACCAAAAACATGTTGACGAATACAGAGGTAGCCGGACGCTAACCAAGCATTTGTTTCAAATGTAGTTTCTCTGATACTTCTCCTTACGAATTAAGTTGTTTGATTATATTTAGTTGATAAGCATGTATAATTGTACTTGTAAGATGATATCCTACAAATACATTTTGTAAACCTCATCGGATAAATTTATTATATTTGGAGGGACATATCACCTAAAAACTATAATAAATAAAAGAAAATAAACCATGTTTTCTTATGATATTGGTGGATCAATGTTTGGAACCACTTGTCTATATCATTGTCTTATAAAAGTAGTCGTTTGCTTATTTTTAGAGATGGGGCTTCATGTTGCTAACCACCTCAAGGCAGCTCAAGGCCTCAAGCTACGTAAATTAAAAAGGTTATAGTAACTAACACAATAAGGTCTCGTTTCACGGTTCATCATTCACATAAATATTTATATATAATAGGTGGCTCACACATGAGGCTAGTGCTTTCGTCCGGTGCCTCGGCTTCTAGGACTTTAAGTGTCTCATGTCTTCCAAAACCAAGAACAAGCAGAGGGGTTGTGTAACGGGTCAAAAGGGTAACTTCTAGTTAAGATCAAAAGTCAGACTGGTCGGTTGGCAAATATATTTTACTATGTTTAAAAATTACATAACTAATGTTGTAATGTGAGAGAACTTAGAGATACCAGATTTCAAGGAGTCTTGCAACGGTATTTGTAAGGTTCATCCATTGTAGCACCATTGTTTTGTTTGCTGCTTGATCTTCTTGAAATTAATTCTAAGTTTGGTAAATCTCTTACTGATGTCGGATTTACATCTTTATCTACATATGAATCTTGAATTTCTACTAAATTAGTAAATTGAACAAAGCCAAAATAAACGAGTCTCGTCTTGGATTAAACATAGTATATCTATGCAGAAGTGTTGGTGCAGATTTTGTGTCCGCTACTGTGCGAATAGATTAGATAGTGTTCTACGATGATTATGTAATAGTTAGTGAAACGGTCAAACGAACGTGTATAGACCCGCTTGTTTGAAGTGGTGAAACAAAAGGGTTATTTGTTTGACCGTGTGTGTTTGCAAGTGAAGGGGGTGTGGCTATAAATACCAACCCTTGGTCATTTGCAACACTTGAAGGTTTTAGACTTGGGAAGAGATCACCACTTGGTCTCTCCCCGGATGTATGCTCTTTCGGTATAGTTTGACTAGCTAGTAATCGGGTCAGATTGTAACGTTATGCTACCGAATTTATACAAGAGAGTTTTGTTTATCCGTTTCTAATCCTCCCATCTTGAGCCTAATCACCCACTAATCACGGTTCCGGTCTGAAACATGTACTTACAATTGGTATCAGAGCCATGGTACCCGACTTAGTGGATCTAACCATTTGCAAAGTCACATGAGCTCTTGGTTAGTGATTTTTATGGGTTTTTGTTCAAGATATAAAAGAGGTGTGAAAAACATAGATCTAAAAATTAAAGCATAAAACATGGATCTAAGATGATTTAGACCATACACGAGTGTTAGGTTTTGTCTTTTACACCAAATATAACAAGTTTTCATCATCTTTATCACTCTTGAGGTGAAGTTAATCAGATCTGGAAATGAACACTTCGATATGTTCTTCAGGGGTGTGTGGCGGCTGTTTTAAAAAAGTAGGGTTTCTGCAGAAGTGCACTCTACGAAGAATCATGTTCTAACGAAGAATAGTTCTTCGTCAGACATAATTCACGAACAACTGTGATTTTTCGTCAGTCAAATTCTGCGAACAACCTGGTTTCTACGAAGAATGATTCTTCGTCAACCATGCTTCAACGAACAACCATGTCAACCAGAGTCCAACGAAGAACTCCCCCTCCACGAAGCATCATGGTAGACGAAGAACTCTTTTTCTTCGTGATGTTGATTGATGAAGAACATTCTTCGTTACTTTGACTGTTCGCTGATGTTTGGTACTTTGATTGTTCGCCGTTGGAAGTCTACGAAACACCTTCTTTGCCAGTTTTAGTTCTTCGCCGGATTCGATTCTGGTTGTTCGTCATTTGAAGTCCACGAATATCTTCAATGCGAAAGTCCACTGTGGCGGAGATTGGTGGCTGTAGGATGGTGATTGCTGGTTATGTGTACGGTGGCGGAGTAGGGTACCTCGCCGGAGAATAGAGTTTTACGCAAATCGTGTAAAAAATGTTATTTCGGCTGATAATTAATCGTTTGCGGCTAGGGTTTGTCAATGCAAATGTGTGCATGGGCTTATTAATGATTGGGCCGCATGATTATTATGGATTATAGTGATTACGCAACGATGAGGGAATATTATATTTGCTACAGCCAGAATGTTTCAATTGAACACTAGGCCCACCTTGATTAGCTGGAAATAGTTATTTTGTGGGGCCTTGAATAAATCTAGAGAATTGCATAAAAGGTGCATAGCATCATTCATGGGCCACAATTCCTTTCTTGTTGAGCATAAAATAGATTATTATGTGAGCCACCAAATGCAACAAGATATGTTGGTGACGTATTTTTTTTTTGTTGTTGTTGGCCTTGCAAAATTGCAATCCAAATTTCAAGGAGCGCGCTGGGTGATTTGGAATGATGAAAACAAATGATATTTAAGGATGTGGGGTAGTCACAGTTACCGGTTTAAACGTCAAAATTTGGTGACTTGACTATTATGGGCCAAAAATGTTATATTTATTTCCGCACGTGAAATTTAATTGTTATCGGTGTTCTTGAATGTTCGGAAGTGTTTTGTTAATTGTCATATTCTCGCATTTGGTAACGATTGAGAGAACCTGGAGTGCCAAGAACGGTCCTAACGAGTCCACAAGGTCGAAGAGTTATGCCTATGATGGAAGTTTACGGATTAGGTGTTAGCAGAACTTTGGGGGGATACTAGTCAGATTCTACAGGGCCAGGGGACTTTCTTTATCAACTAGAATATGCAAAGAAGAAAGCAGCTTTCATGATTTTTCAAAAAAACCGAGAAAAACTAACAAATTCTGTTTTTGAAGCGAATTTGTTTAAGTGAAGTTGACGACAAGTCTGCTCAGAGGAGGGAATTTGTTAAGGTTTAGATATTTTACCAAAGAAATGGGGGGATAAAAAATGCTCATATTTGTGAATTTCCTCGGTAAATTTCTAAACGCAATCACAGGTGGTAGAGTTTGTGATTTTCTGGTGGTATCAAATGGTCTGCGTGGAATGTTTTGCACAAACATATATTTGAGGATTTTAATTAATTCTCCAGCCAGCATGAAGAGTTTTGCACGGAAACATACAGGTTTTTAAATCGACAGTAGTTTCAAAACGCTGTTTATTGGAGACCTGGGGAATCTTTATGAGAGTTGATAGTTCAAGGCTGGCAAGTGTAGATTCCGACTCTATCATATGCTGGTTAGGTTTTTGGATCGAGAGGATCAAAGCAATGACACCTTGCGGAGGGAGATTGCTGAAACTTAATGCGGATAAAGTTACAGTTGAGGGGGAATTTACAAGATTCGGTTTTGAGTTTGATGTTTTCTTTGGGATTTTACAGGGATCTGGGTGTAATTCAATTCGTTGGGTTTGCAAACGATGTACTTGGTCAAGCTGACATCCTGAGTACTAATGCTGAAGATCCGTAGTGCATTACGTGGTCGACTTCACAAAGGCGAGACAATGAGATCCGGATGTAGTTCAACTAAGCGTGTTGGTTGAGCTTGCAAATGATATACTTGGTCTAGCTGACTTCCTGAGTGTTGATGCTGATGATCAAAGTGCATTACTTGGTCGATTCTACACAGATGATTTACAGAAGATAGTTCACCATAAGACTTTACTAACGCAGTATACCTTGAAATGGATTTGAGTTTTTCTTTATGACAAGGTCAAGACTTGAAGCAGTTATTACAGAACTGAAACCATATCAAATGTCAGTTGGAGTGTTGGAAGATCAGTCAGTGTTGCCTTGCGAGGACATTGCACAACACAACATGGATTGGATATGCGTACCTTGAAGGGGAAATGTGATACAAGAAGCTTCAAAGATCTTGGTTGAATGTCCGAAGACTCAAGTCAAGGATCTGCGTGCCTGGATCATCGGTCAATGGGGAATCTGCTCGAAGAAACTGTCTTCAACAGATACTTGATTGAAGATTGATTGCAGTTGCATTTTCAGCATTCGACAGCAACGTACAAAGGGGAATTTGTTGGTGCAGATTTTGTGTCCGCTGCTGTGCGAATAGATTAGATAGTGTTCTACGCTGATTAGGTAATAGTTAGTGAAATGGTCAAACGAACGTGCATAGACCCGCTTGTTTGAAGTGGTCAAACGAAAGGGTTATTTGTTTGACCGTGTGTGTTTGCAAGTGAAGAGGGTGTGGCTATAAATACCAACCCTTGGTCATTTGCAACACTTGAAGGTTTTAGACTTGGGGAGAGATCACCACTTGGTCTCTCCCCGGATGTATGCTCTTTCGGTATAGTTTGGCTAGCTAGTAATCAGGTCAGTTTGTAACGTTATGCTACCGAATTTATACAAGAGAGTTTTGTTTATCCGTTTCTAATCCTCCCATCTTGAGCTTAATCACACACTAATCACGGTTTCGGTCCGAAACATGTACTTACAAGAAGTTTTTTTACAATTAAAAACCTATCAACAATTCACTCGTTTCCTTTAAAGTTAAGTCGTTTCCCTTTAAGTTAAGTTTTTTGGTTTAACCATTTGACCATCCTAAGATAAAACATGACCTAAATCGATTAAACATAGTATATCTATGCAGAAGTTTTTTTACAATTAAAAACCTATCAACAATTCACTCGTTTCCTTTAAAGTTAAGTCAACAATTCACTCGTTTCCCTTTAAGGTAAGTTTTTTGGTTTAACCATTTGAACAACCGAAGATAAAACATGACCCAAATCATGAAATCGACTCGTTTGTTGATATGGGATAACAAGTTGCTCATGCATGTTTTCCATTACAAAAATTGGCTATACAAACAAATGCAAAACATATATAGATTGTACAACATATGTTGACAATAATGCATAAATAGAACACAAAAACGTAAAAGATTTGAGCTTTTTATTAAAAGGTCATAAGCTCTTATCTTTTCATGTAAGCCTGCAAAACGGGCAGGTCAAGTCAATTCACGCGAGTGGCAAGAACTGGCCGCTTAAAAAAAGATTCAATTTGACAAGTTAAAGCAGGTTCTGAACACTTTTACCGGTGATCCTTTCTATAACAGTAATACATTAGTTAGTTTTCATTTTAAATTAACCCTATATATATAGTAATACGTTAGGTAGTTTTATATATATATATATATATATACACACACACATATTCCCCTATATAGGACCATGATTATTACAGAATACTAACTATTGCGAGAACAAAAAGAACAACTCTAAAACACTAGATTTGGGATTTAAGGTTTATATTTTTTAAATTTTATGTTTGTTACATTCATATGTGTATTATATATACATAAAAATCATACATTTTTACCTACACATAGCCTTAATAAATGTTGGTAATTTAAGCTACATATGTGTAGGTTATCCAAGAATTGAAAGTTTTACATATTTTGTTTTGAATTCTAGTGCAAGAAATAATAAATCTTACATTTGTAACATTATCATTTATTTTTAGGTTTTTGGGATTGAAAAAATAGGTGATTCATTGTGTTCCGCGTGTTCTTGCAATATTTAGTGTTTTGCATATAACATTACCCTATATGGTGTGGTTCTAGAGTGAACACTAGTGTATTTGTTAACTTACGGAACAAATCTTGACCATTGATTTATATCATCAAATCGTAAAATACACTAGTGTATTTTCTTCATGCCATTGATATACACTTATGTATTGATAATCAAGGGCTAGGATTAGTTCACTAGTGTTCACAATCAAGTGGGTTGTTCACTAATGAACCTAACCCTTCCCATATATATATATATATATATATATCATATATAAGTCAATTTCATGTTGTCTTACACACGTAAAATTTTATTCTACACATTATCAAATTTTATCTTACCTAGCTTGCAATTTATCCTACACTCTAAATTATTATTATTATATAGTTTTTTTGAAAAAAATATATATATTTTGAAAATAAGGTAAACGATTAATATTGTTAACTATTCCTAGGTAACATCACCACTTTGGTGGGGTGGTAGAGGCTTTGTGCTTCTTGGGGATTCAATTCCTGAGATAAGATAAATTTGGTGTAACTTAGGAGTAGTGGGTTATGTAATCTTTGTCGTTCAAAAAAAACTATAAAAGAGTAAGACTACAAATTAATGATCTATGTAAGTTTACCAATATATCCTTACAATAACATTAAATTAAAATATAAATGAATTTTTCTTCTTACACACACACACACATATATACATATATATGTATAGGAGAAGGATCCGTTAGGAACCACCCTTTATTGCGAGAACCGCGAGAACCACCCAAAAATACCTAAAAAAAACTAAAAATCACCCAAGAAAATTAATATTTTTTTGAAAAATTCGCTATATTTCTTCAACAATAAAAAAAATTCGAAATTTTTTTTGCACATGTGCATTTTTATCATTTCTTTGACAAATTCCGTAATACATTACAAACATTGGACAATTGTACTTTGATTTACATTACCACGTGTAATACACTACTTTTTACGTTACCAATTAGAAATGTACATGTGTATCTATATGTATCAACATGAAATAAAGTGTTTTGGTACACTGCTTTGAATCAACTTTCTCTTTCATCAATCATTCCATCCATAATACACTACAATGCACATGTGCATATGTATCATTTCTTCGACAAATTCCGTAGTACGTTACAAATATTAGACAATTGTACTTTCATTTACACTACCATGTGTAATACACTACTTTTTACGTTACGAATATTAGAAATGCACATGTGCATCTATATGTATCAACATGAAATAAGGTGTTTTGGTACACTACTTTGAATACACTTTCTCTTTCATTACCTCATACCATCCATAATACACTTCCATTACCTCCTACCTTCTGTAATACAATACCAATACCAATATTTTCACTTTATCACATGTATATAAACACCATTTATACCATCAAATCAACATATTACATCATAAAGTGATAATTAAAACCAAACCATAAACCACTAGATATAACTAACCAAAAAACATGTATATGGGCATACTTCGTCATTCAAAATAACAAACTTTTTGTACCAAACACGTTATATAATGGTTATATATAATGATGCACATGTGCATTTTGAATATTGGTAATATAAAAAGTAGTGTATTACGGATGGTATTGTAAATTAAAGTGCAATTGTCTAATACTAATAATCTATTATGGAATTTGTCGAAGTTATGATACATATGCACATGTGCATGGATAACTATTACTCGAAAAAAAATTTGAAACGAAATTTAGCGATTTTTTTAAAAATAATTAGAAAAAAAAATTTGAGTGCTTTTTTGATTTTTTTTTTTTTGATTTTATTTTGCAATAAAGGTGGTTCTCGCGGTTCTCGCAATAAAGATGGTTCTCGTATGAACCTTACCCTATGTGTGTGTGTGTGTGTGTATATATATATATGATGAAAATCCGTTAGGAACCACCATTTATTGTGGTTCATTGCGAGAACCGTAAGAACCAGTGTGAACACAACCAAAACTACTTAAATATGCTTAAAAACACACAAAAAATTAAATTTTTCATTAAAAAACGCAACATTTTATTTACAAAAAAAATTAATTTAATGTTTTAATCCAAATAAATATTACTGATACACATGTGCGTATTTCATATTACTTGACAACACCTATACAATTACCTTTCCATCTACACTACCATCCATAATACTTTACCAATATTATACAATTTTACTTCCATCTACACTAACATCCTTAATACATTGCCAATATGTACAATATTTCAAACAATGCACATGTGTATCACCAACCTTCATACCATACCAAACAATATATTACATCGTAAACAGACAAATATAACCTAACTAGCAACCACCAGATAAAATTAACCAAATGCATATGTGCATACAAATGACAACATCATTCATAAAGTGATGCACATGTGCATATCTTCTCAACTGGATCATTAAATAACAAACTTTTTTAACTCTTTGATTAACATTACATCATCATCCTCCAAAGCATCATTACGTCATCATTTTTGTACCCTTTACTAATCGATTTCAGAACAAAAGCTACATTCTTCACTTTTTTTTCGTTATTGGTCTACAATAATAGACAACCCATAAGATAACCAAACATACAAACTAAATGCATATGTACATTAACATTACTTCTATCATTATTGTATAAGCTATGAAGATGTGCATCAATATGAATGACCTTAGTGATTTTATAAAAATATCTTTAAGGGTTTTAATTTCATAAATTGTAGTGTATACGGAAGGGAAATTGTATAATATTACAGATGGTAGTGATTGTATATGTGTTGTCAAGATTAAATATGCACATGTGCATCAGTAATTGTTATTCAGATAAAATAAAAAAATGATAAACAAAATTTTGCGATTTTTAATGGAAATTTAAAATATATATATATATATATATATATATATATATATATATATATATATATTTGTGTGTTTTTAAGCTTTTTTAAGTAGTTTTGGTTTGTTGTTATGTAATGTCTAATGCCTACGCCTTAGTGGTGTCTACATTTAATGTATAGGGCAGTAGAATACTATGCCTTAGTTGTGTCTAATTTTAATGTATAGGGCAGTAGAATAGTGCGTTTTTATGTTTGAGATTGAGTTTTGTTGATAACCAGGGTCATACGCGCGGATGAGCACATACGCATGTATGAGGCCTGGCACACACGTGCGCATGAGGCTCATACTCATGATGAGCCAATAAATAGTGGTGGTTCATGCGTATCATAAAAACTTTTCAAACTTGGAGCCTTGAGAGATTTTGATCTAATGAACAAGTTGAATTATGAATCAAGTGTGTTACAAGATCATTATATGAATTATGCGCATGGTTTGATCCTATAGATATCCGTATAAATGGCTTTTTGTGGTTTTCTACATATCTAGCAGTGCAATCCAATCCTATAAGTGGTATCAGAGCTTGGATGGCTGATATTGTAACGCCCCAAAACTCGAATGTTTATATTCGCTATATGTTTTCATATAATATAACATGAAATAAATTAACTAAGGTCTTTAAGCTAGTTATTTACTTAGTTAAACAAGTAAGGGATGAAAGTAATAATGATCAAATAACAAACATGAGGGGCTGAATTTAGAGATTTGAGATGAAGTTTGGATTAAATAAAAAGTTCATAATTTTGGTGTGTGTAGTGTGTGTGTGTGTGTCGTGTATAGAGATGGAGAAAGTGGAGAAATCCTCTCAAAACAAGAATGAAAAATCAATCCCAAATCAAGGTTGAATTGAATGATGAACCTTGCATGAATGAATATTTCTCACCATCTACTGGTTGCAATTTTTGATTTGATGATTATGTATGAAGTGGGTTTTATGATCAGTTCTTGAATTTGCATGAAATTCAATATGAAGGTGCGTTAGAATCACCAAATAAAACTTTAATTATGAACAATTTCAAGTAATTTGATGTTTTGACATGAAACTCACTTGGTGATGATGAAGATGACGACTGTGTATCACCCATGTCCAATCCTTGTGAAAATTTGGATGAATGAAGTTGTATGCCATAAATTCTTGTTAGATAAATTGAGCATAATATGAAATTATTTGATGTTTAGTTTTTTTTAATTAATGAAGGTGATAATTAGGAAAAAGAGCATGAACTACGTGTAAATCCTGCTTAGAAAGTAGTATGCACACCAAGTATTTGATGAAATGTCTACATGACAACAATATGTGAAATTGTATGCTAACAACATATGAATAGGTGTAGGAAGTAATAATGATGTATTTGATAGTAAACTAACATGAGAAGTGTGTTTTAGATGGAATACATGTAGGATTTTTGGTTGGTTATATGATTTGGTAAAATTTGCATTAGAAGGTTGTACTCTATGTTGGAGTGGTATGATATTCACCATATGTTGAGTAATTGCGTAATTGAAATTAAGAAGTAAATGTACACTAAACATGAATAAATGAGATCATTAGAAGGGGATGAAGTTGGAATGATGTTGAGTTAGCTAAGTATGAGATATACTACATTTGAAGTTATGAAAATGCTAACATGCATAAAAATGATTATACATGTGTATGCGTATGTGTATGTGTATGTAACTAGGTGATTACATGGTTGTGTGTATTTTACTACATGGGTATGAAATGTTATAGTGCCTAATGATCAACTACATCGATATGGACATATGTTCATAAGTTGGAAGTTTGTATACTTGACTAGTGACTTTATGAAAAGTCAACGAGTATGCGAATAACATGATTAGAATTTCTAATATGATTCTAAGACTAGGAGGATCGAGTGATGCATGATGGGTCATTATATGTTATACTTGATGGTATGATAAATTGCGTAAATTTGGAATGTTACATTGTTAAGTCTACGCCTTGTGCTTGTTAGGATTACTATTGAAAGTCAAATATAAGATATGAATTAGTTATGATTTGGTGATATGTAATATCATGTATGTTAACAAGAAGCGATCATGAATACGGATGTTTAAGGTAAGTGAATTCCAAAACTCACTTCTTAGTATATAAATAAAGTTTGTTTGTATGAATGTTGTGAGTCTTGTAGGGATGGGTACGAAATGTAAGTAAATGGGGTAAGAAATGTTGTAGTAGGTTGTTTATAGTTCAAATGTAATGGAAAATGCTTGGTGAGATCAAACGGGTCAAAACATAGAAAGTAACATGGCGAGATGTGGTAGTTGGTTTGATCTTGGGGTTAAGTGTTAGAAGATATGGGAGCTGTTATTTCACGTCTTGGAACTCCCGGATACGCGAGTACTGGGTAGAATGAACAAAAACGAAAATCAACGTATGCACTGCAGAAGGCGCGTCGGCGACGCCCGGGTTATGCATTGGCGACGCCCTGCCCTTTTTCACCTGATGCCTTATATTTTTTTTACGCAGGTCCGACGTCTAGAACATGTTTTATGCATTTTTCTCACCTATCCTTGTTTCCAAGGCCCCGATAAGCTCCCCAAAGGTACCCCAAGCCTACTATAGAGTTTTGTGAGGTACGAGTAAGAATGCAAACTTAGAGTAGCAAGTACGAAGAGGTGGCATGTATGTAAAATGGTTTCTGTATAAACATGGCTAAGTTTTAATAGGTAAAACTTTATTGAATACTAAGATATATGAAGGGATGGAATTAATATATGATTATGCCTATAAATAGGAATGATGCGCCTAATAAAGTAGGGTGTTCAAAGGAGATTAAGTGAATGTGTATGCACGTGATGTAATTTAATTTGGTTAGATGTAAGTGTACGCGTAGACTAGTATGTAAGAGAATTATATGCATAGAAGACATGATTAGGATTTGTGACATAATATGTGAGCATGTGAGTTGTATGTACGATTTTGGGAATAAGGTACGTATGTCCGTATCAGGATTTATTATACACGAAACAGTTGGAATAGGCAAAATGGATGTGTGTTATTAAACCTTACGTTTCTGAATGAATGAGGCTTGTACGATTATATGTAAGGTGTCAATAAATATATGGGTATTGACAATTCTAACCGAGTTACTTTTGAGAATGAAATGATGTGCAGGTGCATTAATGTTGACTCATTTAAAGTTAAACTCCGAATCTGAAGTTTCAACTGAAACTGAATCTGAGACAATCCTGACAAATTGTGTCGAAGAGGAGAAGATTTATGCTAATCCTACTGATGTTTTAAATCTATCTTTCCACCTGAAGTTTTTAATAGTTTTGCAGGATGCTTTGGTAAAGAAGCAGCATTCAAGGATCCACATTCTGATGAAGAAACAAATGATTATGTTAAAGTAATTGATATACATGAAGAGATGAATGCTGAAAAGTTAGAGAAGATTGCTCAAAAAGCAATGATGGCAAATTTGAAATAGGTAAAATCAGAAGCTTCATTTAAGTCAAAAACCAAGCTTACAACTGAATTAGATAATGAATCGGTTGTTTCTAAATCTTTAGATTTACCAACAAAATCCTTTATTTGTTCAAAATATTTGATTCCGTGTGAAAAATACACTGAAAAACCATGCAGCTTACAGAATGCTTAAACAATATACTGATAACTTATTGGCAAATCTAAAGAAAATTCAAGAAGCTTATAATAAACTTCTGAGAGTGGAGAAAAAAATTAAAGAGATTATAAGAAAGGATCAACAAACAATTTCAATGTTAAAAGCAACTGTTTCAAATAACCAAAATGCAATTAACAAACATATTGATGATAATGTTGTGCTAAAACAAGATTTACATAAAATGAAAATTGAAACTGAAAGAGTTGATAAAAAAACTGACGAGTTATGCAACAAAATCGTATGTTCTTGACCATATTCTTCCTAAACCTACAGGGAAAGATGACGAGACTTGGGAGAATGTTTATGGTTACAACGATCACGACTCGGGTATCACAGAATTCCACCTCCGATGTGGAGTAATTACTTCAAGAAATCACCAAACGATGTTGACAAAGCTATCAATATGGAAATAAAAACTCCACTTGTAGCTAATCCTAAAATTTTGTTACCCGAAACCGTTGACATGACTTACGAGCAGTCAGTGGAAAGTTTGGAATGTGATTCTGATTGGTGTAACAATGTAGTTGGAAAAAGTTTTTGAGAAAGAGTCAGAGAGTAGTCGGTAAAGAAGAAATATTTTGCAAGATTTTGATAATTTGAATACAGCATCTCAATTGGTTGCATCGGGCAGGCTGTATTCTGATCGTGAATTTCCAATTAAAACTATGAATCCAGTTTAAGTTGAAAAAACCTTACAAACTTGTTGAAATTGATTTTCAAATGATTTCAGACAAAAGTTTTTTCTCAAAAGATTATTATCAAAATGTTAAGGGTAAATTGCATTTTTCGTCCTTTATGTTTGTAGCGGGTTGCAATGGATGACCTTTAACTTTAATAACTACAGTTACGGTCCTTTATTTGCAAAACCTATTACACCTTAGGTCCTTTCACCGTAACCTGGTTAAAACTTTCAGTTAAGTGAGGTCATGTGCAACCCATATGAGGGTAAAACAGTCATTTAATAAAAAAAGAATGTCAAAATTTAAAATTTATATAAATTTATAAATCTAAACCATCATCATCATCTCCCCTGTACTCTCTCTATCCCTCCCCTGTACTTTCTCTCTCTCTACATACCACTTCAACCATCATCATCAGGCCACTACCACCTACACCACCGCCTACCAACACCGTCGACCACCGACATCATCACCATCGCCATTAACCTCCATAGTCCAACTACCATAACTTATTAAAAACAAATCAATCAAAAACAGGAGAAATCTGATATCATTCATCGTTAGATCTAACTTCTAGATCAAAATACATGTTGCAATGACAAAACCTAAACCTACTAAATCTATCAATCAACAATCAACTTCTATCAACACCACCACTACAAATCGATTACAACTGAATCGGCATCGGCTCATAATAAAACGGGGCAGCCGAATGTTGCCATTGTTTACACACAACTGGACTGTCGGTTTTATCGTCACTAATATCAACACAATTTCTCTTCACGTCAGGTGATGTAGCTAACGGAGATAATAACGGAATCGAAACTTTCCAGCTACTCACTGGAGTTACCTGAATCGACGTCGGAGCTCGCCGCTATAAATGACTCAGTTGTGTTCTCAATTTCGTCGATCGGTCCGCCATTAATAAAGAATCAGAGATTGAATATCGATTTCTAGGGGCTGGATCTTGATGTTGGCAGGACTATGGAGGTCAATGCTGATGGTGATTTGTAACAAGAATTGTTTGCAGACATAGCTTTAAGTTAGAAGGTTGCAATGGTAAGAGAAGTTGCAGGTCTGGATAAAAACCCTAATGAGGGATTTGGAGGAGAAAAGGGTGTAATTTATATGCTGGGGTAGTTTGTAGGTGAATGGACTTAAATGCCCTCACATGGCAAGCACGTAATCTGAACTAACTTAATTTTCTAACTGGGTTTGAGGTAAAGGATGAAACATGCAACATGTTTTCTATATAAAGGATTATGGTTGTAATTATTGAAGTTAAAGACTATCTATTGCAACCCGCTACAAACATAAAGGATGAAAAGTGTAAATTACCCAAATGTTAATCATCAACAACATTACCAATCCAATGAGTACAAGGTTTATCAGGGTTATCAAAATAGAACAAGCTGAAGGGCCAAAATATTTTGAGAGAGTTCATATAGATACACGTCAGTGTTATAACTTTAAAAGATTGGACACATTGCTTTTTATTTTCTAAACAAAGGTTGTAAGCATGTTCATGCAAACACCATAGAAGTGATCAAACAAATGAAATTAAAATTTGTTCTGAAACAAATCTTGAAAAGACAAAGAGACGTTGAAAAGAAATTTGTGGTTAAACAAAAACCATTGAACTGTTTTGTGTTTGATGTTAATGTGAAAATGTTTTTCCCAAATTAAAATCGAAATCATTTAAATGGGTTATTAAGAAAAATGATACTTCTGAGGTTGTCAAAGATGAAAGTAAAATTGAGGATAAGAGTGAGTTGGTTACGGATGCAAATGTTACTACACCCAAGACCATGAAGGCTTGGGTTTCCCTGTTATCGGTTTGTGCTTGTGCAGGGGTTCCCGAGGTTCTCAAAGTCGATCATCGATAGCAGAGCCTCTAGGCACATGACCGGGATGCTTGCCTTACTCTATCATGAACGACCAATTAAAGGAGGGTATGTCGGGTTTGCTGGGAATCAAGGAGGTAGAATTATTAGCGAATGTACTCTTGGAAATGGAACGATATCTTTCGACAAAGTGAAATACATAGTGGAGTTAGAGAACAATTTGCTATCTATTCACAAATTTGCAACAAAAAATTTGCTGTTCATTTCATGGACAAAGGGTGTATCCTCTTGAAACCAGGGTCCATTATTCCATAGGAGTGGATATTAATGCGTGCATATAGAGAGAATGATTCGTATGTATTAGATATGTGCACAGCAACCACGACTACTAAGATCGCACAATGTTTCGTTACGAAAGCTACGGAGAAGAAGTCTATTTTGTGGCATCGAAAGATGGGTCATATTCATCTACGCAAAAATGAATTATTTGGTGCGTAACAACTTAGTTGAGCATGTAAACGTTAAGAGTTTTCATTTGACTGATGATTTTGTTAGTTGTAAAAAGGGAAAACGACACAAGAAGTCACGTCCGAAAAGTTGTTTAATTCAATCAAATTACCGTTGGAGAGGTTGCATATGATCGGCTTCGGTAGGTCAACGTTAAAAGTGTAACTAAAGATTCATACTACTTAGTCGTTGCTGATGATTACTCACGCTTCTCCTGGGTAATGTTCTAGGAGACAAAAGACAAAACTTTTGACTATCTCATGATCATGTTCAAGAAGTTAGAGAACTTGGAGCGAAATCATTAGTGAGTTTCTTTGTGGGATATGCAAGTCTATTATGACGCGTTTATCTTCCAAGCATTAACCACGATGTGCAAGCTCAGCATGTAGACTGTCAAAAGTACACTTCTCCAACATAGAAACTTGGAGACGACTGGATGTTTGACTATGAAAGTCTTTGTAAATCTTTTAATCTACCAGATGAACCGAACCAAATGAAGAGGAACTTGCTTTATTGTATCAACATGAACAAGCTTTCTCTCAAGTGCAGATTCCAAGGCTTATTGTCATAACATCACAGCAATCTGGAGAAGCGGTTGCAAAAGTAGGATGAAGTAGTCAGAATGAACCAGGAACTAGTAGTTCAAAAGCATCGATTGTGAATGATGGTCAAACTTCAATCAATCAGATGATGATTCTGAACTGGAAGCTACGTACGATGATGACCGTGGTTCAACATCCGGTGAAGAAATTAATTTTGAACTAATGGATCAACAACAAAATTCAGGTGTTCAGGATGCTAATTTCAATGTCTTACAAGATGAAGCTGAACAAAATTTAACCAACCTGGAGATAGAAGCAGTTGTTCCAAATGAAATTATGCCGAGATCTTTGTCATATCATCCTTCTGAGAATATTACTGGTGAATTACAATCTGGAGCGAAAATGAGAAGTCAGATTAATCAGGGTTTGAGTTATTTCTATTCCCAAGTGGCTCCATTACAAAATCGGTTTCTCTTCAATGCTACATTTCTCAAATAGAACCGAAAATTTACAAAGAGACACTAACTAAGGTGAGCTATGTAAATGCAATGCAGGAAGAGTTATTACAATTCGAGAAACTAGGTGTCTGGAAGTTTGTTGATTTTCCAGATAATCTTAAAAGGATCAACACCAAATGGGTCTTTAAATGCAAGCGTGATGATAGAGGGGTGATAGTCCGAAACAAAGCTAGGTTGGTTGTGCAAGGCTTTTGTTATTGATTTCACAAAAGTTTATGCTCCAATTGTGAGACATGAACCTATTAGAATATTTTAAGCTTAGTTAAGTGTGTAAACGTTAAGAGTTTTCATTTGATAGATGACTGTGTTAGTTGTAAAAAGGGAAAACAACACAAGAAGTCACATCCGAAAAAATGTTTAATTCAAAATTACCGCTGGAAAGGCTGCAAATGGATCTACTTGGGTCGGTCACGTTAAAAGCGTAACTGGAAATTCATATTGCTTAGTTGTTACTGAAGATTACTCACACTTCTCCTAGGTAATGTTCTTGGAGACAAAGGACAAACTTTTGACTATCTCATGATCCTATTCAAGAAGTTAGAGAACTTGTCCCATTTGCCTAGTCGTAGAATTCGAAGTGATAATGGGACAAAGTTTAAGAATGATCAAATGCTTGAGTACTACAATGAAAAAGGGATTCTTCATGAGTTTAATGCATCATACACTCCTCAACAAAATGGAGTTGCAGAAAAGAAGAACCGTACTCTAATCGAGATAGCACGTACAATGATAGCCGATTCTAAGTTGCCGATGAGTTTCTCGAATGAAGCGATAGCATCTACTTGTTATAGCTTTAATCGAGTCTTAACAGTGAAGAAGTACGGAAAGACATGCTTTGAGCTTTTGAACAAATGGAAAACCAATCTTCAATGGTTAGGACCATTTGGGTTGTCGTGCACAGTAATTGATCCTGAAGGTAAATTTGGAGCGAAATCATTATAGATTTTCTTTGTGGGATATCCAAGTCTATTACAACGTGTTTATCTTCCGAGCATTAACCGCATTGTGCAAGCTCAACATGTAAACTGTCAAAAATACACTTCTCCAATACAGAAACCTGGAGACGACTGGATGTTTGACTAGGAAAGTCTTTGGAAATATTTTAATCTACCAGATGAACCAAATGAAGAGGAACTTGCTTTATTGTATCAACATCAACAAGCTTTCTCTCAAGAGCAGATTCCAAGGCCTATTGTCATAACATCACAGCAATCTCGAGAAGCGGTTGCAAAAGTAGGATGAGGTAATGAGAATGAACTAGGAACCAGTAATTCAAAAGCACCGATTGTGAAGATGTTGGTCCAAACTTCGATCAATCAGACGATGATTCTGAACCGGAAGCTACGTACGATAATCGCGGTTCAACATCCGGTGAAGAAATTAATTTTGAACTGTTGGATCAACAACAAAATCCTGTATTCAGGATGCTACCTTCAATGTCTTACAATATGAAGCTGAACAAAATTTAACCAATCTTGAGATAGAAGCAGTTGTTCCAAATGAAGTTATGCCGAGATCTTTGTCATATCATCCTTATGAGATTATTACCGGTGAATTACAATCTGGAGTGAAGATGAGAAGTCAGATTAATCAGGGCTTGAGTTGTTTCTATTCCTAAGTGGCTCCGTTACAAAATCGGTTTTCTCATCAATGCTACATTTCTCAAATAGAACCGAAGAATTACAAAGAGGCACTAACTGAGGAAAGCTGGGTAAATGAAATGAAGGAAGAGTTATTACAATTCGAGAAACTGGGTGTCTGGAAGCTTATGGATTTGCCAGATAATCATAAAAATATCGACACCAAATGGGTCTTTGAATGCAAGCGTGATGATAGAGGGTTGATAGTCCGAAACAAAGCTAGGTTGGTTGTGCAAGGCTTTTGTCAACAAGAAGGTATTGATTTCACAGAATTTTATGCTCCAGTTGCGAGAGTTGAAGCTATTAGAATATTTTAAGTTTTCGCTTCTTGGAAATGTTTCAAAGTGTATCAGTAGGATGTCAAGTCTGCATTTCTATACGGAAAGTTAAAGAGGAAGTCTACGTGGGACAACTGCTAGGGTTCGTCGATCCACACAACAAAGACAAAGTGTATCTTCTGGACAAAGCGCTTTATGGTTTGCATCAACCACCATGTGCTTGGTATGAAACATTGTCTCAACATATGCTTGACAATAATTTTATCAGAGGAACAGTTGATTGCACCCTCTTTACGCGAGAGACAGATGGTCACATACTGATTACATAGATATATGTGGATGATATAAATTTTGGGTCAACGAAGGACGCGTTATGCAAATAGTTCAAGGCCGTTATACGACAGAAAATCAAAATGACTTCAATGGGCAAGATGAAATTCTTTCTAGGGTTGCACGTGGATCAACTATCTTCGGGTATTTTCATTCACCAAAAGAAAAACGTCAATGATATTTTCACGAAGTTCAAGATGACGGAAACATCAACCGCTAGTACGCCATTAGCTCACAATCACAACATCAACCCTGATCCAATGGGAGAAAAGGTGGATGTCATGGAATATCACAGCATGATCAGTTCTCTCTGATGTACCTCACAGCATCGCACTCGGATATTATGTACCCCACGGGTTTATGTGCAAGATATCAATTGAGTCCTCGTGCTTCTCATTTGATTGTTGTGAAACGCATTCTTTGTTATCTAAAGAGATGTCCTAGAAAAAGCGTATGGTATCCAAAAGACGACGAGTTCGTGTTGAAAGCTTTCACATATACAGACTTTGGCAGCTGCAAATTAACGCGAAATCTACAACAGCCGGATGTCAGTTCTTTGGTAGCCGGTTGGTTAAATGGCAGTGTAAGAAGCAAACGGTTGTTTGTCTTTCCACATGCAAAGAAGAATACGTGCCGGCCTCCAGGTGTTGCTCAACATGTTTTGCGAATACAACAACAGATGAGAGACTACAATTTACAGTTTCTTACTATTCCTATTCACGTAGATAACAAAGCAGCAATTTCAATTACGGAAAATCCGGTAAACCACTATAAACCAAACACATAGAAATTAGATATCACTTCGTTCATGATTGCTATGAAAAGAATTTGATACATGTGGTTAAAATTCACACCGACCTACAAAAAGCAGATGACCAAAGTGTTTGATAAAGCAAGATTTGAGTATTTACTCAAATTAAATGGTATAAAAGAATTGAAGTCGGGGTGAATCAGAGGATACCGAGATTTTTGAATCATCAAACAAGTAAACCTCATTGGGAATCACTTTTAGTTTTTATTTTCTTACATTTTCTTTTTGAAAAAAATTCAAAAATATGTTTTTAATTTAAGGGGAAAATTTGGGAGAAAAATCAAAAACATTAAAAATACAAAAAGTCAAAAACAGTAAATAGATAAAGGTGAGTTTTGTTGCTAAAATAGAGGAAATGATACTACATCAGTGGAATATCAAGGCACGCTAAATAACTGAAAAGTATTAAATTGGATAACAACCTCACTAATCGATGTATCTGTGCGCTCACTTTTAATCAAAAGGGTTGCATAAATGATACAAACATAATGAAACAATTAACTAAGCGTGAGTAACATTTCATTGGCATGTGGTCTTAGTACCGTAATCTCGTTTGACAGAATTGCGAGGATACTGAGATACTAGGTCTTTTTATTAGTTTAACATCTGGGATATTATACAAGTTCTTTTGTTTGCACGGTGGTGTTAACCTAGAACATCTATAATACTTTATAACAACGCTTATAGTGTAAACCCTTAAAAGCTAAATGATTATCAAAAGATAAGAATTTATGCTCAAAAAGATACCTATGAGGTACACCACTTTAAAAGTCGAACTTCATACTCTTTGTATGTACGGGGGTACTAACCCGAGTCACCGAAGCTTTCGCATTCCCCTACAGATGTAAACCGAACATATTCACCTGTATGATGATATTCTTGTTCATATCCGGATACGGGATTATGTTGTATAATGGGAACCACTGGTTAATTTGTTCTAAAATTACCTAAGCGTATCATATTGAGCAATACCTGATACATAAACAAGTTGAGTTTAAGTGAACAAACAATACTGATAATCAACGTGAATTGTTTGATACTAAGTATGTATTAAAACTTAACGGTGCAGCTGATATGTATCAAAGAAACTGATATGATCCTTTAAGCACAGTCTCACAAAGTTATGTTTGTTTGTAAATAGTTTATAGTTTATATTTCAAAACCAAAAGGATTTTTAGTGTGTTTTAGCTTAAAGTTGTAAAAAGCCAAAAAGATTTTATATTCTCCATTTATTTTTGATAATCGATGATGGGATACTAATTCTTTCCTTCAAACTAATGGACGGGCTTCTGCACAACTGGTTGGGCGGCCTATTAGAAACCAGTTCGGTAAACTAGGATTCTTTGATATAGATAAAACCAAGGTCACTAATTTGAACTTGAAGCCAAGGTCATTAATTTGGACTTGAAAGTTGAAAAGTTTGTGAAAATCAGAAAGTGAAAGGACCAAAATATTAACCCAAGGTCATTAACTTGGACTTGGTTGAACAAACGTATGAATTTGACTGAAAAATGAAAATTGAAAGTCAAAAACATAATTGTTCAGAAGCGCATGTGCAGTTTCAAATGCATGAAGGTAATAACAAACGCATGTGGCTTTTCAAGCACATTGAAAGTCTCCGAAATGGATGAGACTTATACGCATGCATGTACACACACGCGCGTATGAGTCATTCGCAGTATATAAATAGAAGTGCTCATACATTTCAATGCTCATTCGCACAAAAACTGCTTTGGAGAGATTTTTCAAAATCAAAGGAGATCTGTTGTTTTCGATCCAAAATTGTTAAGATTGTTATTTTGATCAGTTTGGTGTAAAAATCAAGGTATATAACACATTAAATCATAACAAATCATTAATGTTTTGAACTGAACCCTAACCAATTGAGATTTACTGTATAAACACGGATAAAAATCGAAATAGATTTAGGGATTTAATGATCGGCGTTTTCCGATGGTGTTTATGTGTTTTGATTAAGAAAAACTGTTTTTAACTGTTTGATTGTTGAACACTTAGGTTCAACGTATGTAGCTCATACGTTTGAAACTTAACTCCTGGTTCATACGTTCAGGTTGTCTTCATATGTTCAGATTGGTTCATACGTCTACAATGTTTATACGTTCAGATTGGTTCATACGTCTACAATGTTCATATGTCCATATTGTGTTCATATGTGTATTAATCCCCGTTCGCTCAAAATTTTTCATACATGTTGGTTGTTCATAAGCAAATTTGCTCATACGTGTGAATGTTATGAATTGTTATAATTCTTCTAAGTGTTGAAAATTTGCAAATATTTGTCGGATTCATGATTGTTCTTTATTTTGGAGATGGTAAAAACTGAGAAGGAGAAAGATCATGACTTGAAGCATAACATCGTTGCTTTACTTGACGAAACACTCGAAAAAAGCTAAATCGTTCGCACCTATAATTTCTTTCTTGAAGGAGTCAAGAATCTTCAAGGCTAACACAGAAGTATGTGCACCCCACAAGAAGATAATACGTGAATTCTGGAAGAATACGAGAATGGAAGGCACATAGTTACATTTTGAAGTGCAGATTAAAAAGATAGTAATAACTAAAGCATTATTCGTGAAGTTCTTGGGTTTAACAACGAAGAAAATGATCTAGATTTGTTAGACGATAAGCAAGTGAAGGTTGTTTTTTTTTTAGGATGGGATACGACGCTATCTAAACGCTATCAGCTACGCTAAGAGTTGCTTACCAAGTCTGTATAAATTGTTGATGCACGTGGTGGTGATGTGTTTGGGACACCAAAAGGGTGGATATGACATAGCAACAGATTACCAAATGAGTGTGATTGCTGCTCTATGCTAAATTTAAAGTTTAACTTTTCAGCCATGATCTACAACAACATGGATGGGAATTTGGGTGACAAGAAAGTGATCATATATCCGAGATTTCTACAGATTTTGATTGACTTTCAAGTACCATAGCTCATTAAAGAAGACGAAGATATTATGAAGCTAGAACACATGAACAGTACGACTTTGAATGTTTGGGCGCTTACAGAGGAAAAGATGAAAGTCAGATTCCTAAGTATCATGGTTTGTTTGGATGACCAAAGAACAAAGATTATCTACCTCTAGATAATGGTAAATGGAGACACGAAAATAGTGATTGTAAAAGTGAAGCCGGAAAAGATATTGATAAGATGAAAAAGTTCAAGTATTCGAGAAGTAAACGTATCAAGAAGAAAGATGTTGGTGAAGAAGGTTCTCAATCAAAATGCAAAAGATCTCGAGCTAAGAAAGTTATCGAAGTAGAAAAATCGGTAGTTGAAGAAGAAGTAGTTGTATCCTGCTACATCTGACAAGGAAAAAGAAGATAAAAAGTCAGATGATGAAGAGACTAAGTCAGAACCGGATTTCCCATATGAAATTGTAGGTGCTAAGAAAAAGAAAGTAGAGATTGAGAAAGATGCAGATTATGTTCTAGAAGTTCCAGTAGTTGAGAAGAAGAAGAAGGGTGGTTGAAAGAAAAGTAAAGCTAGACTAAATTTCAAGTCGACTGGAACACCTGAAGCTATGAGGGGGAAAACTGAGGGTTTGAAACTTGTAGAGGAACTAGAAACTAAAGAAACAGTTAAAGATTATATGGATTTAGATTATGATCATTTCAATAAGCCGAACAATGAGAAGATAGTGGAGTTGGAAAAGCAAGTTGAAGAATTAAATGTTAAAGTTGAAAGCTTGGTTGAAGAGAGTGAAAGACTGAGAACGGAGAATGTGAATATACAGTCTCAGAATGAAAGACAACAAGCATAGGTTGATCATAATTCTGAACGAAGATGTCACAATGCAAGCTTGTTAATCAAATATAGTAACTATTTCAGTGTTGGGGAACAAGTTGCAGATAAACTTTGATTATGAAGTTGAACTGATGAAAAGTTGAGAAACTGAGACAATTCTAGAAGCTAAAGTAGCTGAGACTGCAAAGATGAAATCTGATGGAAAGAAGCCTATGGATGGTATTCCTAGAGTTGCTACTGAACCTCCAACAGAAACAGTACCTAAAGCAGAAGTTGTTAATGCATCTGATGTTGTACCAGAAGCAAGCTGCTAAATCAGTTGAACCTGAAGTATTTTATGGTCCAGATAACAGAATACTAGATGAAGATAAAGAACGAATTAATGAGGATGATGAAGAAAAGTTAGACTTGGGTGATTATGATGACAATCAGGGTGGTGTTGGTATTACAACAACTTAAACGGAAACAATTGTACAAGAAGTACCTAAGACTCGGATAGAAACTATAGAACTGAAGATGTATCTGAAGTTCGGGGGAGTCAGGTGAGGGATTGAATGCTGGTGAGGATACTAAAGGAATCATCACGGACGAAGTACCAAACACACCTGTTCGTGCTAGTCTGAAAGCCGAGTAGTTTATGGATGAAGAATATGATATCGAAGTGGGAGAGTACATTCATAATTACACGAAAGAAGAACTTGCTAGACTCTATCGAATTGATGAAGATGAATTTGTGTTTGATTTTGAAGAAGAGTTGATGGAAACTGAAAAAAAAAAGATAAACAGCAAGCTTATATATTCAAACCTGTTGCAGAAGCTAATGACTATGATCAAGTTGAGATTGAAGATGACTTTGATGATGCAGAGGTTTGTTATGCTAACACTGTTAATGAGCAATTTCCTATATTCACACAGAAGTTTGCTAAAGAAGTTGTGGATATTCTGAAAAGGAAAGTGAAGGAAAGAAAGAAGTCCGGTGATGTTCCTTTGATCAACAAAAGAGAGACTTTAACGGAGAGATCGAAATGGTTTAGAAATGTGTCAATTGAAAGGAAATATCAAAGGTCGTTGTCATTTTTTACAAGAAATAAAGACATATCTTTAGGTGACATTATTAGTTGGTGTTGGATTCATAACTGAAGGTGATAGCTATACGCAGAGAATATGGCGTACAATATTTCAGAAATATCATTCACATAAAGAGTTTGTCGTGGTGGGACGTGACTGAATTGTGCAGATTTAGGTTGATTAAATACAAGCTGAGTCAGTATAGTCAAAGAGTGTTGAGGTTCATAAATCAACAAGAGAGAAATCATTTCAGATGTTGGAAGGCTCAAGAGGAAAAGCGTATTATATCCGAGACTGAGATCGATCCAGAAACTAGAAAGCCGAAAGTAACGTTGAAGTACAAAAGGCCAAACACTATCAGAAACATACCTTTGAAGGAGATGGAACAAGATATTCATGTTGAATTCAGGTGGTGGCATTATGATGAGAAAATAGGTGAGGTTGTGATCGTTTTGTGTAAAGATGGAAATTGGAGATCGATCAGGTTATACGATCCGATGTGGATTGTAAACATGTCAAAGAAATATATTGAGATGTTTTTCTACAACAAGATCTACTTTGCAAACGAAGATAGACGACAAGCATTACAATTTCAAAAGGTTGCAAACGTATGTTATGCTTATGATATTCATTCATGAAGAATGTTGGAAACAAGTTGGAGAACAATTGAGAAGAAAGAAGATACAAAATAGAAGAAAAGGATACAAAAGATCAAAGATAGACAAAAGAAAGCTGCTATTACAAGATACCAATATATGAAAAAATCTCCAATCACTGATCAAACACTTATTGCAAGATTCGAAAGGCGCATACAGGATTATAGGACGAGGTTCTTCGGCAGCAAAGGATAGAGACCAACAAAGACAAGACTGCAGCATCATCCAAGGGGAAGTTTGTTGATACATAATGTCTAATGTCTACGTTTTAGTTGTAATGTATAGCACAGTAGAATAGTGTGTGTATGTGTTTGAGATTCAGTGTTGTTGATAACCAGGCTTGTACGCGCGTATAAGCACATACGCACTTTGAGGCCTGGCATACACGTGCACATGAGGCTCATACTCTTGATGAGCCTATAAATAGTGGAGGTTCATGCACATTTAAAAATTTTTCACACTTCGAGCCTTTGAGAGATTTTGATCAATTTGTATTGAATTACTACCCGTTTATGAATGAACAAGTTGAATTATGAATCTCAGGTGTTGCAAGATCATTATATGAATTTTGCGCATGTTTTGATTCGATAGATATCCGTATAAACGGTTTTTTTTGTGGTTTTCTACATTTCTAGTCGTTCAATCTGATCCTACGTGGTTGTGTCACACTGGTTTTCATGGTTCTTGCGATAAAGATATATTGGAGGGTTCAAATGAGAAGAAATTATATATATATATATATGGCTCGGTTCAAATGAGAACCACCACGAGTTGCAAGAACCGTGAGACCTTTTTGTTCCCGCGCGAGTTGGGCCAAAAAATTTTTGCACAAACGTAGATGAAAATATTATAAACACATTTGTAAAATAAAGTAAAAAAGATTTGTCGAGTCGGTAGTTTTGACTGATGCAAGTTTTTTTTACGCGCTAGTATAAATTTTGTAAGAAGATAAATATTTTTTTACACCTCATGTAGATGTGGGTATGCGACATTTTTTAAAAATTTTTTTGCTGAAACAAGTGATATTTTTTATGATTTTTGAGAAAAAAAATTCGGAAAAACCTTTCGGATAGTTTAGTTCTCACGGTTCTCACAACTCACGGTTAGGTTCATTTGTGAACAACCCCCTTGATAGTGAACTGCGTGAACTAATCATAGCCCTTAATTATCAATACACAAGTGTAAATCAATTGTCAGGATTTGATGATGAAAATAAATTAGTGTATTTTACGATTTGATGATGAAAATCAATGGCCAGGACCGGTTCACTAAGTTCACAAATACATTAGTGTTCACTCTAAAACCAGCTTGTATATATATATGGTAAGGATTATTTCATAATTCTAAATAATTGTAGAACTTACAGAACTCCTAATAAACAATCATTTTACTTATATATTTTTATATTTAACATTTCTTAATGGTATCTTTTTATCATGATTCCATGTGTGTTAAAAGTAGTTTTATCATTTATTTAACATTGCTCAAGCGTACCCAGTTTTAGAGGGGAAAAAGAGTATAGTTGTTTACATAAAATCAACTATATATGTATTTAATTAATGGTACAGAACCTAATTTCCTGGTTCCAGCTAGGTTTCTATGTTTAGTGACCGAAGATGTTATATGACTTTTCACAAAACCTGGTTATACTGTGAGGGATTATAATAGTGCTAAAACGAATGGTTTTCTTGGATTATCACAAAACCTAGTTATATTATGAGGGATATATGTTGTTTTTTGCAACGAATTCTTAACTTACTCAAGAAATAGTCAACTAGGGTGAGCCAATTAACTGTCATAATTGATAACCAAAATATAACCGAACTACAATTAACGGTTAACCGACCTAAATAATGTTTATGGTTATGAAACTTTGTTTAACTGACTAGTCGGTTATAGTTAAGGTTATGAAGCTTAATCTGGTTAACCGATGTAACCGAAACCGAACCAAACTTGTAATTTTAAGATAAAAGTAGGTTAATAACTGAAATAACCAAAACCAAACCAAATCATGCATGCCCCTAATGCACACTCCTATTTATTTCAATCCTTGCTTGGTTAATTAACTGAAATAACCGAAACCTAACCATAACCAACTTCATAACTGATTAACCGTAACCGATGTTTAGTTATGGTTAAGGTTAAGGTTATGGTTATGGTTATGGTTATGGTTAAGAAAATTTTTTAACCGAATCTAGTGATTATGGTTATAATTAATAATAAAACCAACCATACACACCTCTATAGCAAACAATGGATGGAACAACATTCAAGATTGGCATGGCACTCTCTTATAATTGGTCTATAATCTTAACTTTTTGGAAAAAGTACAAAAATATATATGTTTGACTAAGTTTTTTACAAATTAAACATTAGTCTTTGGATTTTCAAAACTATTTAAACCAATAAGATTGCATCAAGTATGTGTTGGAATTTTGTGAAAATAACATTTTTCACAAATATAGAAAATTGGTATTTCCTAATTTTGGACGACAAATAAATATTATAAATTGAGGTTTATTGATATATTTCTTTGTGGGTTTGTGTTCTATGTTGGAAGAGCTTCGCAACGAACTAAACCACGTCCAAAACGGAGCTAAGATGAATGAGATATCGATGCTCAAAGTTTGGTGTTTGAAACATTAAATGCTGAAATAATGGGAAAGTAGCATCTTGTCCCACATAGGAGGAGTGATGAAACTTAAAGGGATATTTAAGTGGGAACACTCCTTCCTTAATATTTCATGGAAGCACACACTAAGTGTACTCGCGAAGGGTGCGGAGCACCCTAACTCGCACTCGCACGCGCGCACGTGGCTTGGGTGATGGCCGCAATGTGGCGCTTTGATGGCGCACATGTGAGCCATACTGGCGCATGCGCAATAGGATTGTGGAGCGCTGGAATGTGGAAATGAGCCAGAATGGCGTGCGCGACCTGCTGCTTCCAGAGTTAATGAGAGATCAGTTACACTTCACCAGTTGAAACAGACAAGTCAAGGGTCTTGACCAGGAATGTAACTGACAAATTAAAGTGCATTAAAGATGTTTAATGCAATTTAATTCGTTGAGTTAAATCTTTTTGACTGTTTCAACACAGATGCAGTATAAATACTGCATTACATCAACACCAGAAGACACCGAATTCCAAACATATGTTAAGAATTCTCTACACGATCATATTTTTCTTTCTTCCTGCAAGCTACTTCTTCGGGTGGCGTCATCTCCGGCAGTGCAACTGTTTCGGCTGTTGTATCCTGGAAACAAACGAGTTCTCCTGGGAGACTCGAAATTTGTTTTAAGGGACCCGTGTCTAACACGATCCTCAGCCAAGAACGCTTCTTTCTGTTGAAATTTTTGTTCTTGTTTTTGCTTATTTCAGTTGTAATCCGTATTGTAATTTACTGCTTCCTTTATTTTTTGTTTTTGTAATTCAGTTGAATAAAGTTAATTTATTTTAAGCGAACGGTTCCTACAATCTTAAAACAAATTTTTAAAACACCGTTTGTGTAGAATCAAAACCACTCCGTTTGTGATTCAAACAAGTTTTGTTTCACTCGGTTTGTGTTTAAAAAAACAAAAAAAGAAACCTTTTTTTCTTTTCGTTTTCATCTTCGAAGGAGCGACTTTGGTTGAAAACGATTTCAGATTACTTCGTTTCGTTCTTAAATTTCATATAAAAACTTTCTGTTTTGGTCTTCAAAGTTGGACTTAGAAGCCAAACAGTAAGTGTGCGCTAAAATTATTAGAATTTTATGTTTTTCGTCTTCAAAGTTGGACTTAGAAGCCAAACATTAAATTCGTGGTAATTAAAAATTGGAGTTTGCTTCTGGTTTTTTTATTGAGTTAAAAAAGAATTTGGACTAAAAACTTTAATTTTTATTTCAGAATGTCGACTGAAAACAATGCCAACGTGAAGACGAATGTTAACAGCCTTGCCGTTGGAACCCATGCCAATACTGTAGGAGCGTCCACAGTGGCAAAACATGCTGAACGACCACCTGAGAAGTTCTCGGGTTCCCACTTCAAGAGGTGGCAACAGAAGATGTTCTTCTATTTGACCACCATGAACCTTGCGAGGTTCTTGACTGAAACCGCTCCCCAACCTGCGGAAGGGGAGACCGACGCTCAGGCTCAATGCGCGGTTGATGCGTGGAAGCATACGGATTTCATATGTCTAGGCTATATGCTAAATAGCCTTTCGGATGCATTGTATAATGTGTACTACAATGTCAAGACTTCCAAAGAATTATGGGATCTCTTGGACAAAAAGTACAAAACGGAGGATGCGGGAACAAAGAAATTTGTTGTCGCCCGTTTCTTGGACTACAAGATGGTTGACAACAAGACGGTTATGAACCAAGTCCAAGAGTTGCAGATTATACTTCATGACATCCACGCTGAGGGCATGGTTCTTAGCGAGACATTTCAAGTGGCAGTAATAATTGAAAAATTGCCTCCTTCGTGGGTAGAATTCAAAAACTACCTAAAGCATAAGCGAAAGGAAATGACGGTGGAGGAACTTGTGGTCCGCCTTCGAATCGAAGAGGACAACAAGGTAGCTGTCACACCCTGACCCGCAGCGGAAATGGTAGTCGGGGCATGATTGGGTTTTCATCAAAACTCATGACATTTACTATAAAGTTTCATATTTATTATTTCTTTTTAAAGAAGAAATTACAATAAACATACAAGCACAACATGTTCAAATACATTTTTTATGACTTCTTTATTTTTCTTCTAGGCAATTTCCTATGTGTTCCTTGCTTCAACCTATCCACCTGTATCATGTGTAAAAATAGGGTTTTGGGTCAACAAAAGTTGGCGAGTGAATCTTATTTAAATGTTTGAAAGAATTAGTTATATTGGTTATTTGAATAAAATGTGCATAACCAAATATGAGTATACATATATGTAAATTAAACCTCAAAACACATAATATCAATTAATGCACACACACACATATCAAATGATGAACAATGAGATCAAGGCTCAATCAAACAGAGCCGATCTAATGAGGCACCTTATGCTCAACCCGTCTCCAACGAGGAACTGATGGGCCTAATGAATGATTTGCACGCAACTTGACAAAATGTAAACACGCAATACAACAAACAACATTTACATCACACGTACGATCATATAATGGTAATAGCACAAGTGTTTGAATAAAAGATATAAATAAATGACACATGATACACCCCAAAACATGAATAAAAAGGGGAATTTGTAAGAATTCACTCACAGTGGGTGCGTTTTTCTTGATTGATGAAGAGTGCGCACGGATTGATGATATAACCGACGAAGAAGACTAACCTAGATAATAACGCAATAATTCGATAAAAATCAATATTTTGATTTAATACTTTTTGTTAGATTTTAGATTATTTTTGTGGTATTTATTGAGATTTTTAAACCTAAATAATCTTGTTCTTAAGTGTTTTTAATTGATTTATAACTAAAAAAATAAATACAAAAATATTAAATAAAATAAATAAAAAATTTAAAAACCTTTTCAGACCTGACAGCAGGTCTGACCGGTTCGTTGACATGTTTGACCGCGTGTGGTGAGACTCGAACTTGTGACCTCCCGTTCACGTGCACGCAGCTCTTCCAACTGAGCTACGTGTCTAACCCATAAGGAATCAATTTTTAATTATTCTTATATACTTGATAGAATATATCAGAAATTATTTAATTCAAAAAGGATTTAAATGAGCGAACCAGTGTGAAGGATCTGACTCGAACCCGCGATCTCTATGTTGTTTTGCACCCAGCCCAACCAACTGGGCTGGGTGTCTAACCCGATTGAAACAGAATTTTTAATATACTTAACAACTATCTGAATGTTAGCGTATTTGAAATAAAAAGAAACCGGTTTTTATTTCAACAACACGGACTGACCAGGACTCGAACTCGGGATGTGAATATTATGTTTGCACACAGTCCACCACTGGACTATGTGTCTAACCCGGTTAAAAACCCGATTCTTATTACTTTTAATCACCTGCTGAAACTCATCTTCTTCATGAATTTTAACCCGGAACTCGACTGTTATAAGTTTTAACTGTTCTGGTTTAACTGATGTAATCTAAACGAATTAAACAAGAAATATAGAAGAGTTTTGGGACTCATACCAACTGGAAAAACAGAACCACGGTTTTCAGGTGACTAACTCCGGCGAGTTACAGATGAACTTTCCGACGAGTAGAAGGTTGAGCAGATAAAAATAGAGGTAAATTGTGAAGGAAGTGAGCGAGTTCCTATGAGTGAAAGGGTCGATATTTATAGTTGATTTTTCAATCGTGTGGGTTTCGGTTACAACTATGATTATGGATTGATGATTTTCAGTCTGTAACCGAATGTGGATTGAGATTTGATTGCTGAGATCGTAACTGGTATAACAGTTTCGCAATCAAGAATTATGCTTGATTGATTTTGGCGGTTACTGATTTCTGAAAAGGAAAGAGTTGCAGGTTTAACGGGTTTTCAAAAATAAAACTTAATTGTTTTCGTTTCTAAGCACAAATGTGCGTGCAGTGTAGTGGTGTTTGGTGTATGTATTTATACAGGAGACTCGAATTCGAACCCGGTTACCCCTTATGTTTTATTTATTATTATTACTATTATTATTATTTTTTTTTTACTTTCATTTATTATTATTGTTATTATTTATTTAATATTTTAAATTCTTTTAATTCATTTAGTAGCTATAAGTTAATAACTCGAATTAAATGGTGCATAAATACGCAACGTGACTTTAGATTAACTACTTGAATTATTTAACGAAGCGGGTTTTGAAACCTGTTTTACCACGAATGTTACAGTATCCCCTACTTTTAGAAATTTCGTCCCGAAATTTAGGTAGTAGTCGTAGCAGGAAAAAGGATGGATGATGCTTGGATTTGATGATTACATGACCAAAGGAGTGTGAAGGTTTGAATTTTTAATTGAGGCGGTAACGTTCCTCGTAACGGTTGAATACCCTGCTACAGGAATCGCTTTTTGATGCCTAAAGTATAAAAATGTGAAACATTGATAAAAATAGTTGATTGATTGGGTATGATCTCATGTATAAGAGTTTTGAGGGAATTGATGCGTTGAAAGGATAGAGTTATATCACAAAACAAAAACTTCAACTATGACAATATTAAACCTATACGGATCTTCTCATAACCTCCTGATAATGCTTTTGATCCTTTGACAAGAATACTTATATATAGGAAGTACCAGCAGCGTATCCACCATATTCTTGTCAAATTTTCATTGGCTTTATCAGTAAGTTATGATTAGTTCTACGTGATTCTAAAATCTACAAAACAAACACAACAGCCAAAGCTTGAGTCTGAAAGAATACATGACTGACGACAGTACCTCTCTCGTTTGTTATGATGAAGGGGTCAGTCTATGAAAAAGTGAGACACAACCCAACTTCTTTAAATGTGAAGATCGAGATACGTCGTGATGTATGATGATATGAAAGTTAAATCAATGAGTAAAGATATAAAACAAAACTGAAATATCAATTCGCATTAAAATTCTTGGATACATAAATACCCAATTTATAACAGGGATACGTAAAGATTGAGAAAAACATTAAGAACTAGACGGTTGGAGTTGAGTCTTGATTCTTGGTGAGGGAAGGCTAGTTGGGTTGTTCATTTGGGCCGTTATTATCTTCAACAGGATTGGCGTTGATGTTGTAAGCCCTTCCTCTTGCTGGTGGTAGTGCTGGGTTTTCTTGATTTGTTTGGTTAACTGGGTTTGCTTAAGCTTGGGCGTTTATGATGTTAACCAATCGAGGGCACGTGTTTCTAAAATGGGTAGGGTCCCCACAATTAAAGAAAGCTCGAACATGTGGAAACATGGGGTATTGGGGTTGTTGATATGATTGGATCATGTTTTGGGTAGGGGGTGAAGCTTGGTTTGGAGGGGTGCGACAAGTCTTGCTCAAATGACCATAACGCCCACAATTAGCACACAGTCGACAAGGTATAGTAGATGGATGGTGATAAAAACAGGTGTTGCATTGAGGGTGAGGTCCAATGTAAGGTTTCTTATTTGGGTAAGTAGAGTTGGGTGCTACTTGAGTGATTGGGATGGCTTGGAGGGGTACGGCTTGTGGAGCTGGTTGATTGCGTTGGGTGACAGCGAAATTTTGCCCATCTCGTTTTCTCTTAGAAGTGGGTTGAGAAGAGGATTCGGTCTGGGTTGAGTTTGAGGTTTCGGTTGATGCTTTATCCTTCTTCTTCTCCTTCTTGAAGTCTTCATTCCGTATGTGGTTTTCGGTGAGCTCTGTAGCTAACTCCATTGCTGCTTCCAAAGTTGCAGTTGTGGTACTTATTATGGGGTCTTGAATTTTTGAAGGAAGACCTCGAATGTAGTGCTCTATCAAACGGTAGAGGGGAGTGAACAAGTTGGGGACCATCTGATTCAACTCAAGGAATCTCTTGTTGTACGTGGTGTGGTCGCCCTCCTTTTGTTTCAAAGAGTAGAACTCATCTTCTAATTTCTTGATTTCGCTTCTTGGACAGAAACGTCTTGTCATGATCTCCCTTACCTCTACCCAAGTCAAGGTCATAGCATTCTCAGTACCTCACTTGCCCTTCTCTGTATTCCACCATGTAAGTGCTACTCCGAACAAATGACCGGTAGCATATCGCACCTTGCGATCATCGGGGCAATCACAATTGAGAAAAGTGTTTTCCATCTCCTCAAACCAATGGAGGAGAGCGGTGACACCTTCAGTCCCTTAATATTTTGGATGATCGCAGGATTTGAAATGCTTGAAGGTGCATTTAGTGGTGTTGAGAGGAGGGTGGGCGACATTTTGTCGTTCTAGATTGGTTGGGGTGATAGGATTGGCGACAAGGGCTTGTTGGACTTGAACTACAATGTTGGGTATACCGCGGCCATTTGTTGAGCGATTTGGGCAGCCATGCGCTCGCGGGATTTTCCTGATCTCATACCTCTACGAGAGAGACTAGAAGACATCTACAGGGAATACGTATCGAGAGTATGAGTTTGACGTTTTAGGTGTCATGTGTCGTATTTAGAAATGAACATTCACAAAACAAATGAAGAAAATTAATTTGCTACATCCATAGGATGTCTTGGACTTTGCTCATGTTTGGGCCTCCATATGTCCCCTTACTTGGCCTTGGTAGTCATGTGGGCCCCCATGACTACTGGGCTCTGGTAGGGTTCATATTGGTGTTGGCATGTTAACACTTGCGCCACCCGAATGAAAATCATAAATCATGACAGCAAAGTATAAGGTCGGAGGGTGTCCTGGTATGGACACAATGACAACTCAAAGTAGGGTTAGTTCGAACGACGTTTGGTATGGCATGCTTTGGCCTAATAGGTCCTTCGTACTCTCATCGTTAGTCCCCAGGTAGGCAAACTAGTCCGTTATATTGGATTTATACGAATGCCAACCTAGACAGGACGTTTCGACTACCGGTACTTGTACCCTTCCAGTTACTACATGCCCGTCGTAGAACTCACTTTGATGAGATTGAAAAACGAAATGCCACAAAATCTTGAATAAAGAAAATATGAGGATGATTTGAATATGTGAACATTGAAATATGCGTGATGAATGTATATGTAAGCATGTTATGTTTGACAACAAGTATAACTCATTAAGTATCACACAAAATGATAGTGGAAGTGTTTGCATGCATTTGTGTGTGTAATAAATACGAAACAAATAAACATCATGAGTTCGCATGTAACCACATAAACAATTTAAAATCTAATCAACTATAGTATAGGCTCTAAGGGTCTAATAACCTATCCTATATCCCTATAGTCAACAGCTCTGATACCAATCTGTCACACCCTGACCCGCAACGGAAATGGTAGTCGGGGCATGATTGGGTTTTCATCAAAGCTCATGACATTTACTATAAAGTTTCATATTTATTATTTCTTTTTAAAGAAGAAATTACATTAAACATACAAGCACAACATGTTCAAATACATTTTCATGACTTCTTTATTTTTCTTCTAAGGCAATTTCCTATGTGTTCCTTGCTTCAACCTGTCCACCTGTATCATGTGTAAAAATAGGGTTTTGGGTCAAAAAAAAGTTGGCAAGTGAATCTTATTTAAATGTTTGAAAGAATTAGTTATATTGGTTATTTGAATAAAATGTGCATAACCAAATATGAGCATACATATATGTAAATTAAACCTCAAAACATATAATATCAATTAATGCACACACACATATCAAATGATGAACAATGAAATCAAGGCTCAATCAAACGGAGCCGATCTAATGAGGCACCTGATGCTCAAGCCGTCTCCAACGAGGAACTGATGGGCCTAATGAATGATTTGCCCGCAACTTGACAAAATGTAAACACGCAATACAACAAACAACATTTACATCACACGTACGATCATATAATGGTAATAGCACAAGTGTTTGAATAAAAGATATAAATAAATGACACATGATACACCCCAAAACATGAATAAAAAGGGGAATTTGTAAGAATTCACTCACAGTGGGTGCGTTTTTCTTGATTGATGAAGAGTGCGCACGGATTGAGGATATAACCGACGAAGAAGACTAACCTAGATAATAACGCAATAATTCGATAAAAATTAATATTTTGATTTAATACTTTTTGTTAGATTTTAGGTTATTTTTGTGGTATTTATTGAGATTTTTAAACCTAAATAATCTTGTTCTTAAGTGTTTTTAATTGATTTATAACTAAAAAATAAATACAAAAATATTAAATAAAATAAATAAAAATTTTAAAAACCTTTTCAGACCTGACAGCAGGTCTGACCGGTTCGTTGACATGTTTGACCGCGTGTGGTGAGACTCGAACTTGTGACCTCCCGTTCACGTGCACGCAGCTCTTCCAACTGAGCTACGTGTCTAACCCATAAGGAATCAATTCGTAATTATTCTTATATAGTTGATAGAATATATCAGAAATTATTTAATTCAAAAAGGATTTAAATGAGCGAACCAGTGTGAAGGATCTGACTCGAACCCGCGAACTCTATGTTGTTTTGCACCCAGCCCAACCAACTGGGCTAGGTGTCTAACCCGATTGAAACAGAATTTTTAATATACTTAGCAACTATCTGAGTGTTAGCGTATTTTAATTAAAAAGAAACCGGTTTTATTTCAACAACACGGACTGACCACAGTCCACCACTGGACTATGTGTCTAACCCGGTTAAAAACCCGATTCTTATTACTTTTAATCACCTGCTGAAACTCATCTTCTTCATGAATTTCAACCCGGAACTCGACTGTTATAAGTTTTAACTGTTCTGGTTTAACTGATGTAATCTAAACGAATTAAACAAGAAATATAGAAGAGTTTTGGGACTCATACCAACTGGAAAAACAGAACCACGGTTTTCCGGTGACCAACTCTGGTGAGTTGCAGATGAACTTTCCGACGAGCAGAAGGTTGAGCAGATAAAAATAGAGGTAAATTGTGAAGGAAGTGAGCGAGTTCCTATGAGTGAAAGGGTCGATATTTATAGTTGATCTTTCAATCGTGTGGGTTTCGGTTACAACTATGATTATGGATTGATGATTTTCAGTCTGTAACCGAATGTGGATTGAGATTTGATTGCTGAGATCGTAACTGGTATAACAGTTTCGTAATCAAGAATTATGCTTGATTAATTTTGGCGGTTACTGATTTCTGAAAAGGAAAGAGTTGCAGGTTTAACGGGTTTTCAAAAATAAAACTTAATTGTTTTCGTTTCTAAGCACAAATGTGCGTGCAGTGTAGTGGTGTTTGGTGTATGTATTTATACGGGAGACCCGAGTTCGAACCCGGTTACCCCTTATGTTTTACTTAATATTATTAGTACTATTATTATTATTTTTTTTACTTTCATTATTATTATTGTTATTTATTTAATATTTTAAATTCTTTTAATTCATTTAGTAGCTATAAGTTAATAACTCGAATTAAATAGTGCATAAATACGCAACGTGACTTTAGATTAACTACTTGAATTATTTGACAAAGCGGGTTTTGAAACCCGTTTTACCACGAATGTTACAGTAGCTCTAAAAGGCAACATTGCACAAGCTGCGGCTAAAGCAAACATGGTGGAAGTTGGAGAATCTTCCAAAGGAAAAAGGGGCAAACCAAAGAAAAAGGACAAGGGGAAAGCAAAAGTTAACAACCTTGGACCAAGAAAGGGGGCTGTGAAAAAGAAGTCTGTGCCTTTCCAAGGTACTTGTTACAATTGTAACGAGAAGGGGCATCGTGCTAACGAATGCAAGAAACCTAAGCGTGAGCGTGCACATATGGTTGATGAGGATGGTATGTAACAACTCGAAAATTCAATTGTTATCTTCCATTTTGTTTTCCCGTTTATCTACTTTTGTATTCCCGAGATTCGGTTTATAATAAAGTTTATGTTAAGTAATTTTGGTGTTTTACATTATTATCGCATCTAATCGCTTATTAAATCGCATCGCTAATCTCATCGCATCGCAAATCGCAATTGTTTTATATTATTTATGTGTTATGTGTGTTTGTGGTTTTGTTTACGCTCGCTATCGCATCGCTCTCGCACTCTCGAATCGCTAAAATCGCACTATTATATCAAGTATAACGCTTGACACTCTACTAAAACGCTCAATATAACTAACTAATACGAACCGAACTGCCAAACGAACACTTAACACGAAAAACAAAGAAAATCCACCAACTTAAGTAAAGTTTGCTCGAACTTGGTGTTACCAAGTTCAGCCGAACTTGGCTGATGAAAACAAAATCTCTCTTTTATCTACAAGTTCGCTCTAACTTGTACACACCTGTACAAGTTCGGCCGAACTTAGCTATCCATGCCCAAAATCCCTACAAGTTCGCGCGAACTTGTACAAATCTGTACAAGTTCGGCCGAACTTGCTCTCACCAGCCTTCATTTTTGCCTTCTCCTATAAATACTCAGCTCATTCCTCTCATTTGAACTTGCTGTAAGTTCGCCCAGAGCTCTCAAAACCCGAAACCTTCGTGTTCTAAGTAAGAATCAACTCAATTTCACTGCAACAACTTTTATCAACGATCTACAAAAGTTTACAACGATTTTGGCACAAGGCATAGCCTTCGTTTTCATCAAAACTCATTCTTTTACGAAAATCTTCATCTTTTTCTTCCAAAACTTCTGTTTTAAGCTCAGATCTACACAATACGAGTTCGTTTGGTGTTAGTAGAGGCTTCCCAAACACGAGATCTGAAAGATCTCGGCTTGTAAGTTATAGATCTGAGAAAAAACTTTGATAAACATTGATTTCTACACCAAATACGGACTTTTGATGATGTTTTGTTCATCTTCTGATATGAAACGAAGCATCTATCATTCAAGATCCCAGATCTGGAAGCACGAGGACGTTTATGTGGTTTACACAAGCCGTACTAACCCGAACGAACCCCGAGTTCGCCCGGATTAGCCCACGCTTTTGTAAAACGGCTAAAACAGCTCTAAAAGACCTCTCCGACCTAAGTTTGCTCAGTAGCACAGGGTTGGAGGGATGAACACTCGATTTTCCTTAGCAAACGACGCGAAAACGCAAGATTTTGGACCCGAAAACATCAAGTTCGTTCGAGAATCACCAGCGTAACAGGTCAAGTTCGACCGAACTTGTACCCAAATGGGTAAAGTTCGACCGAACTTGAGCCAATTTCACCAATCTTCTCACAAGTTCGCTCGAACTTGCCTCATTTCCCAAGAAATCAAGCAAGTTCGCCCGAACTTGTCTCTTCAGTGAAGTTTTCTTACAAGTTCGCCCGAACTTGACAAGTTTCCTAAGGAAACTCATCAAGTTCGACCGAACTTGACTCACAACACACCAAACCATACAAGTTCGCTCGAACTTGTGTGTTTACACACAAGTTCGCCCGAACTTGGCTACTGCCCAACCAAGACTTAACCGTTTCAGCTTTTCGGAGACTGATGCACTTCCGTTCGCGTATGCAGGCTGATCCGGCGCTCTTCTCGACTCTCTTCAGATCCCGAACTCTTACCTAAACGCACCCACAGTTAGTATACTTGACCCATTTTCGCTTTAAACGCACTTTTGGGTGTTACATACGTTCCTTTAAACAAAATCACATCACGAATCAAAACTGTTTATCACATGTGAATAATCTAATTATATATGCTCAAATACGTGATGCAAAAAACATGTGACTAGGACTTATTTTCATTAACTTGCCTCCTTAGCTAGTATGGTACTATAGTGTGGCTTACACCCGACGGGGTCTAGTTAGGATGGACGCTCAAGCCTTCTCACGGTAGCTAGCATGAGAAATAAGCCTATGTTAATCTGTGTGAAATGTTTTGGTGTATCATGCTATGTAGTTAGATTATTTCGTGAACGCTTTCTCGATTATGCTAGTAGTACTTAAACCTATATGCTCACCTTTAGTTAATTGTATTGACTTGTATTTTAACATATGTAACAGGTTGAGGATTTTAGCTATGGATGCTTCGATGTTGCATGCTTAGCGTAGTTTAGTTTTCTTTATTTTGTTTAGTTTCCAAGTGTAATAAATCTAGGGGATATCGAACCTTGTTGTTTTTGTGGGAAAACTAAGATTCTGTAATGATTGTTTAAAATGTTATGTTAATGGTATGGGACGTTAATGTTTGAATGATATTGTTTAATGATTGTTATGGAATTCTCACGAGACAATCTGGTCGCCTAGTGCCACTACCCTGATGATTCCACTATCGGTTGGGGTGTGACAGATTGGTATCAGAGCACCATAACTTTAGGATAGTAGGTAGAATTGCCATGATTCGACCTAGTAGCATGTTTAAGTACCCGATTGACCTATCTATGACTTAAATGTTAAACTACTTGCCATAAATGCTTAAATGTGCCTTTCCTAAGGCTAATACAATAATACACGCTTGGAACCGCTCGCATCACACCAAACGAGTGATCAAGTCTAGAATAGGTGTGAAAACCGAGAACTCTCAACGAGATCATTAACTCCACGCATTCTCTCGCATGAGATACCTTCGTTGAGTTAGGAGTGACTTCCAAACCTCGACGAAAAATCTCTATTTCTATCTAGGAATAAAGTTGCTAAGTTAGGGGTGAAACCCGCATCTTAGTAACTAATTCCGCAGTTCGATTTGCAATCTCACCAAAGTCTCGGTTATGCCGATGGTTTGGAACACGTATTAACTAGAAGGGTAAGCGTCGTTAGCCGCTTGCGGTGAGAACGTTTATCTATTAGGCCAAAGCGTGGGTCCAAATGCAAAGGGTAGTCGAATCACTTTGGCGTGTAAAACGTCTCAAAACCCCAGACACTCCCAATTGATTTAAGCATATATCGTCGATTTACGAATCATCGAGTTTATTACTATTTACGTGTGTAAAATTTTGAGAATTTTTGCTTTATTCGATTTCTCGCTTTGATGATTTATCATATAATCGATTTCTCGAATTATCGCATTTACGCTTCATCGAATGTATGCACAACTCGCACAGCTCTCGAAATCTAAAACACTAAATTAATACACCAACCAAACTAATCGCTTAACTCGCTTACGCCTATGAGGACGTGTGTCTCATACGCGGTATTATCTTGCTTATCTTGCTATTATATATCGCTTATATCTCGTTTATATCTCGCATCTCATGTCGCGCTATGCATGATGGTTAATTAGAAGGTGAGTACGTGCAAAATGTGTGCTTACGTGGATTATGTGCTTACGTGCTTATGTGCTTACGTGTTTACGTGCCTATGTGTTTATGTGATTCTGTGCCTTGCATGAATAATTATAATAAATATTTTAAACATAACTCTATCATAACCGAATCTCGTCTAATCCAAATCTTTGTGTAGATGTCGTCACTCGGATCTCATACTCGCGTACTACCCAGCGCCACAGCGACAACAAGCGCATCGCTTCACTAGTCGCCAAGGAAGTGGCAAAAGTCATCCTGCAAATCGTCTCAGAAATCAATGCTGTGAGCAGTAACTCGTCAGTTAACTCGAAATCTGAGAACCCCAAGTCATGGTTCAGCTTCAAAAATTTCAAAGCTTGTGCACCTCTCGCCTTCACGATGGACCGACAGCTATGTTCCATTGCTTTGACGCCATCGAGGTCACCTTTAGGCAAAGTGGATGCCCCGATGACCTCCACACAGTGAACGCTACCGGAGTCTTCCAGTCCCGTGCTCTTGACTGGTGGACTGTCGAAAGGAATAGGCGCGGTAATGATGAAGCCTACGGTCTATCTTGGGAGGAACTCAAGGAAATCATGGTGAATGAGTTTTGTCCTCCGCACGAAATGCAAAAGCTCGAGAACGAGTTTTGGGGAATCAAACAGGATGGTCCCGACAATGCTGGATTCACTGCTCGGTTTAAGATTTTGAGCATCGTCTGTCCCAGCCAGGTTGATACGACTGAGACAGCTATCAACAAGTACATCCGTGGTGTGCCTGAATGTAACGCCCGGTTTTTCGTATTTCCGTAATTAGAAAGCATCCCTTGTACTCTCTTCGTAATCGACTTTTGTTTTTTTTTATTTGTAATTGAGACTATTGATCATAATGAGAACGAAACTATTTTAATCATGTTGGAGCATCATATTATCCAAAATTCTCGATTTGTTATTACACAATGGCACTCGATACTCGTTAAAGTAAACTAATTTAACTCGTTACGTATACGATTACTTGTTCATTATTTAAATCGAGTAATTAAATTAATTAATTAGATTAATTAAACTTTTTTTACAATTTAGAAAGTAAATTTCTTATATATATAATAATTTAGTAGATTAGGAAGTTTAATGGTGGAATGTTATAAAAATAATAAAGTTAAGGGGTTAATTGGTAATTTAATGAATTTAGAACTTCCAGGGACCATTTATGTTCATAATTATAAGTAATATAATGCTTTTAATCAAAAAATAATAATAATAACCAAAACTGGTGCCCACGGGACTCGAACCCGGGTCACCCGGTTCAACAAACAGCGCCTCAGCCACTCCACCACAAGCCTCTCATTAAACATATCCCAGCTCAAAATTTATTTAAACACTCGTTACAGAGGCTGACCAGCATGAACCAGCCCCTCCAACTCGCAATTTGAGCGGGTTTTTGAGTTTGTTTTGAGTTTTAAACATGTTTTAACATTTAATACTTCACCAAACCCAACCCTAATCCTTCCCTATAAAAACCCATCATCCTCCAAGCCTTTTTACACTTTTCTAATCATCAAAACACTCTCTAATCCTCCATTATCAAGCTAAAAGTTGCAAATTCGGGCAGAATTACTCTTCTTCACTAAAGTAAGTGTGACTCACTCGTTTCTCAACGAAAACACTCCATTCTTTTTCCCACTTGCTTGGCTTGACCTTGTGCACATCTCCAATGGTTTTCCATGGAAAATTAGGCCCTGGAATGTCACGAAAAAGGATCCAAAGTGGACTGCTTTGATTTATATTCTTCAAACTTTTATAAAACTTGTTTAACTTGAGTTCAACTCATCTCAAACCTATATCCTAATGCTTACAACACTATATGTGGTTGGTTAGGCTTAAAAACAAGGTTGAGACATGTCAAATTAGAGGTTAAAACATCACAAACTTTCTGTTTTCGACTAGGGTTTACACCCACAAGTAGTGTTCAAGTTAAGCTTGATGAATGTGTGATATTTGGACTAGCTTGGGCTATCCATCATTGAATCCACACACTACTTGATGATTTTCATAGCTTAGTTGTCTCATTTCATTCCTTACTTGTAAGTTCATGACCCTCCTTATGTCTAAGACACATGTGTAGTGGTGAATCCAAAGAGGTCTTAAGTGGATGGTAAATCCTCCAACCTCCTACTTGACTTATGTAAACTACAAAAAGGTTCCTAAATGGATGGTTCAACCTCCTACCTCATGCTTGACCTATATGACTTAATGTACACTATATAATACTTATATATTATCAAAGTAACCGAACTTTTGATGTCAATTGTCAAAATAGTAGGTTACATCATCTAAAGACCATACCCTTGTTACGATTCTAATGGATCTTTGAATCCATAAAAACATACCAAACCCTTGAGGTTCTATAGTGTCAAGAACAAGTGTTATGAGTACAAGATGATTACTTTCATAATACTAATTTCACGTTATTTTAATTCTGAATCCATAACCTTTCGTTAATTCCCAATACTCACATGCCTATGTTTCTTCGTGTAGAAGGACAAGGTGCTCGAAACTAATCCATCAACCAACAACGTTCGCGGGATTTCAAGTGGGAAAGCTTGCAAAACCGTGAGCATACTCGATCCCTTTTTCCTTTTTACACTTTGGGTGCAACATGTTATTTATACAAAATCGCACGACACTTAAACTATTTTAATCTCTATCCATGCTTAACATGAGACTATGTGATGCTTGTTTAGACTTGTTATGCTAATGTAAACTATTTGTGTCGATATATGCTTCATTAACTTTGCTAGCCTACCTTAACAATTATAGCGCTATAGGATTAACGCACCGCCCACGAAACTTGGGGTGTTGTTAAGTTAAACATGTTAACCTCCCGCTACTCTATTGGGGTAGGCTATTTTAACGCGTTGGATACTTGGGTTTGAACATATAGTACACCGTTTCGGCATGCTAGTAAACTTGCATATTATGGTTCATGTTGGATATGAGACTTTAAACAAATTTATTCTATATTATGCTACGTAACAAAACTTGTATGCTCGCCAACTTGATGTTGATATATTTTAATACATGTTGCAGGTTGATTGATGAGGTGATGTTACAAGATGAAACAAGATTTAGGTGGACTTAGATACACACATAGATTAATTTATCTATTTTGATGTTATGTCGTTTTGAAACAATTGTTAACTATTATTTGGAATTTTTGTATGACAATTTCGTCTTGAAAGAAATTTGAATTTAATCTATATTGTCACATAGCGTTATGAAGTTTTGAGCAATTTGTTCGTCTCATCCCGATGTTTCCGCCATCGGTTGGGGTGTGACACTGAATGTGTTGCAAATTTTGTGAAAGTTGCCCATACTACAACCATCGAGGAGACCTACATGCTCGCCGCTGAGATCAATGATCAGCGCGTCCAGGATGAGTATTTCAAGAATCATGCGAAAGTTGCCAATCAAGCTATCGTCGAACCAACCGCTGCTACCGAATCATCAAGTGAACCAAAGGGAAAGCGTCAGGGACACAAAAGAGGAAACCCGAGTAAGAACTATGCCCTTACCGCTCCAGCAAACCCTCAGCCGCTTCAGTCAGCCGCTCCGAACGCATCTCCAGCTAAGCGTGCGTATACCGGACCTCACCCTCTGTGCCCTAAGTGCACTTATCATCATGCCATTGGTGGTAACTGCCGTTTTTGCACAAACTGCAATATCTACGGCCATTTTACTGGAGTTGCCGATTAGGCCCTCGTCAGCCAGCTCCTCAAGCTCCAGTAGCTCCAGCTATACCCGCTCCTCCTAAAGCCAATCAGCAACAAGCTCCAAAAACACGTGTGTGCTATGTGTGTGGTGATCCGAATCATTTCACCAATGTGTGTCCGAATCGTCCTGTCAAACAAGAGCAGCCAGCACCACAGCCTCAGCCACTGCAGCAGCAGCAACAACAACCACAAGCTGCGCGTGGCAGAGCCTTTAACCTCAATCACCGCCAGGCTCAGAATGACAATAATGTTGTCAATGGTACGTTTCTTGTTAATGGTATTTATGCTTCATGTTTATTTGATACTGGTGCCGATAATTGTTTTGTATCTTTAGAATTCGAAAAGGTTTTAAAATGTAAACGCGCTAAACTCCCAAAGACTTTCGATGTGGAAGTCGCCACCGGAAGAATCGTTACCGTTAATTCCGTCTTACGTGGTTGTAATCTCGATCTCAACAACCATGTCTTCTCGATCAATCTCATACCTATGCAGTTAGGTAGTTTCGATATCATAGTAGGCATGGATTTTCTTCGTGAGAATCATGCTGAAGTTGTTTGCTTCGATAAAATGATTCGCTTCCCTCTCCCTAACGGTGATCAACTTCATGTTTATGGTGAAACTCCCTCAAAGAAGTTGATGCTTTTGTCATGCACTCGAGCACACAAATGCTTGCAAAAGCTATGTGTTGCCTTCCTCGCTCATATCGTGAACCCGGAGAAAGAAAAGAAGACTTATAAAGATGTTCCCGTTGTTTGTGAATTTCCTAAAGTCTTTCCCGACGATTTACCTGGTTTACCCCCTACTCGAGATGTCGAATTCCGTATCGATTTAGTTCCCGGAGCTACTCTAGTTGCTAAAGCTCCTTATCGCCTCGCACCATCCGAAATGCGCGAGCTATCAAGCCAATTTCAAGAGCGTCTTGATAAAGGTTTCATACGCCCGAGCACTTCGCCATGGGGCGTTCATGTCCTTTTCGGGAAAAAGAAGAACGGATAATTCCGTATGTGTATCGATTATTGTGAACTTAACAAACTCACAATAAAGAACCGCTATCCTCTTCCTCGTATCGACGACTTATTTGATCAGCTTCAAGGTGCTACTTTTTTTCCAAGATCGATCTTCATTCCGGTTATCATCGGTTACGCGTATTGGAAGAAGACATTCCGAAAACCGCCTTTCGTACTCGCTATGGCCATTTTGAATTCATGGTCATGCCTTTTGGTCAAACCAATGCACCCGCGGTCTTCATGGATTTGATGAACCGTGTGTGTAAAGCCTTCTTAGATCGTTTCGTCATTGTTTTCATCGATGATATCCTTATCTACTCGAAGTCGAGAGACGAACATGCGTGTCATCTCCGTTTAGTCCTCAAACTTCTTCAAGGAAATCGCCTTTATGCTAAGTTCTCTAAATGTGAATTCTGGCTCGAAGAAGTCCAATTTCTCGGCCACATCGTTAACAGCTAAGGAATTCACGTCGACCCTGCAAAGATTGAAGCTGTCAAGAGTTGGATTACACCGAAGAATGCTTCTGAAATCCGTTCATTCCTTGGATTGGCGGGTTACTACCGTCGTTTCATCGCTGACTTTTCAAAAATCGTCGTTCCGCTTACCGCTTTAACTCGTAAAGACAAACCTTTCGTTTGGGATTCCAAGCAAGAGGAAGCTTTTCAAACTTCAAGCGTATGCTATGCAACGCTCCCGTTCTCGCTTTACCCGACGGAAACGACGATTTCGTTGTTTATTGTGATGCCTCTAACCTTGGTCTTGGTGTGCTTATGCAACGAGACAAGGTTATCGCGTATGCGTCTCGCCAACTCAAGATCCACGAGAAGAACTACACAACCCACAACCTCGAACTCGGTGCAGTTGTTTTTGCATTGAAGATATGGCGACACTACCTTTACGATACTAAGTGTACGGTCTTCACCGACCATAAGAGCTTACAACATATCTTTAATCAAAAAGAACTAAACATGCGACAACGACGATGGGTTGAACTTCTCAACGACTACGATTGCGAGATACGCTACATCCCGGCAAAGCAAACGTCATCGCCGATGCTCTCAGTCGACGAAGCTATGTATATGGTATTCGTGACTCTCAAGCTTGTGCTAAACTTGAAACCCTCATCCGTGCCGCTCAACACGCATGTTTTAACGAGAATACTTTGGAAGAAGAAATGAAGTGTGGTGCCAAAACTCAGCTTGTATCTAATTTGATGGTATTTATTACTACCTCGATCGCATTTGGATTCCCAGTCGTAATAATCTCCGTAATTTGCTAATGAGCGAAGCTCATAAATCCTGATACTCCATTCATCCCGGTGCCGACAAGATGTACCAGGACCTTCGTCCTAAGTATTGGTGGCCGGGCATGAAAAAGGATATGGCCTTGTACGTCTCAAAGTGTTTAACTTGTTCGAAAGTTAAAGTCGAACATCAAAGGCCCTCTAGCTTACTCGAACAACCCGAAATCCCGATGTGGAAGTGGGAGAGTATAGCTATGGACTTTGTTACGAAACTTCCCCGCACTTCATCTGGTCATGATAGCATTTGGGTTATCGTTGATCGTCTTACCAAATCTGCGCACTTTATTGCTATACGAGAAGACTTTAAGGTCGAACGGTTAGCCCGAATCTATACCGACGAAGTCATTTGTCGACACGGGATGCCTCGTGACATCATTTCTCGCGACGGTCGCTTTACCTCGCGTCTCTGGGAGACTTTTCAATCCGCTCTTGGTACTACTCTCAATCCCAGTACCGCTTTTCACCCTCAAACCGACGGTCAGACTGAGCGCACGATCCGCACCCTCGAAGACATGCTTTGTGCGTGCATCATAGATTTTGGTGGTAACTGGGATACGCATTTACCTTTAATCAAATTCTCGTACAATAATATTTATCATACCAGCATTCAAATGGCTCCTTTTGAGGCACTGTATGGGAGGAAATGTTGATCGCCTATTGCATGGCACGAGATCGGAGAAGCACAAATCACCGGTCCCGAGCTAATTCAAGAAACGACATACAAAATCCTCTAGATCAGAGACAATCTCTTGAAAGCTCGGAGTCACCAAAAGAGTTACGCCGACAAACACCGCAAGCCCCTGCAATTCGAAGTGGGAGATCACGTACTCCTAAAGGTTGCACCTTAGAAGGGAGTGGTCCGCTTCGGAAAGAAAGGAAAGCTAGCGCAACGATACGTAGGACCCTTTAAGATTCTGGAAAGGATCGGCAAAGTGGCTTACTGACTCGAACTGCCGGAGGAACTCAACAACGTACATCTGACTTTCGACGTGTCTAACCTCAAGAAATGCCTAGCCGAAGAGAACCTCCATGTACCTCTCGAAGATCTGCAAATCAACGAGACTCTCCATTTCGTGGAAAAGCCTGTGGAAATCATGGACCGAGAGACCAAGAAACTCCGACGCTCTCGCATCCCTATCGTGAAAGTCCGATGGGAGGGTAAACGCGGCGCCGAGTTTACTTGGGAATTGGAAAGTGATATGAAGGCCAAGTACCCGCATCTATTTGTTACAGCTACTACTTGAATTTCGGGACGAAATTCCTTAAAGTAGGGGAGACTGTAACAACTCGAAAATTCAATCGTTATCTTCCATTTTGTTTTTCCGTTTATCTACTTTTGTATTCCCGAGATTCGGTTTATAATAAAGTTTATGTTAAGTAATTTTGGTGTTTTACATTATTATCGCATCTAATCGCTTATTAAATCGCATCGCTAATCTCATTGCATCGCAAATCGCAATGTTTATGTGGTTTATATTATTTATGTGTTATGTATGTTTGTGGTTATGTTTACGCTAGCTATCGCATCGCTCTTGCATCGCTCTCGCACTCTCGAATCGCTAAAATCGCACTATTATATCAAGTATAACGCTTGACACTTTACTAAACACTCAATATAACTAACTAATACGAACCGAACCGCCAAACGACCACTTAACGCGAAAAACAAAGAAAATCCACCAACTTAAGTCAAGTTTGCTCGAACTTGGTGTTACCAAGTTTAGCCGAACTTGGCTGATGAAAACAAAATCTCTCTTTTATCTACAAGTTCGCTCGAACTTGTACACACCTGTACAAGTTCGACCGAACTTAGCTATCCATGCCCAAAATCCCTACAAGTTCGCGCGAACTTGTACAAATCTGTACAAGTTCGGCCTAACTTGCTCACACCAGCCTTCATTTTTGCCTTCTCCTATAAATACTCAGCTCATTCCTCTCATTTGAACTTGTTGTAAGTTCGCCCAGAGCTCTCAAAACCCGAAACCTTCGTGTTCTAAGTAAGAATCAACTCGATTTCACTACAACAACTTTTATCAACGATCTACAAAAGTTTACAACGATTTTGGCACAAGTCATAGCCTTCGTTTTCATCAAAACTCATTCTTTTACGAAAATCTTCATCTGTTTCTTCCAAAACTTCTGATTTAAGCTTAGATCTACACAATACGAGTTCGTTTGGTATTAGCAGAGGCTTCCCAAACACGAGATCTGAAAGATCTCGGCTTGTAAGTTATAGATTTGAGAAAAATCTTTGATAAACATTGATTTCTACACCAAATACGGACTTTTGATGATGTTTTGTTCATCTTCTGATATGAAACGAAGCATCTATCATTCAACATCCCAGATCTGGAAGCACAAGGACGTTTATGTCGGTTTACACAAGCCGGACTAACCCGAACGAACCCCGAGTTCGCCCGGATTAGCTCACGCTTTTGTAAAACGGCTAAAACAGCTCTAAAAGACCTCTCGACCTAAGTTTGCTCAGTAGCACAGGGTTGGAAGGATGAACACTCGATTTTCCTCAGCAAACGACGCGAAAACGCAAGATTTTAGACCCGAAAACATCAAGTTCGTTCGAGAATCACCAGCACAACAGGTCAAGTTCGACCAAACTTGAGCCATCACCAATCTTCTTACAAGTTCGCTCGAACTTGCCTCATTTCCCAAGAAATCAAGCAAGTTCGCCCGAACTTGTCTCTTCAGTGAAGTTTTCTTACAAGTTCGCCCGAACTTGACAAGTTTCCTAAGGAAACTCATCAAGTTCGACCGAACTTGACTCACAACTCACCAAACCATACAAATTCGCTCGAACTTGTGTGTTTACACACAAGTTCGCCCGAACTTGGCTACTGCCCAACCAAGACTTAACCGTTTCAGCTTTTCGGAGACTGATGCACTTCCGTTCGCGTATGCAGGCTGATCCGGCGCTCTTCTCGACTCTCTTCAGATCCCGAACTCTTACCTAAACGCACCCACAGTGAGTATACTTGACCCATTTTCGCTTTAAACGCACTTTTGGGTGTTACATACATTCCTATAAACAAAATCACATCACGAATCAAAACTGTTTATCACATGCGAATAATCTGATTATATATGCTCAAATACGTGATGCTAAAAACATGTGACTAGGACTTATATTCATTAACTTGCCTCCTTAGCTAGTATGGTACTATAGTGTGGCTTACACCCGACGGGGTCTAGTTAGGATGGACGCGCAAGCCTTCTCACGGTAGCTAGCATGAGAAATAAGCCTATGTTAATCTGTGTGAAATGTTTTAGTGTATCATGCTATGTAGTTAGATTATTTCGTGAACGATTTCTCGATTATGCTAGCAGTACTTAAACCTATATGCTCACCTTCACTTAATTGTATTGACTTGTATTTTAACGTATGTAACAGGTTGAGGATTTTAGCTATGGATGCTTCGATGTTGCATGCTTAGGGGTAGTTTAGTTTTGTCTTTATTTTGTTTAGTTTCCAAGTGTAATAAATCTAGGGGATATCGAACCTTGTTGTTTTTGTGGGAGAACTTAGATTCTGTAATGATTGTTTAAAATGTTATGTTAATGGTATGGGACGTTAATGTTTGAGTGATATTGTTAAATGATTGTTATGGAACTCTCACGAGACAATCTGGTCGCCTAGTGCCACTACCCTGATGATTCCGCCATCGATTGGGGTGTGATATGGTATGCCTCTAATTGCAATGATTACCGAGGAAGCGGCTATGATTGAAGAAGTCAACATGGTGGGCGCCAACCCACCAGGATGGTTCGTTGGCACGGGTGCAACCCGCCATGTTTGTGGAGATAAGGCTCTTTTCTCAACATTCAAGGAAGCAACGGGTGAAGAAAAGCTTTATATGGGAAATAAAGCTACCGCCGACATCAAGGGTGAAGGCACAGTGATCTTGAAGATGACTTCTGGCAAGGAGCTCACGTTGAGCAAAGTCCTCTATGTCCCGGATATACGGAAGAATCTCGTTTCGGGTTGGATGCTCAACAAGTTTGGTTTTCGTCTAGTGTTTGAATCGGACAAATTTGTTTTATCTAGACGTGGAATGTATGTTGGAAAGGGCTATGCCCTTAATGGTATGTTCAAAATGAATGTAACGGTGGTTAACACCAAGAAAACTATGAATGAAAATTCTACTTCTACTTACATGATTGAGTCTTCAAATGTTTGGCATGGTAGACTAGGACATGTAAATTTTAATTCATTACGATGTTTAATTAAATTAAATATGATACCAACATTCCATATTGATTCCGATTACAAATGCGAAACATGTGTAGAATCCAAACTTACAAGATCATCGTTTAAATCGGTTGAAAGAATAACCGAACCCCTTGATTTAATTCATACCGATGTGTGTGTATTTAAAAGCGGTTCCTACACATGGAGGAAATAAGTACTTTATCACGTTTATTGATGATTGTACTAAATATTGCTATGTATATTTACTTAAAAGTAAAGATGAAGCAATAGAAAAATTTATCTTGTACAAAAACGAAGTTGAGAATCAACTTAAAAAGAAGATAAAAGCGGTTAGAAGCGACCGAGGAGGTGAATATGTTGCACCATTTGCGGATTTATGCGCAAAAAGTGGCATTGTACATGAGTGTACACCTCCTTATTCTCCACAATCAAATGGCGTAGCGGAACGAAAGAACCGCACATTAAAAGAAATGATGAATGCCATGTTGATTAGTTCGGGTGTGAACCGAGAAATGTGGGGGGACGCGATTCTATCAGCAAATTATCTTTTGAACAAGATACCACTCAAAAATAGGGACGAAACTCCATATGATTTATGGAGAAAAAGGAAGCCTTCGTACAAATACTTGAAAGTGTGGGGGTGCCTAGCAAAGGTGATTGTACCACCTCCTAAGACTCTTAGGATAGGAGCCAAAACTGTTGATTGTGTATTCATAGGATATGCACATCAAAGTAGTGCACATCATTTTCTTGTACATGAGTCCAAGAATCCCGATGTCCACGTAAACACTATCATGGAGGCAAATCCTAACATTGTCTCATATTTTGAAAATTCGTTTCCTATGATAGGAGAACCACATGAAACTTCACCAACAATGGTTGATGAAGCAGGTCCAAGTTCATCTACGTGGCTAGATGAAACACATGATCGACTAGAGGTCAACCAAGGTGACCTTAGACGAAGTAAACGACCAAGGATTGCAAAATCATTTGGGCCAGACTTCATGAGCTATATGGTTGAGGGTGAGCCCAATACCTATCGCGAAGCGGTTTCTTCTGCGGAAGGACCTCAATGGAAAGAAGCAATTAAGAACGAAACTGATTCTATATTGCAAAATCATACTTGGGAATTAGTAGATCTTCCACCTGGTTGTAAACCACTTGGATATCGTTGGATATTCAAAAGGAAGATGAAAGCTGATGGAAGTATTGATAAATACAAGGCGAGGCTAGTAATAAAAGGGTTTAGACAAAAACAAGGTCTAGATTACTTTGATACTTACTCACGTGTGACACGAATAACCTCCATAAGATTGGTTCTTGCAATTGCGACTTTAAGAAATTTGGAAGTTCACCAGATGGATGTAAAAACCGCATTTCTAAATGGTGATTTAGAAGAAGAGATTTACATGGAACAACCCGAGGGTTTTTCCGCCCCAGGAAAAGAGGGCAAAGTATGTAAATTGGTCAAGTCTTTGTACGGCTTGAAGCAAGCTCCAAAACAATGGCACCAAAAGTTTGATCATGTCATGATTGACAATGGTTTCAAAATAAATGAGTGCGACAAATGTGTTTACTATAAAGACACATCAAGAGGTTATGTGATTTTATGTCTTTATGTAGATGATATGCTTATCATTGGGATTAACGGTCATATGATCAACTCAACTAAAGACATGTTGAAAGCGAGGTTTGACATGATAGACATGGACTTAGCGGATGTGATTCTTGGTGTAAAAATCACTAGAACGCAAGGATGGTCTTATCTTAAGTCAAACTCACTACGTGGACAAGATCCTTGGGAAATTCAATTCGGAAGATAAGAGTATAGCTCGAACTCCAATTGATAATACTAAACGTCTAAGGAAAAATAGAGGCGAAGGAGTTGCTCAGTTAGAGTAATCAAGGATCATTGGTAGTCTCATGTATCTAATGGCATGTACTAGACCCGACTTAGCATATGCAGTAAGCAGGCTAAGTAGATACACTAGTAATCCAAATGACGATCATTGGAAAGCTATCACACGGGTGCTGAGATACATAAGATACACGAGAGATTACGGATTACATTATACCCGTCATCCAACAGTGATCAAGGATACACTGATGCGAACTGGATTTCGGATATAAAGGATCATAGATCGACAAGTGGATATGTATTTACACTTGCGGGAGCAGCTATAGCTTGGAAGTCGTCCAAGCAAACTGTTATAGCTAGATCCACGATGGAATCCGAATTCGTCGCTTTAGATAAAAGTGGTGAACAGGCGGAGTGGCTACGTCAATTTGTGGAATATATTCCAAGATGGCCAAAGCCGTTGACGGCGATTTGCATACATTGTGACAATACATCAGCGCTTGTGAGAGCACAAATCTCTATGTACAATGGCAGATCAAGGCACATTCGACGTAGGCACAACACAGTACGTCAACTAATCTCAACGGCTATTATCTCGGTTGACTATGTAAAGTCAAAAGAGAATATTGCAGACCCGTTAACGAAAGGCTTAAGCAAATATTTAGTTTATACGACGTCAAGAAGAATGGGAGTAAAGCCCATGGATGAAGGGAATATGAGGGAAACCTAACCTAGTTGACTGGAGATCCCAAGATCTAGGTTCAATAGGCAAACTTAATCATAAACCCAAAGGGAGTCACTGTGGGGGGTGCCCCAAAAGATCAATAAAGGGAGTCCTATACTTCCTAGTCCATTCCAATCAGTGACATGAAGTAAGGTTAAGCATATTGAGGTTAAGGATTTAGGAAAATACAAATTAACCATGATGCTTTTAATAATTCGAGGAATCACCTATGTTAGAGATAAGTGGGGTCGCTTCGAATGGATTTGTGGGGAGGCGCAAATCCTAGAGCTCTCGCAGAACCAGGAAAGTGTTCCATGACCATGAACGGACACAACCATGAGGAGTTGACAAACTAGGGAGAGTATTGTGTGAATGTATATTGTCGCCTACATAAATGGGGGATTGTTCAAAGACACCGCGTCTACAAGACCCTAGGAGGCTAAGTATGCTTCACAAAAGAGGGTTCAAAGGTTACGCCTACCTATCTTGCAATACTTGACTGTTGAATTTGTATCGTTGAAACTTGAAAGGGAAAAGATCGATTTCCATTCATGTGGGGGATTGTTGGAATTTTGTGAAAATAGCATTTTTCACAAATATGGGAAATGGGTATTTCCTAATTTTGGACGACAAATAAATATTATAAACTGAGGTTTATTGATATATTTCTTTGTGGGTTTGTGTTCTATGTTGGAAGAGCTTTGCAACGAACTAAACCACGTCCAAAACGGAGCTAAGATGAATGAGATATCGATACTCAAAGTTTGGTGTTTGAAACATTAAATGATGAAATAATGGGAAAGTAGCATCTTGTCCCACATAGGAGGAGTGATGAAACTTAAAGGGGTATTTAAGTGGGAACACTCCTTCCTTACTATTTCATGGAAGCACACACTAGGTGTACTCGCGAAGGGTGCAGAGCACCCTAACTCGCACTCGCCCGCGCGTGGCGTGGGCGATGGGCGTAATGTGGCGCTTTGATGGCGCACTTCGCACGCTCGCAACGCCGCGAGCCGCTTGAGAGCCGCCTTTGTATTTTTGACCCCGCGAGCGTGGCTTAGCAAAGGCTGCAAGGACCAAATGGCGCAGGTACACAGGTAATGGCGCATGGTGCAGGCAGTCCAGGTTGCGCGCGCAGATGCCTGACGTGCGCACGCGCAGCGCACCGAAGTGAACCAGTGCGCAACTGTGTGGCATGACCAGATGGGTTCCCTGGTGACGTGGCGTGCGCGCGCAAGGGCTGGCGCACCAGTAGGCTCGCGCAAGGATGTGAGCCATACTGGCGCACGCGCAATAGGACTGTGGAGCGCGCAAGGGCTGGCGCACCAGTAGGCTCGCGCAGGGATGCGAGCCACACTGGCGCCCGCACTAGCAGGCTAGCATATGGAAATGAGCCAGAATGGCGCGCGCACGCGACCTGCTGCTTCCAGAGTTAATGGCAGATCAGTTACACTTCAGCAGTTGAAACAGACGAGTCAAGAGTCTTGACCAGGAATGTAACTGATGAATTAAAGTGCATTAAAGACGTTTAATGCAATTTAATTCGTTGAGTTAAATCTTTTTGACTGTTTCAACACAGATGCAGTATAAATACTGCATTACATCAACACCAGAAGACACCGAATTCCAAACATATGTTAAGAATTCTCTACACGATCATATTCTTCTTTCTTGCTGCAAGGTACTTCTTCGGGTGGCGTCATCTCTGGCAGTGCAACTGTTTCGGCTGTTGTATCCTGGAAACAAACGAGTTCTCCTGGGAGACTCGAAATTTGTTTTAAGGGACCCGTGTCTAACACGATCCTCAGCCAAGAACGCTTCTTTCTGTTGAATTTTTGTTCTTGTTTTTGCTTATTTCAGTTGTAATCCGTATTGTAATTTACTGTTTCCTATATTTTTGTTTTTGTAGTTCAGTTGAATAAAGTTTATTTATTTTACGCGAACGGTTCCTACAGTATGCTATGTCGGCTAAGACAGCCAGCACTGATCAGCCATTGTTTTTAGCAAAAGCGTCGCCTATGCCGTTGCTTTTTGGAAAAAGAAAAACGCCGGCTCAACCCCCACGTTTTGTAACTTTTTGGAAAAGTCGTCGGGTCAGCCCCGCTTTTGGTGAAAGCGCCGGCTAAACCATCGCTTTTATCTATTTTGGAAATTTTGAAGACAACCAATTGTTACTCTTGTAATTCCCTAATTGCTTTTCGGGATATGGTCAAACGATATTGTCTTAAGTGGCTCTAGCCACCTCTCATATAAGGTTTTTAAAATAAGTGTCGGGGCCAGCTATCATTCTTTACTTAGTGAATTAAAAAGCAACCTTAACGACAAAGGAAAGACATCCACTTAACTGTGGAAGTTGACGACAAATAATGAGACGACGGGCGGATATATATGTTAACATGGCAACGCCCGCTACCGCTTTTTTAGTGTAAATTTAGTGTAAATTTTGGGAAAATTTGACGTTTTTTACATTTCGCTACCGCTTTTTTATAAAACGTTACCACTACGAACGAATCCTAGATCCGCCGTACACCACTTTCATGTATATATATGTGTGAGTGGAGAAGGAAGGGCAACGGCATGATGATTTTCGCGTGGATTCAAAATTCAGACCCCATAGCGCCGGTCGTAGCGGTGTGACAATAAAACGGTCGTAGCGGTCGTAGAGGTGTTGTTCCAGGGTGCCATGGGGCGTTATAGCCCAATATGGCGTTGTATAACCTCTCACTATGCATGGCCTAAAGTCCGTAGTTATTTAGATAATCTAATATACATGCTGATTTTGTGAGTTAAGTTAGAACCTGTTAAACTTCCATAAATTTCAAGACCAGAATGTAATCTGAGCTCATAATGTACCATGGTTTTTGTGTTGTATTAAAAAGTTTATTTATTATTGCAATAATAATGTAGGTGGCCCAGTTCATTAAATAATGCCATGTACTACTTTCCTCATCATTTCCTTCTCAGAAAGTATAACTTAATTAGAAGCGACAAATTGGATTTTGATAATCTAAACTAAAATTTATTAGCTGATAATAACCCGCACCGATAATGTGATCAATAACACTCCTTACTTTCATTTTCGTGACAAGGCTTGGGCGATCGCACTCCAACAAAAGACAACTCAATCTCAATCAGTAAATTGTTTTAAAACGACATAAATGGAATTTTGAAGTAGGGGTGTTACTCTCGGTAGTCACCGGCAACAAGGTGGAAGTAAGAAATGTCATTGGACATATTGCCGGTATGGTGTACGCCAATAAGTCAAGAGTTAGATTTATTAAAATCCAATTTGCCATATAGTATAAAGTAAACAGAAAAAAAGGATAATATCTTTTCTTCAAGTTCTTTTCTCTTGATTATATTACACGTTCGATTACGCAAAAACTAACATCAATCCTCAAGAACAAATAACAGTTCACAATATGATACAAAGTTTATGATTTTCCACCATCACTTTTGATGGAAAACTTAACTGAAGAGTTTACACATTTTGGTACTGCTGCAGAAGGAGCTCCTGTAACAGTGCTAAAGTTATTGGATACTGGAAATGTAGTATTAATAAATGTTGCATCTGGAAGCACATTGTGGCAAAGCTTCGAAAATCCAACTGATACGTTTCTTCCTGGGATGAAAATGGACACAAACATGAAGTTGACATCATGGAAAAGTGTAACCGACCCAGGACCTGGAAGCCTCGAGTTTCAGCAAGAACCAGATGCAACCCGGTATAATATTTTGAACGGGTCAGCAACAAATCTTTGGAAAAGTCGAAAGATGTCAATGAGTAACTTTGACGACAACCAAATTTCCACCAACGAACTCAAGTTGCTGTCAAACACCACCATACAAAGAGTAAAAAGCAGGTTCCCCAATGGTACAGTATCTTACGAAACTTTTCCAGCGGCTGACCCTAATTCAAGGTTGGTAATGAATCATTCAGGGAAGGTACAATATTTTAGTTGGTCAGATGTAAAAAGCCAATGGGTTTCGGAATGGGAGGAACCAAAAGATGCTTGTAGTGTTTATAGGGTGTGCGGGCGATTTGGGATGTGTAAGGAAAATAATAACTCATCATTGTGTAGTTGTCTGCCTGGATTTGAACCTAATTCACCTGATGATCATACGCAAGGATGCAGAAGAACTTCTAATGTATGTGACAAAAGAACTAATGACACATTCATAAACATGACTATGATTAGCATGGATGATACAACTCTTCACTTCTTTAAATCAGATAACGAATCAGCATGCATAAAAGAGTGCCTCGAAAACTGCGATTGCCTAGCTTATTCTTATGGTTCTCGAAACGAGGGAGGGACACGGAACCAGAATCATGTGAATACACCCGGTTGCTGGTTCTGGGATACAGAACCAGATAATCTTAACGGGGAGGGTACATATAATATTTCCTTCCGTATTTCTGAATCTTCAAATGGTACGTTTTTTGCACTTCAACTTGTTGCACTGATTACTTCATCTTGATCACTCTAAAGAAGATGACAGAGAAGGCCACGATGTGCCGTACTTTGAGCTGGAAAGCATAATAGATGCTACCAACGACTTCTCAGAGGAAAATCGGCTTGGCCAAGGTGGTTTTGGGCCTGTCTACAACGTAACAAATAAGTTTTTTTAGGTTATCTTTTTCTACAAAAGGTGGTAACTAAAGTACTATAAATATTTGATCAGGGTAAGCTTTCTGGAGGTGAAGAAATTGCAGTGAAGAGGTTGTCGAGCCTCTCTGGACGAGGCTTACAAGAGTTCAAAAATGAGGTTACACTGATTGCTAAACTTCAACACAGAAATCTTGTTAGACTATTGGGATATTGCATCAGGGGAGAAGAAAAAATGCTACTTTATGAGTACATGCCAAATAGAAGCTTAGATCTATTCATTTTTGGTTAGTACATCTGGAATCCATATGCTTATATTTATAGAAATAGAGTGCACAGTTGCACAATGTACAAAATAATGTTAAATCATTTTTTGCGAGATCAAACACTTTGCGGATCACTGAACAGCGAAATGAGATTCGATATCATTATGGGAATTGCTAGAGGACTTAATTATCTTCATCATTATTCTCGGTTGAGGATTATTCATAGGGACTTGAAGACAAGCAACATTTTGCTAGACGAGGATATGAATCCAAAAATTTCGGATTTTGGTTTGGCCAAGATAGTTAAAGGAAAAGATATCGAAGATATCACCAACAGAGTTGTCGGAACCTTGTGAGTACTCTTTTTTCTTAAACAAGAGACAAAGTTATCTACGGAAACAATCACTTGTTTTCTAACAATATTTTGTGTGTTTCTGATCAGTGGTTACATGTCTCCTGAGTATGCACTTGATGGTGTTTTCTCTATCAAATCTGATGTTTTTAGCTTCGGAGTGGTATTGCTTGAAATCTTAAGTGGGAAAAGAAACACTGGATTCTATCAAGCCCAAAAGCGTATGTCTTTTGTGGCATGTAAGTTCTCTGATAACTAATTTATAGTTCTTACTACATCGTTTATTTTTTGTTGTATGTTTATAAATATATATATCTCAGGCCTGGACCTTATGGATGGAAAACAGACCATTTGAGTTGCTGGATCAAACACTGATGAAATCATGCAATTCAAGTGAGGTATTGAAGTGTATGTGTGTCGGACTCATGTGTGTGCAAGGAAACCCTGACGATCGCCCTACCATGACAAATGTGGTTATGATGCTCAGAGGTGATATGGCCACCCTCCCAACTCCAAAAGAACCGGTGGTAATTCCAAGTAGAGACCATGCTACTTCTTCTAGTTTGTCTAAACCGGATACGCAAACTACAAACATGTTGACAAATACAGTGGTAGCCGGACGCTAACCAAGCATTTATTTCAAATATAGTTTCTCTGATACTTCTTACAAAAAGAGTTGTTTGATTATATTTAGTTGATAAGTATGTATATATTGTATTTGTAAGATGGCATCCTACAAATACATTTTGTAAACCTCATCGGATAAATTTATTATATTTGGTCACCTAAAAACTACAATAAATAAAAGAAAATAAACCATGTTTTCTTTTGATATTGGTGGATCAATGTTTGGGACCACTTGTCTATATCTTTGTCTTATAAAAGTAGTTGTTTGCTTATAAAATTTAACTAACACCATAAGGTCTCGTTTTGCAGTTCATCATTCACATAAACATTTATATATAATAGGTGGCTCACACGTGAGGCTAGTGCTTTCGTCTGGTGCCTCGGCTTCTAGGACTTTAAGCGTCTCATGTCTTCCAAAACCAAGGACAAGCGGAGGGGTTGTGTAACGGGTCAAAAGGGTAACTTCTAGTTAAGATCAAAAGTCAGACTGGTCAGTTGGCAAATATCTTTAACCCTGTTTAAAACTTATATAACTAATGTTGTAATGTGAGAGAACTTACTTAAAGATACCAGATTTCAAGGAGTCTTGCAACGGTATTTCTTTACATTTGGAAATCTCTTGTCCCGTTTCTCTTGTTTCCTTTTAAAATTTCGGTTTAACCATTTGACCAACTGAAGATAAAACATAACCCAAATCAAGAAATCGACCCATTTGTATATATAAAGAGTAAATGCTCCTAATCTCCTATAATCGTGGGATAATAAGTCAATCACACATGTTTTCAATTACAAAAATTGGCAACATAAACACAGCTAAATATGCATACAATGCAAACACACAGACGATACAACATATGCTGATAGTACTACATAAATAGAACACAACACCTTAAAGATTTGAGTTGTTTATTACTACGAGGAGAAGAAAGGTCATACGCTCTTTTCTTTTGTAAGCCTGCCAAAACGGGTGGGTCAGATCGAATCACATAAGTGACCAGAATAGGCCAATTGAAAACGACTCAATTCAGATGAGTCAAACCGGGTTCTGAGTTCTTTTGCCATTGATCCTTTCTATAACAGTAATAAGCCCCTGAGTCCCAAGCTTCCCATCACCTTTCGCAACCATACCCGAAAACAACTGCTTTGACAGACCCGCTCCAGGCAACACCGCGACCTTCTCACCATCCTCCTCCACCACATCCAAACCCATCCCCAAATCTTTCACCATATACTCAGTAAACCCACCAGGCCTAAAGTCCCTTCCTATCATCCTCTCCCCAAATATCTCCATCACCATAGACCCCGCAGCCCCGCCCCTCACTGCCCCCAGCCACCGCGCCTTATCCAGCCCCGCCGCCTCAGCAAACACCAACCCTTCACTCAACCCCAACAAACTCCCACCCACTGTCATCTGATTAGCAATCTTACAACTCTGCCCACACCCAGCACCACCCATGTAACTCGCTTTCCCCATTAAGTTAAACAAAGGGGTTAACCACTTTACGACCGCTCCGTCCCCGCCTGCGAGAATAGCCAGCTTCCCATCTCTAGCACCAATATCACCACCAGACACAGGGGCATCAACAGCCCAGCAATCTTTCTCACGTGCAGCATCATAAATTTGTTTGGCGAGAACCGGGTGGCTGCTAGTGTGATCAATTATGACACTTCCGGGGGTTATTGAGGATAGAATTGAATCTGGGTTCTCTAAGACAATTTGTCAAACATCTGGTGGGTGTCCCAGCATTGTGAAAATGATGTCGCTTGCTTTGGCGACTTCCGCTGGGGAATCGGTGGGCGCCTTGCGATTGGAGTGAGAGGGTTTTAGAAGGGGTTCGGGCGTAGATAGTGAGGGAGTAACCGGCGGAAAGAAGACGGGAAGCCATTGCAGCGCCCATTACGCCGGTGCCTATCCATCCGATTCGGGTTTGTGATGGGGTTATGGGTGTTGGGTACGGAGAGTTCATCGTGAAGATGGAAATGGTTTGTAGGATTTGGGTGTTTGGTGGATCGAATGATTCGGTTGGTTATTGGAAATGATTGTTGGGTTGGTGGATTGACCGTTGAATCGCTTTACTCGAACATGACTCGTATATTTATTTGTGTTAAAAACATCACCTCTAACCCATAAATGCCTAAAATCGTGTAACTCAAACATAACTTGTCTTTTTTTTATCGGCAAAGAGTTCATTCATTCATCACCAAAAAATATATACAAGCGGATTTTACCAGTGAGGTTTTAGCAACATGTTAGCCATCCCCTTCGAACATAACTTGTCTAACTTATTTATCTAAAGAGTAAACTTCCGTTTTGCTCCCTGTGGTTTGGTCACTTTAACGGTTTTGTCCCAATCCTTTAAAAATAGTCATTTTCATCCAATAGTTTACTATGTTTTTTTCCATTTTGCTCCCCAACATTAACTCCATCTAAATTGTTTGTTAACTGTAAAGGTATTTTGGTAACTTCAAGTATAAAACTAAGGGTATTTGGTAAAGGAAAGATTTTATATTATAAATAATAAAATATTATATATACACATAAAAAAACACATTTTGTAATCTCTGATGTCTCTCTATACTCTTTCTCTCTAGCTTCTCTTCTCCATCTCAACAAGCACAACCACCAACATCATCAGTCACCACTCCCATCCACTCCAAACGACCGTCGTCCACCACCACCACAACCACCACTCCACCCACTCCAAACGATCGCCGACCACCACAACCACCAACATCATCAGCCACCACTCCCACCCACTCCAAACGACCGCCGACCACCACAACCACCCACTCCCACCCAGTTTCCGGCGTTTCAAAGCCTTAAAAGTCGTGGTGGCTTTAGGTGATTCCGGGTAAAAGGGGGTCAGATGTGGTTTAGGCGGCTGAACCCTAGATCTGCTTAGGGTTCAAGCCAAGGTAGATTTAGTTGTGGGTGTTTTCGATTTTGCAGGTGGCGGCGAGTTGTGGTGTGATTCGGGGTTTGTGTCGGTGAGAAAAGGAGAAACAGAGTGGTGATGGTGGCAAGCTGTGATGGCATGTGTGGTGATTTTGGCCGGCTGGAACACTAGATCTGCTTAATCTTTAAGCCAAATTGCGGTGCCTAGGGTTAAGATAGGTTTGGTTGTCGGTGGTTACAATTTTGCAGGTGGTGGTGGTATGATTTTGAGGGTGGCAGTGGTAAGGTTGAGGGTTTGTGGCGGTAGGAAAGGGAGAAAGAGAATGGTAGTGATTGAAGGCTAGAACAGGTTGTACGGGAGAAGGGTGGAGGATGGTGATGGCAGGTGGTGGTCGCCGGTTGGTACGGTGGCGGTGGTCGGATGGTGTGGTGGTGGCGGGTGGAGATGATGGTTATATTGGTAGAGAGAACTAGGATAAGAGGGGTTTTATATATTCATTTAATTTAATATCAAACATATTTAAGGAATTTATAAATAATTAATACTTATATATAAAATTCCCAAAATACCCCTACCTTTCATTCTTTGATTTAACTGAATTAGTGTCGGGGAGCAAACTGGAAAAACCATTGTAAACTATTGGAGGAAAATGGCTATTTTTAAAGGATTGGAGCAAAACCGTTAAAATGACCAAACCACAGGGAGCAAAACGGAAGTTTACTCTTTAGATAAATGTGTCAAACGGGTTGACAATTTTACGGGTAATGACTGAGTTGTAAACGTGTTAATCGGGATAGGAGTTGTAATAAATGGATAACAAGTCGTAAATTGGTTAGCGGGTCGACCTGTTTAATTAAACAGGTTGACGGAATGTCTTGTTTAATAAAACGAGGTTAAATATGTCAACCCAACTTATAATTAAACACATCAAACTAAATATTACTCGTTTATATGATGAGTTGGATGTCTTTATTTTCGTGTATGTCATGTCAAAAAATTATAACACTTAAAAAGTACTAGTTGATGCCCCGCCCGCGTTGCGGGGCGATGGCCGAATAATGAGCGAGCGTTAAACAGCTCCTTGACATGGAAAACAATAAATCAAGTCAATCAATTAAAACAAAACTCTTTTTTAGTTTTGCTAAAAAAACTAAAATAATGATAATACTGTAATTTTTAACTAAGTGAAAGTTGTATTTTTTTTACTGGGGTAAAAATCCTAATTTACCAAAAGATAAAGTAATGTCAGTACCATAAATTTGAACCATGGGCAAAATAGTAAATTTGCGCAGCGCAAATTCAAATTTGAACTAAAGGCACAATTGGTGGAGGAAAAACTATAATTTTATTTTGAACTGGTGGCAAAATCGTAATTTTGAGCTGGCGGCAAAAACATAATTTTATTTTTAACTGGGGCAAAAACGTAATTTTAAACTGAGAGCGAAATCATAACTTTTTAAACGGGGAAAATCATATTTTTAAATAGAGGGCAAAATCGTAATTTTATGCTAGGAAAAACATATATTTTTTATTTTGAACTGTGGGCAAAAACGTAATTTTGAGCTAACGGCCAAATCGTAATTTTGAATCGAGGGCAAAAGCTTAATTTTTAGTTGGGGACAAAAGCATAATTTTATTTTGAGCGAGCAGAAAGAACCTAATTTTTAAACGGGGAAAAATCATATTTTTGAACAGACGGCAAATTCGTAATTTTATGCTGGGGGAAAACATAATTTTTATTTTGAACTGGGGGCAAAAACATAACTTTGAGCTGAGGGACAAATCGTAATTTTTAATCGAATGCAAAATCGTAATTTTAAGCGAGGGCAAAATCGTACTTTTAGGCTAGGGGTAAAAACATATTTTTATTTTGAGCTGGGGGTAAAAACGTAATTTTAAATTGGGGGCAAAAACGTAATTTTACAGCGTATAAAAGTAATAACCTTTTCGATCAAATCGTAATTCTAAGCGAGGGCAAAATTATAATTTTAAGTTGGGGGCAAAAGCGTAGTTTTATTTTGAACTGGGGTAAAAACGAAATTTTAAAATGAGGGCAAAAACGTAATTTTAAAGTGTATGTAAAAAATAATAAACGTTTTTGGTCCAATGGGGGAGTGCCAGGCAGCTGCCCGCACTATTCCCCCAACTTAGTTTTGTAGTGTATCGAAATACAAATATTAAAAATAAGATGTTACATACATAGCCAAAACCCACCGAAAAATAACATTTTGATTGTGAGTTAAATAACTTCTGTGCACCACCTATTTGTTTGCATTATTATTTTATGTACAAAAAAATAATAAAATAAAAAGAAAATGCAGCTTCAAGCCAAATAAGTTTCTTCACTAAACCACCACCACAACAACTACCTTAACCAAACAGTTCCGGCTGTCTTCTTCATTAAATCAGTTTCGTTAAAACCATAAAACAAAATAAAGAAAAACGAAAACAATAAAACCAATCAACTCAGATCTACAGATCATCATCGTCGTTGGAAAACATAGAGGCTCAGATGCACAATTCGTCATCGCCGGCGCCAATGAAGCACGGCTCAGCGCCGCCATGGCTGCAACCAGAGTTGCCATGCCAAGTGGTAGGCCACCATCACAGCCGACTAAAACTCTCAACTAAGAAATCGACAAAAGCCACTCGCCATCACAACCACTGGTCGAGACGACTGGTGTAAAGATGGTGGTGGTTTTTAGAGAGAGAAAGAACAAAGAAGAGAGCATAGAGATCTCGCCCCCATCAACCACCGGTTACCACATGTCACACCCTCAATTTCCACTTGCGGAGTTTTACCGCGAGGCGTGTGAACAAACCAGAATCTGAAACACTAGTACGTCGAACGACTCTATATGATTTGATAATACGTTTTCCAAAATCACTTGTTGTAGATTTTATATTACCAATATTTAACAGAAGCATCAGTTTTTAAAGTTTGAGCGGAAGCATAAAATAAGTAGTGAAGCGGGCGCCAACACAAACGCCAATACAAATGAAAAATCCCAAAAACAATATTAAATAATAAGACTCGATAAAAGATGTCTTGTTCAATGCATGTGCGTGCACCTAGAGCTCCTAGCGTCCTGAGAAACATGTAAAGAAACAAGTGTCAACATTTAAGATGAGTGAGTTCACAGGTTTTCATAAATTCGTTTGTTCGATTATAGTTTGTTTTCTCCGTTATCCCTAACCCGGGATAACGTATTGGTTCCATTATTCCAACCCGGATAATAAGTTGTTGCTTCTAATATTCCAAACCCGGAATATTAAGTTGTTGTTTCCAATATTCCAAACCCGGAATATTAAGTTGTTGTTTCCATTATTCCAAACCCGGAATAATAAGTTGATTCGTAATTAAGTTCAATGTTAATATATATAGGTAGCTAGCCTAAAGTCATGTCACGTAAGAGTTCGCGATCGAAGCTGACTGTTGTGCCTCCGTTTTGCCAGGCCTATCACATGACCATGGCGAAGTTAGGCCAAATTATTCACCCGTTGACCATACCCGGTCGGCTAGCGCGACTAGCTCGGATGGGGCTTGTCGGGCCCAGTAGTACTACTTATAATTCCCCCGCTATTAAACCCAATACTAACGATCCGAGAGATTGACGAGGACTTAAGTGATAAAGCTGCTTAGTGACCATAACATTACATTAACATTAACTTAGTTACCGAATAGTTATGTGACGTTAAATTCGTATAACGTAAAGAGATTGAGTTTGAGAGTGTATACATGTTTCTCCCCCTGTTGTTTAAAAACCGGATAAAGTTAGGGGCCGTGAACTCACCTTTATTTGCTCGGTTAGTGTAGCAAAGATGTTATAAGAGATGGGACCGCTAGTTGCGTCCTAACAAACCAATTAATTCCAAGTCAGTGTGTGAACACACCAATACAAATTCTACACGTAATTTACGCACAAAGTGATACACACAAACAACATATCTAACACTCAAACATGCGTGCAAGTATCCTCATGTGATCCTAGTGATTAAAACAACTTATCATAACCATAAACCAATTCATGCCACAATTTGGTGCACACAATCACAAGTTATCAATTTCAGCTTAACACTCATAATTCAGCTGTTTTCTAGGATTTTTATAAAATAGTTCTAACATTCCAAAAATTCCAATATTTTTACAGTAAGTGACATTTATACCATAGAAATTTATATAAATTTTCCAAGTCCTAAATCTTTACCAATTAACCATAAATATTAATATACTAGGCTGCAGTCAGATTTACCGCTTTCTGACTGCAGTCCGCGGAAGAATTTATCTAAAAATCACTGATCGTCCAATTAACAAAATTCCAGTTGGAGTTGCCCGGAAATTTCCATACCTAGTTGCTGTACAAAAATCATGACTCAACTCCCTACTGATTTTAAAATCCAACTCGATAAACAACTAACAAAATTTCAGGATTTTCACAGTTTTAGTTACTGAACTTATTTGGCCCTTTAAAAATATCAAACGACTTCAGAAAATTATGAATCCAGCGCCATTAGATTCCTTATTCAAATCTCTACGTTCTAGACATCAGAAAATCCGTTTTTTGACAACTAACGACCGAGTTACAGCCAGATGAAGTCGGCTGTAACTATTACTCAGCAACTGTTTTCAGCATACAATTACTACAACTTGCATAAACCGTTCCTATTGATCAACCTAAGCGAGCAAGAACCGATTTTTAATCATAGATCACTACTAATAACTTATCCATGCAAACCCTAGTTCTTACTTCTAGTTTTTACAAACAACACACACTTGTAAACTTGTGATTTCCGCAAACCAATTATACATGCAACTATAGATAGTTCAGCCGATTACTTAACACACACATAATCCGAAAACAACACAATCAGAACACATGTGTTCCGAATATGATATGACCAATTCAAGTCTTTTAACGGTAAAGTAAACGAACCGTGATTTAGATACAGAACCGATGATCAACAAAAATCGCCGCCGAGGACTAAGATGGCGAGGGCTGTTGCGACCGGGAGGAAGGAAAGGCTGATCTCGTGACCGAGGACTGAAGCTAAACTGTTTGCGATCGAGATGGGGTGTATTATGATTGAACTGGCGATCGAGGGAATGAGTAAAGGGCTGCCGTCGGCTGCTATCTTCGACTAGGGTTTCGTGAATTTTGAAGGAGTATGCATGGATGATATATATAGGCAAAGAGGGAGGTGAGGGTTGCGGTTCGGATCCTGAATTCGCGGCCGAGGGACTAGGGTGGAATGGTTTGGGTTTGGGCTTGCTCTCGCGGCCAAGGACTTGGGTTGCATGCAATGAGTTTCGGTTTGGGTTGTTCTCGGCCGAGTAGTTAGAATTTTAGGTCTAGGTTTGATCTCGGTTTGTGTTTACGATTTCGGGTTTGATCCTTGTTTTCTTTTGGCCGAAAACTTGGGTTCAAAGTTTAGACTTTGTTAACTCCTAGAGTCACAATGAACCAAAGTTGGTTCGTGTCGCAGTTCGATTCAGTTCGTGTACATATCTACTGTAATTATTCTATAACTGAAACAATCACACAACACACATCACGTATTCATTTAATTCGTACACATTCGTACACATAGCACGTAATTAGTTTGACAAGTATTACGTTTAAGTTATCCGAAAAACCCGGGATGTCACACCACACCTCTCACCAGGCCTGTTTACCGGTACCAGCGACGGAATCTCACTCTAGATTTCAGAGATTTCCTTCCGGGAATTTGCTGGCAGTGAGCTGACTGCTCACTTTTTTTTTCTTCTGTTCTCTTTTCTTTGTCTCACATGTCACTCTCTCTCATGTGGGTGAAAGATGAAGGTTAAGTTTAAAGATAAGTAGCATATGTAGGTGAAGATAAGTGTAAAGTTAAAAGATAAGTGGCAAATGAAGACATACGTGGCAAAAAAAGAGAAAAAGATACATCAAATAGTTGTACTTTATGTTTTAAATCTTATACTATATCAGCTACAGTAATAGCTACTCCCAAACTTAAGTTTGATATTTAAGATACATTATAATAAGTTGTCAGATTTTTAAAATTTTAGGTAGCTACAAACAAATCTACCCATATATCCTGTCTTATTAAGTATTTTTTAATACCATATAAACAATCACCAAAGTCAGGTCAAGTAATAATGCCACCGGTTTTTTTATAAAATGATTATCGTATTTTTATTTTTTATTTTTATCATTTTTTATTTTATTTTTTTGTAAACGTAAACCTGATTAAGAAAAATAGTAAAAAACTGCAAATCATATAAACATCAACAAATTGCATAACATACTCTTCGGGTTTTTGTGATATACATAGCTCCTGAGGGTGATAAACTTTTACATGGACAATGGAAGCATCACAAATTTACATATTTCAGTTACAAATATGTTTCTTCCAAAATCCGGCAGTAAATAAATCTATCCCTACTTTCGTAACTAAAACGAGCCAAGCTTGAGCTTAGTCAGGCTCAGGCTCAGGATCGGACCATTTACATGCCTTTGGATGATGATGAACCCGTTTTGACCCATTATCCGACCCGCCAATTTTGCCAATTCTAGGTACAGAATATGGATGTGAGGGAAAAAAAGAGTCACCGAGTTTCTTCATTGTTTACTTGTCTCTTTTATTTTCAAAGGTCTTGACATCATGTGTTGTTTGGACAAAATCTCAGCCGTTTGTTGACGTCCAAACATGTCCGAGTTCTTTAGTATCAAATTTCGTGTGGACGGATCGACAACATAGCCTTGACCGGACATCCATTCCAGCAACTGAAAAAGCAGGTCCTTCTTTTCTGGTTGAGCTATGTAACGCGTTATTGCCATGGAAAATAAACCCTGAAATTAAAATATTGCAATACGTAATTTTATTGCGACTTCAAGTCATAATAAGCAAATAACAAGTGATAAACATCTCTTAGATAAAAAGTATATCTAATTACCTGACCGATCTTGTATCCGGAGTTGTGGATAGCCTTCATGACATCATTTATCAAATTTATATTGCCAAATCTCATAAATGAACTAGAAAACCTCTTCAGAGCGGGCCGAGAGATCAACCTTGCATTGTCCTAAACAATGTATTACACGTTTTTAGCACTTGACACTGTTATAATACATTAAGGCTATTGTCTATATATAGTTGTACATTGTATCATGCAAGCGATCATAATAAAATATCTCGTTTACCTTCAAATGGTATCAGATCAACAAAGAAAAGTAAGGTACCTTGAACACGACATATGCCTCTTTATAAAGCCGTCCAACTATGAGAATATAAAGAACCTTCTCGTGAAGATCCTCACACATTGGCTTTTTGCTATATCTCAGCATATTATATACAGTATACGCTTCTGAATGGGCACCCGTTTTGCCAAGATGAAACATTAAATTCGAACAGATTTCCTGCAAAAAGACCAAAACACCGCGATCAGATAAGATTAGCTGAAGTCGAATACAGTAACACACCAAGATAGTTATAGTGGTCGCTTGGTCTGTAAGACTCTTTTATTTTGTCATTATTGAAGGGTATTTTAGATATTTCACTAATATCCTAGCATTTTATTTTATTAGCTACAAATAATAAAGAAAAAGAAAGAAAGGGGGCATACTTCATCTGGTTGCTGGCCTCTATTTTGCATATCTTGCAAAGTTTTAAAAGCAAGCATATATAACTTCTCCTTGACAAAATACTTGATCAAAATATGAAAAGTATTTCGGTCGGGATTAATTGACAATTTATCCATTTTCTTCATCAAATTCATTACATTCTCCATTTCTCCCGTTCTGCAGTAGGCACACAGCATTGTGTTCAATATAACAACATCGTATTTTTCGTATTTGGCTTCAAATTCTGACGCTAATTGTTTTGCATCATCGAGGAGTCCATATCTACAAAAGGCTGAAATCATAATGCTGTAGGCATACCCATCTGGATGTAATTTCAAGACGGAAAGAGTTAGTTTAAACTTTCAAAATTTATGTTTGTAAAATAGCAAAACAAATATTCAAGAAAATTGATGGTACGCGCCTGTTTTCACATTTCTTGTCTTCATTTCGGTAAACACCAACTTAGCTTCGTCTATTTTACCAGCTTTTGATAGAGCATCCATTAGCAAACAATACGGCATCTACAACGAGATCATCTTGCCCCGTAAGCTTAATAATCAGCCACTTAAAGAGTATTGAATAAATATTAAGATTTTCGAAAGTCCGATGGTACCGTCATCAACAAGGTAAATACTGCCTCCTACCCCCCATGAAAGTTGCAATGTTTGGCTTGTCATGTAGTCTAAGGAGGGATATTTGATCTTCACCAAATGACTCAAAATATCCCTCTAAAGCTATAAAATTGAAAAATTAAACGGACTCTAATAAAGACCATCAATTATGTGAAATCATGACAATGGCCAAGTAAGTGAATCTAAATTCATTTTTATTAAAGGAAAATTATGTTATAATTCATAGGTTACCCCATAAAAGAAAATCTGATATTGATTGTGGGTAGAGGTGGCAATTTTGACCCATTTACTTATCAATGGGTACATTTGGTTAACGTTTTATCTTAAACGGGGTAAATAAAAATAATTAGCTAAAAAATTTTTAACACATTAGTTATTTATAGAACAACGCGTATGTTTAATGTATACATTGTCCTAAACCGCTTTGTTAAAATATCAAATTATTATTGTAATTTTCTAGTTTTTGTAATCATATATATAGGATAAATTTTAATAAGGAAAAAAGAAAATTGTTAATGGGTCAACCCGTAAAAAACCTAGCATGACCCATTACCCAACCCGCCCGACCCGTCTCTACTTGTGACCACCGTAAAATTCTTAAGATCCAACTTTACCTCTTCTTCAGCATAGCCTAGGGCTTCTAATTCATTTAGTAACACTCTCGCCTTTTCAAACAACCCTCCTGTAACATACACCTTCAATAACGTTGTCAAAACAACCTGCAACATTAAATTGTGAGAAAAGCATCCAAACAAAGTTTGAAAACGATATCGTGTGGGGCGAAAGATGCATACCTTGTTTGGAACCAAGCCTGCTGATTTCATCTCTTTAAATATCTCCTCAGCCTTCTCATAATTTCCATCCACCGAATATGCATTAAGCAAAGAACTGTAATGGAAGACATTAGGAACGTGGCCTTCGATCTTCATTTGGTTAAAATATCTCTCTGCTTCTTTGCATTGGTTACATGAAGCGCATAAAGATATTATTGTCCCGTAAATTACACTATCCATCTGCAACCCCTTGTGCTTGAGCTCCTGTACCAGCTCTGTTGCTTTTGTGTAACCGTCTTGGACTTTTGCAGAACCCGGAAGTAGCTAAAGAAAATAAAATAAAATAAAAATAGGGGATTATAGACATACCATACTATAAGTAACATGGGGGGATTATAGACATACCGTACTATAAGTAACAACATCCGGCACTAGACCGTTATGTTTCATGTGACGAAAAAGTTCAAAGCTTTTCTCGATTTTCCCGTTTCTGTTTAAACAACCGAGAACCGAATTGCAAACAGACGGGTTAACCTTAATTAACCTATCTTCAATGCCATTATATATATCGAGTGCCTTATTAGGATGGATATTTTTCCCCATGAGCTTTATGTAACTACTATAAGATGCAAAGTTTAGCTCTCCATGTTGCTGCATCCATTCAAAGACCTGCGGTTTTTCCAAAAACAATGCCAAAAGAAATCTTTAGTTTATGTTAAAAGAAAAAAGTAAAGAACACACCCTTTGACTTTTGGAGTCAACTCATAAACTGTCAAACCCAATACAAACGATTGACTTTGAAACTATAAGGGATGTGCTATGCAAACATAATAAGTGAGTTCATCAATGTAGAAGAACCTGAGAAAGATCCTTGAATCTATTTTGCTTGCCTAGTTGACGCATAACAATATTGAAATCTTGCACCAGCAGCATGTCTCCTGACCTGTACTCATTCTCAAATCAAAACTGGAATAAGTTCCATTAAACCCTTGTTAAATTTATATTTAAAGATTGAATTTTTAATCAGACCCATGTTAATTTTACACATAAAGATTGAACTGTCAATCAACCCCATGTTAATTTTACACATAAAGATTGTATTTTAACCAAACCCATGTTAATTTTACACATAAAGATTGAACTGTTAATCAAACTCATGTTAATTTTACACATAAAGATTGTATTTTAATCAAACCCATGTTAATTTTACACATAAAGATTAAACTTTTAATCAAACCCATGTTAACTTCACACATAAAAATTGATTTTTTTTATCAAACCGATGTTAATTTTACACATAAAGGTTGAACTTAAAATCAAACCTTACACATGAAGACTAAATTTCTAATCAAACTCATGTTAGTTTTACACATAAAGATTGAACTTTTAATCAAACCCATGTAAACATTACACATAAAGATTGAATATTTAACCAAACCCATGTAAAATTTACACATAAAGATTAAATTTTTAACCAAACCCATGTAAAATTTACACATAAAGATTAAATTTTTAACCAAGCCCATGTTAATTTTACACATAAAGGTTGAATTTTTAACCAAACCCATGTAAAATTTACACATAAAGATTGAAACTAACACCTTTGAAGAGCCAATTGTATATCACTGGATTGTTGAATGTCGAGTAAAGCTGACTGTCTAGCTTTTTGGGAAACAGAGATGTATTCTTTGGACTTTGGAATATCTTGAGGTTGAGTTCGAAGTGTTCTAGTGTTGGTGGTACTAACGGAATTTGTGGATGTAGATTGGGAATTTGTGATGGGTCTAGATGAAAAGGGAAGGGGCGGTGGTGGTGGTGGGGAAAGTGTGAAGAAAACATAGTGAAGCCGGTGACCAAAAACAGGGGAAATCTCCATTTGAGAAAGCGAATTGGTGAAGAAGAAAGCCGGAGATGAGGGTCGAAAAGATTTTGGATGGGTTTAGTTTAACCCGAAAAGATGAAAGAATAGCCCCTTCAGAATGCGTTTATATCGGGTTCAGTCCTGCTGTTTCAAAGACCGCGTATTTTTACCCTTTACCCTTATTATACACTAGGTTATCACCCGCCCCCGGGATTGCTTTCCAGACTCAAAAAAATTACTTATATTGAAAACGTTCTATGATTAATGCATACTTAAATCTATAAGTGAAAGGAATAGAAAGAAGAATGATATAACTCATAAATCTAGTAAAACGAATACAAAGAAGAATGATATAAGTCATAAATCAATGTGTTTTAGCTTCAATAAATTAAACTTACTCTAGTTGGACCATTAGGTTGAAATGAAACACTTAACTGTGTCATAGTACCACAATTTATGATTAGGGGAGGACTTGATCCGATATAAATATGAAAGATCAAATATACAATTGTTTAAAAATAAATGTGAAAATGAGCGGGTCAAAACTAATAATCTTGGGACCAGCTATGGTCGGGTTTGTAATGGCCTGAGAACTAAGGTAACGTTTGGTATGTAGGAATAGAAGGTGGAATGTAATTGATGATTCTGATGGAATGAGAAAATACATGTTTGGTAATCATGTGGTAATGGAATGGAGCATTCCAAAGAAAGGTAACTACTTCCAAATATAACAATTTTCATTCTATGATAAGGGGGTGTTTTTTTTTATTCCTTCAAAGAATAGAAAGAAATATATTATTACTATTATTATTATTATTATATAACAAAAATTTTATTATTAATTTTTTTACCATTAATATATTATTATTATTATTGAGAAAATTATATTTTTGTTGTTTTTAATACAATTGTGTTTCATTACTTCGTCTTTTTTTGTTTATCAAATTGTACAAAGTATTGATACATTCTATTCACATAAGAGTAATCAAACATCTCAATGGAATGGAATGATCCATTTCATTCCGTTGTCCATTCCATTACCTCGTCCGTTTATTCCCGCATTCATTCCATTACCCTATACCAAACAGGCTCTAATTTAGGAGGTCTTATATACATTATAAAATACACTTCAGATGACTTTCGACTCGCTGTGTTGTGACATTGTTCGGTTTCACATAAAGTGGAAGCCAATTGTTATTTACATTTCACCTAGTACGATCAAGTTTGAATGGTTTTGTCCTACATTTGACTCAACTCCCGAGTCGTAGTTTTAAAGGCACCCTTAAGGAGCGTGACGCACAAGAAAATATCATCACCACGTATCACAATATTTCAACTCTGGAGGGTTCAAAAGCAAAACAAACCTTCATTAACTTAGTCAACCAAAAGAGTAAAAATGATGTCTATTTGCATTTACAACAGAACAATGGTCCATTTGAAGTGAAGAATCAACTATAATGACCCAGAAAGCTTTTTCATCCAGAAATCATATGGCATATAGTTTCTTGAAATCATCATTTTCTGAATTCGAGTGCATGAAAACCGATCCCGATAGCGACTTGCTACTCCTTTCCAACCTACGAATACTCTTACCTTCCCAACTTTGTTCACTATTCAAATTTCCTATTGTGCAAAGTCGGCGAATGTTTCGAATAAGATAAAGAATGAAAAGAATGCCTGCAAAACATGGATCCAGTCCCAAAAGAAAAATCAAACATTTGATTTTTGAAAGCTTGTAATATAAACAAAATGGGATGCCTCTCACCTTAGAAATTCAAATTAAAGTATAGACAAAAGAAAACCGCCAAGCTAGAACACCTTCCACAATAACTCATTCCAAAAGAGATCCACAGCATGTTGCTGAACGTCTTCAAATTCAAATTTTATTACGACCCGCCTACATGACAACAAAAATCGTCAAGAATACAACACCATAATTACATTAAAAATGGATAACACATGTTCCAAATACATTTGTGATTGAGATCATAAACTGCAAAGTATGTATAATTTAATATGAAACTTTGATCATTTGAAGGTGTTTAGATGTGGGATTTCAAATAAACTCCCATAGACTTGAATTAAGAATTTCACATAAAATGATAAAACAATCTTTTATAATCACTAATAAAACTAAAGAAACATTTAAGAACAAATTAAAACAAACTTTTTGTGCGACCTAAATATGTTTTTCTAACATTTTTAAACACCAATTCCACCTTTATCTCGATTCTTTTAATAATTAATATAAACCAGTAGTATTGAAACTGAAAGCACAAAATACCTCAATTATAAAAAATAGGTAGAAGACGGTTGAATTTACCTTCTAGCCTCTACCCAATCCTCTACGCTACCTGCTCATGTCAAGAAAGGAGGCATAGGGATACGCAATGGTACCGGTACCGAATTTTCTGAACCGACTTGATTTTTGATACTGATTCGGTACCAACATTTAGCGTTTTCTGTACCAGTATTTACCTCAATAACCGGTCCGTACCGGATATTTTTGGTATCGGTACCCATTTTTTAGGATTTTTGGTAATGGTATTTTTGGCACCGGTTGATACCAAGCTCGGAGACATCCTAGCAATAACCTCTACGACAGTCACAATATTCAATGGTATGAAATACGAACAACACCTTTTTTATTTGTTAAATAAATTCCAAGTGGAACCATAAAGAGGTGCTTGCCTTGGCTAGTCAGGTCTCTTTGCTTTTAAGTTTTTGACCTGGGTTCGATCCCTTCTTCTACCTTCCATCCCATTCGACCAAACAACTAAACATTGTGTTTTCCAACTTCGTCGTTTTGTTCTAACATCACTTATCCTTTAGTCATTTGTTTTCTATTTATAATTAATTTTACATGAATTTTGTTTTCCTCTTCTAAAACCAAATATAGTATTTTTCACATCAGCTTAAATACAATACAAGACTTCAACTTGAATACAACTAACTCTACAACATGATACGCCTCTTTCAAATATGGTCAACAGAATACAACCTAGTTTAAACCATATCGAGACAATGGTTGACAAAAACGACCGCACTATTGGAAACTCAATCGGAACACATATGACTTACCTAGCTTGTCAAGGGTGGCCTTACGGACACCGATCTATACAGATTGGAGACATGCCAGCCTTGATCGGTCTTGGTCACGCGAGATTACTTGCGATTAGAAATGAAAACATGAAAAACTTGAAAAACCTGAAAACCCCATACTTAGATCAAACAATTACGATCTGAACACGAACTTTCTTGTAATGAGTTTCAAAGAACGACTTCTTCTGCGCAACGAACCCCGGTTGAGCATAATTCTTGGCTTCTTCAACGTTCCCTGAATCCCCATGACCATGTACATTGTTTCCCTACAAAATATTATCCAAACAACACCCAAAACTGCAATTAGCTAAACCAAAACCACCAACATAACAATAAAACATGTTTCAAACACATTCAATTCATTGAAGCATTTCATAAAACATTTAGTGCACAGTAACCAAAACCCTTAATTTATCAAAACTTGCATGCTTGTCAGATAAAGAATGCATGAGACATGTGGATTCTCCCATGCCTATCGAAGCCGAAACACAGAGAAAAAAACAACCCTGAAAGTAAAATAGATCAAGGTAAGTTTCCCGTTACAAAACGTTTAATCGCAAAAGCCCATTAGTGAGTGAAAAATTTAAATTCAAATGAAAAGGGGCTTACGCTGTACGAAAGTCGTCCGTAGATGCTTCCTTTTGAGATATCAGCAATCACACCACTTCCACCTGCACGACGACATATATTGTCAATCAGAAATCCAAAAACTCACAATAAAGATTAATGCAACAAACATCAGAGCATATGAAAATGTATCACCCAAAGTAACATCAACACATTAGACATTTAGTATTTCTTATTGTTTTGCTTTCTATTGAATTCATTGTATATACGTCAAGTTATTATCGTCATATTCTTCTCAATAATCAATGAAATGAGTTACTTGATTTACCAATGGCAACTCCTTTGAGAAAACATAGTATCTGAACTCTGCAGCAAGATCTAGCAATGAATTCGGTCCACTAACATAACAGTGAACATCAATTAATATTCCATTGAACACCAAATCATGTGTTACCTAACTCAAATCATGTTGATTATCATGCTCATTATTTACAAATTCCTCTCAACACACAAACAATAGTAGCTTAACACATTGAAGATCCAATTTGTAAAATACCATTTTTATAAATTAAATTAAATTAAATATTATGTTTAACCTAATTTCATTTTACCCTATATACAAGATTCAAGAATGATTGGAATTTAAAAAAAAAAAAGACAAACCTGAAACCTCACGATGTGAGAAGACGAGGAGAGAAGATCGTAGGGTAAAGAATAAAGAAGATACTAACTTGTAAAAAAATATAGGCAATGTACCTTGGAACATTTCAGATAAACACATAGCCTAGAATACCGTTTATCCATGGATAAATAATCTCTCTGTGACCACCAAATTGGATGAATAAACATGCAAAGATAATAATTTAAATCACTGCAAAATGTGTGACAAAAAGCAACCATCCAAGTGCAATGAACAAACTCATTGAGATAGTAATTAAAGTTCAAATAAAACTATTTAGAAGTTTGTATGTACTTAAAAAGGACAGGTGTACATAGAAATGGGGTATGGCCTAAAAAATAATATACAAATCTTCGAGACAATATTTTTTACCATGTTAATTTAATTGAATATAAAAAAGTTATAACAAACTTATAAATAAAAAGAGATACCAGATTGTACGATATTGGCTTGCATAAGAGTAAATATTATCAAGTTTCATCCTAACAGTTACTGCCCATTCACCACCTTCATCTAAATAGATAAGAACATGGCCAATCGGGAAATTGTTTCATGTAACATATCGTACAATGGCTAAAAATGTAGCATTATTTAGTATGAAGAATCTATTAACATAAAAACATTGATTCAAAAATTTTGAAGAAGATGCATACCATATTCATTACTGAGACCTTGAAGAAAGATGTTAGCATTCTGTTTAAAGATATACAACTGAAAATTTGAGAAAATAATACTGGATACAATAGAGAAATGTGTTATAAGATAAATCCCAATCGACCTTTTAACAATGTTTAATCGTAATCTAACAAATCCTAAACACAATTCAGAACAAAAATAAGCCAATCGAGAAAGAAAACAATGGTTAATACCTTTTCCAAATCAAAACCCGCAATCACAGTCGACGATTCAAGATCCTCAATCTAGCTAAAACAAATACAACAAACTCCTATAAATTCAAACAAATTTGCTACACAACATTGGGGAAAAAACATATTCAAATTCTAATTCAATCATACCTCACGGGTTTGTTCACTAATAGGAGAAGCGGAAGCGCTTGCAGGTTTGTAGGGTTTGCACACAAACTCTGATAAGAGAGGACTGAAGGCGTTTGGATGATTTGGGTTTCTTAAACCAAGTAAAAAAACACACAAATCAAACCGACTAATTTCCTTACTTCTCTTCGATTCTTGGCATACCATAAGAATTATCAGGGAAGAAAATTAAACGGTGAATCGATTTCAAGAGATAGATGAGAAGAGGGATCAAGGGGAGGCTAGGTTTAGAACGATGTGTGTGAGAGTCGCCAGAGGAGGATGAGCAATTTAGGGTTTTCACTAATGAAAACAAAGACCTAGACATTTTCCTGCCAAAAGCAAAACCAGAGGCTCCAATCAATTGAAACAAATGTGACGCCTCAACCGATGACGGAATTATCAGGGCACGGTACTAAGTGAATCAGATTGCTTAAGAGAATCCATAACAATTACTATATGACAATATTTAACAAGGTTCAATTTTCCATAAAACTAAACAAATACTCATGCAATAATTGAAATAAATCCAACTTTCTCAAACAATAAAACAAAGTAGACAACTTGATTTAGCGTGTATCTAGAGAATCCTAATCTTGATTCGATATAACCTGCGTTTAACCTGTAACATACGTTAAAATAATGTCAATACAAAAATGTATTGGCGAGCATACAGGTTTTGATATAGTAGCACAGTAGAGAAAAACGTTGCGAAATACCATATACAAAAACATGGTAAGCACATATAAACTAACAAGACAAATTTCACATGTTAAGTTCCTCGAAAAGGCTGGTAAGCGCGATTTGTGACTTCCTAGCTAGACCCCGTCGGGTGTTAGCCAAACTATAGTACCATACTAGCTAAGGTGGGAGTTAACGAAAAAGTGTCCTAATATATATATGTATCAAGCATCATGTGTAGACATGTGTAACAGGTATTCGCGTGCGATAATCAGTTTA